>CAWUFW010005864.1:10000-1254064 GCA_963921515.1 Calotriton arnoldi
TGTGACGATGAGGAATCTTAGGGTGCTCTACAGGGCCCCCTGCTGCCTCGGTGCCCGGGGGTGCATGCAGGGGGCACATGGTGTGCCCCCAGTCTTTCTGCACTCCCAGTTCCAGCACGGCTTTAACTTTACAGTCCATTTCATGCTGGAACGCTCTGGAGCTATCCCACGGCGCTGCCTTTCTTAGGCTCTCCTATGAGCCTTTGAAAGGCAGCTCCGTGGGTCAGCTGCAGAAGGACTGCCCTGCCTGGATTTCGGCAGGACTGCCAACCGCCTGTAATTCGGCAGGCGGTTGGCGTTGGGAGTTTGGCAGTGTGGGAGCGGGCGGTGGCTTTCCGCTCCACTCCCACACCGGCAAACTCATAATCAGACCCTAAGTTAGTGAGGTCGGTTTTGTTACATATTACAGTGTTCTTATAAGATATAAGAAGCAACTATCGCCCAAAAACAGAAAGCTTATTGCTCTAGTCGAGAAATTTAATATTTGTTCGGGCAAACTATTCTTCAAAATCACTGTAGCAAATCTATCTGAGTTACCACATTATGTCAGAAATGGAAGAACATCCACTTTGGAAGAACATTCATCTCAGCTTGAAATTCCAGCACGGTTTTGTAGTACTTTGTCGTGATTGGTGGCTTTTCACTCTGGTATCTGTCAAAAAACTTGACAATACCATAGTTTTCACCCGGAAGGGGGGAGCTTGGTGCTTCCATCCCGTGCATCTGGAGGTGCACCTGAAATTAAACACTCTAATGTCATTATGGGTTGCTCCCACAAGCAAAATGCTTTGCCTTTCAGAAATATTTCAGCGCAAACAATTGTGAACCTTTGGAAACTCAAAGTTCAAGGTGTGGTCTGAAATTAATTACTGCAAATAATTGTTGGCCAGAGCTATTGAATGATGTTGTAAGAATTAAAAAAGAGATACACTCACTTATGCTGACTGTGTTCCATGAATCTACTCTAATCTTCCTGAATGTTATGCATTCGCTTGGATAGGAGGCACAATTTCAGTGATGAAAGAAGTAATGTCCCACTACCATTACAATATTACTGCTCACATTTGTGCTTCAGAGACCTGCAAATATTTTATTTGGATGGGAGTGTAGCGGTGGTTGGGGGTCAAGACCCGCTGAAAATGCATTAGGGTAATCTGTGAACAATACGTTTACACAAATTAAAGTACCAGAGATATATAAAAAAAAAAGGCAAGATATGATATTTAAATGACTGCATGCGTCATTATGTATTTGAGTTCAAAGATAAAAGTTACTCACACAAGAAGAGTTACTTTATGGAAAATTCAGAGTTTGGTGCCCTATCCCTCCGCAAAGGAATCACGTGACCCACCAAGGTACCCATAAGAAATTGGCAGAGACATAAGTGTCTCAATTCTAGTTGACAAGCTTCATTGTTCTTTTCTCAAGAATCTCACTCTCTCTGGGCGTCCACTGTAGATTAGTGAAGTTTCTGCAAAATAGTGACTCGCCTTTATCCTGTAGGCTGGACGAACTTTTGTGACAAATTAGCTGCAAGTTCAATCAATCTAAGTTTCAAGTTAAAGGGAGGTGTGAAGGAAATGCAGGCCCAAACACACACACACAGACACAAAGACACACACAAATACAAACTGAACACATATTTCTGCACCGTATTCTACAAGTGCACTATGCAACATATGAGATTAAAAAGCCCCAAAGTTTCCTAATGTAGTGTGCACACAAAAAATTACCTAAATGAAATTTTGGGAAATTCTACTCAAGATCACCTAACTATACTTGCTGCAAAGATGGTAGTTACCTTCTCAAAGAGTTCAACTGATCCTTGAGCCAAGGTTCTTATGCATCACCCAGCATATCATTTTGCAGTATGTGCTCCAAACATTTGGAATCTTTAAAGCAAGGCAATGTCCCTTTCCCCATTCCCAATAGAATGTGTTGAACATTTCCATGTGCTTCTCTATTTTTAGGGTGACCATACCATTTTTCATACTTTCTGAACGTAGGTAAAATGCAGTTATTCTGTGCTGCCTAAATTGCGGTTCACCTTCTTTGTGGCTGACTTATTGTACTCCTTCTTCTATGTCGGTGGGTTTGTTCTGGTTTTTGGTCTTCAATATCTGGTCATCATCATCCTTCCATCAGCACCTTGTTACCCACCGAGACCAGTCCATACTTAGCTGTAGCTCTCGTGAGAACTGTTTCAAACTGCCAATATGATCTGTGAAATGTTATATTGTTTAAAAAATGGACAAGTAAAAAGTAGCACAGAGTGAGTGGACTTTGAGCCAGCTCAATATAGCCATTGGCTTTCATGGGTTTTTCACGGTTTACCTTTGATTCATTAGACTGTCAATTAAGGCTATGGCGTTCCGTGGAAGGCGACATTGTCCCATTTGTGATCCCATTGGCTTTTGGTGACTTTGGGCTCAAGTAGTTCTTTTTGAAGACTGTAGAAGCAACATGAGGCGTAGCTCATATTTTACTGTCAATCTGTATTCTTTGATATATGTACTTTATTAATATGAGGTCATTTTAATTGCTGGTTTAGGGCATTTTTGTTTAGGAAGTGCTCCCTGCTTGTCTTTACCGCAGAGTAACGCTTTGTGCATTCATGTCGTTACTTTGTTGTCCTGAGAACACGTCGTTCAATTTGCATCTTTTTTGTCACAAATTAAAGATGTGTGTGTTCATAGGCTTTATTACTGATGCACCAAAAATATTGACCTATTAACCAAAGTATCTATGGTGCAATATTTGGCTGTTTATGCCTTTTTAGTTCACTACTCACAACACATATGTCATCTTTTGACTCCTTTTTAAAACACTCTTCTTTGAGGTTACTACTTAACTCTGCTTCTATATTGTTGTAGCCCAAGAGGTTGCTTCATTATGGTATTTCTTTCTAGTACCGCTGGGAATAGCACAGACAGTGTTGCTCATTATCACCAAACACTTCTCCTTACAAAAGCCAGACCAGTTGACTTTGCCACTGCATGATTAAAGTAAAGCGAGACCTATTAGCTTTTCCAATTCTTGTTATTATTTTGTGAGGGGAAGACTCTTTCGATGAGGATTGTTAGATTTTTATTGACTCCTGCTTGCGTTAATGCTATCTGTATGATTTGTATCACTAGAATACTTATTTGTTCTATTTATATAATACACTGGACATTCATAATTGTTTGTTTTATTGTTAAATCGTGCCTTCTGATCCTCTGCTTGAAATGTTGCTTGACCTGCTAAAACATAATCAGCTTGGTTAGTGGGGACTGTTGTAACCTACTTATGCTGCCAGACTGACACATTTAAGTTGGAAGAGTTTTGATCTAGTGCTTTCCTGAACGTAACCCAACCCTGGCACTTACTGAGTGTTAACCGATAATATTGCACACTCATTAATCGTGTAATGGAAAATGCTGAAGCCCAATGAAAAATGTAGTGAGTGTGCTCTAAAATTTCAACAAACTGGCTTCTAACAGATATGTAAAATTATTGAGCCAAGGGGCCATAAGGGGGCGGTTTGGGTGCCACCCTCTGCCCCTTCCCACATTGGACCAAAAGTGTAGTATAACCTAGATTAAACATCATCATATTTAAAAGATTTATTTTCTATTAAAAAGCATGCACTCGCTAGCTGCATGAATCTTATTGCAAATGTCCACCTTTACGGAAAATAGGATGAATACAAAGATACTGCAGGGCATATTTACAAGGGGATATTGTCTCCAGAACGCCACTTTAAGCAACGTTCTGGTGGCGCTATGCCCTTCTTTATATTTAGAAAGCGGCGTTAAGCGACTTTATGTGGCTTAACACCGCCTTGTAAATAAGGCCCCTTTACACGCATCACTTAGGGTGAAAGGGACGTGCAATTGGTGTTGCTTTGGGCGTTCCACCGCAGCACTAATTGCTTTTGACACTGCCCCAGATTTAAAAGGAGGTGTAAATCTGAGGCAGCGCCAAAAACTAACGCAGGCATTAGAATGGCGAAATGAGGAGAAATACTTTTATTTCTCCTCGTTTCACATATAAAGAGCAAAATGCCATTAGTGATTGTTTATGTGCAGGAAGGTACACCTTCCTGCACATAAACAATCATTCCCTGCAATGCAGGCACCCTTGCACTATGGTGCAATGGTGCCTGCATTGGCGCTAGGCAGCGAAATTCTGCGCCAGCGCTAGGGAAAACACAGGGGTGCACCGTATTGTCTCGCTCCAACTTTTTTTCATTAATATGCCCCTCGATCTGTTACCGATGGTCAATATAAAAGGTTCACAGAGGATACAGTGAAATCATAATATCTCAGAGGACGGTGACAATAACTATGAAGCAAATGTGAAAAGATAGCACTGGCAGGTAAATGGCAGCAAACATTTAATCAAGAGTTGAATCTAGCTTTAATTTATCCTGGCAAGCAATAGGTAGTAGCAACTTGTTTTGAAGGTCATATTGTGGAAAGTCACAAGAGAAACTTTTTAACTAAATGTTGGCATTTTACAAAAACCCAACATATTTATACTAATAATATCATTTTGGTTTTTTTCTTTCTCAAAATTCCTTTGTAATTAAGAGACTATTCATGGAACAAGGTTCGTCAATGGTTTCAACTGTACATTTGCTAGGCCCATCTTGAATCTAGAAGCATATTGTGCATTCTAAAACCTGTGCTGTGCCTGTCCACAAATCACCATCAAAACAGTACTTCCCTCGGAAGGATGGCTTTAGAGAATGTGATTTGGCTACTGTCCACTGCCATGGCCACAGAAAGAGGACAATCCTGAGCACATTTCAATTTCACAACTCTGAACTTCCCAACAGAGTGAGTAAACAGACAGTTGCTACAAAACAGCGATATTCATTCGTAGTTGTTTTCGTTTGTTTTGAATGTTTCTGCTGGCTTCTCTGTGCTACTTCTTTTAGGGAACAGTCAGTCACTGCATTGCCACCGTACGAATACAAGGAAAATCATGTTCAATTTGATTTTAAGACAATCTGGTTTGTTAAGTTGTACTGTTTCAAGACCTTCCGCTCAGTATTGGTGGATGTTACGGTAGCATCAACCAATACTGAGCGGAAGGTCTTTAAAAAGCATTGCTACCTTGAGCTCGACCTGGTCTGTATTGCGCGCCTGTTCTGAGTAAAGTGGTTTTCCTGCTAACTGAACAGGTTCTCGGAATCCTGCCCTCAATTCATGCACCTGTAGGAAACTACGCTGGCTGCCTTCAAATGGCAGTTGCACACCTGCCTCTTTGTTGCAGCAGTTCAGTGGTCTGTGCCTGTGATCTTGTTTACTCCAAATTTACTTCACTGTTTTTGTTTTATTTTAGAGCATCAGAATTTGTTTCAAGATTTGTTTCATCAGAAGTTACTGCCCATCAAGGCACTTCGCACCAATACACAGTTCGCTTTGCCAGTTAAAGATAATAAGAAAGAGTTCAACGATTAAAGTATTTTTTCGCTGGATGAAAACCTTATGATATAAGAGGCACAGTAGAATTCAGAAACCGGAAGAGATGGCATGGTGGATCCTGGTGTTTTGGCAAAAGTATGCCATTATTAACCTTGACCCGACCATTAGTCAAATTATGCTGCAGGTTTGTTGCACGATCAAAGAATTCTAAACGCAATGCTAATATTAAAATACTGTTATAATGAATTAAATTGAACTAGCACCAAAGATTTAACCGAGGAATATGGCCAGCCAATCAGACTGTTCCATTTGCACGTTATAGGTAAGGTTACAGTTCTCAAAGGCAGCATTCTGTTTGCAGCTCCCTGCTCCTCCAGTGTGCCTTCTACAGGTGGGCAGCACTCTAGCCCCCACTTGCAGAACTCATACCCAGTATAATGGCGCTTTTCTAACTGCTGCTCTGGACACTGGTGGCCGAAGCCCTTTCTTCTAAAGGCGCATGTACTCCATGCCTACCATTCGCTTTCTTGTCAAAAATGAAAATGTAAGCCCAAATGCCTCAGTAGTTTAGAAAACAATAAATACATTGACGTGTTTTTTCTTCAGTTCTGGAACATATGGTTTATATGTCCTGTAGGGGGACTAGTTTATGAATAGGTGATTCCACTTGGCTCACCATTAACAAATGTGCAAATTAACCAAAATAGCTCACCCTAAGGGAAATAGCCATGGACCGGAAGAAAATTCCCTAGTTTGAATCCACAAGAGGTTTTGATTTATTTTATACACACCCTTCTACATTTGAACCACATTATCCCCCAGAATTTAGGCAGTGGTTAGTGTTATTATAGGGCTTCAGACCTCACGAAAGCCATTGACCCAGTAGGGTTTTTCAAGTCACTAAAACATGTAGACCATAGAAGGATGCAGTGGTTGATACGCACCCTTGTTGTCCAACATATTTTTTAAATCTTACCTCAAGGAGGCATCAATGAATAGTGATTTCGTTCACCACTAGGAAACGTTAGATTAATTTAGAAGTCCTGCACGGTTTCTCAAGGAGATCACATAAACTATGTTATGCTTATTAATGGTGGGTTACATATAGGCACATCACTGCCATGTGTAGGTTAGAGTATATCATGAAATCTCCTACTAAGAACTCCTACATAGAAGCCCACCTTGAATATAAAACAATTTATCCAAAGTGAAGAATGGACCCAGTTATGAACTTCGGTGGGTGAGGGTCCAGCGTCCTAATAAAAAGAATTCCTCCTGAAGTATAATTGGGTGTTACATCCACTCCAGCACAACAGTAGCTAACAAGGGCCTCTGGCCTTTCCTTCTCATGATTATTAATAGGCCTGGGTGGGACTTAGGAACTCCTATTCCAGCTCCCTCATCTTTCCAAATGACCTCGGAGAGATGTTTTACGTTTTTTAATTCACTCCCTCCCAGCTTTGCCTAAGTGCCTGGATTGGCTGTTTTAAAGTACAGTAGAGTACCCTAACTTTGTGTCAGGGAAGATTAACAGTAGATCTCACAGTATAACTCATTCTTTGGCCTTACCTTAAGGGCAGAGGGCTGTTAAAAAAAACATATCCAAGGCATGCAGAGTGTGAAAAAATCCCCACTCCCACCTCAAAGACTTCTTTTTAACAGACTTGTCGAAAGACCCGTATCCTCCTGCTTTGCGTGGCTGAAAACTCAGGACCAGGACGGCTGCCCCAGTGTGTGGTTAGTAATAGGTTTTAGAGACTCAATAATATACTTATTGCTGTTTGCAATATGCATAATAAATGTTCTGCTGTACTCTTACAAGACACCAGACCAGTGCCCAGTTAGTGTTAGCAGTAGCAGAATGACCAGAATGTCTATTGCAAATAGCAAAAACAATCATGTTTTTCTCTTATGCTTATTGCTAAGGGACACATCAGAGCAACTGCCACGTGGCCTGTTTACAACATGGTGTTCACTGCCTCTTGCAGACACCTGATGTTATCAGTCATTCCATTTGTGATGTCATCTGTGGTGGTATGTGTGAGGTCATGGTGGGAGGAAGTTGCATAGCTGCAGATATATATATATATATTCACTGAAAAAACCATAGGTTTCAGGGACGTTATAGTTAGAAATTAGCATTTAAAAAACCTTAGAAATTCACTGAAAAAACCATAGGTTTCAGGGACGTTATAGTTAGTTGGACATTTCACTCATACAAAACCATAGAAATTTCCCCGTTATAGTTAGTTGAGCTAACTATAACTCGCGCCCGCAATGCACTGCTGATGGCGTCACATATTACATCATTCATGACATGGTCAGTGACATCACTGATGACATCACTGATGACATCTCAAATGACATCACTGATGACATCACTGATGACATCATCCACGTGGAAAATCTGATGCACCTCATCACACCCTAATATAACCCTTGATACACCCACTCTAAAATACAGAGTATCATTTTCGAAACCATCAACACACCAATACCAGTTAGTACATATCCACTCACTAATTCCTAACTCTACACACACATCCACTCATCCACCCATACAGTCACTCATAGATACAGTCAGCCATCAATACTGCATTATCATATGCACTCACATATCTATACAGACACTCACACACCGCCTCTCATTCATAGAGTTACTCACACACCTAGTCAGTCATGGAAATAATCAATCACACTTTCATTTACTCACCTGTACAGTTATACACACACCACCTCACTTATTTAAACATATACTAACACATACTTACACTCTAATACAATAAGTAATACAAGCACACACTGATCCATACAGCCACTCTCACAATCACTCACTCTCACATATAGTCATTTATACACTCCAATACTCACATATACTGCCTTTCACATATGCAGTTACTCACACATGTACCACTGAGGCATCCATTCACTCCAGCAACACACCCATAGACACACTCACCCATCCATACAGCTCTTCACAGATGCACTCTTGAACCTATACACCCAGCGAATCACCCACTCACACATTTATGGACAGTTACACCCAACCCCACCTACCCACACAGACACTCAGGCACCCATAGAGATACTCAAACAACTAATCAATAACCCATATAGATCCTCATTTAGGTACTCACCAACCCATGGAACCGCTTACACACCAACTGACAAACTAAACTGTGTGAATGTCTGTATTAGTCACTAACACATGCATTCAGTAAGACACAATTAATCACTCACTTATACAGTCAGTCACACACCTACTAAATCATCCATCCTGACTCTTATACACCCATTCATTCTTCAATACACCTTTGCATATACATAAAACATATTTACATTTTATAGAAACACATAGTCACTGGATGATGTCATCAGTGATGTCATCAGTGATGTCATTTGAGATGTCATCAGGGATGTCATCAGTGATGTCACTGACCATGTCATGAATGATGTAATATGTGACGTCATCAGCAGTGCATTGAGGGCGCGAGTTATAGTTAGCTCAACTAACTATAACGGGGGAATTTCTATGGTTTTGTATGAGTGAAATGTCCAACTAACTACAACGTCCCTGAAACCTATGGTTTTTCAGTGAATTTCTAAGGTTTTTAAATGCTAATTTCTAACTATAACGTCCCTGAAACCTATGGTTTTTCAGTGAATTTCAAAGGTTTTTCAAATGCTAATTTCTAACTATAACGTGCCTGAAACCAATGGTTTTTTCAGTGAATTTCAAAGGTTTTTTAAATGCTAATTTCTAATTATAATGTTCATTAAACCTATCTTTTTTTTCTGTGTTTTTAAATTATCATCCCATTCTCAACTTGGTCAAAACTGCAAATCTCACCACTTTTCCATCGATGCCTTCCGCCAAAAAAATCGCCACAACCACAAATGAGAGCCACAACTAACGCTAATGATATGCAAAGTAGGCGTTCCCGTGGGAAAAAAAACTAAAACACCACTTCCCCATATTTTCAACGACCAGCCAAATCTGCAATGCGATCCAAAAACCAGGCGGTAAGCCGAGTTAGCAGTATGAAATTAACATCAGCCTTTAACTGGTGTAAGGAGGTGGACTCTCTACAGCGTTAATTGGACCCAACTCACAGCCACATCTAAAGACCAACACGTGATACAGCTACTGATCATGCAACTCCGACACCCAACAAGGTCACAACACCCACCGCCACCACCACCAGGACCTCACCACCAGGACCTCCCCCCCGGACCACCCCCCCTACTACCACCGAGGCAGCGCAAAACAGGACAACGGACCTTCCCAAAACGCCATGGCCCCTCAGCCGCACAATAGCTGAATGTTGGGACATGTGGGAACCAAGTATGTGTGAAGGAGGCAAGTCAACCATCAATAATAATGCACACAATACCAAGTGTAGCGGTGATGTGCTGGACAGACCTCACTATGCAGAGCACAAACCTCTCCATGTGTACATATACTACTGATACTTGTAGTGTTGTGCACAGTGGACGCAACCATGTTACCTCAGGCAATGGGGAAGATCTCGGTCATGTAGCTGTGTTGTCCCCCCCTGGAAGCGTAAGCGGAGTGGGCTGGTCTAACGTACGGCACTCCAGCTTAGGAGTATGAATAAATAGGCTGGGGCTCTGGGCGTGGTTCACTTGTGGGAAGGCCAAAGCGTCTGCCAGAGCGGCGGCCCTCACCCTGCCATGCGGCTGCCGCCATGACCGCGGGCCTCCTCGACACAGGCCCCCTGCAAACCCAGCGGCACAGCACCGCAGACTTATGTCTGTACAGACTACTGCCTTCGATCTACACTGCGGACAGCAGGGCTCACAATTCAGATGCAGTGGCGATTGCAGATCACGCAGTCCAGTAGGCAAGACACATTGCTGCCACTGCGCCCCGCCCGGACCACGCATGATCGCAGGCTGCGTACACGCTGAGCGCCAAAGGTACCACTAACTCACTGCACCATAAGTCATCGCCACGTGTCCTTATTAAGGCAGAATTAATTAGACAAAAGACATTGCTCCCAGTGCGGCCCGCCGGGACCACGTATCATCGCAGGGTGCGCACACGCTGAGTGCTTCACGTGCCACTAACTGTGCAGCTCAACTCAACGCCACGTGGCTGTGCGCCCATCCTGACCGCTGCCTCCGGCCTACACTGGGGTTAGCACGGTTCACAATTCAAGATTAGTAGCGATGCAAATTGTGTAAGAGACTATAATGGGTTAACAAGATCAAATGCTCCCAATCTGTGCAGCTCAAGTCAACGTCACGTGGCTGTGGGCCTTTGCTGACCGCTGCCTCCGGCCTACACTGTGGAAGACCGGCGACACGTGGTGCCACTAACCCTGTTCAACACAAGCCGATCCCACATGTGGAACTGTGTCCTGAGTCCTGAATGGCAGTGACCCCAACTCCGTGAGAGAACCACAGCATCAGACTCCCTTCGATTAGTGAGGCGTATTTGCATATGGAAGGCCGGCAACACATGGTGCCACTAACCCTGTTCAACACAAGCCGATCCCACATGTGTAACTGTGTCCTGAGTCCTGAATGGCAGTGACCCCGAGTCCGTGGCAGCGACCACAGCACCAGACTCCCTTCGATCAGTGAGGCATATTTCCATATGGAAGGCCGGCGACACGTGGTGCCACTAACCCTGTTCAACACAAGCCGATCCCACATGTGTAACTGTGTCCTGAGTCCTGAATGGCAGTGACCCCAACTCCGTGAGAGAACCACAGCAGCAGACTCCCTTCGATTAGTGAGGCGTATTTGCATATGGAAGGCCGGCGACACATGGTGCCACTAACCCTGTTCAACACAAGCCGATCCTACATGTGTAACTGTGTCCTGAATGGCAGTGACCCCAACTCCGTGAGAGAACCACAGCAGCAGACTCCCTTCGATTAGTGAGGTGTATTTGCATAGGGAAGGCCGGCGACACATGGTGCCACTAACCCTGTTCAACACAAGCCAATCCCACATGTGTAACTGTGTCCTGAGTCCTGAATGGCAGTGACCCCAAGTCCATGGCAGCGACCACAGCACCAGACTCCCTTCGATCAGTGAGGCATATTTCCATATGGAAGGCCGGCAACATGTGGTGCCACTAACCCTGTTCAACACAAGCCGATCCCACATGTGTAACTGTGTCCTGAGTCCTGAATGGCAGTGACCCCAAGTCCATGGCAGCAACCACAGCACCAGACTCCCTTCGATCAGTGAGGCATATTTCCATATGGAAGGCCGGCGACACGTGGTGCCACTAACCCTGTTCAACACAAGCCGATCCCACATGTGGAACTGTGTCCTGAGTCCTGAATGGCACTGACCCCAAGTCCGTGGCAGCGACCACAGCACCAAACTCCCTTCGATCAGTGAGGCATATTTCCATATGGAAGGCCGGCGACACATGGTGCCACTAACCCTGTTCAACACAAGCCAATCCCACATGTGTAACTGTGTCCTGAGTCCTGAATGGCAGTGACCCCAAGTCCATGGCAGCGACCACAGCACCAGACTCCCTTCGATCAGTGAGGCATATTTCCATATGGAAGGCCGGCAACATGTGGTGCCACTAACCCTGTTCAACACAAGCCGATCCCACATGTGTAACTGTGTCCTGAGTCCTGAATGGCAGTGACCCCAAGTCCATGGCAGCAACCACAGCACCAGACTCCCTTCGATCAGTGAGGCATATTTCCATATGGAAGGCCGGCGACACGTGGTGCCACTAACCCTGTTCAAGACAAGCCGATCCCACATGTGGAACTGTGTCTTGAGTCCTGAATGGCAGTGACCCCAAGTCCGTGGCAGCAACCACAGCACCAGACTCCCTTCGATTAGTGACGGGTATTTGCATATGGAAGGCCGGCGACACGTTGTGCCACTGAACCTGAACTACGCAGGCCGGTGGGGCCACCAACCTATGCACGTGGCTGTGGGCCCTTGCTCACCGCTACCTCTGGCCTACACTACGGTCAGCAGGCCTCATAATTCACATAGAGTCCCGATTGCACATGACGCAGACCAGTAGGCAAGACACATTGCTCCCAGTGCGGCCCGTCCGCACCAAGCATCATCACAGGCTCATACAGTCTCAATGCTTCTGGTACCACTAACTGTGCACCTCAACTCAACGCCACGTGGCTATGGGCCCTTGCTGACCGCTACCTCTGGCCTACACTGCGGTCATCAGGGCTCACAATTAAAATTATTTCTTGATTCATTAACTACAGAGTCCAGTAGGCAAGTAACTATCACAGTCCTAAACCCTACATAATATCCTTTTAGTATCCTTGCTTCAAGAACTTTTTTATATCAGTTATAGTTTAGTACAATGACCAAATTCATCTTCAAGTGCAAGCGAACACTCAATAGCAGTCTACACTGCGGGCAGCAGAGCTCGCAATTCGATTTTTAAATGCTAATTTCTAACAAGAAGATTGTACTCAGAAAATACAACACTTCGTCAGTGTATTTTATACTTATTTAATCTTTTCATGATACGCCTACACTGCGGTCAGTAGGGCTCACAATTAAAATTAAGTATTGATTAATTAATTACAGAGTCCACTAGGCAAGTAACTATCACAGGCCTAAAATCTACATAATCTCCTTTTAGTATCCTTTCTTCAAGAACATTTTTTATATCAGTTATAGCTTTAGTACAATCACCAAATTCATTTTCAAGTGCAAACGAACACTCATTAGCAGTCTACACTGCGGGCAGCAGAGCTCGCAATTCCAACTTTGGGCACGTGGTGCCACTAACCCTGTTCAACACAAGCCGTGACACGTGGTGCCACTAACCCTGTTCAACACAAGCCTGCGACATATGGTACCACTAACCCTGTTAAACGCAAGCCACGACACGTGGTGCCACTAACCCTGTTCAACACAAGCCGGCGACACGTGGTGCCAGTAACCCTGTTCAACACAAGCCAATCCCACATGTGGAACTGTGTCCTGAGTCCTGAATGGCAGAGACCCCAAGTCCGTGGCAGCGACCACAGCACCAGACTCCCTTTGGTTAGTGAAGCATATTGCCATATGCAAGGCCGGCGACACGTGGTGCCACTAACCCTGTACAACACAAGGCGCGACACGTGGTGACACTAACCCTGTTCAATACAAGCCGATCCCACATGTGGAACTGTGTCCTGAGTCCTGAATGGCAGTGACCCCAACTTCGTGGCAGCGACCACAGCACCAGACTCCCTTCAGTTTTATTTGTTGTTGTTTTCTTTAAATAAAATGTTTTATATGTAAACCTCTACATGACTAAGATTCTTGTTTGTCCAACTGCACAGGGACACTTCCGGGCCCAAGAAGGTTGTTGGGGGTATGTTGGTAATGTGGGAAGAGGGTGCGTTACCTGCTGATGTGGGGAGAGGCAGCATGAAAGGGGTATCTCTCAAAGAAAGAACTCCGATATGTTTTCAGAAATGCCTCGGACAGATGCCAGCTGACGGACTGAATCACAAAATGGTTTTCAATGCTTATGTAGTGTGAGTTATGAACAGTTCGCACCCAGGCTCGCAGAGGACAACTGCGGCCCGTCCGCTCGACTCACACACGCAGTACTACGACCCGTCCGCTCCCAAAGGAACAGCAGCGTAGTACCTCGCAGAGGTACAGGCACAGTAGCGTACTAGCTCGCAAACGTAGAGAGCTGGACGGACTGGCTTCTAACGGCATAGCTGCGAAGTGGTGATGTTGGCCAGACGGAGCGTGAAAGAGTTATCTCGCAGAAACAGAGCTCCGGTATATTAAATTGCCCCCGAGACCTTTCTTTTATATTTTCACTCGATGCGAGAAAGCGCGCTTTCTGGACCAAGACCTTTCTCCCTGCCAAATTTGGCGTAATTCCGTTCAGCAGTTTGACCTGTAGCCTTGTCTAAAGTTTCCTATGGAAAATCCATTGAGAAAACACGTTTTCACACCCCCACATAGCTACCTGTCGCAGGCGTACTCGCTGTTGGTGTGCAGGTCAGTGGTCTAGTTGTCAACATGTCACGGCCACTCCCTGAGGGCAGGTTTTCACACACACCACACCCATCCGGCACATGCGTCACAGGCCATGTGACCAAGCAAATATAATGGATCCACAATGTCACATCCTTTATTGCCGGTGGTGACTGGATGGCGGACGCTCCACGGGTCTCAATCATAAAGACTCCATGAAAAGTTGCGCAGAGGGTTAGTCGCACCCTGAGCTCTATGGCCGTCAGGGGCCTACTACCACGTGGCACGGACTTGAGTTCCACAGGGTTATTGCCACCCGAAGCTGATGTGGCCGTCAGGGGCCTAGCACCACGTGGTGAGGACTTGAGTTGCACAGGGTTCGCGCCACCCAAAGCTAATGTGGCCGTCAGGGGCCTACCACCACGTGGCGCGAACTTGAGTTGCACAGGGTTAGTGCCACCCGAAGCTGATGTGGCCGTCAGGGGCCTTCGACCACGTGGCGCGGACTTGAGTTGCACAGGGTTAGTCACACCCTAAGTTGTATGGCCGTCAGCGGCCTACCACCACGTGGCGCTGACTTGCGTTGCACAGGGTTAGCGGCAATTCCCTGTGGAGTTGGGTGATTGGGGGGCCCCCTATCTCTTCTCAGCAGAGAAGGGAGGGTAGGGGTGGACCAAGGTCTAGGATGCCTCCTACTCAGCCACAGGGTGTGGTGCACTCCAGGTGGAGGCACCTGGGGAGAAGCCAGGGCAGTACCAGGAAGTCATCAATGGAGGGGTCTTCCCTAGTGGAGGGAGAACAAGGGGGGGGGTCATCTGACACACGCATTCCTCCCGTTCAGGATTCGGGGGGGTACACCTCCTCAATGGGGTTCGAAACTCCAGAGAAAGGGGACCAGGGCAAAAGAGATCACCCCTGGCCCCTATCCAGGGCCAGGGTTGTGACCCTATGCTGGAAGTGTCACTTTGGGAAAGCGTGTATTTCGATGTGCGTGGCTCTATGTGCCTGTCAGCCTATCTCCTAATTCACAACTGGGTGCTAGTAACATCTGTGCATTCCTGATAGAGGGCTATAAATTAGAGGTTCACTGGAAACTGCGGACCTCTCACTCTGAAGGGCCTTTTCCTTACCTTGGGGTTTCTTTCTGTGTGGCAATTCTAGTTTGGAAACCTTTCGGTGTTCACAACAGTCATGTCTGAGTCGAGAGAGCCAGCGGATGTACCTCCAGTAGGGGAGTTTGAAGTGAATATGTTGGAGACTTATACAAAACCCGAGCTCAAAGGGTTCTGCAGAGACCTGAAGTGTTCTTTTAAAGGCCTCAAAAAGATGGAGGAGCTGCAAAAGGCATTGAGGGCCTGATTGGAGGCCAGTGGTACAGTTGAGGATCCTGGGGAGAATGAGGTAGTGGATACTGAGGAGCTGGAACTGCCGGAGGGGAGCATCAGTAGCAGCTCCTCTAAGAGTCGGGTCCTATATATACATATATATATATACATATATACATACATATATACATATACATATACATATATATATATATATATATATATATATATATATATATTTATATATATATATATATATAGTGGTGTTGTAGAGTGGTCCATATGAAAGAGCTGCTCTCCGTCTAAAACCTGGGGGTTACCCAGAGTTGGCTACTTCCATTTTTGCCTAATTTATGCCACACACTAAACCTGCTACCTGCCTTACTCAAGTTGGTCACCATATTTGAAAAATAACATACATGGACACAATAGAAGCCACGTGATTCAGGAAAAGTAACCTCGTAATGACACAAACCTGAAAATAAAGGCATCTCGAACAGATGTTGCAAACAAAACTAACAGCTTCAGCCACAGCCTTTAATAGTAAGGTTCCTGCCCTGCCAAACTCACAGTTCCCCGACCTCACTTAGGGAAGTGGTAGGTTTCTTCCAATGGCACCCCAGCTGACTGTGCAGTCAGAAACATTTAATCTGGTGGCAGATTGGCAACAGAGTTCCCAGGTCGCATGACATGGCGGTTCATGAAAATAGAAAAATATCCGACATACAGGATGAAACGCCACTCCATGTTAGAAATATTTGTTGGTTCTGAGCAATAAAATCTACTATAATACTTGCCATGTCACATGTTACAAATTATTTGTGTTTTTGATTCTTGAAGGAGGTCCTGACAAGTATTTTAGTGCATTTACTTACTTATCTAGAATCAGTGCTTAATTTGAGGCGGTGGTTTCCAGTGCTCTGCACCGGCACTTAATTGTCAGCACCGGCACTTATGACAGTCTGCCACATGGTGGAGCTGTTTGTCTGATTTAGAGTGAGCACAACAACAGTTGTTTACTAATTCAATATACCTTAAAAATGACTAACACCTGCCGCCAATTCTATCTTTTAGCTTTGGGGGCCTAGAATACCCTGATTTGTCAGGAGTGTGATGGTTAGTAGTTAGTTTGGTACCGTCATTGGTAGAGCAAGCAGGAGCAATGTGTGGTGTTGACTGCAGTGGCCTCCTGATGAGGTCCCGGGCACTTGTTTTTTCACAACTTAAGCACTGTCTAGAACACACTTAAAATAAACATTTGGTTGACGTGCAGAACATGCTACTTTTAGTGGTGAACGCATTCCTTTAAAGGTGGTTTTTGCTTTCACCAAATAGGCCTTGCCAACTGAAGCTGCTCCTGAAAGCAGTGCATCTCGCGCACTGCCGTGGAAGCACTGATTTGGAGGTATAATAATGCACCTGATACCCATAGAATGAAGAGTGATAGAAAAATACTCTGGGCAGATCCAAGATTGCAATTGCACAGTCTCAAAGCAATGGCTGGAGGTAGCTGACCCAAAGCAATCAATGTGAACCATAGCTTTAAGATTGTTTTAACAGGTCTTGACAGTCTCAGACCTGAATAACCTGTTAGTACACAACGTGCGATATCTGTGCTGCAATCCTATGCTCACCTGTTGTATATCATGCTCTGACTCCATAACAAACGTATGACAACCTTGAGACCCTAAACCATTGGTTCCCAAACTTTTTAGACTCTTAAGAACAACAAACCTTTGCGATCCACCCACCTACCGACCTCTTTATTTAAGCACTGCACTTCATTCTCATAATTCCTGTTAGTGCTGAGAAGCCCGTCTTTGGGTAGCTGTGTGCACTCTACAAGACTTTGTAACATAACATAACCTTTAATGGACATGAGGCCAGTGATTTTTTTATGTAGCTTAAGCACCGTGTGATAGCGCATTGCCGTTTACTGACAGCAGATTTTCCATTGACATGGCCACTAAATTTGCACAGACATACAGTTTTACTGATAAACCTATATAACACAGTTTGTGAATATTTTTCATTTATGCATCACCAAGTAATTGTCTTGATTTCTTTTGATCCTATTAAAATCTCTGTTTCCTGTATACTTTAGAATTACAAAAAAGTGCTTCATTTATGCTTACTTAACTGCTGAATGCACACAGTTCATTTACTGGTATTTACATTTTCTTGTGTATTGCAAAAACAATATTCTACACTGTCACATAATTCACTTTAAAAACTCCCTTTACTTTGTAGTCAGAGAAAGAAAAGTAAACACCAATTCTCATGTTAAAAGAATAACGCAGCCTGACATTTGAGCTCTCTCACCAGCAAGTTGGTACTAACAATATTGAATTTAATAACAAAAAAGGTTATCCAATAATTAAAACTATATTAAGACCCACATTTACTCACTGGTCCTACATTATAACACGTAATAAATGCTGTGAACAAGTACTACATTATTTAGTAGAAGGAGCAAAATTAGTATAATCCCCCTTGTTAAGTACGAGAATCTGGGTGCAGTGACCGCGTTCGACTAGCAGATTGGCTAAACAGATCTGCAATTTCGATGGAAATTGTGATATAGCAAACGGCTAATTTAAATCAGAGCGTGCATTTTTTGGATCAAGTCACCACACGCATTATAGTAGATTATATTTAATGAGTATTTTGAACTGCAACAGTTTAGCAACCTATTTGTAAAATGGACATTTTCGGATGGACCTAAGAATCTGCTTTGAAGCTTAGATACATGGAAGTCGCTCCTCTGGCCAAACGCATGGGAGACGCCATGACAGGCTTGTTCCTGACTGCCAATGGAGTCTGTTGTGCAACATTGCATGGGAGTGACCCACCAATAGAAGAATAGCATGCAAAGCATACCTTAGATGAGATGGTCATCGTCCATTGCATTCTGCAGAAAGAGACGTCTGGTGGACACTTTCTGTTGTACAGAGAAAAACTAAAATGTACCACGCAAGCTGTGTGTCAAATATTGTACGGTGCTACGCCACTGTAAGGTACTCGATGGGAGTGAAGTGGTACTTAGGAGCGAGTTACATATGAACCGCGGATTGATAGAAGTGTTGTGGCTACAAGAAGAAAGAAGAAAACTGGCACTTGATGTTCACAATAAAAGCCTTTATCGTAAGAGTGTGGTATCTGCATCTTTCACAAGAACGTATGTCACAAATGTGCAAGACCAAAGTGAGATAAAAGTCATTTTAATGTGCTTGTGTGCGCGTTTAATGTCAATGTAGCTGCTCCGAAGTTTGCCTTAAATTTCAAATTCAAGCATAAATCAGAGAAAACGTAATGGAGCATTCTTTCACTCAGTTCCTGTAAATGTATGTGAAAAATGCTTCTGAAATGTATTTCATTCATCTAAATACACTAAGGAGTAGTTTTGCAGTAATACCATAAACTTTTCACTTTATAAATCTTTTTTATTTTTTAGATAAAATAATTCGATTAGAATAACAGAAAAATATCCCAGGGTACAGAACAAGGTGCAACATTGCTTATGAACTTCCATGGTATGGATGATACACTTATTAGGCTGAAGCATATTTTGTTGGCTTTCAAAACCACATACATCTCTTCCTAAGACAATGATAGTGCTAGTGAAATAGACAATTTTTCTATAAGAAAGTCCATCTAATTGCATTTCAATTTGCATCTAAGGAACTGAAGGGCATATTCTCAACGACCCATCGCCGAGTTAGCGGCACTTTATCGCAGCTAAAGTGGTGATAAATACATCGCACCATTCACAAGCTGGAGCTAACAGCCGATATCACCAGTATTCCTGCGATAGCAGCCGTAAAAAACATCGCCACGGATGACACCGGCAACTAACGCTAATGAGATGTAGAGTAGGCGTTCCCCTGCAAAAACCAGCGGAAACACCACTTCGCAACATTCCCAACGACCAGCCAGAACGGCGATAAGAATCAAAAACATGCGATAAGGTGCGTTAGAAGCAGGGATCTAACACCTGCTCCTACCTGGTGTTAAGTAGGACGCCAACCTGCACCATAAAAGGGAGCCCAGCCCACAGCCACACCAGAAGAACAACAGATGCCATGGAGCTACTGATCATGCAGCTCGGAGCCCCAAGAGGGCCACAACACCCACCACACCCAGGACCCCCACCCCCCCAGGACTCCCCCCCCGGACTACCACAGAGGCAGCGCAGACAAAGACACCGTACCTTCCGAAAATGCACTAGCCTTGGAGACTTAACACCAGAGGAAGTCATTGCCCACTACAGGCTCAAAAGGACAACCATCCTACGCATCCTGACCATCATTGCCCACAGGCTGACGGTACCAACACAGCGGAGAACCAACATCCCTCCTTAGACAAAGCTGCTGGTCGTGCTGCACCTGTTGGCCTCCGGGACCTTCCAACCAACAACTGCCAGAGTCGGAGGAGTCTCACAGCCAGCCCTGTCAAAGTTCCTCACACCTGTCCTGGATGCCATCATCAGCTTGGTACCCCAGCAACTTTACTTCCCACACACTGCGCAGGAACAGCTGGAGATCAAGCAATGCTTCTACGCCATAGCTGGCTTCCTGCACGTCTTGGGGGCAATCGACTGCACACATGTACTCCTCGTGCCCCCTGCCGCCACTGCACACAATTACCGCAACAGGAAACACAAGCATTCCATCAATGTGCAGGCAATAGTGGACCACCGGGGACTCTTCACCAATGTCGTCGCCAAATACCCAGGCAGTGTGCATGATTCCTTCATCTTCCGACAGTCCATCATCAACCAGTGCTTTCAGGATGCCACCTATGGGAATGCACTGCTCGTCAGTAAGTACCAACTGAACACATCACACACATCAACACCACAATCAGACAACTCACAACTCTGGGAATGCACATGTCACAAAATCACATACAACATGACAACCAACATCCCCACATTCCAAACACGACAACACAACTTACTGTGGCAACCTGGGCTAGCCATCTACACAAGCCATCAACGGCATGGCACTTCAGCCACACAATAGCAGAATGTGGGGAGAGGTGGGAACCCGGCATGTGCGAAGGAGGCAAGTGACCCATGAATAAGAATGTACACAATGCCAAGTGTGGAGTGGATGTGCTGGACAGACCGCAGTATGCAGACCACAGACACTTCCATGTCGACATACACTGCTGGTGTCTGGAGTGTACTGGACAGTGGACGCAACCATGTAACCGCAGCCAGCGGGGCACAATGCGGAAATGTAGCTTGTTACGTCCCCCCGTGTAAGCGTGCGCGGAGTGGGCTGGCCCGGCATACGCCAGGCCAGCGTAGGGGTGTGAATAAAAAGCCCGTTACTCTGGGCGTGGTTCTCTTCTGGAATGGCCAACGTGTCTGCCAGGGCGGCGCCTCTCACCCCACCATGAGGCCGATGCCGTGAGCGGCGGTGCCTGCGATCCTGTGCGCCTGCTGCACCCCAGGCCGCTGGTCCCAAAACGTGTCATGCCTGCCCCAGCGCACCCAGGCCGCACTGCTCACCTGCCGACCCTGGCGTGTGTCAAAGAGGGCCCACCACGTGCCGGTGCAAGCTCCAAGCCCAAGGCCCGCGACCATGGCAGCCTCCTCAGACCATCACGGCCTCCGCGACACAGGCCCCCCATTACTCCTTTCTCATTGACGTACTCCACCGCTGCCTCCGGCCTACACTGCGGTCAAGTAGGTCACACATTTGGAACTGAGTCTTGATTTTACAATGGCAGAGTCCGTATCATTGCACGCTAGGAGAGGAGTAAGAGGAAGACGCGATTCAGTCCGGATGACAAACAGGATCCTCGTTACGGAGGTGACCGAACACCACCAACAACTGCCCTGGTGCCACTGACTCTGTGCATCGCAAGCCAAGGACCCGTGGCTGGGGGACCCTGCTGGCCGCTGCCTCCTGCCCACACTACGGTCAAGTAGGTTACACATTTGGAACTGAGCCTTGATCTATTTATGGCAGAGTTTATACCATTGTACAGGCCTCATCGCAGACTGCATCCCCTTTCAGCTCTGGTGCCACTAACTCTGTGCCCGGAAATTCATGGACACCCTCTGGTTGAACTTTGGTGGCGTCTCAGTCAATGGCCTGGGGGTTGTCTTCATCATCATGTGGCTGGTAATGACTTGGTGTTAAACATGAGTCTGTAGCATTCATCTCCTCCATATTGCATGTGTCTGCTTGGTACTGCCCTCTGTATCATGTCCTGGAAGAACACCTTCCACTGTCCCCCAAAACCCTCTGCGACATTCACCTTGGACATCGACGAGAACCCGCTCAGCTCTCGTGACCCTACCTCAGTGCACTGGTAGTCACCGTCCCGTGGCGGTGTGCCTGTGCCGGCCGCAGTGCATCCGTAGCCACTAACTCTGTGCAGCTCAAGTCGTGGACCCTTGCTGTTTGAACTTTGGACTTCTGATTGTCTGATCACTGTTGTAGTTGTTGCCAGCACCAACCACTCCCTGAGGGCTGGCTTACACTCACCCCACACCCATCCAGCACAGGCATCACTGGACATGTGACCCTGGCAATAAAGGGGCCAGGCGCACGTGCCCGTAGCCAGTTCCACAGACTATCTAAGTGTGTCCATGTGGTCATTGTGTGTGCATGAGGGCCCCGGGCCCTACCACATTGCATTGTGCTGTGTACAGCGGACGCAACCATGTCACCTCAGGCAGTGGGGTAGACCTGGGACATGTAGCTGTGTCGTACCCCCCTGTAGGCATTGCCGGAGTGGGCTGGCGTACGGCAGTCCAGCGTAGGGGTGTGGATGATCACCCGGGGCTCTGGGCGTGGTTAAGTGTTGGGCTTGCCAATTTAGTACCTAATGCGTGTGTCTTTGTTGTGTGTCGGCGCCACCCGTCCTGCAATGGACAATGTTGCAATGTAACATGCCCCCAAGTGCGGGCTCAGACGAAGGGATTAATGAATGAGCGCAAGCCCGCTCGGGGTCCGGGATCATACATGCCAACTGTTGTGTGTGTATCGCTATTACCGCAGCATAAGCCAAAGGTCTTGCCTCCACCGCATCGCGACTTCGGCCAGCCATGAACTCCACATCGGTGTCCGCCCTATCCTTACCATAGGCCTACACACACGTGGCCGCCCACCTTCAATGCACAACATCACAGTGTCGTTGTCAGGCTTGTGGACATGCGCAGACAGGCATGGCAATGGTGTGCCATAGGAGTGCAGGTGATGCAAGCGTGCAGCACACACGAGGAAATAGGCTAGGGGGGAGGGAGGAGCAGCAGTGAGGCTACGTAATACACATTGATGGCGCTCATTTGCTACTAGCAGTGCATGTCAAACCGGAATCACTATGACACACATATCACATGCCAATGAACTAGTGAGCCTGCCAACACATCATGCAGAACCAACTATTGACTCATGTCTCTCTGCACTGTCACATGTGATCAAGGATATGCACTCTGCCCTTGGATGATGACACCCCTCCGAGCCCCGAACACACAGGCCCAGAGGCAGTACAATGCGGCCCACGCACGCACCAGGGGCATCGTGGAACGCACATTTGGCGTGTTGAAGTCACGTTTCAGGTGCCTGGATATCACAGGTGGAAGGCTCCTGTACAGCCCAGACATGGTGTGTAAGATGATCGTTGCATGTTGTGTGTTGCACAACATATGTGTACGCACCAATGCCCCATGGTTACGAGTGCCAGATGCACCTGACGATGATGAGGAAGATGAGGAAGGTGGACCACACCCCACTGCAGCTGCAGCAGGAATAGCCCGTAGGAACAACATCATTGACAATTTCTTCACATGAGGACGTCACATTGTGTCAGTCCTTGGCAATCATGAGACAGTGCAAAATGACCACAGGCACAGCATGTGCAAATAAATTCAATGCAACACACATTCCCTGAGTTTCTGTATGTGTTCTGCTGTGTGGCACGGGGATCAGGGACATGTTCCAGAGTCATTGTGGGTGTGCAGTGTGCTGTACTTAATTGTGCATGTGTGCCATTCTGCCCATCTCCCCCCGTACCCCCAGTCCCTGGTCGGTACTCACCCTGTTGATGTTGTGTCAGGTCATGTTGTGCAGTGTCCCGATTCCCAACTCCTGGCACCGTATCCTGACTGATGACTGTGGCCACCATTTTCTCACTGTCATCCAGCTCCTGGTGTGCCGCTGGTCCCCCACCTCCAATCTGCGTTGCTGCTTTCATGTTGGCGTAGTGTTTCTGCTTGGTTTTGCCCTTCACATCATTCCAGCGCCTCTTGTCCTCTTCCATTGTCCTCCTCGACACTCCGACCTCATTCACGTTGTTCACGATGTACTGCCATGTTTCCGTTTGTGTTGCCGATGACACAGTGGAGGTGACGTACAGTTGTTGGTTGTGTTCTGTCACCTCCGTGACTATGATCTGGTTTTCCTGCGGACTGAACCCCGTCTCCCTCTTCTCCTTGCCCTTCCCCGGCCCGGGGTTCCTGGCTGGTCGTTTGTGGGGCTTGTGGAGTTCGCGTTGTCCTATGCACTCGGTCGGGGTGCGTCCATGGTGGTACGCAGTTAAATTTTTTAATCTTTTTTTCTCTGCTTTTATGGTGCATTTTCCCACATGTCGCGTGGGAATCGCAGGCCTGTCGCTGGTTATCGCTGGTTTTGTTTCGTGATTTAGAACGTCGCAACTTTTTTCGCGTTGGGGTTTCGCATTTTTTCGGCATCGCATTGATTTTAACGCGGGCATTTGTCGCGTTATTGTGAGGCTATCGCATGGTTCCGCCGGGTTGTGAATGCTGCGTTAACACGCTGTTATTTTCCCGCGATGGACTGCGATGTGAGAAGTTGCGTTAAGCGATTTTGGCGATAGTTAACACGCGTTCTTGAGAATATCCCCCTGAGGTTTGATTTACACATGGAAGAGAAACATGTAAATGTAATTGGTACTGACTTAGGGCTTCAATAGGAGGTCTCCCAAAGCTGAGTGTTACTTCTGCACTTCTGGAGTTACCAATACCAGGTATTCCAGGGGGTCCATGAACTCAGAGTTGAGCTGGCTGAACCCTGAGAATCCCCTAAGTAATGAGAAATTACCTGCAGAATTGACATATCTGGGTCCGAGTCCCCTCATGATTCCACATTCTTCCATGCAGTTTTGAGGAGCTGAAAAATCTGGGGTAAACGTAGGAGGACTTTGTTAACTGCATGGACCGCATAATTTTGGATAGGGTCAGTGATAGGGCTCCAGCCCCTTTCTGATTTGGAGGCTTCTCGTAGTGAGAACCTTAGAGTTTGACAATTGGAAAAAAGCCACCAACTTCTAGAGGAAACTTTAAATACAGAGTAGAGCCTGATCTCCTCCCCAATACTATCTATATGATGGAGGAAATTCAGTCAATGAATTCTACTCCTTGTTGAGAGTTTCCTCCAGAAATATGTGGATTTTCAGTTTAGACCACACTCTGAGATCCAGAAGTGGTGGAGGTATTCTACCTTTACTACGCGGTCATTACTTCGTATTACCATTACTACGCATATTTTAGTTCGCAGATGCCATTACTTAGCATGCATTTACTTAGCATGCATTTACTACGCATGTTCCATTACTTAGCATGCACTTACTACGCATAATGGAGTTACTGTGCAAATTAAAGTTTTGGGGTATGGGGTATTTTTAGGGGTCAGGGTGGGTTAGGGTTTTGGGGTGTAGGAGGTATTTTTAGGGTTCAGGGTGCATTTAAGGTTTTGGGGTGCTGGGTTATTTTTGGGGTTCAGGGTGCGTTTAGGTTTTGGGGTGCTGGGTTAATTTTAGGGGTCAGGGTTGGTTAGGGTTTTGGAATGTGGGGGTCATTTTAGGGATCATGGTGCATTTAGGTTTTGGGGTACTGGGGTATTTTTAGGGGTCATAGTGGGTTAGAGTTTTGGGGTGCATGGAGTATTTTGAGGGTTCAGGGTGCGTTGAAGGTTTTGGGGTGCTGGGGTATTTTTGGGGTTCAGGGCGCGTTTAGGTTTTGGGGTACAGGGGTATTTTTAGGGGTCAGGGTGGGTTAGGGTTTTGGGATGTAGGGGGTATTTTTAGGGTTCAGGGTGCATTTAAGGTTTTGGGGTGCTGGGGCATTTTTGGGGTTCAGGGTGCGTTTAGGTTTTGGGGTGCTGGGATATTTTTATGGGTCAGGGTGGGATAGGGTTTTGGGGTGTAGGGGGTATTTTTAGGGTTCAGGGTACGTTTAAGGTTTTGGGGTGCTGGGGTATTTTTGGGGTTCAGGGTGCGTTTAGGTTTTGGGGTGCTGGGATATTTTTAGGGGTCAGGGTGGGATAGGGTTTTGGGGTGTAGGGGGTATTTTTAGGGTTCAGGGTGCGTCTAAGGTTTTGGGGTGCTGGGGTATTTTTGGGGTTCAGGGTGCGTTTAGGTTTTGGGGTGCTGGGGTAATTTTAGGGGTCAGGGTGGGTTAGGGTTTTGGGGTGTAGGGGGTAATTTTAGGGTTCAGGGTGCGTTTAGGTTATGGGGTACTGGAATATTTTTAGGGGTCAGGGTTAGATAGGGTTTTGGGGTGTAGGGGATATTTTTAGGGTTCAGGGTGCGTGCCAGGGGATAGGTTACTATTACAATTAATTTTTTGTTTTAAAGTACCAATAACGCGTTGTAACGGTATGCGTAATCATTAACTGCGAAGGAAAAGCATTTTTAATGTATTTGTATATATTTGCGAAGTAAAAGTATGCACACTAAAATCATGCGTAGTAAGGGTATTTGCGAAGTAAAAACTTCGAAGTAAATACCTGCGGAGTAACCGTATGCTAAGTAACATCATATATTCCAAGGTTCTACTTCCTCCGGCCCACAGCATCCTGCTTACTGTGCAGTGAGGTGCCTGGCAGGCAATTTTCGACAAAAGAGTTCCCACTGACATGGAGGGAGCACTTTTGGCATAAATGCATGTGCAAAAGAAAACTTACTGTTAATATTACAGTCACATCTGATCCTATTAGACTCCACCATTTTACTTGATTTGGCAATGCAGGGAGATGCATTTGTATTTTAAGAAGTAAATGTCTGATCTCATGATTTGGTATAGATATGAAATATATTAAACTTCGTCCATAGATTCATAGATGTAATGTTTGCAGCATCATTGTCATTTTAACTAGAATTGAGGTAAGCAGATTCTTTATATAAAGCTTTAGAAAATGGAAAGATCAATAATCTATTTTCGTTACTAGTCAGTCCAGCATGGCTGACCATTCCAAAGTTCATCAAAGCAATTTCCACCCATTGAAAGGTTACCAATTTCCACCAAGGTAGCAATTACATGTGAAGAAAGGGTGAGCAAAATACTTATTGTCCTATTATAGGAATAATGAATACTTGAATATTCACACACCCTTCCTGAGACAGAATTCAACATACATTGTGGAGCGGTATGTGTCTTCCTGGGGCTGTTCTGAATTAACTATGTTGGACTGGTTGTAAATGTCTTTGAACATTGCAACTTCATTCATTATAAAAAATCTCAGTGGGACAACTCCATTTCCATGAATTGGAAAAGGAATCTTTTCTGGAACTTTTAGCAAAGTGCTGGAATTGCTGCTTGTTAGACCTGGCATTGTTGGCGTGGTTTTCCCTGTCTTTTTGCCTCTGCCTCCTATATTTTGCTGTATGCTAGATTTCGTTTTTGCTGGTCTAGATGCTTTGGGCACTTTGCCACTGCTGATCAGTGCCAAAGTGCAAGTGCTCCCTCTGTAAACTGTGCATATGAATTGATGTTTCCATGATTGCCTTATTTGATTTACTACTAAGGGCCTGATTCTGATGCGGGTTGGAAAGCTTCCCGACCGAATCGGTTTGGAAATGGTTTCCGACCCACTCGGATCGGGAGAGTCCAACCGACGGAGTACGATGCATCCGGATGCTTCCAGATACGATTTGGTTGGACTCCCATTGACTTCAATGGGAGCATATGTTCCTAACCGCATCATAATTGTTCCCTGGGTCGGGAAGACACGTTCCCGATCCGATTTGGAAGGAGCAAATGCCATTAGGAGGCCTTCCTAACCGCATCAGAATCAGGCTCTCAGTCGGGAAGCTTTTCCAACCCGCATCAGAATCGGGCCCTTAGTGTTTGGCATTACAATTCATTATTTGTAAACCTAAATTATATTCTTAATATGCATTGAACTCTAAAAATATAATAGTTTGGAGCTTTTTCAATATTTAGTCAATAGAAAAAAAAAATCACACACTGGATAAACAATGGTTCACAAAAAGACTGGCAAAAGATACACTACTGTTGATTGTACATTAAGGGCCTGATTCGGATCTCGTTCGGAAGGGCTCCAAACGGGATTCGGAAGAAGCAAATCCGATTCGGAGCGTACGTTTCAGTCCGAATCGTCCCCCGTTCCGAACGACCAAGTACGATGCGAGGAAGCCGTCCGCGCTGACCGAATCGTTTCCGAACCCGAATCAGTCAGTCCGAGTCGTTCGGAGCCGAATCGTGCAGCTCAATGGGGACGGCTTCCAAATGAGCGAGTACGATGACCAATTCTGACAGCCGTACCGACTCGGTTTTGCCGGGACAAAACAGCTGTGAGAATCGGACTTCGGAGGGCCGGGGCAGGCCCCCCTTCACCAGGGGCCCTCCGAATCGGTCACGGGGGTACCCATGGGTCCCCCCTTTCCATGCAAGCACATTGTGGCGGGCACCACAGGGTGCACACTTTTCCCCACCCACCCCTTATTGCTATTTGAGCCTGTGTACGCGTTCGGTACACAGGCTCCCATTGAGTTCAATGGGAGCCCGACCGAACCGAGTCTGTCACTATACGGACACATCGGGATCGGTCCCTTGAACTCCCTGAGCGCGAGTCGTTCGCAAAACTCTCCGGATCCGAGTCGTCCGGAGGGCTTTCCGAACGAGATCGGAATCGGGCCCTATGTCATAAAGTAATGGTTCCTGAGAATACAAATTCCGAGAAACCATTTCACCTAAACAGTTTATCGAAAATTTCAAGATGCATGGATTTTACCTTTCAGAAGAAACAATTAATTGCCTCCAACTTGTTTATATAAGGTGTAAATGCCTTTTATCTTGAAAATTAGTTCACTATGTGCTTTTTCTGACTGCATAAATGCTTTTTCATTCACCCCCTACCCTTCCCACAACACTGGATTTCCCACCTCAACTATTTTACTCATTTAACTGAATTTTCCCCCTCCTACTTTCTTCCTTCTCTTATCTTCACCATGTTCTTTTCTCCCTCTTTTTTCTTTTTGTTTGGGTGAGGGATGACACCCTTCAGTCCCCCTCTTTCACCCACTTTTAAATTAGTTAACCTCCCCTCCAAGCTCATACTTTTTTCATTTTTTTCATGAGGCCACCTTACTTATCCTCATTCTGCCTCTTTACCCTCAAGAATGGGATTCACTTCTCCATCCACATTTTTCTTCTTTAGAACATGTTCTTTTTAGTAAATGAATATCAATATATTTTAACTGCTCTTGGAGTTTTATTTCTCTTATTTTCAACTAAACTCTATTTTTATTACATTTTATTTCCTCTAAATGGATTTTCACTGATTTTATTTCTCAGAAAGGAGTCCCTATTATTATTATTTTCCTGAATTTACCTACTACAAGCAGGGTTTTTGACAAGGAATTTATTCTGCATTTTAAGGGTAACAGTAGCAGTGGCAGACATGGTGTCTTCGGTGGCAACAGTGGAGGCAAGAAGTCTTGTGACTGTAGCAGATGACGCAGGAGCCATCAGAGGCCATACAAAAATGTGTGGGATGAATGCAAGATTTAAACTCATTCAAGTGGTGGATGTGCTGACCATTGTCTTTGGAAAAAACAAGGTTTTCCTATTGCAGATGGCGACAGTGCTCACTCAGTTGAAGTTCCCAACTAAATCAGATTTCCCAAACGCCACAGTGCGAGAACACTAAGGGGCCCATTAGCATGTCGGGCGGATCGCCACCGCCCGCATGGCGGTGGCGATCCGCCCGACATACGTGCCCGCCCCCATGCCAATTCCCCCGCCATATTACTATGGCGGGGGGAACCCCGGCGGACGGAAAGACCGTCCGCCGGTTTTCCGCCGGTAGGCAATCCGCCCGATTGCCTACCGGGCGGAAAAGCTGTTAATATGGTGGCGGTGTCTGGTAGACACCGCCATCCATATTATGATGCATGCGGGGTTTAGCCTTTCCGTGGCGGCAACGCTGCCACGGAAAGGCATGCGGTTCTCGCCATTGGGGGCCCGTAGCGGGCCCCCAGGTATTCTGGGGGGTGGGGGGTGCACATAGGGGGTACCTATGGTACCCCCCTGCATTTCAATGTACAACGTGGCAGGCACCGGGCGGTGCCTGTCACGTTGTGCACTGAAATGCACAACTTGCTTTTGTGGCATTGCGGCGGGCGGTGCTGAAAGCACCGCCAGCCGCAATGTTACAAATGCGGGATGCGCCCGCCAGTGTGGCGGGCGCATCCTAATCGTAGGTGCGGGACCGCCGCATGCAGTGCGGGCGGTCCCATTTCCCGGGGCTCTGGCGGGCGGACAAAGTCCGCCCGCCATACTAATGAGCCCCTAACTGTTCAGTGAAGTTGACAGGCCTTAGAAAGTATCATAGAGCACAGAAGATCAACAAATATTTAATAAGTAAACAAAAGAATAAAATATAGATAGGCTTTCTTGTTTTCAGTGTTTATTTTTTGTGGATTTCTGTGGTGTTTTCTCAGTGTATTTTAAACATTTTTTAAATCAGTGTTTATTCAGCTGCTTAACATCTAAAATAGACAAAAGCTGTGTTATTCCAGTATTTTCAAAGCATGTTACTTTTTTCCAGTGATTGCTATAATGCACATATTCAATTTAAAGTAGAAGTAATGTATGTTGTGTCTTCTCACAGGCAGTGTGTACAATGGATTTAGGGTAGACTCTGCTAAGCATGGAAGTCTGTGTATTGAGTTCTCACTCAAAACTCTCACATGCCCTCTCTCACTTCTCATTAGTAGGAGTGTGCAACAGATGCTTTCACGTAATTACACGAAATTACAGCAAAATGATGTGTAATTACGTGAATTGCATCCTCGCATCAATTTTTGGCGCAAAAATGCTTTTAAACAAGAGCACCGCAAACATCAGCTACTCACATTAATTGTTTCTGTGTTTTTGCAGTAAATACCACAAATTTCACCATTCGCAGTGAATTTTTACAGTGAATGGTGTATAATTATGCAAAGGCGTCATCTTGGGTAATGGTGTTATTTTGGAAAATTTGCATAACACAAAGGGGCCTATTACGATGATGGTCGGAAAACCTCCCCGACCGCCATGGTAACGGGAAAAGACCGCCCGCAAGGCCCGCGACATAACCGCCGGTCGCATTAGGATGTTCCTTGCTCAAAATCCGACAGCGGCGGTCGGATCGCGGGCATTAACATTGTGGCGGTTGCTGCTGCCCGCAGCACCGCAGCGATGTCCAAATGAGCATGTCCTGCATTTCCCTGCACTGCGTGGCAGGCACTGCACAGTGCCTGCCATCTGGTACAGGGACAGGGAGAGGGGGACCATGGGTAACCCTCCAATGCACCCACACCCCCCACAAAACATTGGGGGCCCGCAACGGGCCCCCAGAAGACAATCACTGCATGCCTTTCCATGGCGGTCTGACTGCTGAGGAAAGGCTGGCTACCGCCGGCATCATAATCGTGCCGGCGGAGCCTGCCCTGCATCGCCACCATTATCCCGGTCCTTCTCCGTCCACAGGGCAGGAGTGCGGATGGCAACCGGCGGATAAGCGGCGGTCGGAATTTCCCACCGCCGCGGTCACCACCGCCATCCTAATCTGACCAGCGGTTTTCTGGCTTGCAATCGCGGCGGATGTCCGCCGCAGGTCCGGCGGTTGCCACCGCAGGCCGGGCGGCGGTCATCCGACCGCCATCGTAATAGGCCCCAAAGTTCCTAAAATTACATGAATTATGCTGGAATAATTTTAATTCCACCCAGGCCTACTCATTCCATTTCACACTGACTCAGGACTATTAGTGTGTTAAGAAAGTAAGAAAGTGTTATATTCAAATGTTTTTGATAAATTCCTGGACACAGTTTGGGGGCGGGGGAGGGGGTCATACATCTACTCCTTATTAAATATTATGACATGGTATTGGTGGTCAACCTTGCGAACAGGATAGTAACTTGTAGAACCTTTACATCTTGTAACTATACCAGATAAACGTGAAGCTCTGTATTCTAAAACAGTTGAAACTTGATGCTTTCAGTAAGCTTGAAATTTTAAGTAAGTACTCAAGAACCCCTTCGGTAAAGGGCAGTTAGCTAAAAAGATAAGATTAGTTGAACATATCACACATGACACTTGGGCACCTTTCAGCCACATATTTTTGGCGTTATGCTGCTTTGATATGTAGAAAGCCTGGTGTTATGTTTTCACCTGTGCCCCATTCACATAGTAATAACACTCTTTTCACAGGGACCTGTCACTACACCATTACATTGAATATTAAACTGCTAGCAATGCTCCCTTGTGTGCAAGGGAGCCTGACTTATGAATGGGTTTACCCATTCTGTGTCTACAGGAAAATGCGATACTACATATTGGCCAAGATTCCCATGAGGCAACTATTTCATCAGTCTGTGGCAGAGATAAACACTACAAAAATATAAGATATGATTTTAACAATCCCAGATTCTCAGTAGTGTATAAAATAAATAAATCATGCCTGCTTCTAAACCCTGGATCTTTAACCCAAGCAGACACAAATGGAAGCAACAAAAGGAAAAAGAAACAACCATTTAATGACATCACTAAACAACAAAATGCATGCAGACTAATCTTATACTAGTATTTCTTGCTGTTGCCTTGTATGACAAAGTTACATAGTTTTAGCCCACTCAGGAAAAAATTTAAAATGACATCTTCCCTCTCACTTCATTTACTTTGACTGGCCTTTTAGATTGTGGATGTGCAGGTGTTTATCAGTGCACATACTGAAAAGGACTATGTCCCTTTCAGTGGGGTTTTATCAGTTTTTGCAGGCTTATACCTACATCATGAAAGCCTAAATATAGACTACATGGATTAGCTGTGACGTGGTGTGCTTCTTTTCTACCACTGACACCGCCAGCTATACTCAAATATCCAAAGACGAAACACTACATTCCTTTCACCAGCAACACTCTAAAAGCAGATTATTTTTCCACGTTCCCTGCTGAAACTCCTACTTCCTTTTTTAAAAGTACTGGGTCAAAACCAATAAAAGCATGAGTAAGAAGGGGCTCTCCAAGAAAGGAGCCCTGTATAACCCAACCGGAACTATTCTAGGTACAGGAGAATTATCCCTTTCATCTACTCCGCTTCACATCTCCCCATACATTTTGAGAAGCAGAGGTGTCACAACAGAAGTGGTCCAAAAATGGCAGGGAGGTGAGCCTAGGCAGGAGCCACACTCACGAGGAACCATAGGCAGAAGGCAGAATGGTAAAGGAGAGAAAACTGAATGAAGTAGAAATTAAGTGGCAGATGAGTGCATTGAACCAATGCTGTCATGCCTCATGTTTAGGTCTCAAGACCAGCTGCTGATGTGAACCAAATCAAATGAAGGACACGGGCGACACAGCACAAAGCCACAGTAATATGGAGGCCGTTGCTCAGTCAGGAAAGGGCCAGCAGAACTGGAAAAAATTATATTTGCCCGTAGATGCACCTCTGAAATGTGGGCTTTAAGGGGAGAAGGGCACCAATAGCCACTAATCAAGGGCACGATTGGCTATTTAACTAGAACCACTGCAAACTCAATAACCAAACTTAACAAGATGCAACCTGACCCACCTAACAAGGCAAATCACTAATTTCTCATTACACTTGGCTCTTATTTAAAACAAGAAGGTATGGTTGGTTTGCCATGTGCTGCTGAGATCTTTCATGAAGCAATCAGGAGGGTGACTGGGCTTGAACTCTATTGCTTACTTTCTAGTGTTTGAAAAGACTATGGAGGGGCATAATAATAAATGAGATCAAAGTACACTGCGTTCTGAAGGATGTCATTCTGACACTGAGTCCTAAAAAATATAAACTTTGCAAGCTAGATGTCAAGTTTTATGAACAAATATTCTCTAATGCAATCAAACAGCCTAACAACGAAAAGGCCAGAGCTGAAGGATGTGGAGACACCAAATTATTGGTATGTGGGGCAAGCTACTGCCACCCCACACCAAGGACAATGCCTCACAAGTACCCCACTAATGGAGTTCACCAGAACACAGCATACATCGAGGTAGCTAAGCACCAGATGACACTTCCTAAGATGCAGGCGTGCTCCCAAAATAAACGGCCAATGTCAATCCCGAGGGTTGGAAACAAATTAGCATAGAAGTCAAGGAGAGAGAAAAAATATTTCACCTGTTCCAGTAGCAATTTAACAGATGTCGAACGTACCTTTTGTGATAGTAACTACTGGTCTCAAGTTTTATGAAAAGGCTGGACTCTGGCACAGTGACGTAACAGTCTTTGTTGTCATATGAATCGAGGAACAAATTCAAAGTAGCAATGAGCCATTGCTCCTAATAAGGCTGACAGAGAGAGCACCTTCCCAACATAACCATCCAAATACTGCGCTCAATATTCTACCTGGTATGAAGCAGCTATAGTCAAACGCATCATAACACTTCTTGCACCTTAACAGAGAAACAGAAAGGCATGTTCTAGGGCGCTGGGTCTCTATATAGTGCACTAAAATGAAGTACACTGTGCAGAGAGTCCAGTGGATCCCCAATAGGTGTGCAGAGGTAAAAACTGTTAATTCTAATGCTCTTTTTCTGTTAGTGTGGGTGAGCAGTTAGGCTTATCAGAGGGTAGTGCTAATCATTTGTTGTCACACACAGAGGCAATAAATGAGACACACACTCAAGAATAAATCCGAGACCAATTAGGAAAAATAAAATTGTATCTTTATGTATATTTTTAGAAACCAAGGCATAGTTCAACAGTTAATACATGCTTTGTATGTCGATTTTTAATCAAATGCAGTTCAAGACACAAATGCTTACAGGTTTAAAGCAACAGCGGTCAAAACCGTGAGGCAGAGACCGTCGCGATCAAACAGAAGAAATGTATAGGGTCAGATAGCGGAGTAACGTTAACACATTTACCATCACAGTCAATGGAAGTAGCATGCCGCCATGGAGATTTGGGGGGACAACAGTTGCCCAGAGTTCAAGGGAAGTTCTACTCCAGGGGAGTCAGAGTTTTGGAAGTCCCAGGGCTCGAGCACAACAGGCTGTTCTGGGTTACCTGGATCAGAGGTGTCGGAGGTCTTGGGACGCAGAATTGGTTCTTCACTGGCAGCGTTCAGCTACAGGTGCGGTGAGGGCAGTCCATTTCGGTCGGGCGGTCGTGCCCAACTTGCTGCTTTCATTCAGTTGAAGCCACCAGAAAGCAGGTACAGGCTCACAAGAGCGATGCTGTTTCCAGCATCGGTCAAAGGTACTGTGAGGATCCCTCAGGTTGGTGGATGCATTGAAGGGGTCGCTTCCGGGCTGGTGACCAACTTGCCTTGGATGCTGCAACTTTTGGGTGATGAGGTGAATTGCATCGACATAGTCTGTGCCGGTCTTCACCTCGTGCTGGTCTTTTACCAGTGGTGTGCCTGGGACTAGTATCACTAGTCCAAAGGGAGATCCCAGGCAATTGGCGAAGGCTGTCAGGGCTCTAGGGTTCTTGGAGGCTGCACAGGTCTCAGGCAGGGACAGCAGACCACAGTTGTCTAATCATTTTGCAGTTGGCAGGGTTTCTTCTGCAGCAGGGCTCAGTTCCTGGTTCAGCAGCATGTCTTCTTCCTTTGTCTTTTTTAGGTCCATAGAATCTGAAGTCAAATCTTGGGGAGCCACGTAAATACTGAATTTAGGGGCGTCACAAGGGGAGACAGTAGCCAATAGGCACAACCCTAGCCCTGATTGGAGGTTTTCCTACCATCTCAAGATGGTGATATTTCAAGAGAGGGGTTCACCTTGCCTGCCCCACCCTAGGTGGGACCCTCCTCCTCATCTAACTAATTTTCCCGCCTTTCCTCCTACCAAAAAGTGGAGTAGGAAAGGGGGCTTGGCCGCCCCCATTATCTGGGGGTTCCTGAGTTGGATTTGAAAGGCGTCATTGCCTTTGAAGCTTTCCACCCGGGAAGACCACCCTATCCTGGAGGAGGTGTGAAACATCCACGCCCAGAGCAGGTATTGTTTCTGTTCTCTGAGAGCACTGGCTCTCACCCCATGAGGTCAGAAACATGTCTACTGATGGCAGGCTAGCGAAAACCATCCAGAGACCCCAATAGTGTTTGTTTAGGCTTCAGGGAACCCTCTAAAAAGGGTCTCCTGTGTGAATTTATTAATAAATCCAACACTGGAATCAGTGAGGATTTATTAAGGTACGATGTTTGGGACCAAATACCTTAGAAATCAGTGAAGCCATCATGGTGCTAGGAAACTCGTGTTGATGAGTATTCAGCCCATGTACTCTTTATGGCTTCCCTGTTTACTTACAAAATCCCAGAATAGGCCGAACTTTGTAGGGGCCTATCTGCTCATACAGATGGGCCCACACATAGGATATAGTGCACCCTGCCTTAGGGTTGAAGGCCAGCAGTAGGGGCAGCTTACCTATAGCTTATGCAGTGTAAGGGAGGCATGGCACACAGGGCTGTGTGCCATGTCGACTCTTCGGATTTTCCTGCACCAAGACACGCATCCTGCAGTGACAGAGTGCATAGCTTTGGTGAGGGGGCCCTGGGTTGGCATAATCAGTGCTTCAGCCCCAGAGGACCTTCTTCAGCACCCATGCCCTAGGTACCAGGGGTACCATTTACTAGGACCTTAAAGGGGTTACTGAAATTGTGGCAATCTCGGTACAGTTTTGAGGATAAAGATCTGGCACTGGGAACCTGGTTAGCAGGGACCCAGTGCACTCACAGTTCGAAATCACATCAGGCAACATGTAAAAAGTGGGGATGACCATGCAAAAAGAGGCACTTTTCTACATGACCCCCCCAAACGAAAGAGGATGAGACTAACTTTTCCCTAGAGAGTCTTCATCATCTAAGTGGAAGAACCTGGAAAGGCCATCTGTGTTGGATGGCCATCCCAGGTCAGTGTAGGGATATGGGCCACGTTAACAGTTTGGGGTTTTCTCCTTTCATTTGCATGAGCCATCAGAGAGGTCTGTGGTTGGTTTGGACAAGGAAGTGAGAACCAAACAGGTATGGTCTCAGCTTCTTCAGGGATAAAACCACAGCAAAGGCTTCCTTCTCTATGGCACTTCAATGCTGCTCTCTGGGAAGAAGCCGTCTGCTTATGAAAGCAACAGGTTGGTCGTGGCCATTATCATTGGTCTGGGATAGGACTGCTCCTATCCCATGTTCAGAGGCAACTGTCTGCACTATGAACTGCTTGGAGTAATCTGGAACTTTTAGAATGGGTGCTAACCACATCACTTCTTTCAAGGTGTCAAAAGCCTTTTGACATCTCACTGTCCAGTTTACCTTTTTGGGCATTTTCTCAGAGGTCAATTCTGGGAGGGGGGCCATGATGGACCCATATCCCTGCACAAACCTCCTGTAGTACCCAGTCAAGCCAAGGAATGCCCTGACTTGGATCTGGGTGGTGGGAGTTTCCCAATCCAGAATGGTCTGAATTTTGGACTGTTGTGGCAGAACTTGGCCACCACCTACATGGTGGCCAACCTTGCCCTGCCCTATCTGGTTCTTACTTGCCTTGATAGTAAGGCTGGCCCTCTGCAGAGCCTCTAGAACATTTTGGAGGTGGATCAAGTGATCCTGCCAGGAGGAGCTAAAGACAGCAATATCAACAAGCTAGGCTGCACAATAGGCATCTAATTCAGCAAGGAGTTTGTTCACCAATCTCTGAAAGGTGGCAGGGGCATTCTTCAAACCAGAGGGCATCACAGTGAACTGGAAGTGCCCATCTGGAGTGGAAATGCTAATTTTTCTTTGGCTCCAGTGGTCAGACCTATCTGCCAGTACCCTGATGAGAGATCAAAGGAAGTTGGCTGCCCCTAACCTGTCAATAAGCTTGTCAGATCTTGGGATTGGGTGTTCATCTGTTTTCATGACTGCATTGAGGGCCCTATAGTCCACACAAAACCTAATTTCTTTCTTTCCACCCTGGGAATGAGGCTTGGGGACTAGCACAACTGGGCTGGCCCAGGGGCTCTCTGAGGGTTTGATGACACCCACCTCCAGCATCTTGCTTACCTCAGCTTTGGTGCTTTCTTTGACATGGTTAGACTGTCTGTATATTTTGTTTCTGACAGGTAGGCTGTCACCAGTGTCCATGTCATGTGTACACCAGTTAGTCTGACCAGGGGTCCAGGTAAAGAGCTCAGCAAACTGGTTGAGGACTTGCCTGCAATCAGTCTGCTGTTGGGCAGTGAGCGTGTCTGAAAAGACCATTCCATCAAGTGACCCATCTTTAGGGTTGTGAGAAAGAAGATCAGGGAGTGGCTCACTTTCTGCCCCCTGGTCCTCATCTGTGACCATGAGCATGGTCACATCAGACCTGTCATTGTAGGGTTTCATGCGATTTACATATGTCACTCTCTCGGGGTTGCTGCATGTGGTTCAGTGGGAACCACTGACACTTCCCTTTTCCTGAGCAGCAGCTTGATGTCTCAGGCTTTCAAGAGTGGGACAAGTTTTTTGTCCCTGGCACAGTTCTTCCCTAGAGGGTCCCCCTGGTCCTAAGAGCTCTGCAGTGTAAGGCCAAAACTCCTGAAGTTCAGTTCCCTCTGAGGCTGACGAGTCTTCTCCCTGACGAGAGAGGGGACTTAATCTGGTATCTGTTTCGAAGCTGGTCCCCCAGTCTTCCTACCTGTTCCATCCTTTCAGGCTCCAACACTTCTTTTTCACGTTGGGTTTTGCTTTGTGCCCTTGTTTTACATGCACCCATTCAGGTATTCCCAGCATTGCTGCATGGGTTTTCTTCTCTACCTCAGTCCATGCTGAGAACTCCAAATTGTTTTCAAGCAGACACTGTGCAAGGATAGCAGAAGACCCTTTTGAGGCCACTAACCCCTCCCCAATCTAAGGTCACCAAGTCCATTGGATGTTCCTTAGCCTGATTGTCAATGCTGAGGACTGTATAGGTCTGTCCTAGGAGATAGGGGTCTGGGGACACCAGTGGCTCAGCCACCATGGTGATGCTGGTGCCAGTGTCCCTGAGGGTTTCCACCCTAATCCCATTAATATTTGTCTCTTGTCTCCAGGTTACTGGGCCAGACAGCCAGGGTATCTACATCCACCCCTTCCTCTGAGACTAGAGCTGCCTCAGTGAGCACCTTGACCTGGACAGGGCTCACCTGTGATCCCATCTGGAGACTCACAACTGCGTTTGCTGCAGGTGGACTAGAGCCATATTTTTTGTTTTTACGGCTAGAGTCTCCAGTTTGGTGTCCAGTTGCCTTGCAATCAAAACACCAAGCCTTCTTGGGATGGCAGTTTTTACCCTGGTACCCACCCTTGGGCTGTGATGAGTTTCGGGGCCCACCCTCATGGGCAGCTTTTTGGGGGCCTTAAGAAGACAAATTTTCATTTTTTATCTTTTTGGTCCCAATCTTTCCCTTGGGATGTCTTTTGGCATCTTTCTTTTGGTCACCCCACCAGTGGTAGTTTTGGTCACCCTTGTTTTTTGACCCAGTGGTCTGCCTTGTTCCCCAATTCTAGAGGGAAAAGTGGACCTAGGTCTACCAGATGCGGATGTAACTTCTTATTGTAACAATTACTCAAAAGATGCTCCTTCATAATTAAATTGTAAATCCCTTCAAAGTCATTCACATTACCTGTTAACCAACCACTAGTGTTTTCACTGAAAAGTCAACAAATTCCACCCCGGACTCACTCTGGGTTTTTCGAGTCTCCCTGAATCTTCTTCCATATTCCTCAGTGGTGAGTCCAAAGCCCTCAATCAGGGTACCCTTAACAAGGTCATAAGACTCAGCATCTTTTTCAGGCAATGTCAGGAGTCTATCCTTGCATTTTCCTGAGAATAGTTCCAACAAGGGAGGAGCCCAGTTTCTTCTGGCTACTTTCCTACCCATGTAGGCTCTCTCGAATGCAGAGAACCATTTGGTGATGTCATCACCATCTGTGTATTTAGGGAAAATACCTTGGGGGAGTTTAGAGTCATAAAAACCTTCACCCTCCCTATTTATTTGTATGTTGCCATCTGAGAATGGTCCTAAGCCCTCTTTCCTTTGTCGTTATATTTCCAGGAGCTGTTCTTCTAACTTCAGTCTCCTGGTTAGCCTAACCAGCATGAGGTCCTCGTCTGATGGACGCTCCGCTGTGTTTAAGGGGACAGACTCATGTCCATCCTCAATACCATTATCATCGAGATTGTCTTCATCCTCAGACTGGTCTACCAGTTCTGGGTGATCGCTCTCAAAATGAGCTATCAGTTCTCTGAGATATTCCTTTTTACGGCTTTTGCCTGGTTTGATTCCATAGCTCTTACAAAGGCCTCTCAAATGAGCATGGCTCAGGTCCATGTAAAGGGTCAGGTTGAGCTCCTGAACCTGGCTACTGGTTTCAGGCATTATTTTACTAAAGTTGCAACCTTCAGAGCAAGTTAAAAAAAATAACTACACACTTAAATACTTTGTCCTAACTAAAGTACAGATTTTTTAATTTCTAAACAGTTTGCTTTAGGACCTTAACTAAGGCCCTATTAGTGAATTTTAGAAATGTAGAAAAATAGACCAATCAAAAATTTGACTAGCTAATGACAATTTGTAGATTTACTCATGTGGTCAAATATTGGCACAATGGTTCCAGCAAATGCAAAGCCTTCTATCCCACTGCTGAACCACCAAATGTAAGATGCTGGCTTTCTATATAGTGCACTAAAATGAAGTAGACTGTGCAGAGAATCCATTGAAAATACTGGAGAGGTGCACTCCTAGATGGGTATTATGTCAATAAGGAAGCTCAATCAGTATCTTCGTAGAAAAAATATACGTCTTTATTTCAAACAATCCATAAGGTTTATGCAAAACATCAGCCAACGCGTTTCGTTCAATGGTTGAACTTCGTCAGGGCAATCGTAATTGCTGGCAAGTGGTGGCGAATGTAGCGCCCGTTTCAAAGTGGGTTTTCGATTCCAAAAACCTTTAATAAGACTTATTAAAGGTTGTTGGAATCGAAAACGGAGTGAAGGCAACTGGATTTGTAAGAATCTTTCTCGGGAGGTGGAAGGAATAATAACTGGGCTCTTATCAAGGAGGCCCACCGCACAGGCGCAGTTCGAGATCTACATATTAAATCTTCACTTCAGACCAGTTCTGGACCGGATCGGGTTCCAAGACCCACTTTGAAACGGGCGCTACATTCGCCACCACTTGCCAGCAATTACGATTGCCCTGACGAAGTTCAACCATTGAACGAAACGCGTTGGCTGATGTTTTGCATAAACCTTATGGATTGTTTGAAATAAAGACGTATATTTTTTCTACGAAGATACTGATTGAGCTTCCTTATTGACATAATACCCATCTAGGAGTGCACCTCTCCAGTATTTTCAAAGCATTGTATATCTGCCTAGCAGTTGGCATCCTACAACGGTGGGTGCAGGAGCTGATCGTGCACACTAACTTTGAATATACCACTAAATCATTACTTGGGGAACACATCGAGGAGGTGCGGCCATTGGAGTCCACCGTTGGTTCGCTATTCTTTATTGTGCAGAGAATCCAGTTGATCCCCAATAGGTGTGCAGAGATAACAGCAGAAAATTCTTAATGCTCTTTTTGTGGTAGAGTTGGCGAGCAGTTTGGCTTATCAGAGGGAAGTGCTACGCATTCGTTGTCACACACAGAGGCAATAAATGAGACACACTCAAGAATAAATCCAAGACCAATTAGGAAAAATAAATTTGTATCTTTATATATATATTTTAAGAAACCAAGACTTTGTTCAACAGTTAATAAATGCTTTGTTTGTTGATTTTTTCCAAATGCAGTTCAAGACACCATTGCTTATAGGTTTTAAGCAACAGCGGTCAATACCATCAGGCAGAGACAACCGCGTTAAAGGTAAAGAAAAGCATAGGGTTAGATAGCAGAGTACTGCCAACACATTTACCATCGCGGTCGGTAGAAGCAACACTCCACCACATATTTTTAGGGGGACAACAGTCACCCAGAGTACATGGGAAGTTCTACTCCGGGGGAGTCAGAGTTTTGGAAGTCCCAGGGCTCAGGCACAGCAAGCAGTTCTGTGTTACCTGGATCGGAGGTGCCAGAGGTCTTGGGACACAGAATTAGTTCTTCACCGGTGGCGTTCAGCTACAGGTGCGGTGAGGGCAGTCCGTCGCGGTCGGGGCGTTCATGCCCAAGTTGCTGCTTTCACTCAGCAGAAGCCTCCAAAAAGCTGGTACCGCTCACAGGAGCGGGACTGTTTCCAGCGTCGGTCACAGGTACTGTGAGGATACCTCAGGCTGGTGGATGCGTTGAAGGGGTCGGTTACTAAACAGGTGAGCAACAAGCCTTGGCTGCTGCAACTTTTGGGTGATGAGGTGAATCGTGTTAACACAGGCTGTGCCGGTCTTGTGGTGGTCTTTTACCCATGGACCGGTGTGCCGGGACTAGTACCACTAGTCCAAAGGGAGGTCCCAGGCAATTGGTCAAGGCTGGCAGGCTCCAGGGTTCTTGGAGGCTGCACAGGTCTCAGGTAGGGACAGCAGACCACAGTTGTCGAGTCATTTCGCAGTTAGCAGGATATGGCCTCGGTTTCTTCTGCAGCAGGGCTCAGTTCCTAGATCAGCAGCAAGTCTCCTTTCTTTGTCTTCTTTAGGTCCATAGAATCTGAAGTCAAGGTCTCGGGGAGCCACTTAAATACTGAATTTAGGGGCATTATAAGGGAGGGCTGATAGTAGCTAATGGCTATTTACCTTTAGGTTGTCTACACCCTCTAGCGGTCTCTTCCCGTGGGATGTATAAACATAGAACTAACCAATCCACTGGAGAGTGTGCACCGAGGCACTTAAGGCAATTAAAAACAAGAGGGGGTGAAGAAGCATGAGAGGTGCCAACGCTGCACCCCTCGTTCACCAATCGGGGGGGGGGGCAGTATCTGAAAATGTTGCACGATCTGAGGCCTTTGATGTTAACAGTGGGTGAGAGCTAGTGGTCTCTGTACAAGTATCTTGTTCCTAGTCACTCTCAGGAGTGTTGAGCAGTTTGCTTGGATTGTCCATCAGTAGGCAGTCATTTAGTGTGGTGTCCCAGGCCGGAGCAAACTTGGGGCCCCAAAACCTTGTTGTGCCAATGTGGCCCCTTCACACTCTGCTCATTTAACCAGTTCTCTGCACCACGCCAAGAGTCCAACCCATGCGCGAACTTCCAAGAGATGGCAACCTGGCGGTGGGCCAGGGCCATCGCCAAGTCTGTAAATCTCGATGTCATGTTACCACCTTAGCTCTGGTTCTGGGTAGGGGGCTCAGGAGGAAAAAAGCTGGGGATTTTAGGATACTATGGCCACTGGCTCTAGAAATGAAATGAGTAATGGCCTCCCAATAGAAGAGATGTGCGGGGCAATCCCAGACTGTTCGACTTGGCCCTTTTTGCAGGGTCATCCCTGAACTTTTTGCCTTCCTCCTAGCCTATTTTCTGACCTGTTGTTGGTGGTTTTATGACTCTGGGCACTTTTTCTCTGCTGATCAGTGCTAAAGTGCATATGCTCTCTATTGTAAATTGTTGTAATGGATTAGTGACTCCATGATTGGCTTATTTGATTTACTTGTCAGACCCTAGTACAGTGCACCATGAGTGCCCAGGGCCTGTAAATCAAATGCTGCTGGTGGGCTTGTAGCACTGATTGTGCCACCCACAGAAGCAGCTTGTAAAATATGGCTCAGGCCTGCCATTGCAGAGCCTGTGTGCAGTCTGGGACTGCCATGTCGACTTGGCAAGTGGTCCCTAAACCTTCCCTTTTCTACATGTTAGTCACCCCTAAGGTAGGCCCAAGGTACCCCTATGGGCAGGGTGCATTGTATGTGGAAGGTAGGACATGCCCTGATGTGTGTGGCATGTCCTGATAGTGAAATACAGCCAATTTCGTTTTTCACTACTGCCAGGCTATCTGTTCCCATAGGCAAGGATGGGCAGTTTGATTATAACATCTTATAATCCTAACTGACCCTAGGAACAAGATAGGAAAATAAAGTTTAGTATGCCTGAACTCAGAATGTTAAAATACATATTTTAGTGTGGGTGATTATTTCATTCTGTGTTTGAAAATACCACTTTTAGAAAGTAGTTATTTTCTTGCCTAACCATCCAGTGTGCCTCTGCTAGGTTTGTGTATTCCATGTCTGGTTTGTGTGTGACAGGGGGCTGGAGAGGGCCTTGGCTCCAGCAGTCTGATGGGTCAGGGCTGGGCTGAATAGGCCCTGCATTGAATAGAGAGTAGGGGGAGGAGATTTCCTTTCAGTTGCCAGAGCCTACATAGAATAGAGAGTAGGGGGAGGAGATTTCCTTTCACTTGCCTGAGCCTTCATAGAATAGAGAGTAGGGGAAGGAGTTTTCCTTTCAGCTACCTGGGCCAGGTCTGCTTTCAACAATGCTGTCTCCACCTCCTGCCAGGAAGCTGCACCTGGGAGGACAGAACTGGTACAGACACTCTCTGCCTTCAGAGAACAACGGATTTAGTAGTATAAATATTAGGGCCCAGACCCCAGAACTTTAGATCACTTCTGGGAATCAAGACAAACCCTTTGCCAAGGAGAGAAACCAAGGAAGCTGAAGGAGGAGACTGCCCCTGTGCTGTTTTGCTGTTTGGGGTTGGCCTGCAGTGGTTATTCATTGCCAAGGAAAGGAGAAAAGGAACTTTGTGTGTATTTTTACTATCTTGAGGAAGATCTCCAAGGGCTTGAAGCTGAGCTTGCCTCCTGTTCTGAAGTCTCAGGGACACAAAGACTTCACCCCCAGCTCCCCCTGAATTCCCTTGCTGGGAATTCTACCTGCAGAGAGGTGCCTGCTGTTGTTTTGGGCCTTCTAGAGACTGTGTGTCGCTGGGAGCTGGAAGCGCGAAGCAACGAGGAAGAAGCGTGTTACTGCTGCAGCTGTTGCCGTCGCATCGCCGAAGAAGCGTGTCGCCGCCGCAGCAGTTTGCCGTCGCATCACCGACGAAGTGCGTCGCATCACCGGAGAAGCGTGCGGCCGCCGCAGAGGTCGCCGTCGCATCACCGGAAAAGCGTGTCGCAGGGCCTATTGCGGCTCAAGAAACCATTGAGTCGCCGCACGGCCGCCGGGCGTGCACGCATCGCATCCAAGTTATCGCATCGCATCAAAGACGCCATTTTGTCGCATCGCACCGGATCGTCGCATCGCATCGAGGCGCCATCTTGACGCATCGTAACCGGAACACAGTAAGAAACCGACGCATCACCTCCTCTCCGGTAAGGAACCGATGCATCACCTCCCCTGCGCTGCAGTAAGGAACCAACGCATCACCTCCCCCGAAGCAAGGAACCGACGCATCACCTTCCCTGCGACCCTTTTGTTTGTATTGCGTTACGCATCCAAGGTACTTTGAGAGTAAAGTGTCGCATTTACCATCTACATTGAACTAAACTATTTCTACCATCTGAAAGTCATATTTTTGAATACTGTAGTGTGGATTTTTGTCGTTTGGTCTTGTGTTAAGTCTAGATAAAGATTACTTATTTTTCTAAACTGGTGTGGTGTCCATTTGTAGTGTTTTCACTGTATTACTGTATGTGTTCACAAATGCTTTACACACTGCCTCTGAGATAAGCCTGCCTGCTCGTGCTAAGCTACCAAGGGGGTGAGCAGGGGTTATTTTAGGAGTGTAGCCCCCTTACCCTGACTAGAAGCAAAGGCCCCTACTTGGTCAAAGGTACCTACCTCTGCCAACTAGAGACCCCCATTTCTAACACAGACCATATGAAAGAAATCAGCTTCTTCATAGTCGAACCGCAGACAGGCAGCATGCGCTGCAAACCATGGTGTCTCTGCACACTACGACTATTCCCCCACCCTTCCAGTCAGCTCTGTTGCTAAACTGAATACAGAAGCCCTGTGGGATAGCTAAAGCAATATCAGGTAAAGAGAATTCAGAAAGTCTTGTCTCCATCAGAAACAAATGGTCAAGCTTATTCTACGCAAGTAGACAGTGTATGTCGAACACGTGTCTTGGAAGCGATCTACAATTCAGCAGACCTGAAGAGACACTGCGGGCTTGACCCAATGGTGACGGATCATCTCTATGCAGTGACGGCAGGATTGCGTCTGACTGGGGCAAACTACCCAAATTAGGAAGGTCAAAGCCACATGTAGCACATTTAAAATGGTGTGGGCAGTAGGCCTCATTAGTACCACAGGAATAAGTCTCACAAGAGGAAGAAATAATATTTTGGGTGGGTGGCCTGGTGCCCATCTAGGGCACCCACAATGCAGGCCTGGTTAGGGCTGTGGGAGGAGCCCCAAGGCCTTTGCAATCCCTGCGGCTCCCCGGCAGCACCATACTGTGCGCTGGCGGTTGGCGGCACCTTTCCTTTGCTCCCTACTGGACGATAGCAGCATTTTTTACTAATCCAGCCGGGTGGGAGCAAACTTCTTGTTAGACTTGTCAGCCTTCCCCCAAACTTTTTGCCTTCTCCCCTTCTGTTTTGCTAAATTCATTTTTGTTAGCCTTAGGACTCTGCACACTTTACGACTACTAACCATTGCTAAAGCGTTTGTGCGCACTCCCTAAAACATGGTAATATTAGTTTACACCTGATTGGAACAGTTAATTTACTTATAAATCCCTAGTAAAGTGGGATACTATATATCCAGGGCTGGTAAATTAAATGGTACTAGTGGGCTTGTGTCATTTTTGTGCCACCCAATTAAGTAGAACCTTAAAACATGTCCCAGGCCTGCAATTGCTGCCTGAATGCAGTGTTAAACTGCCAAATCGACTTGGAAAAATAAACCCCTTGCCAGGCCAAAAACTACCTTTTTAATATATACAGGTAAACCATAAGGTAGGCCCTAACCAACCCGTAGGGGAGGGTGCATTTTATTTAAAAAGCTGGACATGTACTTTTATGTTTTACATGTCTTGGTAGTGAAAAACTCACAAATTTGGGGTTGATTCCGATCTCGGCCTGTAGGGCTCCGAATCGGATTCGGCTAACCGGATCCGATTCAGAGCCCTATTTCCCAACCGATTCGTACGCGCGTCCGGGCGAGCGAGTACGATGCGAAATCGCCGACCGACTCGTCCGGGCGTCCCGACCGCTCCGACCGACTCGTTCCCGGGTCTAACCGCACCGACCGACTTGCTCGGACACGACTCGCACCGCGCAATGGAGACGTTCCCCGGCCGGGTAAGTACGATGCGCGCCGCGAGCAGTCCGACAGAGCCGCGCACTCCGGCTCCAAAGAGCAGTCGGAGCCGTACTTTGGGGGTCCGTGTCGGACCCCCTGTATGCGTAGCCGCGCGAGTCGCACACAGGGGGACCCATGGGTCCCCCTACCTGTGCATGTACGGCGCGAGTCGCTTCGCCGCGTACACGCTGTAGGGGCGCCCTTGTCCGCCTCGCACCCATTGAGTCAATGGGAGCCCGCGTACGCATTGTACGACAGGCTCCCATTGACTTCAATGGGAGTCCGACCGAATTGAGTCCGATGGCATACGTGCGCATCGTACTCGTTCGGTCGGGCTGCACGGGTCCGATTCGGTCGGAAATCTCTCCGGGTCCGGCTCGGTTGGAGAGATTTCCGGCCCGAATCGGAATCGGCCCCTTAGTTTTTCACTACTGTGAGGCCTACCCCTCCCATAGGATAACATTGGGTTACCTTATTACATTTAAATACATGATAACTGTTGTTTGGGAGGAGGTTGAAATATCATGTTTGGCGTTTAGAAAGAAATTGTAATTTAAAATCTTCTTTAATAGTAAAGTGAGATTTTAAGTCACAATTCTGAAAATGCTACTTTTAGAAAGTTGCACAACAAGGAACCTAGCTACCACTTTCTCTGCTGTTATCTACTTAAACAGACAAAGAACCAATACCTGATTCATTGGTCCTGGCTATTTATTCAACCATTCCTTCATTTTTTTCATTTTATCATCTTTAGCCTAAAAACTTGGACCTAAAAAAAACCGAGAGGTGACTGGAACCTACCTGTTCACCTATTAGCCCAAGGTGCATTGCCGGTCGGCCTGACTTCGCTGCAGCTCATAATACGTTCTTCTCAGCTGCAGCAGATCCTGTTCAGTGGCTCCTTGTAGATGGGGTATCCCACCTCGCGGAGCCCTCTTCAGCTACAGCCTGCAGCTTCATCCCGCTGGAAATGTTCGACTCCCAAAAAGAGACTAAGTCCGAACATAAAAAAATCTTCACAAGGACTTCGTCCAGCAGCTCCACAATAACTATGCCTCCTCACACACCACTGGCTTCCTTGCCCCACTGAACTTTACCTTCTCAGACATTTTTCGTCACACATTCTTCTAAGTCCGAAGGTAAGCGTAGACCAGGTCCAATCCACCTTGGGTATCTGAACCGCATCCTTGGTGGTCGGCCATAACTTCGACTTTGCCCTGGCCTCAGTTGGCTAGATGTCCGCAGTTGGTGCTTTGATCTTTTAGGTGCTATTTTTCACTTTAAACTTTGAAAATTCATAACTCCACTTCTACTGATTGGATAGATTTTTGTTGCTGTGGTGTCAGATAATTTATTCAAATGTACTCTACTGTTTAAGTGCTGCATAAATACTTTACACGTTGCCTTATGTGAAGCAAGCTCTTTTTGATGTCAAACTGACAAGGAATGTGGCTGTTGCTTGAGAACGGCTCACACCCCCCTCAACCAACAATCCAATTTCTCACACTTCTGTCCCCAGCCTGGAAGAGTGCGGGCAGGTTATCTCCCCGAGGGATGGGGTCCATGGAGCCTCATTGCAGTTCAGGAAGAGGGGCCATGTACCCTCCTACCCTATTTTGAAAAATCAGCCCTGGGGTCACCGGGGCCTGAAGAGGCACAAGGAGGTGGGCCGTGCGCTCCGATCCCCTATATTTGAAAATTAGCCCTGGGAAATGGGGTACTCAGGGCCTGAAGAGAGGCTAGGGGAGGGATTCCACGTGCCCCCCTTCCCTATATTTGAAAATCAGTCTCAGGGATAGGGTCCCCAGGGTAAACAGACATAATATTGAGTTGGAAATGTCGACTTGCACTAATATCGAGTGCAAAATATCGTAATACAAAAATATCGACTGTCAGAATATCGTTGTCAAGAATATCGAGTTGAAGGTAAGTAATTTCGTTTTTAAAAATATTGAAGTCATTAATATTGTTTGCAAAAATATTGTTGTTAAAAATATCATTGTTTTAGTTAGTGTTATGTATTTTAGTGTGTATTTTAAATGTACGTGTTCTATTTTTTTATGTAAGTATTGCATTTGTTTTTTAATATGTGTTAAATTTTTAGAAGTTATTATATTTTTTGTAAGTATATTTTGCGTTTTAGTTCCGTAGCGGGTTGTGGGTTTATAGGGGAATAGGGTGGGAAGTAATTTAATTATAATTAATTAATATTATTTTTATTAATTAATATTTATGTATTTAATATTTTATATTGTTAATTGTGGTAATTAATTTATTATTAATTAGTTATTAATTGGTTGTTAATTATTAATTAATTGTTAATTATGTTAATCGTGTCATTTTTTTAGGGGCGGGTTGTGGGTTTATAGGGGAGTAGGGTGGGAAGTAATTTCATTATAATTAATTAATTAATTAATTAATATTTTTTTATTAATTAATATTTATGTATTTAATATTTTATAATGTTAATTCTGGTAAATAATTTATTATTAATTAGTTATTAATTAGTTATTAATATTTATTAATCAATTGTTAATTTTGTTAATTGTGTCATTTTTTAGGAGTGGGTTGTGGGTTGATAGGGAGTAGGGTGGGAAGTAATTTAATTTTAATACATTTTTTAATATTTTTTATATAATATTTATTTAATGTTGTTTTATAGTGTTAATTGTGTGAATTAATTTATTAAAAATTGTTTTTATTTTACTTGTTAATTGTTATTAATTGAGTAATTAATTGTTAATTAATTATGTTAATTGTATCAGGTTTTACGACATTGGTGGTGTCATTTATAGGGAATATGGTGGGAGGTAAATTATTTTTAATTAATTAATTGTTTGTTAATTAATGTTAATTAATTTGCTGGAGTGGGAATAGTAATTTTTACCCCTCCGCTATCCAACACTTTCCCTACTGTTGTACTCCCTGGAGTGGGAATAGTAATTTTTACCCCTACGCTATCCAACACTTTCCCTACTGTTGCACTCCCTGGAGTGGGAATAGTAATTTTTACCCCTACGCTATCCAACACTTTCCCTACTGTTGCTATCCCTGGAGTGGGAATAGTAATTTTTACCCCTACGCTATCCAACACTTTCCCTACTGTTGCACTCCCTGGAGTGGGAATAGTAAATTATTCCTCTCCACTATCCAACACTTTCCCTACTGTTGTACTTGCTGGAGTGGGAATAGTAAATTATTCCCGTCCGCTATCCAACACTTTCCCTACTGTTGCACTCCCTGGAGTGGGAATAGTAAATTATTCCCCTCCGCTATCCAACACTTTCCCTACTGTTGCACTCGTTGGAGTCGGAATAGTAAATTATTCCCCTCCGCTATCCAACACTTTCCCTACTGTTGCACTCCCTGGAGTGGGAATAGTAATTTTTACTCCTTCGCTATCCAACACTTTCCCTACTGTTGCACTCGCTGGAGTGGGAATAGTAATTTTATCCCCTCCGCTATCCAACACTTTCCTTACTGTTGCACTCGCTGGAGTGGGAATAGTAATTTTTACCCCTACGCTATCCAACACTTTCCCTACTGTTGCTATCCCTGGAGTGGGAATAGTAATTTTTACCCCTACGCTATCCAACACCTTCCCTACTGTTGCACTCCCTGGAGTGGGAATAGTAAATTATTCCTCTCCGCTATCCAACACTTTCCCTACTGTTGTACTTGCTGGAGTGGGAATAGTAAGTTATTCCCCTCCGCTATCCAACACTTTCTCTACTGTTGCACTCCCTGGAGTGGGAATAGTAAATTATTCCCCTCCGCTATCCAACACTTTCCCTAGTGTTGCACTCGTTGGAGTGGGAATAGTAAATTATTCCCCTCCGCTATCCAACACTTTCCCTACTGTTGCACTCCCTGGAGTGGGAATAGTAATTTTATCCCCTCCACTATCCAACATTTTACCTACTGTTGCAGTTAATGTAGTGTAAAATGCAGTTTAAAAAAATAAAAAAATTTAATATTTTAATTTATTATATATATATATTTTATTTTTATTTTTAATTTACAGGTGTATGTATATATATATATGTATTTATAATTTTTAATATGTTTCTAACATTTTATAATTTATTAAAATAATTATTTATTAATACTAAGTAAATATATATATTATATGTTATATATATGTATGTTTAATTTATTTTTACATTATATTTATTACTTATAATTTTAAACATTTTTTAATAATTCTAACTGTTTTTTTAATTATATGTATTATTTAATTTATTTTACATTATTTTTTAAACATTTTTAAAAAACGATATTTTTAACAACGATATTTTTAACGATATTTTTTTTCGATATTTTTGTACTTACCATTATGTAGATAGGAGGTCGATATTTTTGACAACGATATTTTTGTCACGATATTTCTGTAGGTCGACATTTCTGTTGTCGATATTATGTCAGTGATCCGGCCCCCAGGACCTCATCAAGACTCCTTCCCATTATTAATTCATTCATCCTCAGGGGATGGGATCCCCGGGGCCTGAAGAAGAATTGGGGAGGGGGTGGTACGCCCCCTCCCCTTTGTAATCTATTGTGCTGCCCCCCCCCCAGCTCTGGTCCACCCCAGCAGGGGGTTTACTTACTAAAGCGTGCAAACGTATGCTTTTTTTAAAATGTTGGCGCTGTTTTGCACATCCACCTTGAATTAGTGGCAACATATGAAAAAAATATGTTTTTGTCCATGGTGGTGGGGGGGTGCCCTGTGGGGCAGGGTATCCTGACCCTCCCTGCTTATATCTTTTTTTTTACAGGACAGTCGTAAAATGGCTGCTTGATTCCGGTCCAGGGAAGACATGGCTTGGCAGTTCGGTCTGGACTGTTCCCATGAGGCACAGGGTCAAGACTGATTTGCATATGGCTGTGTCTGAACTGGGGTGGCGTGGTGAAGCAAAATAACGATGGATTAAACCCAGATCTGTGACTGGTGGTGAATGTTTGCCAATGTGCAGCATTCCGTCCATCATCTTGTGTGTTTTGCATTTCGCCCTATGTGGGAAGGGTATGCCCAGACGTGCGTCCCGTGCTCACTACGCCACTGGAGTCAAGCTATCCTGGCTGATGAAGGCTGATAGCCTGAAACCGGTCCTAGGATGCTTGATTCCGGTCCAGGGAAGACATGGCTTGGCAGTTCGGTCTGGACTGTTCCCATGAGGCACAGGGTCAAGACTGATTTGCATATGGCTGTGTCTGAACTGGGGTGGCGTGGTGAAGCAAAATAACGATGGATTAAACCCAGATCTGTGACTGGGGGTGAATGTTTGCCAATGTGCAGCATTCCGTCCATCATCTTGTGTGTTTTGCATTTCGCCCTATGTGGGAAGGGTATGCCCAGACGTGGGTCCCGTGCTCACTACGCCACTGGAGTCAAGCTATCCTGGCTGATGAAGGCTGATAGCCTGAAACCGGGCCTAGGATGCTTGATTCCGGTCCAGGGAAGACATGGCTTGGCAGTTCGGTCTGGACTGTTCCCATGAGGCACAGGGTCAAGACTGATTTGCATATGGCTGTGTCTGAACTGGGGTGGCGTGGTGAAGCAAAATAACGATGGATTAAACCCAGATCTGTGACTGGGGGTGAATGTTTGCCAATGTGCAGCATTCCGTCCATCATCTTGTGTGTTTTGCATTTCGCCCTATGTGGGAAGGGTATGCCCAGACGTGGGTCCCGTGCTCCCTACGCCACTGGAGTCAAGCTATCCTGGCTGATGAAGGCTGATAGCCTGAAACCGGTTCTAGGATGCTTGATTCCGGTCCAGGGAAGACATGGCTTGGCAGTTCGGTCTGGACTGTTCCCATGAGGCACAGGGTCAAGACTGATTTGCATATGGCTGTGTCTGAACTGGGGTGGCGTGGTGAAGCAAAATAACGATGGATTAAACCCAGATCTGTGACTGGGGGTGAATGTTTGCCAATGTGCAGCATTCCGTCCATCATCTTGTGTGTTTTGCACATCATTGTTGATGTCGTGGCAGGCTATCAAAACTTATTTCAAGATCTGCCAGCACAGCCAGATCCCCCGTGATGTGAAATATACAACGTTTTTGAGCCTTAATATCTCAAAAACTACTTAATGGATTTACACCAAATCACAAAAAGCACACTTTCTGAACCAAGATCTATCTTTCAGCCAAATTCGGAGTAATTCCATTCTGCAGTTTTTGCGGTATCACTGTTCAGTTTTCCTATGGAAAATTGAAATGGGAAAACATGTTTGTGGCCCCCCATTTTGCTCGAGCCCGTTTGACAAATCACCTCTAAACTTTTAAGGAAGCAGTTGAGATTGATGACACTTTCTTTGCAAAGTTTTGAGAAGATTTGTCAAACAGTGCCATGGTTATAACCAAACCAAAAATTGCTTTTGCTATGGAAATGCAGATTTGTGGTGACTGGGTAGTTATAGTTACATTTGTCAATGTGCCATACACACTTTGCAATCACTACATTTGGACTAGGAATACTGAGCTCTTTGCATATTTGAAAACCTTTGTTATTTTTTCCTTAATATGTACAACAGCTATTCCTACACACAGGGCCTGATTCATAAAGCTAATTTAAACTTTTGAGCAAGTTCACTACTTTTCGGTATTCACAAACTGCACTTTCGAAGTAACTTACACTTTTGTAGTAACTTATACTTTTACACTTACAGTTTGGTAAGGAGTACAGCCTAACAATTTCATGCTTTCGCATTCAAAAGCCTCAAATGAATTCTGCCAGCAAGAAAATCGTGAACTGCAAATAAGGTCAAGACGCATTTTAAAAAAGATAAGTTTTATTTTAAATAGATTTTTCAATTTGAAATGCTTAGCCATCCATAAATGTTCGCTTGTTCTTGAAAAATGAGTAGTCTTGGAAGAGAGAGCAGGAGAAAGGCCATGAGTAGGCATGTGGCACGCTTCCATGTACATTTTCCTCACAGAAGAGAAAGACCCTGAACCACCATACTTGGGAAAGGCAGTTATGAGCAGAAGGCGTCTTGAGACACTGTAGGATAGAAAAAAATATGTTATTTTAGACATTAAAAAAAAAAAATAGAGCTATTGGTGTTTTGTAAACATAAAATCACTTAATGAAACTAAGTTCACGATTAGCAAACCAATGTGTGATTTTATTTCATGACTGTTAATATTGTGCTTAAATAGAGGATAGTGTGCATTAATGTGCTTTACAATAAGGGATGTTATACTACTGTCTTCTCCCAGAATCCGTGAACATGTGTTCAACCTGAAGGAAAAATTCCAACCACTTTTGCTATAATCAAAACCTCAGTCCTTGGACTGCACATATCACTTACATGGTGACCATCAGCTCTCTTTAAATAGGCAGGAACTGTCCTTACAACCACCAGGGAGACCTTAAAACAGATGAAAACGGCTCCGTAGTGCACTATGTACAGCTACATTTTAGAAGTATGTACTCCCTGGCCAGCTCGGTGGTGGCTTTAGAACATCAGCTCTGCCCTCCCAGAAAATGTAAATGGGGGTGCCAAGCTAACATAAACTCGAGGGAAAATAAAAAACACATCACAACCCACGTTTTATTCGACTTGAATGTGGTTTTTATCAGGATGTCCTAGACACTTACTTCAGAAAGTCCCCATTTCAAGTTGAAGGAGAATTTTCCCTGTGAAAATCTGAGCTCTAAGTAAATCTTTGAAAGCTGGCATTGGCTGCAAACTACATCTGTTCAGCTAGACCAAGAAGCACAGTTTACTATGTCTTAACCCCGTTTCTTTGTTGCCAAGCATTCGTTTTCAAATTATTTATGATGGAGAAGCCCTCAGGACGTGCTTTATTGCTCCTTTTCGTCTGATAGGTAAGGAATATACCAGGGGTAAGGCTAGAAATGTACCCGTGGAATTAGAGGTAATTTAGTTATAAATGTGCAAATCAGATTTAAAATTAGTTGCACAATTAACATCAAATGCACAGGTATCAAATTAGGAAGCAGCACAGTTTGGGTGCTCTATAAAGGTGTGAATGAGCTGTGATATAACTGTGCATATTTAAATACTGTGGGGCTTCTTTATGGGATTTTGGCACAGGGTAGCACAGCAAGGCACCTTGGTGCGCTGCCCTACACCAAAGTGAAAGGGCAGGATTGCACTGTGTTTAAGCAATATGGTGCAATTCTTTCCTTTCTCGCTGCGCTGGGGCCGTTTCGGCCAATGAGGAACCCTTGCACCATGGTGCAAGAGTGCCTCCGTTGCATGTAGCATTGTTTTTGTGCAGGAAGGGGCACCTTCCTGCGCAAAATCAATCCTAAGAGGCGTTTTCCTCTTTCCATGTGTGCTGCAGATTGCAGCACACATGGAAAGAGGAAAAAACGAGAAGAAATAAACATATTTCTCCTCGTTGCGCCTCAACTTGGGAGGCATACAGATTTGGCACTTCCCCAGGTTTACATCACTTTGTAAATCTGGGGCAGAGTCAAATTCCATGGGTGTTGTGTGGGAAAACCCACCACAAAGCGCATGGAACGCCTCCTAGGTGCAGAGTAAGGTGACGCAGCGAATTTAACTGCGCTGCCTTACTCATTATTTATGAGGCCACTCAAAGCCACGGAGGGTGGCCTTGCGTGGCTTCATAAATCGAAATGAGAGCCTTGCGACACTCATGTATCACTTTACGTGGTGCAAAAGTGACGCAGGGCTCTTGTAAATAAACCCCTATGTGACCCTCCTGTAAGTACTAAAGCCTGCATGTTACAGGAAAGCTACCTTTTTGCCCCTTCATTCTGGGAAATATTTTACACCACTTAGCCCAAAGTAACTGCCAATGAGGCCAGGGTAGACTCCCATTATAGGTTGTGTTCTTCCAGTGCCTTGTTTTTAAACCCAAGTCAGTGCCTTTCATTATTATTTAAAAAGAAAGTGGCATGGGCATTTGCTAATTCTACTATTTTGCATGTTAAAAGAAAGGTATCAGGTATAAAGCAGAACCGATGATATAAAAAGAGCTGACGGTAAGTAAGTATTATTGAATTAATGGTTCTGACATCAATAAATAGAGATAACGGAAAAGGTTTTTTTATACAAGGGAAATGGACAAAATGTGCACAAAACTCCTCTGTGAAACATGGAAGAATAGAGGGGAGGGGGGACAGTATTAGGAAATACGTGTGTTAGTTAAATGGGGGATAAGTGGAAAGATGTGCATTACCCAGAGTTATCCCAGGATTTTTATTTTTATGTATCTATGTGCTGTCTTTTATAGCAGTTTCAGAACGTTGTAAAAGTGAACTGACAAGACATAAAGGTTAGCCAGGCAATTGACTTGGGTGGCCTAAACTGACAGACATCATAATATTTAAAGAGGAAAGAGAGTACAATTGCAACAGGTAGGGAGTGTAGACCTATGGTGGATCAGAAATGAATATCATCACCATAGAATACAAAGCGTCAGCAGCATATTGGTTTTATAAAGTAGAAAAACATGTTCCCAACAGAGATCATATATTCATAGAGCACAGTGTGAATAGAGAGGGCACTCTGAGAGTAAAGAAGATAGGAGTAGGGGAATAAAGTATGAGGTGAGGAAAAGATATATAGTTGAGCAGGAAGGTTACAGATGCGTTGAATCATGACGGCAGGAACATGAGAGCTGGGAATAGCCAAATAAGGGAAAAAACACACAGTAAAAGTAGGTATAAGGAGGAGTTAAGAGAAGCACAATATACGCTACTCATGCAGCAAAACAGGATGATCAATTAAAGAAGACAGATGAGAAACAGAAACAGATTAGTGAGTAAATGTCATCAAGTTAAGCGGTATGGCAACAGTTACGATAAAATTGATAACACCACAATTTGGCACACAAGCGTAGCTATGAAAGAGCAACAAGGTTAATATAAATTAAAGAGCAAATGTGATTAAAGGGAAATTAATATAAATGTACAGTGGCACACCAACGGAAATAACCTATTTGGTTGTAGGAGAAGGGGGCAGGAGTTGCCGGTGAACTGGACTGTGAGACACAACAACGTAAAACAGGCATAAGATGAAAAAAATCCGAAAGATACTACAGGTATAGACAAAGGCTGGCAGGGCATTGACTAAACATGTAAACTATGCTGTGACCTGTAAGGAGATATCTGGTAAGCTGGGGTTAGAGGATACAGACGAGAAGAATGTAGCTATGTAGGTTACAGTAGCGGTCCGTGGTAGGAGTGCCGGCCGGGCGGTGACGTGGGGCGGGGAGGGGCAGGGTGGGGGTAGTAAACCACAGATTACGGCCAAATACAGGTAAGTAAACATTTAAATAAATAAAACGAATTTCGTTGCGCGCACTGCATCGCATTTGGCGATGCAGCTCTCACAACGAAATTAGTTTTATTTATTTAAATGTTTACTTATCTGTATTCGGCCGTAATCCGTGGTTTACTACCCCCACCCTGCCCCTCCCCCACCCCACGTCACCGCCCGGCCGGCACTCCTACCACGGACCGCTACTGGTAGGTTAGTAGCCAAGGCAACTCGGAGGACAAGAAAACAATTACAGAGCGAGGGAGAAAACTGGCAGAATGAGAGGTTAGTTTAGGGAGGAAAAGCCCACCAAGGAGTGGGAAACCAGAGTGCAGAAGGTACACTGAGAGGGAGCAATGAGTAATGGAAATGGAGTGCCATCTGTAGGTGTTTCTGAAAGAGGATGCTCTTAAGAAGGGATTTTAGACAAGGGGGCACTTTTAATATCTAGAGGGAGGGTTTCGATACTCTGGGAGAGTTGCCAGGGAAGGATCACTTTTTGGTGGAATTCTCTACCCCAAACTATGTTAAAGTATTAAAGATATCTATGTAGGTGGGGGGTGTGGCCACGCAAGATGGCCGACAGGATACGTTCTTGAGGAGCTCCTCATGGGCCCCGTGAATATTCTGCATAATCCTGTCAATCTTAGCAGATTTTTACTGTCCTCTGGTGGGGATCGACTGAGGAGTCCTTCTCTCCCCCCCCCCCCACACCACAATCAACTGGATTTCAGCAGTGGAAGCCGACTGTGGCATGGCCGGCAGCTACATGGGCCCTACCTGACTAGAGAGAGCTGTGGGGCCTGCTTGGTGTTTTCTGTGCCAGGCCTGTGCCTGAAAGGTGCCCTGCTGGTGCTGCAACCCTGGTGGTACAGTGCGGCTGTCTCTGGAGCTGGCACTGGCACAGGAGATGTGACTGTGGACCCCTGAGATGTATTGGGTCAGCCCCGGAGGTGCGGCTAGGGGCCTGGAAGTCACGGGCTAGAGCTAAACTGGTGCCAGGGCTCTGGGGAGCCAGCGTCCCTTTCTCCTCTAGGCGTGGTTGGCCCACATCGCTGGCCGGAGCCACCAGGGATTGCGACTGCACAGCAGAGCCCCAGACCAACAAGTAGGTGCCAAGAGAATAAAGGCGGCTCCCCGAGGGAGCGAGGAGGGTCCACAACGGCCTTGCTGATCGGCCCGAAGGGCCTGAAAGGAGTGGTTGAGGCAGAGTTTGAGGGTGGTGTCGGAGGCCCATGCACTGCCAGTGAGTGCGACTGCATCAGCGGTGCCTCATGAAATATACTGAGTTGCTGGTAGGCCACAAGGGACTTTAGACCTGTGCCCTACTCTCACCACTGGTAGGGATAAGGTTGGCTCAGGTGCAATGTTTCATCAGGGATCCTCGGAGGCATTGTAATCCAGCCAGACTGTATGATGCGATGAACATCCCCTGGAGAGTATAGATCTCACCCCCCACTGGAAATAGCCCTTGGTGTGGCCTGTTTCTTGCTGCCTCTTGGTGGGTATTCCAAGCCAACATTTGAAGCCGCAAGGTGAGTGCAACTTACCTGGCAGTGACTCGAGTGGTTTGCCTCCACTGTGAAACAGGGACTCTACTGTTCTGACAGGCTGCTGCTGTGCTGTTTTTCCCCCTCCCTGGGGTTCACCTTGGGGTTGGCACTGACCAAAAGCATCGCCTCCCATGAGTAGGGGCAGGCCTCAGGGCCACTGTCAGGGCAACACGATGGAGCACTATACAACGTCCCAAATGAGCAATCACAGACAATCGTGCCAAGTGGACTCTCGCCGTGATCCTAGACTGGATTACAGGTGGGGGAACCTTTCAGGGCAGAACTTTTGATGGCAATCCAGGGCTCTAGGGCGCTGGAGGGGAAGATAGAAATGGTGTCGATAGAGGCCAATCTACTCCTCGTAGACCTATGCAAAGTCTCTTGGAAAGTGCATGTGGCTAAGGAAACCATTGGTGTTCTCAAGTTGGAAGTGACCTCTCTACAAAAGCAAATGGCCGTGTCCTCTCCAGGACAGGGAAACTGGAGGCCCACGTGGAAGACGCAGAGGAGAGATCCTGGCGCAATAATGTTAGACTTCTGGGCTTCTCAGAACATGCAGAAGGAAGATCCGCAGAGCAATTTATCAAGCAATGGGTGCGGGATGTAATAAAACTGAAGGACCCAACGAAGTTTTATGGCATGGGCAAAATGGGCTGCGGCCCAGTGCCCCAGCCTTTCAGGGGCCCCCCTGATAGAGCCAGTCTGCTTTGCAGAGAGTCTTGCCCGATGACCTTGAATATTTCTTAAAGGGATTGTTTTAAATACTGTTTTCCTTTAATTTATTTTTCATGTGGGTGATGTATGAGAGTCTGTTGCAGACAAATGTTGTGTTTATGTTTCATGCAACAGTCATAAAAGAAAGTTTATTTTAGAATAAAACAGGACCTCACTTATGAGAAATGGGAGGGTGTCAGAGAGATTAATTGAGATCATATTAGTGAACTGCTGCTGTGTTACAATATTGAAAACACATCTTTATCCCTGAATATTAGATGTAAACACATTTAGAATTTGGATGAGTGTACCTGTATAGTGCCAGTGACATGACCAAGAGAGGGCATGAAATAACTGAACCAGGATCATACATTCAAAGTTGTTCCGAACAGGGGCCACCAAAATCCAATTGGCCTAGGGCCCCCAAAATCCTTAAGATGTCCCTGGAGAGACCTTTCCAGTTTTTTTGTCATTGTGCAGATGCACAGGGCACTGACCACCCGCCGGAGCCTGGGGCACCTCCTCGGGTGATGATAGCCCTGTTCTTAATTATAAAGACAGAGACAGTATCATTTCAGCTGCACATGAAACTGGCAATGCCCATTATGACAACCACAAAATCTCCACCTACCCAGATTACGCACAGAGTGTGCAGGGAGACAGAAAATCTTACTTTGAGGTTAAGAAAAAACTGAAGGTTATGGGCCTGAAGTATATGCTTTTGTACCCGGCCAGAATGAGAGTGATTTCGGATGGAAAGTCGCACTTCTTCAACTGCCCGATTAACATTTGGAGGTGGCTGGAGATGTGGGACAAGGTGCCACGTGACAAGGCTGGTTCCTGGAGAGTCGCCTACGAGTGGAGCTGGGTCCACGGTGCGGCTGGTGGCCTTGAACGGTGACAGACAGCCAGAACTGGGTTCCACTGGGAAACCAGCAACCTCACCAAGTGATCCAGGGAGATGGCACCATGACCTTGGACCCTGTCCTGACAGACTGGGGGTGGCGGGGGTTGGGGGGGGGTTCAGTCGAGATGAAGGAGCCAGAGCTGAGTGACACCAGGGAGTGAGGGGACTACCCAGTTCTTGCCTAAGTTTCTGTCTGCCGCCTGGTGTACATATGGTGACTGTGGCTAGGCTGGCAATGTGAACCAAGCCACCTGGGTGGGGTGGCGGGTGTAGTGGGCATTTCACCCCCGCTGTACGCTAGATCTACTTCTTTCGGGGAGGGGGAGATGGGGTATACAATGGTACTTGATTCCTTCTTTTTTGGCCGCCGGAGAACAGGTGAGATGGTTAAATCACATATGCTTCATGAACCTATATTAGTGAACGGGGACAGGGAACTTCCTCCCACTTTTAGTGGTAGGCCTTGTTACTTATGTTTTGGGATTATCCTGCAGGTCCTGGCAGTTTTGCATTTATGGGCAAACAAGATTGTTCTTTGTTGAATTCTTTGTCTGGGTAGGACTTATGTTATTGTTTGATTTGGATCTCAGTTATGTAGGGTTTGTTGTTTGGTTTGGTTAGCTGCTCGATGTCCTTTTTTGGACCATAAAATGGGAAGGGAGACTGATGACACTAAGCTGCATGTGCTTTGGGACACAGGATGCAAGGGGTAGTACTCATGGCCCCTCATGACGGAATCCATCAATATAATCTCTTGGATGTCCTGGAGTTGAGGGATTATGCCAAAAGGTACTGGGTTCACTCCTTCCTGAAGTGCACTATGGTCCACATAACATGTTTTGAAAAAATGCACCTCATGGCCAGAAATAGCGAAAAATGGAAAGAACAACTCTGCTAAGTCACGTATTCTTCCTACGCTAGAGGGGTGGCCATATGTATAGCTTCGGGGTACCTTTTTATCACACATGCATTGAAGTGGACATGGAAGGCCGATACCTGAAATGATGATAAGCACTTCTTCACAAAGATGCAGGACTTGCTCCAGGACAGCATAGGCTCCCCTATCCTTTGGGCAGGGGATTTTAATTGTGTTGCAGATGTTGAGAGAGATCAACATTCACCTCTTACAGGAACAAAACCGTTGATGACTAGGTCACTTTTAGTAGTCATGCACAATTTGGGTCTTTTCAATAGCTGGAGAATACTTCATCCGCAGAAGCGAGAATACACCTGTCACCCCTTGACGCACAATACATTTAGTCGCTTGGATCGGATATTAGTGACAGTGCTCCCACACCACACCTTAAAAGAGGTGGTGTATTTGGGGAGGTTTCTTTTTGATCATGCTCCGACAGTGCTGCGTGTACAGTGGCCGGAGGTAGTAGTACATAGAAGTTGGCATTTACTCCCAGATGTTCTGAAGGATGCCACTTGTAGGGCATCCTTAGCTGGTGTACTGACTGATTACATGGAGCATAACTGGGGCATAACAACTGCTAGGGCCAATGAATGGGAGGCTATAAAAGCGTTGATGCACGGTGCTTGCATAGGATCCACCACTGGGATACGCAAACAGCTGGAGGCAGATGTGGTACGGCAAGAGAAACAGTGGCTGAACTTCAGAAGGGGAGGCTGAATTGGTGAAGGCAAGATGGGGTATTGTTCAGATGCAGCAGAAGTTGCCTCAGGAACACGTTAGATAAGTACACACTTACACAGTATAGACACACCTACACAGGGAGGGGGACAAGTCAGGGAAACTATTGGCTTGGATTCTGCGGCGTGAACAGGAAGTGCCACCTATAGTACATCTTCGCCTCCTGGGGGCGGAGGGGAGGGAAAATTGTTACTGGGCGACAGGCCATATTGATGACCATTCAGACCTCCAGACTGTGTACAAGGCTAGAGAGACAATTGCGAGGTTGCTCTTGAGGCATTACTCTGGGGAACGACCCTTCCCTGGCTTGCCCCGAAAAGCGTGCAAGAATTGGATACAGACTACACATTGAAGGAGTTGAGGGGGGGCCTTGCAGAATACTTGAGAAGTATAAGGCGCCGGGATACAATGGCTTCCCGGTAGAGTTCTACCAAACGTACTCCGCACTTTTGTTGGAGTGGCTGTTAGAGGTATTCCAGGAAGCATTGACCAAGAAGATTACCCCCTCACCATGTGTGAGGGTGTTATATACCTATTACTCAAGCCTGGAGGGGATATGCAGCGGACCTTTCTTCTTACTGATCCCTCACAATGATCAATTCAGACGTTAAAGTGCTTTGTAAGCTTCTGGCGACCAGACTTCGGGCTTTTATACAGGAGTTAGTGCATGACGACTAATGCAGATTTATCCCGGGCCTGAGGACGACTTTCAATATACGCAGACTGACACGTCTTGCATGTAGTAGTTGATGATGAGCAGGAAATTACATTGGTGGCTATCGATTTAGAGAAAGCCTTTGATCCTATTTAATGGTGGTATTGAAGACACTAGGGTTTTGACCTTCCTTTAGCGATTGAGTGAGATTGTTATACATGGAACCGGTAGCCCAGGATAGAGTGGGAGGTACAGTATTGGAGACCAGGATAGTGGGGATGGGCACCAGTCAGGGTTGCCCTCTCTCACTGTTGCTTTTTGACTTGGTGCTAGAACCTGGCTGCCTTGTTATGCCAGGAAATGAAGGACTGGGGGATTCCTGTAGGTTACACTACACACATTATTTCACTGTATGAAAATGATGCCCTTATATATGTCTGCTGTCCGAGAGAGGCAGTTCCGAATCTGATGCGACAGATGGAAGCCTTCAGAGAGGTCTCTGGATTTCGGGTTAATGACTGTAAGACACTCTTGTTCCCCTTGGGTGGGTTGACAACTGTCCCACAAGAAAACCTCCCGGAGCTTGGTTTCTGATGGGAGACAACGTTTTTGGTACCTGGGGGTTATGGTATCCCATAAGGAAGCACAACAGAATCACAATAATATAGAATGGGTGCTGGGAGGCCTTTGCCAGTCCATTCAGTTTTGGGACACGCTTCCCCTCTCTGTCAATGGTGGGGTGGCAATAGCCAGATGGTCTTTCTCTCTAGATGTCTGTACGCTGTGCAGAATTGTTTATGTCCAATTAATCAGGTAGTCCGGAGATTGGACAACTTACTGATCTCCTTAGTGTGGGCAGGTTGGTGCAGCAGAGTAGCTTTATCAGTGTTAAAGAGAGATATGGCTGAAAGGGGGCTAGCTCTGCTGGATACACAGCACTACTATTATGCGGCCCACTTACAATATACAGCACAATGGCTTGTGGATTCGGACAAATTGGAAAATCGTTTGCTGCAGGGTACAACTGGTGGTGAGACGCTGATGCGACTCCTCATGAGAGAAGGACGGGCGACCTTCCCGGTTCCAAATCTAGTGTGACAGACGGCAGAAATTTAGGAGGGGGTCATCACTAAAGTGATCCGAAGAGCCCAATTTGATTGGGAACTGCGGCTGTGGGACCTTGCTCCATTCTATGCTACAGAGATGTCCACGGAACGGTGGAAGAGTGGTGTTTGCCTCTAGGTCCAGGACACATTTCAACTGGTGGCTGGTCAGTTTCTGCCATATGCGAAGCTCAAAAATACCACAAGGAAATGCATATTTCCGGCTGCACCAGTGCCGTCACAAGTGTTGGATGGGCTTCTTAGATGGGGGGAGGGAAGGCACCTAATCACACTTCTGTATAGAGGGGGGATCTTACGCGACCCCCACCATGAGCTTGATGAGCCTGGGAGATGGAATTGGCTGAGCCCTTCTCAGATGTGGACTGGGTTCGGGCATCAGCATTGGTCCAGAAGGTTTCTTGCAACAGCAGCTTATACATTTTAATTTCCTTCACCAGACTTATATCACTCCTTATGTCCTTAGAAAGATCTATCCTGCCAGGAAGGCAAAATGTTCCACATGTGGGGAGAGAAAAGCCTCTTTTTTACACTTGGCTTTAGCCTGCTTGGAGGTGATGGCCTACTGGGGGGTGATAGTGCCATGTATTGAGGCTGTCACCGGGTTTCCACTCCCGGCTGCGCTGAAGGCATGTTTACTGGGGGTGGTGAAGCAACCTAGGGGCAGAAAATGCCATATATATCCATGCAACTTGCTCCCCTCTTGGCAAAAAGGAGAGTGGCTATTGGTTGGATGGGAATTCATACACCCTAAGTGGTGCTGTGGGTCAAGGATGTCCTGGAGTGGGCGGTGGCTGAAGAGCAGCATATTAGCCAGTCTTGGTTTGACATCAAAGTTCAAGATGATATCGCAACATGGATGATGGTGTTTGAAAATTTTTAGGGCTATGGGAACAGCAAAGCCGGTTCTGAAGCAGACACTGGCTCCGAGGAAGGAGAGGGTGGGGTCAACTAGTTATGCACTGATGTGTAGTGATTTGGCTTCCAGGAGTTGCAATAAATGTGTTGGTCTACATGAGACTTCCGCCCTGGTATGTACTATTGCAATATTTATATCCATGCCAACGGTATTATGTGTCATAGGTAGTGCTGGGGATGTATATTGCAGGCGGCATGTTTGACTGGGTTTTATGTTTCTTTTTATCTTTTATACTCCTTTTCTAATCTACTGTAACAATGTAAAACTCAGACATAAAGGTTTAAAAAAAAAAAAATCTATGCAGGTGAAAAATTATTTATTGTTTGATTCATTAGAAATCTTACGATATACATCTTACAATATACATATTACAATTAGGCCTCTTAAACATTCCTACTATATACAAATAGATTCATGAAATTCATACCTAAAACTATTCAAATCAATTGACAAATGAGACATGCCCGTCAAGAACAGATAAAGGGAAAAAGTACATTGGAGGAATGCTGGAACAAGTGCAGGTCCAAATTTTACTGACCTCACTATAGAAGCAAGATGGCTTATGATACTTCCATAGATAAATTCCCAAAGTGCCCGTGCAAAATGAATCTGATAATTAAACCATAAATAGGCTTTCCTGTTTTCAGTTTCTATTTTTGGTAAATTCTGGTGGGGTTTTTTCAGTGTTTTCAAAACCTTAAAAACAGTGGTTATCAGTCGTTACACATTTTCAAGCCATTAAAAACAACAGAAACAGTGTTTTTCCGGTGTTTATGGAATGTTTTGTTTTAATTATTTCTTGCTTTCTGCACTGATAGTGCATGTGTATAGACAGCATGTGTACAGGGTATATGAGGTCCAAATACATTTTTACAAATCAAACTTATTGTAGTACACCATACAATACTTCTTTAGTGAGTCTTTGGTCATGAACGCTCGCTCTTACCTTCCTATGTGAACGTTTATCTGTGAAATTGCCCTCTCAACATTGGCACTTGAGACGGGTAACGCCAAAACAGCCAGTAAACAATTTGCTAACTCTGGCCAATGACATAGCTTTCCATGCCTGAAGATTGTGATTCTCTAGGACATGTTCTGCAACATATGCGTTGAATTGGGCGCATATGCCCTCAGTTATTGAAGCAGTGAAAAATAAAGCAGTACTTTTCAAAGTCTGGAGGAAATTCAGAAGGGATCTAGAACTTGTGCAGAGTACCTCAGTGAGGCTTCATTAACTTCAAATGCCATGGTTGGTGAAGGGACATTTCTATGCATCATTGCAAGCCATTTCCCATAGACTGTAAAATTTAATTTCCTGAATTGCTCCTCAACATTTCTTTGCTTACCAAGTGGCAAGAATTCTAACATGGAGCATGTTGCATTGCCAAAGTCACTAAAAGTGTCACCCAGCCTAATCTCAAGGAGATGTTTCACATCTACACCAATTACGCTGAACACTTGGTAGACAAGGGTGTTTTCAGACTCTAGTATTTTGATTATGTCCACTAGAGCAGTCATGTTTTCCTGTAAAAACCTAAGCATGCAGTAGACTGTACTTTTTTCACGTCACTATCAATATGTCACCAAAGATCAGCACATTTCTTGCCTTTGGCATCATCACTAAGTATAAATTCTGTAAACGGTCGCCACATGGATAATATAGTATTCACAGCCTCTAGGACTGAGAACCACCGGCTAAATGACACAGTTAGGATGACTCTCTCTTTGATGCCACACAAAGCACAAAATGAGAAATATTTGCATTTTAGTTCCTGGGCATAACAAAACAGTGCACCAGAATAGACTACAAAGTCAATAGTATTCTTCATTAACTCTGAAGATTGTAAAGATGCTTTCAGCATACCATCTAGCAAGTGACAAGGATCTCTTACAGGGAAGCACTTCAGCTCAGGTATCGATTTTGACAGGTCATCATACAACTTTTTCATATACGTAGTTGAATTACTGCAAATGCAAACAATATCACTCCAATCTTTATTGAACTTGGAAGGAACTTTTTGCAGCAGCATTCCAAGTGACACTGCGTTCCATGTTTACCAAACGTCTGGTGTCATGTTTTCACCACTATCTCAGATGCTTGGTGACAACACTCTTTTCACATATTACTGTCACTACACCCTGCATTGAATGTTTAAAGCCTGGGGTGGTTGGCAATTCACCTACAATCAATACTGACTCGCTAGAAAAGGGGGTTGATGTATCAAAGGATTTCACCCATTCTCTGTGGGTAAATGTGATGGTACATATTGGGAAAGATTCTTATGAAACCAGCCATTTTACCTATCAGTGAAATTAAATGTAGCCAAAATATCAAATATGATTTTGATGTTTCCCGATTCTCTACAGTTTATAAAATAACTAAATAAGACCTAAAACATGCTTCTAAACACTGCATATTTAGACCAAACACCACAAAACTGAAAAAAGCAGAAGGAAGAAGAAACAATAATTAAGTGACATCCCTAAACAACAAAACTCAAGCAGAATAATGTTAGTCCAGTCTTTCTTGCTGCTGCCTTGTATAACAAAGTTACATTGTATTGGCCCCTTCAGGAAGAAATAAAAATGACTCTTTCACTCATCTTTTCCTTTGTTTGAATGCCACTTAGTTTGTGGTTGTGAAGGTGTTTTTTCAGTGTTTATATGTTTACACTTGTGATGGCTATTTTCCTTTCGGTGGGGTTTTATCAGTTATTATAGGTTTAAACCTAAAACCAGATAGCCTAATCATAAATAAGAAGTTGATAGGTTAAGAACAGAGCTTAATTACGCTAGTCCCCCAACAAGTTAATTTCCTAAAGGTGCACAGGCAAATTTATTCAAGTAATTTTAGGAGAATACTAAAGAAAAAACAATGCTCAGTTTTGCTAGCCCCACCATAATGTAAACAAGCATTGGCATAGCCAATAGGTCTCGCCTTTGGGACCTTATAAGTATTTAGTTATGCAGCACAATATCCTTACTGCAACAACATTAATTGTTGTATGGCTAAACACTTATAAGGTCCCAAAGGCGAGACCTATTGGCTTGATTGGTTACTCCACCATGCAAGCCCAGCTAAAGATCAGTATCTGCTCAGCTGCAGACCACTCACATACTAACTCCACACATACCTACATTCTGGACCAGGAAAGTGGGAGATTTTGGGAAAAAAATAGGGATAATGTATTTTCCCCATTTGCTTCTATTGAAGCAAAGGCAATTTTTCAGGCGGGAGAGAGCTAAAATAAAGCCATTTGCGGCTTAAAAAATTGGGAGTCTCCCAACTGAATCGCGTCTGTTGACATGTATGATACTCTACCAAAATATACTTGTTTTAGATTCCTACTTTGATATTCCCTTCCATAGTGCTTAGAAGCGACACCAAGCTGATGGAAGTGCTTCAAAACAAATACTATAGACAAATAAATTCCAAGCAAGAGTCAACCACGCTGCTTGTATAAGCACTTGTAAAAACAGTACCGACCAACAGACAGTAACCGTGCCATGCTGTGTACATCACTGGCAGGGACCGAGGGAAGCGTAAACAACAGCAGTCCGTGTCAGAACCCACGGTCTAAGAGTATGCCAATGAAAAGGACTAGAAGATGCCACAAACATCTGGGGGCGTGTCATGACGTAGACAGCTTTTCTCTACCTGGAACAATGTTTACCAAATGTGAAGTAAAAAGGGAAATTATTAGCAAATGCGCATTCCACAATACTTACTCCTAAAGGATGGCAAGCGACTGAAAGCTCAAGCGCGAAGCCTGGCTCTGTTCGGCATCCTCTTGGATCTTTGAGCCCAAAACGAGCCGAGCTTTCACGTCACTTATGCCTGCCGCCCATGCTGTGATCTCATGCACAAAAAATGTAAGATAAAAAAGTGACTTTTGATGTGTGAAGTGAGTGCAAAAGAGGGTGAGCTAGAGGCTGAATTGCACAGCGTGAGACCAGAAGGCCTGGGATCAATCTTAGCTTCCCTGCTTTTCCAAATTGTGTGTTCCTGGGCGCATATTTTATTTCATCGCGCCTCCTTTTTGTTGTTCATTATAATGTATGAGAGCAGCTTCAAATAATGGCGTAGAGATGGAGTGGGCGGCAATAAATACGGATGAGCTCCTCTGCGAGTGCTCCCCCCCCCTCTAGAGTGATAAATTGGGTAACTGCTAAGTCACTCACACCCCCGGGAAGTTCACGGATCCTTCCTTGCCAGCTTTCGCATCTAGCCTTACGGTAGAGACGCTGTAGCATGCTGTGATCCTGGGCAAATAACTTAATCTCCCCTTGCCTGTAAAGGGAATATGTGTCTGTAATTCAACGGGTGCCCATGTAAAGCGCTCTCATACAAGTCGAGTTTGCGCTTTATATAACTGCTAAAAGCTATATAAAACTGCTAATAAAAAAAAATACGAACTTCCACTTACATAAGTTAACTGTAAATTATATATTTTGAAATGCGTGTGTACTTCGGCATGGTGGGGTGGATAAGGTTGAGCAGCCGGTGATGTACACAGGGTCGGGGTAAGAGAAAAACAAGCGCGAGTGCCCCCCCCCTCTAGAGTGATAAATTGGGTAACTGCTTAAGTCACTCACGCACCCGGGAAGTTCACGGATCCTTCCTCCTTCCTTGCCAGCTTTCGCATCTAGCTTTAAGGTGGAGACGCTGTAGCATGCTGTGATCCTGGGCAAATAACTTAATCTCCCCTTGCCTGTAAAGGGAATATGTGTCTGTAATTCAACGGGTGCCCATGTAAAGCGCTCTCAACAAGTCGAGTTTGCGCTATATATAACTGCTAAAAGCTATATAAAACTGCTAATAAAAAAAAAATACGAACTTCCACTTACATAAGTTAACTGTAAGTTATATATTTCGAAATGCGTGTGTACTTCGGCATGGTGGGGTGGATAAGGTTGAGCAGCCGGTGATGTACACAGGGTCGGGATGAGAGAAAAACAAGCGCGAGTGCTCCCACCTCTACAGTGATAAATTGGGTAACTGCTTAAGTCACTCACGCCCCGGGAAGTTCACGGATCCTTCCTCCTTCCTTGCCAGCTTTCGCATCTAGCTTTACGGTGGAGACGCTGTAGCATGCTGTGATCCTGGGCAAATACCTTAATCTCCCCTTGCCTGTAAAGGGAATATGTGTCTGTAATTCAACGGGTGCCCATGTAAAGCGCTCTCATACAAGTCGAGTTTGCGCTATATATAACTGCTAAAAGCTATATAAAACTGCTAATAAAAAAAAAATACGAACTTCCACTTACATAAGTTAACTGTAAGTTATATATTTCGAAATGCGTGTGTACTTCGGCATGGTGGGGTGGATAAGGTTGAGCAGCCGGTGATGAACACAGGGTCGGGGTGAGAGAAAAACGAGCGCGAGTGCTCCCCCTCTCTAGAGTGATAAATTGGGTAACTGCTTAAGTCACTCACGCCCCCGGGAAGTTCATGGATCCTTCCTCCTTCCTTGCCAGCTTTCGCATCTAGCTTTACGGTGGAGACGCTGTAGCATGCTGTGATCCTGGGCAAATAACATAATCTCCCCTTGCCTGTAAAGGGAATATGTGTGTGTAATTCAACGGGTGCCCATGTAAAGCGCTCTCGTACAAGTCGAGTTTGTGCTATATATAACTGCTAAAAGCTATATAAAACTACTAATAAAAAAATACGAACTTCCACTTACATAAGTTAACTGTAAGTTAGATATTTCGAAATGCGTGTGTACTTCGGCATGGTGGGGTGGATAAGGTTGAGCAGCCGGTGATGTACACAGGGTCGGGGTGAGAGAAAAACAAGCACGAGTGCTCCCCCCCTCTAGAGTGATAAATTGGGTAACTGCTTAAGTCACTCACGCCCCCGGGAAGTTCACGGATCCCTCCTCCTTCCTTGCCAGCTTTCGCATCTAGCTTTACGGTGGAGACGCTGTAGCATGCTGTGATCCTGGGCAAATAACATAATCTCCCCCTGCCTGTAAAGGGAATATGTGTCTGTAATTCAACGGGTGCCCATGTAAAGCGCTCTCATACAAGTCGAGTTTGCGCTATATATAACTGCTAAAAGCTATATAAAACTGCTAATAAAAAAAATACGAACTTCCACTTACATAATTTAACTGTAAGTTATATATTTCGAAATGCGTGTGTACTTCGGCATGGTGGGGTAGATAAGGTTGAGCAGCCGGTGATGTACACAGGGTCGGGGTGAGAGAAAAACAAGCGTGCGCGCCTCAGCTGTAAGTTAAAAACAAGCATTGGCCGCGCGGCCGTCAAAGTAACGCGGCCGCGCGGCCGTGAAAGCGAAAGTTATGGCAGGGACGCGCTCTGTGGTGGGGGAGGGGCAGAGCGAGGCGCTTGGGAGAGCAAGGCTTAATGAGCCATGAAAGCCACATGGCGGCTGCGCGCGTGCACGCGCTTGTGGTAGCACTTTGAAAAGCCACTAACTAAATGTCTCGCAGAGCAGCGCATGCGCTGGCTCAGCGAGACCTAAAAAGGGGGCTTATATATTCCGCCATTGAATACCTAAAGTGTGTGTGTATCGTTATTTAAGTGATTTTACGATCATTTTGGGAGATTTTTAGAATGAAAACAACGTCCCATTTGACTGGCTCCCCAGTAGAAGAAATCCAGCATGCACGCCCAAAATTATACAAATTTCAAGTTCATTAAAACAATGGCGGAGTAACCAGTGGCATACATGTGAGCAAATGTTCATTTAAAACAATGCCCGTTTGACCCAAGCTTGGGTAAATATTATCGCAAATTCATCATGTAAAAATTAATTCACAATTGTTTAAAATCACAGTCTATCAAAAGAGGCTTGGGTAACAGATAAGAGATCTTCTTCCCCATTAACTGATAATAGTGTTTTGCTCTTTTCAACTATCATAAAATATTTAATAAACCGACAGGTAAGCTGGACGTACGCATGATCCATATATTTTATCAAGGCCTGTGTACACGTGCGTATTTGTTGCTAATTAAACAATGGGTTTAACAGGCAAACTCTCTCATCTTTAAAATCTGGACATGTGCATAATATATGTGCGATATTTATGTATATTTTTCAAAATCCTTAGAGAGACGGCGGAGTGAATTTACTAGGGCCCCTTAAAATATTGTTTCTCAGATTAGTGACCTGTACTTTACCCTGTCCCATTTCTCAGAGTCTGACCGAAGGAGTATAGGGTGTTAAATAAAACTGAAAAAAGCTTTGCTACAGATATGCTGCAGGATAGAACCCTGGTGATGGATTTAAGATTATTATTGTTTGCTTGGAAGAAGAAGCTACACTTATAGCTGACGCGTAATTTTACTTTTCTGCTCGCCATTGGATTTAATATGAAAACTGCTGCAAGGGTTTCAAATTAAACAGACAAAAAAGCCTAGGAGCAGCTTCAATCAATTAATCAGGGGTTCTTAAAGCACAATTACTCACCTGGGAGGTCTCATGGCGCTGAAGGGGGGGAGGAGGGGGGGGGTGCTGCTGGTCCCTCTGGGTGTGGAGGATCATTCGAAGAGCCAGGTCTTGAGGTCCCTCCTGAATTGGGTCAGCTACGCGGATTGCCTGAGGTGGAGGGGTAGGGTGTTCCAGGTCTTGAAGGCAAAGTAGGAGAAAGAACTTCTCTGGTTCTGGTTTTGTGGATCCTGGGGACGGAGGCTAGGGCGCGTTGGGTGGAACAGAGTTGTCTGGCGGGTACGTTGAATGCGAGGCGGTGGTTCAGGTGTGCTGGTCCTATGTTGTGGAGAGCTTTGTAGGCATGTGTACAAACTTCAAATAAATGCATCATTTGGAATAAAAGAAAGATCAGCAGTTATAACTCTAGCAAACTGAGCCTTAACAATCACTTGGGCAACCTCCAAAGCTATTCCGCTGAAGAAAACTATACTCTAGATATACTTTCTGCTGAAAAGGCATGCTGAGTAAAATGTAGCTTCAAATCCACACCCATTGGAAACAGCCTTTATTATGCAGCCAGTACTATGCAGTACCATTACAACGCGGGCAATAAAACAAACACGTTGTTGCCACGTGTTCCATTGCCATGCGTTCCATTACCAAGCAAGTCGTTACAACGACTTGCATTAGGGAACATGTTGTTGGATTTTAAATCCAACACGTTCCCTACCGTTGCACAGATTGGAGTTGGAATAGTAATATTTACTATTCCAAAGTCCAGCGCTTCCCTAAGGCAAGTCGTTGTAACGACTAGCGTGGTAATGCAACACATGGTAACAACGCGTTTGTTGTAATGCCCACGTTGTAAAGGCATGCATTGTTAAAGCATGCGTGATTGTGTCATACATCCCATACTGATTATACTTTTATCACTTGTAAAGATGCGTCAGCACCGAGTGTGCTGATAACTTCCAAAATATATCTTACTAGAAAGTAAACCCATGGTGTTCAAGATTTCAAATGAATAAACAAAAAGGCTAACAATTACAATGCAAATATCTGATATCTACAAATAATAAAGGCAATCAGAATTGCCAATTCCACTACAATGGAGAGGGAGGAGACACACATACTCTCTCTCTCTCTGGATTTCCTCTGACACAAGATTGTAGATCAAAGATTGAAACTGTTCTGTTTGACTACAACAGTGAAGTAATCATTCCCCTGATTCCATTTATATTGCAATTTGGACCTTTTTAGGTACATTTTTTATTATCATTACAGCATTAATGCAAGCAGTACAGTAAATAACTGCAAACTCTTATCTCAACAACTCAGACTTTGCTGCATAATAATATGCAGCATATATAGAAAAAAATGTATAGGAAATTCTATAAAGTCAAATGTGGTATGTCTCACATAGCTAAGTGGTGAGGAGAATAGGTTTCATTTAGCATAACAATGGAGTATGCATCAATATGTGTTTATCAAGATGCTGCAACTAATAGGGTGCTAAGACAGGGAGTACCCTCGACCCATCTAAGCTCTTCCAACACCATGGAAATCAAACCTTTAGCTTAGGAGTAACACTGAGATATTTACATTCAATCTTTCTGGGATCTTGCGCTACTATCCTGCCCCATCATTTTTCTTAAATCCTTCTCCGAAAAAATGTGTGGTCCACACATTAATACTCTCACGTTTGGACTATTGCCGCTCATGACTGGTGGTCCAACCACAATATCTCACACAGAAAATTCAAGTAGTTCATAACATTGCCGCAAGACTGGTTAATGGTTTGAACTGTAAAGCCTCAATTTCAAACCATCTTCGAAAACTTCCTTGGCTGCTAATTGCAAATAGGAGTCTTTTTAAGGCACTTTGCCTATGTCATAAAAAACTATATTGCCCGAAAAGGAACACTACATGACAGCATTATTAGTCCATCATGCACCAACCAGAACACGAAAATCTTCATCTCAACTCCTACTAACCCTAAGTTTTAAAAATTTAGAATAGGTGGTTGCAGGCTCCTAGCCATCATTCAAAAGGCCTGGAATATTATGCCTGTGATCACCAATTAAGTTTCCAAGTTTCAAAAAACAATTTAAAACCTCCTTTTTCAATCTTACAATTTAACTCAGGGGTATATTATCTCCGAGGTATGTCCCTCTTAGTTCTGAGGAAGGATTTGTTATTGTTAAGTGCCAGGATACCTCTTATTGAGGCCTATGTTGCTCTATACAAATATCACATTCATTCATTGTCCCTCCTGATTTTTCAGTCATTTTATGAACCCTCTGCTTTAGACATCACTGCCCAATGATTGAATGGAGTTCCCCGTCAATTACCTTTTCCTTGATGTATTGTCAGGAAAATGCAATCTGAGAGCAATAAAGGACAAGAAACAACCTTTAATGTATTTAGCACTCAATCATTCACTATCGGAGCCAGCTACAGTCACAGTAGAGGAAACAGCAGACAAGAAACTTCTTTTGATGTGTTTGCGACTCAATTATATACTATCGGAGTCAGTTGCAGTCCCAGTAGAAGAATCAACAATAGAGAAAAATGACATCCCAGCAGCATATCAGGATGTCTGCATTGAATAATCTATCCTTAAGCAGAAAAAGGAGGATGAAATTCTCAGACAATACTAACAAGAAAATCTTTACAAGGAATTTATTCGACATTCACTCTTAAACACAGTAAACCCCATTTCTTCACACCAAAGGTATCTGATAAATACAGAGCATGTACTGATTATCGAGCAGTTAACAAGATCGACCTCCTTCTTCCCCTTATCTCAGTTCTGTTGGACCAAATTAAAACAGGCAAAATCTTCACCAAAGTAGACCTATGAGGAGCCTATCACCTGGTACACATTTGGCAGCGCGTGAGTGGAAAACCTTTTTAAATACACGATACGGTCACAATTTTTGCTTATGTCCTGTGCATTGCGTAATGCTCCTCCAACGTTCCAGTATTTCATAAATGAGCTTTTCCAAGATCTTTTGGGTACCTTCCTGGTAGTGTGCTTCAATGACATATTGTTTTTTTCTGACTGTTTGCAACTACATCAAAAGCATGTACGAGAAATCTTAACCTGCCTGAAATAACATTCCCTCTAAGCTAACTTGAAAAATGCATTTTAAAAATAAACACAGATCACTTTTTTAGGTTTTCAGATTTCTAGAAAGGGTATTAGTATGGATATCACAAAGGTGAAACCTGTTCTTGACCGGCCGAGACCCTCCAACAACAAGGAAATAGAGAAAATCATTGGATTCACCAATTTTTATCACCACTTCATACAAGACTGTCTTCCATGGTGGGTTCCATAACACAGGTTACCAAGAACAAGCAGCTATTTCAAAAAGACCAAGCGTTTCAGTGTCACATCGGTACTAATCCTTTGACACCCTGATGTACCCTTCACTTTAGAAAGGGATGCCTCATAATATGCCATTGGAGCTGCCCTTTCTCAAAAACCCAGCCTCTTTATCCAGTTGCATTCCATTCCAGAACATTAACAAGCACCAAAACAAAATACACCATTTATGATCTAGAGTTACCTGCCATATAGGAGGTGTTTGCTCACTGGTGACACTATCTTGAAGGGCCTTTTATAAAATCACTGTCTCGAATGACAACACGAACTTGTTAAATCCAATATCAAAAAAGTGTGCCAATGTATGGCATTCACGTTAGTCTCTATTTTTCTACCGTTTTTATTATAAGATTATTTGTAGAGCTGGAAATTAACGTGGAAAGGCTGAGGCTTTATCCTGATCAGCAGAAGAAAGTAATGAGATTTTGACTCTTCATAGTATCTTGGCTATTCTACCACTTTAGGTCAGATCATTGACATCTTTCTCAAAAAGATTTATTGCGGCTATTAAGAGTTGGATAACACCTCTTTGTTAATTGAAGATCCCACAAACTGGCATAGTGTAGGATTTTTGTGGTCCCATCGGAATGCTGTATATGTTCTAAAGGCGAGTCTTCAGAGACAGGTTCAGAGTTGGAGCCATCAAACTCCAGTTGCTGGGCACCGGGGCAATAGAAGGTGAAAGACTTAATGGGTTGTTATTTTTGGTGGCCAAGCTTTCTCGAGCTATAAAGAGCTTTAGATCTCAGTGAATCATCTGTGCTCAAGCTAAAAGATCTCAAATGAGATCTGCAGGCCATTTTAAACATCTTACTACACCACAACAGCCCTCGACCATGATCTCCACAGATATTTTATTGTAGAGCTTCCTGATTCATGTGGTTACAGTACTGTGTTCATGGCGGTAGATTATTTTACCAAACTGGGATATTTCATACCTCTCAAGAAGTTACCCACAGCATTAGAACTGTTGACATCTTTCTGGAAAACATCTTTAGACTTCATGGGTTTCCTGCTATGATTGTCAGTAAGCACATTATATTATCTAGTTACCATCATAGATGGATGGGCTGACAGAGAGACAATCAGAAATTAGTACCTAAGATGTTATTTAATAGCCCATCCATCTTAATGTAGCAAGTGAAATTTGACAGTTTGCCTACAGTAATTACTTGGACGTGTCTATGGGCACCTCACCTTTTTACAGTACCGTTGGGATCCATCCCCGTTTTATACCTCTTAGTATTGGCTAGTCTAATGCCCATCTTCATCTCACGTATTACAGAAAACCTGAACTAATCAGTATATCAGTATCTAGTGGTATTCAAAACAGCTCATGAAAGATCAGCAGAAACCATCAGACAACCCAATCCCCAGCATATGGAGGAGGCTAGGGTTTGGCTCTCCACTAAATTCTTGTCATTTTCAAGCACACATCCAAGATTTGCTGTTAAAGTGTGGGTCCCTTCTAGATTTTAGATTTAGCAGGCAAAGTGGCAGTCAAACTGAATTGGCAAATTAATCCTGTGGTACACGTATGTCATATCAAGCCTACAGGATCTTTTGCAGAAAGAGCTCCTCCTCCCACCATGGTAGATTGGTCAGCTGAATATGAGGTAGAGTCCCTACTTGACTCTAGGGTAAAAAATCGTCAGCTACAATATCTTGTGCCTGGAAGGGTTATGAATTTTCAGAAAGCTCATGTGACCAGGATTACTTTGTACATGCCACCCCCGTTTGATTAGAGAATTCCATGCTACACATCTGAATAAACCAAGACCTTCAACTACCTCTCGGGAGGAGGTGTATCTGGAGTGGAATACTGTCAGGAAATTGAGGCAGCATTCAGCTGATATAATGGGGCGGTCATGAGCCTTGGCGAGAGAAAACAGACAGGAAAGAGACAGGGCAGACTACAGATCTCAAATACACTTGCATGTAACAGGAGAATTGGCTGCAAGTTTAGCTGGAAGTAGTGTTAAACTGAACAGTGGGAGTTAAACACAAGAATTAGACCACTAACCCCTTTGTGTACTCACTTCTGGGAAAAACCCTAACATTTCTGGGGCAATATAAGGAGCAGGAGCATTTAGCCTGAGGTCAGCATGAAAAGACGTCTGGCAACTTAAACTTTTGATTTTCCTCTCATTCTCTATGATTTATCTTTGGTTGTCCTTCTGATCAATGCAGGAGGTAAGGGATTATCATCTGCATCATAGCCCTCCACTCAGTAGTGACATTGCCAAGCTGTCCAATAACATAATATTGTATGTCAACTACTTTTTAAAGATAGTCATTTACAAGCCAAAAATGATGGCAGAAGGTGTAAATGATCAAGGAAATGTAGACAGATCTTGAATATCCACACTGCAAAGCTTTCAACTTATTTTACAAAAATCTTAGTGATGATTAGAATATATGCATCATGTGCAGGACTTAGCCAAGGGTGCCAAACAAACGGAAAGATGGCATAGCACAGAGATCAATGAGTGCATTAGTATTAAAGACATGGAGAATATTTAGCTTTCTTGCAATTCAGTACATGTTGGTGGGAATCTGAAAGTCAACCAAATATTAGAAATTGGCGCTACCATTAAAAGGATGCTACTCATACTGACAAGCAATCTGCAGCCACTATAGAGTAGGAGGTTCCTCCAAAAGGAGCTGATATTATAGAAACTAATATGTTACTAACCAAAGCTATTGTCTAAGAAAGTGAATTTAAAAAGAGAGAGAGAAAAAAGTTGTGGTCTTAAACATTAAAGGCCGGATTTAGAGCATGATAGATGGAATAGCGGAAGTCCGGGTGACACAGGACATTGAGTCCACCATCATGACGGTACTGTATGAATCAAATTTAGAGATGAACGCTCACCCAGCGTTCATCTCTGTACCTTAAAAAGAACCCCTGTCAAAGGTGTTTCAAGTTACAACAATTTTGGTGGACGGCCACTGGAAGATTTGACAACCGTTCAACAAACTTTTAACTGGTTTTGTTTCTCAGAAAGAAACTCACTAATTAGCAATTTGTTTCTGGAAAAAACCTAAAATCTAATGATCCACACGCCCTGCAAGTTTTGTCTCACGGTGTGGGGGTCATTATTGCTTTTTGTCTGTGGCTAGTGGACATGAAACATACTAGAATGCATATGCCTTTTTCAAATCTATGCCATGCAAGGCATCTTATTTACCTAACAGTCACATCCCACCCAAATTTAAAAAAATTTAAACGTCCAGTTCCAGGTTAAAAATACTGTAAGAACTAGGGGGCCTATTAGGATGGCGGGCGGACGCCGCCACCCTAGCGGTGCTGGGACCGGCCGCCAGTGGTGCGGTGGTCCCGCACCAGCGATTAGGATGCCACCGCCACCGTGGTGGTGGCATCCTCCATTCCCAGCATTGTCGCGGGCGGTGCACACAGCACCGCCCGCCACAATGCTGGGAATGCACTGTGTGCATTGTCATGCACAAGGTGACAGGCACCGCGCGGTGCCTGCCACCTTGTCCATGACAATGTAGGGGGGTACCATAGGTACCCCCATGTGCACCCCCCAATGCCCTGGGGGCCCGCAACGGCCCCCAACAGCAAACTCTGCATGCCTTTTCGTGGCGGCATCGCCGCCACGGAAAGGCTGCTTCCCGCACCCATGCTAATATGGATGGCGGTGTCTAGCAGACACCGCCACCATATGTAGCCCCGGCGGACGGTCTCTCTGTCCACCGGGGTCCCCCCCGCCATACTAATATGGCGGGGGAAATTGGGTGCGGGCGGTGAGGAATAGCGGGCGGATCGCCACCGCCATATGGGCGGTGGCGATCCGCCCGTTATCATAATGAGCCCCTAGGATATTTTCCTCATCTTTATAAGGATGCATGTTTGTCAGATATACACAATGTGCATGTCACTATAATATATTATGCTAATTTTTTCACATTTATATTGATTCTGTTTTGGTAAAGCAATTATTAAACAAATATTCTTGCTAGTCAATGATATACTGGGTACTTAAAAAAGAAGCAGATTATTCAGTATAAATAATTAGGTTAAAAGGCACAGACAATGGTAAAAATGAAACACATTGATGGCTAAGATGTTCTAGTGTATATGCGATGCATTGTCTAAAGTTTGAAATCAGTAGAAGGCTTAGCGCCTATTTATTATTATTTGGCTCTGTTATTGTTTTTCAAAGCTAGTGAGGCTTTGCGTCTCAGCAGCTATTATTAGCTTTTTTATTGTGAGGATATTGCTTTTGATTGTGCAGTCATCTTTATGACCTTGTCATATTTTTGCCTTTACCTATTCAACTTGCATTTTTTTGGAGACCACTATTTTACTAGCTTTGCGTTTGTTCCCCTGTAGTTTGTTCAATTCTGCTGGACTGGCAACACAGTGGATCAAAATACTGAGAATTTAATACTGACCTTAAACAAAATGTACTCCCCTATTGCAGCTACTGCTATATCAAAGTAAGTATGCATAGGGAAGTACAGCTTTACTATTCCTACTCTCACATCTATTTAGCTTGACAATATATATATCCACCGCGAATGTACGTTTTTTACCAAAGTATGTTGGAGTTCATAGGTGAACCATTTTACAGGCTAAACTTTAAGTTAGAGTCTTGTGGTATTAATGGAGACTTCGAAGTTTGGGAGTTATGTTCATCAATCTACCAGCTCTAGAAATCAGTCTGGCTGTAACATGCATTATTACATTCAATGGACCAAGAGAGATTGTAGGGAGATCCGTCAGCACCACATCAACATAATCCTGCTGAAAGAGGACACTTGTCTAAACTTCATTCATGTGAACTGGTTGACTTTAAAACTTCTCTAAGAAATTGTATTCTTAATTGGGGTGGGTGACCACCCACCTCTTGGAAAAATCGCAACCCTTTTCGGAGTGAACCACTAAAGCCACTAAATAAACCTGTGCTCAACCCTTTGGTTACAATGCCACAAAGCAGACATGCTTAACTTAGAGGAATGTGTAAAGTATCTATGCAGTACCAAAACAGTAATAAAGTAAAAATGCAAAACAATGCAAATTCTGAGTTGGAAAAAATGGAGTACAAATTAATAAACAAAATGACAAAAGTCCAATAAGGGGAATCGGAGATATGATTTATTTTATGTTTGAAGTAGGAAAAGCCCCAGGATCATAAAATGCCAATGGTAATCAATGGTCGCAGTAGACAGAGATGTGGGCACAGTATAACGGTGGCCGTGATGGAGCGCAGGTCAGATACACCAACCAGGTTTGTCCTGGCCAAAGATTTTACCTTCTGACATAATCCTTTAAGTTCCAATTCATCACAGGAATATACTTCTAAAGCCCACATGACCTCAGGGGAGGCACCTAGAGACTCACTAGATATCAGGCAGAGTTAAACAGCAGTGCTCAGTCTAGGTCCAGTTTCCACTGGTCACCTGGGTAGTTCCAGAAAAGGCCTCTTGTAGTCTGTAGCTTTAAAAGGAGGTCAGCTTTATGACCCTTAAAGTCCACTACTTTGTCTTAGGTGCAAGAGGGAGCAGGTCAGGTCCTTCAGGGATCCTCACAGGTCACAGACACCAGGTCCGGTCCTCGTCTGTTCTTTCTCAGATCCAGGTCTGCTCTGAAGTGGATTCCTGGAGATGTCACATTTTGTCTGGCACGCGTTAGTGGGTTCCAATGCCTCCTGGGCACACCCTAACCAGTGGGGTAAAAATTCTCAGGTCACACCCTACCTAATTTGGGCATTTACAAGATGGCAAACCTACTGCACACCCACACATAACACTAAAATCCAGTTTGAAACAGCCATGGCACCCCCAAAAAACCAGAGAGAGAAGTCTGGTGGAACAAAAATAGGGTTTCCAGCAACTGAATGGGGACACAGAAGAAATGTTTTGGCAACATGTTTGCCTTCCTTTCAAGTGTGCCCTCAATGTAATATGTGAAACGCAAAGACAGACAGCTGGTGGGACAAAGCGGGTCCTTCAGCAACCAGACAGTGGATACACAAAAAGTATCTTGGCATCCTTTCTCTGCCTTTCAAGTGTGCCTCAAGTGCTAAACGTAAACCCAGCAGACCTGTCAAGCAGGCTTGGACACTCAAGCAGGATTTGACATAGCAATGTCAAAAAGAATGCTCACAGCACCCACCTTTCATATTCGTGGAGGTTCAGAAGAGTCATCTCTGCCCATTCAGGTCAGCCTATTGTTTGCACCCGGGAAGCATTTCACACCTTTTTTCAAACCTATTCAAATGCTAATCAGTGGCTGGAAGAAGTTTGAGAGCAAACGTAGATTCGCCTCCAAGAACTTAAGGCAGAAAAAAGGCAACTTTCTAAAAGTTACTTTTCGTTACTATTTATTAAAAATACCACTTCACAATTATTTTTCTAGCTAGCCACTGTCCCGAGATACAGTATTAGGATTTTTAATCTGTACTCTGGTTTTCTACAGAGGACAGCTAGGCCTGCTCAATGAAAAATAGCTTTTGATTGCTAGTCACAACAAGGACATGTTAACATTACATTTCTTCATGTACTACTTTTAAATACTGTGCACCGTGCCTTGTTGGTGACAAGGCCTATATAGTGGTGACTTATCAATGTTTAAAAGGGAGGCCTTGACCTGTCCAAAGGGTTTATTTTGGCAGATTGAATTGAAGTTTTTACACTGCTACAGTCAGGCTACACTTGTAGGCTTGAAGCCCTGTTTGCACAGCCACTGTAGTGGATGGTACAATAGGTGCTGCAGTCCACTAGTAGCATTTAACTTTCAGGCCCTGAGTACACTTTTTACCATATGCTAGGGAGTTATAGGTAAGGTACATATGCCAATCTGGTGTATACCAATTTCTTCATTTGAAACAGAGAGCACAGACACTTTACCACTGGTTAGCAGGGTTAAACGCACAGAGTTCTACAGTCAGCAAAACAATCAAGGCAAAAATCTTGGGCACACCACACAGAAGATGGTAATTCCTACAATTTCACTAGTGTGAAGATCTAATTTCAGCCCTGGGTCTAAAGTAACATCCAATGATTTTATAGGGACAGATACCATATGTATCAGCACTACCCAACCAATATTTAACATTCACAACTAAGAGAAAATGTGAAAGCTTTGCCATGAATAAGGGGGAACTCAGTCTTTCCAGATGGCAATTTCAAGAAGTGCTGGTTATCTTCCAAAGATATTAATGCAGTGACTCCGGGTTTTGATGTCATGTCATGAGTGGATGATGGATTAAGCATGTTATGTGCTATTCAGCAGCGGTAGAGTATCTGTCTATTTTCAGCAGCCACTGCAAAATCTAGACTGGTAGTCCCCATGAAAGTTGTTATCAGTGAACAACTTTGAAAGCATGGTCACTATGCATGCCTCCATGACTTTGCCCAAGTAAGGCATGTGGGTAATAGGGAATTTCTAAACCTGCTTAAATGCTTGAAATTGCTCCACGTATGACAATATGCTAGGTCTACAACAGTAATAGTTTTTGGCACATGTATGGTTTCTGTATACAGCTTTTCCATTTTCGTATTATAATTTTGGTACCAATGAATTCATTACAGAATACACCTGGAAATAAATGACCACAAATACTAGCCTCTGAACACTTCTCTACTCCTTACCCCACAGCCCGCTCTTACAGATACACTCCCCCTTTTAAGATACAAAGAGCATGGTATTAGTGTTTTGCCTAGCCCTAATTAAAGTGTTGCATTAATAGGTATGCTTAACATAAAAACAGTAAAATACTTTAGGAATATTCATGTTTCACAGACAATTCCACCAGGTGGGGTTATATCAAGATAATGAGTTCTAGATATCCTGCTACAATTTTGTGTCCTGAAATTGACTATCGCAATATTCTAAAGGTATGTATACATAGGTAAGTATAGATTAATTATTCTTAACACCACATCTGCTTTCCTTGGAGATATGTGTAGCTTCAAGCTACATAGATGTGGATGTAAGAATAGCAAATCTATACTTAGCTACATAAACCTATATTCACAGTATAGTGGTAGTCAATATTCTGGACAAGAAATTACGGCAGGAAGATATTTTGTCATTTGATGTTGTAACAAACATCACTCCAGGCAAGCTCATGAGTCAAAGGCAAATCCAGGCTAACGGTTCAGTGCCATCTCCAGATTAATTCAAAGCACATGTGGTACGTGATGTTGGGTGTAATGGTGTCCAGGGTATATGATACTAGGAAGGAAATGTATACCCAGTTATTAGTCAATTACTTCAAACGTGAATCTTTAACTCCACAGTAGTAATCCACAGTGTAATCTGACATGTAGACATCACAATTGTTTGGGAAAGAATTTGACTTACTTGATTGTTTGCCAGACTATGGTACCACCAGAAGATCCGGGTTGTCACAAAGTAGGCAGCGATGACGTCCAGAGTGTAATGAGTGTGGGTGAACATGATGGATACCACCCCAGTTACAGATAAGAGCCAGCAGAACAAATGATAGAACCAGAATATGTCTGGAGAGTCTGCAAAACAATACAAATAAAATATGACTGCTTTGAAATGCAAGTTGACATCCTGTTCATGCCGTTTCTCAGCAAATCAATGCAAGCTATTAAGCTAAGAATTTGGATGATTAAAAATATCCTTAATTAATTGACTAAAAATGAGACAACTCCATTTGATAATAATCATAATAACCCTTCAAGCAGAGCCTCGCAGATAGCATCTTTCCCTCCAATGATTGGTTCCTGTGTTTAGCTACGGTTCAGCCGTGGTACTTTGCGATTTCTTTGCTGAACAGAGAAACCTGAAACACCACACATACGGAACGTTAAAAGAACTTTCAACTTTACTACTCTACAACAATTTTCTTCAAATTTCTTGGGCAAATGAAAAGCAGGTATTACTGCGTGCAACCTCACAGCTGTGTTTTTGATTCACGCTTTATGTTGCTTTCTAAATAAGCATTACAATAGTTGGTCACCTTGAGGGCAACATAGGACATACAAGAATAGCAGACCAGTTGTTTGGCTAGCAGCCATTATTTACTATGGTGAGTAAATTGCATTGTGGGGGAGACTGGAACCAAGTCATGTACTGGATGTGGCACTTTGCCCAGGATATAAATGTAATGGTGGCATGGTGTTTAACATCTGTGGTTAACTAATGAGATCCATATCTTTACAAAGTCATTGGGTCAATCCACTTTAAATTAGGTGTTCCTAAGCACCCCTATTGATTCAGACTACACCTATTTTAGGGCATCTGTGGAATTGTTTTGGTTTACTTAGAAAACTGTTATATGTCTCACTGTTTTTCCTGATGCGCCTAGAGTCAATTACATTTGAAGCAGCTGCTTTAGAATTGCCAACTTGTTAACTAATTCAATAACAGTTCAGTGAGGAGTTTTTCTTGGTATTCAGTCAATAGAAGGGCCAGCAAAGACACTTATAAGTCCAGCATCACAGAACCTGATACATCTAGACTTAGACAGATATGCACAGAGGACAGCAACATGGATTCAATGATTTACCAAGGCTCAGTATTTCAGTCCAATAACAAGCACAAGGTTTTCCGTCATTAAATACTAAGAAACAAAAAAGACAAATCTAAGATGAGCTAGACTGGAATCAGACCATACTCGAACACTGAGTAAATCATCACCGGAACAATGAAAGCACTATTAGTAGGAGGAAGTAACAATACCAAATTAAACCAAATCCACTACAATATAATTTGCAAAAACCCTGATAACTCTCGCTACAGGCTTTTTTATGCACTGTTAGGGCTAACATCACAACGGGATAGCATTTCCCTCCGGGAGTACCAGATCAGGTTGGTCTGGAGTATCTTTATCTGCTTTCTTTAGGTTTTCTGTCATCTTAGATTGGCATTCTGCACAATAAAACATATATGCCAATCAATCTCAAGTGTCGATTGTAGCAGTGACCAAACATCTCTGTATTTCTCTAAAGAAAGGCTATCATTTTCTTCCTTCAAAATACCCAGGACCATTCTCCAACCCTTGATAATGAGGTATGCTCCCAATATAAAGAGATTTGGGAAAAAGAATAAGCCCCTGCTGAAAAGAATGGGAGGCACGGTGACTACAATGGTGCTTCTTCTTTGTGACCAAGACTTACAGGAGACTAGTAGAGTAGGATTATTTTTTGATGTAGCCTGGAAACGATGCACATTGGTAGAAAGAAATGGGGGCTACTGCTGGAGATGTTTGGACATATTATGTGGGAAAAGTGGATTGGGTAATCCACTGAAATCAGAATAACATTACAACACTCGGTAGCCACAAAACGTGAACTATAACTCGCCACTTTACCATGCGCTGTGTTCTCAGAAAATATATGATTTGCGATGTCATAACTGTTATTGTACATAATAAGATTTTAGATGGTATAACTGATATAAAAGGGTATAAGCAGTGCATGGAGAAGGCATGAGACATAGTTAATGTAGTGTGGCTACCGAGTTGAATACTCTGGGGCCGATTCCGATCTCGGCCGGTAGGGCTCCGAATCGGATTCGGCTTAACCGGATCCGATTCGGAGCCCTATTTCCCGACCGATTCGTACGCGCGTCCGGGCGAGCGAGTACGATGCGTATTCGCCGACCGACTCGTCCGGGCGTCCCGACCGCTCCGACCGACTCGATCCCGGGTCGAACCGCACCGACCGACTCGCACGGACACGACTCGCACCGCGCAATGGAGACGTTCCCCGGCCGGGTAAGTACGATGCGCGCCGCGAGCAGTCCGATCGAGCCGCGCACTCCGGCTCGAAAGAGCTGTCGGAGCCGTACTCCGGGGGTCCGTGTCGGACCCCCTGTACGCGTAGCGCGCGAGTCGCACACAGGGGGACCCATGGGTCCCCCTACCTGTGCATGTACGGCACGAATCGCTTCGCCGCGTACACGCTGTAGGGGGCGCACTTGTCCGCATCGCACCCATTGAGTCAATGGGAATCCCGCGTACGCGTTGTACGACAGGCTCCCATTGACTTCAATGGGAGTCCGACCGACTCGAGTCCGATGGCATACGTGCGCATCGTACTCGTTCGGTCGGACTGCACAGGTCCGATTCGGTCGGAAATCTCTCCGGGTCCGGCTCGGTCGGAGAAATTTCCGGCCCGAATCGGAATCGGCCCCTCTGTGTATGGAGGTGCGCGAGTTATAATAATTTAAAGGTGTTCATTAAATTATAAATTAAAGGTACAAGGTTAGAAATTTACATTTTTGTGAACTTTACTTTTTGATGGTAGCTAAAGAATAAATAAAGTTATATAAATTTAAAGGTGGTCCGTAAATTATAAATGTAAAGTTTAACGATAACTGAAGGATTTCTAATGTTTGTGTATTTTAAGTTTGGTTTGTAAAGAAAGAGTAAATCATGTTTTCCTAACTATAACAAAGGTTTAACCTTTGTTTATTTCATTGAATTTCAATGTTTTTTTATTTTCATTTAAGATTTTTGAGTTTACTTTCATTGAGTGGAGTGTCATTAAGTGAATTGTAGTACAGCACAGTAGAGGAGAGTTTCGTAAAGTTTACTGTCGTAGAGTGGAGTAGAGTGGACTGTGGTACAGTGCAGTGTGCTACAGTGGCCTGCGTATAGTGGCGTGGCATCGAGTGTAATAGGGTAGAGTGGAGTGGCATAGGGTGGGTGGCGTTCAGTAGAATAGTGTACAGTGGAGTTACAAAGAGAGGAGTGGCGTAGAGTGTAGTGGATTAGAGTGTAATTGTGTACAGTGGAGTAGTGTAGAGTGCAGTGGAGTGGCGTACAGTGGAGTGAGGTACAGTGTAGTGGCATACAGTACAATAGCATAGAGTAGAGTGTAGTAGAGTGAAGTGGTGTAGACTTCAATAGCATATAGAGTAGTGTGGTACAATGAAGTGTTGTAGGGTGTATTGGCGTAGAGTGGAATAGCGTATAGTGGAGTGGCGTGCAGTGTAGTGGTGTATAGTCGAGCAGTGTAGTGGGGACTAGCGTAGAGTGCAGTGGCTTCGACTGGAGTGGCATAGAGTGGAGTGGGATAGAATGGAGAGGCATAGAGTGGGGTCGGGTACAGTAGAGTTGTGTTGAGTGTAGTAGCATACAGTGGAGTGATGTACAGCGTAATACTGTAAATTAGAGTTGCGTATAGTGGCATAGAGTGGCGTGCCTGACGTACAGTGAATTTACGTACAGTGGAACTGTGCAGAGTGGATTGGCATATCGTGTAGGGGTGTACAATGCAATGGCATATAGTGGCGTATGTTAGAGTGGACTACTCTACAGTGAAATAGCGTAGAGTGGAGTGGCCTACAGTGGAATGTTCTAGAGTGGACTGGTGCAGAGTGGAGTGAGGTATATTGTAGTGGCGAACATTGGAGTAGCGGAGAGTGGAGTGACATAGAGTGGAGTGGCGTATACTGGAGTAGCATACAGTGGAACAGCGTACACTGGAGTGGAGTAGAGTGGAGTGGTGTAGAGTAGAGTGGCATAGAGTATAACAGTGTAGAGTGGAGTGTCCTAGAGTGGAGTAGCATAGGGTAGAGTGGCATAGAGTGAACAGTGTATTGGTGCACAGTGGAATAGCGTAAACTAGAGTGTTGTACAGTAAAGTGGGGTACAGTCTAGTGGCATAGAGTGGAGTGTTGTAGAGTGAAATACCGTAGAGTGGAGTCTTGCATGGTGGAATAGCGTATAGTACTGTAGAGTTGATTAGCATAGAGTAGAGTAGAGTAGAGTGTCGTGCCGTAGAACGGAGTGAGGTACAAAGTAATAGTGTACAGTGGATTGTTGTAGAGAGGAGTGGCATATAATGGACTGGCGTACAGTAGAGTGGGGTAAAGTGCAGTGGTGTACAGAGAAATAGCATACAGTACAGTGTTGTGCAGTGGAGGGGCATAGATTGGAATAGCATAGAATGTAGTATCGTAGAGTGGAGTTGCAGTGGAATACCATATAGTTAAGTAGCATAGAGTGGAAGGGTGTACATTGTATTGGCGTGCACTGGAGTGTCATAAAATGGAGTGGTATAGAGTGTAATACCATATAGGGGTCGATTCCGATTCGGGCCGGAAAAAGCACCGACCGACTCGGATCCGGAAAAAATACCGACCGACACGCACCCGTGGCGCCCGACACGCCAAGTACGATGCAAGGCGCGAAAAATCCGACCGACACGTAACGAAACCAAGCCGACCGACCGAGCCGCACGGAAAACAGCAATCCGGCCGGAAAAACACGCGAATCCAACCGACCGACACGCACCCGGAACAAATCCGACCGAAACGTACACGCGAACTCCAAACCGCTAAGTACGATGCAAGGCGCGAAAACCACAAGCGAGTCGGACGGAGGACAAGCCGTACGACCGACACGCATACAAAACCGAGCCGAAGCAACACAATACACCGCGACCGACGCGTACGCAGCATAGAAAACTGCACAAACACAGCGTGAACGAAACGGAAAACACCGTACGAGACCAATGCAGGGTCCGACTCGGTCACAAGAACGTTTCCAACATACACAAACAGCACAAAGGAAAAATCACCCAAAAAAAGGCCAAACAAGCAATTACCAAGCCAATAAATACTGGGGGGTGGGGACAGAGAACAAAGACACACCCACAACTCCACCTATATAAAGGACACAAATCACTACCATGAGCCTTTGCAAATGCCATTCCACTGCCAGCACCCAAGAGAAAGCAACCACACACCCACAGCTCATCCCTCACACAAGCCACACACCATCAGCACACCAACAAATACCTACCTCACATACACCCAGCAAAACACACACTCACACACCCTCACCTGCACACCAACACACACATCACTCACCATCACCACCCATCACCATGCCCCCCAAGAAGAATCACAAGTTCCTAGATTGTGAATTGGAAGTCCTGGTAGACGAGATCCTCAGGGTAGAGCCACAGCTGTTTGGCACATTGGTCCAACAGACCCCCATGGCGCAGAAAACCAAGATGTGGGAGAGGATCATCAACAGGGTGAATGCCCAATCACCATGTCGGTGCACAAAGACCGACATCCAGAACAGGTGGTATGACGTGCGCAGGAGGGTACGGAAACTGCTGAAGCAAGACTACATCAACAGCCAACACACCGGCAGTGGCCCTCCTGCCAAGCCAATATACCTCAGGCCCTGGGAGGAGAAGGTGCGGGCCATCCTACCGCCAGTGAGCATATATGGACTAGAGGACATCCCAGAGCCTGGTGAGTACACAACAAATGTACACAATATACTGCCACAAAACACACACACATCACTGTCAAGGGGAGAGTCAAACCATGCACTCACAGCAATCACACAGCAACCAGAACAGAATCATCCCAAAATGTGTATGTCAGTCAGAGAAACACAACACATGCCATCAAAAAAGTCACATCCAACCGTGCCAACACATGTACAAACACAACCACAACTACAGCTAGGCAGTGGCACAAATAGAACTAACAAACACATCCACACATGTAGCCACCACAACAACACCAACACACAGTGAAGACCACTCAAAGGAAGGAATTCTGTGTATGCTGGCCAAGTCAGTGTAGCCAATAGCATCATGGGAGTCGCAGTCACACATATTGCCCGCCCCAAAACTGTCCCATCAACACCACCATGAACCATGCGCACATCACAGGGAGTGGAGAAGGACTCACAAGATGGCTGACACTGGCTACTGCTGTGGGGAGCACAAGGCCCTGCTGCCAACTGTGCACCAACAAACAGCAGGACACCACTGACTGACATCCTGAGAGACAACTTCCACTCCCTGCAATGCAAGCACAGTCCATGGTGGGATATCTGGCTGGCTGGGTGGGTGGGAAGGAGGACTTGCAGCACTAACCATAGTCACAAGCACCTCCCCTCACACATACCCCAACACAAACTCCACAGTACCCACCTGGTAGAATGCAATGCCCCCCATCCTAACACAAGATCCCACAAAGCACCACCACCCTGGGTTATGTTGTGTGAAGCACAGGGACACTCTTGGGACTCTTAGCCAAACAACTGCCAGGACAACACTCCCAGCCATCCTGTCAGCACAGCCAGCCCACCCCACAGGGAAGCAGAGTCAAAAGGAAGGAAGCATGGGCATGCTGGGAAGGGGGTGAAGGCAATAGCATGATGGGAGTCGTAGTCACAGACATTGCTCAGCCTCACAACTGGCCCATCAACACCACCCTGAACCATGCTCACATCACAGGGAGTGGAGAAGGACTCACAAGATGGCTGACACTGGCTACTGCTGTGGGGAGCACAAGGCCCTGCTGGCAACTGTGCACCAACAAACAGCAGGACACCACTGACTGACATCCTGAGAGACAACTTACACTCCCTGCAATGCAAGCACGTTCCATGGTGGGATATCTGGCTGGCTGGGTGGGAAGGGGGACTTGCAGCACTGACTATAGTCACCAGCACCTCCCCTCACACCCCCCAACACAAACTCCACAGTACCCACCTGGTAGAATGCAATGCCCTCCATCCTAACACAAGATCCCACAAGCACCACCACCCTGGGTTATGTTGTGTGAAGCACAGGGACACTCTTGGGACTCTTAGCCAAACAACTGCCAGGACAACACTCCCAGCCATCCTGTCAGCACAGCCAGCCCACCCCACAGGGAAGCAGAGTCAAAAGGAAGGAAGCATGGGCATGCTGGGAAGGGGGTGGAGGCAATAGCATGATGGGAGTCGTAGTCACAGACATTGCTCAGCCTCACAACTGGCCCATCAACACCACCCTGAACCATGCTCACATCACAGGGAGTGGAGAAGGACTCACAAGATGGCTGACACTGGCTACTGCTGTGGGGAGCACAAGGCCCTGCTGGCAACTGTGCACCAACAAACAGCAGGACACCACTGACTGACATCCTGAGAGACAACTTACACTCCCTGCAATGCAAGCACGTTCCATGGTGGGATATCTGGCTGGCTGGGTGGGAAGGGGGACTTGCAGCACTGACTATAGTCACCAGCACCTCCCCTCACACCCTCCCCAACACAAACTCCACAGTACCCACCTGGTGGAATGCAATGCCCTCCATCCTAACACAAGATCCCACAAAGCACCACCACCCTGGGTTATGTTGTGTGAAGCACAGGGACACTCCTGGGACTCTTAGCCAAACAACTGCCAGGACAACACTCCCAGCCATCCTGTCAGCACAGCCAGCCCACCCCACAGGGAAGCAGAGTCAAAAGGAAGGAAGCATGGGCATGCTGGGAAGGGGGTGGAGGCAATAGCATGATGGGAGTTGTAGTCACAGCCCTACATCCCCCACCACATGGCCCAGCAAGCTCACACTCACGCATGCACATCCCACAGAGAGTGGAAAGGCCCATCAAAGATGTCTGACACTGTTGCTGTGTCGTGGGGAGCACAAGGGCATGCTGGGTACTGCACACCAACCAACAGCAGGACACCACTGTCAGCCATCTTGCCATTGCCCTCACACCCACACCCACTGAACTCCACACAAAAGCAAGTAAGTATGGGAATGCTGGCAAGTGGGGTGGAGGCAATGGCATGATGGGAGTCGTAGTCACAGACATAGCTCACCCCCACAACTGTCCCATCAACACCACCCTGAACCATGCTCACATCACAGGGAGTGGAGAAGGACTCACAAGATGGCTGACACTGGCTACTGCTGTGGGGAGCACAAGGCCCTGCTGCCAACTGTGCACCAACAAACAGCAGGACACCACTGACTGACATCCTGAGAGACAACTTACACTCCCTGCAACGCAAGCACGTTCCATGGTGGGATAACTGACTGGCTGGCTGGGTGGGAAGGAGGTCTGGCTGTCAACCAAACACAAGCAATGCAGACCATGTTCACACCCCAGAAAATACATAGAAATGCCCAAATAATGCAGGACAATGTGCCACACCAATATCAACCCCTGACTGTGACGACTTAGGACAATGCAATGTACAGGCCCGCACCCAGAGGCACAGTCACAACTGTCATGTGTGTCAACCACTGATGCCTGCAGAAACATGACATACATTGTTTGTGTCTCCCAAAAACAGGTGATGATGGGGACACAGCAGCAGACGCTGAGGAGTCCCAGTCCCAGGCTCAAGAGGATGCCGAGCTCACTGGCGTCGTACAGCCTCTGTCCTCCTCGGACGATGAAGAACAACCTGGCACATCCGGTGCAAGTCAACATGCAGCACCAGCAGGACCACCAGCTGCAGCACCAGCAGGACCACCAGCTGCACCCCTGCACCCACCCCTACAACGACTGTCACCACGAATACCATCCCTGCCGACATGGACAGAATAAGGAGCAACACCAGCACAGTGACCCTGGACCAACCTGGGGCCATGGACACCACCACCACCACCAACCCCCAAGGTGGACCAGGGTTATCTGTGCGTGCCACTGCACACACTGCACATGTCAGCAGGGGTGGTGGGAGGGGTGGGAGACAGAGGTCGCTGCTTGCAGACGTTGCTGGTGTGCATGACGACCCACAACTGGTACGCATAGCTGATGCGTACCAGTCCAGCACCGGAGAGCTCAGCCAGGTAGTGGGGCTCCTCAGAGACATTAAACAGCAGCAGGCTGCCCATCATGCCCGCTTGGACTCCCACATGTCCCACGTGGAGTCACACATGTCCCGTGTGGACTCACACATGTCCCGCGTGGAGTCCAAGTGGGATGCACTGCATGAGATGACGGCGGTGCACAGGGACATTTTACAATGCCTCCGCCAGATGAACAGCAACCAGTCCACACCTCCCTGTGTGCCAACAACATCTGGTGCCGAACAAACTGCAACTGCCACAGGGAGGGAGGAGGACTCTGGCGGAGAGTCCCCTGCACCGCAGCAGCCTGCACTTGAGGGCCCCCCCCCAAGAAGAGGGGTCGTCCGAGGAGGGAAAAGTGAGAGGCCGATGGCCAAGCGCAACTCCCAGGAAGCCTGAACCTGTTCTGGATGTTCGCCTTTGTGCACAGACTGTTCACCCTGTTGACGGCAACACTACTCCCACACATTGCATGGGGAGTACAAGTTGGACCAATGTGTCAGACAACTGTGGCCCCGATACTGGGGATCCTGTCTACCCGGACTTTCAATTCACCTAGGAACTTGGGATTGCAAGATTCATGTACAGCACAACCCATCCTATGCACTATTAACACAAATGTATCACAATAAACACACTAATACACCATACTTGCCTCTGTCGTGATTCCAACGTGGGTGCTGTTATGGGGATGATGAACTGCAAAATTACACTGTGTATGCGAACTGCAACAGCAAGGACAACACAGGTATGTGAGTACAGGCAACGTGACACACATGAGGGAGACACACCACCAGGGCTACACGACACATACACACCTAGGCCATCTGACTCATTGCCTACACTGATGTTGCCAGGGAAGACGGTGCAATGCACAGACACCACACCCATTCCCAGTTGTAGTCAAGTAGCCCACAGGTGCAGTAAGCAAATGGCAGTCAAATGTGTGACCACAGACAACGCACATCACTAAGTGAAGCACAGGTTTATTACACAGTAGCAACATGCCGTAACCACTACAGATGCAAGGTAACCCCACCTGGTAGCGGGCACACAGTCAACAACTGTAGACGGAAGGAAGTCCATGGGTGTGGCGCACATCACCTGTAGGGACACAACAGCTACCAGCCTGGATGTGCAATCACGTCGTCGGTGGACACAGTTGACCAAACGAATCTGAAAGTACCCTGTGAAGGACAGAAATGACACACAGTCAAAAGCAATGGAGTACAGGACAGAACAGCAAAACTCATGCACAATACATGTTACAAGATACCCACCCAGAACCAAGTTAGCATGTCAACACTGTTGGGGAGTACAGCCCACCTGTAAGCACACATCGCAACACACATCCAGTCAAGTAGCCCATGGACACACTCCAACAGCACCAGAGCACCACCCACACATCATGCCAACTCACATCATTGACATGACACCTCAGGATACTCACATTCAGCTAAAGAAGTTGGTGATGAGCTGTGTGCGGACATCACCATCACCATCATCATCATCATCGTCACTGGCATCGTGGTCCAGGCCAGGATCCTCCACAGGTGGCGGATGTTGGTCATCGTCATCCTGGATGAGAGGCAACTCCTTCCGCACTGCCATGTTGTGGAGCATGCAGCAGACGATGATAATCTTGCACACTTTCGCAGGGGCATATGGGAGGGACCCTCCGGTCTTGTCCAGGCAGCGGAAGCGGCTCTTCAGGAGACCAAAGGTCCGCTCAATTACTCTCCTGGTCCGACCATGTGCCTCATTGTAGCGCATCTGGGCAGGTGTCACAGGGTTCCTGAGGGGTGTCAGCAACCACGGCATGTTGGGGTATCCCGAGTCACCTACGGCCAGACAAGTGCACATTAGCTGACTTGGAAAAGTGGGCGGAATACTACAGATCAGATCACACACAATGGCACAAAGTCAGTACACACCGACAAGCCAGGCACGCTGGTTCTGCATCTGTGCCATCATCCTGGGGATGCGACTACTCCTCATCACAAAGGCATCGTGTGCTGAACCAGGGAAACGGGCACACACGTGTGTGATGGTCATGTCTGCAAGACACACCACCAGTGCATTGACCGAGTGGTAGTGCTTGCGGTTCCTGTAGGCCTGCTCCTGGGCCTGTGGTGGTACCAAAGCCACATGTGTCCCATCAATGGAGCCAATGACATGCGGCATCCTCCCCAGGGCATAAAAGTCACTCTTCACATCAGTGAGTCGTCGCAGTCTAGGGAAATAGATGTACCGGTTCAGGAAGAGCAACATTGCCGCCAAAACATCGCGGAGCACACGGCTGAACATGGTCTGTGACATCCCACCAGCAGACGCCACAGTATGTTGGAAGGTACCGGTGGCAAAGAAGTGTAGGGCTGCCATCACCTTCACCTTGGGGGTCAGCGCTGTAGGATACGGCCGGCCAGGCTGCAAATGTGGGGACAACTGCACTGCCAAATCCTCAATCAGCTGCCTGGTGAAGCGGTACCGTCGGATGCTGTCCCGTTCCACCATCGTTGCCAGGTCTGGGAATGGCCGATGGACAGCAGGAGCCCTGCAGTGCAGAGGAGAAGTAAGCAAGATCGTAAGTCACCCCACATATGCGGCATTGAACACACTCAAGATCCCAACATACATCATCATGAGGCACAACTACATGAAGTGTGCAGTACCGGAAGGACATGTATGGTACATACATGGCCAACATCTGTCAACACGGTCCTACAGGTGGCATCAATTTGTCCCAGGTTGGCCCATTGGATATCATGATGCCGTGTCACAGTCACCCCCCACAGTGACATGTGAGGACAGATGTGCCCCAGGCACCACAGCTCAACGACAGGTACATTCCCAGGGACCCTGTAATGCCACATGGACACTGGCATCACCTGGAGTATCATGTGTACACCACAGCAAAACAAACATGACCCCCACAGGTAGTGGCCACACTTGCCATGGCAGGACAGACATGGACGTCTGTGACACACACGCACAACATCAGAGTCCATGCACACACAACGTGGATGTGGAGACTGTCTCCCATTGTGCACATGAAATCAGAGACATTGTAAACACTACATGCACAAAGACTGTGGAGGTCCATCACTATTGTGCCACTGGGACACCCTGGCTCAAACATACCGTCCCACATGGGACTCACGGGGTATGTGACATGACATACACAAACACCACTGTGAAATGTGACCATGACACATGCACAGATATGAACAGTTGCACATCACAGTGGTCACGTACACGTAACACCCAGGATCCTGTCCCCATGAACACGTGCACAGCCTGGGGGTGGCTGCCCACAGGTGACACCCACAGGACAACATGTACACCAACATACACACAATAGGAAATGCAGCCTTACATGCCTTATGATAAGGTTTGGACAGGCTGTCGTGATGTAGGTGTGCCCCTCACTCCCTGGGAGCTATCTGTGTCTGGCATATGTCCATCTGAGACAGGCATGCTGACCTATGCCAGTCACATGTACAGTGATGCGTTGTACTGCAATGGACCGATCGGTGCCTCCGGCCGGCCCATTGCCTTCAATGTGTGCGGGTACGCGTTGTACCCCTGTGCGCGTTGAACTGCAATGGACCGATCGGTGCCTCCGGCCGGCCCATTGCCTTCAATGTGTGCGGGTACGCGTTGTACCCCTGTGCGCGTTGAACTGCAATGGACCGATCGGTGCCTCCGGCCGGCCCATTGCCTTCAATGTGTGCGGGTACGCGTTGTACCCCTGTGCGCGTTGAACTGCAATGGACCGATCGGTGCCTCCGGCCGGCCCATTGCCTTCAATGTGTGCGGGTACGCGTTGTACCCCTGTGCGCGTTGAACTGCAATGGACCGATCGGTGCCTCCGGCCGGCCCATTGCCTTCAATGTGTGCGGGTACGCGTTGTACCCCTGTGCGCGTTGAACCGCAATGGACCGATCGGTGCCTCCGGCCGGCCCATTGCCTTCAATGTGTGCGGGTACGCGATGGACCCCTGTGCGCGTTGAACAGCAATGGACCGATCGGTGCCTCCGGCCGGCCCATTGCCTTCAATGTGTGCGGGTACGCGTTGTACCCCTGTGCGCGTTGAACTGCAATGGACCGATCGGTGCCTCCGGCCGGCCCATTGCCTTCAATGTGTGCGGGTACGCGTTGTACCCCTGTGCGCGTTGAACCGCAATGGACCGATCGGTGCCTCCGGCCGGCCCATTGCCTTCAATGTGTGCGGGTACGCGTTGTACCCCTGTGCGCGTTGTACCGCAATGGACCGATCGGTGCCTCCGGCCGGCCCATTGCCTTCAATGTGTGCGGGTACGCGTTGTACCCCTGTGCGCGTTGAACCGCAATGGACCGATCGGTGCCTCCGGCCGGCCCATTGCCTTCAATGTGTGCGGGTACGCGTTGTACCCCTGTGCGCGTTGTACCGCAATGGACCGATCGGTGCCTCCGGCCGGCCCATTGCCTTCAATGTGTGCGGGTACGCGTTGTACCCCTGTGCGCGTTGTACCGCAATGGACCGATCGGTGCGCACCCATTGACAATGGGCTTGCCTGGCAACGGACGCGTTTTCGAATTTCGAACGAGTCGGTTGCTGGAAATTCAGTTGGTCACCCACAACAATGTTGCAAAATCATGTATGTCCTGAAGTTGAAGATTTGAAGGATGCTGTGGGCGTGTTTAGGTGCTGCTATTCCATGGATTGGCCAGATTCAGAAGATGCAAACGACTTGGACCTATCACTTTGGACACAAGGGACAGTATCTGCCTCTCCAGCACATATATATTGCTGGCTGTTCCCCTGAGAGCCCACTTGCCTGCACTACATGCTCCAAGACGACATCTGCCACTGCACTGCTGCTGTCTCTGCCCCTCTGGACCCTGCAATGGCACGTACTGTGGAGAGAGCCCCAGCCTTCAGCCTTGAAGAGAACCAGGCCCTGCTGGACAGCCTACTTCCACAGTACAGCAAGCTGTATGGGACACCAGGGGAGCAGGTGAGTGTCCTGTGCACTGCCTTTCTGAATGTGCATTTTGTCAGACTAGCAAGGCTGAGAGTCTGCACGCCACTGGCTAGCAGGCTCACTGAGTAGTTGTCACCCCCCATAGTGTGTAGTGACTTGCACTGGACAGGTATGGTGCAGTGACAGTGCTTCTGAACAGGGTTTTACTCCCCATGCAATGATACCATGTAGTGACTTCTGGAAAACTGTCCATGGGCAGCCGTGCACTGCCTGTGTACACCATGTGCCCCTGTGATTGCGACATGTATATGCAACTGTTTCATGAACGGATATGTTGCATGTGTAGTAATGGCCTTATCACTTTGTCATCCTGACAGGCTTCTGCCCATCGGAAGCAGGAGATATGGAAGGACATCGTCCGGGCTGTCCGGTCCGTGGGGGTCTACAAGCGCCGGATCCGCAACTGCCAAAAGAGGTGGCAGGACCTTCGGGGCTGGACCCGGAGGATTGCACGGGTCCAGCTGAAGCTGTCGCCTCCTCGCAGGAGGGGCGGAACACGGACCCTGACCCCCCACATGCTCAGGATCCTGGCGGTGGTCTTTCCAGACCTGGATGGGCAGCTGAAGGCCAGAGAGCAGCAAGGAGGGGGTGAGTCAAAGACTGCACTGTGAACTCTGTCTAACATGCTATGTGCCCTCCTCGGGCCTGGTTAAACTGCCACAGTACAGCAGTCATGTTGTCCAGGAGCCATGTCCCTCTATTGTGCACTGCCCATTCCTCATCTGATACCCAGGTGTGGCCCTTACATGCAGGGGATTCTGTCACTTAGGACTGTGTCCTTGCAGTTTGCTTGACTCAAGGTGGGAGACAGCATCTGTTTCCCTGACTCTGTGGTGGCATCATGGGTGGGTCCATTGCTTACACAATGCCTGTATTCTGACATGTATTCAGCGTGTTACTTTGATCTGTGGTCCAATTGCTGAGCTGATCCACCACATGTGGCTGGGGTATCTGGCACACACCCATGCTGCGGGTGGGAACAATGTTTGGGCCCCAGGAGTATGTATATGACGTGTGTCACACATACTTAGCCAGCTGCCTACAGTCCAGGGCTCATCCCTCATTCATGTGGGGCTGGACAGTCATGCCTACTCCAGGCCATACAATACACTCTGTACTCCCACTCCCGTGTATCAGCTGACACATTGTGCGCAGTGATTTGACCCCTCAGGTGTCTGCCTCTGTGTCAGTGTGCTGTGGATTAGTCGCCAGGACTGCTGTGGAGTTTCTTGGTAGGGGCTCAGCATGCCACTGGAGATGTGACCATAGGAGACGATACTTGTGTGACACATAGGTGTCTGATCAGCTGCCCATGCAGACTGGGGCATGTGAATGTGAAGTTCAGGCAGCTGTTCCCCATGCACAGCAGAGTGTGAGGGGCTCAGGTTCAGAGGGTAGTGTCACAGGTCTACCATATGTCCAATAGGTATGACCTGGACAGATGAGGGTTAAGAGGATGTGTTGTGGGGGATGTACATGTGCACTTGTGCAGCTCCAGGACTTGCATTCCCCATGACCTACTATTGTGACACAGTGCAGAGTGTTGTTGCCTGGCTGCAAAGTCATACATCACTGAGACAGTGATGTATGACTTTGCAGTCATGCCTCCGCCATGGCATGTGTCTACTGATTGGTGAGCCTGCAGGGGAGTGACATGTGCTACATGCACACCATAGTGGCGCTGGCTATCAGGACATGGGTGCATCAATGTGTCTGTCGCTGGTATGCATCACATGCATTTCCTATTTGACTCTGGGCATCCCTTTCATCCGGAAACCTGTACTGACTCAGTGGCAAGAGCTGTGATGTGTGCATGTCCACATGCCACACCGTGTCCTCTGCACTGTCCAACTACTGTGTACTTGGTGCATGTGTCAACACTGGGGTGTTGCAATCCAACAGACACCAGACAGATGGGTGCAAGGCCATGTGGGATGTGAGTGCCATGCTTGGCATCAGACTGACAATTGGCTTCTCCTGTTCAGTTAGGGCACTTTTAGCAATGTACAACTAATGATGCCAGGGCTTGCTCTGTGATGTGCTGTGCTCACAGTGGTGTGTGCGTTATGTGCAGGTGACTGATGTCTGTCTGTTTCCCCATTGTTTGCAGATACATCCACGGCCACGGAAGGGGACAGCTCCACGGACCAGGAGGAGCCAGAGAGCCAGACTGGGTCAGCAGCCGAGGAGTGGTCGGAGGGACCCAGTGGCACGGAGGGCGAGGGGAGCCACACCGAGGAGTCCTCAGCAGCATCCACCTCAGCTGAGGACCAGAGCAACTCGGAGGATGACTCCCTTGTGGAGGCGGGTGTCAGCAGCCACCACACCCCAGCTAGTGTTGCTGTCCCCGCCACCACCAGCACCACCACCGCCCTCCCATCGGCTCCCATTCCCCAGGTCCGTGGAGGCTCCCATGTCCGGGAGCGTGTCTCCTTTGGGCCAGGCACCGCAGCCCCTGCCCCTGTGTCCCCTGCTGCCCTGAGTGAGGAGTCTGTGTACCTCCTTCGCCAGCTCCATGTAGGGCAGACAGCCATGCTGAGTGTCCTCCATTCGCACACCGCGCTGTTGACTCAGCTGGTGTCGTTCATGGAGGGCATCTCATCGGGCATGTCTGACCTACAGAGGGGCAATAGGTCCATGGACTCCTCCCTGACGGCAGCAGTGTCCCTCCTCAAATGGTCCCTCACCCCTCCTGCCACTGCTCCATCCACACTCCCCAGCACCTTACCCATCCCAAGCACACACACACTGGCACAGGCACACACCAGCACACACACATCCAGCACACTGACACACACGCCAATGACAAAACGCACACGCACGCACATTCAGGGGACTGAAGCCAGACTCACAGGGGATGGGGCCCTGGAACACACACACGCATCCACATGCACTGCGCAGTCCTCAGTTCCCTCTCCCTCCAAAGCACCCTCCCTTGCCTCACCTGCAACCCCAAAGTCACAGCAGCTCTTCCTCTGTGACCTCGGCCTCTTCCCCACCGATGAAGCTGCTCCAGCATCCCGGGGGAAGAGGAAGCCCACCCACACGGAGCAGAGTGCCCCTTGCCCCCGGACACCCTCCCCCAGGCGCAGACGGACTGAGGCCCCCACCCGCAAGTCCCCCCGGAGTCCTAAGAGCAAGACCCCGCCACCGCTCTGCAGCTCAGGCACAAGGTCTCCGTCCTCCATCCCTCAGGCCCCCACTGCACAGGTGCCCCCACCACACCCTGCCCCAGGTTCCCCCACCCACAGATATACCATCCCCAAGAGGATCAGGCCTTTCCCCCCTGCCACTTGCTCTCCCAGCACCACACCCCCCGCTGCGCTTGTCTGTGCCACTGATGTGGTGAGGGTGTCCTCCCCCTCTGTCCAACCCACCTTGCCTGTTCCCCATTCTCCTCCCCTGGAGGTAGGCACTGCAGTGGAGTCCACTACCGCCCTGTCTGACTTGGGCACTGCAGTGGCGGACCTGTCCACTCCATCTGCAGGGTCCACTGCAGTTGTGCCGGCACCCACGACATCTGAGTCATGCCCCCCAGTTGTGCCGGCACACACCATGTCAGACACCTCCACTGCAGTTGTCAGTGGCTCTCCAGCACCCACCACCCCTTCCCTGACTCCCCCTGGTGAGCCCTGATCCTGTCCCTGCGGTGCCTGGCCTGCCCCCCGGTTGCCCCTCCTAGTGGATTGTCCCTGGTTTTGTGCAGGCATGCGTAGGGTGACATCTGCCAGTGTCACCCTGTTTGAACTTTGACAATGGACTGGCCATTGGCCTTTGCTCTATTTTTTCTGGACGTCGTTTTCATTCAACACATATGCTGAATAAAGCAACTTTCTTTTCTCTAGTGCTCATGCTTCAGATGTACATGTTGTTGGTGCTGCTAACCATGCCCTTGCTGCAGTGATGGTGATATCTGGTCTCATGATTATGAAGTGTTACTGTGCAGGAACCCATGTGGTCCAGGGGGAATGTGTCCTATCATGTGGTGTATCCATGTCATCCATAGCAGCATCTGAGGGTGTCATGTGTTCAGTATTTGGCAATGGGATTTCCTACTTACATTAGCAATTTCATATCTGTGGCTTCCACCCCTGCACATCTGTTGTGCCTGCCATCGTTGCATTTGTCTACTTCCCTGACCGTGTTGCCATCTCCACTGGACATGCAGGTTTGGGCATCAATGGGGAAGGACTCATCCGTGTAGTCAGTGCAACATTGCTATACAAGTGTGTTGGATCTGTGCTGATGATTCCGTTGGCACATCCATGACCAGGCTGATGTGATGGGAGCCCTCATTTGGTGCTAATTGTTGATTGTGTGACCAAGTGCTCAGCTGACATGATGGGGCCCTACTGAGGCAACATATTGCACAGCTTTCCTCACACAGGAGTGGAGTCCCCTCATGGCAGTGTGTACACGTGTGACATTGCCTGCGCCCAAGGTGTGTGTTGTATGTGCATGTCTGTGTGTTCACTTCCATTTATCTGCGCATGCTGTGATCCCTAGTGTTGTACCTGTTTGTGATGCTTGCTGACTTGAGCTATGTTCCCCCAAAGTCTTCTCCCTGTGTTCTCTGTGATGTGGGTGCATGGCACATTACTGGTCATCAGGGTGTCACCCATAGGTGTGTTTGCTGTCAGGGCTGAGTTTGTGTGCAGACGCAGATGGGTCACAGTCAGGTTTCCCCTTGGCACTTGTTGTTTGCCCCTGTCATGTGATTTTCAGTTCGTGTTATCTTTCAGTGATTGTGACACGTTGTGTGTGTGACTGCTGGCACTCCTCAGGGTCCGGGCTGCAATGTTGGTTGTTGTCTATGTGTGTTCTTTGTGGGTGACCTTGGCTTCTTCATTGGTGTGTGACTGTGGCTGGGATCCCATTGGTTGGTGTGGTATCGCCGTCATGTCCATGTACAGCGTAGTGTGCAGTGTGTCAGACATTCAGGAGTCTTGTTGAGTGGCCATGTGTGATGTGTTTCTGCACCTTGGTTCCCACCCACCACCCTGGAATAGTCATGGGTGCATGTGCAATGTCACCAGTGCATGTGTACTTCACTGCTGCACATTGTTGGAGGTCGAGGGGTGTGGTCTTGAGTGTGTGCAGATGGGAGTCGTTGCCCAGCTAGTCCCCTGCCTCCATGTTGGCCTTGGCTTACTGGCCATGCTGATTGATTTGTGCTTGTGTAGGTGTGATGGTAGTTTGTTGCTCAGGACACCTGACTGTGGTTCACAGTGTGAACGACATTTAGCTTTGTCATCACAGTGGGATTTTTATTCAGCCCAGGGTCACCACATTGTGGGGGCCCTGGGGGTGGTGCTGTGGTGTGTCTGTGTCTTGCTGTGTCAGTTGTTGTTCCTACGTGCCTGTGTGACGTGTGTTTTGTGCTCCCTCTCATCTGACAATGCCTGCTTGCCCACATAGGGGATTTGGATCCATGAGTTACCTTAGTGTGGCAGTGTATGCACATCTGTATGATTGGTATTCAGCTCTCCTCATGTGTTGTGTGGTTGCCTGGGGACACTGGCACCCCCACCCCTCACCTGCTGTGTATGATGACAGTGTTGGTCTGCCTGTTTGTGTTTGTGCATCTGCACCACTGCATTGGCATATCTTGGGTGTGCCATTGGCTGTATGTTGTTTGGTGTGTTTCCCCTGCTGTCCCTGGGACTCCTAGGTCATCGGTCAGCACAGTGATCATGGTTTGTGTGTCCCATTGCTGCCATGGTATGGTATCTGTTCACCTCACATCTGCTGTCTCCACAGGATATCTGCATTTGTGTGCCCATTGGTGCAAATATGTGGTTCTGCATTCTGATGGTCACTTCTGTCATTGTGTCATTGATGAATGTTGACGGTGTCAGCCCCCATGGGTGTTGTTTGTCTGCACATGGCCAAAGGAATGTCTCATTTGCACTGCAGTATTTGGCTTACCCAATTTATGTTGCAATGGGACACATACACTACTTTGCCACAGATGAGTTTTTGGTTCTGTGACCAGGAATGATCCATGCAGTTTGGCAGTTGCAGCTCTTTCTTTGTCAACACTTACCTTTTGGTCACTGTGATGATGGGGGTGTAGACCCCATTGCCACAATGGTCAAAATGTGCTTCAGCTATGGACCCCACACTTGCCTTTTGGTCACTGTGATGATGGGGGTTTAGACCCCATTGCCACAATGGTCAAAATGTGCTTCAGCTGTGGACCCCACACTTGCCTTTTGGTCACTGTGATGATGGGGGTTTAGACCCCATTGGGGGAAGGAAGGCCCTCCCTAAGATACTTTTAGGTCCAAGAGGAGGGAGGAAGGAAAAACCAAAAATAGTATATACCTCTAGACTGACCTATTTGATTTGACAAACGACCTGTCAAGGTTCAAGTTACCAAAGAAGCCCCTTCCACAACATACATTTATTTAAAAGCCCCATAACTAAGTAGATTTGCAAACAGCATAATAAACAGTATATCTTTTTTAGAAAAAATTCCTTTTTATTTAAATTTGAAAAATATATTCGTATCTATAAGATTCACACAATTACATATATATAACACATCCAATGATTTTGATTATTCTAATATTTCATCATAATACTTTTACAGACATGAATTTATCACATTAGACATCCCATATATAAAAAACCAACCAATGTAAAAATCTCACTAGCATAATTCATTCAAAACCACTATCATTCTATCAAACACTCTCATTCATACAAACCAACTACAACAACATACTATAAAAAACGGAAAAAACGAATCTTTTGACCCTGTGGTGGATTATACGGTGTTTGTAAACAAATTAATGTAGTTATTTTCCAAAATACACCAATTATAGGAGATAACTTGAACCTTGACAGGTCGTTTGTCAAATCAAATAGGTCAGTCTAGAGGTATATACTATTTTTGGTTTAGACCCCATTGCCACAATGGTCAAAATGTGCTTCGGCTATGGACCCCACACTTACCTTTTGGTCACTGTGATGATGGGGGTTTAGACCCCATTGCCACAATGGTCAAAATGTGCTTCGGCTATGGACCCCACACTTACCTTTTGGTCACTGTGATGATGGGGGTTTAGGCCCCATTGCCACAATGGTCATGGGCTGCTTAGCATTGTGGGTGCCACACACATATATGTGTGGCACATGTGCTAGGGGGTCACATTGTATGTTCAAAGTCATGTTCGGTGTTGTAGGCATTTGACACAGCCTACACACGCTTGTCATGGTGGTGGGGGGATGTCTTTATCTTGCATTCCCTAGGTTGTGGTGTGCTTGTTGTGTCATGCATTGTCCATCCTATGAGTGGGGGTGGTAGTAGTGGTAGGCATCAAGCCCCCTGGCTAAGGGTGGTAGTAGTGGTAGGCATCCTGCCCCCCTGGCTAAGGGTGGTAGTAGTGGTAGGCATCCTGCCCCCTGGCTAAGGGTGGTAGTAGTGGTAGGCATCCAGCCCCCCTGGCTAAGGGTGGTAGTAGTGGTGGGCATCAAGCCCCCCTGGCTAAGGGTGGTAGTAGTGGTAGGCATCCTGCCCCCCTGGCTAAGGGTGGTAGTAGTGGTAGGCATCCTGCCCCCCTGGCTAAGGGTGGTAGTAGTGGTAGGCATCGTGCCCCCCTGGCTAAGGGTGGTAGTAGTGGTAGGCATCCAGCCCCCTGGCTAAGGGTGGTAGTAGTGGTAGGCATCCAGCCCCCTGGCTAAGGGTGGTAGTAGTGGTAGGCATCCAGCCCCCCTGGCTAAGGGTGGTAGTAGTGGTAGGCATCCAGCGCCCCTGGCTAAGGGTGGTAGTAGTGGTAGGCATCAAGCCCCCCTGGCTAAGGGTGGTAGTAGTGGTAGGCATCCTGCCCCCCTGGCTAAGGGTGGTAGTAGTGGTAGGCATCAAGCCCCCCTGGCTAAGGGTGGTAGTAGTGGTAGGCATCCTGCCCCCTGGCTAAGGGTGGTAGTAGTGGTAGGCATCCTGCCCCCTGGCTAAGGGTGGTAGTAGTGGTAGGCATCAAGCCCCCCTGGCTAAGGGTGGTAGTAGTGGTAGGCATCCTGCCCCCTGGCTAAGGGTGGTAGTAGTGGTAGGCATCAAGCCCCCCTGGCTAAGGGTGGTAGTAGTGGTAGGCATCAAGCCCCCCTGGCTAAGGGTGGTAGTAGTGGTAGGCATCCAGCCCCCTGGCTAAGGGTGGTAGTAGTGGTAGGCATCCAGCCCCCCTGGCTAAGGGTGGTAGTAGTGGTAGGCATCCAGCCCCCCTGGCTAAGGGTGGTAGTAGTGGTAGGCATCAAGCCCCCCTGGCTAAGGGTGGTAGTAGTGGTAGGCATCCTGCCCCCTGGCTAAGGGTGGTAGTAGTGGTAGGCATCAAGCCCCCCTGGCTAAGGGTGGTAGTAGTGGTAGGCATCCTGGCCCCCCTGGCTAAGGGTGGTAGTAGTGGTAGGCATCCTGCCCCACCTGGCTAAGGGTGGTAGTAGTGGTAGGCATCAAGCCCCTCCTGGCTAAGGGTGGTAGTAGTGGTAGGCATCCTGCCCCCCCTGGCTAAGGGTGGTAGTAGTGGTAGGCATCAAGCCCCCCCTGGCTAAGGGTGGTAGTAGTGGTAGGCATCAAGCCCCCCCTGGCTAAGGGTGGTAGTAGTGGTAGGCATCCTGCCCCCCTGGCTAAGGGTGGTAGTAGTGGTAGGCATCCTGCCCCCCTGGCTAAGGGTGGTAGTAGTGGTAGGCATCCAGCCCCCCTGGCTAAGGGTGGTAGTAGTGGTAGGCATCCAGCCCCCCTGGCTAAGGGTGGTAGTAGTGGTAGGCATCCAGCCCCCTGGCTAAGGGTGGTAGTAGTGGTAGGCATCCAGCCCCCCTTGCTAAGGGTGGTAGTAGTGGTAGGCATCAAGCCCCCCTGGCTAAGGGTGGTAGTAGTGGTAGGCATCCTGCCCCCCTGGCTAAGGGTGGTAGTAGTGGTAGGCATCAAGCCCCCCTGGCTAAGGGTGGTAGTAGTGGTAGGCATCCTGCCCCCCTGGCTAAGGGTGGTAGTAGTGGTAGGCATCCTGCCCCCTGGCTAAGGGTGGTAGTAGTGGTAGGCATCAAGCCCCCTGGCTAAGGGTGGTAGTAGTGGTAGGCATCCTGCCCCCTGGCTAAGGGTGGTAGTAGTGGTAGGCATCAAGCCCCCCTGGCTAAGGGTGGTAGTAGTGGTAGGCATCAAGCCCCCTGGCTAAGGGTGGTAGTAGTGGTAGGCATCAAGCCCCCTGGCTAAGGGTGGTAGTAGTGGTAGGCACCCTGCCCCCCTGGCTAAGGGTGGTAGTAGTGGTAGGCATCCTGCCCCCTGGCTAAGGGTGGTAGTAGTGGTAGGCATCCAGCCCCCTGGCTAAGGGTGGTAGTAGTGGTAGGCATCCAGCCCCCCTGGCTAAGGGTGGTAGTAGTGGTAGGCATCAAGCCCCCCTGGCTAAGGGTGGTAGTAGTGGTAGGCATCCAGCCCCCTGGCTAAGGGTGGTAGTAGTGGTAGGCATCAAGCCCCCTGGCTAAGGGTGGTAGTAGTGGTAGGCATCCAGCCCCCTGGCTAAGGGTGGTAGTAGTGGTGGGCATCAAGCCCCCTGGCTAAGGGTGGTAGTAGTGGTAGGCATCCTGCCCCCCTGGCTAAGGGTGGTAGTAGTGGTAGGCATCCTGCCCCCCTGGCTAAGGTTGGTAGTAGTGGTAGGCATCCTGCCCCCCTGGCTAAGGGTGGTAGTAGTGGTAGGCATCAAGCCCCCTGGCTAAGGGTGGTAGTAGTGGTAGGCATCCAGCCCCCTGGCTAAGGGTGGTAGTAGTGGTAGGCATCCTGCCCCCTGGCTAAGGGTGGTAGTAGTGGTAGGCATCCAGCCCCCCTGGGTGAGGGTGGTAGTAGTGGTAGGCATCCAGCCCACCCTGGGTGAGGGTGGTAGTGGTGGTAGGCATCCAGCCCCCTGGGTAGGGGTGGTGGTGCGCATTCAGGCCCCTGTGTGCATATGTGGCATTGGTGATGGGCATCCCGCCCCTATGGTGCTGCTGTTGCTGGTGTAAGTATATTCAGCATCCCCGTGTGTGTGTGTGATGTGTCGTGTACGTGTTGTATGTGTTTTGTGGTTGGTGTCTGGCTTACCTTCTGCGCCGTACGCGTCCGTGCCTGTTCCGGTAGTAGATGTAGAATATTGGTATGATCGGGACGAAGGGATTCATGGTTGGTTCGTGTCGTTCGTCCTTCTCGTTGCTTCGCGTCGTCCTCGTCACTTCGCCTCGTCCTCGTCGGTGCCGTGTTCGTCTCGTAGCCGTGGATCGTGTTGTGGCGCGAATCGGACCTTATGTGCGCCTCTCCCGGATGCTTTGACGTGCCGTGCGTAGCGACGGGTTCGGCGCGTACGGGAAGCGCATCGTACTTGTCCGGCCGGACGGGGCTGCATTTTTCCTTCCGTGCGACTCGATTCGGCGTTTCCGGATTCGCCTCGGTCGGAGAACAGGACCTGGTTTGGGTGAGTACGGCTCGGCCGGATTTTTTGCTGTTGTGCGCATCGTACTTGCTCGTTCGGTGTACTGTACGGATCGGTCGGGAAACAGGCTTTCGCATGGCTTTTTTCCCGACCGAATGGTGTTGGGTACGCCTCCGACCGAGATCGGAATCGGCCCCATAGTGTAGTGGTGTAGAGTGGAGTGCATGGAGTGGACTTGGGTAGAGTCCAGACCTAAAAAAATCACAAAAATGTTACTAGACCTGCAGGTCTAGTAACTTGAATAATCTACTCGGCCTAGCTGTATTGCACTTGACTCATAAACCGGTCTCATTATGTCATCCTAGGCAGGTATTTTATTTGGCAGAGCCATTTTTTTCTTCATTATCACACATGAGAGCAACTTACAATATGTGAGTTCAGCATTTATGCTCTACAAAGAAACCTATTTGTTTTGATTTACTAGACTAAACACTTGCTCCATAAATAATAAGAAACTAGGCCACATATAGGGTACACATGACACCGGATTGCCTCTTAGTTCACTAATAGCATTGCCACCAAGACAGGGGAAGGAATGTTTCTCAGTTCCTCTTCAAAAACTGACTTTTAATAGACATATTAGTAAAGCATGAGATGGTAGTGCATATTTTCCATAGAAATAGCCATAAACATTCCCACTGACATGCAGCTTTGATTATAAAACTATTTAGGGGCCGATTCCGATCTCGGCCGGTAGGGCTCCGAATCGGATTCGGCTTTACCGGATCCGATTCGGAGCCCTATTTCCCGACCGAATCGTACGTGCGTCCGGGCGAGCTAGTACGATGCGTGCGCTCGCGAAATCTCCGACTGACTCATTCGCAGGACCCGACCGCTCCGACCGACTCGCATGGGGACGACTCGCACCGCGCAATGGAGACGTTCCCCGGCTGGGTAAGTACGATGCGCACCTCGACCGCTCCGACCGACTCGCGCAGTCCGGCTCCAAGGAGCTGTCGGAGCCGCACTTTGGGGGTCCGTGTCGGACCCCCTGGAAGCGTAGGCACGCGAGTCGCACACAGGGGGAGCCATGGGTCCCCCTACACGTGCATGTACGGGCGCGACCCGCATCGACGCGAACACGCTGTAGGGGGCGCACTTGTTCGCGTCGTGCCCATTGAGTCAACGGGAGCCCGTGTACGCGTCGTACGACTGGCTCCCATTGACTTCAATGGGAGTCCGACCGAATCGAGTCCGATGGCATACGTGCGCATCGTACTCGTTCGGTCGGGCTGCCAGGGTCCGATTCGGTCGGAAATCTCTCCGAGTCCGGCTCGGTCGGAGAGATTTCCGGCCCGAATCGGAATCGGCCCCTAAGTGTATAAACAATAATCTCTGGAAATTGGGCTTCAGCAAACACATTTATCATTTGCACATCCCCAAGTAAAATGTTCAGATGTGTTTTCATCCTATTAAAATATTTTTATTCATCACATAGCATTACAAAACAAGGGCTTTCATAATTACTAAAATGCATTTTGAAAAGTTTGTTCAGTTCACTTTTTAGCTATTTATTTGTGTGTTAGAATAAAACATGACATCGTACAGCTTTTCATTTCACACTTTTGTACAGCAGGCTTGTCAGACAGTTCACTTTACAAAATCCTTGAACTTTGGAGTCAGAGATAGAAAAGTAATTGTAGATGTAAACTGACCTTTGACCTCTGTCTCTAAACACTAACAAATGTGACAAGATAAAAACAAGATTTAAAGGCATCTTTAATTCTCCTTTTCTTTGCGAGTAAACAGAACTCCTGTTTGTCAGCTTGCCAGAAGGGGCAAGTAGACCCTAAATGTAGCTCGCTCTGATAAAATCTGACTCTGACCTGTTTGACAGCTCACCAGAAGGGGCGAATAGACCCTAAATATAGCTCGCCCTGATAAAATCTGACTTGCCATAGCGAGTGGGCAAGTACCTTTATCGAGGCTTGACAGTGGAGTGACGTACAGTGGATTAGCGTAGAGTGGAGTGGTGTATAGTATAGTGGCGTACAATGGTGTGTGGAAACAGAAAGAGACGTAGCGTCGTAGCAAAATATATTATTTGGTGTAAATGCTAATTTTTGGTAGTATGTGTGAATAGTGTAACTGGTTCTAAAGTTCTAAGTTTTAAAATACTTAGGTATACATTGTGCCGCAGTATACCGCTGTAAGTTTACAGTATATGTGCTACATGCGCATGATAAGGCAATATGTGATTGGCTAATGGCTGAGTTTACCCAAGGTAAAAGGCAGCCACGTTGTTTTCAGCACATTTTGTCTGAGATCCACGTTTCACTGCGTTCTGGATTATGATCTTAGATCCAGGTAAGTAGTAGGTTTTATTGTTATTCACTACCTATTACCACTTTATTACAGCAATTTAGGGATAACTGTGCCAAAAATCTTTAAATGGCACAGTAATTTGTAGGTATTACCACAGTACTCCGTAGACTTTTTTCTGAAGATTTAAATTTGTTAAAAATGGAAATTACACTGTAGTACACTATAATTGTAAAATATAGAGTGCTAAAGTGCCTTTTTAAAAAAAAAATTTAACATATTTTTTGTTTACATTTTTTCTTTGGCATCACAGTAATACAAAGGCAGTACCCCTGTACTCTGTAAAAAAAGGTTTTAATATACAGAAGCTATTAAATATTTTTCTTTACCTATTACCACTTTAACAAAGTGGTTATAAGTAGGGGGTAAATATCAAACCTAATAGTTACCTACATCTAAGGGCAAAACACAGAACACAGGCAAAGTGTAATTAAAAACAGTATGGCTGCCTTTAACTTTGGTAAAGTCAGCCATTAGCCAATCAAATAATGACTTATCATTGCTATGTACTGCTCTACATCCTCCAAATACCACAAAAGTTTGTGAAAAAACAGCGGCCACAGATATCACTAACTAAAAATGCCTTATAACTTAAAAAATACTTACCCTGCATACTTATGGTCCCCAAAACGCAAAAACCCCATGACTTCTTTAGACAAGGCTACAGCAAAAACTGCTGAATGGTATGATATAAAATTCAGTAGGAAGCTACATTTTGGTCCACAGATTATGCTTTTTGTGATTTGGTGTAAATCCATTCAGTGGTTTGTGAGAAATTTAGGGTTAAATATAATTGTATATTTTGGCAGTTGGGTCTGCAAGAGTCTCGAGAGACTCTTGCAGGAGCGTTTTGATTGACCCAGAGAGCTTTATTTTCCTTGGGCCATCTCATTCCCGCGTGAGTCAGACTCCCACAAGAGCGAGCACTCTGATTGGCTGCCAGCAACATGGGAAAACTGTTGCTGGGAGCCATTACAGGACTCGGGCCTTAGTCCCCTGTCCTGAAATTCTACAAAAATAAAGATACATGGGGCAGGGTAAGGATACCCTGACCCCCTAGGACACATGAGGGGGACCCAGAGGGACCACCCATGGCCAAAAAAGGAAAAAATGCTGTGATCCAGCAAGACTGTCACAGGATCGAGGAAACAAATGAGAGCCGGGACGCATTTAAATAACTTATGCCCCGGGGAGCCAAGCCCCGGGATTTCATAAAGAGGAGGGGGGCTACATGTGCCTCCTACCCGAGCCTCCAGAGGCCTCCAGGAGCCCACCTCTGGGTAGAAATTTGTGAAAATGGGGCGGGGCAGAGCAACCCCCTTCCCAGAGCCTCCAAAGGCCCAGGAGCCCACCGGGGGCTCGAAATGTGTTTATATGGGGAGTGCTGCCTCATGGCCCCCATCCCAGGAAGGCCCCCGGGGGGCCAAAATTTCGGAAAATGAGCTCCTTTCCACAAGCCTGAAAAGCCCTGGGAAGCCAACCCCCCTGTGCCGATTACTTAAAAGGAGTTGGGCCATTAATGGCCCCGGGGACCCCATCCCGGTCCTGCTCAGATGCTATGTCCCGGGGAGCCCAACCCCGGGACATAGTGGTTTCCCTGCCCGCGCCTGTGTTTGTTCTCACATGTTGACATGGCGGGAGCAAAAACCAAGTCCACGGGCAGGAGCAATGCCGGTACCCACTGTATGTGGCGAGCCAGCTGGAGCCGTGGGGGCCTTGGGCTACCCCTGTTGCCCCCAACAACACTATGGTGTGTGTCCTGGGTCGTCACAGGGCACCCAACTTTCACAGTGTGGGCCACAGGGGATGGGGTACCTGGGGCAAAAAGCAGACCAGGGAAGGGGAGCGTGTGTCCCCCTCCCACGGTAAATTGCACTGGGCCCAGGGGATGGGGGCCCCAGGGCCAAAATCAGCCCGAGGAGGGGCGATGTGTGCCCCCTCCCCTAATCAAAACACCAGACCCGAGGGGATGGGGGTCCCAGGGTCAGAATCAGCCTGAGGAGGTGTGCCAAGTGCCCCTCCATCTGAAAATAAAGCTGAGCACTGGGGAATGGGGTCCCTGGGGCTGAAGTGGCCCGGAGAGGGGCGCCGAAAGGCCCCCTCCCCCTGAATAATGCACTGGGCCCTAGGGAGGGGGACTGAGTTCCCCTCCCTCTCAAAATTGCACCAGGCTAAAGAGGATGGGATCCCTTGAGCCAAAATCGGCATGGGAAGGGGGGACTTGTGCCCCCCTCCCCTAAACTTGAAGCCGGGCCTTGAAGTATGGGGTACCCGGGGCAAAAATCAGCCTAGGAAGGGGGGCTGCATTCCCCTATCCCCCTAAAAATCACATAGGGGCCCGTGGAGGGGCCCCCTCCCCTTTATTGAAAAGAGTGGCCCTGGGGAATGAGGTCCCCAGGACCAGAAAATGGCTTAGGGAGGTGCACCTCCCCTTTATTTAAATAAGTGGCCCGGGCTGATAACAGTTTAGGGAGGGGGGGCCACATGCTTCCCTCCCCCTAAAAAATGCACCGGCCCCAAGGGCTGATGTCTTCAGGGCAGAAATCGGTCCTGGGGGGAGCCGTGTGCCCCCCTCTCTCTGAAAAATGCATCGGTTCCAGGGGATGGTGTCCCTTGGGCCGAAATCTGCCCGGGGAGTGTGCAAGGTGCCCCTCCTGCCCCTTTATTTAAAAGAGTGACCCTGGGGGATGCGGTTCCCAGGGCATAGGAAGGCTTGGGGGGGCACAGGGCCCCCTCCCCTTTATTTAAATAAGTGGCCCCAGGGGATGGGGTCCCTGGTGCCAATAAGAGTTCAGAGAGGGGGGCCGCAAGGCTCCCCCCTTAAAAAAATGACATGGCCCTGGGAGATGAGGTCCCCAGGGCCTAAAGAGGTTCAGGAAGGATATTTGCACGCCCTGTGGGATGGGGTCCCCAGGGCCTAACAAGGCTCGTGGAGGGGGCTGCGCAGACACCTCCTCTTTAATTAAAAAACAAACCGTCCTGGGGGATGCGGTTGCCGGAGCCAGGCCGTCTGGCCAACCCCCCAGCCGTGTGCAGCATGGTGATGGCTGTATAGGGGTGTTGGCTGCAGGGCCTGGCTGCAGGCCAGGTCGTGCACAGACGGGGGTTGCATTTACGCATGGTAATTATTACTTTATGTTAAAAAACCTAGAAAATCAATGAAGTAAACAAAGGTTAAAGTAACGTTATAGTTAGGCGTGATAAAACAATCTGTTTAAAAAAAAAATTTAAAACCTTAGAAATTCATTGAAAAAAACAAAGGTTAAAGTGATGTTATAGTTAGGTGAATATGTTAATGACAACAAATTTACCAGTTATAGTTAGCAGCGCTAACTATAACTTGCGCCCTCGCCATGCACTGATTATGACCTCACATATAACATCACTCATGACATGTTCTATGACATTACTGATGACATCTCAAATGACATCATTGATGATAGCCCTGATGACCTCAATCAATGAGTGTGCTAGCTTGTTTATAGTTTACATAGTGGCAAGCAACTACCACAATACCATTCTACCTATTGTTGTACTGCCAAGGTCCAGCTAATGGATGTAATTGTTTACAAAACGCATGTGCTACTAATGCATCATAGGCAGGGCCACCGGAATTATGCGATTGTGCGGCCACAGCAATTTTCACATAATTATAGATTTGCTGCATTTGCCACATAATCCATCATCTGCCGCATAATCTGCAGATTTTAACACAAAAAATATTTTTTTGTTTCTAGCTCAAACGGTTCAGAACTTACTAAAAATGCAGCGACACATGTTGCAGCGCACTGGAACGTCCTTTGCAAAGCTAAACTGGTCACCTTTCTGTTGCATATTGCTATATTTGGTTGTTAAACTGGTACTGAGGTGCAACCAATGCCCAGACAGTGTTACCAAATTTAAAAATGATGAAATAATGAAGTAATGCTATTACAAAATGTGCAACATTATGCTGCAAAATTTGGCCTTTCTTGCTGCATAATTTACTCAACCCCTGGCGCATAATTTGGCCCTCTCCTGTCACATAATTCCAATGGCCCTGATCATGGGTGTACTGAGGTATTGAAGATGTTATACATTTCCGCATTGAAAGTAACCCTGTGTGCAGGTGACAGTTGACAACTTGTGTCCATTATGTTCTACATAAGTCTTTAGGCTCTGTAGAAAAGGTTTGCAACAGGGCAAAGATTCTACATAAAACATATGATATTTGAACAAAATATAGAATTATAAATATCGAGCTACACAAATAAAGAGATTTTAATATTGTGACACATAAATATCATGATGCAGAAATATCGTTGACAAGAATATTGATTTTTTTTAAGTGAGTAATATCATGTTCAAGAATATGTTTTCAATATCGTTTTCAATAATATAGTTGTTAAATATATTGTTTTATAATTATCTTTATGTGTTTTAGTTCATGCATTAATTTTGTATATTAAATATGGTTTGCATAATTGCTGACAATATTTTTAAATATAGTTTGTAATGTTAAGTTATTTATAATTTTTAATTTAATTGTTACTAATAATTTATAGTGTCGTAGCAGGTTGTGAGGTTTGTAGGAGTACAGGGTGGGATCTTATTTAAGTACAATTAATTAATAAGAATTTTGTTTAATTTAGTATTAATTATTTAATTGATAATTAATTATATAAATTGTGTAAATATTTTATTTTTGAAGTTTTCTTTTAGGTGAGAGTTGTTGGATTTGTAGGCGTATAGGGTGGGAAGTGAATCAAGTAATAATTAATTAGCAATTAATTATTCATTTATTATTAATTATTTAATATCTTATTATTTATGTAAATTGTTTAATAATTATATATTTTTTAAGTTATATATTAGGTGCAGGCTCTTTTGTTTGAAGAGGCATAGGTTGGGAACTTATTTAGGCTATAATTAATTAACAATTAATTATTCATTTATTAATAAATATTGAATTGATCATTAAATATGTTAATTGTGGTATACTTCTTTATTTTAGTTATATTTTAAGCCTGGGCTGCTAGGGTTTGGGAGTATTTTGTGGAAACTTAATTAAATAATAAATTAATTTAAAAAACATTATAATTCAAAATTAATTATCAAAAAGTTTATTAATCATGTAAATTGTTTAATTGTGTTTTTAATTATATATATAATATTAAATTAGGAGTTGTATATTTCTGATCAACCAATAGGGTTATTAAAATATGTTATGTGTTTGTAGTTATGTACTTTTCTTACTGTTGCACAGACTGGAGTGGGAATAGTAAATGTAACCCTTCCGAAGTTCAACGTTTTCCTTACTGTGCACAGACTGGAGTTGGAATAGTACATTTTACATTTCTGAAGTCCACCGCTTTCCCTACTACTTTACAGACTGGAGTGGGAATAGTAAATTTAACCCCTCCGAAGTCCAATGCTTTCTCTACCATTGCACAGACTGGAGTGGGAATAGTAAATTTAACGCCTCCGAAGTCCAACACTTTCCCAACTGTTGCACAAACTGGAGTGTAAATAGTAAATGTAACCACTCCAAAGTCCAAGGCTTTCCCTACTGTGCACAGGCTAGAGTTGGAAAAGTAAATTTTACCTCTCCAAAGTCCAACGCTTTCCCTACTGTTGCACAGACTGGAGTGGGAATAGCAAATGTAACCCCTTTGAAGTCCAAAGCTTTCCCTACTGTTGAACAGACTGGAGTTGGAATAGTAAATTTAGCCCCTCCGAAGTCCAACCCTTTCCTTACTGTTTCACAGACTTGAGTGGGAATAGTAAATTTACTTCTTCTGAAGTCCAACGCTTTCCCTACTGTTGCACAGACTGGAGTGCGAATAGTAAATTTAACCCTCCAAAGTCCAAGGTTTTCCCTACTGTGCACAGGCTAGAGTTGGAAAAGTAAATTTTACATCTCCAAAGTCCAACGCTTTCCCTACTGTTGCACAGTGGGAATAGAAAATTTAACCCCTTTGAAGTCCAAAGCTTTCCCTACTGTTGAACAGACTGAAGTTGGAATAGTAAATTTAACGCCTCCGAGTCCAAAGCTTTCCCTGCTGTTGGACAGAATGGAGTGTGAATAGTAAATTTAACCCCTCCGAAGTCAAATGCTTTCCCTATTATTGCACAGACTGGGAGAGGGGGGATAGTAAATTTTATCCCTTCGAATTCCAACACTTTCCCTACTGTTTCACAGATTGGAGTGGGAATAGTGTATTTTTTATTTTCTTATTTAAATACTTATTTTTTAAATTGTTAAAATATGTATTAGTATTTTTTGTTTGTTTCATTTTATATTATTTGTTCTTATATAGGTTTTTTAAATTTTTGTAATATGTTTTATATTTTTTTTTAATGTTATTGTTTTTATATTGAATTATTTTAGTAATTTAGTTTAGTTTTGTACTTGTGTTTTAATGTTTTTTGTTTCATTTAAATATATAAATATTTTTATATAATTATGCATTTAAAAAATGTAATATAAATTAAAATATATATTTTTATTAATAGTGTTACATCATATATTTGTATATATAAACATATATATATATTTGTGTTTTCATATAAGTATATATTTATATATTTTTTAATATTTAAAAATATTTATATGACATTATTTTAATGCTATATGTTAAAATATTTTGGAATTACTATTTTATACTATATATATAATGAAACTCAACATTTTTGTATTATTTTTACTGATATTAGTGTGAATGATATTGTTATTCCGATATTTTTGTACTTACCATTACAACATTAGATAGACGATATTTTTGACCGATATTTTGACACGATATTAGTGTAGCACAATATTTTTTTTTTCGATACTTATTCAGACATCCCAACATACTAAGGCCCCTATTACGATGTCGGGCAGACGACCTTTGCGGAATCGGTACCGACCGACCTCTGGTCGGCGGTCCCGACCGCACCATTACAATGCGACCACATATGGTGTGGTCGCATACTCGCATTTGTCTATGGGAGCTTGTACTGTGGCCCTACACAGCCATAGCACAAACTCCCATTGACAAATGGGAGGATCTGTTCATCCCTGCACCGTGTGGCAGACACCTCCGGGCCTCAGGGTGAAGGGGGCCGTGCTAGGGGCCACCAATGTTGGTTTCCAACAGGCTTTCCATGTCGGAAAGCCCGACATAAAATGCCTGTCCGAAACCGACATCGTAATCCCTACAGCGGAAACACCGTCCATAGGGATTACGGGCAGGCCTCCTTGAGCCTGTCGGAATCCAGCTGGAATGACCGGCCAGTTTCACATTCGACCATCTGCATCGTAATGTGGCGGTCGAAACTGAAACACGCGATGGGACCCGGAAAGCCTCCAACCTGCCGTCGTAGCTTTTCGTGTCACATCGTAATGAGGCCCATAGTATTTTAAGCACCCTTTAGTTATTAGACAGAATTGCATCAGCATGACAATTTCTAGGTAACATAGAAGACTGTGTGCACCAAGTACTAACCTATGTACATGTGGCTGTCTTGCTTCAGAAGATGGGTTTTCTGGAAGGTTTTCACCACAGTATAAAGACTGCAGGTAGTATGATCTTAAGCACCTTCAGACCTTAGTTATTTTAAGTGAATAGTCTCTCTTTGGACAATTTTTACATAGAGTGTACACTGTTCTTAGAAGATACTTTTTAATACTCTGTGGTGTATTTCTCATGAGAGTTTCACTGTCTGCAAACAGTGTGGTACAGAGTAAACTCTCTCCATAGAGTAAACACTGTTTAGAGTACCCACTTTTCTACTCATATCCACTTAATTTCTCAAAGTACGTTCAGTGACTGCGAGGTGTTTGATACAGGAGAAGACTGTTCATATTAGGGCATTTGTTATTTAAGAGGGCTTGAATATCTGGAGTACTTGGTTTTCCCTGAACAGTTGTAAACAGACTAAACACCATGTGCAGTACAGGTTACCCTTTTATCAGTGGTTGATAGTTAACATGAACTTGGCTACCCATGAAGTGTATGGTATAGGGTCAATTCAGCACATAACACAAGCTTGCTTCACCTATGGGGGTTGTATGTATCATAGCAGTAATGATGCTTCATATTATGCTGAGCTATTTTTCACTTACTTTCATAACTCTAATGCCATACCCTTTTATACAGCAATGTGTACAAAAGAAGCGTGGATGATGTCATCATTGATGTCATCAGTAATGTCATTTGAGATGTCATCAGTGATGTCATAAATGATGTCACAGAACAACACGAGTGATGTAATATGTGAGGTCATAAGCAGTGCATGGCAGGGGCTCACGTTAGCTCTCCTAACTATAACTGGTGAATTTCTGTGTTTTTTTTTGTTTAAAACTTTAATATTGTCATTGACCTATTCACCTAATTATAACGTCAGTTTAACCTTTGCTTTTTTCAGTGAATTTCTAAGTTTTTTTAAAAAAACAACAGGTCTTTTATCACACCTAATTATAACATTACTTTAATCTGTGATTTTTTTCTGTGAATTTCTATGTTTTTTTTAACGTAAAGAAATATTTTATTACAATGTAAAGCCAACCCCCGTCGTTCATGGCCTGGGGTTGGCTGAAAGGCCTGTGGCCAGGCCCTGCGGCAAACCCAAACAGGCAGCCAACCCCATGCAGCGTGCGGCCTTCGGCGGTGTCCCCAGCTGAGTACCAACCCCATGCTACGTACAACTTTTGGGCATGCGTATCAGAGGTTGGCCACAGAGCTTGACCAGCCACCGGGGCCTGTGTCCAAACCACCAGCAGGCTGCCAATCTCACTCCGCGAACAGCCTTTGGTGGCTGACCCCATCCCCCGTGGCCAAAACATATATTTTAAGGGGAGGGGCGAGCCACCCCCTCCCCAAGCCTTAATTGGCCCAGAGACCCCATGCCCTTGGCCAGTTTTAATAAAAAGGGGAGGGGCGAACGGGTCTGACTCCCACAGGACGAAGATGGCCCAAGGGAAAAAAGCTTCCTGGGTCAATCAGAATGCCCCAAATTTAATTTAGTGCTCCAGCAAGACTCTTGTAAGAGTCCCTCGGACCCAACTGTCCACATATACAAATATTTGAAACCTTAATGTCTCAACAAATACTAAATGGATTTACACTAAATGTCAAAAAGCAAAATCTGTGAACTAAGATCTAGGTTCTTGCCAAATTTGGTGTAATTCCGTTCAGCAGTTTTGCAGTAGCGCTGCTTAAAAACGTCTATGAAAAATGAATGGGGAAATTTGCTTTTTTGACATACCCTTTTTCTTGGCCCCCGCTTGACAGATCACCCCAACCTTTCCAGGAAGGAGCTGAAGTGAATTTGCTTTTTTTTTTAAGTTCCCTGAAGATTTGTCAAACGGCGCAAAAGTTATTAGCAAAACAAAAAACACCTTGTCTATGGAAAAGCAACTCTAACTATAACTAATAAGTGACGACCACCACTGGGTAATATATCTGCCTGTATATGTATATAAATGTATGTGTGTGCATGCGTGTGTGTGTGTGTGTGTGTGTGTGCGTGTATGTGTGTATTTAGTCCAGTTTAAGGCTGCAAAGCCGAAATGCATAAGCCAATTTAATGCACTCATGCGTGGATCAATTTTGTTTGAAGTAATCACAATCACAACAGACTGGGTGCTGCCAGTCTTTACGCTTCAAACCATTGGTTGAAGTGAATCAAAAAATATTTATCGTCAGAAAAAGTTTTTTGCACAACTATCTGTCCTTTTCCATCCGCTTGCTTGTCCTTCCCTCTGCTGTAAAGTCATCCCATTACCCTTGAATTCATGTGCGTAGCTTTTACCAATTTCTCTTCACCAAAAGATAAGCTTGTATAGAAGAATCTGAATCACTGTCTTCTTGTCCCTTTCGCTTATTAGTAATAATCAGTATCTATTGCCATTTAAGGTTTTGTGGGACAGCCACCAGTTTCAACAGCCACCACTACAGTCAGTAAGATGCTGACCTAAACTTTGGACAATTAATTGAGTTACAGTAAATTACAAGTACATGCACACTTTACACGTACCAAGAGCTTTACCGTCATAAGGGGATAACCTGGAGCCCGTGGACAAATTATGCACTTCATGGCACATCATGACATTGACTGAAAAATCATGGATACCTGGGTACCTACTGACATTGACTGGCTTATGAGGTATGCCTGGGCACATAATGGCATTTACTGGAAAATTACTGGGAATACTTATGACATATCCCAAAGGATTCCACTGAGCAATGGATACACAATTCTTCTTAGCACTGGGCAATGAACAAATCATGACCTTGCAAGTGCATCCTTTCCCAAGAACTGGAATGGCTAATGAGGATAAAGGCCCAAATGGCTTATTTTCTCGAACCTTCTTCTCTACTAATTCCCCTAGTTTTGTGAGCCACCTTTTGCAGCTTTAGTTTCAGAGGAGGAGTCTAAGGACCCCCTTTGTAGTTAAAAGTTTCAATCTTATTATGCAGTGTTAGAGGGTTTAATTTATTTACAAATAGTACAATGCAATACACAGTTTCTATTTGCTTTAGGCATAGATGGCCACGAGTATTGTTGCTGTAGCACTGATAATGTGGCCCTAATACCAGCATGAGCAGAAGTCATTCCCTTGCTACTTCCTTTATGAGAACGCATCTAACCAACTTCTTTGGGACATGCGTATCCCCTATTCTTGGAATTAAAACCACTGGGGCAATATTTAGGGTGAGACTGTAGTAATACTTGACGGGGGTATCTCGCAGTGGATGCAGCTCCCTTTAAGACTACCTGTATTGCCATTATAATGTCATTATAATGTCTGCATCAATCTTCTATTGAAATCGAGTAATAGGGGCAACCTTGCAGGCCGTATACTGTATGTGAATCAATGGTAGGACCAGGATCAGCTCCTATAAGATAGCTGCCATTCTCCAGAGCTGCTTAGCTTTTAGCAACTTTGAATCACAGAATCCTTGTAAGAGTCAGGGATGAACGCTACATTGTAACCTTGCCTACAGAAGACACAATTAGACACTATACTTGGGAACTAATGGATCAGCCTCCTAGCATAAGGGCTTTACGGCCAACTCTGTGCAGTAGAATCATCTGCCTAATCTGGGCTTGCAGATGGGGGTCCATAGGCACACAGCGGTATTCATTGGCATCTTATAAGAGGTATCGGGCCACATGATGGCTGTGGCTTACATATGAAGGGAGAAACTGTGGCATACAGTGCTGTCAATCAGCATATAATGGGGACATATAGATACATAGTGGCTTTGACTGGCAAACATGGGGGGAGGTGTAGCTCCAAGAGTAATAGTGAAGACAGGCATATATTTTGTTCATTAACAATACAAGAATGAGGTTTGGGAAGAAAAGACGTCCATTAACATATGATGAAAAGCTGGTGCTTGGGAACAGAATTTGTTTATTTTAAGAATTTTTTTTATTTTGTTTCGTCACAAACTGTTTGCTGATATGTGGAGACAATATTTTCATAAAGTGACAAACCGATATTTAGACTGAAGCAAAATAAGAGCATTTACTTACAAAGGCAAACTGGCTTGCTGCAGAGTTTTTTTGCCTGATGTAGAGTTTTATGCCAAAAAAATAATGGGAGCAAAAGAATTACAAGTTAATTGAGTTTAGTTCTCTGTTTCACCACCCACTAAAGCAAGCAGTAAAATGTAGCAGTCTATCTTAGCGACTGAGTGCAAGTACTGCCCACCTTGTACATGGTACTGGTGTGATACGGGAATGTAACATTTGTTTATGCCTGTTTTAGCGCTGGCACCAACTTCTAGTCTAAATTAAGGCCTCATCTTGGGTGGTATCATATGACAACCTTTTTGGAGTTCTACGTTGCTGATTAATGTGGTGGGATTTCATGATCTATAATATCACTATATGTAATTACTGTCTGACGCCTGGGCCTGCATGACCATTATGACATGGTCTGTTCTTTAAACTGACGCAGTCTGTCCTAAACTAATGCAGTGTGGAATCTGGGCAACTGTTTATTTGTATCCTTCCCTTCCAAGTATATTACAGTCTTATAATAAGGAGAAACAATTACCTGGAAATGGTACAATGGGAAATTTAAGGAAGTGGAAGGCATAACTTAAAAATGTACATAGGAGAAGTTGCATAACCAGTTTATATCAAATGGCTCTAAAACGAAGGTTATTAGTGAATTTCGTTCTGTAAATATGCTTAAAATGCATCTTTTTTCCAAATCAATTGTCTGTTGGAATCCTCCCCATCACACAGTTTCTTTGGAGAGGGCGGTGGATCGACTAGTTACATGCCACCCCAATGAATGCTGACCATCCACCACTGGTAATACAATGACAAACATATTGTTTGGGAACTGGTGCATTACCTGCTGTTTCTTTTCTTTCAAAAATTAAATACAAGTTTAATTGAGAAAAAACAATAGCATATTTAAGAAACTCAGCAATACTAAACTCGTATATTTTGAAAAATCCCAGCTAAATAATACTTACAGGTTTTGATGAAAAGATAAGTCAGAATCAGAGTAGCTGCCTGTCCACTATACATGTAGTCACCACAGAACGCAGGTGATCTTCTCAGAAGGAACCCTCCATTAGACATCAACTTGAAAGTTTGCTTTAGCACAACATCCCAGCCTTCATTGACCTTTCACAAAGGGGACTTCAAAACAATTAATAGGCCAATATTGTTATAACATGTTTTAAATATAGTAACTTTAAAAAATGTCTTCAGTAGAGTTTATAAATAATCATTTTACCAAATGCAATACAGTGCATGTTGGGGGATATTTTCCCGATCAAAAAAATAAAATATTGGTTTAGAAAAGGCATTTCCCTATTTCAGAAGAAACACCCTCGGTGGTAAATTACCCATCTGCCAGAATTACCAGTCAACATGAAGGTAATCTCAGCAACAGTATTGCCACCAGTGAAAACTATTATCAGTGGTAATTAGTGACAGTGAAATAAATACCACTACACAACACATTATTTTCTGCTTTCAGCATTTAAGAGTGATTTTCTCACCATTGGCAGTATATTTTTGCTCAGAATACCAATGGCCAAAAATAAAGGTCTGAAAGAGTACTGACTTCCCTAACAACTTTGCCATTATCAGAGTGTGTAGACGCAGTACCCAGCTGGCACTCTGGTACTGGCAGCTGACTTTGGCTACAATACTATTTAAGACAAATTTGGAGATCATTTTATTTTCGGTGAAAAATACTACAATGTTGCCTGGTTTTCTTTCTGTGAAGGGACGAGTGGCATATCACCGGAGAACAGCAAGAGGTAAAACCTGAGGCAAAAAAATGAAGACACAGTGTGACAAATGTCTTCAGGTCACTGCGTCAAAGCCATCCCAGGCCAGCAAAGAACGGTTTGATGGCTAGCTGCTGTTCCAGGTGAATATTTTGTATCAGTTGACAAATCCTACTGAACATGCAAACATGAAGTCAAAAGCATCACCAAAATGAGTAACACTGTGCACCCGTTCTTTCATTCTCAAGGGAGAGACTAAGAGGTATATGGAGCAGGGCCAATTTGCACTGACAGGGCAGTCTAGGGGTACTTGGGCACATACACCCTATGTTTAACACCATGTGGGTATATGTTACACATTATATAGCGGATACAATCCAGGAACTTTCAGGAACCTACGTTCACAAACAAGTGGAGCATTAAAAAAGATATATATATATATCAAAACCAACGCCGTTATGAAGTAAAAAAACAGCTGCTGTGGACACAGTTTTCCTTTTTCAGAAAAGCGACTTTATTACAAATGAGCAACCAGCTCGACGCGTTTCGGGAATCAAATCCATTGTTCACGATATATATATATATACTTCCTTTTATGCTACAAAAAATGATGGGTTTTTCCACAGACGTACAAGAGAACCCAACGGTACATAGGGACCATGGATACAAGCTATTTTAAAGGAACAACAGCCCCTACAAAAAGCATAATTAATCTAAAGTAAAATCAAAGAATTGACTACTGCCACAAATGTCAAGATCTTCATTTCTTTTTTTCTAATTTATCTATCAAAAGATAGTGGGATTGGGCCAAGGGAGAATCTGTAACTTATGTTTTACTCAGGCAATTATTTCCAAGTGGCATTTATACATAATATTCCAAATATGTCACAATACACAAAATCACAAAGTAGCACTATCACATTACATATACAGTAGCTTCAGGATAATGCCAGAATTGTAGCAGGGCGTGGGGAGGTAGGGCATGTGTATGGTTGTTTACAATATTATACTAACTTAAATGGACCTATCACAATTGTTATGTAGTTTTGCCTCCACTTTTTGATATTAAGCTTTGCTTTGTTTCTTCTCTCCTCTTTCTTCCCTGCTTTCCTTTTGGTTCTGTTCTTGTTGTTATATAAGTTGTGTCTCAAGCATTCTAATTGTAATGTCCTGATGATGATACTTACATTCTAAGAGGATCGAAACATCGCCGACTGCACATACTGACCCTGTACTGTATATGGTAACGTGATAGGGCTGGTTTGTGATATTGGAACACTGAACAATTACGGTTGAAATTTACGGGTTCAAGATAGAATGTTAAGCAGAAAATGGAAAAATACCTCTCCAAAAGCATTCATAACAAAATGTGAAATACGTTATTCGATGTAAAATAGTAAAACCAAACCTCAGAAGGACTGCTGTGAAATGACATACAGCTACATTCAAAGCATGAATAGTTTGTGCCTCGAAGAAACTGATAGGTAAAACATTGTGACTAATGCTTGTGTCATGCAGTACATAGCTGCAACTCACACCTCTTCTTCATGTAGGTTCATCTTCAAGTCATGTGTAGCCTGTCACAGCAGGCTCAAGGCATATGGGGTGGAGCTGCGACAAACTCTCCAGCTACCACTGTAATAAGTAAGCTTTTTAATTATTTGGCCTCAGTGCTGGAATGATGGGGGAACCAGATGATCCTGGAACTGGCAGCTATTATTGAGCCGGATCCATCTTGCCCCAGAGAAATATAATGAATTTGTCGCTGTGCAATTTACCAACACCATGGCACAATTCAGCAGCACCTGCACGTTGTCTGCGTTCTGTTCAGAGAAGCAGAGTGCAGGTGCAAAGGAGTGTCATATTTTAGATTGCAGCTGGTACAAAAACAAAGTTCCATTATAAGGTGCCATGAGCTCTCCTTTTGTTCGAGTACAATCCTGGCTGGGAGCTATCTATAATGTAACACCTAGATGCCAATATAATGGAGGAAAACAAAGGGACACAGCCTGTTATCACATCATAGGTGGTTAAGAGAAGAGAGTTTTTTACTTTGTTTAACCCTCCTATGTAAGAGTTGGGCTTGCACTGTAAGAATGAATGCCAGATGTATCCAAGTGTAGAGTAATTACACAACTTAAATGGCACTTACTATTTATTTTATTTTATTTTTTAAAGTGCTACTCTTCCCAATGCAGGGTGTTTGAGCGTTTTACATTACACACACATCATGCATTGACAATAAATCATGCAAGTGTATAAATCAATGTACAAGATGTTACATGAGACAATGAGGGTTTCAAGGTGTAGGATTTACACATAATACCCGATTACGATGGCTGTCGGACGAGCATCCGACAGACATCGCAGCGGGATTGGGACCGACCGAAAAGTGGTCTGGGGTCCCACCCACCCAATTTTGATGCGACCGCTGTGTAGGCGGTCGGGATCATAACTTTTTCTATTGTGGCCCCGAAAAGGGCCACAGCACAAGCTGCAATAGAAAAAGGGATGTTTTTAAACATCCATGCACCGCCTGGCATACGGGGTATGGATGTTTTGGGTGGCACCACAAGTGTCCCCAGGCCTCATCGCGGCGGCCCACGAGAGATGGGGCCCTGCTAGGGGACCCCAAAGTCCCTTTCTGACAGCCTTTCCATGGTGGTCCGTGGAAAGGCTGTCGGAAAGGGACATCTTAATCCCTACAGCGGTGCTTGAGTAGGCACCGCCCCTATTATAGGGAATACGATCCGACTGATGGGCCGAAAGACTCCTTGAGCCCGTCGGATGTGTTGGTCAGACCCTCCGAACGATGTGGTCTGACTGACTGCATCATAATGCGGCAGTTGGACCTCTCTACTAGATGTCGGTCGGACTGCCACAGACAGCCTGCTGGTGGCGGTCCGACAAACATCCTAATGAGGCCCATAGTCTTTACTGAAAGGGGTAATATGTTAAGACTGCATAGCCAGGAGAAACACATAATCAGGAAACACATAGTCAGGATTTAAAATGTAATGTAGTGCTTGGGGTTGTCTGTACTAATAGGACTTTATTACTATCCACAGAAACCCTGTTTACCAGCCTTATAATAACAACAGATTGAGAACAAACAATAAGGGTCTAAACCCATGATCTGCAGTTTGCATGTGGGCCCTTGATGCTGATTGATAGCTCACTGTACTATATTAGAAGGACTGCAGTTTATGAACTGCAAATAACAGAAGGGTCTCACTATCAAAAGTAGGAAGTCACTTACCTATCTATATAAAAATAAAAATCTTTCACATGAATGATACACAACGCACTTTGAATGAGACACATTAACCCTTTATGCTACTTTATGAGTCAAAACTGTTAGTAGACAGACCACAGATCTCGCCAGCAAGTGCTAACCACCAGAGATATGTTACCAGTATTATCATTATTATTATTATTATTCACTGAAATTTACTGGCCACATAAAGCTCTCTGCAACAAGTGCCTCAACCCTATAAGAAATTTTAAAATGCATACTTTGCAACCAATTAAGCAGGAACAGATTTACTGTCATGTTTCTCCTTGTTGCTAATTTCTTTATGGCACAGTTTTTAAATAATAAATGTATAAGCTGACTGTAAGACTGCTTTTCATGACAACGCCGCTCGTGACTCCACCCTCTTTTTGTTGCCACACCTTGACACCCAATTTATGGGTTCCCATAGTAAAGTTTTCCCAATTACAGCACGGTTTGGTCTTACATACACAGTGCACATATAAGGGCTTTAAGCAGGTTGAGCTGTCACTGTTTATCTGCATGCTCAGTGTGCACATAGTGGGTGAAAGGAGGGGAAACACATATACTGGCACTGAGGCCACAGAATGTTTTCTGCTTTCTGCCACTCCATCGCAAGAAATTTTTGTGTTGAGATCTCTTTCTTCACCCATCGCTAGCCGAGTCTGATAGCCAGTTAGGCTCAGCAAATGATGGAGGTGGGTACCTGGGCAGAATACACCTGAAGCAGTAATTTCCTTCTCCTGCGCATCTGAGCATCATATGGTCCAGTAGCGGCTTGTGGAGGGAGTGCCGCGGGGCGGTGGGGCGGGGCGGGGAAGGAGCAGGGTGGGGGGTAGTAAACTACGGCATACGGCCGAACAGAGGTAAGTAAACAAATAAATAAATAAAACGAATTTCATTGTGTGCGCAGCATTGCCAAATGCGATGCAGCGCGCACAACGAAATTCGTTTTATTTATTTATTTGTTTACTTACCTCTGTTCGGCCGTATGCCGTAGTTTACTACCCCCCACCCTGCTCCTCTCCCGCCCCGCCTCACCGCACCGCGGCACTCCCTCCACGAGCCGCTACTGTATGGTCCTATTCCAAAACCCTAACCATACTAGCAACTGACCGATGGAGAGGCAGAGGAAACGCTGACGCTGCAAGCATGCCAGCGAGTTAAAGAAGGGAGATTCAAGTGAGTGATGATCTTTGTGTGTGTGTCTCTGTGCATATGTGAGTTTTGAGAGTGTCTATAAGGATGGGTGAAGTTTTAATTATAACAGAATAGTCGGACGAATTTAGTATTTTCAAACTTCACGAAGAATTATAACATTTCCTGAATTTTCGCATCCCGCAGTCGGATGTTCCCCTCAACAAGGACAGGACAACAGGCTGTGGGGGGTTCCGTTTCCCTACCTGAGTGGGGAAACATAATGTCCGCAACCCAACCATATTATCCCTTTTCCCCACTCGCAGAAATTCTATCCTGAAATTTCTGGCAGTGAGTGGGGAAAGGAGACCTAGGCTAAAAGGTTAAATAACTGTCCTTTTGCCACTGCAGAGTAAGCAGGAAAGTTCATGTTATAGCTCAGGGCCCCATTCTTAGCCCCATTATTTTATTTTTAAAGTGTACGAGCTTTGCAGTTCACAAAGCTGGAATAGTTCAAAATATATTTTGTGAACTTGCAAGTCTGCTGTCTTTGCAACTTTGCACAAGACTGATGTGCATGCTTGCATCTGTGTGTGTGTGTGTGTGTGTATGTAGGTGTGTGTATCAGTGAGTATCTATGCCGATGAATGTGAAGGAGAACCCAGCAGATGTTAACTTTTAATGGTACATGGTAGATACCTAGGCACATTAGAAGACCTACTGGCTTATAATAGGGATAGCTGGGATACGAGATGAAATTCAGTGGCATGTGCAAGATAAATGGGAATGTCATGACACTGACTAGCACGACAGTGCCACATGGGCATATCATGGCAGTGACTGGAATATGATGGGGTAACTAAGCACATGATGGCATTGGTGGTTTATTAGAGTCATCAGGTCATACGAGGGAATTGGCTATCATGTGACATGAGATAACTGCGCACATGTTGGCAATGAACTGCATAGGATGCAAACCCCTTGCACACATGATCAATGACTAGCATACATCTGTGTTCTAGAAATCAAAGAATGCTATTTGTGGTGAATTTTGGGAGAATGGTAAGCAGACACCTAGGAAGAAACCATGGTTGCATTTACATAGTACCTCAGCCAGATATTTAAGTGGCAATTCATACATGATTTAAGTCCCTGTTGGACATAAGCGTTCTTAGGAGGATTTCCCCGAAACTCTTTGCTTTTTGTCCTCCTGGTTTTGCCAACTCTCTTTTCATGACCTTAAGACTCTGGGCACTTTCCCACTGTACCAAAGCGGGAAAGTGCGCACACCCTTCCTACACATGCCAGGATAGGGTGCACACTTGATTGGTTTAGGTGTCGTACCAGCGAGGGCCCTGTAAAAAGGTACACCAAATACCCAGGGTGGGTACTGCACTGGCTAGTAGTGGGACACTGCACTGATTGTGCCACCCACCGGAATAGGCTGTCAAACAGGGCTCATGCTCAGGTTGGCCTTTCTCACTCAGGAGCCAACCTTGAGGGAGACTTTCACTACCGCCAAAGCGGCCCTAGGGTAAATCCTGAGGGGTGGAGCTCAGGGCAGGTGAGTTGCAGGGTAGGTACACCTGCATGTTCGCTGCCCGGGTAGGGACGAACCCCCAAGGGAGTGTTCCCTACCTAGGGGTCAGCTCCCACCATGGGACACCTCCTGGGTGTGGCTGATTCTCTGGTTGTATTACAGAGCCACGCATGCCTAAACCATGTGTGCCTCTTCTACGCAGCCTAAACAACTCATTCGTTTACCATGCATGTCTTTACCACACATGCCTTTACCAGGCAATTTGGTGGTAAAGGCATGATTGGTAAAGGGATGTTTGGTAAAGTTCACACCCCAACCCCTTTGCCCTGAGCCCTAAAACCCTGGCCACTGCCCTATAATTAACCCAACACCCCTGACCCTAAAAACTACCCTCACCCCTAAAACCTTAAACTACCCTGTCCCCCCCTGAGCCCTAAAGACTACCCCATCCTTAAAACCTAAAACTACCCCAACCGCTTCCCTGCCTTGAGCCCTAAAACCCAGCCCCCTCAACAACACGACCCCATCTGAGCCCTAAAACTACCCCCACCCCTAAAACTACCCCATCCCACCAAAACCCAGCCCCACTTATCAGTCCACGTCCTCTCCCGATCCTTCCTCTTCCTGGGCCCACCCATCTGTGCATCTAGACCACCTACTGCCTTAACCACGCATATGCATGGTTAAGACATATGCGTGGTTAAGGCAAGCGTGGTTGCGTTTGCGGGGAAACGGCACCGAAGGCTCTGCCGCATTGTAAAGGCCATTTCCCTGATTCTCTTATTGTGGCTTCAGTGCTCGGGGCACTCTCCCACTGTAAATGCAGTGTGAGAGTGCGTGCGACCTTCCTACACACGTTAGGAAGTGGTACATACCAGCGGGTTCTAAACATAGGTCAGGTCTGCCATTGCAGGTCTGTGTGTGTGCGCACACACACCTATAGTGGTTGTAAACCAGAGTCCAGCCTGCCATTGCAAGCAGTTTGGACACCTGCACCTATGAGGGTTAAAGCCTGTGGGCCGCCTGCCATTGCAGGCCGGTCTGTGCACTTGCACCACTAATGTTTCTGAACATAGGTTACACCTGCCAGTGCAGGCCTGTGTGTGTGCACTTGCACCTATGGTGCTTGAACATGGGTCCCACCTGCCATTGCAGGCTGGTATGCGAACTTGCACCTAGGGTATTTTAAAACATGTGGTCAGCCTGCCATTGCAGGCCAGTGTGCACTTGCACCAAAGGTGTTTCTAAACATGTGTCCAGCCTGTCATTGCAGGTCTGAGTGTGTGCAATTGCGTTTCGGCTCTGGCTAGCCTTTTTAAATCACTAGCCATCCTGAGAGGACCTATGACTACCACTAGAGCTTCCCAAGGGTACATCTTAAGGGGTGAGCGAGTGGTAGGTGAAAGGCAGGACAGGTACGAAAACATGTTCCCTGCCCAAGTAGTGAGGAATATTGATGTGTGTTTCCACTACCAATGAGAGTTGCTCTTCCCATAGGCTAATATGGAGGAAGGGATGAAATTACTTCAAGCTGCAATAGTGCATTGCAGTGGAGCAGCCAAATGATGTTTCCTATCACTGGATTCACAGTAACAAACCCTTTCCAGTGGTAATGGTGGTTTTGTCATGATTAGAGTAGAAATGGCACTACCAGACAGTGCACATTACTCTGCTCTAAAACTCTTTGTGTGCCTTTGTGCTTGACTCCAGTCCGCACTGAAGGCTGGGTGAGCACATCTGGGCATTCCCCAGTGACAGCTATAAAACATTGGACATGCAACTGGAAGGACAGACCTCTGCCATTTGCGGGCCTGGCTGGATAGATTGAAGGAAGAGGTTTTGATACTTGGCCTCTGGAGCCAGATCATGGCCCCACTAAATATTTAGATCTGCATTTCACGGCCTCATGGCAGACAGGACTGAAATTTAGGGGAGACATCTGTGGTCCAAAGGGAGACCCTTTGAACCACCCCAACTTCAAAGGCACACTACAGTATAAGTACTGGTGCCATACTTCAGCAAGCCAGAGATACACTTGTGGGGATGTGGGACCAGAGAACCTAGAACTTTGTGGTGCAAACTACCAGTGGACACTGTTGAGCGCAAGGAGGATTACTGCCATTGAAAGGGACCGGGTGAACTTCCTGAATAGTGGCTGGCCTGGGCTGACTACCTGCTGCTGTGTGGCACCCTGAAGTGTGCTCTCCAAGGGCTTGTTGCCTTGCCCCCTGTTCTTTCAGAGGTCTCAGGGACATCAAAGATCTCCTTCAAGGGACTCACATGTCTACTTGTGACACCTGGAAAGCGGTGCCCTCTTAAGTGCCCTCATCATCTGCTGGATCCTAACTGGCAGCGTGGCATGAGCGTGAAACTAAGAATTGTGCCAGGAGACCGGTTTGCCGGGTGCAGAGCCCCCGAGATCGTGCCCTCACCTAAGGCATGTGAACCTGCATCGTGGGGACCTCGGCACGCATAAGCGTCTTGTTGGTGGTGAGAGGATTCACCTGTTGCAGGATCCAGCGTGGCCCGCTTGGTCGATCGTGCCGCATCGCTCTCGTGCGAAAGGCCGACTGCATGATCATTGGATGTGGTGTCCGATTCACAGGTTGCGGCCCTCGGAGGTGGGGGTGTAACCCTAACAGTGCCTCATTCTACCTCGTGAAGCATTGCTGAACTTGCGCCTGTGTGTGTGACCAGAATTGACTGGTGCAACCATTGTCAACGTGCACCAGGCATTGTGCCTCATTTCCAGGGAGGCATGGACTTTGCAACCCTTAGTTGTGCGTGACCAGAATAGCCTGGTGTGACCCGCATCAGCGCGTACCAGATGTTGTGCTCGAATTGTCTGCGTGCGACTCTGATCGACGTGTACCTGATGGGGTGCCTCCTTCTTCCGAGAGGCCTTCCTGCTTCTTTCTTCATTTATAGATTGTTCCCTTATTGGCCCTCAGTTCGGCGGACCACCTGCTCTCTCCTCACCCGGCCTCCCCCAACGACCTTGTGTTGCCAGGTAGTATTGTCTGGTTCAGGCCTGGGTTGTGAGTGACTGACTGGGCAGAAAGAGCGCTTCCGAGAATGATCGGAAGCGGGTCAAGAGACTGAGTGAGCCCCCGGTGCTTCGTAGAAATGGGCTGGTGCCGGAAGGCCTTTGTGGAACCCTTGGTGTCACTGACTATTGCCCTCAGCCTGGGTCTGCTCCACTTCCAGTGGGTGAAGTTCCAGGGTAGTGGCCAATCCCTATTTGATGATTGCCTCCAAATTAGTCCTACTACCTACCCCCACCTGCTTTCCTGGGACCCTGCCTAGTATCCGGGAGGAAGGACGGGTTATCTCCAATCTGTGGGAGTAGGATAGTTGAGATGAGTTGGAGGGTGGAGCAAGGCATGGGGCCACGGGGTCTGAAGTGTGTTATCAATTGACCTGCTGGGTATCAGTGCACCGCATAAGGGTGCTGAGTGCGTATGTTTGCGAGCGCGTTCTGTGCAGCCCTGCCTGCTACCCGCTGCACCGCACTAATAAGTGTTAGTATTTGTTGTATGTACATATTTCTGATATCGTTGTGTCCCGGGGTGCACCCTAAAACTGTGTGGCATCGAATTATAAGAATAGCTAGGGTGGGCTAAGGGTGGACAACGTGTTACACCACATAAGGGTGCTGGGGGTAGTAGATTAGGATCTTGCCTAAGTGTACATATTACTGATGTCGTCTTAACATGGTTGGGCCTAGTACTGCTAGTAATAATTCCAAGTGTCATTTATGCCCAGAAATACATGTTGTTCATGTTGTGTTGATTATTGTGTGTGCTAAATACAAACGTTATTTATATATATCCCTTGTGAAGTCTCTTTTGTGACGCTCAGTTTATTTATCGTGAGTGAGTGCTGTGCTAATGCTTTACACATTGCCTCTGTGATAAGCCTGACTGCTCAGTGCCACGCTACCCAAGGGTGAGTGCAGGTTATACAATGTGTGTAATCACCCGCCACTGACGGAAGTGGTAGGTTGTGCCTGGCTGGAGCATCACCTCAGCCAACCAGAAAGTGCCAGTTCCAAAAGTCACCTATTAGTCATTTTATAGCATTATTTCCTTATTTGCACGATGCACTTTCTTGCTAATATGGCATTCATTTTAGAAATATGTGGAGGCATTGTATTAGCTATATTACTAGCTTTTTACGGTTTTAAAATCAATGTATGCAACGGCTCCTGGGGCTTATGCTCTAAAACTGGGTTAATCTAACTCTCTTGTCTGAGCTTGTAAGATAACTCTAATGTGACCAATCACTCTGCTTTCTATGTCCTGGGACGTTGAGGTATTTGCAACTTCTAAGTTTCCTAGCATTCCTTTCCAATTCCTATTCTCTGTTATATTATGTAAAAAATGTAAGGTAGGACAATGAAAGAAAGAAGTAAAGGTACATTATTTATACTGACATGATAGCAGTTTTTGTCAAGGTAATTTAACTACATCAACATATATAACTTTTAATCTAGCCCAATTTCTACAAAACCCTCAGCTGCATTAACACCTGAGGGTATGTTTCCTGCAACTCTGCTGGCCTAAAGCACCACATAGACAATTCTAAACAATTTGATTACCTGAGCAGTAGTTATGCTCCATGATACGAGGGGTAGTGTATGAGTGGATAATGAATACTAATAGCAAGACACTCATTTGTGTAATTTCAACATTTTGGCAGGATTTTAATCATGTTTCGATACTGAATTGCCAATTGTAAAGGTATTATCTTTAACTTTGTCTACAAAATGAATTGTTGAAGGTATTATGTTGAGTGCTTTATGGTATTGCTTAAGTAGAATTTCAAAGTCCAAAATAAGTTATTAATTTAAATGAATAACTGCCACATTACCTCAACTACTGATTATTGATGCACACTGCACCTTGCCTCTATTCCACCTCTGTTGACCTGATCTATTTATTCTCTTCTTCTCTCTCACCAACCTACAGTCTTCCCTACTGCCCAACACCGCTTTGGCAAAAGAATTCACTCATTCATAGTTATGGTCTAATTTCCATTAAAGACCTCCCACTCACTGCTGTCACTTGGAGATGTTCACCAGAACCTGCAGCCTCTTTTGCGGCTGCTATGAGGATTGTGGTGTATTATATGGTATGGTTTGGCGACCTGACCGTGTAACACACTTGCAAAACTGTCTTGGGTTCAGTCAGGCTCGTTTCTAAAATCTTTAGCTCAACCCTGGGTAGCTGTGGCTTTGAGCAGCAAGGCTTAAAGAAAGGAACTAGTGTAAAGCATTTAGAAGCACCAAAAAATAAAATAAGAAAGTCACACAACAGGAAATAAATCTGACACCAATTTATACAAATAGATTATATTTATTTTTGTGAATTTTTAGACACCAAGATGAGCAAAATCCACCAGAGGGTTCCAGAGATATAGCTTTTTAAGTAAAACACAAATCTCAGCTTTTTAGTCCAAAAAGCAAACATGCACTGGTAACTGTAAAGTTTAGAAACTTTTGGAAAGTTTGAAAGAGTTGTGTTCGGCTACTCCAGCCCGAGTGGGGCAACCAGTTCTGACAGGGAGAAGGTCAGGGGGACAAAAAAGGAGTAATTAAACAGTTACCTGGTCACCTAAGCAGTCTCAAGTCCAGTTCCATACTTTACATCAAGACTGCCATACATTTCAGTGGAGTAGTCCTGATGCTGAGGATGCAGGATGCTGAGGATACTGAAAGATGCTCTAGATGCTCTGGCTGCTGTTTGATTGATGGGGGTGTCCTCGATCTATGGGTAAGGTTGGGCAACTTTGACCACAGGGGTTGGTGTCTCTCGAAGTCCTCTGAGAGCCAGTAGAAGGCCAGCTGCGGCTGGGATACCGATCTCCGTACACAGCAGGTTCGGCGGTATCCTTTTGTAAGGGCTGGTGTCCGTCTTTGGTGACCATTCTGGGCTCAGACAACACTCCCGGGTTCAACTATCAGGTAAAAGTTTTGGCCTTTGAGGATCGGTCTCTTGGATCACCCAGCGGTGATTCGAAGAATGTGGCTACTGACTTGCCGGGGTGGGCTTCTTCAGCTTAAATGGCCCTGGTGCTTGTTCCAGGGGGGTAGCCAACTGACCCTTTGAGTCACTTCTTTGGTCTGGGACTCGGGAGAGACTTTTCAACGATCCACAGGCACAGTCCTTTCTTTGCTAGCCAAGGTTCAGCAGGTGCAGCCCAGCAGTCGGTGCACCCTCTCTTCTTACGTTTCAGGGGACAGCAGGGCAGTCCTTGTTCTGTCCTTTCTTCAGTTCTGTCACGATCTGAGGTTCAGGATGCTAGGGGTGGCATATTTATGCCCAGAAAATGTCCTAGGAGATAATGTCGTCACTAGCCAATGGCTACCAGGATACCTCCCGCCCTGTACAACTTCTGGCTAGGTGTGGCATCTAGAATTCCCAGAGTGCACTATTCTGACCACTCTCAAGGTGTCTCAACCCTTCCGTGGATGGTAGGAGCTTGGTAGCCCACACTAGAGGTGTGGCTACCTGTGGATACATGCCCATGGGAAAACCGGTTTGGTCACTGTTTCCCCTCTCTGTTGCCACCACCAGCCTGTCTACCTCAACAAAGGGGCAGCCCTACATGAGTGTGATAGCCATTTGCCCACCAAAGGCAGTTCACCTTGTGAAGCTCGCCTTTTGGGCCAACACCCTGTGTGGCTTCCTGCAAGGGGGCGATAACACCTCCCTCTGTACCAGGCTTTCATTGTTCCTGAGCCTGGGAGTCATTCACGCTACTCCCCAGGAGGACAGAAGGCGGTCTGGTGGCCAGCAACTGTGTGAGGCCACTAGATAAACTGGGCAACAGAGTGGCAACTTTCTAAAAGTTGCTTTTCTTTAAAGGTGAAACTAAATTTGACTTGGGCATCATCAGGTTTAATGCCACAATTAATTTGATACCTTGAAGTACCCATTTTAGTAGTTCCATTCAGAAGTTAGCCGGACTGAGTGGTCAGCCGGTAACTCTGTGTTAGCCAATGCGGCTACTAACTTTTCCACAGCAAAGACGACAATTTGGAAGTTTTGCTGTTAGGATATATGAAAAGTATATGCCCTACTTCATAATATACAGCTCTCTGTCTTAGGACTCTACAGGCCTTCTTTAGGGGAGACTTATGTATTCTCTTAAGGTAAGTGGGAAGTTTACCATTGGTTTAAATGGCAAAGTCGAACAAGCAGTTTTAAAACTGCTCTTCCAGGCTTTAGTGGCAGGCTGGGAACCATGTTATACTTTGTCCCCCACACAGTGGCACAATCAGTGCTGCAGCCCTGGGGGACACACTGTCTTACATACATTAGGGCCTTATGAGTAAGTCAGATTATGCCAATTTTGGGGGTGCAATTCAACATATATTTTGTAATGGATTAGAACAATCGCACTGAGGTCAGGTTGGCAGGCCTCAGTGCAGTTTCAGAGTAAAAAAAACAGCAGCAGCAGTCCAAAACTGTGGGGGTCATCATGTAAAAAGAGGCATTTCCTTACAGCTGCCATGAAGCAGAAATAATACAAACTATTTGCAGATCATTTCACCATGTGAACCTGAGACATTCGAGGGGATTGGTGAGATTACCACCTGCCACAGCACTGCCATAGTATGGCATGTCAGAGAACACCTATAGTTACACAATGTCCATTCTATTCACAATGACCCAATAGCACCAATTTTCAAGATGTTCTATTCTGGGTTGTTTCTCTAATGTCAACAACTTTTGTGGTTTGAGGAGCTATAGCAGAGTTCAACTCTTCTGTTGCTAAAATGGACCTCAACTTTGGCTTCCAAAAATATTGCCAGACTGTTTTATATGTCTCTGGGAGTCACTTAGAGTTTGGTGAAGTGGGTGAACTGCCATGCCAAACTTGCAGTTCCCTTTCCTCATTTAGAGGTGGGGGAACAACAGGTTTTCCACATGCAGGGCCTCAGTTGGCTTTGCCAGTGAAAATACTTTTTCTGGAAGCATGTCTGCTACTGTGCTTCCAGGTCACAGTGATTGTCATTCCACCCTATTTAGCATGCGTGACTGTAACTACATTTCACTGCCCAAGACCACCAGGCACACCATGGAAGTCGTAGGCACAGAAATGCAACAATTATAGGAAGAAAACTGCCTGTGAGTCAGGGCCAGTGTTATTTTGTTTTTTTGTGTTTTCCAAAACATCCAAGTCCTACTTTGGGAGTTTGTTTTAGAAAAACCAAAAAGTTTACAGAGCAGAGACAAACCACCATGTCAAAACCTTCTGTTTTTATAGTAATTGCCCCATCTATGGTTACTCTAAAGGCAGTGAGGTTCCCACCAGGCAGGTGAGGATCTTACTATAGGATGGTCGGTTCTTTGCAAGGAGGGAGGAGGCCATAGCCTCCACTGACCAGGTGCTGCTTACCAGACTCTAAATGAGCCTCTCTGTTCCTTGAGTGCCTATGCTTCTGTACAGGGTCCTGTATGGGGATAAGTAACTGTTCTCCCTTCAGACACAAAAAGGCATCTAAGCATAGATAGCATTTTAAATACACAAGGAGAGCCCACCAATTGAAAATGGAAACATCTATGGTTAGGGGAAAAGGAAGTTACCTTTTCGGGACCCCTTGTGAGTACTCATTGATTCCACAGCTTCAATTTCCCAACAAAGGCATGCGGATCCCTTTTCACTTGTGAACATGTTTTTCTAGGACACTTAAACGCCAAGTCCCCTAGCACGCACACCACTATGACAATTCATCTATAAAGGACCTCCTTTTATTGTGGGTGACTTCTGTATTCATGTCTATGCCATAAAAAGATGCACTGTTGGTGGCAAATGAATAACTGTCATGGTGTACATTCCTTTTTAAATCTGTAATAATAAAGAAGAGAAACAAGTAGAGGATGGGGAAGAAGAAGAAGAGGATGAACAGGTGGAGGACTAGGAGGAAGAAGAAGAAGAGGAGGAGGAAGAACAGGAAGAGGAACAGGAGTAGCAGTAGGAGGAGGAGGGTCTCTCTTTCCCAGTTGTCGACCTTGTCAGTAGCTATTTCTGCACCCTTCCCTCTACCCTCCATGCAAGCGTGACTGCAGCCAGGTTATTTTGCATTCTATTTGTATCACCACAATGCAGTACAGGGGGGCTCTTTGTGACCCTCTGCCTCTTAGTTTGAACACCTTTGAGCAGTACTGTCGGTGGATTGTACGAGGAGCACCACCGACACCAAAGACAAGGACAATGACATGGACACTGCTCTCATCTGCTATGAAGAGATGTGCCTTGTGCTCATAACCCACAGCCTATATCCAGTTCAGGACTAGGAACCAAAGCCAGCTCCAGCAATAGCCTCTAACTGAGTATCAGGAATGGTTATAGATCCAAAGTGAATATTATGAGATGTTGGAAATCACAATGGGTTTCAAGAAACCCCATATTATTGGATGCCTGTTTGTCATCAGATTGGGCTGTTCAATACTGCACTCGAATTTGGATGTTTCCCTTTAAGTGTTGCACAAGGTCTGAGTCGCTGGTGTTTAACAATGAATATAAGCTAATCCTCTGAGTCAGAAAAAAATGTTTGGCCTAGAAGCAGGACTCTGCCCATCTTTTAAAAGTCAGATTTAGACTGTGGAACTGGGAAAACATCCTGCTGTTGCTGTGACCTGAGGTGAAGGAGGTAACATATCTGAGCTGAGGATCTGCAATCATCTCACATGCTACTAAGGCACAGCAGCTGGGCCATAGAGAGAAATTAAGCTGCCTGAAGTAAAGAAGCCTGCCAGAGTTCAGAGTGCAGCTGTTATTGCTCAGGTCAACCATGCTGTTTTACATCCAGATGGAACCTCTGCATTTAGACTCTCTTACCAACACCATGAGAGGGAAAGCCCATGCTTTGTGCCAAGACTGCAAGGAGCAATGGAAATGCTCATAGACATCTAAAGTGAACTACACACTTTCAGTGGGTGCCCTGAGCCACTCCTCCTACTGTGCAAACACAATCCTCTTTTGACTCTTTAACTGTGGTGTTTGCAGGCCTTCTCGTACTTTCCCAGGTCTCGGAGGCTGTTGTCTTATTGACAACGAAGGCTGTGTCACTCCCCAAATCACACCTGTGGAGACCTCACCCTTCTTTAGTTATTTTCTGTAACTAGCATGCCACCACTTTGTCCTGCAGGTGTTCCCACAAAGCCAAGAACCTCTTTTGACAGTAGACACTGCTGATCCAAGCACTCCACCCAAGTCCAATATTCTCTCAGCATCAGTACTCTGAGCACAAACACTCAGTTTATGACTTCACGATCAGGGAGTGGCACGAGATACGTCTGTGCTACTACATTTTAAACCAGGACATGTAAGCCTTAAAATTACACTCCAAAACATTCAGAAGTGATAGCGCAAGCCAGACACACATGCAATCAAGCAGGTGTCCATGTATTGTCTCTACATGCACACTAAGATTGAGAGGCAACTTTTACAGCAGTTGGATTGTACCCTCATGCTAGAAATATATTTAACTGTGAATCTTTTGCATTTTACTAGACTACCGAACCTCAACTGAATAAAAAAACAGCATAAAGCAGGACACTGACCGGACATTGCAACTATGTGTTATTTTCCTAAAACTACTTCAACCCCGGGAGTAATCCTTGATGTGTAACCTCCCTAATCCTTATAAACCAAACATTAAAAAGGAGATACTAAGCATTTCAACGTGCTTACAGTAGTACCTAGTTTATGGCACACCACTTGCTGCAAAGTTAACCCCATTGCCACTGTGCTCTCTAGATCTGACGCTTGCTCATTTCGATGCCTGTAGTTCAGTTTGCTAATGGCTCTTACTGTTTTCACATTCATACTCATTTAGACTCCTAGGATACCTTCTGTTTGTCTGTTTTACCGGCCATGCTTTTATCTACCTTTGTACTGGGAGGTGAACCACTAACCTTCCCAGATCCTAATTATCTCAATACAGCCGATGCCACAAGGAATTCTCGATGTAATTGTCCTCTAGGTGCAGCACCGGTAACTTGAAACGCCTTTTGAATTCACTAATGCACCAGTGTCATATGTGGTTTGTGATTCTAGCCATCCAACTACTAGGGCCAACCACAGACTTTTTCCTTGTACACTGAAAAAGGCTCAACACTTAGAGCTTAACTTGCATAGTACGTATACATGGAGTATACTTGTTGACACACTGTTACACGATAGCCTAGGATCCACTGGATCCGCATTTACTCTAACAAGGTACATATCAATCCCTTCTCATGCTAACGGCCAAAAGAGTGCATGTTAAATCTTTTGATCATCTAATACCTCGTAAGAGGATGAGTCTACAATAACCTTTAGAATTTGCTCAAGCCAGTCACAGAATCACCTCAGCCTTTTGTAGACAAAATATTACTGACAATTCTAGAATTACTGCATACTTGGCCACAGCGCATGTAAATACCAATAAACAGAATACGGCTGGGCATTTCTGAGGTTCTCCGCATCACAAACTCACCCATATCTATAAAGAGAACATTCGCAAACAGATATGCAGATGCTTTCGCATTAGGGTATCAACGTCTCCTTAATCAGGAGACGGAGTCAGAAGGGTCATAAGCCCTATGGTCATCCTCATCATCGGGACAAGTATTATAGAGAGGTTTTAGGTAGCTCACATGAATGGCAGAATGCATATGAGAGACAGCTGAATACAACTTTTCCCAGATGTATTCATACTTCCAGCACAGAAGTGGACGTATTGATCAAACCGAGATTTAATGTCCATACCCACAGAAATCTTGAAAATGTAAGGACAACCTAGATAGAACAATCAACTGCCCCCCACTGCAGAGTCTGGGGTGGGCGGTAGTAGGAAAGGAGGGACAACGTAAAAGTGAGAGAGTGAGAGTGCAAGACTATGTAATAGGACCAGTGACGGCTGGTGACCGCTGATGGATTTGACTCGAATTCCAGTGAGACTGTTTGACTTCTCAGTGGGTTTGAGGGGGGCTCATTAAGTCCCACTCTGACTCACTCGGCCTTGCTCTCACTCTGACTCACTCAATTAGTCTCACTCATTCTTAGGTTGACTCTCACTCAATCTCATTCATTCTCACCCAGCCCCCTCGCTCTCACTCAATCAATATCATTGTGACTCCCCTTGTCTCATTCAGTCTCAATTGTTCCCACGTAGTCCCACTCAGAGGAATCACTCTTTCTCACTCATTCCCTGACTCTGACTCACTCTTCCTCACTCATTCTCTGACTCACTCATACTGTGACCTGCTCAATTTTACTCATTCTCAACCAGTCTCACTTAGTCTTACTCATTTTCACTCATTATCAGTCAATCAATCTTACTCTGATTCATTCGAGTTCACTGACTTCTCATCTAGTCTCACTCCTTCTCACTAATTCCTACCTAGTCCCACTCATTCAGACTCACTCTGACTAAATCAGTCTTACTGATTCTCACTGTCTTACTCATTCTGACTTACTCAGACTGAGACTCACTAAGTTATACACACAGTAGCACTGACTGTCATTTCCCCTCACAGTAACACTCACTGTCATTCTCCTCACTCACTATCATTCATTCACACTCATTCTCACTCTTCCTGTCGCCCATTGTCACTCACTCACTGACTCCCTCCACTGATTCTCTCACTTTCACTCACACACACACCGCCCAGATTCACATGCTGTCCCACTCTTACCCACAAACACACACACTTACCTATATGCCCAGCACACAACATTTAAAAACTCTATAACATTTTACTTACCTTTCTGCATGTCCTGTTAGGAAGATTGCTCCTTTCAGCTTTTGGCTCTGGGGCATGATACTGAAACTGCAAACCTGCGCAGTGGCAGATTTGAGGTTTTAGTCAATACTCTTTTGCACCAACTCTGTGATGAGTTGGGAATGGGTGAGGTGACAGGCTGATTGGTATGTAGCCAGGGGAACTGCAGGGCTTAAGCCTGCAGTGTCCATGTCTACCTTTAGCTGTAATACCTAGCACGTCACAAATGGGGGAGGCACAGAGGTGTGCCAGGGATGGAATTTCTCCAGCCCTGGTGATCTCACTCTCTCTGAAGGTTGGTGCAGGTGCCTTTGTGCGCCTGCACCAGCCATCAGACAAAGACTGTTGCCGGACCAAAGGACGTCGGAGTTTTTATTATACCAAGATATTATGTACTCTTAGTATAACAAGAACAAAGGAGCCAACCACTGAATAGGATTACATAATTTGTGTAAAAATGCTATGGTACCCGAGGAAAGATACATTTTGCTCACAGGGGACTGAATTATGTTTGATGTAAACAAGTGATGATTTGTTTAACTGAACAGAAATAATACTCAAGTGAAAAAAGCTCTTCCACACAAAGCACATAGAGGTAAAGAGTGTGGTGAAGAATCACTGAACCCATATCCGTGCATTCTTTGCGCAAGCAGCATGAGCACCATTAAGTGTTACCAATCTAGGCGGACAAGTTCAGCACACTAGGTAGAAATAGGTCAAAGTCTGTCTCACCATGTAGAGAGTAAGACCTGATCAACGGCAAGGCAAGCCTCGCATTTTTCAGAAATTCCAGGAATAACCCGACACTTCAGCGGACCTAGACGGAATATGAAGAGAAACTAGCCTCCCACCAGCTCATATCTACTAGTTGCCACCTCAACAGTTATTGCGATACCTCCCCAGAGTAGGTGCAGGTCACTTCTGAGTATACACCACTACTAAGGGAGGAGGCACCCCTGCCTGTAGCGGAGAGGAAGAAAGTTACCAGACCATGGCATAGTGTGTTTAATTTACAAGAGTTTGAGAGTGTGAGGCACAATGTGTGTTTATATTTCCCTAAAGGAGTAGGTCGTGGTTATACATAGTTATATTTTGCCTTGCTTCCACAGGGGCATTGCGGATAACAACTTGCAATTGAGGCACAAAGAGCCTCTTTGTGCATATGTCATTCTCTTGCCAGTGCACACTCAATCTGAGGTTTTACTGGACTGATGGGCCAGGATGAAGGTACTGTAGATATTCTTGTATGCTGGCACTAAATCCTTATAGCATACCAGTATAAGATGTGTGGCCCCTACTGTACAGGTTAGCACAAGTTGAGGTCCAATGATAAAGGTGGGGGAAGGGGCATTTTGTCCTGTATGGGAAAACCGGGCCTACGCCTCAGTGCTTATATTTTCCAAGATTAGAAGGAATGCAGGGCACCAAAGGAAGAGCATTTCCCAACTAGAAACCTCCCTAAAACCTCCTTATACCTTCTTCAGTGGACACTGACTCTACATAACACAATATACTTGGCTTTGCTCCAATAACAAGCTTTTGTTAGATTCATTCATCTATAAATTTCAGACCAGATGCAAATTAAAATTTGAGATGGCATTGAGTGGAATTACGATAGCTGGACAACAAACAGCTAGAAGAGGAAAATAGATACCTTGACAACTACCAATCGAGTTATTTCCGATAAAACACCATGCACGTCTTATAAAAATACTCAATAACACAGACATTGGAACAAAGGTGTTAATGCATCTTTTTCAGTTAGCAGTTTTTAGCCCCACCCCAGAAACATATTCAACCTATTGATAAGAGATGCCTTCGCCTTTCCAGTTCCCGGCACCGGATCCAGAATCACATCTCAAACAGACATCCAAAGCACAAAATACACCAAGCCAACTGTATCAAAAATTGAATACATCTGCAATGGTGCGTCTTCAGCTCTGAGTATACAAACAGCTTATTTTTGTGTTTTTTTAAGGATGTCTGGACGAGGTACTATATTTCGATGCTTAAACTCAGATTAAAACCCTTACCTTATTCTCACATATTATATATTGAGAAGGGACTGGCAAAACTGTGACGTATGTGGTCAAAGTCCGGTATAAATGTAGAGTGCCTATAATGAACAAAAAACGACGTCCAACAATTGACCTGAAAAACATGAGAGATAAATATATTTTAATAAATGACTCTAAAATGTGCTATATTGTAAGAAGATCCAATTTACATGCCTGTCAATGATATGAAACATAGGACCAGATTAACAAACAGGCAGGTCTCAAAACGTGGTCGCAAATTGCGCACTATTTGCAACCTGGATCAGATTATGCAATGCAGCATATCTACCAATAGGTCCTGTTGCAAAATACCCAGTTGCAGGGGGTTGCAGGACGTCCTGTCTAATGAATATGCTTTGGCAGGTCATTATTTGTGAGCCCTTGTAAGTGGGTAACAAACCACTGATACATCTTATAGAAGAAGTCCCTTTCATGCTGCCTTCTAACTATCATTTGGAATGAGTTGGTAAACTACTTTTTGCGATTTGGAATGATGGAATAGGCTTTACAAATCGCAAAAAGGGTCTAATAAAGAGCAAAAAGTCATTTTTCACCAGCAAACCCTGTGATTTTGTGAATCGCAGGGTTTGAGACCGCTAAATGGCTTAGTAGAAGCGGCCTGCAGTGACTTAGCCAACATTTATTTCTGGCGCAACAAATTTACATGAAAAATGTAAAAATGTCTCAGTGCATGTCTACCACGATTTCTGCTGTCTAACTGTATTTCTAAACAACTGCCAATAGCAATCTTTAGCACAAACACATAATTTTGCATCTTCTAGAAGTAATACTGTGCTTTAGATTCTTGCTTGCCAAGCTTGTGAAAGCATTCTAAGTAGGATCCTAGACCCGCAGCTCATCTCCTCTACTACCTCAGGTTCTATGTCCAGACATTGGGTTTGGAATTTCCAACATTGCCTGTGCGGTAGATTTGCCATGTTTTCCAAACCCTAACTTCTTTGGATTGTAAATGTGTTTTGAATGTACGTTAATCAGTCAATAAGTTCACTGTTTTAGTAAACTATCTCATCGAGTTTTGTAACCATTCCAACATTAGAGGAAAACAATCACAATACTTTTTATCATATGAAGTGGGAAATATAGCAGTGAACATTCCAGAGACTTTTAGTGTCTAGATGTTCCTACCAACTAAAGGAGCATCGTTTCCTCTATATGAGAAGTATAAAATGTAACATGCAACTCAAGGCTTTTTCAGTTAAGATATAGATGTGAGGGAAAGAGTAGAGTGAGCAACAAGCCGGAATGACATAGTTCAATCTTAAATCGTCACTAGCCAACACGGGGTAGAGTGTCGATAATTTGTAAATTGTGCTTTAAATCATCTATTTGGTGTCCACAGGACAGAAGGGCAAGGTCATGATCATCTGCCAGAAGTCAGATTCTGATGTAAGAAAAGTAATGTACTAAAACGCTCCTAGAACTAGAGATAGTTGAAATCTACCAACAAACCAATACACCCCTCTTTTTCTTGGTTAGAGCTGCGACCACCAGGGGACCTTGCAAAAATAGCTAATGATAACCCAAGTCTTCGCCACGTGCAGTATTCTCATCCTCAATACAACCATGGCGTGGAAATCCAGTTGATGGCACGCCCATCTTCCTGAGGCTGTCTTTTAGTGATTTCAGCAAGAAGAATGGAACCAGGACCCCAATAAAATTACAAGTAGGTCAAAATGCTTCTGTACTGTATTTATCGAGAAAAGCATGGATTGTTCTAGAGATATCCTCAATAATGACAGGAACTCTCAGTAAAAACTATTACTTGGCTAAAAGGGATACAGATGCCAAGAGCATTAACACTGTGGTAGCACAGTTGGAACATGCATGCACACCTGATTTAGGATTACTGAAGTGTGCAGGATTCTAGCTCCAAAGGGGTTCTATATTATACTATCACGAACAAAATGTTTTGTTTGTATTCACATTATCAAGTGCCCTGATATTATGAAGGTAAGTATAAATGTACTATTGTTTTTTCAAAATCTATTATCAAGAGCAGGGATGGAACAGAGTTCTCAGAGTTGAACGGATTGGCTTGAAGACAACAGATGTCTATGATCATGTGTAAAGGCTCCAGCTACAACAAACTTGTAGTCAGTGCACCATAGGCAAGGGAAATATTGAATATCATTAATAAGGGAAAGCTCAATTTCCCCTTTGCCTAATCTCAAACAGCTCTCACATCCAACCATTGCTTGTCTTGTCGGAGTTAAACAGCATTCGGTACCACTCCGTTTATCAGTCTGCTTCTACCAGGTAGCCAGCCGCGGTCTGCGGTCCGTGCAGGTAACAGCGGTGGGGCGTTGGGGCCGCGTTGGGGGGGATTTCGCGGTCTGATGCCAAGGGAAAATTAATTATTTATTTAATTTTCTCTCAGCATCGTCCCTCGAAATCCCCCCCACGCGCCCCACCGCCTCACCACTGTTACCTGCATGGACCGCCGCTGCAGGTAGCTGACAGAGATGGGAATTTTGAAAAGGAAACATTGTCTGCGGTTCATCAACACGGTGATGACACTGTAGATTATTTCTCTAATTATTTTCCAGAGGGGCATTACAAACAAGTTAAACTAAATGGAAGAATAGATTTACCTCTACTGTCCCCCAAAGGAGGACGCTTTCCTTAGGAACATTTGGAACTAACTACACTGATTGTGGTCCTATGCATAAATAAGACCTACTAAAAAAAGGGTTTCCTCAATAACAGCAAATTTCTAGCAGCACTAAATATTCAAACTTTTCAACGGGGAGTGAAAAGTTTAATTTGACAACTTAGGCTATCTCTATTGCCCATGATTCAAGGGAGCTCATGTACTAAGCACAACAGAGAATCTCTCCCATATGAATCCTGAAAAATCTGGTTTGCACGGCATGAAAGATTGACTAAATACAGTGTAACAGTTTAGAAACGACCAACTTACCTCATATTTTTTCAAGGGTAGATCAGAGAATTGGTGATATTTGGGAAAATGATCCACAGTGAATATGGCTTTTCCACTGTTGAATGCACAAAAATATTTTGGAATTCTCCTCATTTATTATTATTATTATTATTATTATTATTAAGCATTTGTAAAGCGCCTGGCTACCCTTAGGCATCCCCACGCTATCAGTGACAAGAAGAGTCGGAAGGCATGCTGATTATGGCAGATTCTGGAACGGCCAAGTCTTCAACTGTTTACGAAAAGTAAGATGGTGTGGGGTGGAGCGCAATTGAAGCGGGAGGGCGTTCCAGAGCTTGGCTGCATTATAGGAGAACATGCGGCCCCCGGATCGCACTCTCTTAATTTTTGGGACCACTGCCAAAAATTGATCTGCAGACCGAAGACGTCTCATTGGGTGGTAAAAGGCCACCAGAGATTGATTTATCTTGGGACCTGTTCCCCATAGAGTTTTATGAGCTATGCACAAAGCTTTGAACTTGATCCTCTCTGTTATCGGCAGCCAGTGAAGTATTTTTAACACAGGCTTCACTGACTCACCGTGGGGCACAGGCCAGAGCAGTCTAGCTGCACAATTTTGTACCACCTGTATTTTCTTTATAGTGGCCTTTGTGGTGACCAAGTAAAGGGAATTCCCATAGTCCAGCTGTGAGAGTACCAATGCCTGTACTGTCACTCTTCGTGCCGGGACTGGGAGCAATGGGAGGATTTTCCGTAACATTCTGATGATTCCAAAGCATGTTGCGGCTAGCTTAATTGCTTGGCTATTGAAGTTAAGAGCTTTATCTAGCCAGACTCCTAAGCTTTTTATCTGCTCTTTGGGGGTTGGGGGGGGACCAAGGCATTTGGGCCAGCTTAGTCCTGCTGCCTCTATAGCCGCCCCGGGGTGATTGCTTAAAATCATTAGCTCCGTCTTGTCTCCATTGAGTTTGAGACAAGACTGATCCATCCACAAGGCCACCGCTTCCATACATGCTTCAATGTTGATCCGTGACTTCTTAGGGTGCTTTAGCGCTACCACCAGTTGCGTATCATCCGCATAGGTGATAATTTGGATTCCATAAGGAAGGACTAATTCGGCCAGTGGTTTAAGATATACATTAAAAAGAGGGGGGCTCAATGATGAGCCCTGGGGGTCTCCGCACAAGAGCTGTAAACATTTAGAAGTGCACTCCCCCTCGAACACCTGGAATGTTCTATCCTTCAGGAAGGATTTGATCCATGACAGGGCCTTGCCCGAGACTCCAACCATTCTGAGCCTGTCAATCAGGATGTTATAATTGACAGTGTCAAATGCGGAGCTCAGGTCCAGTAAGATGACCGCCACTGTCCCTCCTTGATCAATAATTTTCCTGGATTCCTCCACAACTGCTAACAAAGCTGTCTCTGTCCCATGGTTTGGGCGGAAGCCTGTCTGGGTGGAATGCAGAAGAGAGTGATTCTCCAGGTGCTCTGAGAGGAGCTTATTTATATATTTTTCAAGTATTTTCCTGGTCCCGGGAAGTAGAGAGACCGGTCGATAATTGCTCCACACCTCTGGGTCGAGGTTAGGTTTTTTCAGGAGAGCCTTTATCATGGCATGTTTCCATGTCAGCGGTACCTGTCCACTCACTAGCGAGGAGTTTAAGACCTCCAACAGGACCGGGAGAACAGTTCCTCCTACCTTGCAGAGTTTTTGGAGGGGCGCTGGATCGAGGGGAGAGCCTGAATTGACCTGGGCGAAGAGCTGTGATAACATGGTCATATCCAAACATGGAAAAACTTCCAGGCTGGGAGCGCTACTGCTCACATGGGGCCTGATTCACAGAACTAACTTACGTCAAAAACGTAAAGTTAGTACTTTTTGGTATTCACAGAATGAACTTACTCATTTCGGTATTCACAGAAGTTAGTAGTCCTAACTTTAGGACTCCTAGATGCCTTTGTGAATACCGAAAGTCTTAAAGTTAGGATTTTTCTCAGTTTAGGAGTAGTAAAGTTAGGACTCCTAACTTTAGGACTCCTAAATGCCTTCTGTGAATACCGAAAGTCTTAAAGTTAGTATTTTTCTCAGTTTAGGAGTAGTAAAGTTAGGACTCCTAACTTTACTACTCCTAAACTGAGAAAAATCCTAACTTTAAGACTTTCGGTATTCACAAAGGCATCTAGGAGTCCTAAAGTTAGGACTCCTAACTTTACTACTCCTAAACTGAGAAAAATCCTAACTTTAAGACTTTCGGTATTCACAAAAGGCATCTAGGAGTCCTAAAGTTAGGAGTCCTAACTTTACTACTCCTAAACTGAGAAAAATCCTAACTTTAAGACTTTCGGTATTCACAGAAGGCATTTAGGAGTCCTAAAGTTAGGACTACTAACTTCTGTGAATACCGAAATGAGTAAGTTCATTCTGTGAATACCAAAATGAGTAAGTGTATTCTGTGAATACCAAAAAGTACTAACTTTACGTTTTTGACGTAAGTTAGTTCTGTGAATCAGGCCCAAGGTCTCTGTTCTGATCGGTCTTATCAGTACTTCTACTTTGGGGGAATGTGTTATAAATATTTTAAAAAAAATGTATTAAAAAACTCTGCGAGTTCATCGCATCGTGCTTGTGCGGAGTCAGAGGGAGATCCGGTGCACAGTATTTGGTGAGTTTTTTAGTAATTTGGAATATTTCCCTGGGTGCATTTGCACCTGCGATTATTTTTTCTTCGTAGTATAGGGCTTGGGCTTTCTTTATCTCTGATTGATACATTTTTATGGCCTCTCTATAAGTCTGTTTTTTTTCTGCATTATAGTCTTTTCTCCATGCTCTCTCTAGTTTCTTACAATTTTGTTTGAGTTCTCTTAATTTAGGTGAGGACCATGGTGTATGTTTTTCCTTTGATTTTTCCATCATCCATTTATGTGGGATCGTGACATCCAAAGCGGATTTGATCCAATGGTGGTAGTTGTCAGATGCTATGGTTGTATTGGTTTCTCCCACTGGTCTGAATCTCTCCAGCATCTCAGACCAAGCTTCTGGCGATAGTTTTGCCCAGGGGCGAGCCCACAACTTGTCCCTTTGTGTCCCCGCAAGCTGATGTGTGGTATTCCAAATCATCGGGATTAGGAAATGGTCAGACCATGGCATGGGGACAGGGCTTTCTATATAGAGCTGTTTGTCATTTGAGAAAACTGTAGGAGTTGATCAATGTGGCTACCAGTGAATCCACTGTACCAGATGTTTATTTACGGAGGCCTGGGGATTTGAGTCTCAAAATCACAAACTGACAAATGAACTGCATGTGACTATGCAAAATGACTGAAGCCAGGAAAAGGGATACGTACACTTTAAGAATCCTGGTGTCTAGACCAGGTGTCTCCAACGAGCCGTCTGTAAGTAGCTCCCCTGTGTGCAACCTAGCCTGCTTAATTGGAAGCTTTAGCTTTATTGAATTAATATATATACCACAAATGAGTGTGCATTCAAGACGGAAATGTGTGTATTTTTAGTACTCACAAGCTGTTAGAAGAATTTCCAAAATATATTTAAAGGTGATGTTTTAGTGATAAATTGTGTGCCATTGAGGAGACTTATTACTAACACTATTACCTTGTCACCAAAGGGCATTGCAAGTGCATTGCAGCTGTTATATATAACCCATGTTGAGGCATTCCAAATTGACAAAGCATTTTCTTTTCCTCTTACTGCTGGCAGTGCTGACTGATGCACTGAGCTATTCACTGCTAGCAATCTCACATGTGGTGGCTACTAATGTAACCTAGTCTGATGTGGTCAATGTTACAACTCTAATAATAATAGCTTACAATGATTTTCATTGACCATAGGTAGCTCTTATCACAGAAAAGGTTGGACACCCTGGTCTAGACCAACCAGTGGTACAGTGCTTAGGATTATCACTACTCAGATCATCCTGATCTTATCCGTAAACAATATATGCAACTGCCTGCACCTCCTCTGAGAAGGAATGAGCCAGCCTGGATCTGACCAGCTTGTGCACCATTCTGAAGAGTTATGTTGAGCACTTCCTTGCAGAGTCCATCCTTTTGCCAATATAAGATATTTTCAACCAAGACATCAAATGTTGGGATACACCTAGTAGGAAACAAACCCTTGGTACTCCCAAAAACTACGCCAGCTTAAACAGATGTGTAAAAGGCACGAAAGAAGTTGGAGGAAGGACTTCTCCGCTGCTAGTAGAATTAAATACCGAGAGGCTATTAAAATATATAAAAATGAAATTAAAAATACTCAAGCCCTCTATTATCAAGGAATCATCCTAGCTGCAAATTCCTCAAGGGAGATTTTTAAAATCGCCAATTCTCTTCTTACCCCCCCTACCCCTCCTACTGGTAACAAGAATGTTCAATCACGGTGTGAACAAATCGCCGATTTCTTTTCAGAAAAGATACAAACTATTTATAACTCCTTTCCTCCTATGACCGATCCACAAATATGTGGATCAAGTGACATAATCACATTTGACGTCCCTTTTTTGTTGGAGGAATTCCATCCCTTGGACCTTAACATCCTGCAAAGATTGCTCAAACAACTTAAATCAGGTTCTCCCCTAGATGTCGCCCCTCCTACTATTCTCCACAAAATTGTGGAGGTGGTATCACCGGTTATACTTGATTGTATAAATTCATCACTTAGAACCGGGATTGTGCCACCAAAATGGAAACATGCAAGGGTGAAAGCGCTTTTAAAAAAACCTAATCTTGACCCAGAAAACTGGGGAAATTATCGGCCAATTTCTTTACTGCCAGGAGTCAGTAAACTCACTGAAAAATATGTTAATTCGATTCTATCAGCCTTTTTGGAAGACAACAATCGTCTGCATCCCACGCAAACTGGTTTTAGACCCCAACAAGGTACAGAGACCGCCATTTTAGTTGCAGTAGAAGAAATCAGGAAGACCCTTGACAACGGAGGCTGCGCTGCGCTTATCCTATTGGACCTGAGTGCGGCCTTTGATACTGTCAATCACCAACTTTTGATACAAAGATTGAGGGACGCCGGAGTGACTGGGTTGGCACTAAAGTGGTTACAGTCTTTCCTTCACAACAGGGTCTATTCGGTTTTCGAACCGTCTTGGCTCCCCTCCTGCCCTTAAAAAACAAGTAAAGAGTTTAGGAGTATGGATTGATTGCAATCTCGATTTTAGAGAGCAATCGCATATAGTGGCTGCGAGCTGCTACGGATTATTAAGAAGGTTTAGAAAGATACTACCCATGCTCCCGCCTGTGGCGAGACGACTGCTGGTGCAGGCTCTTGTTCTATCACGGCTCGACTATGCCAATGCCCTATACTTGGGAGCCCCTCAGGCTACCATTAAAAGACTACAAACAGTACAGAACTGTGCGGCTCGTATGCTCCTGAACATACCTAAACGCTCCTCTGCAAGGCCTGCTCTCGCTACCCTGCATTGGCTGCCCGTCCAGGAAAGAGTGCAGTTTAAGGCCCTGTGTATCACCCATAAATCATTTTTAGGAAAGGGCCCGCCCCTGATCCGCCCCTGGAGTAAACCTTATGTACCCAACAGAGCTCTTAGATCGGAGAAAAAAGGATTAATCTGTGTACCGAAGATTAAACGTGCACGTAGTGGAGGTCGACTATTCACATACAACGCATCTAGACTCTGGAATAGCATTCCCCTACACATACGCTCCGAACCTGATCACCTTAAGTTCAGAAAGCTCCTGAAAACCTTTCTCTTTCATTAATCTTTTCACAGTCTACTCTCCTCGTAGCTCACTGGACGTCTTAGCGCTGGGATGCCCCTGGGTAACCACGCGCTTTATAAATGTTCCTTCATTCATTCATTCATCTGCTTCTTATGTTTACCCCCACTTTTTGCTTGATGTCTCACTGTTTTTGACTAGTCTGACTGGGATCCTGCTAATCAGGACCCCAGTCTATCTGCTTTCTCCCATAAATTGACATACATGTACTTTGGTACACTCCAGATTGGATACTGGGGTACCCTTATAAGTCCCTAGTATATGGTACCCATGTACCCAGGGCATAGGTACCCCAGAGGCCTCCCATGGGCTGAAGCATGTATTATGTCACCCATGAGAGGCCATGCAAAATGGAACTCTAGGTCTGCTACAGCAGCCTGTGTAAGATGGTGCTTGCACCACTTACTTTAGATATAGGTTCACTATATCTATATCACTACACTTAAAACTTGTAAGTCACCCCTATAGCAGGCTTTATCAATCCTGAAGGCAGGGTGCTGGGTTTTTAGTGAGAGGGTGCCCCTGCATGAGCAGAGCCCCTTTGCAGCCTTCGGAGACCATTCTCCCGGGTTGTCTGTGACTCAGCCGGACATATAGGTAGAGGTGCATTATAACCTCGCGGTAAATGTTATCTATCACGAAAACGGCTGCATAGAAACATATCGTGTTTGGTATCAAACACCTTGGAATCATACCTCCACACCAGTAACTGATGTGGGAGGTATGATTCCACCCTTCAGACGCGAGCTTCGTGGGGTCACTGGTCTAACCGGTGCCAGCCTTCTCGACCCGGACAGCACAAAATGGATGCTGTCGACCAGAGACACATTTCTGCCCTCCTGCTGCTGAGCCAAGCTCGAGCACAGAAAGGCAGCACAATAGGCATCCTGTCACAGGGAGGTGTGACCACCTCCCAGACAGGATTTAGTGTATTGGGGCTGGGTGGGTGCACTCTGAGAGTGCCTGAAAGTCTGCATCTGGGGCACATTTGGTGTCCCTGTGCATAGTCCAGCTCAAACCAGTTCTGTGAGCCACTGGCTCCTGCTCTGGCGCGAAACTGCACAAAGGACATGGGTGAGGCCACCCCTCTGTCCTCCCCCTCCCCTAGGAGGGTCCCCTGAATCTGTCCAACCCTCTCCCGTGGGTATAAAATGGGTTACCTGGCTACAGGACATTAGATTTTACGTGGACAAGATTCTGCAAGAAGAAACCACTGATCTTCGACCATCTGGACACTCTGGACTTCGCTAGACTTCGACTGGGCCCGACCTCGTCTCCCTCTCCGTCCAAAGCTTTGTCTGTGCCCGTGCTCCATACAGGCTCCATGCAGGACCTGTGGTGCTCCCAAAGACAACTGAAGAATCTCCCTTGGAGTGAAGGAGTCACTCCCCTGCTTTGCAGGCACCTAAGCGCAACTGACCGGTCTGCTGCTCCTGAGCTCCTGCAGACTCTGAAGATTACAGCAACACAGGAGGTGGGTTTCCGAAAGTCCCTGAGGTTGAGCTGCCTTCTCACCCAGTTTGAGGCCAGTATCCCTTGTGGGGACCGTGTGACCCGAACCCCTGTGCACCGTGTCCATTTGCAAGTGCATATGCTTGTTGGCAATTCCCGAGCTTGTGCATTAGACTCCATATACTCCTGTCCCTGAGCAGTATTTGCACCAAAGATCTCCGGCCTCCTTGCACCGAGTGTTCCGTGGGCTGGTACTTTGCAATCTTGCTTGAGGTCCCCTCGCGACTCCTGGTCATCTGGCCTGTGGGTCCTCCTGAGGGTCATATTGATCTCTGTTGGGCTTTTCTGGTTGCTCCAGACGTGCCCTGACTCCCCATTGCTTGGTGAGTCCCCTGGACCTTGCTGGTCCACACTGTAACCTGCTTGACCTTCCTGCGTGGGTTGCTTTTGCCAAGGCTTGTTGGTGCTCCAGCCGGACACTGACCCCCTCAGCACTCGACATCCTTCGTGGGACAGCTCACCTCCGGCCCCTGGTCATCCTTGACGTCTCCTGGTCCTCGTGGCTGCAGAGTCAAGCATCCCTTCTTCGCACCTGAAGCACCCGACATCGGTGGGCATTCGTCTACCGAGCCCCTGGTCACTCTGAAGTGACCCAGACTTTGTCCCCTCTGCTTTCAGGTTCCATCTTCCTCGAATCCAGGCTTGGATGTTATGTTATGTTATTTTAATTTTATAAGGCGCACAGCTACCCTAGGGTTTCCCGGCGCCGCCTGAAAGGAGCCAATGCAGACAGAAGGGATCTACATATTAAATAGCCAGGTTTTTAAGCCCCTTCGGAAGTTCTCATACCAGGTTCAATTCGAAGATCAATCGGAAGGGAGTTCCATAAGGAGGGGCCCAGATGGGAAAAAGAACGATCGCCCATGTGCACTAGTCTCGTCCTAGGAACAATAAACTTGGCCTGGGTGACTGAACGAAGTGCACGAGATGGCACATAAGGATGAACAAGAGTCTTCAAGTAAGGAGGTGCCTTTCCAGATTTTATCTTAAACATAAGACTCAGTGCCTTAAACTTAATGCGGCTTTCAATCCGGACCAATGAAGATCCCGAAGTGAACCGGAAATGGAAGCAGTTTTAGGTATCTTGCAAAGCAGCCTCGCAGCAGCATTCTGCGCTAGCTGTAGCTTGCGTAACACCTCCTTGGCGGCACCCAGATACAAGATGTTGCTGTAGTCCAGTCTTGAGGTGATAAGAGCCTGGACCACCGTACGTTGGGTAGAGGAAGGCAACATCCAAAAGATTTTTTTTAGCCATCTAAGGATTGTGAAGCAAGTCGAGGCTACTCTCACTGCTTGCTGCTTCATGGAGAGTTGGTCGTCAATTAAGACACCCATTTTTTGAACTTGATGTTTAGGCTGGGGCAAAGGACCCATTTCAGTGGGCCAGTGCTGGGGGCCCCACAGGTCTTTATTTCGGCCCACAATCAGCACTTCTGTTTTCTTGCCGTTAAGTTTCAACAGGTTGGTATGCATCCAACCTGCAATATTCCTCAAGCCGGCCTGAAGTAAGGAAGGATTGAGAGCTCCATCAGCAGAGAGGGAGAACACAATCTGGGTGTCATCGGCATATGAGAAAAGGGACAACCCTGCTTCCTCAGCAATCCTCGCCATGGGTCTAACATAAATGTTGAATAGTAATGGGCTGAGGATAGAGCCTTGGGGAACCCCATAAGGGGAATTATGAATCTCGGAACATGATGTCGGCGAGAAAACCTGAAACGTTCGATTAGTCAGGAAGTCAGCAAGCCACTTGAGTGCTTTATCAGTCACTCCCAGTAATTGCAGCGCCTGCAATAGCATGGAATGTGAGACAGTGTCAAATGCGGCACTTAGGTCCAAGAGAATAAGTGCCACAGTACCACCCGCGTCAACTTGCTGGCGCACCATATCTGTGACCCCGAGCAAAGCGGTTTCAGTGGAAAAGCCCGCTCTGAAGCCTGATTGAGAGCCATGGAGGAAATTTTGGGAGGTCACAAAAGATGTCAATTGTGAATTGACATGCTTTTCCAAAATTTAGGAAAATGCAGGAAGAAGGGAAATGGGCCTAAAATTAGATAATTGCGTGGGGTCAGCATTGGCCTTCTTTAACAACGGCAAAACCATTGCGTGTTTCCAAATGGATGGAACAATAGCCTCTGCTAAAGAGGCATTAAGCAGCTCCATGATCAACATCAAGGATGATGGTGCAAATTTCTGAAGCACAGTAACAGGGATGGGATCTCTAGGGAGCCAGATTTCAGGCTGCCCAATATTCGCCTGAAGGAATCAATGTCTAGGGGTGCCCAGCAGTCAAGGATTCCACCGGACCCTCGTCACCTTCATGGCAGCAGTACTTCTTTGCAGCTCTCCATTGAGAACGACGGCAGTTTCCGACGCCACTTCAGACTTATGCACCCGGCTCCCCTGGGATAGGTAACTCGGGTACTACGGTATCCACGGGTGGGGTGGCTCTTCAAACTCTTAAGTTCCAACAGGTTTGCTCGAATTCCTCCTAGAAGGGTACTTAAACATTAAAAGTGTAACCGTGACTTCCCCATAGAATTGTACGGAGCCGGCGGTCGTGTTCCCACACTGCACCCGGCCTCCGTGGGGTCCCTGTCTACTCACCTTGGGTGGTTCCTTGGGGTTCCAGCGATTCTACGTGCTGCAGACATTGTCTTGATCTCAGTCGTGACTGTTATACCACTATTTTAGTATATGGTTTGGTCTCCCCCTGGAGCCCACTGTGTATTGTGCTACTTACAATTGTTCGATTGATCTCGGATTGTGTGCTTTGTGTTCTATCCTCGTGTAGAGGATAGTAGAGAGTGTTATATTAATAAATACATATTTTTATATAACTACTGTGTGGTTCTCCTTTCATTTAGTCATTCAGGAGTGATATACTGGTAAAACAAGCTGCTTTACATTCCTTCAAGATTAAGCCTGAAGGCTGCTCTCCATAGCTACTACTAGGATAGCTTTCATAAAGGTTATCTTTGACCTCATACATCATAAGGGTCGTGTGGATTGGTACAGGGTGCCCACTTTAACCAGTGGACAGCATATACCAAGCCACCTTTTCACATTGGTGGCAGTGGTTGGGATTCAAGCTTGCTATTGTTTTACCAGATGAATCTCATTGAGTGATTAACTGAAAACCACTAAAAGTATTAGGCACATATAATACAAGATTTGAATAAGTAAGTTCTACTGAACTTGGAGTTGGGTAAGTCAAGGGTCTAGCACACCCTTTCTCCAACTCAAGAGAGTTTAGTCTCCACTAGGTTAGGTAGGTGCCTACACCACATAACACTAGTATGTCTTCTAGAGGAGAAGCCAGTGGCTCTCTGCCAACTAGGTACAATGGCCTCTCATTCCAGGAATTGCAAGCCATGTGTGTGTCTAGGAAGTTGAGGACAGGGAGAAATGCAAACACCTAACGTCTCATTGAGGTGTTACTCTTAGATGATCTTAGGAAGACCCCAGGGTCTGATGAGGTAGAAAGAGTGGGTGGTGCAGGGAATGAGGAAAGGCCAGGAAGTGAAACCTTCTTTGACCTGGAATCAAACCCTGACCGGGGGATCAAGATGATTCCAACCTGGACAACATAGATCTTCTAGGAGGTGGGGGAGAAGGCCCTAGTGTCCCTCTCTTCACCCCTCCAGGAAACGTACAGAGTTTACCAAGGAGATCTAGATCTCCCTCTGCAGAATCTCACCATTCAGGAACTTCTGTAGGGACCTCCATGTCTCATAAGAGAGACAGCTCTTATGACAGACAGTGCCAATTTCTAGAGCTTGAGAAAGTCAAGCGTAGGCTCAGGCAAGAGCAATTGGCACTGGATAGGGAATCCCTAGAGCTACAGAAGGTTAAAAAGAGATTGGGACTAGAGTCCCATGGTGGCAGCAACAGTGTCCCTAGGATTAAGGAGTATACTTATGATCATAGGAACCTGAGCAAGATAGTCCCTTTCTACCATGGTGGGGATGACATCAACAAATGGATAACTGCTTTGGAGAGGGCCTGTAAAGTACAGAGGGTCCCCCAAGAGCAGTGGGCAGCTATCTTGTAGCTCTCCTTTGCTGACAAAGGTAGAGATAAGCTCCTCACTGTTAGAGAAGAGGATGCTGATAATTATTCAGTTCTGAAGAGTGCTCTCATTGATGGGTTTGGCTTAACCACTGAGTAATACAGGAGTAAGTTCAGAGACACCCAGAAAGCACAGACTCAGGACTGGGTTGACTTTGTAGATTGTGCTACTAAGGCTCTGGAAGGCTGGTTACTTGGCAGTAAAGTGAATGATGTCAAGGGATTGTACAATTTAATTATGAGGGAGCAGATCCTTAATAATTGCCAAAATCAGTTGTTGCATCAATACCTGGTTGACTCTCATCTGACTTCTCCCCAAGAATTGGGAAAGAAGGCAGATAGATGGGTCAGAACCAGGGTGAAGCAGAAAACTCAGAACCAAGGTGGTGACCAAAAGAAGTCTGATTCTAAACCAGCCGATAAGGGTGGGGAGAAGGGTAAAGACCAAAAGTCTTCAGGGCCCCAAAAACCTGCATCTGAGGGTGGTTCACAATCTAACAAGGGAAAAGGCAGAAAGAAGCCTTGGTGTTACCTGTGTAAGGAAAAGACACATTGGCCTAGGGATGCCAATTGTACCAGAGCCAAGGATCCTCCTACCAACACCACTGCCCCTAAGGCAACTGTTCCCCCTAGTGCAGCTACAAGTGATGGTACTGCAAACAAGGGTGTAGTAGGGTTGACCCTAGGAACTGAGATGGGTTCTGGCCTAGTCAGAACTACAGCTCAGGCTGTTCTAGTCTGTGATGGAGGCATGGATATTGCCCACTTATTTGTCAATCCCAGTAACCTGGGCAAATACAGGCAACAGCCTTTAATAAATGGACAGGAGGCCATGGCCTACAGGGACACAGGAGCCAGTATCACAATGGTGACTAAGGATCTTGTGAGACCTGATCAGATCATACTTGGTGAGATGTACCAAGTGACCAATGCAAGCAATGCCAGGACAATTAACAATAACCTTCTGGACAGACTACAGATCTTGCAGAACACTGCGGCAAGGCTGGTCCTGGATCTTCCGCCCAGATCGCCTTCCGCACCCTGCTTAAAATCCCTTCACTGGCTACCAGTCAGAAAACGAATTCTTTTCAAAGTTCTCTGTCTAGTCCATAAACAGTTGTACGGAAAAGGCCCGAGATACTGGACCAAGAAATTATGCTGGTACCAACCACGCAGGGCGCTTAGGTCCAGCAATCAGTTTTTGCTCACTCCTCTTAAGATACATACTGCCAGAAAAGGAGGACGATCTTTCTCCTTTCTTGCCCCATCATCCTGGAATAAAATTCCTATCCATCTGCGAAATGTCCCTGATCATAACTCTTTTCGCAAGAGGCTGAAGACATGGCTTTTTGACATCTGAACCACTTCACTTCTTTTCAGAGCTGTCTGCTAGCGCCATGAGACTTTCGAGTGATGTGTGTGCTGTACAAATGCCCCCTGATTTGATTTGATTTGAGGACAGACCATTCCTTGGCAGTTGTGAATTTCAGCTGGGGAGGGGTAACTGGCCCTAAGAAGGTTGTGGTTAGCTCAGACCTCCCTGTGAAATGCTTATTGGACAATGATTTGGAAACTTCAGCCTGGGCTGAGGTGGAACTCAGGACACATGCAGCAATGTTGGGCATCTCTGCAGATGTGTTTGCTGTGACCAGGTCACAGGCAAAAATGTCTTCCACTGAACAGGCCATGGATCGTGGAAAAATGGCCCAGGTGCCTTCCAAGAGAAGGAGCAGTAGGGATAAGGCAGTGTCTTCCCCCCAGACTCAGAGTGAGGATCAGTCTCCTGAGGAAGATGATCCCAGTCCCTGTGAAGGAACTGTCTCAGAGGAACTTGAACCTGATCAGGCTGAGTTCTTGGGGACAGGGGGCCCTTCCAGGGCAGATCTGAGCCTGGAGCAGCACAGCTGCCCCTCTCTTGAACCCCTCAGACAGCAAGCTGCCACTGAGGCTGCTGGGAGTGCCAGTGGGTCCCACAGGATCTATTGGGATGATGGATTCCTTTACTCAGTGGGTAGAGACCCCAAGCCTGGTGCCACCAGGAGGTTGGTCATACCTCTGAAGTTTAGGGGTTTCCTATTATCACTGGCACATGATATCCCCTTAGCAGGACACTTAGGCCAAAGTAAGACCTGGGACAGGATTGTCCCTCACTTTCACTGGCCTCACATGTCAGAGGACACAAAGGAATGTTGTCGCTCCTGTAACACCTGTCAAGCCAGTGGTAAGGCAGGTGGTACTACAAAGGCCCCCCTGATACCACTACCTGTGGTGGGGGTTCCCTTTGAGAGGGTTGGGATTGACATTGTTGGTTCCATGGATCCTCCAACTGCATCTGGGCACAGATTTATAGTGGTGGTGGTGGACCATGCCACTAAGTATCCAGAGGCAATACCCCTTAGAACCACCACAGCTCCTGAGGTGGCCAGGGCCCTCCTGGGAATCTTTTCCAGAGTGGGCTTCCCTAAGGAGGTCTTAACTGACAGAGGTGCAAACTTCATGTCAAGTTACATAACTGCTATGTGGAAGGAGTGTGGAGTGAATTACAAATTCACCACACCCTATCACCCACAATGCAATGGGTTAGTTGAGAGATTCAACAAAACCCTGAAGGGCATGATCATGGGCCTCCCAGAAAAGCTTAGGCGAAGATGGGATGCCCTGTTGCCCTGCCTTCTGTTTGCCTACAGAGAGGTTCCTCAGAAGGGGGTTGGTTACAGCCCTTTTGAACGTCTGTTTGGACATCCAGTTAGGGGTCCATTGTGTCTAGTGAAGGAGGGATGGGAGTTACCTCTCAAACTACCTAAACAGGACATAGTGGACTATGTACTTGGTCTCCGCTCCAGGATGGCTGAGTACATGAAGAAGGCATCCAAAAACCTTGAGGCTAACCAAGAATTACAGAAAGCTTGACATGACCAAAAGGTTGTTTTGACTGTACCAGCCATGACAGAAGGTATGGGTGCTGGAGCCTGTGGCCCCAGCAGCTCTCTAAGATAAGTGGAGTGGGCCCCATACCATACTTGAGCAAAAGGGAGAGGATACCTACCAGGTGGACCTTGCAACTCCGAGGAGCCACCACAGGGTGCTCCATGTGAACAGGCTCAAGCCATATGTTGACAGGGCAGACATGGGCTTGCTCATGGCTACTGATGAGGGACAGGAGGAAGAGAGTGACCCACTCCCTGACCTCCTCTCACAGAACCCTGATGATGGTTCAGTAGATGGTGTAGCCTTGGCAGGCAGCTTCACTGAGCAGCAACAGACTGATTGCAGGAAAGTCCTCAATCAGTACAGACACATATTCTCACTGACTCCCAGTCAGACCACCTGGTGTACCCATGAGGTGGACACAGGGGAGAGCTTACCTGTAAAGAACAAAATTTACAGACAACCTGACCATGTCAGGGACTGCATCAGGACTGAGGTCCAAAATATGTTGGAATTGGGAGTAATTGAACCCTCAGATAGCCCTTGGGCTAGTCCAGCGGTCCTGGTACCCAAACCTCACACCCAGGGTGGTAAAAGAGAGGTGACGTTTTGTGTAGACTACAGGGGGCTCAATGCAGTCACTAGGACTGATGCTCATCCTATTCCAAGGGCAGATGAACTTATAGATACTTTGGCCTCAGCCAAGTTTCTGAGTACATTTGACCTCACAGCTGGCTACTGGCAAATCAGACTAGCTGAGGATGCTAAGCCCAAAACAGCATTCTCAACCCCTAGTGGGCACTATCAATTTGTTGTAATGCCCTTTGGTTTGAAGAATGCACCTGCCACTTTTCAAAGGTTGGTGAATAAAGTTCTCACAGGCCTGGAAGACTATAGTGCAGCTTATCGTGATGATATCGCTGTCTTTAGCTCCACCTGGGAGGATCACCTGGTCCACCTGAGAAATGTTTTGGAGGCCCTGTAAAAAGCAGGCCTCACTATCAAGGCCACTAAGTGCCAGATAGGGCAGAGTAAGGTTGTGTACCTAGGCCACCTTGTGGGTGGAGGACAGGTTCAACCATTACAGAGCAAAATCCAGACCATAATGGAATGGGTTGCTCCAACTACCCAGACTCAGGTCAGAGCTTTCTTGGGCCTGACTGGGTACTACAGGAGGTTTGTCAAAGGATATGGATCCATAGTGAACCCTTTGAATGATTTGACTTCCAAAAGAATGCCTAAGAAAGTTCAGTGGGCAGTTAGCTGTCAAAAGGCATTTGATGACCTGAAGCAGGCCATGTGCACTGCTCCCATTCTGCAAAGTCCTGACTATTCCAAACAATTCATTGTTCAAACTGATGCATCTGAGTTGGGGGTAGGGGCTGTGTTATCACAATTGAATGAAGAGGGTCAGGATCAGCCAGTAGCTTTTATAAGCAGAAGGCTGACCCCCAGAGAGAAACGTTGGTCAGCTATTGAGAGGGAAGCCTTTGCTGTGGTTTGGGCTCTGAAGAAGCTGAGGCCATACTTGTTTGGCACTCACTTCATTGTTCAGATAGACCATAAGCCCCTCTTATGGCTTAAACAGATGAAGGGTGAAAACCCCAAACTTTTGAGGTGGTTCATTTCCCTACAGGGGATGGACTATAAGGTGGAACATAGACCTGGGAGTAACCATGCCAATGCAGATGGACTCTCCAGATATTTCCACTTAGAACATGAAGACTCAACTGGTCAAGGTTAGTTTAATGTCCTTTCGTTTGGGGGGTTTGTGTAGGAAAGTAGGATCTGCTTCTTATGGTTACCCCCACTTTTTGCTTGATGTCTCACTGTTTTTGACTAGTCTGACTGGGATCCTGCTAATCAGGACCCCAGTCTATCTGCTTTCTCCCTTAAATTGACATACATGTACTTTGGTACACTCCAGATTGGATACTGAGGTACCCTTATAAGTCCCTAGTATATGGTACCCATGTACCCAGGGCATAGGTACCCCATAGGCCTCCCATGGGCTGAAGCATGTATTATGCCACCCATGAGAGGCCATGCAAAACGGAACTCTAGGCCTGCTACAGCAGCCTGTGTAAGATGGTGCTTGCACCACTTACTTTAGATATAGGTTCACTATATCTATAGGTCACTACACTTAAAACTTATAGGTCACCCTTATAGCAGGCCTTATCAATCCTGAAGGCAGGGTGCTGGGTTTTTAGTGAGAGGGTGCCCCTGCATGAGCAGAGCCCCTTTGCAGCCTTCGGAGACCATTCTCCCGGGTTGTCTGTGACTCAGCCGGACATATAGGTAGAGGTGCATTATAACCTCGCGGTAAATGCTATCTATCTCGAAAACGGCTGCATAGAAACATATCGTGTTTGGTATCAAACACCTTAGAATCATACCTCCACACCAGTAACTGGTGTGGGAGGTATGATTCCACCCTTCAGAAGAGAGCTTCGTGGGGTCACTGGTCTAACCGGTGCCAGCCTTCTCGACCCGGACAGCACAAAATGGATGCTGTCGACCAGAGACACATTTCTGCCCTCCTGCTGCTGAGCCAAGCTCGAGCAGAGGAAGGCAGCACAATAGGCATCCTGTCACAGGGAGATGTGACCACCTCCCAGACAGGATTTAGTGTAATGGGGCTGAGTGGGTGCACTCTGAGAGTGCCTGAAATTCTGCATCTGGGGCACATTTGGTGTCCCTGTGCATAGTCCAGCTCAACCCAGTTCTGGGAGCCATTGGCTCCTGCTCTGGCGCGAAACTGGACAAAGGACATGGGTGTAGCCACCCCTCTGTCCTGCCCCTCCCCTATGAGGGTCCCCTGAATCTGTCCAACCCTCTCCTGTGGGTATAAAATGGGTTACCTGGCTACAGGACATTAGATTTTACGTGGACAAGATTCTGCAAGAAGAAACCACTGATCTTCGACCGTCTGGACACTCTGGACTTCGCTGGACTTCGACTGGGCCCGACTTTGTCTCCCTCTCCGTCCAAAGCTTTGTTTGTGCCTGTGCTCCATACAGGCTCCGTGCAGGACCTGTGGTGCTCCCAAAGACAACTGAAGAATCTCCTTGGAGTGAAGGAGTCACTCCCCTGCTTTGCAGGCACCTAAGCGCAACTGACCGGTCTGCCGCTCCTGAGCTCCTGCGGACTCCGAAGATTTCAGCAACACAGGAGGTGGGTTTATGAAGGTCCCTGAGGTTGAGCTGCCCTCTCACCCAGTTTGAGGCCAGTATCCCTCGTGGGGACCGTGTGACCCGAACCCTGTGCACCGTGTCCATTTGCAAGTGCATATGCTTGTTGGCAATTTCCGAGCTTGTGCATTGGACTCCGTATGGTCCTGACCCTGAGCAGTATTTGCACCAAAGATCTCTGGCCTCCTCACACCGAGCGTTTCGTGGGCTGGTACTTTGCAATCTTGCTCGAGGTCCCCTTGCGACTCCTGGTCATCCGGCCTGTTGGCCCTCCTGAGGGTCATCTTGATCTCTGTTGGGCTTTCCTGGTTGCTCCAGACGTGCCCTGACTCCCCATTGCTTGGTGAGTCCCCTGGACCTTGCTGGTCCACACAGTAACCTGCTTGACCTTCCTGCATGGGTTGCTTTTGCCAAGGCTTGTTGGTGCTCCAGACGGACACCGACCCCTCAGCACTGGACATCCTTCGTGGGACAGCTCACCTCCGGCCCCTGGTCGTCCTCGACGTCTCCTGGTCCTCGTGGCTGCAGAGTCAAGCATCCCTTCTTCGCACCTGAAGCACCTGACATCGGTCGGCATTCGTCTACCGAGCCCCTGGTCACTCTGAAGTGATCCAGACTCTGTCCCCTCTGCTTTCAGGTTCCATCTTCCTCGAATCCAGGCTTGGATTCCACCGGACCCATGTCACCTTCACGGCAGCAGTACTTCTTTGCAGCTCTCCATTGAGAACGACGGCAGTTTCTGACGCCACTTCAGACCTATGCACCCGGCTCCCCTGGGATAGGTAACTCGGGTACTACGGTATCCACGGGTGTGGTGGCTCTTCAAACTCTTAACCGCTTCGCCGCGATCGGAATTCCGCCCAGGTGCTGGACATTCCGATCGCGGGCGTGGTCGTGACGAGCTCAGCTCGTCATGCGCACACGCCCACCGCGCAGCATGACGAGCTGAGCTCGTCATGAGCATAGAAGGGGTTAAGTTCCAACAGGTTTGCTCGAAGTCCTCCTAGAAGGGTCCTTAAACATTAAAAGTGTAACCGCGACTTCCCCATAGAATTGTACGGAGCACGCGGTCGTGTTCCCACACTGCACCCGGCCTCCGTGGGGTCCCTGTCTACTCACCTTGGGTGGTTCCTTGGGGTCCAAATGATTCTACGTGCTCCAGACCTTGTCTTGATCTCAGTCGTGACTGATATACCACTATTTTAGTATATGGTTTGGTCTCCCACTGGAGCCCACTGTGTATTGTGCTACTTACAATTGTTCTATTGATCTCGGATTGTGTGCTTTGTGTTCTACCCTCATGTAGAGGATAGTAGAGAGTGCTATATTAATAAATACATATTTTTATATAACTACTGTGTGATTCTCCTTTCATTTAGTCATTCAGGAGGTGATATTCTGGTAAAACAAGCTGCTTTACATTCCTTCAAGATTAAGCCTGAAGGCTGCTCTCCATAGCTACCACTAGGATAGCTTTCATAAAGGTTATCTTTGACCTCATACATCATAAGGGTCGTGTGGATTGGTACAGGGTGCCCACTTTAACCAGTGGACAGCATATACCAAGCCACCTTCTCACACACCTGACCAGTTTAATTTTTGTATAGTGCACCTGGAGGGTATTAAGACCTTCAACATATATCATATGACATGATCTACCTTAGAAATCAAGTACATGGTGGCTTTGGAGGGTGCAAGAGCAGACTACAGAATGGGTTGCACTGCAGGTCTTAGAATGTTCAGGAAGTGGTGGGACTATGTCTTCATGATGATATGGACGTGAAAATGAGCTGATTTGCTAATTAATCAATCTGGGTGATGGAGCAGGGAAAATAAAAAAAAAATGTTAACCCCTAACAAATTTTATAATTAATTAAATAAAATGTTCGTTTAAATGTATTAATCAACACTGTATGTGTGGGAACGGTAACATGCCAATGTGTGTGCTAAATAATCTATTAATGGATGTCCGTGTGTCTAATTATAACGTAAAAATAAATGCGTACTAATTAAAAATGAATGCATGTTTGTGCTTCATAGAAATAAAAGGTGTCGTTGCAAAAACAATAGTGATGGTAAGTAAGGAACAGCTTAAATGTTGCTTTCTGCTAGGTAATAACTAATTGGGGTACGTAGATGACGGGAGGGAAACGAAAGGGCTATTTTTCTCTATTTTAATTATGTTTTGTTTGCTTCAAATTAGTGCTTCTAAAGTATAACCGAGTGGCGATATAAAATGGCCGCCAGTGGGAAGATGTGCGCAGGCGCAAGGGGACATGTGACACGGGATGAAATCGGAGAAAAAACTAAACCTCGTGATGTTACTGAGAGGCTAGGATGCGAGAAATGGTCAAGGCTGATGTGACCTAATTGAACTGATAGTGTGCCGTGATGATCAGCAGAAGACCCGTGGGAAACAAGTTTAAGAGAAAGGACAATGACTGCGGAGTTCTCGAATGTATCGAAAGAAGTTACAAATGTACTGATCGAAACGGATGAAAATATGTTTGAGCGTATGGGAAAGGAAATGATCCAAGGACCCTTGGATCCAAGAGAACTTGATTAAAAGAATGAATAAGATGACATGCATGGACCAATGAAAGAAAAGCGTGTTATTAATGTTGCAACAGTTAGTTAGCAAAGTTAGAATTAGGGTATAAGAGGGCCTACTCTTAGTGGGAGGGAGTGAGTCGCAGTCGTAGTTGCAGTCACGGTCTGGAGCGGAGTTGGAGAGTCGTGTTGGTGGCTTCCAGTGCTGGGTGGTCCTGATCGATCCCTTACTGAGCGGGAGATGCTGAAAGACTGTTAGATGAGACGGGTTGCAGGTAGCTGATGCTGACGAGCTGAAGTTGCTGTTGCTGTCTTAATTTTCCAGTTGAGTATGAGAATCAGGTTATTTCTAATTCTTAAACTTAGGTTAGAAATCATTAGTCTAAATTAGGAAGATAGGCAGGTAATTAGAGTTTTGGCTTCATGACAAAAATTTCCTTTCTGCAATAAATTGATTATGCTTAATAAATATTTGAATTTAAGAATGAATAATTGAATAAAGTATAAATTCTTTCTCATGCTTTAAAAATTATATAAAATTTAAGATTCTTTAAACCAAAATGACTCAGTGGTTATTTTCCTAAATGATTGTGACATCAGTAATTGGTTATTGTGATTCAGCTGGTCTTAATCACTATGAACTAATTTTTTACATGAATGATTCATCGACAAAACAATGAGCAGGAATATCTTAAGAAATAACTAAAAGAAAGCGACAAGTTAAGGTAATAAGATTTCCCGGCTCCTTCCAGCGGTACATAAATGGTGTTCTCCATTTAGTTCTCATGCTTCTCCTAGGAGTACAGAATTTCATAAAGGTGTAAAGGAAATCCAGGAGTGTGCGTGTGTGTTAGGCGATGTTTATGGGCCCCATCGTCATGTGGATATGAGAAAATATAGTTTGCCCCTGGATGACCTATAAGTGACCTGGGAGTAGAATAGTTTTATTGTACGCGCTGCATCAGATTTCTTGGTAGCAGAGTTATGGTTTTCTATAGATTAGTTTAGTGATTATTGTTTATTGATTATTGATTATTTTGATGACTAACACTATATGTTGAGTCGCGTTATGTTATATGTGAGTTTTCACGCTTCTGGGATGTAGGAAGTGGAACACGTGTGGCAAGAGAAGTCACATGGAATTTGGTACATGGTCTGAATTCATTTTTGGTAATAACGCAGGTTGTGTTATGTTAGGGATTTTCTGTGTAAAAAGTGTGTAATTGAAATAGCAAATCACGTTTACTTGTGAAACTTTGGCCTTAATTCTCAGGAGCCTAGTCTCCACATGTGTCTTATCCCCAGAGAAACGAGTAAATTGTTTGTTTGAAAGAAGGGTAAGGTAGAGGGAAGTGCTACTTTATCGGCGAGAGTACATAATTCTGTGGTAGGGTAGAGGTAAGCGCTGCCTACTGGAAATACAGGATTCTTGTGTAAAAGGACAAAGCTGTCACTTTTGTTTAGCGAATCAGACTATGGAATTGTTTTAATTGTTGTAACTAACGAAGAAAACAGCAAAAAGAAAAATTGCCGATAAATTTTGTAAAGGAGGGGTAAAGAGTAGAAGTGACGTGGAACTGTGCCGAGCTAGGATTGGATAGTGCGCTAGTCACGTGAACACAGAGCAGGAGTGACGTAGAAAAGTGCCGCGCTAGGATTGGTTGGTTCGCGGACGGAGGGAATTGTTCTGATTGGTACGTTAGTGTGAGTCGCGCTGTAATTGGTCGAAGTTCCGTACACTGAACAGCGTTAGCGTAAAGAAAAAACAAATAGAAAACATGCCGTATTACGAGTATGAAAGGGAGAGAATGTCATGGACGACGAAATTGAAGAATTTCTTTAAGAAAGACAAAAAGGTTGTGACTAGAGAGGGACAAGTGATTCCTCCGCCGAAATCAGCAGCTTCACATATGATGCTGAAATATGGATATCATACGTGCATATGGTTGGAAAATTGGGCAAAATATACGAAGAATGATGGTGCTTTAGCTTTTCCTGAGAATGGTTCATTTAGTGTAGCGGTTTTGCGAAATTTGCGAGAAAAAATGTGTAAATTGGAACCTAGACCTAGACCAACACAGTTTGAAGCTTTGACGGAATGGGAAGATGAGATGTATGAACGAGAGAGATTCAGAGGAATGAGAGATCATGAGTTTATGCCTGGAAGATTATGGGGAGTAAATCATGAGGACAGAATAAAACGATGGAGATGTGCTAACATGACAGGAGGTTTGTTTCCAGCTTTTACAGTTGAGGAAGGGACTAAGAAAAAGCGGACTGAGAAAAAGAAACATATAGAGAGAGAAAAGTATATGCATGAGAGCGAAACGGATGACGAGTTGCTGGAAGATATTTTAAATAGAAATCCACCTCCGTATCAGCAGAGTTCTACAGTGGTGACACCAAATGCGCCACTAATAGAGACTATGCGAAATAAAAGTCCGGAAAAGAGAATTGAAGTAAATAGGTCACAAGAACAAATGAGAACTTCTCAAAATGAAGGAATAGAAAGCGACAATGCAAGCGAATTGGCAAGGACAACAAAAGAACTAACTGAAAAGATTAGAGAGTTAACGAAAAATATGGAAGCAGTTACTGTGCCTGTAACAATAGGTCCAGTAATACCCGTTTTTGAGAATCAGAAAATTGATGAACGATCTTTGGTAATTCCCATGAGTTCACAATTTCAGAGAGAAAAAGAAAGGATGGAACAAAATGCAAGTACAAGTAATTTGGTTAGTACTTACAGACCAAGTCCACCTACAAATTTGACGGTAAATGAGTGCAATGGTAGAAAAATGCATATGGTAACAGAATCTGCAACAGAAACCCCTGAAAAGAGTGGTAATTGGATAGAACTAAATAATACACCCATAGGTCCGACTCCTGATGAGTTAAATGAGTGGATGAAGGCATTTAAAATAAAAGAACCAGAAGAAAAACCATTAGATGTAATTAGGTTAAAAATCGATATGGAAGAATTAATTCTAGGAACAATTGGTACTGAAAAGATAAAAAATTACCAGGATGATGAAATAATGTTTCTGTGCAAAAGTATTACATGGAGGGCAAAGAATTTACATGACAAACTAGAAGAAGTGGCTAGTGAAATTGGAATAGACTTTGCAAAAGTGAAAACGTTGCAGAAACCATACAGAGTAGACTTTTGTGAAAAGGATATTGAAAATTTGAACACGGCAGGAAGGCTGACACAGATAAAGGAATTAATTGTGTTGTTGAGAAAATGGGGTGATGTGGACAGATGGAAGGTTAGATGGACAAAGAAGAATGAGAAAACTACAGACAAAGGTTCATTGGCTTTTATGATAACTGAAAAAGAATCTGTTGCCAAAGAATACCCCATGAGAGAAACTCCAGGTGGTAGTTATGTGCATGTTCCCTGGACTAGGCAGGACATACTGTCATTTACAAATGACTTTCCAAAGTTAAGAGAGAAGCCAGTTGAGTGGTACCGACAAGTAGAGAGGTTTGTAAAAGTCTCAAAAGTGTTGTGGATAGATTTAGATGGATTGTTTGACATAGTGGTACCAATAGATTTGTGGTCAGAATGTAAGATTACAGTTGACTGGCCAACTACAGAATATCCAAGAGACCCTAAGACAGGAGCTCCAGGTCCTGATGTGATGAAGAAGTACGATAAGGTGATTACCTTTTTGAAAAATAAGATTCCTCCTAAAGAGACAGATTGGGTAAAAATCGATAGAACTACACAGGAAAGAAAGGAGTCTGTACATGCATATTATGAGCGATTGTTATTGGTTTTCAAGCAGTATAGTGGTTATGAGGAATTGAGTGAAAAAGACATGAGTCATTTTGTATACCGATTTGTGTTTGACCTGAAACAAGAAATAAGTGATATGATTAAGCAACACATGATAAACTGGCAGAATGGAAGTGTAGATGAGGTACTGAGATATGCTAAGTATTGTAGTGATGAAATAGAGAGTAAACAGCGTAAGTTGAAAGAGAAGGCAATGTGGGCACAGGTGAAGGTGGCAGAAAAACAAGAAGCTCAATTGGACAATAATAATGGAAATGAATCAGGACAGAATAAAATGCGACCAAACATAGGTAAAGGAAAGGGTCAAGTGAGTCTAGAAGAGGCAAAGAAGAAATGGCCATGTCATAATTGCGGAAAATTAGGGCATTGGAGAAACGCAGTGTAAGTTCCCACCTAAGCCTAATCCGGAACATCAATCATTAACTCCACAGGTGCAGAATGAGGTAGTTGTTCAACAAAGTCAGGTGCCGCAACCACCACTTCCCAACACTGTTAACCAGCAAAGATACAGTACAGAAACAGGATTCTACGGAGGAGAGCAGGTAACACAGTTGCCGCGAGCAGCTAACATTTCTCAGTATTGGTTGCGTCAGAGTGAGGATGACCCGGATGAAAGATTCTGACGGTGCGCAGGAGAGGGGAAAGAGTGCGTGCTTGGCGCAACTCTAGAGGTAGATCAGTCTGGTCCCTTTGTGGATAGAGAAGTGAATGGTGCAAATGTAACATTCCTTGTCGATACTGGAGCTACCCGTTCTACTGTTAGATCAGTGGAAATTCCAAACCTTCCTCTCTCAGGTGAATACATCCAAGTAGTAGGAGTAGCCAATCAGCAGATTAAAACCCCACTTACTGAATTGGTGGAAGTAAAAATTGGTTCTTTTAGCAAAATGCATAAATTCGTAGTGTGCGATTGTAGTCCTGTAAATCTTTTGGGTCGTGACCTTTTGTGCAAAATGAATTGCAAAATTTATTGTACGCCAGATGGAATCGGTTTTCAGACTTCAGATGAAGATGTTTTGTATAAAGTAACTTTGATGAATCAAGAACCTGAAACGAATGGTTTGTTTCCTGCATTTGATGCAGAAAAACTTCCAGAAGAACTAAAAAGTGCAGTAAAAGAAAGTGTGTGGGATTTTACAGGAGAAGACATTGGATTAATGAGAGAAGTTGATCCCGTAAAAGTGACAGTGAAAGAAGGGACAACTTACCCGAATACGCCACAGTACAAATTAACTCCAGAAATAATTGAAGGAATTACTCCTGTGATAAATAAGATGATTGAACAGGGAATTCTAAAAGAAATCATGAGCAGTCCATGTAATTCACCTATTATGGGACTGAAAAAGCCAAATGGAACATATAGAATAGTACAGGATTTGAGAAAGATCAACAAAATAGTTGTACCTTGTTGTCCAATAGTGCCAAACCCTGCAGTAATTCTATATCAAATTCCACATGAAGCTGAGTGGTACACTGTGATAGATTTGTGTCACGCATTTTTCTCTATTCCTTTGCATCCAGATAGCCAGCCATTATTTGCGTTCCGATTTGGAGAGCGTATTTTGGCATGGTGCCGAATTCCTCAGGGGTATACAGAAAGCCCCTCAATCTTTAATCAGATTCTAAAGAAATCTCTGGAAGATTTGAAAATGCCAGAAAAATCAGTAATGGTGCAGTATATCGATGACCTATTGGTGGCATCGAAAACCAAAGAAGCATGTGTAAGTGATACAATTGCTTTACTGAACCATTTAGAGAAAAGAGGACACAAAGTGTCTCCTTCAAAATTACAGTTTTGTCAGAAAGAAGTCCAGTATTTAGGGCATAAAATTGAGAAAAGAGTGCGAAAAATAGCGACAGAAAGAGTAAGAATGATTCAAGGAATGAGAGCACCAATGACTCAGAGAGAGGTAAGAATGTTTTTGGGAATGGTTGGATATTGTCGACAGTGGATAAGTGGTTTCTCTTTGATTGCAAAACCATTACAAAAATTGACCAAGAAAGATGTAAAAGACCCTTTTGAGTTAAACAAAGAAGAAATGAAATCTTTCAAAGAATTGAAAAAGAAACTGTGTGAGGCACCTGCATTAGGCATGCCTGATTATGAGAAGGACTTTGAGTTGTACTGCAGTGAAAGAGATGGATGTGCATTTTCAGTATTGGTACAAAAACATGGGACAATGAAAAGACCAATCGCTTATTTTTCAGCTGTTTTAGATCCTATAGCAAAAGCATTGCCTGGATGTCTGAAAGCAGTTGCTGCTACTTGTGTAAGTCTGGAACAAAGTGAAGGTATAGTGATGGGGTATCCACTGAGAGTATATGTTCCCCATTCAGTAGAAATTCTTTTGACAAGAACAAAAACACAGTACATGACACATAGTCGGCTGACTAAGTACGAAAAAGTCATCTTGAGTGCTGAAAATGTGACCATAGATAGATGCATGAATGTAAATCCTTCTACATCATTGCCAGATGAGGAAAATATAATTGAACAGGACGAAGTAGATCATGATTGTCTGAACGTGCTGGAATATTGCACGAAACCAAGAGCTGACATAAAAGATGAACCGTTAAAGGAATCTGATTATGTCATGTTTGTGGATGGCTCATGCTTGAGAACAAAAGAAGGAGTTTTAAGCGCAGCTTACGCAGTGTGCACAGTGGCAACTGTGATGGAAGCGTCTTGTCTGAAAGGAATAAGGTCTGCACAAGTTGCGGAACTGATTGCTTTGATTCAAGCATGTAAATTAGAAAGAAATGTACGAGTCACGATTGTGACCGATAGCCAATATGGTTTCGGCATCGTACATGACTTCGGTCAGATTTGGTCACAAAGAGGATTTTTGACATCTGCAGGAACACCTATCAGAAATGGAGATTTTGTTAAAAAGCTGCTTGAGGCGATACAGTTGCCTAAACAAATAGCTGTAGTGAAGTGCAAAGCGCATAAGAAAAACGAAGATTACATAGCCGTCGGCAATAATTATGCCGATGAGATTGCTAAATATTGTGCAGAGAACATGGTGTCCATGAACAAAAATAGAGAAAGGGAGCATGTCTCTTGTCCTTTGCTTTTCACTAATACTGTCGAGACATGGGATGAAGTAAGGCAGTTACAAGAAACTGCAAGAGATGAGGAAAAAGATTACTGGATAAAAGCAGGATGTAGAAGACAGGAAAATAATGGTGTGTGGGTATACAGAGATGAAAGACCAGTTATGCCTGATAGCATGATTGCAGACATGGCACGGATGTACCATGGACAAGCTCATATTGGGAGAGATGCAATGATCAGACTTTTTAGACAAACCTGGTATAACCCAAAATTCAGAGCCATTGCTGAAAGTCTTTGTCAAAGATGTCTTATTTGTCAGCAGTTTAACCCAGGAAGAAAAACAGTAGTGAGTCTAGGAACAATAGGACGAGAAGGAGGTCCATTCACTAGAATGCAGTTAGACTTTATCGAGATGCCCCTAGTAATAGACTAAGATATGTTCTAGTGGTCGTCTGTTTGTTCTCTCGTTGGGTGGAGGCATACCCCACAAGAAGGAATGATGGAACAACAGTGGCAAAACTTATGCTGCGAGAATTCATTCCAAGGTATGGTTTTCCAGTCACGGTTGAGACAGATAGAGGAAAACATTTTCAAAATGAGTTGATCCAATTGATTTGTGAAGCATTGTGTATTAAACAAAAATTACATTGTGCTTACAGACCAGAGGCTTCTGGGGTAGTAGAGCAGATTAATGGAACAATTAAAAACAGATTGGGAAAAATGTGTCAAGCTACAGGACTCAAATGGCCGGATGCACTGCCTCTTGTTCTGATGACCATCAGAAGCATCCCTGAAAAGAAAACTGGACTCAGTCCTCATGAGATGATCATGGGACGAGCAATGAGACAAGCACACGTACCTGTCAACAAGTTATTAACTATAACTGATGATCTAGTACTGGATTATTGCAAGGGACTGGCTGATGTGGTGCGTTCTGTGTTTCATCAGGTTGGACCGGATGCGACCACTCTTGAAAGAAAACCAGCCCACGACTTGAATCCAGGAGACTGGGTCCGCATAAAAGTCCACAGGAGGAGAAACTGTCTAGTTCCTCGTTGGGACGAGCCACGACAGGTAATCCTGGTGACAACGACTGCCGTCAAGTGTGCAGGAGTGAAAAACTGGGTCCATGCCAGCCACACAATCAGAGTTCAAGAACCTACTGATCGACATGTGAATCGACGTCTGGAAGTGTGGGATAAAAGTTTAACGGCTGGGACAACAAGGATAAGAGAAAGGGTGCCAGAACTTGAAGATCGACCTGAAAGTCGACATCTGGAAACCCCAACGACAAACACCTCTAGAGAAGAAGAAGAAGAAGAAGAAAGAAATTCAGAAATTCCAGAACTTGAAGATCGATTTGTAAGTCGACATCTGGAAATATCTGACACAACTTCAGAATCTGATGATTCAGTTGAAAACCGTGAAGAATTCCTAAGGAAAACTTGGGGTTATAAACCAATTAGAGAAGAAACTGAGCAAGAAATTGAGTTAGATGAACAACCAAGTACAAGCTATGGTGGAAATCCTTCCGAAACAATATTAATAGATGAAGTAGGGAAAGAAGTACACAAAAAGTTAGAAAATCGAGAAGAACCCCGAGGAGCAATAGGGGCAGATAGAGAAACAGAAGAACAGGGAAATTTAGAAGCAGAAAGGGAGGAAAACACCAAATCGGAAGAACACCGAGGAGGGACAGTAATAAGGGAAAACAAGAAGGAGAAGACAGATCCACCAGTAGGAGATGACGAGATCATAAGTTTCAAAATAAGAGACAATAGTGAAACAGTTGAAACAGAAACTGAAGAAAGTGGAGAAGAGGAAAAGGTAAAAACTGAATCAAGAAAAAGAAATTGGAAATCAGAAAGAGAAGAAAGAGAAGGTGAAGCCAAAAGGCCAAGAAAAGGAGATAATTGGCCCAACAGCTATATAAGAAAATTGAGATATAGAATAATAAGAGCGGGAGACGAAAGTGCTGAACAAGTGAATGAAGTAACAAGTCAAAAGGGACACGAAAAACCAAGTGGAAAAAGATTACAAAAGTCCAAAAGGACAAAGAAAGTGAATGCAAAGTATAAGTCACCTGAGTGGCTGTATATTGCACTGACAGATTACAAAGAAGAAGAAAACACTCACGAGAACAAGAGACTGAGAAGTCGGATGGGAAAAGGTGAGATGCAACAAACTTGAAGTGAAGACTTATAGTGCTTCTGCCGGACATGACAATTTTACTGGATGTGACAAATCACCGGATGTGACAACGAAAGAATTCTGGAGAGAATTAAAGAAAGTACCGAGCAAAGACTTTTGAGAGCAGAGTGGCATCTAAGTCATTTCTGAGGTGTAGTGACACAATTTTCTGAAACTTAACAAATAGAAAAAAAGAAAAATGGAAAATAATAGGGATAGAAGAGATAAATGTGAGTTTATAAAAAGATGGTGCAAAATGTGCTGCTTTTGTACAGGGTTATTAATGACCATATGGATAGTTTTAGCAATCACAATTCCTATTAGTATAGCTGTGATAGAAGCAAAAAATGATACTAAACCAGAAAAAGAAACTAATATTAAAGAACCAGTTATTTTAAGAAGTAGTGCAGAGTTACATAAAGATAAGTCAGTAACAGACTTTTCAAAAAATGTTTTTACAAAATTGTTTTATGAATATGTAGAGACAATGGATGTGAGAGATTGTTATGTTTGTATGCAGTTGCCTGCATCAGTGTCAGAAGGTGTGACTTATCATCACCTACCTCTAACTTATGGAATAACATGTAGTATAATAGCAAGTTTATTTTATAAAACAGGTAGATTAGAATCTTATTATACTGATATAGATAAGATTTTTGCAAACATTCCAGTAGTACCAGAACTTAACAAAGTAAAACCAGCAAAAGTTTTAGGAGAATTCTTTTTAGAACATAGAAAATTAACGTTAGAAGAAATAGTTAGTAACAACCTTACCTGTGAGTTAAAGAAAGAAGAAAAAGTATTTTTAGAAATGGTTGAAGAAAGAAGAATGAAATTTCAAAAAGAAGCAATAAAAGAGGAAGGAAAACATCTATGGACGTTTGAGGAAGGAAATCATGAAGGGAAAAAGATAAATGCAGCAATGACATTAGATTGGCCGCAAACAGGAAAGTTGTGTATTGGGAGAAATAAGACCGTCTATGACAATTACTTTGTAGGTTCCAGTATCTGCCATGACAATTATCAAATTCTGGGAGGTTGGGGATTCAAAGGTGGAAAAGATCCAATATTTCCAGGTATCTATTATATTTGTGGGAATAGAGCTTATTACAGGTTACCGGACCATTGGTATGGAACTTGCTATGTAGGCCTGGTCTTTCCAAAAAATGTTCACATGGACAGAGAAGAAAAGGGAACATACAAGATGATTAATAGCTTTACACGTAGAAAGAGGGAAAGTTTTTCAGAAATTGTAGGTGATATTTTTGGAGCATTAATACCAGCAGTGGGAATATCTTTGAATGCATTTAAAATTCGGAAGTTATCCACAGTAGTAGATCGTTTGTCTACAGATACTGCGGGAGGGTTCTTAATGGTAAATACCGAAATGGTTGCCATGAGAGCTATGGTGATGCAAAATCGGCTTGCCCTTGATATTCTTTTGGCAAAAGAGGGTGGAGTCTGTGGAATGTTGAAAGTCCAACATTGTTGTACTTACATTCCTGATAAAAGTGAAAATATACAGAAGTATATTACAAATATTACAAATTTGCACAAAGAACTAGTTCCACTGGAGGTTGAAAGTGTTTTGGGAAAACTTGGTAGAGGGTTTTCTTCAGTAGCAAATTGGTTGACCAGAATGAGTAGACTAATGATAGGGAAAGTTATAATAATAGCAACTGTAGTAATACTGTTAGCCATGGTATTGAAAATAGTAATAACATGTATAAAAAGAAAAGTAAGACAAAATAAGATAAAAAGAAATAACAGAATAATGAAAGAGAGAGAAATGGGTGAAATTGAGTTGGAGAAAATGAAAGAAAGCATGTATAAGGAGACTAAAAGGCAAGATGAAGAAGAAACAGATGTGTAAATAACAGAAAGCAAAGGATGAAAGACATGCTGCCTGAAAAGAAGTATAACTTGGGTTTTATGTGGTGATTTAAAAATCACCAAAGGGGGGAGTTGATGGAGCAGGGAAAATAAAACAAATTTTTTAACCCCTAACAAATTTTATAATTAATTAAATAAAATGTTCGTTTAAATGTATTAATCAACACTGTATGTGTGGGAACGGTAACATGCCAATGTGTGTGCTAAATAATCTATTAATGGATGTCCGTGTGTCTAATTATAACGTAAAAATAAATGCGTACTAATTAAAAATGAATGCATGTTTGTGCTTCATAGAAATAAAATGTGTCGTTGCAAAAACAATAGTGATGGTAAGTAAGGAACAGCTTAAATGTTGCTTTCTGCTAGGTAATAACTAATTGGGGTACGTAGATGACGGGAGGGAAACGAAAGGGCTATTTTTCTCTATTTTAATTATGTTTTGTTTGCTTCAAATTAGTGCTTCTAAAGTATAACCGAGTGGCGATATAAAATGGCCGCCAGTGGGAAGATGTGCGCAGGCGCAAGGGGACATGTGACACGGGATGAAATCGGAGAAAAAACTAAACCTCGTGATGTTACTGAGAGGCTAGGATGCGAGAAATGGTCAAGGCTGATGTGACCTAATTGAACTGATAGTGTGCCGTGATGATCAGCAGAAGACCCGTGGGAAACAAGTTTAAGAGAAAGGACAATGACTGCGGAGTTCTCGAATGTATCGAAAGAAGTTACAAATGTACTGATCGAAACGGATGAAAATATGTTTGAGCGTATGGGAAAGGAAATGATCCAAGGACCCTTGGATCCAAGAGAACTTGATTAAAAGAATGAATAAGATGACATGCATGGACCAATGAAAGAAAAGCGTGTTATTAATGTTGCAACAGTTAGTTAGCAAAGTTAGAATTAGGGTATAAGAGGGCCTACTCTTAGTGGGAGGGAGTGAGTCGCAGTCGTAGTTGCAGTCACGGTCTGGAGCGGAGTTGGAGAGTCGTGTTGGTGGCTTCCAGTGCTGGGTGGTCCTGATCGATCCCTTACTGAGCGGGAGATGCTGAAAGACTGTTAGATGAGACGGGTTGCAGGTAGCTGATGCTGACGAGCTGAAGTTGCTGTTGCTGTCTTAATTTTCCAGTTGAGTATGAGAATCAGGTTATTTCTAATTCTTAAACTTAGGTTAGAAATCATTAGTCTAAATTAGGAAGATAGGCAGGTAATTAGAGTTTTGGCTTCATGACAAAAATTTCCTTTCTGCAATAAATTGATTATGCTTAATAAATATTTGAATTTAAGAATGAATAATTGAATAAAGTATAAATTCTTTCTCATGCTTTAAAAATTATATAAAATTTAAGATTCTTTAAACCAAAATGACTCAGTGGTTATTTTCCTAAATGATTGTGACATCAGTAATTGGTTATTGTGATTCAGCTGGTCTTAAACACTATAAACTAATTTTTTACATGAATGATTCATCGACAAAACAATGAGCAGGAATATCTTAAGAAATAACTAAAAGAAAGCGACAAGTTAAGGTAATAAGATATCCCGGCTCCTTCCAGCGGTACATAAATGGTGTTCTCCATTTAGTTCTCATGCTTCTCCTAGGAGTACAGAATTTCATAAAGGTGTAAAGGAAATCCAGGAGTGTGCGTGTGTGTTAGGCGATGTTTATGGGCCCCATCGTCATGTGGATATGAGAAAATATAGTTTGCCCCTGGATGACCTATAAGTGACCTGGGAGGAGAATAGTTTTATTGTACGCGCTGCATCATGGGGAATGAGAATAAATGTTGGAGCGTGTGCCTGATCGAGTTTAAATGACAGATTTAATAAGTGATGAGAGGGTGCATCAGAAGCCAACACACATTATGTTTACACAAAATTAAAGATGCAAATTTGCTCTTGTTTTGTGGTATTGAGAAGGAACTCTGATTTTTATGAATTCAGCATTAGGAAGTTAGCAGACATTCAGAACTAAAGTTGGCTGAAGTAGAAACTGAGTGAAGATACGTTCTATTGTTCTGTTATATTCAAAGCTCTTGTAGAGTACTTTTTCATCAGACTGGCTTCCTGGTGCTAGGAGGTGCTCTATATAATACAGATTTTATATCCTGAGAAACGTGCATTCTGAACGTGTGATTGAAGACAGTCAGACAGAAGAAAGAACAGAGAAAGTGAGCAATTCTAGATGATCGTAGCATAAACAAAGAATCTCTGACCTTCAATACCAGGTGCACCTGAATGTAGTTACTGTCAGTAAAGCCATTGTGGAAGAGTGAAAATTTTGGTTTGGACGATAAGGGGTCATGTTATTGTGTATAAAGCTTAGACAGAGTCCAAGGATGGAGCTAACAAAACATACATTGACTTAAAGAGCACCCACATCCTATAGGAAGGCAATGTAAGAATTTCAAAATCTGGATTGCATGACTAAATTAAGGGCCATTCATTTATCAATCTATTTTCTTGATTTTGTGTTGCTTGAAGTCTAAATTCATATCATAGCCCTCATCTATGACTTACTGTTCATACGTAGTCTGACAACAATGAAAAAGATGGTTCTCTAACTCATTAGCAGTTTCAAAAGTCTCTACACTGAGAAAATAGGAGTCATTATTAGTGTCTGCACAAGCTGAATGGCTGATTGACATGATGGTCAAGGCAGGAAATGAAAAACTGAGCTACCTCCGCAATGACCAGGCCCATATATTTGAGTAGGTTTGCAGGCATTTAACATCTAGAACACAGAGAACACATAAGCCTAGCTCTAAATAGTTAACAACCTTCAGTGATAACTCTTTACTCAACTGGTTAGGAAATTGAACCCTAATGAACTTATTCACCAGTGGTTTGGGGATAAGAATGTCACAGGTTGTGGGGTTGACTTGTTGACCCACGGAAATTTCACTATTTAACAAGAATACAAAAGCTGTTGCCGAAGAAACAAAAGACCCCATCCTTTTAAACATAGGTCAAATTCAGTCCTGGCATTAATGACTAACGCAACCAACGTCCTTAGGAATGCACGACACACCCACTAGACCATCTTACAAGCCCGGAGTAAGAGAAAGGAGCCATTTGACATATCCACCGCCCCACCCCACCACCACCGCCATGCCAGTGAAGTGATAGCGAATACTTGTTAATTACCACTCGTCTTGTCATACCGCCAGTTCATTGATCACATCCTCTCCCAAACAACCTTTGTTAAGGTTCAGACTGCTATAACTGTTACACGCAACCCACACACCACCCCTCCTCGTAGATCTCCTGGGTGATACTGTTGCACTGTGTTCCCTATATACACCACTGATCCCTTTGAAGCCTTCCCACACATTAACGTTTTTGTGTGTCCCGCCTCCCTTTTAATTCCTTTCCATTCCAAGGTATCCCGGTGAAGCGACTCACACTTTTCCCGACCCTAAACCCGAATTGGAAAAGACTACACAAGAATAATCTCCTTATGACACATCCCTACATCCTTCTCCCAATGAGACGTGTCCTCATAGGATACTGAAGACACACTACAGTTTGAAAGCTTCTTGAAATCTTTGTTTATGTGCCTCTTTACTCATGTGTTATGTCACTGAGAATTGGTACACATTTGGATTATGCACTTACTTGTAGAAGTATAGTAAAGAAATGATGGATACTGAAGACACACTACAGTTTAAAACGCTCTTGAAATCTTTGTTTATGTGCCCCTTTACTCATATGTGTTATCTTACTGAGAATTGGTACAAACTTGGATTACGCGTTTTTTTTTAAGTTCAAAGAAAGGTTTATTGAAAATATTAATATGATCATACAGAGAACATGTTTCGTCCAAACAATCGTTTGTTGATATACAGAAACAGGAAATTATGACAAAAAGCAATAATGATATACCTTACTCCGTAAAGTAATAAAAAGATATTAGAAAAGAAGGTATGAATGCGGTTACAGGCTCATAAGAAACGTAATAGCAATACATATCAAGTTCACATAATCTTAAAAAGAAAAAACAAAACATTATGGGAAATGATAAACTTAGGCACAATTGTAAATAAGTAAGAAGTCAGGGAGGCTTGGAAACCTCTTGTTGTGGGAGATCAGGTAAAGAAGTCTTCTCTCCAATATTTCCTAGAAATTGTGTGAAAGGGGCCCATAGGTGTAATCGTTTTGTAGCAAGAGAGATAGGATGAACAAGTGCTGTGTCAAGGCGATGGTTGTGACATACAGCGTACCACCATGCTAAATAAGACAGTTTAGAGGAATCTTTCCAGTTCTTTGATATCTGCTGGAAAGCTACAGCTGTTAGCAAATCGATAAGTGGTAGCTGAGATTGGACTCGATCCCTTTCCCATTCCGGTGCTAGACTGCCTAGGAAAATGTTTGTAAAGGAGAGGGGAACTGTGGTGTGAAAAATACTGTTGATTTGGTGCCAGACCTGTTTCCAGAATGTAAAAACATGGGGACAAGTAAATAACATATGATGGAGATCCGCGTCGATCCGGGAGCATGTCCAGCAAGTGTTAGGGTTTGTGTTGTGTATTTCATTTAAGTATACAGGAGTAAAAAACAGTCGATTGTATATGAAGAAAATTGTTTGTATTGTGCTCGCTGCCCTAGATGCTTTCCTGATTTTTGTCCAGATTCTGTTCCAAAGAGAAATAGGCCAATTCGTTCCCAAATCAGATTCCCATAGAAGTTCTACTTTGGTTTTATCACGAGTCTCAGGGGGTGCCATTAAACGGGAATAAATGGTGGATGCTTTGGGGGTTACGAACAGAAAATTATGCCAGGGAAAGAGGGGCTGAGAGGGTGAGGAAGGTGAAGAGTTGAGTTTAGTGTAAGTATCGAGTATTGTGTTTTGCAAAGTCAGAAATTTGGGTTGAAATGAAGAAGGTATGTGATATATGGTTTGTAATTGCATAAATGTAATAGGTGAGCCCTGATGAAAAAGTTGATGAACCCAGAGCAAACCCTTATTCCTCCAACTCTTCCAGTATATAGGTTTCTTTTTAAGAAGGATGTGTTTGTTATTCCAGATTGTAGAATTGAGAAAAGTGTCTAAAGTATGTACAGCCAAATGGGGGGCAATAGATAATAATTTGCCGGATTGCTTAATTATGGGATTAGAGACCTTTTGTGGTTTACGAGTGAAGGATAGGTATTCCTGAAATGAGAAAGGAGATAAGAAGGAGGTCTCAAGAGCTACCCAAAGAGGTTTATCATCAGATTGATTAGTGGTCCAGTTCGTTAATTGACGTAACTGAAAGGCTTTGTGATAGTTAGAGAAGTGGGGGAAATTGACTCCACCCTCAGATTTTGGTCTCACTAATTTCTGTATCGCCATCCTTGGTTTTTTAGCATTCCATAAAAAGGAGGTTAAAATAGAATTAATTTTCAGAAAAAATTTAGACGGAATGGGTAAGGGAATATTGGATAGGATATATAAAACGATCGGAGTTAGCATCATTTTGATTGTGTCGAGACGGCCCCACCAGGATAGATGAAGGGGGTGCCAACCTGCAACCAATGTTTTAAGTTTGGCAGAACATTTGTCTATGTTTAAAGAGATAGATGTCTTGATAGAAGGAGAGAACCAGATGCCGAGATATTTTATATGTTTAGGACTCCAGGTAAAATTAGAGATTTTAAAATCATCTTTAAAGGTGTATTTGGTTAAGGGTAATATCTCACATTTCCCTCTATTCAGTTTATAGCCCGATACCAAACCGTACGCCTCCACCTCTCCCATGAAGGCTGTGAGGGACGATTGTGGTTGGGAAAGAAAAACTAGAATGTCGTCAGCATATGCTGCTAATTTAATTTGTTGAGGGCCTGAAACAAATCCTGTGATTAAGTGATTTTGGCATATTCGTGACAGGAAAGGTTCTAAAGCCAAACTAAAAAGAAAGGGTGACAAGGGACATCCTTGGCGTAATCCACGGCTAAGTTTAAAATATGGAGAAATAAGGCCATTGGTGGAAATGGCAGCCTTGGGTTCAGAGTAGAGTAGGGCAATTAAAGAAACTATTTTCGGACCGAACCCAAACCATTTGAGAGCATGGAAAATGAAAGGCCAGTATATCCTATCGAAAGCTTTTTCTGCATCCAACGCGATTGCTGCCAAAGAATCCGAAGAATGTGATGATTTAGATAAAATGTCAAAGAATAGACGTGTATTATCAGTAATGTTGCGACCTTTGACAAAGCCTGATTGTTCCTTCCCAAGCAACATGGGAAGATGTGGTTCTAATCTTAGGGCAAGTGCTTTCGAATTTTTTTTATAATCTACATTAACTAAAGATATGGGTCTGTAGTTCTTACAGTAGCGGAGATCCTTATCTATCTTTGGAATCAGACAGATCAAGGCTTCGGAAAATGAACCGGTGGAGTTACGGGAGGCGACGAAGGAGGAGAGAAGAGTATGCAAGTATGGAAGTAATAAATGAGCGAAATGTGAATAAAACTCCACTGTGAAGCTGTCTGGGCCTGGGGCCTTGTCTTTTTTAAGAGTTTTCAAAGCATTTAACAGTTCTGCTTGTGAAAGGTCGGCTTCCAAAGAAGTCAGATCCAATTGGGGATTGGTGTGTTTTTGAATGGTGGCGAAATATTGGAATATATCTGTATCTGAGGGTATGTCTTCCGGTGTATAGAGGGACTGATAAAAATGTACGAATTCCTGCAGAATTTCAGAGTCTTTGAGTTCCGGTATTTGGCTTTCGTCTATAATGGAATCGATATGAAGTATCTGTTTTTTGATCTTTAAATAATTGGCCAGAAGTTTGCCCGATTTGTTTTGTCCACCGTAATACTTTGCTGAGGATTTTAGTAAGTAAAGGGAGGCTTGCTCAGTGGTGGATTCATTGAAGGCGATTTTTGCATTGATGAGATCTTTAAGGGAGTCTTCCGATTTGGACGTATGGAAGGAGTGTTCAAGTTTTTTGATTTTAGCAAGAAGTGTATCATGGGATACATGGGAAGCTTTTCGTTTATTGGATACAAATCTAATGATGAAATCTCGGGCCGTAGCCTTAAAGGCATCCCACACTGTGTGAAAGGAGACATCATTCGTCAGATTAATATGAAAAAACTCTTGAGCGAAAGAGACGAAGGATGAATTAAAATTAGGGTCAAGGAGAAGAGAATTATTAAAGCGCCATTTTTTGGACAAAGTGGGTTGGTTTAAAATATCTAATTGAATCGAGACAGGTGCATGATCTGAAATAAGAATAGGGCCTATGTCGGCAGAACGAAGGGATTGGGAGATGTTATGTGAAATAAAAATATGGTCTATCCGGGATTGTGTTTGATGCGGGGGAGAGAAGAAGGAGTATTCTCTTAAAGATGGGTTGCAAAGACGCCATGAGTCTAACAGGTTCCTCTGTTGAATAGTTTGTGTAAAAGCTTTATGTGGTGTATTTGGGATAAAGGGGGATTTAGAGTTCCTATCGATAAATGGATCCATCACTTGATTACAATCGCCTGCAAGAATAAAGTTTTCTGATGGGTTTGTGAGCAATAGCTGAGAGATACGAGCCCAAAATGTGGCGTCTCCGTTGGTAGGGGCTGGATTACGCGTTTACTTGTAGAAGTATAGTAAATAATTTTTTTTTTTTTTAAAGTGGATAGCCTAACATGGATTAATAAAGGGCACAGTTCATAAATTGCATGAAATGTACCCACATGAATTTCACAAAAAACAGATCGTACTAGAGGTATTCAATCACAATACATTTTTACACATAATGCCTTTTTACAAAGTGAGCGGGATATAAACATAGCTTTTGAAATGATGAATGAAGTACAACGTATACAAGCACTTTGCTGCCCCCTGCCGAATCATTCCTATAGTAGGGCATAAATCATTCAAGGATTTCACTAACTTCTAAACTGAAATGAAAGAGAGAAATAGTGAGAGAGAGAGAGGGTGTGTGTGTGTCACTTAAAGGCACAAGTCTTGAATACTCATCAGAGAATAAGAGGGAATTGACAATGTGTGCACTGAATTCTATGTCAGGACCGGAGGCGAGGATTATGCTATTCTTTCTCCACTTTATCGAATAGCAGCCATTTGAAGTCAAAACAAAACAAACTACCATTTCCATGAAATATTGGAAAAACACAGTAAAAACAATAGATCACCAATCACAGGTCTCCAGGGAGCTGATAGTCCTCTGTTACTGTCCATTCCTCCTCTTTCTTCGCTGCTCGCAGCCAGATAAGTCCCATTTATTTCCTCTCTGATTATAAATTGTTTATTACTCTTCCTTTGTGTGTTTTAGGGCGTTACAGCCTGTTGTATATGTGCGCTTTGCCAGCGCTGGTTTCTATTTTCACTTGGTGACCTCTTTTATTGCATTTGACCGTTATCGGGGCCGTTTCCCTCACAGCACAGCTGAGAGCGGTCGCGCGCGCCGAGCGTTCAATCGCCGACGTGCGCCCACCGCAGTGTTTCCATTCTTCGTGTCACGTTTGGTTTTTAAAAGTTTGCCTTTCAGCTTGCTTTTCTGTTCACTCGCGAGTCAACCGCTACTCGGCTGACTCGCGCCCGGCCGTGGGAGTGTCTGAGCTCCCTAGCGACCGTGTACGTTGGTGTAGGCTCGCGGTGTACTCCTCCCACCGCCTGGGGGCGCCTCTGTGCACGCCGTTCTGCGGTGTGCGAGCTTGGATGCAGCGCATTCCGCGCATTCCAGCATCCAGCTTGCACTACCGTGAGGAGCCTTGTTTCGCCTGCCTGCGGACACCCGCTAATCGGGTCTGTTTACACTGCCATTAGGCAGCATTGCACTTCACACGCCCCCTGCTGAACGCCCACATCGGAAGCGGCTCTGTACCTGCCATTAGGCAGTTCTTTTGACTGGCGTTTTTCTGCCCCGGGGGTCAGTACGATTAGGCCACATAACGCTCTGCAAGAGTCAGTACTGCAGGCTTGTTGTCTGCTGGGACCCAAATTTGGCAGGCTGCCCTTCCATCTTGCACCAGGGCTGCTGGGTCCCGGGCTTTCAGCCCTCCTTATTGCGAGCACTGCCCGCCCTAATTTTAGGCTGACACCCAGCCCCCCCTTACTCTGAGGCACACCCCTCTTCTAGTTTTCCCACTTACCTGGTATAGTGTTATCGCCTGGCCCTATGGCTACTTACCAGGATGACGTCTACCATGACGATCAGTGGGAGGAGGACCCCCTCACCGCACTCCAGTGGGACGACGGCTTTTACGACGCTGTGGATGCTTCTATCCACAAAGCGGTAGAGCAAGCCATGACACCCCTTGAGGAGTGTCTGTCCTGCCAGATTGCGCAGGCCTGCAACACGCTGGCTAGGGCCACCCAGGCCTTACCGGCCACCTCTCCCTCAGGCGGACCCCCCGCTGATCAACAATCTCCACCTGCCAAACGCGCTAGAGACGCGGGGGTGGATTCAGACGCCTTCGATCGTCTCAAGCAGGCATTCCTGGCAAGTACTGCCCCGCCAGCGACACCTCCTGCACCAGGGGATGATGACCAGGGGGACGCCGATGACGCTGCACGCCCGTCGCGCCCCTGGCGCCCTTCCCGCCCTGCGCCCACACCGGACACCCAGAGCCTCTGTGCTGACATGTTGAACCCGGATGATATTCTCCATCCGAGGTCCTCGGACTGGGCCCCCTCCGACAAAGTTGCCCAGTATGTCGCCAGCAGGATCCGTCAGCCGCTAGAGGCCACGGCTCGCAACTGCCTTAGGGCGGAGTGCCCTCGTCCCTCTCTCGCAGGGAAAGTAGCAGCCACTCCCGACATTGATTCCCGTATGGCCACGTTCCTTCAAAAATTCGTCAAGGACCCTAAGAAAGGCATTGACAGGTCTTGGCTCGCCTGTCAAGACAAGCTCCTAGACGCCCTAGGCCCGATCACTAAAATCCTCAACATGGCGGAAGAGGCAAAAGTGTTGGGGTCCCTGATCTCTCCTGATCATCTCTCTTCTTGGGCCCAACGCGTAGTGGTATTCCTGGGCAATGCCAACTGTCCTATATCTACGGAGCGGCGCAGGTCCCTACTGATCAAGGTAGACCCCAAATTGGGGGACCTGGCCGACTCGGAGGCGGTCCCTGTCGCTCAGGGCGGCCTCTTTGGGGAGCCCTTTATTAAGGAATTAGGGCGTTTTGTGAACACCTTTACGTCCCTAGATAAGGCACAATCTTCAATTACGAAGGTGTTCCACCTCAGGTTTTCCGTGGGGCCGGGCGAGGAAGGGGCCACTCGTCCGGCCACCCTAACCAACAAAGGGGACAAGGCTCCAACCACGGTCAGGACCAGGACCAGCAATTTTGAAAGAAGGGGACCCCTACTGTAAACAATGAATCTTGCTAGCTGTAGGGAACAATATCATTAGGGGTAAAACAAAAAGCTATCCACAAGATATAATAATTAGTTAATGTAAAACATCAGGCCTGGATCTGTGTGAAAACAGTACACATTAATTAATCATGTATATGAAACTACAAACAAATCCTTTTTGATACAAAATTGTGTTTCTTTATTTTGATAAATCGATTTTTTCTGTTCATATTCTTTTTATATTTTCTTTACATTTATTAGATATATGCTTCTTTTTAAATCTTTTGATGATTTTTATACATAAATAGTAAAGTGACACAAATCGTTTTTCACAAACACAACATAACAGTGCTATACATAAAAAAAAAATTCCATTTAAAAACCAAGAGAAGGAGTTGTTAAGTTGTCAAACAATTCAAAGGCTGGCGGCCGATGAAAAAACACGACGCGCGTTTCGGCGTTTAAGCCTTCGTCAGGTAGAACCGTCTCAACTTTCTCTATAATAAAGTGCAGAATAAACACAGTAAGAAGCTAAAAAGCACTTAAGGCCTGATCATTTAATACTGATATACAATTGAGCATTCAAAGCTTCTATTCCTTTAATCTCTATGCCCATATTACCAAAGACACATGTATACCTATTGATTGGCTCTTATAACAATTGCATATAGCGCACACATTATTTATATAGTGAAGCTAGCACCCTAAACTTACTTATAAAGAGAAAAGAGGAAACATATGTATATAAAGATATAGGGAGCACTAAAGTAAATGTACCTTTATAGCTATTTAAGAAGAAAGATAGAGATTACGAAATTAATCACCCGTGCACAAGAAAAGATGTGAAATTTACTCTCAAATTATAATCTATGTTAAAGGATTCAATGATAAACAGATCTTTTTAGTGGTGAATATGTGGCAGTTCTGGATAGCCATTTATATACCCTCTTAGTCATTAGTCATGGACTAAAACATATTATTTACATGCCATGTACCTATAATCTGTCGGTACGATCAGAGTTAATTCATAGAGCCAGAACTGGTTAATACTTCTCCGTAACAGGGGGCGCACCACAAGTTCTGTAATATCTGCAATGGTATTAGGCAAGAAGATGCAAAGATAAGGAATAATAATTGCACCTGTCCCTACTCGGTTTGCTAAAGATCAGCAATTATTTAGTGTTAATGGTATCTTGCTATATACCTGATTTAAGTGGATTATGTAGTGGCACATAGATGGTCTGGGCGTAGTTAGTACTCCCCGAAGACTACGCGGTCTGTGAAAATAATAGAAGTTAAAATGACCAAACGTCAATTAATAGTTCCTATTTGCTGTATAGTATTTATTTAAGCCAAAAAATTCTCATTTACATAGCCTTACAAGGCTCACTAAGTTACGGTACTTACAGGGCATCTAAATGTTGCTGATCGATCTGTTTTTTCCCCACTCGAACCACTTAGCATTAAGTTTTGTCTAGCAATTTTCTCCATATATGGGGGGCAGAAAAGTAATAATATTCTAAAAAAGATAATCATATTGTTTAGGACATTCTATATATATATATATGTGCCCGTTCTTATTCAAGACGCCGTAAAAGGATGTATTTTCATTTTTACTTTTAACTATCTATAGCTGGTCCATTTTTACTTACTTCATAAAACGTGTATGAGTCATCTAAGTGGGGTAAGGAGAGAGGCCAACGATCATTCTGTTTTCCTGTTTATCTCTTTTTCTCAAATTATATCTAGGGATATAATATGTATACAGAGTAATATGTATAAGTTTTAATTTATCGTTTTCATTCATTTTAATCACAGTAGATCCTTATATCTATTGACGTGCGATAAATCACATAATATTCTCTCGTTTCTTTTAATATATAAATCCCTATTGGTATCTCTATACTGAAATACGTTCTTTTAGAGTAAAGAGAGGCTTACATGCTTGTGACTTATGGTACTAACAACTATACCCCACTCTAGTTCTATACGTGCAGGAGATCATGTCCATCAAGTATCTTAATTAAACCACCCCTTTTCGTAATCTCAATCCCGATATAACTAGTATCCCTGTAGGAAGCAGGAGATGTTACCCGCCTTTAACTTCTATTGAATTATCGTCGCCAAAGCTTACCGTAATGGAGGATAAATCTACGGAGAAATCACGCGCCCTCTCTGTCCTACGGAGACGAGAGCAATGCTTCTCGTCCAGTGTCTTTTTATCAGCGGGTGGTTTCCGTGTTTGGTTGGCGTCTGACGTCATCCATACTATGCCGGTCATGCCCTGCGCGCATGGACCTGAAAATAGGACTATCTAGCTATTCGAAAAACGGCATCCATTACTTAGTGGGTAGCTGGTATTGCCATTGTGACTATTTATCTTTTATTTAAAGCGATTTTTAGTTTAGTAACGACCTGTGTGTACTACGACCTCCCTTATTTTTATATAAAGTCCTATAATAGCATGTAGAGTCCCATAGTAGCATATAGAGCGTGCTTACTATTTATGGAACACAGTCGCCTACTAGTACGATAAACAATCTTATTTAAAATATGGACGGACATGATTACTATGTAAATCCATATTGACAATTGGTACTGCACGGCGAATATTATATGCTAAAATCTATCTAAGTACACGTTGTCCAGGACTAATTGTGTTTGTATGTATACAGGTCTAAATCTAACACTATCGCTATCACACTGTAGCCCTTATCATATAGTGAATTACTGTCAAGTACTTGGGCTCAAAATGTATCCTGGTTCCAACCCTATATAAGACTGTTTTTTCCATGGATGATTGTAATTATCTATATACAGATCTAGATCTCAAAATATCGCTATGGAACTATGGCCCTTATCCTATTGTGTATTACTATCAAAGACTTGGGCCCAAGGTATATCCTGGTTCAAACCTTTTTAAAAGTGTCCAGGGTAAATATCCAATATACCTCACGTTTGTTCCGTATTAGTTCACTGCTTTGGTTATTCTTGGGTAAGATTGTTTCAAGGATAAACCATTTAATGTCATCCTCGGTGTGATTCAATGTGACATAATGTTCCACTATTGGTGCTGACATCTTTTTAGTTCGAATCGCTGAGCGATGCTCTGTAAGTCGTGTGTTAAAACTTCGGGATGTTTCACCAATGTACCCCAGTCCACATGGACAGAGCAAGAGGTATATAACATTTTTAGTTTTGCAATTGGTCATGTTTTTCACTTTAACAGTTTGACCATTGAATTGTATTCTGTCATTTTCTATTGCCAAAGGGCAAATTTGACAAGTTCCACATCTGAAGTTTCCTATTACCGGTGTCATCCCCACAATACTTCTCTGTACTGGTTGTTTAACAGGGGGCCAGGCCAGGCCAGGTTTGGGAACTTCTAGCCAACAAGAGGACGACGCAGCAAATACAGAGGCGGTAGAGGCGGTGGCGCCTCCAACTCTTCCGGTGAGTGTGCACCCTTCTTTCCTTCTAAAAGTGGGGGGCCGTCTGGCGCATTTTTTCCAGGCCTGGACTTCCATCACGGGGGACGCCTGGATCTTGCAAACCGTACAAGGCTTCTGCATAGAGTTTCACGGGGACCCTTCGCAGCCAGTTTCCCCGCACCCGCTCTGTTTCTCGTTAGCAGACGCCGCTTTAGTCGATCAGGAGGTCCAGTCTCTTCTGGACAAGGGAGCGATCACAGAAACTCCAGAGGTTTTCTCAGCAACCTCTTCTTGGTGGACAAGCTGGACGGGGGGCAAAGGCCCGTCATCAACTTACGCGAGTTCAACGAGTGGCTGGTTCACCGTCACTTCAAGATGGAGGGAATCCATCTTCTTCGCGATATCCTCCGACCCCACGACTGGATGGTGCGCCTCGACCTCAAGGAGGCCTACCTTTTGATTCCCGTCTTCCCCCCGCACCGGTGGTTCCTGCAGTTTCTCTGGCGGGACAGGACTTACGAGTTCACCACCCTCCCGTTCGACCTTTCGTCTGCCCCTTGGTGTTTTACCAAGGTCCTCAGGCCGGTAATAGAGCACCTGAGAGCGTCGGGAATGAGACTCATTGTCTACCTGGACGACATCCTGTTGATGGCCCAGTGTCCCAATACTCTCTCCCGCCAGCTTCAGACCGCGGTCGATCTCCTTCAGAGCCTCGGTTTTGTGGTCAACGAGGCCAAGTCCACTCTGGTTCCAGCCCAGAGGGTCGTTTTTCTCGGCTTCTTGATCGACTCCGTAGAGTCTACTCTCAGCCTCCCTTCTCGCAAGATGACGAAGATTCGTCACCAGATTCGGAGAGCCCTCTCGCAGACACAAACCTCCCTCAGGCAACTAGCCCGTATAGTGGGTCTCCTCTCGGCCTCTATCCAGGCTATATTTCCGGGTCCGCTCCATTACAGAGCCCTCCAACGCCTCAAGGCCAAGCACCAGCGCAGGGGCCTCTCTTACTCTCAGAAAGTGAGTATCTCGGCGGACGCCAAGGAGGAGCTCCAATGGTGGCTCACCAACATGGAGGCCTGGAATGGGCGCGCAATTTTCGGTTCCGCGCCAGATACCGTTATAGAATCAGACGCCAGCAGATCAGGCTGGGGCACGAGGTGTGGCGACTTCACCACGGGAGGTGTGTGGCCACCACAGAACGACGATTACACATCAACTGTCTGGAGCTGTTAGCGGGCTCATTCGCGATCCGGTGTTGGACCAAGGATTCGATCCGGTCCTGCGTCCTCCTCAAGATGGGCAACATTTCGGCGGTCTGGTATATCAACCATCTTGGGGGAACGCGATCGAGAGCCCTCTCAGACCTCGCGGCAAACTTCTGGCAATACTGCCTGGACCATCAGATCTCCGTAACGGCGGAGTATCTTCCTGGTCAAGACAACCAGGTGGCAGACTTCCAATCACACCATTTTCACGACGTGAGTCTATGGAGGCTGCACCCGGGGGTGTTTGCGGATCTCCAGAGCATTTGTAGTCCTTTTTCAATAGACCTCTTTGCGTCTCGCCTGGATCATCAACTTCCCAGGTTCTTCAGTTGGAGACCGGATCCCCTTGCAGAGAAGACGGATGCGTCGCCTTTCCCCCGTTCGCCATGATTACCAGGGTCTCGGCACAGGTTCGTCGCCAGAAGGCGGACGTGGTGCTTATCTCGCCAATTTGGAGATCGCAAGTTTTGTTTCCGGTTCTTCTGGAACTTTCCTGGGATTCTCCAATCCCTCTCCCCCGCTTTCCAACTCTCCTTCTCAATCCGGACGAGGATCCCCACCCGTTAATCGCGCAAGGCTCCCTAGCCCTGATGGCGTGGCGGATTACAGGGGACGATGGGCGGTCCCAGGCCTTTCGAGAGCGGCTGAGAAATTCATGTCCAAGGCCTGGGCCAACAGTACCGTCAAGCGCTACCGCTCCACCTGGATAAGGTGGTATCGTTGGTGTGTGCGACGGAGTCTCAATCCCATGGCAGCAGATGTGACCGACATCCTGAATTTTTTGGCGGCCCTAGCGGAAGAGGGCCTGGCTTACAGAACAATAAATACCTTCCGTTCGGCTATCTCAGCAGGCCACACCCTGGTGGACGGTTCTCCGGTGGGTGAGCACCCCTTGGTCTGCCGCCTCCTTCGAGGCGTTTGGCTCTCTTTACCCCCAGAGCCTCGATATTCACAGCTCTGGGATGTCAACCAGGTCTTGAACTTGTTTCTGTCCTGGCAGCCGAATAGATTCCTCTCTAGGAAGGAGCTCTCAGCGAAGTTGGCTATGCTTCTTTGCCTCGTCTCTTGCAGACGGGTTTCGGATGTCAGGGCCTTGGATGTGTCAGGTAGGATATTCACCCCATCAGGGGTCACCTTCACCATTCGTAGGCGCACCAAATGTGGGACGAAATCTATTTCTTATCCTGCGTTCCCGGATTCCCCGAAGCTGTGCGTGGTCTCTTGCCTCAAGGCATATGAGGAGTTGTCGGAGGAGTTTCGTCCTCCACTAGAACTCCAATTGCTCATTGCGCTTAAGAAGCCCCACAAAGCTGTTCCCCCCCCACTATCGCCTGTTGGGTCAGATGGGTGATGCAGGAAGCTGGCATAGACTTACGAGCTTTTGGGGCCCATTCTACTAGAGGAGCAATGGCCTCCTAAGCATTTACCCTGGGAGCTCGTCTGGAAGACATTCTGAATGCGGCAGACTGGTCTTCAGACTCTACCTTTAAGCGGTTTTACTTCAAACCGGTTATTTACATGGCTCACTTGGTCGTGAGCAAGCTTTAAACGAGCATAATCCTCACCTCCGGTCCTGACATAGAATGAAAAATGTCCTAGCTATCGTAACGGAAAGTTTCAATTCTATTAAGGACTCGGAGGCGAGGATTATCCCACCCAGGGTACAAGATCTTTTTGTAACCTGCCCACCCTCGTATTGGGGTAAGTAAGCTCTTTAGTTAGTTTATGTGTAAGCTAACTGATAAGTTTCCTCTACGAATGTACGTGTGATATTCTTTTGCCCTACAGGGCTAAACATTAGCCATTGCTGTCGCTTACGTTTGCCTTGTTTTCTACAGGCGACTCTTACAAACAGGATTCGTGAAGCGTCCTTGATGGCTGATCTCGAGCGACGAAAGAGGAGGAATGGACAGTAACAGAGGACTATCAGCTCCCTGGAGACCTGTGATTGGTGTAGATGGACGGGACACTCTATCATGGACACTCTCTATTGTTTTTACTGTGTTATTCCCAATGTTTCATGGGAATGGTAGTTTGTTTTGTTTTGACTTCAAATGGCTGCTATTCAATAAAGTGGAGAAAGAATAGCATAATCCTCGCCTCCGAGTCCTTAATAGAATTGAAACTTTCCATTACGATAGCTAGGAAATTTTTCATTGTTCACCAGGAAAGGGTAAGTGCTAACATCTGAGGATGAACCCTTGCCTTGTATCTTTCTAACCTCCAAAATCTATGTGGAGTGTGAGCAGAATATTAAGATAGACGAAACACACTAGTGATATTAGGTCGAAGCCAACCAGACAGCACAGATGTCTGGTTTGCAAAATCCATCTCGGATACATTCAGAAAACTTCCCTGGGAACACATTCCACCCGTTGCTTACCATTGGCTCCGTGGCATGTAACTCACATTTTCTGGCTTTCTATTTGTTGGTATTATTTGTTTTAGGCTGTCCAGCATGAGTTTGCCTTCTCACACTACCTCTCCTTATATTCTTCCACAAGTGCTACTTTCTGTAAACAGACCTGAAAATCTTGTCCTTCTCGTGTCACATTTGCTGTGCATTCAAAGACAGAGGTCAAATGTCAGGCTTTGTCTTTCAAGGGAACTTGGTGTTTACTTTTCTTTCTCAGACTTCAAAGTGGGGGGATTTATGTGGCAATCTTGCTGGATACTGTGGTTAGGAGAGTTTTTTTTTCTAGCACACAACGTTTAAATGAACTGTGCAAGAATATATCGGAATTTGGAAAGCACAAATGAGGCACATTGTTGGTTAATTCTGAAGTGTGTTGGAAACAAATACTTTAATATGATCAAAACAAATCAATACTCCAGGTGATGCCATTTGCACACATTATCGTTTATGAGCTGTATAGTTTCATTAGTAAAACTGTCTGTCTGTGCAAATGTGATGGCAATTTCATTTGAAAATGTGTTGTCTGTAATGGCAGTGTGCTACCACACCATGCATATCCCAATCTACTCTGCACCACTCCACGCCACTGCACTCAACTCTGCATCACTCCAAGCCACTGCACGATGCGCCATTGCACTTTAATCCACTCTGCACAACTACACTAAACACCTCTACACTCTATGCCTCTATACTCTACTCTGCACCACTCTACTCTATGCCAATGCACTCTGTGCCACTCTATTCTATACCACTGCACCCTACACCACTCCAGTATAGGACACTCCACTCTACTCTGCACAACTCTGCTCTGCAACATTGCACTCTACGTCACTGCACTCTATGCTACTGCACTCTATGCCAATGCACTTCACTCTGTCTCTGTACCACTCAACTCTATCCCCTGCACTATACGCCAATCCACTGTACACCACTCTAATCTACTCTGCACCACTCCACTCTATATCACTGCTCTCTACGCCACTCTACTCTAACTCTAACCTGTACCACTCCACTCTAGGCCACTTCACTCTACTCTGAAACAATCTAGTCTATGCCACTGCACTCTATGCCACTCTACTCCACTCTGAGCCACTCCACTCTAAGCCACTGTACTCTAAACCATTGCATGCTATGCCACTGTACTCTACACCAATGCATAATACACAACTGCACTCTACTCTGCACCACTGTACTCTACTCCACTGCTCTCTACGCCAATGCACTCTATCCCACTCTACTTTGTAACACTGCACTCTCCGCCACTCTACTCTACACTACTGCACTCTATGCCAATGCACTCTATGCCACTCTAATCTGCATCACTGCACTCTGCATCACTTCACTCTACACCACTGCATTCTGCACCACTCTACACCACTGCACACTCTGCCACTCTACACCAGTGCACTCTACATCACTGCACTCTATGACACTGCACTTTATGCCACTCTACTCTGGACCACTGCACTCTACGCCACTGCAGTATACTATGCACCACTGTAATCTACATTCTATAACGCTGCATTGTATGAATTCTATGCTGGTGCACTTTACGCCACTGCACTCTGCACCATTCTACGCCACTGCACTCTATGCCACTCCACTCACACCACTGTACTCTATGCCGCTGTACTCTGCGCCACTGTACTCTTCTCTGTACCACTGCACTCAACGCCACTGTACTATGCACCACTGTAATCTACACAACTGTATTGTACAATGCTGCATTGTATGCTGCTGAATTAGATGCTGCTGCACTCTACGACACTATACTCTGCAACACTCTACCCCAATGCACTATACACCAGTACACTCTACTCTCCCCCACTATACTGTACGCCTCTCTTTGAGCTAATCCACTATATGCCACTTCAATACACAACACTGTATGCCACTCTACACCACTCTTCGCCATTCCACTCTACGACACTCCACGCCACTTTCCTCTATGCTCCTTAACTTCTAGCCATGCTGAACAGCAGCCACGCTGGTGTACAGTATGGCTAAAATACATTGGCAAAGCCAATAGCTCTTGCATAGGTGAGATCTATTGGCTTTGCTAATGATTGTTGTTTAAAGAAAGTACCCACAAATGACTAAACATTTATCATGCCTAATAGTACATTCCTTTACATTTTCTCATGGGAAGATTTAAATATTGCTCGAAATGGTTTTGTGTGTCATAAGTGCTCACCAGGACAGGCAAAAAATGTTACCCTGTAAAAAAATTAAATCTTAAAGGTATTACCTGTGTGAAAATTACATCTTCAAGGCATTCTTCCAAAGGGAGGGGTATGTGTAGGATGCCAGATCACACATTTCAAGATAGCTTTGATTTTTTTATTCCATAATCTAACCTAAACTGAGGTGTGTGGAGGGGTGAGAAATTACATTTATGAAAGTTTTAGAACTTACATCTTATTTTTGTTTAAGCTGAGCAGTAGCATGCAGGGCATAAAGGGATAGTTGGCCAATTCTTAAGTCTTCAATTAGCGTTTTGGTTGGTGTTACAAAAGTTTTTTTTTCCAGGGTTTGAAGTGACGCCTCTCCATACAGCATGGCCTTTGAAAAACACAGAACAGGGCACCAGGTAAGTTATCATAAAGTATGGAGAACTAAAATAAAATGTATTTACCTTTCTAAACAAGTTTTCTACCTGTGTATTTTAGGGCTATTATTGTATTTTCCTGTTCTTTTAGACAAATAGGGCCGTTAGAGTGGGGTGTTGGCCTTAAAATATAAGCAATACGATACTTCTTTTAGGGTGGCTTAAATTATAAAAGTATCCACCTTGTTTTCTTTATTAGGCCTTTCTTCAGATGAAAACGTTCTCCCCTTTAAAAAGAAAAATACACACAGCAGTAAAACTACTGTCTCCACATTCATGTACAGCTCATGATACAAGTCGTGAGGTCAGATCTGCTACCTTGGTCCCCTTGCCCCCTCCCGATCCTCTTTCTCCTTAGTTTTACTTCTGACACTGACTGGCTGGCCCCAATCCTCCTAGATTGTTGTGGGTATCCCCACCTTGGTAGCCACTAGAGGAGTGCACCACTCCTCGATCCACGTCTCATCTTCGTCATCTTCCTGCTCGACATATGTGTCTTACTCCTTCCTGTGGTGATAGTCCTCTTCTTCCCTACGGTGCGCGTTGTTGTCCCTGTGATGTGCGTCTTCTTCTTCTGAAGTTTCACCCCTCTTTCCACTGTATTTAAACCACCCTCACTCTCACACGTCTCCTCTTCTTCCACCCGCTGTTGGCGCTTTCCTCTTTCCCCTTCTACGTCCTCTTTCTGTTTACATAAATAGTCCTTCTTTCGTTTTTTTTCTCTTTCTTTTCTTCCTGGTTTTCCCTCCTGACACTGTCTTTTTATTTCTAACTGCCCGACCTGTGAGAAATGCAAAAACAACAATTGATGGACAGAATGCAGAACAATGTCGTACATTCACCCCAGTACAGAGATCTGGGCCTAAATCCATCGTTTTTTTGCTCACCATGCCATTCCAGTTTGGACCCAGCCATATGCAAATCAGTCTTGACCCTGCGCCCAATGGGAACAGTCCAGCCCGAACTGCCAGGCCAGGTCCTCCCTGGACTGGAAACAAGCATCCTAGGACCGGTTTCGGGCTTTCAGACCTCATCAGCCAGGATAGCTTGACTCCAGTGGCATGGAGAGCACGGGACCCACGTCTGGGCATACCCGTCCCACTCGGGGTGACAAATGCAAAAACAACAATTGATGGACAGAATGCAGAACAATGTCGTACATTCACCCCAGTACAGAGATCTGGGCCTAAATCCATCGTTTTTTGCTCACCATGCCATTCCAGTTTGGACCCAGCCATATGCAAATCAGTCTTGACCCTGCGCCCAATGGGAACAGTCCAGCCCGAACTGCCAGGCCAGGTCCTCCCTGGACTGGAAACAAGCATCCTAAGACCGGTTTCGGGCTTTCAGCCCTCATCAGCCAGGATAGCTTGACTCCAGTGGCATGGAGAGCACAGGACCCACGTCTGGGCATACCCGTCCCACTCGGGGTGACAAATGCAAAAACAACAATTGATGGACAGAATGCAGAACAATGTCGTACATTCACCCCAGTACAGAGATCTGGGCCTAAATCCATCGTTTTTGTGCTCACCATGCCATTCCAGTTTGGACTCAGCCATATGCAAATCAGTCTTGACCCTGAGCCCAATGGGAACAGTCCAGCCCGAACTGCCATGCCAGGTCCTCCCTGGACTGGAAACAAGCATCCTAGGACCGGTTTCAGGCTTTCAGCCCTCATCAGCCAGGATAGCTTGACTCCAGTGGCATGGAGAGCACGGGACCCACGTCTGGGCATACCCGTCCCACTCGGGGTGACAAATGCAAAAACAACAATTGATGGACAGAATGCAGAACATTGTTGTACATTCACCCCAGTACAGAGATCTGGGCCTAAATCCATCGTTTTTTTGCTCACCATGCCATTCCTGTTTGGACCCAGCCATATGCAAATCAGTCTTGACCCTGCGCCCAATGGGAACAGTCCAGCCCGAACTGCCAGGCCAGGTCCTCCCTGGACTGGAAACAAGCATCCTAGGACCGGTTTCGGGCTTTCAGCCCTCATCAGCCAGGATAGCTTGACTCCAGTGGCATGGACAGCACGGGACCCACGTCTGGGCATACCCGTCCCACTCGGGGTGACAAATGCAAAAACAACAATTGATGGACAGAATGCAGAACAATGTCGTACATTCACCCCAGTTCAGAGATCTGGGCCTAAATCCATCGTTTTTTTGCTCACCATGCCATTCCTGTTTGGACCCAGCCATATGCAAATCAGTCTTGACCCTGCGCCCAATGGGAACAGTCCAGCCCGAACTGCCAGGCCAGGTCCTCCCTGGACTGGAAACAAGCATCCTAGGACCGGTTTCGGGCTTTCAGCCCTCATCAGCCAGGATAGCTTGACTCCAGTGGCATGGAGAGCACGGGACCCACGTCTGGGCATACCCGTCCCACTCGGGGTGACAAATGCAAAAACAACAATTGATGGACAGAATGCAGAACAATGTCGTACATTCACCCCAGTACAGAGATCTGGGCCTAAATCCATCATTTTTTTGCTCGCCATTCCAGTTTGGACCCAGACATATGCAAATCAGTCTTGACCCTGCGCCCAATGGGAACAGTCCAGCCCGAACTGCCACCCCAGGTCCTCCCTGGACTGGAAACAAGCATCCTAGGACCGGTTTCAGGCTTTCAGCCCTCATCAGCCAGGATAGCTTGACTCCAGTGGCATGGAGAGCACGGGACCCACGTCTGGGCATACCCGTCCCACTCGGGGTGACAAATGCAAAAACAACAATTGATGGACAGAATGCAGAACAATGTTGTACATTCACCCCAGTTCAGAGATCTGGGCCTAAATCCATCGTATTTTTGCTCACCATGCCATTTCTGTTTGGACCCAGCCATATGCAAATCAGTCTTGACCCTGCGCCCAATGGGAACAGTCCAGCCCGAACTGCCAGGCCAGGTCCTCCCTGGACTGGAAACAAGCATCCTAGGACCGGTTTCGGGCTTTCAGCCCTCATCAGCCAGAATAGCTTGACTCCAGTGGCATGGAGAGCACGGGACCCACGTCTGGGCATACCCGTCCCACTCGGGGTGACAAATGCAAAAACAACAATTGATGGACAGAATGCAGAACAATGTCGTACATTCACCCCAGTACAGAGATCTGGGCCTAAATCCATTGTTTTTTTGCTCACCATGCCATTCCAGTTTGGACCCAGCCATATGCAAATCAGTCTTGACCCTGCGCCCAATGGGAACAGTCCAGCCCGAACTGCCAGGCCAGGTCCTCCCTGGACTGGAAACAAGCATCCTAGGACCGTTTTCGGGCTTTCAGCCCTCATCAGCCAGGATAGCTTGACTCCAGTGGCATGGAGAGCACGGGACCCACGTCTGGGCATACCCGTCCCACTCGGGGTGACAAATGCAAAAACAACAATTGATGGATAGAATGCAGAACAATGTCATACATTCACCCCAGTACAGAGTTCTGGGCCTAAATCCATCGTTTTTTGCTCACCATGCCATTCCAGTTTGAACCCAGCCATATGCAAATCAGTCTTGACCCTGCGCCCAATGGGAACAGTCCAGCCCGAACTGCCAGGCCAGGTCCTCCCTGGACTGGAAACAAGCATCCTAGGACCGTTTTCGGGCTTTCAGCCCTCATCAGCCAGGATAGCTTGACTCCAGTGGCATGGAGAGCACGGGACCCACGTCTGGGCATACCCGTCCCACTCGGGGTGGCAAATGCAAAAACAAAATGTCATACATTCACCCCAGTACAGAGATCTGGGCCTAAATCCATCGTTTTTTTGCTCACCATGCCATTCCAGTTTGGACCCAGCCATATGCAAATCAGTCTTGACCCTGCGCCCAATGGGAACAGTCCAGCCCGAACTGCCAGGCCAGGTCCTCCCTGGACTGGAAACAAGCATCCTAGGACCCGTTTCGGGCTTTCAGCCCTCATCAGCAGGCATTACTTGACTCCAGTGGCATGGAGAGCACGGGACCCACGTCTGGGCATACCCGTCCCACTCGGGGTGACAAATGCAAAAACAACAATTGATCGGCAGAATGCAGAATAATGTCGTACATTCACCCCAGTACAGAGATCTGGGCCTAAATCCATCGTTTTTTTGCTCACCATGCCATTCCAGTTTGGACCCAGCCATATGCAAATCAGTCTTGACCCTGCACCCAATGGGAACAGTCCAGCCCGAACTGCCAGGCCAGGTCCTCCCTGGACTGGAAACAAGCATCCTAGGACCGGTAGTGGGCAAAAGCACGATGGATTTAACCCAGATCTTTTGACTGGGGGAGAATGTTTGCATTGTCAGCATTCCGTCCATCATTTGTTTGCTGTAACACTTTTTGCCCTAAGTGGGATGGGTATGCCCAGACGTGGGTCCCTTGCTCACTGTGCCACTGGATTCAAGCTAGCCTGGCTCAAGAAGGGTGACATACCCTGAAACCGGTCCCAGGATGCTTGTTTCCGGTCCAGGGAGGACCTGGCCTGGCAGTTCGGTCTGGACTGTTTCCATGGGGCACAGGGTCAAGACTGATTTGCATATGGCTGGGTCCAAACTGGGGTGGCATAGTGGGCAAAAGAGCGATGGATTTAACCCAGATCTTTTGACTGGGGGAGAATGTTTGCATTGTCAGCATTCCGTCCATCATTTGTTTGCTGTAACACTTTTCGACCTGTGAGAGTCCTAAGCTGCGTGGGAGTTTCATCTGGTGAGTATTTCCACCCCTGACTTGCCTCGTACATCTTCCCCATCTTAGACTTTTCTGATCGGAAAGAATTTCTGTTATCGGGTTTTGGGATAAGAAGTCTGCATTGCCCTGATGTTTACCTTGTCTATAATATATATGAAATCTTAATCAATGTAAGGCCAGAAACCATCTTAATACTCTTGGATTATTTCCTTTGTTCATTTCCATCCACGAGTGGTTTGTGTTCTGTATGCAATAGAAATTCTCATCCATTTAAGTAATACTTGAGTGTTTCTGTCGCACACTCAAAAGATAACCATTCTCTATCACTAAATATTTTGTCACTTTAGGGTATAATTTTCTGTTAATAAACATTATAGGTTTGTCCCTTCTTTCCATATCTTTTTGTGACAGGACAGTGCCCAACCCGATTCCTGATGCAAACGTTTTTGGGAAAATTCGGGTATTGTAGGACTGGTTTTGAGGCGATCACCACTTTTGGTGTTTCAAAGGCTTATCTAACTTTCTTTTGTTACCTTAGGAGCATATTCATATTATTATCCTTCTTAAGGAGGTCTGTGAAGGGCACAGCCAACTGGGAAAATCTTGGAACAAACCTACAATAATAACCTATAATTCCTCAAAAAGCCCGAAGATCTTTTTTTCACTTTTTGGAAAGGGGTCACTTCCTGTAGCCTTATCACACACTGTTGTAAGAAATAACCCAAAGATTTTACTTGTTTACTTGCTAGTATAGATTTTTTTTGTTGACCTTTAATCAGGCTTGGTCTTAACTAGTAAGTACTTTTTTTATGTGAGCTAAATGCTTTTGCCAAGTTGGGATATAAATGAAAATATTGTCAATGTAGGCTGTGGCGCATTTCTAATGGGGTTGGAGTAATGAGTTCATCATGCATTGGAATGTAGCTGGGGCCCCGCAGAGGCCAAAGGGCAGCACAGTGAACAGGTAGAGACCATTGGGGATTGAAAATGCCATCTTCTCACTGTGTTTAGATTTATGTTAGAAATACTGGCAAATTCCCTAAATTCTAAAGTGGTGATATACTGGGATTTCCCGAATTTCTCAATCATTTTGCAAATACGAGATAAGGAATGGGTATCGAACTCGAACATTTTATTGCTTTGTCTAAAATCAATGCAAAACCTTATGACACCAACGGTTTTGGGACTAATAACACAGGCGAATTCCAATTGCTCTTGGATTTCACAAGATCTCCTAATTCTAGCATCTTCTGAACTTCTTCTTTGATAATAGGGTTTCAATCTAACAACCTTACCTGGTTCTGTTACTACAGAACGGTGTATTACATGTGTATGTCCCGGGGTTAGTGAGAATATATTAGGAAAGACCTTCAATATTTCAAATAGTTCAGTCCGCTCTTTAATTCCTAACTGTTTATCTATGTATACTAGGTCTAAATGAAGGAAGGGACAATCCCATTTTTTAAATAAATTCACAAGGGAAATCTGGGTTTCCTTTCTCCATCCTCCTCATTCTATATGATAGGTAAGAGAAGTTACTTTCTTCAGGACTTTATAGGGTCCTTGCCACTGGCTTAACATTTTATTTCCAGATTTTGGGAGAAGTTGTGGTTCCCAATCCCCTGGCTGAAACTCCCTTATTTTAGCTCTTTTGTCATATTCTGAATTCTGCTCTTTTTGACTCTTTTCCAGAGTTTTGAATTTTTAAAGTTTAAGGTTCAAAATAGTGCCAAAAAGCATTACGCTCCAACCGTGGTCATCTGGTTGCGCTTGAGCAGGACAAGGGTAAGGTTTTAGTCCAGCTGCGATGGAGCTCTGATTGGTCACATACAAGGACCAGCTTCGTCACAGTGAAAAGTTTATCCTTCAGACCTAGGGCCTGTTTTAGACCTTGGCGGATGGGATACTCCGTCACAAGCGTGACAGATATCCTGTCCACCGTATTACAAGTGCATTATATCCTATGACGCTTGTAATATGGCAGACAGGATATCCGACTCGTTTGTGACGGATTATCCCATCCACCAAGAACTAAATCAGGCCCTTAGTATCTGGAGTGGAAGTCAAATATCCTCAGCGGGAAAAGGCAGCAGGCTGTGGCCACTGACATTTGCCGGATAAGCTCAGAGCGGGAGAAATTTAAATGTCTCTCCCAGACAAGGTCATTCACTGACCAGATACTTTTTGCGCTTTCACTCAGGGAAGATTTCTCCTTTTGGACTCAGCCACTTTTCTGGAGTTTCAACTGTCCATTTTATTTTAAAACAAATTGGGTCCTGCCTTTCCGGGATCCTCGCCCTCCTGAGATTTAGTCTAGGCCTAATGTAAAACTGGATCTTCCCTTTGGACGGCACAGAAGTCACGATCCTTTTCCTAGAGAACAGAAAGAGTGTGAGGTTCCAAATGTTTTAGCATTTCCCTTTCTCTCCTACTTATTTAACTTTTCTTAAAAGGGTTGCCCACTCTTCAGAGGCATATGGAGCTTTAATCCCTCACTTGTCCAGAACAGTCATAGCCTCCAGTAATAGATTGTCAATGCTGGGATAATCTGTTTCCAGTATTACTGCCTCCAGTAACTGGGATGCTGCTCCCACATTGACTAGGGTAGGTGTCACTGTTTCTTCCTGTATGGATACCTCTACCATGGGATATTCTTGAGATCCTGCAGTATGCTATATATTGCAGCGACATGCTAGAAGCTAAGTCTAAAGGGAAAAATATATGGTAGCCCAAACTCAGCTAGCACAGAGTGGAGGGGCAAAGGGATTTAAGATTCCTCTTCAAGGTCCTGAAATGAACCACAGTTGCGGGATGACAATGCAAGGAGTTTCCATGGCATATGGAGGGAATGCCCAGGGGCTAGAGAGAGGCCGAGGTAGCACCCCTGGAACCAGCATAAGTGCCCTAAAGAATGTTACCCCTTGCCCCATTTGCAACGGGGGGCATTAAAAGCAGGAGTGATGTTATAACCCAGAATGAGTCATTACCAATGCCCAAGCGGCAAATCTTGTGGGGTATGGAGAGCTTCCCGATACCTCGACCCCCTATATCAGCCCCAAAGATTCCAAAGCCTGGCATGCTGCAGAATTCCCTTAGCCCAAAGCAGATGTAGGGAGGGATTCCACATTTCCAACCAACTAACAGAATACCCCACCACCTGATGTTGTCTCAAAATGTCCCAGTCCCTATGAAGTTTGCGACATCAGCAGATTTTAATTAGGACCATTGATCATGCCTGAGGGGGGAGGAGGAGTGTGCAATTGGCATAGTTCAGGAAGTGGACCATAGTGGACCATACATGGACGGAGAGGTTAACAGGCATTCTGTATCTTTCCTAATAGACACAGAAGCCACTCGTTCATCTGTTAGAACAGTTAAGGTCCCTAACCTACCCATCTCGGGAAAAGAAGCCCAAATCATAGGCATCACCAATCAGCAGCATACCAACCAAATTACTGCCCCTGTTCCAGTAAAAATAGGAGAAACAGAGAGCAACACCAGTTTGTAGTGTGTGATTCGAGTTCTGTGAACATAGTAGGAAGGGACCTTCTTTGTAAATTCAGCTGCGTCATTTACTGCACGCAGAATGGAGTTGGAATTGAGACCCAAGCAGCGGAATGCAGAATTCAAGCTACAAATGCCAGTGTCTGTCGTCAGACTGTTTCTGGTCATTACTAAGGAGGATCTGCCAATTGATTTGAGACAGACAGTCAGAGAGGATGTCTTGGATTTCACTGGGAGAGAAATAGGACTGCTCAAAGTTTCTAACTCCCTAAAGATCACACTCTGACCCAATGCAGTGTTTCCTCAGGCCTGGCCTTACAAAATGACCCCAGAAGCCATAGCAGGAATTACCCCGGTCATCGACAGCATGATTGAACAAGGCATTTTAAAGGAGGTTATTGGGAGTCAATACAGTTCACCGATCATGGCATTACAAAAAGTGAACAAAAAGTGGAGGATAGCTCAGGATTCAGAAAATTAACCATATTGTTGTTCCATGCTATCCTGTGGTACAGAACCCTGCTGTGACCTTGTTCCAAATTCCCCCAGAGGTCGAGTGATGCACTGTCACTGATGTCTGTCAAGCCTTTTTCTCAGTTCACCAACATGAAGAGAGCCAGTTTCTATTTGTGTTCCGGTTCCAAGAGAAGACCCTCATGTGGTGTCGCTCCCCACAAGGGTATACTGAAGCCCATCCTATTTATATCAGATACTTAAAAAGAATCTAAGGTATCTGCAGCTACCATGCAATATGACCCTTATTCAGTGCATTAAAGATCTTTTGATTGACCAAGGAAGCCTGCAGGCAAAACACGATCGCTCTTCTCAACCACTTAGCTGAAAATGGGCATAAGGTTTCTCCTAAGAAATTACAGTACTGTCAGAAGGAAGTCATGTATCTGCGACGTCAGATAGAAAAGGGAGTGAGGCAGGTATCCCATGAAACCCTAGTGACAGATCTTAAAATGACATTTCAAACCATCCAGAGAGAAGTGCGAATGTTCTTGGGCATGGTTGGCTTCTGCCGACAATGGATCCTAAGCTTTTTATCTGTGGCAAAGCCTTTATTGAGGCTGACGCACACTGATGTCAATAACCTGGTACCAAAGGATGACAAAAGCATGGAAGCCTTCCAGGAGCTAAGAATTTGCTTTGTAGTGCACCGACTCTTTGAATGACAGACTATACTAAAGAATTTGTACACTTTTGCCATGAAAGAGACGGGTGTGCATTATCCATTTTAACACAAGCCCATGGGGAGACTAAGTGCCCCATGGGCATTTCTCTGAGACTCTTGATCCGGTGGCAGCAGCGTTACCTGGTTGTCTCAAAGTAGTTGCAGCGGTGAGCCTTAGCATTCAGCAGACCGAGGGGATTGTGGTGGGTTACCGCCTAATTGCAATGTTCCCTCATTCAATTGATAGGGAGAGGCATAAGAATTCCTTCTGTTCCTGCAACTGCTCTTGTGATTATCACATATGACCTGGCTCTCGAGTACTTCAAGGGATTGACTGATGTGGTGCGTTCTATCATCAGGTTGATACTGCTACTCATGCTGGCAAAGAATCACCAGAACATTATTTGAACCCCGGCAATTGGGTTCACATAAAGAAACACGTACGCAGGTCCTGTCTGGAAACGCACTAGAGAGGTCCTTATCAGATGATCCTGTGTTATAATGTGGGCTTCTCATTTACAGAGAGGCATGGAATAGAATGTTACACATGTCATGGGTGATGTACTTGGGTTCTAGGAAGTGATGTCATGGGGTTCTGTGGCGGTTAGAATTGCCATTACCAAAGTATCTGGTGTTGGAGACACCAAATGTTCTACTGGTCGTAAACATAAGAAGAAGACCTAGAGTGTTGTGTTTTAATTACAATACTTTTTCTGGCGACGAGGATGGGAGGCGCCAGGCACCAGACTGATGGTGTACCTTGATTCCGGCAGAGAATAGCTTGTGTCACCTGGGTGGCTGGCTCCTGAAAAAACTTGGTTTGTTTTCATCACACTACCTCGACTTCTTTCAGTAAGTGACTAGGTGCACTGGTAATGACCTCGATGTTTCTATAAGGTTAAATCGTTGACTTTAAGTGTTTAATATTCGTTCTGAAGATAACCAGCATGTGCCCCTCAGCACTTCCTTGGGAGTTCTAAAGTAGCGGACTGCAAGTGAGCGCCATGCCCGTGCTGAGAAAGTGATCGGCATGAGCCAGTAGCCATCAGCTGTTTGCTCGCTGAGTTTACAGATGAGTGTGTCGGTGCGAGCCTGAAGCTGTCAGCTGATCGAGCACTGTAGTCTTTATTGAGGAGCTTATCAGTTTCTCTTCTGGTGCTGCGACCAATATGCACCAGACCACCGGGGAAAGAGTCAAGGAGATCAGCGCATTTGTGTGAGCGCGTCGCCCAATGAAAGGAAACCAACAAGAGAAAAAAATCATAATTAAGGAGATCAGCGTGTGTGTGAGCACGTCTCCCAAAGAAAGGAAACCAACGGAAAAAATAAATAATCAAGGAGATCAGAGCGTGTGTGTGGGCGCATCTCCTAACAAAGGAAATAAACAAAATATATAGTTTGTAACAGTCTCACTTATTACCGTATACTGCATTCTTGGCCTTTGTGCAAGTGCGAGGCACATGTTCAATTCGATCTCAGGTTGACATAAACACAACTGTGACAAAACTGCTTTTACTACATGACGTACAGCTTTTCCACCTGTTCTCCAGTGAACTTCTTGAGTGTGTGTTGCATTTTTCAAGAGGCTCCATCCAATAGCTCCGGTGCCAGTTCTTCACAGCACCATCTATTGGTTTCTTTTATTTTTTAGTGTCGTTCAGCAGTATTGGTGCCAATCAGTACATCATGAACATAAGTCAATCAATAACAGTGCCACCTCCCTTCCTAATGCAACAAGGTGATCCACTCATTGAATGGGAGGACTGGACTGAGATTTTTGAAAACTATATCTTGACATTTGGGGGCACAAGCTTTTCACCGATTTGGAGAAAAAAAGCAGTTTTGATGGAATGTTTGGGCACTGAGGGACAGAATTTTTTCAAATACTTGCTAGAAGTATATGAAGAAAATGGCGATGTGACAGAGGATGTGTTTAAAGAAGCCAAGTTGAGATGACAAAATCGCTTTGCCAAAACAATTAATGTGGTTATGAGACGCCACAAGTTTTAAACACAACCACAAAAAACGTTTGAGTCAATTGATGATTTTGTTGCTAGATTGCGGGAACTGGCTGCAAAGTGCAAATTCAGTTTAATGACTGAGGAAATGATTAGAGACCAGCTGATCAATTCAGTGTAGTAGCAAAAGAAATTCAAAAGAGTCTTTGGCCCACAATTGACCCCACTCTTAAGGATGTCATAAAAATTGCCAAGATTTTTTTTTTTTTAACATTTCTTTTTATTGAACAGTTAAGATTCGACAATACAATCGCAATTTGAGAGGAGATGACATTATTCACATACTTAAATTTACCATCGGTTACAGTGAGGCCAGCATGGGCAAATAAGACTTCAGGGTTACATAGATTCTTCGGGTGAGGGGACCACCGGAGGGTTACAAATACTTCCTCTGTACACATTCCATTTATTCCAGACCGCTGACCATTTTTGGGGACAGCCCCGTGCTGTGTATACAGTTTTCTCCCTAAACATGCACCAATCTATATCGGCTTTCCACTTGACAATCTTAGGCGGCTGCTGTGCACCCCACAGCTGCGCAATATTCCGTTTCGCCACCATAAACCCCAATGTGGCCCAGAGCTTCTCTTTACTGGATAGGTCGGTTGGTTCCCATATATTCAGGAGGCACCTTTTGGCTTCAGGATGAACAGGTATCCCAAGCACCTCACTCATAGTATCGTGCAATTTGCGCCAGAATTTCTGAATGTGCTCACATTCCCATATGATGTGCATGAATGTCCCCAAGTGCTTACAATTCCTCCTACATTCTCCCTGCTCCACCCGCCCCATGCGAACTAGGCGGGGCCCAGTAATGTACACTCTGTGCAGTATTTTTAGCTGGACGAGGCGCAGTCGTGCTGACACTGCTACCTCCTGCCAATCTTCGTCGTCCAGTTCCAGTCCGTCTGCTACCCACTGTTCCCTTGTGTGTACGAGGGGATCTAGAGAGTGGTTTATCAGCTTTTTATACGTCAGGGAGATCGCTTTGTTAGGTAAGTAGCCATCAAGCAGTCTGTCCTCTAGGGGCGAAGCGTCAGGGGAGAGGAGTCTTTCTCCAGGTGCTCTCTCAGCGCATGTCGGATCTGCATGTACCTGAAGTACTCGGAGTTGGCCAATTTATACTCTAGCTGCAGTTCCGCAAATGTTAGTACGTCGCCCTTCCTCCAAAGGTCTCCTATTTTTGATATTCCAATGAGGTCCCATCTGTTAAACCCCTTCGAGGTTCTCAAGGTCCCTAGCTGCTCTGAGTCCCACAGTGGCGTTGCCATTGTGAGTTTTTGCTCCCAACCTTGACTTCTAGTCGCTGCATGCCAAATTTGGACCGAATGTTTTGTTGGGCCTGTCAGTCGGAATTTCGTGGGTTTGGAGTAAAGGGCTCTAGAAAAGTTCCCCCCCGGCAGTTGCCACCGATCCATAGCATAACTTGGATCATCCGGACTGCGGTAGGTACATTGGTTAATGGCTGCTCGCTGCGCAGCCAGTAATACTTCGTGAGGTCTGGTAGACCTATTCCTCCATCATACCAGGTCAGTGCCAGTTTATTCAGCGCTATACGGGGTTTACCTTCCCACAATAGCTGTCGTTGTAGTCCCTCAATCTCCTTAAAGTATCTTGCTGGTATTACATCAGGGGAGTTCTGGAGGACATATAGGAAGCGCGGCAAGGCCATCATCTTAAAAAGAGCGGCCCTCCCCAGCATCGAGAGCGGGAGCTCCTTCCATTTCGCGATGTCACGGCTTGATCTCTGTAGTGGGGGGAGTAGATTGCGGTTGTATCTAGATTTAGTATCTGTTGTGACGTATATCCCGAGGTATTTAAAGCCTGTTACCGTTGTTTGTATTGGACAATCTCTGGGGGTCGGGGGGGGCTCCCCGCTGAGGTTGTACATAAGGGACTTGCTCCAGTTAATTGAGTACCCTGAGTATTTGCCAAAGACTGTTATTATGTCTAGGACCCTGCCTACGGACCTTTGGGGAGAGGCTAGCTATAGAAGGATATCGTCCGCATACAGTGAGATGCGATCCTCCCAGTCTTCTGACCATCGCAATCCACGTATGACTGGATCTTTCCGGATCCACGCCGCTAACGGCTCCAGAGAGAGGGCGAAGAGCAGGGGGGATAGCGGACAACCTTGACGAGTCCCACGACAGAGTTTGAAGGTGTACGAACTTTTGTTGTTGACCACCACTTGCGCACGTGGGTCGGAGTAAAGGAGTTTGACCCACCCAATAAACCCTGGTCCAAACCCTATTTTCCCCAATACAGCAAAAAGCTATGGCCATTCGATGGTATCAAACGCCATAGTGGCGTCCAGGGAAAGTATCACTGCCGCTTCCTGGATGGTTGCTACCCTACCTAGCATGCCATGCACTCTTCTCAGGTTCAGCGCCGTGTTGCGATGGGGCATGAAGCCCGATTGGTCTGGGTGTACCAGACCACCGATGACTTTTAGAAGCCGGGTCACCAAAAGTTTTGCCAATATTTTGGGTTCCGCATTTAGCAAAGAGATGGGTCTGTAGGAGGAGCATTTATTTTTAGGTTTGCCTTCCTTATGGATGGTGACCAGTGTCGCTATTCTCTGGTCTGGTGGGAGTGAGCCCTTCCTCCTACTCTCTGCAAACATGGCTCGCAGATACGGGGCTATTTTGTCAGGTTTCAGCTTGTAGAGCTCGATGGGGAGGCCGTTAGGGCCCAGGGCTTTCCCTGCCTGAAGGTTCCTTATTGCTTGCGCAATTTCATCATCGGTGAATCCACTGTCTAGTGCTGCCGCCTCGTCGTCAGTGAGTGTGGGGAGTTGTATATCTGCGAGGAGTTCTTGGGAGTCAGTGTCATGTAGTGAGGAGTTTGATTGGTATACCTGACTATAGTGGGCAGCAAATTCGTTTGCAATGTCCTGCGGGTCTGTGATAGTGTTGCCCTCATCGTCAACCAGCATTGGCACTACTCTATTTGCAAGTTCCTTTTTGTCGAGCCAAGCTAGTAGTTTTCCAGCTTTATCCCCCAAATCGTACACCCTCCCCTCTTTTTCCCTACCCCACGCTCTCGCCCTATCAGTGACTATGGCCTTGTAGGCGTCTTTTTTCAATTGCAGGAGATGCAGTTTCTCCAGGGTGACCTCCTCGCCAATTTCTTCCTCCAGCCGGAGTACCTCGTTCTCTGCCTCTACCAGCTCCCTCTGCTTCTCCTTTCGTACCCCCGCCACTAAGGAGAGTGCCTGCCCCCGTATAACTGTTTTGAAGGCCTCCCATAATGTTAGGGGGGAGTCCACCGACCCCTCGTTTTCTTGGAAGTAGCTCTCTAGAGATTGAAGCAAAGCTTTTTTAACTACAGGGTTGCGGAGATACCACAGGTTTATGGGGGCTAATCTACCCACCCTTGTTGCCCCAAGTACCAGGTGCGCCCACACAGGGGAGTGATCCGAGATGCCTCGGGCCATATGGTTAATTTCTCGGACATTGGGTATTTGGGACGCGGGCATAAGGAGATAGTCTATATGGGATAGGCTGTTGTGGGCTCCCGAGTGGTAGGTGTATTGACACTCCCCCGGGTGGTATGCACGCCATACGTCAGCCAGTCCCAGGGTCTCCAGTAGGTCCGGGAGCCAACGGAGGGAGGGACCAATGGCGCGGGGAGGATAGCGATCCAGCTCACCCGAGCCGACTGAGTCCATCTTAGGCTATATTCCTTAATGTTCCTGATCAGGGGTCAAAGTACTTAACCTCTTTCTTAACAAATTTACACTTGTCATCGCGTAGAGTCATTCCTGCTTTATCGATATGGTTCAAAACTTCACGCAGCGCCTTATTGTGTTTTGCAACATTTTCTACAAAGACTAATATGTCATCTTGGAAGAAGACCACATTATTCACCCCCGATAACAAATTTCCCATTAATCTCTGAAACACACTGGCTGCTGAAGCGAGTCCAAATGGCAACCAGCTATGAATGCGGTCTGGCGAAAGTGTGGTGTATGTAGTTAAACTTGGTGAAATGAAACCTGGGTTTGCGGGAGATTTCCTTGGTCAACTGTAGGGCGCGAGCCCATGCTGCATCAGTGAGAGGCTGTCGGAGGACTGCGTCCCATCTGGCATGAGCCCTCGTAGAGTGTTCGGGTGGGGTGGTGTTAAGAGCGGAATACAAAAAAGTGATGGCATGGCATGTGGAGTCAGTCGTCAACAATATGGACAGAGCCTGGGACGTTGGCGGTTCGGACTCCAAGGCACCCATGTCTCATGGGCCACCTGTCGTAGAGTACGATATGATAGGAATTGACCAGTGGGCAATCCATATGTCTCGACCATGTCTGGGATTGTTCCCTCGTTATAGAGATCCCCTGCTTGTGTAATTGTGACTTCGGTCCACCGATGTGAGTTGACACACCTCGGTATCCGACGTAATATTGGCAAGTCCCAGATGGGGATCGAGGGAGAGTACGGTAGGGCAGGACCTTTGGGGTGCAGTTATCTATTCCAGCAAGTGCGGGCTACCGTCATTTGTCAGAATTCGAGTATAGGACGGATGGAGGAATCAGATAGCCAGGTTTATGTGGCCGCTGCAGGACCGTGAGAACAATCAAGGATTCAGGGCATGTCGGGGCACCCAGCCAGGACATAGGCCACTGTAGTTGTGCCGTGGTGTAATATAGCTCAAAGTTGGGCGTCCCCAACACGCCCTCTGTGAGTGGGCGCTGCAGTGTGGCCAGAGCTACCCGACGGCTGCCAGAACTCCAGATTAACTCCAGCAGCAGTCAATGCAAGTCACGGAAGAGGCTCCTAGGGAGCACAATGGGTAGAGCCGCAAAGTAATACAACAATCGGGGGAGGATAAGCATTTTAGAGATTGCGACCCAGCCCAAGGGGGACAATGGAAGTGATCGCCAGAAGGGTAGTGAGCGGCGTATATCCATACCCTCAATAGCCCTGTCTAGACTACCCTCCCTGAGGTCTCGATCAGAGTGGTATATCTGTATGCCCAGGTATTTGAAGGCGTCATAGAACCACCGCAGGTGTGACTCCGGATGTTCCCGCCAGTCACTGATCGATATGTGTGTCAGAGGGAACACACAGGATTGGGACAAGTTTACCTGTAAACCAGAGAGTGAAACCAAAGTCCTACAGGATCTGCATAAGGTAGGGGAGGGACAATTCCACGTTGTGCAGGAAAATCAGGGCGTCATCAGCATATAACAAAATTATGTGGTGCATTTCATATTCGTGTGTGCCCCAGTCTACTGCTCGCTGGCGAAGACAACAGGCCAGAGGTTTCACAGCGAGGGCAAAGATGAGGGGTCATAGGGGGCAACCTTGTCTCGTGCCCCTGTGAATGATGAACTCATCAGAGATCACCTGCTCTGTTTTAACACACACCTCCATATCGGCATGCAGGGTGCACACCCAGCCTAGGAATCCCGGGCCGAACCCCATGTTGGTGAGGGCTGAGAATGAGTATTCCCAGCCTAGAGTGTCGAATGCTTTTTTGATGTCCAATGACACCACCACCCGGTCGTGGGCTTCCGATGGGGTATTATGCAAGAGGTGCAAGAGACGGCGTACGTTTAAAATGTGGTGCGGCCCAGGATGAACCCCAATTGGTCCGGGTGGTCAAACGACTGTATGAGGGGAAGAAGACGATTAGTCAGGATCTTACCTAATATCTTGCAATCTAGATTAAGGAGGGATAGGGGATGATATGAGCGGACATCTAGGGGATCCCTGCCCAGTTTCGGCAGGACCACTATGAGAGCCTTGTGGAGTGTGTCTGGCAGGCGACCACGCTCCCTGGCCTCATTAAGATGTCAAGAAAGCGCTGTGTGGTCTGGGCGGGGAATGTAGCATAGTACTTGATGGGTAGACCATCAGAGCCCGGGGTCTTACCTCAGGCGATCTGGGACACGGCAGTGCATACCTCCTCTAACCACAAGGGTTCATCCAACTCAGCTCTTTGTAGTGCATTCAGATGAAACAGGTGCAAAGCATCAATGAAACCACGCAGGTCACAGGTTTTCAAAGCGGCCGGGGTGGAGTAGAGCCCGCTTTAGAAATCTCAGAAGGCCCCATTGATTTCCAGTTGTGTGGGCAGCAACATACCATCCCCCGATCTTATTGCAGCTGTAGGGGCGTGCTGCTGGTCCTCATGTACCAGCCACGCCAACAGTTTCTCTGCACGGTCCCCTTCGGCATGTTGCAAAGCCAAGTGCTGTTTACAATCATGCTTGCTCAAAGTTTGTTCCACTTCGGAGTGTTGCTTGCGGATTTGTATGAGCTGTTCAGCAGTAGCCACCTGATGGGCCAGCATCACCTCCAGGAGATGGAGGTCGTGTTCGATAAGTCAGAAGGTCCTCAGACAGTCTCTTGCGTATCCCCCATGTGGTCGAGAAGCAGTGGCCTCATACCACCACCTTATGAGCATCCCATTCAACAGCACAGGTTGATGCAGTGCCGTTGTGAAGCGTGATGTAGAGCTCCATGCATTGGGTGAGGTTATCCGGAAAGGTGGATCGGACAGAGCCTCCGCTTGTAGGCGCCATGTGGGTATGAGGGGACGGGAGCACCCCCATCGAGCAGTCAGCATTAGAGGAGAGTGATCGGACAGAGTGCACACAAGATACTCCACTCCGGCCAACGGAGCGCCGAAGTGGGGCATACAAAGTAGGAGATCAATTCTGGTGAGAACATCATGTACGGGAGAATAGATATTTATGGTCTGTTGGGCGTGTGAGCCACCAGGCATCATGTAGACGCATGTGGGTTACCCACCAACAAAGATGGCGAGCAGCACGTTCAGATGGTGTCGCTCGGAGCAGGGGAGTGGAACAATCTAAAACTACGTCTGAGACACAATTAAAATCCCCACCCCAAAAGGCGGGTGAGGACGGGTCGCAAAAAAGTGCCGGAGTCAGGGTGTCAAGGAACTCACATTGGCGGGTGTTGGGACTGTATATCTCAGTAAGGGCCACGTGGAACCGTCCAGCTGTCCCTCCAGCACCACATATCTACTCTCTGCGTCCACTTTCTTAGAGGCCACAACATATGGTACTTCCGGTGCTATCTATATGAGAACTCCGCGGGCAAAGGAAGAGGTCGTGGTGCAGTGTACCTGTCCTCGCCACTGTGCTCGGAGTTTGTGTAATTCCGTGGTGGTGAGGTATGTTTCCAGAAGCACCGCTATATGGACATGTCGTCTCTTAAGGTAAGCATATGTACGATGGCGTTTCAGTGGCATAGCCATGTCCTGTACGTTCGAAGTCATGATATGATATTGAGGAACATGTGTGTTTGTCTGCATGTTAGGCATGAGGAGCATAACATGCGTGAAGGGGGAAGGGATGCGCAGTACATTGTCCAGCCTCCTGACCCATCCAGGAATACCAATGCAGTGTAGGGTGAACTTAGGGCATGCCGGTAAATGTTGAGGATCAAACCAGACATTAGTAGAGCAACTTGTAGAATCATAACAGTAATGTGAAAACATAATCCCCCCAGGACAATTGCCTCTCAGGCCCCGTCCAGTTAAGCATCCCTAAACTAGTCAATGAAGGTAACAGTAAGTGTAAAAAAGAAAACAATATAGCATTGAAACTTAGAGTCCGCGTAGGAGTTCGTGAGAGGCGTGGCTTCAGAGTAAGGGGTGTAGGCGGCACTAGTGCCATAACAGCAATGTCTAATGGAGTGATGGTGTTGGCCCAATTAATCTAAACATCTCTCAGTCCCGTGCCCATGTCATGCTACTTACAGGACATCAGCAAGCGATGTGGGAGCACCAGCCAGCACCAGGTCTTCGTCCCATCCCAATGACTATACTCACAGATCATCTGCTGACCTGGGAGTCACCTTCGGTCTGTGGTGAATCCCGCCTGAGGAGGAGTGAGAGCCACCCAAGTCCGAATCTGCTTCCGAAGGGTGTCTGTCCTGTAGGGGGGGCGAAGGGGTTTGCACTGTGAAGGATGGTCTCCACCACTGCTCGGGCTTGCTACTTCACTGCTTGGTCTTTAGAAGGCCGTGTTCTTGGGGTTACGCTTGCATCGCCGTGGTTTGGAATCGAGCCAGGTATCTTCAGGTCGCTCCGGGGACGTCAAATTCACCAAATCCTTCACGTGTAGCCATGTCCAGGCGTCGTCTGGAGATTGGAAGATGTGGGTCATGTCCCCATTGATAACGCTTAATTTGGCGGGGAATAAGAGTGCATACTTGAAGTCCAGCTCGCAACCGCTTTGTTTGACATGTAGGAATGATCCGCGGCAAAGCTGCACTTCCAGTGTGAAATCAGGGTAAGCTGAAATCTGAGCATTTTCATGAGACCATGGGCCCTTGGTGCAAAAGCATTGCAGGAGCAGGTCACGATCCCGGTAGTTGAGGAGACATGCTATGATGGGGCAGGGGGAGCACCTGGTATGGGGGTACGGCCCAGGGTGCAGTGCGCTCTCTCAATCCAAAAGAAATTCGTTTTTCACCAGCCATTCCTCTACAAACAGCTCTAGGCTGGGACCCTCTGACTGTTCCGGGAATCCCAGCAGGCGGATGTTGTTGCGCCTGGACCTGCCCTCAGCATCCTCCGCACTGTGTGTAAGAGGGTGATCTCTGCTTTCGCCTTCTTTAGGCGTTCCTGCAGCTCCTTGTTGGAGGGGTGAAGGACTGCCAGTGCAGATTCGGTCTCGTCTACTCGGTCCACCAGTTTGCGATGGTGCACGCGCAGTAGGTTTACCTCTACCGAGACTTTGTCAATGCAAGCCTCCAAGGAAGTCTTGGTATCCAGGATGGCCTGGAGCACCTTGTCAAACTGCGCTGAGTGAGCCTGGAGAGTCTGTTCTAGATGTTGAAGGATACTAAGGGTCTTGTCTCCTTGTGTCGGATCCACTGCAGTGGCATCACCCATCATGTGTTTGGTAGTTTTAGGTTTCACCATGGCCGTGGGGTGGTGCAGCCACCTGGGTGGACCACAGTCAATGATGCCCACTGTGGTGGGTCAGGCTGGGTCCCCGGATGTATAGGCAACGAGTGGTCCAGGCCAAGAGATGAAGAAGGGTCATGCGGGGTGCAGTGGAGAACTGCAGAAGGCCGGTCAGAGGTCAGCCCCACTGCCATGGGTGAAAGGCAGGTGTGAATGAGTGGTAAAGGCCGGGCTGCTCAGAGAGACGCAAGCAGGCAGCAGTGGCCAGGAGGACGACCTCCAAGGCCCGGGGGGCAGGGGCCCGAGCAGCAGTAAGCAACCACACAGCTGGCAGTCAGGTGCAGCAGCTTCTCAGCCGGTACGTTCGTAATGCACCAGCACACACCGTCAGTCCATGGTTTCCACCATCCTTGGATGGGTGACCCTTCAGTGCTCTACAACCCTGCAGGCAAAGCCGGCATGATAATTCCACGCCCGTGCAAGGGGATGCAGCCTTACAAGTCCCGGTCACCCTAGGAAGATGAGCAAAGCAGGCAGGTTGCGTATGCAGCCGTAAGACAGGTTCAGTGGGCACTCACCCGGGAGTTGAGGGTGATGCAATTTCACAGGATGGACGGGCCGACTGGACCAGTCCTGCAGGTTGGGTCCGATGTGGCAATAGAAGGGTGGGCACCACTCGATAGGCCCATGCACAAGTCACCAGTCAACAGTGCTTACAGGGCCCATCCGACTCCGGCCTGATGCTGTCCCCACCACTCAGCACCACAGCGTTTGGGGCCTGACAGTCCTGGACCGAAGGGCCCACCATGTGGTTTGTGCTGCGGTGCCACGAGGCCGCTCACCATCCAGGGCAGAAAAGAGAAAGTCCATGGTTGTGCCCGCATCCAGAAGAAATGCAAGGAGATCAAAGTCATTGCAAGGCCCCTTACAGTAAGGCCCGATCACCCGGCAGTGGCAGCATACCCCGTTGTTCAATAAGGGCCAAGGCTAGGGATCGTTCTGCTCCCGGAGATGGTCCACCTGGCCCCAGCACCCTCGCAGGAACCGAGGTGTCGGGAGGCTCCGGGGCACCCAACTTACACCAGCAGCTCGCTGCAATCACAGGCATGGGCCGGAGAGAAGGCTATCCCTCTCGTGCAGGGCCATGCGGCGGGTGAGTCCAGCAACCGCAGCGCTCGTGTCAGTCACCAAGTCGTGGATACAATAACGGGTAGTACCACATAAGCACTCCAGCAGCACCCACAGGCCTACGCAGAGTGCCAGTAGTAATCTGGTGCGGCTCGCACCGGCAGCAGGCCCTGCCAAGCTCAGGTGTCAGGCAGCTGCAGGAATCCACATAGTTGTGGGCCACTGCCAGGGAAGCTAGTCGATGCAGCGCCCCTGGCCCTCAGGTAGACCTCACCCTCCTCCTACGCCTCTTGGGGGCAGGGTCCCTCGTTGCTCCTGGGATCCCACGTCTGGCGGGGGCTGCGGATGTAAGCCCCTACATCCCCGGCACTCTCAGCCCGTTCTCCCCCAGGCAGGCAGCAACCAGCGCCACAGCCCACAGCGAGCCAGCAACGGGTGCCCTGTGGACAGGCCCAGCCGGGCCGCAATCCAGGGTATGGAGTCATGGTCGACGAGTTAGGGCACAATTCAACTTGCCACTGGTGTTGGTCGGGATGGATGGGATAACTGCCGGATATTTGTTGGGCCCACTACGGAGCTCCAAATTACGCGTCTGACTCCATCGCCATCTTGGCCATGCCCCCTTTCATAAAATGTATTAATACCAAAGCCACACTTGCAGTTTAGGGAGAGATATTTAGAAGAGAAGGAATACCTTCTAAATATCTTCTAAATTAATCACTGACAATGGTACTCAATTTACTTCATGTGAGATGCAAAAGTTGCTGAATGATTTGGGTATTAAACATGTATGTACATCACTTTATAACCCTCAGAGCAATGGCCAGGTTGAGAGGATGAATCATTAGTAAAGGGCACAATGGAATTAGCGTATAGAGCTGGCGTGGATGTGCAAACATCTGTCAAAGACATGTTGTTGGCGCACCGCACAAATGTTAATTCTGGTAAGGACAAGCCACCATCTGAATTGATGCATGGCAGACAGCCCTGAAACTAAATTAGTTCCTTCTTGGTTGCGTGAGAGTGAAATGAAGTTGGTGGAAAGCAGATATCAAGGGGCCAACAGTTGATTCAGATTGGTGATTGGGTGAAGGTGAAACCTGGTGGTGTGAGTAGTGATCTGTCCAAATTTAGAGGCCCCTATGAAGTAAAGAAGGTGGGTGGAAATCTGGTTGAGTTGGAAAATGGTCAGACATGGAACCTTAGGAGAGTTGCTCTGTTTCAGAAGGATGGGTAAGGTAAAATCAAACTGTCGAAGAATGTGGAAGGTTGCACAGGTTAGTTGCTAATGGATGATACTGACTTCAACAATTCATCGGTGTGTCACAGGGATGATGTAGTTAGTTCAGGTCGCTGCATTATGGGACAAGTGTGCATGTTGCTCGCATAAGCAGACATCCTGCTTAGTGGGGAGAATACATGTGGGTTTAGGGTGCTTTCTGTTCTATTTCTATGAAACAGGTCATCAGGGGTTTATGTGTTTGTTGTGTGTCTATGTAGTGTTTATGTTGTTGTTTTGGCTTGTCTTTTTGTTGTTTGAAAGGGAGAGGATGTGTTATTATGTGGGCTTCTCATTTACAGAGAGACATGGAATGGAATGTTACACATGTCATGGGTGATGTACTTGGGTTCTGTGAGATGATGTCATGGGGTTCTGTGACGGTTAGGATTGTCATTACCAAGGTGTCTGGCGTTGGTGACACAGGATGTTCTACTGCCAATAAACAAAAGAAGAAGAAGACCCAGAGTGTTGTGCTTTACTTACAACATCCTGGTCACCAACACTGCAGTTAAGTTTGCTGGTCTGCCGAACTGGATACATGCCGCCCACATCAAGAGGGTGAGATGTGAAGAGGAAGAAGTGGAGCCAACATCCACTAACTCCTCGAGTCACCCCAGATTTGAAGTTTCCAAGGCATCTGAAGAGGAAAGAGATGAGTCTGGGGGCCCACAGTCTCAATCAGCAGGGCAACATCCGGAGCAGGAAGCAGGTGAAGGAGTTGTCATTTCAGCAACTACTGTGATACAAACCACAGGATTGCGAATGCACGTCCACCAGGACAGTAAAAATTAATGGAAAACTTAAACAAACCTGCCAAGATTGCAAGAATCAGAGGGTGGCATAGTACAAGGAAGTTCCACCTCTGAGAGTGAGTCAGCTTCATCAGAGCCAAAAATCTCAAGTACTTCTAAGGATCGAGGATATACTGATGAAGGTTGGCCGAAAGCTACTGTTAGACCTGTCATCCTTAGGGTAGACTTCCCTGCAACTTTTTGTCTCCCATTTTTGCTGTATCTTTTTGTTGGCGTTATGACTCTGTGCACTTTACCACTGCTAACCAGTGCTAAAGTGCGTGTGCTTCTCCCCTAAACTTGGTAACATTGGTATGTACACAACTGGCATATTTGGCTTACTTGTAAGTCCCTTGTAAAGTGGCATGCCATATACACACTGAGCCTCCAATCCAAATGCTATTAGTGGGCCTGCAGCTCTTTTTGTGCCACCCACACATGTAGCCTTTTCAAACCTGTCTCAGGACTGCCACTGCAGGGCCTGGGTATGCAATTTCACTTGCCAAGCCTCAAACTCCGCTTTTTGTACACATCAGTCATCCCTAAGATACGTGCTACGTGGCCCTAAGGGCATAGTGCTGGGTACCTAAAAGGCAGGACATGTACTTTTCTGCCTTACATGTTCTAGCAGTGACAAACAGCTAAATTAGATTTAGGCCTATGAGAAGCCTACTCCTCTCATAGGCAAACATTGGGAATTCCCTTATACCTCTTTAAGTGGTACTTCCTAATCAGAAAGGAGTACCCTTATCCTGTTTGGTATGGTTGGAATAGTAATGATAAATCCTCTTTAATGGTAAAGTTGGATTTATTACTACTATTTTAGAAATGCCACTTTTAGAAAGTGGACATTTCTCTGCTCTTAACTTTGCTCTGTGCCTGTAGGCTGCCTCCAATCCACGTCTGACCTGGATGACAGCTAATCTTTGTGCATATTCTCTGGACAGCCACAACACAGAAGGGGCTGGGTGTGACAGGAGATACATCTGCACTTATCTGGAAACTGATAGCCTTCTTGGGCAGGGAGAGAGGGAGGTGATGCACACATCTGAATAGATTGTGGCCTGCCCTCACACAAAATACTGATTTACACCATACTGGTAGTCTGGAGCCAGGATTGGGCTGAAAGGGACCCTTGTGCACTTCTGAAGATTCTATTGAAGTCACCTCCCACATCAAAGGCACTTTTCAATATAAGTATCAGGGCTCTAGCCCTACAAAATCAGTGCACTGCTGGATCTGGAGGAACCTGTGCGGGATTAAAGGCTGCTGTGTTGAAAGATTGCCATCTTGCTGTGCTGACTGTTTCTGGGAACTGCTGCCTTGCCTTTGTGAGCTGCACTGCTACCTGCTGACCTCTGGCCAGCTGCCAGGACTACTACGCCCCAGAGTGATTCGAAGGGCTTGTTGCCTCCTGTTCTTTACTGAGGTCTCAGGAACATAAAAGACCTCGTAAAAGGCTGCCACCTATCTTGCCGCACCCGCTCCTCAAATATTGCTCTACATACCATGACAGTACTCCTGCCGGCGCAGGATCATTCTGCCCACCCACTTTCAACGTTCCTCTGACGCACTGCCGGTGCCTGCATCACCGCTGTCTTGGGAGCTGTGTCCCAGCCCAACTCCGCATTCCACAGCAACGCCTGCAGCCAACAAAGATACTTCATCATTACGGCCTGCAGCCGCAGCGGTGCACACTTGACTGCTTACATCAGACCTGAGTGATCTAACAGTGCCCGCTGCGCTCCTCGCAGGGGAACCTCACCCCGGCCGTGCTAATAAGGATTTCCTGACCTGAGCGGGCTTTGAGTGCTTACTGCACTCCTCGCAGCAGAGTCCCACTTTGTCAAGTTACATTCAAAAGAGCGGTCCTCCCAAACGCGCTGCACTCATTGCAGCGGCGTCCCAATCCCACGAGCTCTTCACAAGGGACCAGGGCCCAAGCGGACCTAAAGAACTTGCTGCGCTCCTCGCAGCAGAATCTCACTTTCCCTCACTTGTGGCTTCAGTACTTGGGCCAGGAGCGGCCCGACGCTACCTTTGGTGATTATAGCCCCTTTCATCGCATGCGTTTACAACGCATGCGATTACAACACGATCGTTACAACGATCGTGTTGTTACATCGCAGTACATTACAATGCAAGTCGTTGCATCGACTTGCTGTAGGAGGCGCGCTGGACTTAGTAATAGTATAATTTACTATTCCAACTCCAGTGTGCGCAACAGTAGGGAAGGTGTTGGAATAGTAAATTATACTATTTCTTAGGTTAGCGCACCCCCTACAGCAAGTCGATGTAACGACTTGCGTTGTAATGTACTGCAATGTAACAACGCGGTCGTTGTAACGACTGCGTTGTAATTGCATGCATTGAAACGCATGCGATGTAATGGTTGTTTCCCCCTTTGGTTAACCAGCTGGACTGGGTTGGAGTGGTCTCGATCTCCCTGAACTGCCCTCTTTGTGGCCGAGGGCTACAGACTCAGGCAGCTCATTCCCCAGCTCACTGAAACTACAGTAAGGCTTCTAGGACACGCGCACTGCATTCTCAATCATTGCTTCCATGTAAAGTTTCAAACGCTAGATAGTGTAAGATATTTATTGAATTTTTGTCGCTTTGGTCTCATATTTTTTTTTCATAAAGAATCACTCATTTTTTTTATCCTGCGTGGAGTCCTTTTGTGGTTTTTCCCTGTGTTGCTGTGCGTGTGTTGCACAAATACTTTACACATTGCCTCTGGCGATAAGCCTGCCTGCTCTGTGCCAAGCTACCAAAGGTGAGCACAGGTTATCTTTAGCGAGTAACTTGACTAGAGTGGTGGGTTCTGCTTGGCTGAGGGTACTGACACTAGCCAACCAGAAGCCCCACTTCTAACATTGGTGGCAGTGGTGGGATAGGACGTGTGTTTGTGCAATACCATATAGTAGCTGTGCTGCAACTCTATACTTAGACCAATAATAACCTATTCTTCCTAATAGCCATTTTTTTCTGTCCTTTTGCAAATTGGCATTTTTAATTTTTCAATTCTCCCTCATTGGCATCTTTGATTTTTCTAAAAGCCTTCTTGCCCTACACTCATTACTTCTACAAAGTCTGTGGTCCTACCTGGCACAATGGAATTCGAACAGGCCAACTTGGAATCCTACACAGTGAACCAGTTCAAGGGGTTCTGCCAGGAGAGAGGGGTGTTTCATAAGGGAAGCACCAAGTGGCAGCAATGGTTCCAGCGCTTGTTCCGTGGACTTCACTTTATCCGCCAGTTTCCTATGGTCATCTTTAAGGAGGTTAAGGTCTACAGAAATCATGCCTAATTGGTTTTCCAGTGCTGTTCTCGAATCCCGGATTTCCTTCAAGATCATATCTAATTTGTCATCCGGCGGACTGGACATAACCCCTTTCTCTGCATGGCGTGAGCGACCAGAGGAATGCTCGGATGATGGTGAAAGCGATCCTGTCCTCCCGCATCTGGAGGTCGTTTTTGGCTTACCTCTACCCATGGCTACCAGCGCGCCCAGGAATGGAGTAATTACGGGTTACAGAAAGGCCCAATCGTAGGACTCAAGGAGGTCACTGGGTACTGCAGGCAAACACAGTATATTGCTGGTATGTCACAGAGGTTGGGGAGCTATAGATGGTTGTAAGAACCGTGCAAAAGTCACCTGGCACGCCGCGAAGCAATGACGCACTCCTGTCAGTTATCGTCGCAGTGGCGTGGTAATGCGCACTGTTGAACCAGTATATCTCTTAGTGGAGGCAGTAGTATTTATGCGGCATCTACAGGCTAATTAACGTGTCATAAAATCATGTTTTAATCCACTAGTCCGATCCCCTCACTCAGTCCAACTCACACCTTGAACTGATCAGGTCCAGCCATCTTTGATGCAACCAAGACTCCACGTGAGTATAACAGGAGGGCTCACAAGTGTTTGAGAGTCAAGGGACAGCGTCACCTACGCCGCTTTACCTCAATGACAATCAATGTCTAGTTGCTGCTTCTTGAAACCATCCACAGGACGTTATTCCCAAAGTGGGCTGTGCAACTGATGGGAGTAGGGGGGTGGGGGGGGGAAGGGGGACCAGCAGAGCACTCGTTGCCCCCAATAATAACAGCAATGCGCACATCCAGTAGGCCCCAATGAGAGAGGGTCAGCCCTGTTCTGGAACCAGAGGCCCAATCAAACAGGGCGGCCTGATAGAGACGAGTGATCTCAGGCACCTCCACGGCACGGCAGCAATCAACAGCGTCGATCTTTACCCTCCATACAAATACACAACATGTGTGCAGGTCATCGGACGCACTGCCTCCGGAGCTTCCCACGGGCGTAAACCAGTTACAGCAGCCAACTGGGAGCACTCGCCACCATGGGGGAGGGAGGGGCAGGGAGGAGGGCACCGCAGCTTCCAACACACCGGCCAGTCCGTCAGTTCAAGGGGGCCACTCCGCCCGTCGGGGGTGCAGTACAATCCACACAGCCGGAGAGGAGGAGACAAATCTACGGCACCGGCACGCCGGCCAGCATTTCAAGATCACCACACCAGGCACTCGCAGTCACGGCAGGGACGCTCCAACTCACCACAGGCCACTCGTTGTGTAGGCGATGACAGGAGATCGGTGCGGGCAGCGGGTGGAGGTACTGGGCACTAGGCCCAAGTCCGGGGGCTCAAGTCGCAGCGGCAGCCGCCCTCCAGGTAGCGCAGTTCGGCGTGGCCGCAGGCAAGCTCAGTGTAGTGCAGGCCTCCAGGCCCAGAAGTGCGGCGCACCGGAGAACTCCGTGTCCCGAACTCGGGTCTGGAAGCATCGCAGAGACCCGGAGTTGTTAGCACAGGGAGCGTATCACAGCCCGGCAGCGCCCTGCATATTTTCAGCTTTTAGTCATGGCAGGGAGTGCCGGATTTTGTTCGGATCATGTGCCCCGGCCCGGAGCACGTCGCTTAAGCGACCACCATCTTGGGCTGCAGGCCACGCCCCCCGCCTAACCCCTTCTCATCCATCACGTAAACAATGGATGCCTGTCCCAAAACATTGGTACAAAGTCAGTGGAGAGTCTTAAAACCAGTCAGACTCTCCACTGGCTTTGTACCAATGTGTTGTGCCGGGCACCCATTGCTTACGTGATGGATGAGGAGATGTTAGGCAGGTGGGGGATGAGGCCATTGCACATAGCTTAGCCACCTATTATGAGGCACTATATGCCCCTTCCACCGGAGGTGGCTACCGAGGCCCTTCAGGGCTTCACTAATGATTTACCCATGCGCCCTTGATCAAACCCTGAACAGGATTCTTTGGACAGGGACATTACATGTGAAGAGCTGGATGAGGCTCGTTCTCAGCTTCAGTATGGCATAACCCCAGGCACCAATGACTTCCTGGTGGAGTTCTTCAAGTGATTCAGGGGTCTCCTCGTGGACCCTCTTTATAAGACTTTCTGACGGGCACAGGAATCAGGATCTCCTTCCCCCGGCCTTTGTTTGGTGAAGATTGTTGTCATACCCAAGAAGGGTACTCCCTTCGGATAACTGGTCGTCTTATCGCCCTATCTCTCTTTTGAATGTGGAGGTCAAAATATGCACCAAGGCTTTGGACAACAGATTGCGTACAGTGATTTCCACCATAGTCCACACAGACCAATCTGGCTTTATGCCTGGAAGAGCCACACGACATTCTGCGCCTGCATAATGCGCTGGCTCTGGTTGGCAGACAGTACCGCTTTCTATACTTGGATGCTCGGCCATATATAAGATGGTCATTCTGCCCCATCTGCAGTACCAGCTGAATATTTACCCTGCTCCCACTCTAATCCTCCCTCTCTAAAAAACGGCTCTCGTTGGTGTGGTGCCATCGCACACCGCGGATAGCCCTCACTAAATGTTACAAATTCCCACAAGATGGTGGCATTGCGACCCCGATATACTTTCCACCTCATTGTAATAAATGAGTGGTGTTGCAGCTCTACACTCGAACCTGCATATCATACTGAAAGATGTGCGATTCAGGAGATATCCCTCCTACACTTACTATATGGGGGGACCCCGCGGATGACCTTCCACCATCAATGTTAGTAATACTTCAGGTATGGAAGGACACACATAGGGCCCTCGGGTGGGTGGGCCAGTTGACGAAAGTAACCTCACTGTGGCACGGAACCTGAGTGCCAAAGGTCACTGCCTGAGGGGCTTCAAAGCACGGGACACCATAGGCATTTTGACACTGGGAGACATTATCTTGAGTACTGTACTGAAATTCTTCTCAGAGCTGCAGGCAGAATACACCCTGCACTGTTCACAGGTCTTCCGGTATCTGCAACTCCTGCACGTCCTTACGCAGTACGTCAAGGGGCTTACCGCCCTGCCGGACCACAGCCCCTTAGAAGCTAAATTACTCATGGGGGACCCGACTAGTTTATCCCAGTTATACCACTCCCTGGTGGTCAATACTCTTGATTCCTTTGCCAGCCTTAAGAGGCTGTGGGAGGGGGACCAGGGACCCCTCACCGATGAGGACTGGAGGGAGGCCTGTGCATCTCCCCGCAAAATATCAACTGCCTAACAATTGTCTCACAGTTTCGCCTCATACAGTGGAAATATTTACACAAAATGTATTACTCACATGAGAGGCTGTGGAGAAGGGGGTGGTGGGTGCACCTGCGTGCCTGCTCTGCTTGACACAACCGGGGGGCCTCCACATAGTTTGATTGTGTGACCAGGTGACCCCGTTCTGGGAGGGGGTGTTGTCGTGCCTGGACCAGGTGTTGGGGTGGACTTTGCCCTGGGATCCCAAACCGGTTATTCTCCATGTCACAGAGGAGATAAACTCGGACAGATACTGCACTGCGCTGCTGTGCCCATGCTTGGTGTTGGCGAAGAGGGACACTGGTAGGTCCTGGAGGGACTGCAACTCTCCAACCTTGGAGCGGTGGAGAGCAGGGAAGGACCGCATGAATCTGAAAATACCCATCTACAAAGCAAAGGACTGCCCTCTCAAACGCAATAAAACATGGGAAGCGTGGTGTCAGTATTGCGGTATCACTCTCCAGAGAGTTGATAACCCCCACCCCTCCATGGATGAGAAAATTCGGACATATACCATCAAGGTTTGAGATGGGGCCACAAGGATGTGGGAGGCACGAGAAGGCAGACATATTGGGGGGACTGGCCGGACGGTGGGAGAGAGAAGGAATATTTTCAGTGCTGATATGCTGCAAGGCTTATGTCAATGGCCCTGTGGATTGTATAATTGCTGTGCTGCAAGTTCAGCAATACATTCGTCTGGTGTTTATAACCTGTTTAAAACCAATAAAAAGGTGTTATTACAAACAAAAAAATTCTCCAGCATTACATAACTAATTTTTCAGACTATATTTGTATCACCATAAATATAAAACCTTAATCTTGCTTTCCTAGTAGAGGTTTGCTTCTACTTTAAACGGGTAGAAATATTATGGCTTTATTTGAACCAAGAAAGTTCCTTATAATATATTATTTTTATTTCTGGAACTTTCCTAATCTGGACATGGTGTTCTCTGTCACTTAGTTGGTTTTAACTGTGTTATGCTGTTTCTTGTAAAACCCATCAACTCCTGCAGAGTCAATGCCTTTAGCTCGGTAAGGATACAAAACTGGGATCCAAGATTCCTTATGGAATATATAGTTTATCTCTATAACTAGCTGGGTTCATGTACTTTGGAAGTTTGAATAGGTTTATTAAGCAAGTACTCTATCCAGGAGCATAGCTTCAGTGGGTTAGGGTGGAGCGGTGTTTGGCGTGTGACACTTCCCAAATAAATCCATTCCTAGCTTGGTAATTGGGTCAGGGGAGGCCCCTAGTCAGGCTGCTACGTCTGTGTCGTTTTTTTACTAAGACGTTATATTTTGTTCAATTTTTGGATCAGGACTTCAATTTATAAAGGGTCCGATTTACAAAAAAAGTAGTAAATCTGCACCCACAGAGGTACTCCATGAATGGATGCAAATTTACTACTTTTTAGAATTCAGAAACATTGGCAGACGTAGGCATAGAAAGCTGTTCCAGTCTCAAGTTTCCCGGGATTGCCGGCAAAAACACCCGAAAGGTGATGGGACGAGTGCTTGCAAATAGCCTAACAGCGGGCAATCCTTCAGGGTAGCATTTCAAATGATCATCATTTGCCCACTGTGCCACTCTAGACAAAGGGCCTGATTTAGGGTTTAGCAAATGGAGTAAAGGAAGACAGGCTAGCGGAGGACTTTAAATCTGCCCCCCTGCCATTACTCTGCATGCCAAATTTAGAGATGTCCACCTGCCCCAGAGACATCTCTATGCAGTGGCAGAATATGCCGTCATGGCGGTTCCTGTCGATGTTGGAAAAGTTTGACGGACAGCTCAGTCAAACAGGACAGCAATTCGTCAAACTTTTCCAATGTTTCTTTATTTTTTTAAAACAAGCTCCCAAAGTGGGAGTTTGTTTTTGAAAATTAAAAAAACCAAAGACTTCAACACCATGGAATTTTTCTCCCATGGCGTGAAGGTCATGTTTTTTTCTACTGTCCTTCACTACCACAATACACTTGATAGTAAAAAAAAAGCAGTCGGACCGTCCCTAGATGGTCGAATGGTTTACTTATGATGCCACCTCCTCTGTGGGCTGTCGAAGCATCTGCTTACTCCATTGATATTAAAACTTGAGATCGCTTGGCTCAAAATCGAGTGAGTGGACCTTGAATTTGGCGGAGAGGTACTCCATCGCCATTGCAATATAGTGCCTGTCCACCAAACTATAAATCAGCCTCATAAGCCCATCTAATGCAAATCAGTACTGACCCTGCTTCTTAAGGGAACAGTCCATCATGAACCTTAATCTTCTCACCCATTCACCCTGCGGCCAATGCTTTATTAGTTCTGAAATTTGAGATTCACCCCCTCCCCCCCCCAAATCTCACAGACTAAGCTACGATTCTGACTCTATTTCCCACCTTTAATAGACGAGTGACAACCTTACAATGGCTAGCAGGAACGATCAAGGCACGATCAATGCTTACTTGTATCGGAGAAGAAACCACTGGATGAGCCACAGTGCTAAAAGCAGGAAACTGCAGACCTCGGACAGCTTGAAAGCCCATGTTGAATTTCCAAAACTTCTAGAAAACAGATCCGGGAGTGGTGAAACTACCTCTTGGGCAGGAACCCAGTTGTTGACCAAAACAATGACAAAGCAAGAAAGCAGCATGGACGACACAGCATACAGTAGCATTGTAAGAGTCTTGTGCCACTCTGACGGGTACTTCACACCGACATCTATCACTTCCACTAAAGGTGATCGAGGATGTTTTTGAAGACTGGCATCTGAACTGGTAGGAACAACTGGTAATATTGATGGGCCCATAGGATGCATCTGGGGACGAAGGCAGGAACATTTGCACTTCTTCATGTTAAAGAGTCTTGTGCATATGGAAGTTCGTCCAGGTCAGTACTGCAAAATGAAAAAATATGTTGAACATATGCGATAGGAGACAAAAAAACAAAGTACACTGCTCATGTCTCTTCTAAAATATATATTCTTATTTGCTTCTATTTTGTAATCCAATTTGAACTGGCAATATTTTCAGTGTGAAATCACATCAGCTTACTCTTAGTTGGTACAACTCACTGTTCGAGAGACATCCTGTGTAGCTCTGTGATACTTAACGACCATTGGCCTGAATCTTGTGCCAGAGTGGAGAATTCTGGCAAAAATACAGATATGTTTTTCATGAGTTACTAGTCCTTATTGCCAGGCATCCAAACTGGCAATGGGAGATGGTCTTCTGGGATTCACTGGCAACATCTGCTTAAATGACTGTTGAGTAGCTTTATTCCAGCAGCTATTACATAGAGTTGATGTCATTGCAAGTGTAAGATTCCCATCAATTTGAAATTATGGTCCTGCCCCATTTTCTTTATAGTCTACAAAATGCCCCATGCCGGGTCCCTCCGGACCTCTTTCAAAGATAGATGGGGAGTTACAGGGGCTTCTCTGGAACAGAGGCAGCTCCAGAATAGCCCTTTCAAAGCTACAGAGGGGGTTTATGAAGGGGGCTGGCAGTCCCAGATATTAAGAAGTATTATTGGGCAGCACAGTGAATGCCTGGGTGTATGCAGACAGGGAGGAGCCCGCATACAGGGTTGACTGACAAGCGATGGGAGATAGAGGATATCCGGCGGTACTATACCAAAGAAAGGGTGTGAAACAACTCCCACTACTCACTTGGACAGTTACCCAGGTGTGGCACGAGGCAAATAGATATTTGAAGTGCGCAAATACTCTGACCGAAAGAACACCCCTATGGGACAGTGATTTGTTAAGGGAAGTGGGCAGACTGGAAGGTTTTCATAAATGGAGGATTCTGGGAATAGAATCCCTTGGGGATGTGTGGCGGGGCCAAGCACTGATCACATTCCAAGAAATGCAGGATGAATATAGCATGGCGAACACTGAAAGATTCCACTATCTGCAGTCGGAACATGCACTAAGGACGCACATCCGCAAAAGGGTTAACACACCAGAATACACGCCACTGGAGGATAGACTCCTGCTGGAGCCCATGGTGTCTAAAGCAGTTTTGCTAACATATAGGAAAATCATCAATTATTCACCAGACCCTCTAGTCCAACTGCGAGAGGCATGGGAAACGGAAATAGGAATCCTAGAAGATGACGACTGGGCTGAGGCACTGCGGGAGGTGGCCATAAGATCGAGTTTCAGATTAGTGCAGCTAAGAATACTGCACAGGTCCTACCTCTCTAGTTCACTCCTGTATAGGCTGGGACGAGGGGAAACAGACAAGTGTAGAAGGGGATGTGGGGAGGTGGGATCATTCTTCCACATCCTATGGGAATGCCCTACTATTAGAAGTTATTGGACGGAAGTCACAAAACTTATGTCGGAAGTAGTAGACAGGGCTGTCCCGATAGAGCCGACATTTTTGATATTATGTGTATCTGGGGAGGAGCCTTGGCCCAAATACCAGAGACTGTGGCTTTTGACGGCGGCAGCAGTGGCCAAACGGAACGTGGCTAGGGAATGGGGCGCTACTCTTCCACTAAGGTTAGAGGCAAGGGAACAAGATCTAGATTGGTTCAGCCAGGCGGAGAAGGTTATCTATCAGAGCAGGGGCTGCCCAGGGAAATGGATGAAGATCTGGGGTGGGTGGGAAGGCTACAGGGACACAGTGGGGACTCCTCAGCTCCTTCAGTATGAAGCGAGGAAACAGGCGGCTAGACTAGGCAGAATACGAATGGCGATACGAGTTACCAACGATCATTTGCTCCATTGTTTACAGGGGGGGGGGGGATAAAAAGGGGATGTAAAACCTGTGTTAAATGACTGTAATGCATAAGTGTATTGTATCTGAGCAAATGTTTGAATAAACAGATGCATTATTAAAAAAAAAGATTCCCATCAACTGCAGCTCGTTAAGAAAGCACCAACTATTCTACTTAGATGAAACTTCAGTCTTTGTACGTTTCTTAGTTTGGGGAACACATCACATAAGGAGCAGACCTTTGTTTGAGTAGCTCCCCTGATCCCTTTAATAATACTGCACAACCTCACTCTGGCCAAATGTACCAGGGATACAATATTTCCTGGCTGCTGCAAACCACTCACACAGGCCCAGTGCATAGTCTTACATGCTTAAAAAAGCAGAAGCATCCAGGTTAAATGCCCTTTGTCTACTATGTCTATTCGGGGTACACAAGCCTCAACATAAAGTAAGAATGTGAATGACAACTAGGCTTCCGTTGCATATTTCAAACACTTTAGTTATTGCTGCCTCATGTTGTCATTCTGACCTTCAATAGAGTCTAGGCACAAACGCAAAGATGCAGATACAGGAACGTTGTCTTGCTGTTCGATGAGCTGCACACTCAGGCACACAGCAATGCAATGTCACCCACTACATCAACTGCTCATCCTCTCACTGACAGCAGCCAGCTTTTCAAGACATGGTTGATAACTCCCTATACATGCCTGCAACACGGTTTATGTGGGAGTCATGCACAGTCACTGAAGGCAGGGGACCTGCTGTAGGCCTACCTCTTGCTCCACAGCATGGCTAAAATCAAATAACTACCAACTGCTGATACCTATAGACAACGCCTGCCGGAGCCAATACCACAGCTACTTAGGAAATGGAGCAGTCAAGCAAAGGTAATCACGTTGCATGACCATTTGAGATGGAGTACAGGGAATAATGCGTTACTTGGTGACGGGCAGGCTGCAGGTGCAGGGGTAGCACCAACTTTTTAACTGCATAGTAGAAAAAGTTCTTTCACAATTCTAACCCCGAAATCCTGCAAAAAGGAGCATCTATTTTTATTTATTTATTTATTTTACAGAGTTTTATATAGCGCGAACTTGACCCGAATCGGGTATCAGAGCGCTTTACATAGCACCAGTTGCATTACATGAGGACACATTCATACGGCATATCGGTACTGCAGGTGCCCTTCCTATGTAAATTGGGAGTCAGACTATGCTATTATTGCTTGACCCTCTACCCCCATCCCATAAAACCCGAGAGACCACAGAAGCAGCATCTGTGGTGCTCAGCACCGGAACAAAATCTTTGGTGCACTCTGCTACTGAGAACCACTTGGCCTGTACTTTCATCACTTCCTCAGAGCTCCACTTCCCGGAAGTCAGTGAGGAAATCAAGTGCAGACAATCAGATCAGGGAAGTTCCGGTCTCCAGTTTCTATCCACCTCTCCTGTGCACCCATTCAACTGTTCTCACTGCCCATGGCATGTGGCACAAAGTGAGCAGTTCTTTGCTCCAGAGCAGGGGTGTAACGCCTAGCGTGTTGAGGCAAGAAGGAGGAAGTTCAGACACTTACCTCTCCGAGCTGTGAGGTAGCACTCAATGGCTTACAACAGTGGGCCTCTGGGCACTGGTGAGTTACAGTGGAGAATGGGAGCAGATTTACTGAAGGTCACACATTGTGCTAAGATAAAACTGAAATCTTTAATGCCCATTAAGTTGCACATGTGTTTGAGTCAGGTCCACATGAACAGCTGGAGTGATGCACACAAGGCAGCAAGCACCAGTGATTAGCTATGCACTTCTACTCACCACGAAAATGCGCTGTTGATCGTGCTCAAGGAAACCGAGCCTGGTGTCCTGGGGGCCAGCAACTAGGCCCAACAGGACCTCTCCCCTAGGAGATCCACCCCATACCCCATGCCCCAAGCCATACATACTATGGGACATGGCCGACACCATATTTCCTGGTTTTATAAGGTTCTCCTCCCACTCTCTTCCCTGTCCTTGTCTCTTCTGAGAGATAAATGGGAAACAGATGTGGGCCTACCCTTACAAGATAGAAAATGGACACAGGACCTATAACAGGACCTATAACTTCCACAGGATAAGTTGCAACGCCAAGTTTAAACAAATTCATTATTTCATACTGCACATGGCCTATCTTTTGCCAGCAGCACTCACCAGAGATTTCCGCCACACCTCACTTGTGTCCCCCGATGCTCAGCGTGCTCTGCTGACATCACACACATGTTCTGGTCCTGACACCTCCTCAGACCCTTTTGGACCTACATAATTAACATTCTCTCTTCCCTCTCGTTCAAGCCGATCCCACAGACTAGGTCTGAACTAGCTCTGGGAATATATAAAAGGCCCAAAAAATATAAAGCACCCTCTTGATTCACAAACCTTGCCTCATGCATGCCAAGAGAGCAGTCACCTCTCACTGGAAAGCTAAGGCTCCTCCTTCAATTAAGGCCTGATCACGCGCACTCCTAAAATGGGGTAAGGGGGAAATTTCTGATCTTCTGAGGAAGAAGTTAAGGGGTTCAGGAAACATCCTCTAGCTGCACCCTGGGGCTCACTCTTGGATCAACTATAATAAATCCTGATTGAACCCCCACCCCCTTAACGCACATTCATGTGCCCTGCCCTCCGAGCAACTATACTCGCTTTGACACGGTTAGGAATGCTGCACAGTGCCCCTCCCCAATTATCCTTGACCGCTCCCTCCCCTGCCACTAGTGTTTCCGTAAAAATGAGAATTGTAATTGTTTGCAGCAGTGACATACATCTAGGGTGGTTGGTTCCCCCAGGTTTCCCCCTCCATTCGCCGCCTAGTTTAATCTGATCTGGTACTAGGTCATAGTCCGACTATGATCATGGCTGCATAGAATAAATACATTTTGCAAGGTCATGCAGCTCCATTCTTCTCTACATTTGTGAAGTATGTTGATTTTTCTGTATTTTTACCTCAGCCATCGCCATGACTCTTGTGTATACTGGTACATCTTAACAGCAAAATGTTAATAAAATGTATTTTTAACAAACTGGTGTCCTGGGTGCATGCACAACACCCATCCCAAAAACAGCTAACAGACCCTAAGATGGTATAATTCAAAGCTCTAAGTTACCCTTAGTGGAAGGCAAGTACCAAGAGTGCCAGGTCAGGGTCTACCTAAGGAACAAAGTTCTCACCCCACGCTGATGGCTTGTGGTGAGATCACAGCTTTGGCTGCAGTCGCTATCCAAGGATGCTGCATTGAACTGGATACTTGCAAGACAGCTTCAACTGCCCTGAATCAAGAGAACCTGATAGAAATCGGTGAACAGACTTAGTAGAGGGGGAGCAGGAGTTGGCTGGGTGCTAAGTGCTAAATGACCGTCCCTGGTCTCAGTCTCATTCACAGCGCTACTTGTGTTGTGATTTATCATCTGGCTGATTCTTCATAGAAGGCACCAGAATTTCTTGAACTAAGAGATCATAGTGTTTCTTTCAGTGTTTCTTTCCTCTTAGCACCTGTAACAAGCTGAATCTCACGGGCATCCTCAATTTCCCTAGAGGGTGACCATATCGTGTGAGATGATCATCCATTGCAAGCCTGGGGTAGGAGCTTCTTGCCGTGCACTAGTTTTTAGGTATATAAAAAGCAGAGAGCTCTCCAGCAGGTAGCTAACCCACTGGGCTATTAACAGAGTCCATGCCTTGCATATGCCCCATGCCACTTTCTTCGCTTAAACTAGCAGCTATCCACATATTGGGGCTGCTTTGGGGATGACATGGTGTTAGGGGGAGGACAGCAGTCGGCTGAAAAGGCCCTTACCTCCCCTTCCACCTATTCACACACTTATGATTGTAGTGTGGGTGTTTGTATTGCTATTTAGACGGTGTTGTCAAAATGGTTTATCCAAACCACCTTACCTGATTTAATTCTATTTGGTTTGGCAATATTTTCAGATGGCATGTTGCTAAATTTGTCAACACTCCAATAGCACGTGAAAGCCAAACTTGGCTAATGTTTTGGTATGTTTTCTGTTTAATCATGTGTCTTTGTCAATAGCAGAGTAAAAAAACAGTAATTAGTGGGACCGTATTACTTACAAGTCTTGCCAAAGTAGATAGACCTGAGTTGGATTTTCAATCAGAAGCCAGATCTATTGCCTTCGGCAATGCTTTAAAAAAATGTGAAATGTATTGGCTTTGCCAATGCCTGTTTGTATCGGCTACAAGTGTGCGAAGTTGAAAACTTAATTCTAAAACAACAACAAAAATGTAACCAGTGGTATCTTCCCCTCTCGTCTTTTAAACACTGTTTGGTGGCCATGGATTGTCCAATGTGAACTAATCCACATATGCCTCCAATAATGATTTATCCTTTGTCTTCACAGGCATGTTACAACTTATTTAAATCTGTCTAACTGTGAGCTACCAGAGCCATTCAGTGTTTAATGTGAGCAGGTGTTCACCAAGGCTCATTCTCCGTACTCATTTTGAAGCATTGCTCATTTTGCTAAAAAGAGTCGCTGCTGTAGCACAGCAAACTGTAAGAGACATGGACACATGTTTATTTAAAGAGCAGTACTTACATGAAACAATAGCAAAACAGAAGTGATACCAGAAGAATAAGACTCCCCTCCCAGGCCCTGCGCCACCGTCACTCAGAGAAAGACACTGACCCACCCAGCATTGATTGATTTTAGACAGGAAGGGCTAGGCCAGTGCTGTGCTTTCATTACTCATACTGCTGAATCATCCAGCCATGTGGGACCGTCCGGCTGGCCTGTCACTGGCAAGATTTAGATATAGATATATGCAGATAATATACTACTATTTTTTAAGAACCCAGCTGTCCCTGTCCTCTCTATCATTAGAGAGATCGTTAAATGTGGCCCTCTCTCAGGTATGAGAATAAACTGTGATAAATCAGAGTTTCCACCCACCCTGGTGACTAAAAACATAGGGTCAGAACATCCATTGCATTGTAATGCTGTGACAAGAGGGTGCAATGTCTAGGAAGACCTGGCAACAGAAAAGAAAGAAAGGAAACTTAGGGCAAATTACAGCCAACCAGTAGAAAAACTGGAGCCTCTGTCGCTGGAGGGCAAGTTGCTCTTAGTAAAATGGTGTTCTTCGTATAGCTCTTCATCACTATACCCAGACCACTAAATAAACCCTTTTTTGCTGGGTTGAATTTGATAGTGTCCTAATTGGTATGGGCCGGAAAGCAGCCTCAGTAAAGATGCGTGATCCCGCCTTTACAGTTGAAAAAAGGGCGGGGTTGCAGTCCCTGACCTACAGATGTATTACCATGCGCCCAGTCACACCGTGCTGTACACTGGCTGGCCCCAGTCTCATGCCCCACATTTGATCACAGAAAAAGGCCAAGTTGGGTCTGGTACTTTACAAAGAGTCCTGTTTTCCCGACTCCCCAAACCAACACTCTGATCCAAAAGGTTCAATGCAAGAATCGCTCTGGGTATCGGGTCAGCAGGAGGGCAGAACTCACCCAAATGTATTCACTCAATTTGCATTTTATTTAAGTGAAACACAGTAGTGGAGTCAAACATCGAAGTAATACACATGTAACATGGGTAATAAGGCACACTACAGGTAAATATGAAGAAAAAAAAACTAAAGTATTAGCCTTTAGGAAAAACTAAGAACAATTTAAATGGCATCTGGGCAATAGGGTGGTGGAGGTGGTATCCTCGTACAGATACTTAGGTATGATGTTCTCAAAAAAGCTGGACTGGGCCCTACACAAAGATTAAGAGGAAACGCAGGCTGTTTCAATGATAAGAGGCCTAGTGCGTTTTAAGAACAGTTTTGGAGGCCCATCTAGGAGCCCCCTTTTAACTGCCTATAATGCGATGGTACCCTCTCAATGCCTATATTGGGCTGAGTTACTGACCCAAAGTATGGAGACAAGCTGGGAGAAGTGTGAGGGCAAATGTTAATGTTAATGTTAGTGAGATTTATTGAGCGCGCGAATACCGGGGGTGTCTTGGCGCTGTGAACGCAGTAAGCCCAGCCAGGTGTCTAATTCTGGCTTGAAGAAATTATTAGGCCTCCCAAAAAGTGCAATGGACCCGGTGATAAGACTGGAAGGGGATTTGCAGGCCTGGAATTACTTGGCCTACAAATCAACCCTGCGATTCTGTGGCCAACTTTGGTCTTCGGAGATTTAGACGGTATCAGCCCTCTGTGCTAGCGAAATTGTAAGGAGTGAGCTCAAATTGGCAGCGCAGGTTAGAAATAGATTAGGGAAAATCTCAGTAGGCCTAAAAATTTAGAAATTTAAGTTGACTGAGGCCTCTCACCTTTCGAAAGGTGAACTAACAGAGGCCTGCAGAAGAGCGGCCAGGTTGTGTGATGTGGAGTATGTAAGGAGGAAGCACTTAGCCAACTATATGATGAAATCTTGGGAAAATCAGAGGGTGTTCCCATACATATCTGCGCTCCCAGATAACCAGCTATCATTATTAAAATTTCGGGGTGCTTTGAATCTTTGGTACCAAAGGCCTGAAAAGTTGGATGCACTTTTGGATGGTGAGAATAAATGGTTTCAAAATGTTAGTGTTCATTTCTTACTAGATTGTCTTTACTTTTATAGGACGCATTGTCTGATTTTAAAACCACTTTTTATAAAATATAACATAAAACATTGGAACGAAGCACTTGCACTTTTGGTGAATATGGAATTATTAGGTGTAGCATGCGCCTTAGCAAAAATGTTGAACCTAGTTTGGGCTAACATTGCGATGATTGCAGTTTTAAGATCATTTAGGCATCCGATACATTTCAGGGCTGAGTGCAAGAATGGATATATACCGATACAAGTGCGCTTTAGTCCAGCTTTTAATTGTGGGCTTTGTGGGGATCAACAATAGGTTGTGTTGAAAATGGATGGATTGGGTAGGGTGAGGGTTTGGGGTTATTTTTAATGAAGTATTTTTGTGTATTATTGTATTCTTGTTTTAAAGTCAAGTGTCTAAACATTAATACATTTTGACTTGACTTGACTACAAGAGTATATATTCTAGGCAAAGGGGAGATCAGAATTCAGTACAAATCTCAATAACAAGTGTAGCGCGTGTTATGTAATTAGGTCGACTGTGTACCAGATCATCCTATCGCCTACATAGGGGAGGCATCACCTCAGTCCTTTCAATGAGTACTATGGAGGACAATAATGTCTGGCCTTAGTGGTGGTTAATCCAAGTCTGCGACTCCAAGCTGAAATAAGTGGGGTCTGTGTTGATCGAATAAGTTCACATCCCTACTTGTCAGATTTTGGATGGATGTGGTTGGGAAGCAAGTTTTTGAGTAGGAAAGCTTTGAGTTGTCTTTTAAACACTGGAAAGGTTGACAGTGTTTGAATGTCTGGGGGGATGAGTTACACATTTTAGGAGCACATCTAGAAAAGGACTGTTTCAGAGTTCTTTTTTCCCTGACGGTTTGGTTCTTAAGTAGTAGTGAGTTAATATTCCTCATCATTATTATTAACATTCAGGCTTCAGTGTGAATGAGTTTGTGCACTAAGCATGCAAACTTCGAACATAGCTCTCCCTTCAATAGACAGCCAATTTAAGGGTTCCAAGATTGGTGTACTGTGGTCAAATCGATTTGCCCCTGTGGTCAGACACGAGGCAGCATGTAGTGAAGCTTTCATCAGGACAGTCTGAGTTTTAGGAATCTTGGCTAGTATGTCATTTCCCTACTCTAGTCTCGATATCACCATAGCCTATATCACCATCAGTCGCGGCTCCTGGAGGAGTGCTGCGGCGCGGTGGGGCGGGGGAGGGGCAGGGTGGGTGGTCGTAAACTCCAGCATACGGCCGAACGGAGGTAAGTACATGAATAAATAACAAAAATGAATTAGATTACGCGCGCCGCATCGCCATTTGTAATTCGTTTTGTTATTTTGCAATGCATGAGCTGGAGAGTCCGCACCAGGGAAGAATGCCTTCTGACGTGCCTTAGGATGGGAGCGTGATGGGATGGGATGGTGAGTGCACGGACCTCGCTCGCGCTAACAGGGTGGCTAAAGGTGAGTGTGCAAGTTCGAGCCGCTCGTCAAACGTGTTGTGAAGAACAACACGAGACGGCTGTCTGGAAGAATGAAGATGCTGTTTAATAAAGAGGAAAGCACATGGACATTCCAGTAACTCATCTAGTGAAGCCTAACCGTCTTCCCTAGAACGCCCTCCCAGAATGTGAATTCTACAACAAGTTCCAAGTTCCAATAGGAACCTGCATATAGAACATTCCATAACACTTATATCTCAGAGTTTTGTGAATTTCCCCAAAATTAAACAATTATAATAAGAGTTAACCCCAAATAGTTTTAACTAAGTGGAAGTTTGGAGTTGTTGCAGAGTCAGCATCTTAAATTTGCCTTAGATTTGTTTTCATTACAGGCCCTGAGGAAAATTATATTGAACTTTAATAATATATGTTCATGTTCCATACATTAATGTAAGCAGGGTTTTTATAGAGGGTAGCTTGCAGCAGCGGCTGCCGCTATAGTAAAATGGTAGGGCGGAGGAAAGAGGGGGCTCCGCTGCCAGCCACCTCGTTGCTCCTCTCGTCCTGGAAGTTGATGGGCTTCATTGAATAGGCTCCTCACCCAATCCAGATGCTGCTCTGATGCTATACCTAGCATGAGAGCAGCGCCTGGATTGGCGTAAGTGGGCTGGTTTAACTCTTGCTCAGGCACAGGGAGCCTTCAGCTTTTCTCCAACCCTGCTGTACAACACAGCTGGGTTGGAGAAACCTAAGTGCACATGTCTGTTTGGCCAGCTCGCTTAAAAGTGCCTACCATTCCTCCCTACTGTTGACATGACGTTCGTCAGCATGGCCCCACCCCCGGCCCTAACCTCGGCTGACAATAAGGTAAGAAAAATAAAATGATAATAAAATGGTTTTATTATCATTTTATTTTTCAGTTGGGCGACGCTCCTTCTTTGAGTCAACAGATCGTTGAGATGAAGGGGCTTTCAACCGTGGTCTGTAACATCCTCAGCTCCTATAGCTCATTAAAATCTAGAGAATGTATCAGCAAACGGTATAGCAGAAGGTTTCACTCCCAATTAATTTCTAGAGATGAGTTCTTTTTTTCAGTGACATTTTCAATTGGAGGCGTTCAAGATGAACCGGTAATCGGCATGAAAGCAATAAGCTGGGTGAAAAAGCCCCACAGTTGCTCTATATTTTCTTTATCCCCGTGTTATGTAGGGATCAGTCATCACACCCGCCTTCTTCTTAAACGTGCCTGTTAACTTAATGGGTAAGAGGCAAGAGCTCTAAGACTTACAAGTGGTTCTTGGTGGCCAGGGTTTAAACCGGAAGAGCCGCGCGCTGCTCTCTCCTGGGCTCTACACTCAGCGTGGCAGTTGCTGGCAGGGCAGACATGGTTTCTGAAGGTCACAGTGAAGTCACGACGCTCCGAAGCCGTGACGTCACAATAATGGCAGTACAGTGCAACCAAGCTCCACGGCCATGGGGCCGCAAGAACTGCAGTGTCTGCGAACCAATGACAAACATGTGACACTTAGCACTTAAATCAGTTCGTGCCCACGTGCTAGTGTTTTTACGGACGCCTGGTTTCGATAAGATGTTCATCGTCTACTAATTAGTGGCCAATGCCAGGGTGTTTACAAATGAGTGAAACTGCAGCTCGGCATAGAAAAATCATACAGACTGGACACATATCAGTAAAAACAGAGCATACAGGCATGTGGCAGAAAATACGTAACCTTAAGACGTGCCTGCAGTGCTGGGATAAGACCGTTTGGTTATGCTTGTTTATACCCACAGGATCCAAGTGAAAGCCCATTGGTAAAGAATCTGTGAGTTGACAGAGAGATTCTGGGGCAACTACGATAATGGTGATTCGTGAAGCAGTATTTACCCACTTAGAGAAAATGTAATGTCTGCTGGTTAATTAAAAATAGTTAGTAAAGTCAAAAAGTATTATGCACGATTAATCAAGTCCAACTTGCACCAGCAATTATCTGCATATTGTTCTCCACATTTATTGAAAAACATGCTAGCAACTAGATTCACTAGAAGCCATGTCTGAGTGTTTAAGGGTAATTTCACTAAGGATGGGCACATTAGATAATGAAACTTAACCAGAAACAATTCCTCGGAGATATCATATGCAAAGATTTTATGAACTATATATCACTTTCAATGATGTAATAAATTAACATTTCTGCTAGTGGTGCCCATATATTAGTTTACACAGAAAGTAGCACTATTTCAAAGTGTGCACTTTGCCAGGAGGACTTGGCAAAATTACATTTACAAGTTTGTGAAGGTATGCCTGTTTTTCTATTTGCTGATGTTTCCCTGCAAAAATATGTTTGCAGGAAAATTCTAGTGCAAAGTGCTGATTCATTTTTTTCTTCTAAAACCCATTTTACAGTGCTTTTTTTCCACTTTCTTTTTAAAAATTGACAATGTCATGGAGTTCATTAAGTTCAGAAAGTTTTACCAAAATCTTTGTTTGCAGTGCTGTCGCTACGGCGGGGACACTGGGGGTGGTAAGTGTGAGGGAGTTGGGACCTGGATTGGTCAGTGCCCCGTCTGCAAATGTCCAGCTCCCCTCTCCCATGTGCCCCACCGCCAGCGACAAATGCAGGCTGCAGAAACTGACACTGCCCTCTCAACCTGGTAAAAGTAACATTGTTCTTACATTACACTTTTCACGTTTTACTTACTCTTACTAAGAATATTTGCTTTTCCAGGACGATGTGCTTCTATATTTCTTCATTCAATGTATTACTCATTTACAGTTCATTTTGTGAAAAGAGTCACTCCTGGGTAGTTGTGTGAGTTCAGGTTGTGGGTTGGCAACAATTGAGAGTTGTGTAGTTCAGTCCAACCTACCCAATATCACCCTACCATCCCATGAAGTACTCTCCTGCTTTTCCATTCTACCTAGCGGGCACTCTCTTGCTTGTCCGCTTTTTCTCATGGCTGATGAACCTGAGCTCCCACTGACATGTCTCTCTCCTTCTCAACTGCCCTCTGACACTTACCACAACCTTTTCCCCTCTTTCTCAAGAGCTCCTGGCTCTCTCTCACTCCCATTGCTTGCTGCATTCAACTTACAGTACAGTGTTCAGCCTTTAGTTCCACCTGTACCTTGGCTGCATGGACTGCACTCTATTGTCAAAGCTCACTCTTTTGACCTTCTTCTCTGGCACCCTCTGCTTTTCCTGAGCATTGACCTCACCTAGTGCCCTGTATGCCATCTAGGGCCGGGACCAACTCATTGAGCCTGTCCTTTGCTCTCCCCTCCTCCTGCATGCGAGGCTAGTCACGCCCCTCTACTGCCTGTTATGGCTACAAAGTCTCCTGGTCTTGTGTCTTCCCATTCCAGACACACATCTGCCCTTTCCCTCAGGATTCTGCATCAACGTCCTTTTTTCTCCCATGCCCTGCCCTACCATGCTAACCTTTCAACCAAACAACCGGGAGCAAGGCGGAAAAACAGTGCCACCACATTCATCCCTCTCTGGAGTTCTGTCTAAAGGAAGCTCGCCCCCTACCATTCGTACTAGTTACAGCCTCTCTTCATCCAAGGCCAACAAGTCAGTCTTAACCAGATCACTCGGGACCTTTGACTCTCTGCCATCTCTCTGGACAATTATAATTCATTCGCCATTACTATGTCCCCTAACTCCTGCGCCACATGCCCTACAAACCTAGACCCCGTGCTAGCTGGATCAATTTCCTGACACCTACCTGTTCCGCCCTTTGGGCATTCCTTCCTCCAAGCCTACCGGCTCAATGGCACAACAGCCCAGGTGTACAGGGAAAAGCACAAAGAAGCCTTCCACAAACTTGCCAAAAGATCTCAGCCCCACACAATCCCCAGCTAATCTGTGACAGGGCAGCCACTGGGCTGCACCATCCGTCCAAAAGGTAGGGGAGACGAAGAGCCTGGCTGTCCAAGTCCCTCTACACCCCATATGGCTCCTAATTTCAGATTGTTATCAGGGAAACCCCCCTCTTCTAGGAAGTTCTGCTTGCTCTCTTGTCTCGCTCACACACTGCATTTCAGGGTAGTTATTTATGCTCGCCACTTTCAAAGATCTCCAGCCGCCACTGCAAGATTACAATAAATGTATAACTAAATATAAATCATATTAGCTGAGTGCAGCAGGCCTTGGGCATGTTTAGCTTACAGTTTACTGGAACATAATAAAGAGATACATTGCACATTAAAGTAATGTCGAGATTGTTAGACATAAATACCGCTAGTGATCTGATTACATTTTGATTTAAAATGCGTTTGGATCAACTCAGATCAGGCACAGGGAAGTTTGTCATTTTATTCGAATGATTATAGTCAAGCTTAGTTTTCGGACATGACGGATGTCACATTACTCCTTTGATCAGCAGCAAGTCCTTTTATCTTATAGGAAGGAATCGGCAGGATTGATGGGGAGTTTAATTGAATATTCTATCACCAGAAAAGGCATCATCGAAAAAGCCCCCTCACCAGCAAGACTTAAGGTTCTGATAGGCTGCGAGCACGGCTCGTGAAGCATCCGAGATTAACGCATTTCATCCTCAAAGACAAGGCGGAGCCGGTCTCAGTTGAGACCCGTCAGACATAATCTGTATTCCTCCTGCAGTCACACGGGGGAAATGTCATAAATTGAAGGTGAAAAAACAGGGTCTTGTTTTGAGGTGCAGGGCAAATGTGAAGTCTTACGAGAACCGTCGAGGGCCATGTCTTTGCAATGTTTTTTTGTAATTCTGTATTGTCTTACAATTCCCCCCTGAAGGTGAATGGGTAGCAACAGGGGCAAACTCAAACATCTGGCTTTAACTAGAAATTATAAAGAAAGAAAATATGTTTTTGCTGACATGAGTACTTTTATTTACTGGCCTTAACTTTTATTGTGTAAGGTGTTTGTGTTGAAGATGCTGTGGTTGGTAAAGGGGTCACAGTGTCCAGGAGGCTTGCAACACAAAAACAAATACCAGAAAAGGAAGTGGAAGAATCCGCTCCTATCTCACAGTGCACTGCTGTAGTCCCTAAGGTTTCTACTGAAAGTAAATCCTGTAAAGTCCAAAAGAAATGAGTTTTCACAATATTTCAAACCTGAACAATAATGAGTAGCGAAATTTTAAGACAAACCACAATGTTTTATAATCACATTAATGGAGGTATTCAAAGATTTGATAATCTCAATAACAGTATATACAATGCAAACAGAAATATTTGTTTAACAATTCTTGAATTCAGACCCAATGCATTTTGGGTTTCTAAGAACCCTTCTTCAGGGGAAAGAAATTTTCAAATGACAAGATGCGAAGAGAACCACCTGCCGGAACAGTCAAAGACAAAAAGAAAAAAGCAAATAAAGCTTTAAAATACACCACGTAATGCAAGTACATTATCATAAACGAGAGTCTGTGCTTGTGCCCTCTGTAAACCAAAAGTGACGTGCACAAGGTATCTGAGTGAAACACCGAAAAGCGTGAACGAATAGCCTATGTGCGTAGAGTGAGTTTTACCACGGGCATGACACTGTCCCAAACCTAGAGTGTAAATATTCAATGACTCCAAATCTCTAATGTGAACACAATAATATACTTCGGATCCACAGTAATTACCTCCAAGCAAGAAGAAATTATAAAGCAACTTGCTATGTAAACTGTACGAGCCATTCTGAAAATGAACGAACAAGATTGTGCATCAAAGCGCTATACTATATAACACCGTGAGATATCAAGATTGAGAGTGTATGCCAACTCTTACCGGCATTAGAAGTCTACTGATGCGAGAAACTACACAAGACATAAGAATGAAAGAAATATGAAAAAAATCGACCTGTTAACAAAATGTGATTGAAAGAAAATCCCGAACCCACTCCACCAGAAATGCCGAATATATGGCTCTCCAAAGAGCCTTACCTTCAAATTACGGCCACCTGTCCCAATTGGCCAAGGGTTCTGTAAAACGAAGCAATCCCAAAGTTAAACATGCTCCCGATTGTGTGTTTTTTGATGTAAAAGAACCCCCGTTCCAAGCGCCATAAGCGCGAAACAAACTCACCAGCGTCTGACGTGTCTCGAATGTCCCGGTCATCTGACTGCAAAAAGGCGTGTCTAAAAGACGAAACCTTAACCCTTTAAATACTAAACCCGCTGCGGATTCAAAACCAATCAATGCCAACTTTATTGAGAGTGAACACGATGAAAGTTAAACAAGACGTATTAATACGTGCCACGAGACCGTAAATATAAGGAATCCTGCGATGTAAGGAATTGGTGCGTAAAGCATGCCCGTAACCAAAAGGAATATTCAATGCGAACTAGTAGATACAACCCCCCTAAAAGCAACCCGAAGAGTTGATAAATGCTTCCAGTCACCAACGGATCTACTGGAATGTCAAACGTGCAAAAAATGTGAGTGATGTGACTGTGAATGATGATTCCAGTCTCTGATGGTTACAGTGAGAACAAGCACAGAGGTACATACGACGTTACATACACATAATCAATGCGGTGCATAAATGTGTTTTATAGAAAGCATGATAATTCATAATGATCATTCAAACCTTTGGGTATCAAAGTCCCTAGGTAATCTATCCAAAAAGTTTCCCGCTGAGCTAATAGAGTCTCGAGTGTCTACACGATCAATGATGGTAAATCTTAGTTGTGGAATCGTGTGGGATGTGTCTATCCAATGGGCCGCTAAACATGAGTTGGTATTGCGAGTACGTATCATACTCTTGTGTTCGATAATTCTAGTCCTGATTTTTCGCGAGGTCCTGCCTACATACGTGAGACCACATGGACAACGTATGGCATATATCACCCCCTCTGTATTACAATCTGATGTATGTTTTAACCAAATAGGTTTGCCTGTAAGTGGGTGATGGAAAATGTTCCCTGTCATTACATTGCCACATTGTCCGCAGTTAAAACATTTCCTCATGCCTCTGTATGTTGTGCCCAAGGGTGTAAGTGGTGGCTTCAAAAGTTCTTTTAAATTTTTCGATCTGGTATGCGCAAACAGAGGTTTGTCCAGAAATACCGTTGCAAAATCAGTTTCCTGTTCTAGAATCTCCCATCTCTTCCTGAGAATTTGTTTGATTTTGACTGCCTGTTGAGAATGTTTTAAAACAAATACCTCTCGTTTAACCGAAATCTTAGGTGCATTGGAAAGTAAATCTTTACGTTTCTTGCGCGAAACCACCATTTTAGCGTTTTCTAAAATGTTCAACGGGTATCCCCGTTTTTGATATCGGTGAGTTTGTTCCTTTATTAATCTGTGAGACTCCTCTTCATTGGATGTGATTCTTTTGATCCGAATGAGTTGTGAAACAGGTAAATGTTTTTTTAAAGATAATGGATGTGCACTTAAGAAATGAAGAGCATTGTTTTTGTCTGTCGGTTTTCTATATACAGATGTTTCCAAACCAGTTGTGGTTTTGTTTATCTCAATATCCAAGAAATGAATGCAGTGAGATTGTATGTCGTATGTAAATTGAATGCGGGGATTGCATTCGCTCAGCAAAATGATGTTGTTCTCCAAATCTGTTCGATTCCCATGCCAAATTACGAGTATATCATCTATATATCGCATGTAGATGCCTAAATGTTTTTGCCATAGTTCATTGTTTAAAATGTGTTTGTTCTCAAAGTATGCCATAAAGGTATTAGCGTACGAAGGTGCCCCTGGAAAACCCATGGCGGTGCCAGTGCTTTGTAAAAATACCGTCCGTTCCATGTGAAATAACTGTGATATAAAGAAAATTGCAATAATTCTAATAAGAAAACATGATTTGTGTCTTCTTGGTGGCTGTTGAGTAACCTCCACTCCACTGCTTCGATACCTTCTCCATGAGGAATTGAAGTGTACAATGCTACCACGTCGATGGTACATAGTAAAATAGATTCATCAAAGTCTTGACATCTATTTTCCAGCTTGTTCAAACAATCCGTTGTATCCTTCACGTACGAGGTCCATGTTTGAACCAATGGTTGCAAATGATAGTCAAGGTTTTGCCCAATCGATTCGTGTATAGATCCACACCCACCTACAATGGGTCGAAATGGAGGATTTTCAGCATCCTTATGCATCTTCGGGAGCATGTATAAATGTGGTGTTTTTGGGGCGATGGTTTGTAGAAAGCGCTTCGTGCTGTCATTTATCCAACCCATTTCTTCAGCATGATCCAGAATCTGTTGTAATGTCCTTCTGAATTCTTGAGTGGGATCTGAGGGTAACTCAATGTATATGTCGGTATTCAAAACATGTTCATCCACTTTCTGAACGTAAAATGTTTTGTCCATGACTACAATTGCACCCCCTTTATCAGCGGGCTGAAAAGTTAAAGTTGTGTCTGCGCTCAAAGCTCGTATAATCCCTTTTTCTTTTGGAGTCAGGTTCGAATGTTTAGGTGAAGTGTATTTGATGTTGAGAAGGTCTTTTTTGACTAACAATTCAAAATTGTCCAAAGTTTTATGCGAAAAAGGTGCTGTGAACGTGCTCTTAGGACGGAATTTCTCAAGAGGTTCTGGTTGAATATGGTCTTGAGTAATGGTATGAAAAAACCATCTTAAACGTAATTTCCGCATGAACTTAAAGAACGCTATCTCTGTTTCTAGAGCGTTGGATGTATAGGATGGTACGAAAGACATCCCTTTGTTCAGTACTGCCATTTCTGCCGGGGTGAAGTTTCAAACACAAAAACAAAACCATGTTTCCTAAAACGTACCTTTAACGGCAGCAGTACAATTATGTGCTCAGACCCAATTGTCTGCGCGTGCTATTGCGTAACAACTAGGAAGTGCTAAAAGTCTGACCTTATGTTGGAGAGACTGATTATCCCCAATAGTAGAATTATGCATTCACCTCATCGTGGTATATAATTAGCTCTTGCTTGTCTGTGCATTTCGTTTCAATAATTACACATTCACTTGAACTTTCTGGAGAAGTGAATACCCGGCGCCCGTCTTTCTGCTTTTGTCACAGAGCATCGATCTATTTTCTACAAAGAAATTACTTGTATTGGACAATTTTCAACTTTTTGAGTGAGGTATTGAGATTAGTGAAAGTACACTGGGACTGAGTTAGAGTTTGTGCAGGGCACATTTTGTTAAAGCCGGAAGCGAACACACTGCATCTGAACTGGACTGACAAGGCTGAATCTGTCAAAGGGAGACATTCGCATAATTGGGGTTAAGCAGCGCAAACTGCGCAGGTGAAGTGTATGCTAATTAGGCAGATTTCCAAAAGCCAGACCCTTGAACAGACTATTTCCAGTCTAACGAGGTGTAGGGTCCAAGATGCAAACATTGCCATCTCGCGACCAGAAGCCAAATTCCACCTCTGGCATTCGACCAAAAAATGGTGTGATGCTAAATAGATTTATCGCCTGGTGCAAAGTGTAAAATACTTGCGTTGTTGTTAGTTCAAGCACTGTTCAGCGTGCTTTCTAGTACCGTCCAATAGTATGTTTCCCCCCATTCACCTACTATTCTCCATATCGCACTGGTTCCAGTAATCTGTTCTGAACTGGACACTATACACCCTACTGGAAAATGGCCAAACGCATAATATATTTCTTTATAAATAGACAGTCTAAACCAGGCTTCTCCAACGAGTAGCTCGCGAGCTACTCTAGCTACCTGTCAGTAGCTCTCCTGGGTGCGGTCCAGTTTACTCAATTTAAGGCTTGGCTGAATTAATATATGTAAACCATAATTAAAAAGTTGTGTGCATCTGAAACAACAATGTGAGTATTTTTAGACCTCGTAAGCTTATATTTGGAGAAAAATTGTTGAATTTACAAGATATATTTAAGCTGATATTTAAGTGATAAATCATGTGGCATTGGGGGTGACTTTTTACTAATATTACCTTGGTGTCATGGGCATTGAATATATGGCTCCTATGTATTACCCATGTAAAGGCATTTCAAATTAACAAGGCCTCATTTACATTGCTTCTGGCAACACAGCTTGATGCACTGAAGTGATGACTGCTGGCAACTCTGCACTGAGGTGAACACTGTCGGTAATCTTCCATAGAGTGCCCACCAATGTAATCCTGTCAGATGTGGTTATTATTACAGCACTAATAATATTAGTAGCTCGGGATGATTTTCATTGAGCACATGTAGCTCCTATTATAGAAAAGGTTGGAGACACTTGGTCTAAACAGTTAGCGAAGTACAATGCAAGTTCAGTTTTCCAGACTGAGTGACAGAATCTATGGGGAACCCGATGAGGATCAGCCCCAAATAATGCTGCTTCTTCTTCCTGGAAAGAAGAAAGAGGGTGGTATTTACAAACCAATGGCAGAGACCATCCTGCACAAGACATCAACAAAAAAAAATAGAAAAAACGATGGGAATTTACTAACATCTGAGAACACACATTTGAAGCTGTGCACCTGCAAACTGTAAGTGCCTACAGTTTTGCACGTTTGCAGAAAAGAGTTGTAATATGTCAAGCAAAGGACCACAGACAAGATATAGTGAAGAATGTGTTACAACTGATCACCCCAAAGCACTTAGCGCTAATCAGAGTACAGTATTTGAACAATGAGGTTCTATGTTCAATAAAATTGCATAGTCCGCTGTTCTTGTTTCATGAGTCCGGCTGCACTGATAAGTCAGCAAGCGAAGACTAAGTGCCTCCCATCCCAGTACCCTTCAGTAGGAACAGAGGAGAAGTGTCTTCACGCCAGGTGGCACTGGGAGAGACCATATAGAATCCTATCTCCAGTAACTATTTAAGGCTACCACGACAGAAGGCACTTAGCCTTCGCTCACTGACTTACCAGTGCAGCTTGCCTTGCGAGATGAGAATAGCAGACCTTGCTATTTTAGTGAACATAGAACTTAATTGTTCAAACAAGTATGTGGCTGTGTACCATCTCTGAAACTCAAAAAGGTTTTATTTTCTACTTTGTTAGAATTAGATTAGAGCTTAGAAGTAGCAGAATGAGGGAAGAGTTGCTATAGATTAATGAATGCAATCATGTTGGAGTGCTATCTAATATCCACGCTGTTGGTAACAGTTGCTGCTGCCTTTTTATTTGTCCTCTTTGTGGTTAAAATACATATTGTGCGCACAAGACTAAGATGTTTATTTTAAAATCAGAAATTTGAATGTATCCTTTGTATTCTAGTTTTCCTGAGTGTGTTATTTCTTAATGAAAATCGGTTTGGGTTTCCACTCATTGCTCCTGTAACATCTCATGTGATTGATCGTTACTTAGAGTGCATCTCACTCTTGTATTGCTGAGTGGGTTGTGTAATAGTTGAGGTACAACTGGTTGTCTGATTCAGGTTGGCACATTGAAAAAGTCCTTAGTACTTTGGGGTCAAGGAAAACGACCTCTGTGTCTCTAAAAAATCCAGAGAACCTGTAATTTGGCTCAGCAAACGAACATGCACAGCACATCCAGAACTCTATGCACTATGGGCTTTATGGGGACCGATGCCGAGCAGTAACCCGTCAATATCCACTGCAATACCCATTGTCTTTGAAGTTTCTTTGAAACGTTTTCACCAATCACAGAGGTCTGTATAGTGATGTGATATAAGATCCCAGCTGAATATCTGATTGTAGCAAGACAATGTATTAGTTGTGAGCATATGAATCTGAGAAATAGGTGTGAATTCTTTTAGTTAAAATATTAATATATAGCTGAAAGAATGAAACAGAATCATTAGTGAGAAATATTATTAAATTGTGTTAATAAGGGTAACAATTAAATTCAGTGGATCACGTTTTCCTTTCACTTATGTCTGTAGGTCAAACACATTATCTTGTACAAAATAATCAGTTAAATATTTAATGACTATTAACTTGTGTTAGACCTGTCAGCCTTAGGGTGGTATTCCCCCAAGCTTTTTGCCTTTTCCTCTCCTGTTTTGCTGAATTTGTTTTTGTGGCCTGAAGACTCTGTGCACTTTACCACTGCTGACTAGTGCTAAAGTGCTTGTGCTCACTCCCTTAAACATGGCCAAATTAGGTTACTCCTGAATGGCCTATTTAATTTACTTATAAGTCCCTAGTAAAGTGACATACCATATACACAGGGCCAGAAAAATAAATGCTACTAGTGGGCCTGCAGCACTTATTGTGCTGCCTCTTAAGCAGCCCTTTAAAACATATCTCAGGCTTGCTGCAGCAGCCTGTGTGGAATTTAAAACTGCCAATTCGACTTGGCAAAATGAACCTTTTGTCAAGCCTAAAATGCCCTTTTGAATACATATAAGTCACCTCTAGGGTAGGTACTAAACAGCCTATAGGGCAGGGTGCATTATATTTTTTTCTCCTGTGAGGGCTCCTCTCCCACTGGATAACATTGGGTTAGCTTATTACTTTTGATAAGTGCTAACATTTGATTGTAAACAGGTGGAAATGTCATGTTTTGTCTCAAAAGAATTATAATTTAAAATCATCTTTAATGGTAAAGTCAGATTTATAGTCACAATTCTGAAAATAACACTTTTAGAAAGTTGTCATTTTCTTGTCCTAACAGTTTGGTGCCAGCAGCCTGTATCCTAGGTCACATGACAAGGTATAGTTGGCCTTTGTGTATTCCTCCCAGGGAGTAACACAAATGGGAAATAAGTGTTGGCAGGAGGGGCCAACCAGACAGGATGGGAGCAGCGGAGCTGTACACAGCCCCACTTGCATTTCAAAGTAGCTGTCTCAGCGCACACACAAAGGACTTCACACTCGCCTTTTGTCACCCCAGACATCCTGGGACCAGGGCAGGGAGGAAGGAAATTCCAGAACCATCTGTGGAGGGAAAACTCCAAAACTTTCTTCCAACTCAAAGCTGGCACCAGATATACAAATAGGACCCACTCTTCAGTTCACTTCTGTACCTGCGGAGGACTCCCAGAGGACTAACCTGAGGCCTGCTGTGCACTTCAGAGGTCTGCCCTGTTGCTCTAAGAGGAGTGCCCTGCTGCCTTAGGCATGCCCTGTGCCCTCCGGGAACTGTCTTGCTGCTCGAAACCTCCTGTTCTACCTGAACCAAAGACCACCATTGTGACTGGTTTGCTGGCCTTCTCTTCAGAGCTACAGGGACACAAAAAGCTCCAACAAAGTGCACTTTGTTCCAGGCTAAAGTGAGTTCTGACCCTCCAATTGTGCCCCCCAGTCCTAGACCCTTGGAAGTGGTGCCAAAGGTGCCCAACCAGCCAAAATCCAAACTGTGGGACTTAGAAACCTTTCTGCCAAAAAATGCTCTGAGAACTGAGAGGAGACCAAGACCTACCTGCTCGCTAATCCGTCCAAGGTGCATCGCCGGTCAGCCTGACGTCATGGTAGATCCTGCTACATTCATCTCCGCAGCAGCTAATCCTGTTCAGCGGCTCCTCTCTGGAAGGGTATCCAGCCTTGTGGAGCCCTCATCGGGTACAGCCTGCAGATTTGTCCTGCTGGAGTTCTTCGACTTCCAAAAAAGAGACTAGGGGTCACATGTATCAAAACTGGAAACTGCGATTACCTAATTGCGATTTTCTGAGAAACGCAATTAGGTAATTGCAGTTTCCAATGTATGAAACTCCATGAGTTTCAAATAGTGATTCGTAGTGGGCCGCAAACTGACCTACCTCATTAATATTAATGAGGTAGATCGCAATTTGCGACCCCCTAGGAATCACAAAAATCACAGGGATGGTGGCCTGCTGAGATCAGCAGACCACATGTCTGTGATTGCTTTAAATAAAGCAATCTTTTTTTTTGTAAAGCAGCCCGTTTTCCTTAAAGGACAACGGGATGCCTTACAAAAAGAAAAATGAAAAGTTTTCCTTTCATTTTTTAAGAGCAGGCAGTGGTCCGTGGGACCTCTGCCTGCTCTTGTTCCGTGGGACCTCTGCCTGCTCTTGAAAAATGCTTTAAAAACATTCACAAAGGGGAAGGGGTCCCTTTCCATTTGCGAATGTGTTACCACCTACTTGAAGTAGGTGGTAATATGCAAATGTTTTGCGACCGCATTTCGGTCGTAAAACATTCATACATACTGATGCAATACGGTATTAGGAAGGGACACCCTAAACACGCCCCTTCCTAATACCGAATCGAAAAACCCAATTTGCGATTCGGTAACAGGTTACTGAATCGCAATTTGGGTTTGATGCATGTGAAGAGCCTTTTTTGCGTTTGCAAATAGGCCGATTCTGCAAATCGGCCCGTTTGCGAACACAAAAAGGCTTCATGCATTTGGCCTTAAGTCCAAACTAAGAAATATTTACCACAGCAGCGTCCAGCGTCTCCTCTTGACAACGCCTCCCCCTCAGACACCGCCGGCTGCCTTGTCCAGCTGAACTTTACCTCCTCCTACATTTTTCTTTGAAATTCCTTCTGAGTCCAAAGGTAAGCCAAAACCGTGCTCAATCCACTTCTTGTATCTGAACCACACTCCATCTCAGTCGGCCATAACGTTCGACATTGCCCCGGTCTTGCGCAACTAGATGTCTGCAGTTGGTTCTTTGATCTTTTAGGTGTTGGATTACACTAAAACCTTAAAAAATTCATAACTCCGGTTTTACTGACTGGATTTCTGTTGTCTTGGTGTCAAATAATTTATTACATTTTACTCTATTTTTCTAAATTGGTGTGGGGCTTTTCTTGTGTTGTGTTTTCACTTTATTATTGTTTGAGTGCTTCATAAATACTTTACACATTGCCTCTAAGTTAAGCCTGACAGCTTTTATGTTAAGCTACCAGAGCTTTAAGCATAGTCTAATTTAGTGACTTTTGTGCTCACCCAGACAAGTATTGTGGCTGTTGCTTGAGAAGGGCTCACATTCCCCTGAACCAACAACCCAATTTCTCACAACTTGTCAGTCAAAAAAGTAAGCTCTGAAATTACATGAACTTAAAGTGTTGTTCCCTTCTGATTTAAACCTGCAAATATCTTCGAGAGCTCTTTTACAACCAAGATCCGGGCTGCTATCACACAAAATCAACAAACTTCAGCCTTCCAGCTGGTTGTTTCATCTCCCCACCCACACAAACATCCCTGTTATTTTTCCATTCTTAAAGCCTCCAACAAATTCTGACAGTGGCAAGAAACTAAGGACTCTAACCCTGCAATGGAGCGTCATGTGAAAAAGTTCTCAAGATGTATTAAATGCATTTCATACCCAATCATCCCTTACACACCTTATTCACTGCACTTTGCCTGTTCTCAAGCAAAATGCTGGAATGTGAAGGCATGAAACAACTCCAAATCGATGTTGAGTTGCAGACTTTATTCCAGGAGCGCATATTAGGATTTTAACCTGTAGGATGAATAGAGACGGTGCTGGCGAACATCAAGGTGGGCCTCCTGATGGCAACTGACAAGGGATCGCCAGCATCTAGAGCTTTCAGATGCCCATGATATAGTAGACTGGAGGATCCTGTTGAGGTGCCCACACAGCTGGTCAAGGGTAGCATTTCCCCAAGATATGCATCACTACATTTGCAATGTTTATGATGACAACCATAAAATCTGTATTCAGGTTAATTAATATTAAACTGTTTAAGTGATCACATAAGATATTGTCTGGCAAAACAGATGCACCTTTGCTTCTGATTGCCAATAAATGATAGAGCAGGATGTTGATGCTTAAATGATTATAGACTGAAAATGCAACAGGCGTGTCCCTTAACCTGGAGTTTTTCTGTGTACATACTAGGCACAAGAATGTAAAAAATAGAAAACAAATGTAATACTTTTTCAGAATGTTTTACAATGAGATAAATGGGGAAGTATTAAAAAAAAGTTATGCACTGTTACATGGTCAAGGACATGGTTCTAAACAGTTTGTAACTACACAGACATGATCCTAAATAAAATATAGGCAAATGTACATGATGACCCCAAGGAGAAATGTTGCTCAATCCACGAGAAAGTGGATAGCACGTAATGGAAAACATATCAAAGTTATGCAAAGTGAAGGCACTGTTGAGATAGAAAGATGGCTGGATACTGATATTTAAATGTATGAAAGAAGAGGACCTAGATGGTAACACAGGGGGCAGGACCTAGACCAGGTACCCTAAGGAGTTAACTAACACACACACACACACATCCACACACACACCCACAGACCCACACACACAATGGACATCATGCATCACAACGCATGCGTACGCATGGATCACGACAAGTGTCAAGATGCACATGAGCACATCACTTGCGTCACGATCAGCAGCTATATTGGAATGGGATGTTTTTTAATAGAAAATCCATACTGACATAAAATCTAGGTTCTCTGCACTGTCCATAAAGCAAACTGGGGGAAAAGCCTTGTAATACCTGCAAACGTCTGGCACCTTATTACACTCGTTCCAGAAACCGACAAGAAGATGAAACATTAGGGGATACCTTGCCAGCATTTTTTGGGAGCACACCATCTTCCTGACCCCAAGGACTCACTCCCCCAACAAACATCACACCAGGAGGCCCAGGTACTGCTGCTTGCCTGAGGGGGCGGGCCCCCCTTCAACGCGCTAAAAGTGCTCTGCATTCCCGCAGCGTGGAACACCTTTCCAGCATTTTTGGGGGGCACACCATCTTACTGACCCTACAGGAACTCAGGGGACTCACTCCCCTAACGGACATCATGCCAAGAGGCACAGGTGCTGCTGCTTGACTAAGGGGGTGGACCTCCCTTCAATGCACTACAAGCGCTCTGTAATCACGCAGCACGGGACACTATGCCAGTTTTTTTGGGGGGCACACCAATTCATGGTGGCATCGCCCCACTGCCTGGCTCAGAGCCAGCAAATGTAAAATAAAACGATGTTCTTACATCGTTTTATTTGACATTTTCCGGCTCTTAGCCAGCGGTGTTGGGAGGGGCGGGCCAAGGCATGGGAGGGGTGCTGAGGAGTGCTAGTGCACTCCACTCCCTAAGTGCTCATGTTTGTTTGCCTGGCCATCTCAGGCCAACCAAAACACACATGCACACTTAGGTTTTCTCCAGCCCAGCTGCATTTTTGCAGCCGGGCAGGAGAAACCCCATAGACTCCCTGGCCTGAGCAGGGCATCTTTCCTGCCTGCTCAGACCAATCCCCGTGCTTGATTGGACAGGGAATCTGTCCCAGGAGTTTCTGGGACCCAGGAAGAAGAGGAGAGGCGGCGTGATGAGATGTGACACTGAAAGCGGCCGGCGGAAAAAGGTACATTTATTTTTTATGTTTCTCCCCCCGCACAACGCCTCCAGCGCGACCCCACCTGCCTCACAACCCTTTGTTTATGGCGGCCGCCGCTGCACACCATCTTTCTGACTCCCAAGGAACTCAGGGAACTCACTCTCCCAATGGACATCGCTCCAGCAGGCACAGGTCCTACTGCTTGCCTGAGGGGCGGGACTTCCCTTCAATGCGCTAAAAGCCTCTGCAATCCTGCAGCTCAGGATGTGCACAGGCAAAGCCCGGGCCAAGAGTGGGCCCATCCAAGCCCGTCAAAGCCAGGATAAGGCAGGGCAGGGCCGGGCCAGACCCCTTGAATTTTGCCTGTCATCAACATGGCCGGACTGGGAACACAAACCATCCCTGGCAATTCTGCAGGATTGGCCCCAGGGGCATTGAGGGGGAAGTTCGGGGGTGGTGCTAGTGAGAAGCAGAACTGCTGCTGCTATAGCACTGCTGCCGCTTTTGTTACATGGGGCCGATATTGCAGCACTGCTGCAAAACCGGCCCCCATTAACAAAACAGGCCCCCACTGCTGGAAAGCCGGCCCCCGCCTTTCTGGCCCACCAGGAAAATGCCCAGTACCCGCTGCGGCCAGTCCGGCCCTGGTCGTCAAGAGTCTAATTATACTGAATTCTGAAGCCTCAAGGTACCATAGTCTCCCCTTTTCTTTGTCTCGTTCGCATCAGCTCGCTAGTTAAGAGCTAGTGTTCTTTTACCCCACTGTTCCCTCTGCATGCGTTTAGCTAAAATATGGGGAAAAGGAAGGCTGCGCCAAGCCCTTCAGGTGCTTCAATACCATCAAATCGATCTAAACAACCAAAACATATTTCGGGAAACTGTATGGCTAGTGACATTGACTCTGTTAGAAACGGGTAGCATGGTGCAGAGCGGGCGGGCCAAACTCCGGAGGAAATGTGTAAAGCATCCGCGCAGCACTCACAGGCAACACACCAGGCACACTACAAAAAGAGACTCCACACCAGGTTGCATGAGAAATAACTTGTGTATTTATAAAACACATTAGAATGCAGAACACAGGTGCATCTCTTCCGTGCCAGCCGGCACCGGATAACCATCCACAGGGGACTATTTACAAGGCAGGGCCAATCGGGCCGCTGCCAGAACCATCACACGGTGTAATCAGTAATTGTAAAGTCCATCAATAACCAAGGTATGACGTGTAAAACAGCCCCTACATAACATTAGGCACTCATCCTGAGCCGGGGGCATAAACCATGTGAACATCGGGCCTAGAAACACATTTAGCACCGAAGCAATGCTTCCAATAGGCATGACTCACATTATGCATAACACCTTAGCGCAGGCATAACCTTAGCACTGCATAACAGGACATGGGGCATCTCATTAGGCCATAATCACCTTTGCCGGAAGCCTGGAATAGAAGCATCAGGTTAGGCATAGAACCGCAATATCATTAGGCGTCGGTCACATTGGGCATGAACATAACCTTGTGCGTAACCTTAGGCATAAAAGCACATTCTGCACAGAACCATCAGTGTAAGCATTAGGCATAAACGCATAAATCACATTAGGTATAAATCATATTAGGCCCCAAAGCTCATCAGCATAAAACACATTACGCAATAATCATGGGGCCTGAATCACATGAGGCATGTCATTAGGCAGGACACATCTTAGGCATGAAAGCAGCAGTGCCCCATAGTAACACTGGTAAGGGCCTTGTGCCCAAACAACACCCCAAAAATGACCCCAGGCCAACTGGCCTTACACCGGGGCTCAAATGCCCTATGTCCTGCCAAGTCAGGGCTGGCTGCAAGGGCAGTAAAAACAAAGCTGCGCAAAGTGCTAGGGCCGGGGGTCTCTCACTCCCCTCTCTGTTCTCCTGGGTAATCCAATGCCCCCCAAGGCGTTGCAGCTGCCTGTACTCGTGCAGGGCAGCTGGGAGTCAGGCAACCTGAGCACAAGCGCTGGCCCAAAATGAAGGATTGGCACAGCCCCCCCCAAACAGAGTACTGGCACCACGGTGCCCAAGGTGAGCCCCGGTCCGTTGGAGTCCCCCTATTGGGACTCTAGTGTTCAGTAATGCCCCCAAAAGAACACGGCCACCACGGAGCGATGGGGAGCCCCACTCGGGACTCCTAACCTCAAATGGCCCCACGTGGCACAGGGGAGCCCAACTCCAGGGCTCCTGGAAAGACAATGCCCCTCAACGTTGCAGCTGCCCACTGTTATACGGGGCAGCTGTAAAGTCAGCGCGGGCACACCGGTGCCCTCAGAGCAACACAGGGGGGGAGGTGGGCACCGACAATGTGCCCGACACCACCCCCAACCACCAGCAGACTGGGCCCCACTCACCAGGCTCTCGGGCAGGCTCCGGTCGTCTCTGCGGCCACACTGGTGCCTCCGACGTGCGCAGGGCTCTCCCAGCACACGTGAGCCCTGCTTCAGGGGGCGCCGACTCCGGGACTCCTCCTTGACGGCTCCGGACACACGCGGGGCTCTCCTCAGTGCCTGAGAGCCCCGCCACCAGCAGAGCTTCGCCGAACTTCACCCGGAAGATCCCGCTTCCTCTCGGGGCTCTCCTCTGCTCACGGGGAGCCCCCACCACGGAGCGAAATCTCCATCGACTCTTGGGGGCTGGGCCAGCGCGGGGTAGGCTCCCGCCTGGCTTCTCTCCACTCACGGGGTTGCGACGGTGATTCCGGGGCAGTTTGGAAGTGCGGGGTGGGCTCCCGCCTTCAACTAAAAACACTTGCGGGGTAGGCACCCGCGTAATTGCACACTTGCGGGGTGGGCTCCCGCTCTTGGCTCACGCAGGTGTTTCTTTTAAATACACCGCTCCTCCAGGGCAGCACAGCGCTGCAGGGGGGCAGGCGTCCCTCACCTCCTGGGCAGTATAGACCAAGCGCTCACCACGCGCTAGACAGCAGGCAGAGCACCGTCACTGCTAGAATAAAGTTATAGCGCTTCTCTCTCCTGAGCAGACCGGCAATTAGGATATATCGCTTCTCGTAGCACAGCGCTGCAGGCATCAGCTCCTCACCTCCTGGGCAGTCAGATAAAGCGCTCTTCTTCTCCAGGCGCTGGCCAGCAGGCAGGGCCCAGTTGTGGCGCTCACGAGGCGCTAGGGCAGGAGAGCATCAGGCACTACTGGGCAAGATCAGTGGTCAGTGGGTACTCATCAGTACAGGGCTTCCTAGGAACAGTCATCCCCCATAAAGTGGCACTCCTCCTGGGTCAGCAGTCTTCACTCCACAAGCGGGCTCTCACTAGCCCTGTGGACAGCGGAGGGGTACAGATGGGCTCAGGGGCCAGCACACAGGCCCATGCGGCGGTACCTCCTGGCAGAGTGTCCCCTCGCAGTCAAGTCCACGCACAGTCTGAGCACATGGCATCCCAGCTCCGTTATTTATACACCCCTCACCCCACCTACCAGAAAGGGCTGGAAGCTTCTGGAAGGTTCCCTGGGGAACCGGTCCCAACTGGTTTAGGGGGAGGTGTAGAGCACCCTGGGTGCCAGGCTTCCCTCCAAAAGCTGGGGGTGCTGGGAAACAAACGACTAGACTGGTAACCCACCTCTGGCAGGCAGGCACAAGCACACAGCCATGGCGTCCATTTTAAAAGTAACATTTTACAAAGGTGCATTTCTACAATGGTGGTAATAAAGGTGCGTACACCTTTGCACAGCATTTATTATTTTCAGTTCAGACACACCATGTCAGTAAAAAGGCTAGGGGGAAAAGCGAAAAATTCAGGGGAAAAGGGCCAAGTCCAACAGACTCCCTTGTAGAGGTAGTGGACAGCAACGCCCCCAGTAAACCTAGAGCATCCAAAGGGAGGAAGGTGGCAGATATATTTAGGACGAAGACTAAGGCACCTTCAGCTTGTATCGATCTAGGCTCTCCTCAAACTCCTTCTCTCCCCAGGGAGCTGTCCTCCATTACAAATCTGCTACCAAGCTCAATACATGCAGACGGTGGGATTGAACAACTTATCCCCAATGTGGAATGCTCTAACAGGTTCAAATCCTTCAAACAGTTTCTCCTGCAGATGATCAATTCCAGACTTCCGCCTTGCCTCCTTCAAGTGTTACTCTTTCTTCTGGATACAGCCCTCCAACTATGGAAGAAGCGCTCAGTCTCATTAAATTGCTGAGGGATGAGGCTGATGGTCTTAAGTTTGTAATTCTTGATGTAAGGAGTGCTCTTGTTAAAGTCTTGGGGGCACATACATAATTTACCAATGCATCGCTTGCTGAGGCTTCAGGACCTTCTACCACTTCTTCTAGCTCCTGTGACTCTAAAGACTCTACCGATGCATGGAAAGCACCATATAATGGGATGAGAAATGTTTCCAGAGATCTTGAATATTTGTGCTCCCTAAAAAACAGCAACATTGGTCCACACTCATTACAGTATCCCCCAAAGTATCCGCATGGGGCCCGCCTGTCTGCAGGGGGCGAATCTAACTCTCACCCAGCCCCTGTGCCCTGTCCAAAGGCTTGGCATCTGCCCTTCTTGCTCTCTGCATAATCAGTGTATGCCGCGTCATGATGCCCCACACAAGAGAGACTCGAGTATTCCGCAACCCCAGGAGAGCTATTCTGTTTTCATGGTAAAAGTTCCTAAACTTCGACCTGGTTCCTGCGAAGATAGTGTTTCATTAAAGAGCAAGATCTTGCATTGGATCAGAGATGTTAGACGCTGTTGCTCGATTATTTATTCCGATACTGTATATGTGGAGTGTTTTACTTTGCAGGAAGGCCAGTGGGATTTCATTGAGTTAAAAGTTGTATCATGGCGATTAGTAGAGGGTTTGATTGCATTAGACCAGCGCACTTCCCCTCCTTTAGGGTCTGAAATTCTCTTTAAGCTGAGACCCCCAGGTGATAAACCCAGACAAAAAGGAAGCCGTGGTAGCAAGGTGTAGCGACATCCTGCCAAGAAGGCTCTTCCCCGCACCCCCCCCCCACCACCCCCCCCACACACACAGCAGTGGTCTGACTGAGGTTGATTGACTACATAACTGACTGTGGCATCCGCCCTCGGGTGGATGCCAAGGCTTTTGTAGTCTCTTACCCTGATCTACTCTCTTCCACTGGGACCCGTGAGAATACTATTGACCCTGTTAGTGAGGAAATGTCACTACCCCACTCTGCCACTGCCAAGGCCTGTGCTATGACCCCTGCCACATCTTCTGCTGGAATGGCTACTAACCTAGGGCTAAATCCCTCTGCACAACAGATATCAACCAATATACATCTAGTCAGCTGGAACATAGCGGGCATCAAATCAAAACTGACTGATTCAGAGTGGGGAGGTTTCATCGACACATTTCAAATTTGTCTCTTTCAAGAGACCTGGGCAGTAGATATGGTACACAGGCAGGGGTTTACAACTTATAGTATTGAAGCCATTGCCTCTTTAGCAGGGAGACCTTTGAGAGGACTTACTGTGTGGGTCAATACATCTCTCGACTGCTCTACAAAGGTTATTAACCTGATTATCCCGATCTTCTAGCTCTTAAACTGAGACTGAAGCTAGGGACCCCTTACCTGTTGGTTAATGTCTATAATCGATCATGTCATTTTAATAAGTCCTCTCAAATTTTAACATTTTTAACTACACTCCTAGAAGCCTTTATCATTGGCCATCATTTGGTCATTGCATGCAATTTCAAAACTTTTTCGAGCCTTTCCCTCCCTTATTAGAGTTGACTAAGGTGGCAGATGAGTGCTGGGGATTCCAACTTATTCTAGTCTTAAGAAAAATATCAGGATGAGCCTGGCCGCCCTTCAGATAGTAGATATAATTGTAACATGGCTTAGGAGCTTGTAATGGCAGTCCAGGTTCAGGGGCCAAACCCACCTTTAAGAGAGGGGAGGGGTTACAAAAGTAATATTAATGATGTGCTGCTAGATCTCAGGGCCTGGTATGAGGTGGCAGACAGGGAGGTTACTGACCTCCAAGAACACGACCATTATCCTCTTTCAGTCTGATGGGGTCCCAACTAAGGGATTTATCTTGGCCTGTGATGCTAACATCCAGGGAAACCGCTCTGACTAACAATAGGCGCAATGTGAAATGTGTGAAAAACTATACTTATCCTATCCAGAAAGAGATTTATGGAAAAGCTAGTGCAGCATTGGCGGCACCTATTGATCGGGATTGTACCCCTCCACAGGTTTTGGCCATCCACAACGATTTGCTTTCTAGTTTGAAAACGTTCTGTGTGAAGGAGGTCAAAACTCATAATAAAGCTTCTAAATTACATGAATGGTTTGATCATCATTGTAGAGTGGCAAAATCTGGCTTGGTGAGAGCCCTAAAAATTAACATAAGGCCTGATATCATTAACACGAGAAGGAATTACGCTAAGGGTCTCAAATCCAGGAAGTCAGGGTGGGAAGCTAGGACATGGGAGGACCTGCTGGATGCAGCAAAAAGGAAGGACAGCAGACTGTGCTGGCATCTGGTGACCCACAAAGGACGTAAAGATTACGCCCGCCCGGAATGTCATGTCTCTGAGGGGGAATGGGTTAGGCACTTTACAGCCCTTTATGCAGAGTTTGAAGTTGTCAATAGTGACCCCGAGCCCCTTATATCCTTGATAATGAGAACAGGAAGCTCCCCTGCGGTTTTCATTCTTGAAGAACTCTTGACACCCTCCGTGCACAAAAAGTTGGAAAAGCCACTGGTCTTGATAGAATTCCCGCAGATATGTTTCGATCCAAACCCCTTATTTGGGGGCCCCACAATAATTCTGTATCTAATGCAATAGTTGCTGGTGCCCCCATACCGGATTCTTGAAAAGGGGTGGAAATAATACCCATTTTTAAAAAGGGAGCTCGATAAGACCCAGGGAATTATCGCCCTATCAGCCTCATAGATAATGTCCAAAAATTACAGTATGCAAATCTTTACTAAGTTATGGGACTGCATAGAGGCAAATAATGTCTTATCACATTTCCAAGCTGGGTTTAAGACTAACATAATTACGGTGGACCAGGTCCTACAATTTTTGACTATCAAGTGGAAAATAGTTGACATTGAATGGGTGTCGTTATTTGCCGCTTTTGTCGATTTGCGGGCAGCATTCGACCTTGTTCCCAGGGCCAACCTTTAGGAGGTCCTTGGGAAAATGGGGGTGCTGTATGGACTATTTCCCCTGATCCAAGAATTGTATTCAGGAACTTTGCAAGGGTCAGATGGGGTCCTCGCAGACTCTGACATCCCAATTAGGCGTGGTGTAGGAGAGTAGGATCTGCCTCTTATGTTGCCCCCACTTTTTTTCTGATGTTTACACTGGTTTCTGGCTATAGTCTGGCTGGGTCCCTGCTAATCAGGGCCCCAGCCTCTCTGTTCTCTCTAAACGATTTGGAGTGCACTCTAGGTGCACTAGTGATTGGATACTGTGGTACCTTATGAGTCCCTAGTATATGGTACCTTAGGTACCAAGGGCATAGGTACTTCACAGGCCTACCAGGGGCTGCAGCATGTATTATGCCACCCCTGGGAAGCAGACTAAATCTGACACCACAGGCCTGCTACTGCAGCCTGAGTGAGGAAGTGCTAGCACCCCTCACTGAGATATAGGTTCCCTATATCTCTCCTACACACACATATAACCCTATCAGTCACCCCTAAGGCAGGCCCTATCAATCCTGGGGGCAGGGTGCTTGGGTTCTATGTGAGGGGGTGCCTCTGCCTGAGCAGGGCCCCTCTGCAGCTCTCAGAGTCCATTCTCTGGTGCTGTTTGTGGATGCGGTTAAACCATATACTTTTAAGTGCATTATATCCTCGCGGTAAAATGCTAACTTTGGAATGGCTGCATCGAAACATGTCGTGTTTGGTGTCAAACACCTTGGAATACTACCCCCCGCCAGTCCTGGCGGCGGGGGTAGCATTCCACCCTTCTAGAGGGATAGACATGTACCTACTGTGGAAACGCGGTAGAATCCTGCAGAGCCCTGGCATCACAAAATGGATGCCACCAGTCACAGACACTGGGCTGCCCTCCTGCTGATGACCAACACTCGCAGTGGAGGAAGCCCAACAATAGATATCCTGTCCCAAGGGGGTGTGACCACCTCCCAGACAGGGTTTAGTGTATTGGGGCTGGGTGGGTGCACTCTTAGAGTGCTTTGAAGTCCTGCACTGGGGGAGCAGAAGGCTCCTCTGTGCATATGCCAGTTCAAACCGGCTCAGGGGCTACCTGTCCCTGCTCTGGCGCGAAACTGGACAAAGGGAAGTGGGTGTAGCCACCCACTCGCCTGACCCTCCCATGGGTAGGGTCATAGAGCTAGTCCCTCCCCTTCTTTTAGTATAAGAGGGGAACCTGTGCATTGCACCCTAGATTTCCCTGGACGACGCTCTACAAGAAGAATCCCGGACCTTCGACGTTCCACTACCTTTGGAAGACTGAAGAATCTCCCTTGGAGTCAAGGAGTGACTCCCCTGCTTGGCAGGCACCAAAAACTACAAACGACGGTCGCAAACTACGCCGCTCCCGCCGGAGTCCGAAGTCCCTGCAGCCCAAGAAGTGGATTTCCTGACTTCTCAAAGGCCATCGTGAGTCTCCAGCGAAGCTGAGGCCAGTGGACCCCAAGAGTAATGAGGAACCGCGACCCCTGGGTACCGTGCACTATTGTCGAGTGCAACCCCTTCACAACGTTCCCCGAACTTGTGCTTTGGACCACGTGTGGTCCCAGCCTCCAGCAGGAATTCCTCTTAAGATCAGCGGCCTACCATGTCCCGAGTGACCGTGGGCCCCTGTGAGCAAATCCTCCCGAGGCATCTTCACGATCCCTTGCCAGCCGGCTTGTGGGTCTCCAGAAGACTTCCTAAAGAAACCGAAGGGCTCCTCTGGTTGCTCCAGGCCTCCCCTGACTTACCTTCACTGAGTGAGTCCCACAGACCTTGCTGGTCTGCGCCATTGCCTCTCCACACTTTCCCCGAGACTTGCTGTTACCAAGGCTTGTTGGCTCCGATCGAGTTGCCGACACCGCAGTAAGCTGCAGACATTGTGGGACACGCCGAATCCAGCTCCTGGTTGTCGTCGACACCTCCTGGACCTCGTGGCTGAAGAGTCAAGGCAACCGCAAACGACCTGAATCTTGCGACGACGGTGGGCATCCATCTTCCTTGTTCCGAGTCACTGCCAAGTGACTTTGAACACTGTCCCCTCTGCTTTCAGGTCTTCCATCTTCCGAATCCAGGCTTGGATTCCTCCGGACACTTCTCCTGTCGCCGCAAGCAGCAAGTCTTCACTGGCTCCCATTGAAAACGACGCCGCGACCCGACACCAAAGAACACCTATGCACCCGGCTCCCCTGGGTGAGGTAACTTCAGCACTACAGTGCTCCTGTGGGTGTGGGCCCTAGAACTACTTACCCTGTAAGTGACTTGCTTGTAGCTTCCCTCGAAGTGTCCTAAAACTCTAACTTTCCAAGTGCGACTATCGCACTGACTCGTACATGGTTCGCGTCTGTGTTAGACACACCGCGTCCAACTCCCTTGCAATTCCATCTGTAACCGCGTCCTTCGACTCGTACAAGGACCGATCGGTGTGTTCGCCTCGAACACGCAAGGGACCTTTAACATTGATATCTCAATCGCGTCTGAGTGCATAGACTCGTACAGGATTCGCATCGGTGCCAGGTCACCGCGTCCGTCCCCTGTGGGTCTCCTACAACTACCTGGGGTGGTTCTTGGGGGTCCCTCGATTCTAGATGCCCTAGACCTAGGTCTAGCAAACTAAGATTGTAATATTCAATTGTGCTAAACTTATTCTGATAATATTTGACTTGTACATATGTTCCTGTCCTCTAATCTCATAAAGAGATTAGTAGAGAGTGTTTATTAATAAATACATATATATTTGATATATATACCTGTGTGGTGTCTTTTCATTTGGTGATTCAAGAGATTGTGTGGTAAAACAAGCTGCTTTACATTCCTTCAAGACTTAGCCTGAAGGCTGCTCTCCACAGCTACCACTAGGATAGCTTTCTATAAAGGTTGTCTTAAACCTATCTACCATAAGAGTCGAATTGTTCTGGTGCAAGGTGTCCACTTTAATTAGTGAACAGCATATACCAGGCCAACTTCTCACATTGGTGGGCAGCGTGTGGGATTCCAGCTTGCTATTGTTTTACCAGAAAATCTCTATTTGAATTACTAACTGAAAACCACTATAGGTACTTAAGGTACATATAAAGTCAAGCTTAGTATCGATAAGTTCTACTGAACTTAGAGCTGTGTGCCAATGGATAGCACACCCTTTCTACAGCTCAAGCTAGTATCAGTAGGCCACAAACTAGTGTAGGTAGTACAACACTGCACAACACTAGAATGTCCTTAAAGGGTGGAACCAGTGGATCCACTCAGCCTCAGTATAAGGACATGGCTTTCTCTGACTTGAGAGCCATGTGTGTTGAAAGACACCTGAGGCTAGGACAGAGTCCCTCAACCCTGCACCTGATAGATCTGCTGACAGCAGATGATCTTAGATTGGCTCTAGGAGCTAATGGGTCTGAATCAGTGGGTGGGTCAATTACAGTATCTGGGTCAGACGATGAAAATCCGAATGACCAGGACTCTGTGATTGAAGGGCCAGGCCTCAAGGGGCCTGAAAAGGACAGAGGAATTCTCCCTAAGAGAACTGACAGAGTGGATGAGAGGCATAGGTCCCCTTCCAGGGAATCTGAGCACTCTTATCACTCTGGCAGAGAATTTGTCCACCAGAGGAACTCATACTTTCCCATAAGAGAGACCTCCTCTGAAAGAATGTGCAAACTGCTGCAGTATGAGGAAGCAAGAGTTGCCCTCAGAACCAAGCAGTTGGCACTGGATAGAGAAGCCCTGGAGATCCAGAGAGCTTCTAGACGAGAGGGGTTAGAACCCCTTGGTGGCAGCAACAGTGTCCCTAGAGGCAGAGAATCTATTCCAGACCATAGGAACCTGAGCAAGGTTGTTCCTCCCTACCAGAGTGGGGATGATATCCACAAGTGGATAACTGCTATGGAGAGGGCCTGTAGAGTACAGCAGGTCCCCCAAAAGCAGTGGGCAGCAATCTTGTGGCTCTCCTTTTCAGATAAAGGTAGAGACAAGCTCCTCACTGTTAGAGAAGAGGATGCTGATGATTATGAAGTCCTGAAGAGTGCACTGATAGATGGGTTTGGCTTAACCACTGAGCAGTACAGGTTGAAGTTCAGAGATACCCAGAAGGCACAGACTCAGGACTGGACTGACTTTGTTGATTGTGCAACCAAGGCTCTGGAGGGTTGGCTGGTTGGCAGTAGGGTTACTGATTTCAAGGGATTGTATAATCTGATGATGAGAGAACAGATCCTTAATAATTGCCAGAACCAGTTGTTGCATCAGTACCTGGTGGACTCGGATCTGACCTCTCCCCAAGAATTGGGAAAGAAGGCAGACAAATGGGTCAGAACCAGGGTGAGGCAGAAACCCCAGAACCAAGGGGGTGACACCAAGAAGCAAGATCCTAAGGGCTCTGAGAAAGGTGGGGATAAGTCAAAAGACCAGAAGTCTTCACAAGGGCCCCAAAAATCTGCATCTGGTGGGGAGTCACAATCCAACAAGGGAAAAGGCCAAAAGAAGCCCTGGTGCAAATTCTGTAAACAGAAAGGGCACTGGACTTCTGACTGTAACAAGTCCAAAGACCAAACCACCACCACTCCTGCCCCTAAGGCAACTGTTCCCCCTAGTTCAGCTACTGGTGGAGGTGGTACTCAGAATAAGGGTGTAGTAGGGTTGACCCTGGGTTCTGAAGTGGACTCTGACCTAGTCAGAGTGCCCACTCAGGCAATGCTGATTTGTGAGGGAGACCTTAATATGTCCTTCCTAGTGAGTCCCAGTAATCTGGGCAAATACAAACAGCAGCCTGTAATAAATGGCAAACAGGCTTTGGCATTTAGGGACACAGGTGCTAGTGTCACCATGGTGGCAGAGGATCTTGTGGACCCTGGACAGATCATCCTGGGCGAAATGTACCAGGTGACCAATGCAAGCAACGCCAAGACCAACCATAGTCTGGCAGTTGTGAATTTCTCCTGGGGAGGGGTAACTGGCCTCAAGAAGGTTGTAGTCAGTGCAGACCTCCCTGTCGAATGTCTATTGGGCAATGATCTAGAGACTTCAGCCTGGTCTGAAGTAGAGTTATGGACTCATGCTGAGATGTTGGGCATCCCTGCAGAGGTATTTGCTGTGACCAGGTCACAAGCAAGAATGCATGACACTGAACCAGCTCTGGATCCTGGAACAATGGACCAGATGCTTCCCAAGAGGAGGAGCAGTAGGGTAAAGGCAGTGCCTTCCCCTCTGTCTCAGATCACAGATTCACCCCCAGAGGGAGGTGAAGCAGATCCTGAAGAAGGAACTGCCCCAGAGGGACTTGAGCCTGATCAGGTTGAGTTCTTGGGGGCAGGGGGCCCTTCTAGGGAAGATCTGAGGAAGGAGCAACAGTGCTGCCCCTCTCTTGAACCCCTCAGACAGCAGGCTGCTGCTGAGGCTGCTGGGAGTGCTAGTGGGTCCCATAAAGTTTATTGGGATGAGGGACTCCTATATTCTGAGAGTAGAGACCCAGCCTCTGGAGCCACCAGGAGGATGGTAATACCTCAGAAGTTTAGGGGGTTCCTCTTGACCCTAGCACATGACATCCCTTTAGCAGGACACTTGGGCCAAAACAAGACCTGGGACAGGCTTGTTCCACATTTTCATTGGCCACATATGTCAGAGGACACAAAGGAGTTTTGTCGCTCCTGTGTCACATGCCAAGCCAGTGGTAAGGCAGGTGGCACAACAAAGGCCCCCTGATACCACTACCGGTGGTGGGGGTACCCTTTGAAAGGGTAGGGATTGACATTGTTGGTCCCCTTGACCCTCAAACTGCATCTGGGCACAGGTTTATCCTGGTGGTAGTGGATCATGCCACCAGGTACCCAGAAGCAATTCCCCTAAGGACCACCACAGCCCCTGTGGTGGCAAGAGCCCTCATTGGAGTCTTCTCCAGAGTGGGTTTCCCAAAGGAGGTCATTTCTGACAGAGGTACCAACTTCATGTCAGGATATCTAAAAGCAATGTGGAAGGAGTGTGGTGTAACTTACAAGTTCACCACCCCTATCACCCACAATGCAATGGTTTAGTTGAACGCTTCAACAAAACCTTGAAAGGAATGATTAAAGGACTCCCAGAGAAGCTTAGGCGGAAATGGGACCTTCTTCTTCCTTGCCTGTTGTTTGCATACAGAGAGGTTCCACAGAAGGGGGTTGGCTACAGCCCATTTGAGCTTCTGTTTGGGCACCCTGTGAGAGGTCCACTGTGTTTGGTAAAAGAGGGCTGGGAGTTACCTCTCAAGCCCCCCAAACAAGATGTGATGGACTATGTACTTGGTCTCCGCTCCCGGATGGCAGAGTACATGAAAAAGGCAACCAAAAACCTGGAGGCCAGCCACGAATTACAAAAAGCTTGGCATGACCAAAAGGCTGTACTGACTGTATACCAGCCAGGACAGAAAGTGTGGGTGTTGGAGCCTGTGGCCCGAGCAGCCCTCCAGGACAAGTGGAGTGGCCCCCATACAATAGTTGAACAGAAGGGAGAAGTCACCTACCTGGTGAATCTTGGAACTCCCAGGAGCCCCCTGAGGGTGCTCCATGTCAACAGATTAAAGCCATATGTTGACAGGGCTGACATGGGCTTGCTCATGGCAACTGATGAGGACCAGGAGGAGGAGAGTGACCCTCTCCCTGACCTGCTCTCTCAGAACCCTGATGATGGGTCAGTAGATGGTGTTGCTTTGGCAAGCAGCCTCACCGACCATCAGCAAACTGAGTGCAGACAAGTTCTGCAACAGTTTAGACATATGTTTAGCCTGACCCCTAGTCAGACTTCCTGGTGCACCCACGAGGTGGACACTGGAGACAGTCTGCCTGTCAAGAATAAAATCTACAGGCAACCTGACCATGTCAGGGACTGTATCAGGACTGAAGTCCAGAAAATGTTGGAGCTAGGTGTAATTGAGCCTTCAGATAGCCCTTGGGCTAGTCCAGTAGTCCTGGTACCCAAGCCTCATACCCAGGGTGGTAAGAAAGAAATGAGGGTTTGTGTAGACTACAGAGGCCTCAATGCAGTCACTAGGACTGATGCCTATCCCATACCCAGGGCAGATGAGCTGATTGATACTCTGGCCTCAGCCAAGTATCTAAGCACGTTTGACCTAACAGCTGGCTACTGGCAGATCAGATAAGCTGATGATGCAAAAGCCAAGACAGCGTTTTGGACCCCTGGGGCGCACTACCACTTTGTGGTGATGCCCTTTGGATTGAAAAATGCACCTGCCACTTTTCAGAGGTTGGTGAATAAAGTTCTGACAGGGATGGAAACTTATTGCTCAGCTTATCTAGATGATATTGCTGTCTTTAGTTCCTCCTGGCAGGATCACCTGGTCCACCTCAGGAATGTTTTGGAGGCCCTGCAGAAAGCAGGCCTCACTATCAAGGCCACTAAGTGCCAGATAGGGCAGAGTCAGGTTGTGTACCTGGGCCACCTTGTAGGTGGAGGCCAGGTTCAGCCTTTACAGAGCAAAATCCAAACCATAATGGAATGGGTTGCTCCAACCACCCAGACACAGGTGAGAGCCTTCTTAGGCCTGTCTGGGTACTATAGGAGGTTTGTCAAGGGATATGGATCTATAGTGACCCCCTTGAATGATCTGACCTCAAAGAAAATGCCAAAAAAGGTTCAGTGGACAGCTAGCTGTCAGAAGGCATTTGAAGACCTAAAGCAGGCCATGTGCACTGCCCCCATCTTACAGAGTCCAGACTACACCAAAAAGTTCATTGTCCAAACAGATGCTTCTGAGCTGGGTGTGGGAGCTGTACTGTCTCAACTGAATGATGAAGGTCAAGACCAGCCAGTAGCTTTTATTAGCAGAAGGCTGACCCCTAGAGAGAAACGTTGGTCAGCTATAGAGAGGAGGCCTTTGCTGTGGTATGGGCCCTGAAGAAGCTGAGGCCATACTTGTTTGGTACTCACTTCATAGTTCAGACCGACCACAAGCCCCTCCTATGGCTTAAACAAATGAAAGGAGAAAACCCAAAACTTTTGAGGTGGTCCATTTCCCTACAGGGGATGGACTATACAGTGGAACATAGACCTGGGACCCAACATGCCAATGCAGATGGACTCTCAAGGTATTTCCACTTTGAACACGAAGACTCAACTGGTCAAGGTTAGTTTAGTGTCCCTGCGTTTGGGGGGGTTGTGTAGGAGAGTAGGATCTGCCTCTTATGTTGCCCCCACTTTTTTTCTGATGTTTACACTGGTTTCTGGCTATAGTCTGGCTGGGTCCCTGCTAATCAGGGCCCCAGCCTCTCTGTTCTCTCTAAACGATTTGGAGTGCACTCTAGGTGCACTAGTGATTGGATACTGTGGTACCTTATGAGTCCCTAGTATATGGTACCTTAGGTACCAAGGGCATAGGTACTTCACAGGCCTACCAGGGGCTGCAGCATGTATTATGCCACCCCTGGGAAGCAGACTAAATCTGACACCACAGGCCTGCTACTGCAGCCTGAGTGAGGAAGTGCTAGCACCCCTCACTGAGATATAGGTTCCCTATATCTCTCCTACACACACATATAACCCTATCAGTCACCCCTAAGGCAGGCCCTATCAATCCTGAGGGCAGGGTGCTTGGCTTCTATGTGAGGGGGTGCCTCTGCCTGAGCAGGGCCCCTCTGCAGCTCTCAGAGTCCATTCTCTGGTGCTGTTTGTGGATGCGGTTAAACCATATACTTTTAAGTGCATTATATCCTCGCGGTAAAATGCTAACTTTGGAATGGCTGCATCGAAACATGTCGTGTTTGGTGTCAAACACCTTGGAATACTACCCCCCGCCAGTCCTGGCGGCGGGGGTAGCATTCCACCCTTCTAGAGGGATAGACATGTACCTACTGTGGAAACGCGGTAGAATCCTGCAGAGCCCTGGCATCACAAAATGGATGCCACCAGTCACAGACACTGGGCTGCCCTCCTGCTGATGACCAACACTCGCAGTGGAGGAAGCCCAACAATAGATATCCTGTCCCAAGGGGGTGTGACCACCTCCCAGACAGGGTTTAGTGTATTGGGGCTGGGTGGGTGCACTCTTAGAGTGCTTTGAAGTCCTGCACTGGGGGAGCAGAAGGCTCCTCTGTGCATATGCCAGTTCAAACCGGCTCAGGGGCTACCTGTCCCTGCTCTGGCGCGAAACTGGACAAAGGGAAGTGGGTGTAGCCACCCACTCCCCTGACCCTCCCATAGGTAGGGTCATAGAGCTAGTCCCTCCCCTTCTTTTAGTATAAGAGGGGGAACCTGTGCATTGCACCCTAGATTTCCCTGGACGACGCTCTACAAGAAGAATCCCGGACCTTCGACGTTCCACTACCTTTGGAAGACTGAAGAATCTCCCTTGGAGTCAAGGAGTGACTCCCCTGCTTGGCAGGCACCAAAAACTACAAACGACGGTTGCAAACTACGCCGCTCCCGCCGGAGTCCGAAGTCCCTGCAGCCCAAAAAGTGGATTTCCTGACTTCTCAAAGGCCATCGTGAGTCCCCAGTGAAGCTGAGGCCAGTGGACCCCAAGAGTAACGAGGAACCGCGACCCCTGGGTACCGTGCACTATTGTCGAGTGCAACCCCTTCACAACGTTCCCCGAACTTGTGCTTTGGACCACGTGTGGTCCCAGCCTCCAGCAAGAATCCCTCTTAAGATCAGCGGCCTACCATGTCCCGAGTGACCGTGGGGCCCTGTGAGCAAATCCTCCCGAGGCGTCTTTGCGATCCCTTGCCAGCCAGCTTGTGGGTCCCCAGAAGACTTCCTAAAGAAACCGAAGGGCTCCCCTGGTTGCTCCAGGCCTGCCCTGACTTACCTTCGCTGGGTGAGTCCCACAGACCTTGCTGGTCTGCGCCATTGCCTCTTCACACTTTCCCCGAGACTTGCTGTTACCAAGGCTTGTTGGCTCCGATCGAGTTGCCGACACCGCAGTAAGCTGCAGACATTGTGGGACACGCCGAATCCAGCTCCTGGTCGTCGTCGACGCCTCCTGGACCTCGTGGCTGAAGAGTCAAGGCAACCGCGAATGACCTGAATCTTGCGACGACGGTGGGCATCCATCTTCCTTGCCCCGAGTCACTGCCAAGTGACTTTGAACACTGTCCCCTCTACTTTCAGGTCTTCCATCTTCCGAATCCAGGCTTGGATTCCTCCGGACACTTCTCCTGTCGCCGCAAGCAGCAAGTCTTCACTGGCTCCCATTGAAAACGACGCCGCGACCCGACACCAAAGAACACCTATGCACCCGGCTCCCCTGGGTGAGGTAACTTCAGCACTACGGTGCTCCTGTGGGTGTGGGCCCTAGAACTACTTACCCTGTAAGTGACTTGCTTGTAGCTTCCCTCGAAGTGTCCTAAAACTCTAACTTTCCAAGTGCGACTATCGCACTGACTCGTACATGGTTCGCGTCTGTGTTAGACACACCGCGTCCAACTCCCTTGCAATTCCATCTGTAACCGCGTCCTTCGACTCGTACAAGGACCGATCGGTGTGTTCGCCTCGAACACGCAAGGGACCTTTAACATTGATATCTCAATCGCGTCTGAGTGCATAGACTCGTACAGGATTCGCATCGAGTGCCAGGTCACCGCGTCCGTCCCCTGTGGGTCTCCTACAACTACCTGGGGTGGTTCTTGGGGGTCCCTCGATTCTAGATGCCCTAGACCTAGGTCTAGCAAACTAAGATTGTAATATTCAATTGTGCTAAACTTATTCTGATAATATTTGACTTGTACATATGTTCCTGTCCTCTAATCTCATAAAGAGATTAGTAGAGAGTGTTTATTAATAAATACATATATATTTGATATATATACCTGTGTGGTGTCTTTTCATTTGGTGATTCAAGAGATTGTGTGGTAAAACAAGCTGCTTTACATTCCTTCAAGACTTAGCCTGAAGGCTGCTCTCCACAGCTACCACTAGGATAGCTTTCTATAAAGGTTGTCTTAAACCTATCTACCATAAGAGTCGAATTGTTCTGGTGCAAGGTGTCCACTTTAATTAGTGAACAGCATATACCAGGCCAACTTCTCACATTGGTGGGCAGCGTGTGGGATTCCAGCTTGCTATTGTTTTACCAGAAAATCTCTATTTGAATTACTAACTGAAAACCACTATAGGTACTTAAGGTACATATAAAGTCAAGCTTAGTATCGATAAGTTCTACTGAACTTAGAGCTGTGTGCCAAGGGATAGCACACCCTTTCTACAGCTCAAGCTAGTATCAGTAGGCCACAAATTAGTGTAGGTAGTACAACACTGCACAACACTAGAATGTCCTTAAAGGGTGGAACCAGTGGATCCACTCAGCCTCAGTATAAGGACATGGCTTTCTCTGACTTGAGAGCCATGTGTGTTGAAAGACACCTGAGGCTAGGACAGAGTCCCTCAACCCTGCACCTGATAGATCTGCTGACAGCAGATGATCTTAGATTGGCTCTAGGAGCTAATGGGTCTGAATCAGTGGGTGGGTCAATTACAGTATCTGGGTCAGACGATGAAAATCCGAATGACCAGGACTCTGTGATTGAAGGGCCAGGCCTCAAGGGGCCTGAAAAGGACAGAGGAATTCTCCCTAAGAGAACTGACAGAGTGGATGAGAGGCATAGGTCCCCTTCCAGGGAATCTGAGCACTCTTATCACTCTGGCAGAGAATTTGTCCACCAGAGGAACTCATACTTTCCCACAAGAGAGGCCTCCTCTGAAAGAATGTGCAAACTGCTGCAGTATGAGGAAGCAAGAGTTGCCCTCAGAACCAAGCAGTTGGCACTGGATCGAGAAGCCCTGGAGATCCAGAGAGCTTCTAGACGAGAGGGGTTAGAACCCCTTGGTGGCAGCAACAGTGTCCCTAGAGGCAGAGAATCTATTCCAGACCATAGGAACCTGAGCAAGGTTGTTCCTCCCTACCAGAGTGGGGATGATATCCACAAGTGGATAACTGCTATGGAGAGGGCCTGTAGAGTACAGCAGGTCCCCCAAAAGCAGTGGGCAGCAATCTTGTGGCTCTCCTTTTCAGATAAAGGTAGAGACAAGCTCCTCACTGTTAGAGAAGAGGATGCTGATGATTATGAGGTCCTGAAGAGTGCACTGATAGATGGGTTTGGCTTAACCACTGAGCAGTACAGGTTGAAGTTCAGAGATACCCAGAAGGCACAGACTCAGGACTGGACTGACTTTGTTGATTGTGCAACCAAGGCTCTGGAGGGTTGGCTGGTTGGCAGCAGGGTTACTGATTTCAAGGGATTGTATAATCTGATGATGAGAGAACAGATCCTTAATAATTGCCAGAACCAGTTGTTGCATCAGTACCTGGTGGACTCGGATCTGACCTCTCCCCAAGAATTGGGAAAGAAGGCAGACAAATGGGTCAGAACCAGGGTGAGGCAGAAACCCCAGAACCAAGGGGGTGACACCAAGAAGCAAGATCCTAAGGGCTCTGAGAAAGGTGGGGATAAGTCAAAAGACCAGAAGTCTTCACAAGGGCCCCAAAAATCTGCATCTGGTGGGGAGTCACAATCCAACAAGGGAAAAGGCCAAAAGAAGCCCTGGTGCAAATTCTGTAAACAGAAAGGGCACTGGACTTCTGACTGTAACAAGTCCAAAGACCAAACCACCACCACTCCTGCCCCTAAGGCAACTGTTCCCCCTAGTTCAGCTACTGGTGGAGGTGGTACACAGAATAAGGGTGTAGTAGGGTTGACCCTGGGTTCTGAAGTGGACTCTGACCTAGTCAGAGTGCCCACTCAGGCAATGCTGATTTGTGAGGGAGACCTTAATATGTCCTTCCTAGTGAGTCCCAGTAACCTGGGCAAATACAAACAGCAGCCTGTAATAAATGGCAAACAGGCTTTGGCATTTAGGGACACAGGTGCAAGTGTCACCATGGTGGCAGAGGATCTTGTGGACCCTGGACAGATCATCCTGGGCGAAATGTACCAGGTGACCAATGCAAGCAACGTCAAGACCAACCATAGTCTGGCAGTTGTGAATTTCTCCTGGGGAGGGGTAACTGGCCTCAAGAAGGTTGTAGTCAGTGCAGACCTCCCTGTCGAATGTCTATTGGGCAATGATCTAGAGACTTCAGCCTGGTCTGAAGTAGAGTTATGGACTCATGCTGAGATGTTGGGCATCCCTGCAGAGGTATTTGCTGTGACCAGGTCACAAGCGAGAATGCATGACACTGAACCAGCTCTGGATCCTGGAACAATGGACCAGATGCTTCCCAAGAGGAGGAGCAGTAGGGTAAAGGCAGTGCCTTCCCCTCTGTCTCAGATCACAGATTCACCCCCAGAGGGAGGTGAAGCAGATCCTGAAGAAGGAACTGCCCCAGAGGGACTTGAGCCTGATCAGGTTGAGTTCTTGGGGGCAGGGGGCCCTTCTAGGGAAGATCTGAGGAAGGAGCAACAGTGCTGCCCCTCTCTTGAACCCCTCAGACAGCAGGCTGCTGCTGAGGCTGCTGGGAGTGCAAGTGGGTCCCATAAAGTTTATTGGGATGAGGGACTCCTATATTCTGAGAGTAGAGACCCAGCCCCTGGAGCCACCAGGAGGATGGGAATACCTCAGAGGTTTAGGGGGTTCCTCTATGCCCTAGCACATGACATCCCTTTAGCAGGACACTTGGGCCAAAACAAGACCTGGGACAGGCTTGTTCCACATTTTCATTGGCCACATATGTCAGAGGACACAAAGGAGTTTTGTCGCTCCTGTGTCACATGCCAAGCCAGTGGTAAGGCAGGTGGCACAACAAAGGCCCCCCTGATACCACTACCGGTGGTGGGGGTACCCTTTGAAAGGGTAGGGATTGACATTGTTGGTCCCCTTGACCCTCAAACTGCATCTGGGCACAGGTTTATCCTGGTGGTAGTGGATCATGCCACCAGGTACCCAGAAGCCATTCCCCTAAGGACCACCACAACCCCTGTGGTGGCAAGAGCCCTCATTGGAGTCTTCTCCAGAGTGGGTTTCCCAAAGGAGGTCATTTCTGACAGAGGTACCAACTTCATGTCAGGATATCTAAAAGCAATGTGGAAGGAGTGTGGTGTAACTTACAAGTTCACCACCCCTATCACCCACAATGCAATGGTTTAGTTGAACGCTTCAACAAAACCTTGAAAGGAATGATTAAAGGACTCCCAGAGAAGCTTAGGCGGAAATGGGACCTTCTTCTTCCTTGCCTGTTGTTTGCATACAGAGAGGTTCCACAGAAGGGGGTTGGCTACAGCCCATTTGAGCTTCTGTTTGGGCACCCAGTGAGAGGTCCACTGTGTTTGGTAAAAGAGGGCTGGGAGTTACCTCTCAAGCCCCCAAACAAGATGTGATGGACTATGTACTTGGTCTCCGCTCCCGGATGGCAGAGTACATGAAAAAGGCAACCAAAAACCTGGAGGCCAGCCAAGAATTACAAAAAGCTTGGCATGACCAAAAGGCTGTACTGACAGTATACCAGCCAGGACAGAAAGTGTGGGTGTTGGAGCCTGTGGCCCCAGCAGCCCTCCAGGACAAGTGGAGTGGCCCCCATACAATAGTTGAACAGAAGGGAGAAGTCACCTACCTGGTGAATCTTGGAACTCCCAGGAGCCCCCTGAGGGTGCTCCATGTCAACAGATTAAAGCCATATGTTGACAGGGCTGATATGGGCTTGCTCATGGCAACTGATGAGGACCAGGAGGAGGAGAGTGACCCTCTCCCTGACCTGCTCTCTCAGAACCCTGATGATGGGTCAGTAGATGGTGTTGCTTTGGCAAGCAGCCTCACCGACCATCAGCAAACTGAGTGCAGACAAGTTCTGCAACAGTTTAGACATATGTTTAGCCTGACCCCTAGTCAGACTTCCTGGTGCACCCACGAGGTGGACACTGGAGACAGTCTGCCTGTCAAGAATAAAATCTACAGGCAACCTGACCATGTCAGGGACTGTATCAGGACTGAATTCCAGAAAATGTTGGAGCTAGGTGTAATTGAGCCTTCAGATAGCCCTTGGGCTAGTCCAGTAGTCCTGGTACCCAAGCCTCATACCCAGGGTGGTAAGAAAGAAATGAGGGTTTGTGTCGACTACAGAGGCCTCAATGCAGTCACTAGGACTGATGCCTATCCCATACCCAGGGCAGATGAGCTGATTGATACTCTGGCCTCAGCCAAGTATCTAAGCACGTTTGACCTAACAGCTGGCTACTGGCAGATCAGATAAGCTCATGATGCAAAAGCCAAGACAGCGTTTTCGACCCCTGGTGGGCACTACCACTTTGTGGTGATGCCCTTTGGATTGAAAAATGCACCTGCCACTTTTCAGAGGTTGGTGAATAAAGTTCTGACAGGGATGGAAACTTATTGCTCAGCTTATCTAGATGATATTGCTGTCTTTAGTTCCTCCTGGCAGGATCACCTGGTCCACCTCAGGAATGTTTTGGAGGCCCTGCAGAAAGCAGGCCTCACTATCAAGGCCACTAAGTGCCAGATAGGGCAGAGTCAGGTTGTGTACCTGGGCCACCTTGTAGGTGGAGGCCAGGTACAGCCTTTACAGAGCAAAATCCAAACCATAATGGAATGGGTTGCTCCAACCACCCAGACACAGGTGAGAGCCTTCTTAGGCCTGTCTGGGTACTATAGGAGGTTTGTCAAGGGATATGGATCTATAGTGACCCCCTTGAATGATCTGACCTCAAAGAAAATGCCAAAAAAGGTTCAGTGGACAGCTAGCTGTCAGAAGGCATTTGAAGACCTAAAGCAGGCCATGTGCACTGCCCCCATCTTACAGAGTCCAGACTACACCAAAAAGTTCATTGTCCAAACAGATGCTTCTGAGCTGGGTGTGCGAGCTGTACTGTCTCAACTGAATGATGAAGGTCAAGACCAGCCAGTAGCTTTTATTAGCAGAAGGCTGACCCCTAGAGAGATACGTTGGTCAACTATAGAGAGGGAGGCCTTTGCTGTGGTATGGGCCCTGAAGAAGCTGAGGCCATACTTGTTTGGTACTCACTTCATAGTTCAGACCGACCACAAGCCCCTCCTATGGCTTAAACAAATGAAAGGAGAAAACCCAAAACTTTTGAGGTGGTCCATTTCCCTACAGGGGATGGACTATACAGTGGAACATAGACCTGGGACCCAACATGCCAATGCAGATGGACTCTCAAGGTATTTCCACTTTGAACACGAAGACTCAACTGGTCAAGGTTAGTTTAGTGTCCCTGCGTTTGGGGGGGGGTTGTGTAGGATCTGCCTCTTATGTTGCCCCCACTTTTTTTCTGATGTTTACACTGGTTTCTGGCTGTTGTCTGGCTGGGTCCCTGCTAATCAGGGCCCCAGCCTCTCTGTTCTCTCTAAACGATTTGGAGTGCACTCTAGGTGCACTAGTGATTGGATACTGTGGTACCTTATGAGTCCCTAGTATATGGTACCTTAGGTACCAAGGGCATAGGTACTTCACAGGCCTACCAGGGGCTGCAGCATGTATTATGCCACCCCTGGGAAGCAGACTAAATCTGAGACCACAGGCCTGCTACTGCAGCCTGAGTGAGGAAGTGCTAGCACCCCTCACTGAGATATAGGTTCCCTATATCTCTCCTACACACACATATAACCCTATCAGTCACCCCTAAGGCAGGCCCTATCAATCCTGGGGCAGGGTGCTTGGCTTCTATGTGAGGGGGTGCCTCTGCCTGAGCAGGGCCCCTCTGCAGCTCTCAGAGTCCATTCTCTGGTGCTGTTTGTAGATGCGGTTATACCATATACTTTTAAGTGCATTATATCCTTGCGGTAAAATGCTAACTTTGGAATGGCTGCATCGAAACATGTCGTGTTTGGTGTCAAACACCTTGGAATACTACCCCCCCGCCAGTCCTGGCGGCGGGGGTAGCATTCCACCCTTCTAGAGGGATAGACATGTACCTACTGTGGAAACGCGGTAGAATCCTGCAGAGCCCTGGCATCACAAAATGGATGCCACCAGTCACAGACACTGGGCTGCCCTCCTGCTGATGACCAACACTCGCAGTGGAGGAAGCCCAACAATAGATATCCTGTCCCAAGGGGGTGTGACCACCTCCCAGACAGGGTTTAGTGTATTGGGGCTGGGTGGGTGCACTCTTAGAGTGCTTTGAAGTCCTGCACTGGGGGAGCAGAAGGCTCCTCTGTGCATATGCCAGTTCAAACCGGCTCAGGGGCTACCTGTCCCTGCTCTGGCACGAAACTGGACAAAGGGAAGTGGGTGTAGCCACCCACTCCTCTGACCCTCCCATAGGTAGGGTCATAGAGCTAGTCCCTCCCCTTCTTTTAGTATAAGAGGGGGAACCTGTGCATTGCACCCTAGATTTCCCTGGACGACGCTCTACAAGAAGAATCCCGGACCTTCGACGTTCCACTACCTTTGGAAGACTGAAGAATCTCCCTTGGAGTCAAGGAGTGACTCCCCTGCTTGGCAGGCACCAAAAACTACAAACGATGGTCGCAAACTACGCTGCTCCCGCCGGAGTCCGAAGTCCCTGCAGCCCAAGAAGTGGATTTCCTGACTTCTCAAAGGCCATCGTGAGTCCCCAGCGAAGCTGAGGCCAGTGGACCCCAAGAGTAATGAGGAACCGCGACCCCTGGGTACCGTGCACTATTGTTGAGTGCAACCCCTTCACAACGTTCCCTGAACTTGTGCTTTGGACCACTTGTGGTCCCAGCCTCCAGCAGGAATCCCTCCTAAGATCAGCGGCCTACCACGTCCCGAGTGACCGTGGGCCCCTGTGAGCAAATCCTCCTGAGGCGTCTTCGCGATCCCTTGCCAGCCGGCTTGTGGGTCCCCAGAAGACTTCCTAAAGAAACCGAAGGGCTCCCCTGGTTGCTCCAGGCCTGCCCTGACTTACCCTCGCTGGGTGAGTCCCACAGATCTTGCTGGTCTGCGCCATTACCTCTTTACACTTTCCCCGAGACTTGCTGTTACCAAGGCTTGTTGGCTCCAATCGAGTTGCCGACACCGCAGTAAGCTGCAGACATTGTGGGACACGCCGAATCCAGCTCCTGGTTGTCGTCGACGCCTCCTGGACCTCGTGGCTGAAGAGTCAAGGCAACTGCAAACGACCTGAATCTTGCGACGACGGTGGGCATCCATCTTCCTTGCCCCGAGTCACTGCCAAGTGACTTTGAACACTGTCCCCTCTGCTTTCAGGTCTTCCATCTTCCGAATCCAGGCTTGGATTCCTCCGGACACTTCTCCTGTCGCCGCAAGCAGCAAGTCTTCACTGGCTCCCATTGAAAACGACGCCGCGACCCGACACCAAAGAACACCTATGCACCCGGCTCCCCTGGGTGAGGTAACTTCAGCACTACGGTGCTCCTGTGGGTGTGGGCCCTAGAACTACTTACCCTGTAAGTGACTTGCTTGTAGCTTCCCTCGAAGTGTCCTAAAACTCTAACTTTCTAAGTGCGACTATCGCACTGACTCGTACATGGTTCGCGTCTGTGTTAGACACACCGCGTCCAACTCCCTTGCAATTCCATCTGTAACCGCGTCCTTCGACTCGTACAAGGACCGATCGGTGTGTTCGCCTCGAACACGCAAGGGACCTTTAACATTGATATCTCAATCGCGTCTGAGTGCATAGACTCGTACAGGATTCGCATCGGTGCCAGGTCACCGCGTCCGTCCCCTGTGGGTCTCCTACAACTACCTGGGGTGGTTCTTGGGGGTCCCTCGATTCTAGATGCCCTAGACCTAGGTCTAGCAAACTAAGATTGTAATATTCAATTGTGCTAAACTTATTCTGATAATATTTTACTTGTACATATGTTCCTGTCCTCTAATCTCATAAAGAGATTACTAGAGAGTGTTTATTAATAAATACATATATATTTGATATATATACCTGTGTGGTGTCTTTTCATTTGGTGATTCAAGAGATTGTGTGGTAAAACAAGCTGCTTTACATTCCTTCAAGACTTAGCCTGAAGGCTGCTCTCCACAGCTACCACTAGGATAGCTTTCTATAAAGGTTGTCTTAAACCTATCTACCATAAGAGTCGAATTGTTCTGGTGCAAGGTGTCCACTTTAATTAGTGAACAGCATATACCAGGCCAACTTCTCACACGTGGTGTCCACCAGGGATGTATTTTGGCACCCACCTTATTCTTGTACTTTAAAAAAATGTATGCCTTTCTCACCTACTGGGCTGCCAGAATGACTCCCCTAAAATGGCTGTGTAGAAGGCGCTGTGCATGCTCTTTGCAGACGACATACTTCTCCTTTCTAAAACTCTTCATGGCTTAAGTATTATTTTAGGGAAGTTTAGCTTGTTCTGCAAGGACCATGGCCTAAAGGTAAATAATAGCAAAACTAAATTCATGGTATTCAGCCATCGCAAGAAAATTAGAGGGAACATGACCAAAGACGGTGCTAAATTAGAAAGGGTGGCCGAATTTGATTACTTGGGTGTGAAACTAAATGATTCCCACCAGTGGTCTGCTTAGATCAATAAAAGCGTATTTACTCTCAAACATAGACCGGAGTCTATACTAAGTTTGTCAGTGGGGCAGCCTCATACCCATTTTCCCCAGCATTAGACACCTACAAGGCAAAGCTTGTGGGGCAGCACTTTACGGGGCTGATTTGTGGGGTCATTTTAATCTTGATCCAATAGACAGATGCGAAAACTCTTTTTTTAAATCTCCGCTGAGGCTACGGAAAAGTGCCCCTTTATTACCTCTGAGGCTTGATTTAAATCTTAGACAACTGTCTGATATAGCCTGTCTAAAGCCTATCTTATATTGGATGAGGCTTTGGACAGCAGAGGAAATTACCCTGTACAAAGACTATCTCAAGGAGTTAGTAGAAAATCGACAGGCGTCATCGATTCCTTGAGTCTCTCAAGCAAAAGCTTGGCTGAAAAAGCTTGTTTTGCATGAATACTGGCTGAACGCTTCTTCTATAACCAAGAGAGCCCTAGAAACCGTTAAATCTAGTGATTGGCAAACTGTTTCTGGCAATCCATTTTCAGTGGTAGCTTCGTGCAGTCTAAATGATTCATATTAGTCCATCAAATGTCTTTCCCAGTTTGAAGAATTCATGGACTATGTGAGCGCGCCATTGACAAGATCACTGTTTATTAAATTTAGGCTAGTGATCTTGCCAATAGCTGCATTCACTTGCACATGGAGCAAAAGTAATGGCACATCTAACAACGTATGCCCTCTGGGGTGTTCAACCGTTAAGAATATAGAACATGTTTTATGTTTTTTGCAGTGCCTGTGTAAAACAGCGTAGTCGCTGGACTGCTCCACTTGTCGGCTTTTCAAGCTTGAAAATTGGCACATAGCTTTGAGAATTTGCAAAGCAGACACTTAGGGGTCTATTAGGATGGCGGTCGGATGACCGCTGCCGAGCCGCCGGTGGCAACCGCCGGACTGGCGGCGGTCATCCGCCCGCGATCGCAACACTAAAAACCACCGGTCCCATTAGCATGGCGGTGCGATTTTCCGCCTGCCACTTTTCCGCCGGTAGCAGTCCGCACGCTTGCCTGGTGGGCGGAGGTGGACCGCTAAAATGGGGCCTGTGCAGGGCCAGGCTCCGCCGGCATGATTATGATGCCGGCGGTAGCCAGCCTTTCCGCGGCGGTGGAACCGCCATGAAAAGGCATACGGAGAATGTCTCCGGGGGCCCATTGCAGGCCCCCATTGTGTTGTGGGGATGTGTGGGTGCACTGGGGGGGTTCATGTCCCTGTACCAGGTGGCAGGCACTGTGCACTGCCTGCCACGCAGTACAGGGATATGCAGGACATGCTTTTTTGGACATCGCTGCGGTGCTGCTGGCAGCAGCAACCGCCGCAATGTTAGATGCCGCGATCCGACCGCCACGGTTGGATTTCAACTGTGGAGCATCCTAATGGGACCGGAGGTTATGCCGCGGTCCAAGCGGGCAGTGTTTTCCCGCAACCATTGCGGTCGGAGTGATTTTCGACCGCCATCCTAATGACCCCCTAAGAGCCTGATTACGAGTATGCGGTCCTAAGACCGCCGTACCCGCGGTGGCGGTCCGACCGCCGCCTCCTCGGCGGTCTGACTGCCCGATTACGAGGTTGGCGGTCAGACCACCACAAGCCCAATGCAAGACCGCCACCACCAGGATCCTGACCGGGCGGTGGTGGGGAAGGGGCAGCGGTGAGGAAAGCGGTGGTCTCTGACAGCAGTGCGGATGCGGGCACCAACATGCAAATTATGACCTGCCTTACCACTGACATTTTCATGGATTCCCGCCATGAAAAGATCAGCGGAAAGGCAGGGAAAGGGCCCCAAACAGGGCCCCAGGGCGTTGGAACCCATGAGAGGTGTGAATTTGGGCACATATTGTGCCTCCCTCTTCTTGCACTGTTGTGTGTGCACTGTGTGCCAAACACAACATGGTGCATGGTACACAGTGCACCTTACGTATAAGAGGCAGTGACACGGCAGCAGCATGTGCTGCAGGCTCTCCATGAGCCGTAGCATGGCCGCCGCTGTGGCACCGCCGCCGCAACACCATCAGCCCGGCAGTTAACTTGTAATTTGGCGATCGAGATACCACCAGCTTGGCGGAGTACTCCCGACCGCCGCAATGGTGGTCCGGGGGTCGGAACGCCAGAGTCATAATCAGGCCTCTAGGTGTTGCATTGTATATTCTGTTTCTAATTTTCTACGTCCAATCTGGCACATTAGACTAAAGGCCGTGGGGACAAACACCACTCTGCGAGGGCAATTCCTTAGGCATTAGCACTTTTCTGGGACATATTTTAAATCTTTTTATTCACTGAACACTCCAAGTATATTTCAATAGTTAGCGTGCTGACTGGACCCGTAATCTAGATTGCATTGCTAGTTGTCTGGATGGCATAATTTACCCGTTGCAAAGCTTATATGTAGGTCTCTGTCTGAGGTTTTTGCTCATCTGGGACTAACCTAGCTTGAAGGTACCTTCTTGTGCTTTTTACTGCAAGTATATGATTTTATTTGTTTTTAATGTATGAGACCTTTATGCCCTTTGTATTCTTTAGCTTGCTTAGAGAGCAATGATTCTCCATTTGATAGCATAATGAAGTTTTCTAGTTTTCATTGCTCCTGTTTTAAGTTGTTTGGCCATCTGCGACTCATCCGGTATGGAGGCAGCATTTCGCACCTTTTATTTGCCTGCTTGAGGTATTGTGACATCAACCTATTTCACTCTATGTATATTACTGTGAACTATGTATTTTAATTGTGTTTTTATTTATTGTGAGATGTGTATTGTGCACTTTTATGGTCCTCTTGAGGCGAAATAAAGTTGAAATGATGATGATGATGAGATGAAACATGGAGGCAGATCACTTTAGAGTCCAAGGACAACCTGGTCAGGAAGCTTTTAAAAACAGAACACGTGCCTTCAACTGAATGCTGCACAGTTTGCACGACGGAGACATAAGTATGCTGGATAATGATATTAGCCGTCCAGCACTCTTTCACTCGCTACTTTTCTCTTTAAATAACTCCATGGCAGTGAAGAAACCTAAAGGCTACTCAGAAACTGTACAAGAATTAATAAATAAACTAAAAAACAATAATTAAAAAAAAAAATTCAGAACGCAAATACCGCCTGCAAGGAAAATGTGAAGTCATCCACGCTGCCTTGATGTTTCAATATCAATTACCGTCTTATGCCTTTGTTTTGTTTATTCAGACACGGTACCCCACGCACAGAAATCATTTAAAAGTCTTTGCTGCCATCTAGTGATTAATATGTGCTATTCAAGCAATTCACAAAAATACAATTACAAAAAAATCAAATCAGCAAGACACCAGTCGTGTACGACGAACCAGCACTTGTCAAGATACTTCTTTTGACATTAAAAAGCATAGCACTTAGCACTCTTCATGACGACAGGCAAATATTCACGCAGGGTGTAAGCTGAGTGAATTTGCAATTCTCTCTAGCTAGATCCATACTAGTCTCTAAACGTGCTGTAAATATTTTGCAGTTGATGGAATAGGAAAAACATCATCAATATGTGGTGGTTTATGGATTTGGAGGGGCAGCAATTTAAATACTAATGTGCCTATTTACAAAGGTAAATCTACATGTGCATTTTTACTTACATTTATATTTACTACTACACCCAGGTGTAACTAATCACTTTTTTGCTATTCATCACCGTGGAAAGTACAGTTAAAAAATGTGTAGTTTTTTTTGCTATTCACCATTTCCGAGTCTAAAAGGTTTAGAGCATGGAACAACCTCTCACTCCACATCGGATCCTTCTCCTCTCTTTTTGAATTCCGTAAGAAGCTGAAAATCTGACTTTTCAATTAGCAAGCCTTTAATAGGCACCTACTTGGCCCCAAGATACCCTCGCAGGTGATAGTGCGCTCTACAAATACGCATAACATAAAGTTACAAAAAATATAGATTTACACCTAGTTGTAGACTTACATCAGGAGTCACTTCAGCGTAGGCCACCAGCAGGGTCCAGTCCTCTTCCAGTTGCAACTGGTCATACAGGAAAAAGCTTTTGATGTCCCTGTAGCCACATAGGAGGTCAAATAACTGAATCTTAGAGTCCACTTATTCATCCTGGGGACAAGTGGGAGCAGGTCTAGCCTTTCAGATCTCCTCACAGGTTTCAGATAGCAGGTGCAGTCCTCTTCTGTTCTTCCAGTTCCAGAACTTGTGTTGTTGAGCTGTGAGTGAGGTGCCAGCATTGTAGGTTTCCCTTGCCAGTGGTTTGGTAACTCCAGGATACTCCTTAACCAATGAGGAAAAAGGCCTGGGGGTCAATCCTTCTCACCTTTTCAGTACATTATATTTGCCTTCCTGTAAACTATCCCACAAGGCACTATTCTAAGGGAAATCAATGATGGCACAGGCCTTCTGCCCCTGAAGGGAGCCTGTGGGCCAGGCAGGGGTGCGTTTAGGGAAATGAGCAGTCCCCTCCTCCTCAGCTACACCAAACTCATTCTGAGTCCAGCTCCCTCTCCCACTGGGCTGATACCAAACAGGCTATAGATGGCCTAAAGATCCCCCGGCGAGCACCAGGTGGGTTGATGACTCTGGTTTCAACTAAAATTGGTAAAGCTATCAAGCGGTTAAGAGCGAAGTGCGATTGGCTACAGGAATGTATTATAAAAACTCACAGAAACTCTGCGCTCATTGAAAGAATTGTGGTGGTGAACGTTTATTTGGAACTGGATGGAAAGTAACTACACGCAGATCAAGTACAACGGTTTAACACAGACCTTGGTAATCTATATGTTTTGTATAAACATGCTTCATTTTTAAAAATGGGGGACTTCAATATGAGCTTTGTCGCCCTTATGGGAGGATATGGTATTAGGAATTGGAGCAAAATCATAAAAAGTGGAACCTGTATGAAAAATAAAGTATTGTTTGTGGCTAGGAGCAAACTAAAGTGGGACCTTAAACTGCAACATGTTGATCCCTTAAAATGCTCCACTGCGAAGCTATGCGATACAAGTTCAGTTCATCTGCGACATCTGCTTCACAAGTGATGAGCATCAAATGATTTAAGCGCTCATCGGTCATTGTGTATCTAAGGTAATTCCTAGACCAGTTTTATTCACCTAAAAATACGCTCATTGCTGGCAACAGTAACTGGTACAAGCAGTGCCAATTTGTAAGCCAAAGCAGGATGTGGGTAAATGTTAGCTTTGCCAGAAAAGAGCTGTGCTGCTTCATAGAAAGTAGTTCTCCTTGGTTTAGTAATATCTCTACTCATCATTTTGACTTCTGTCTCCAAAATATCCAAATCAGATTCCTTTAGGTCTTCAAATGCAAACCAGTTCTGTGAAGCTCGATTTTAATGACTGGGAGATAAACATTGAGTATTTTAAGTTTCATCCTACACCCAAGTCACTGAGTCACCAAAGGACAAAATGTTAAAATTAAAAAATGACACTTGTACTTTAAAAGGGGCAATTCTCTTTTTTTAAAATTGTTTTTGTAACTTATTCTGATGCCAGGATCGGCCTTAGTGCTGGTGGCGACTGGTGCAACCATCTTTTTTAGTGCCCCCTCCCCCAGTGACCTCCTTCTCCACTGATTTCATCACTACCACCATCAAATATTGCCATTCATCTTTCTATAGCCCCTCTCGCAAATGCATTTAATTTGTTTTATAGCACTATTCATACCAGTGTATGGTGTCAGAGCACTTTACACACATAAACTTTGCAGAGACAATGAATCATACATGTGTAAATCAGTCTATAGGAAATGTTACACAAGACAATGAGGATTATAAGGTGTAGGAATCACATGTCATCCAAAGTAGTAGGCAGTATATTTTAAGAGTGGTCTGAAGAAACAAAAACTTAGGATTTAAAACGTATCACAATTGTTGGATTCGGCTTTTTCTAATAAGAATGTATTACTATCCAAACCAACCCTTTTTCAGCAACATTATGATAATGAAAGTCTGGGAAAAAAAACATACCGTTCTAACTTATAGCATGCAGTTTGCATGCAGCTCTTCTTTGATAACAGTTCATTGTTCACTCTGCTATATTAGGGTTGCAATTTATGAACAGCAAGAAACAAAAGGAGCTCTGTGACAAAACCAGAAACCCACTGAGCTATCCACATAAATACAGTTCTGTCATCCTCATATACACGTTCTTTGCAGAAGACACATTAACCTTCTGCACTACAGTCAAAACTAGCACTAGACAAAACTCCAATCTCTCTCCAGCAGGAACATAACATTTAATCACCAGCGTGCAGTGTTATCTTGACATTTTTATTGTTGCTTTTATCCTGCTGGAACACACAAGGATCTCTGCAGCAGGCACTTTTAATCCAAGTTATTTCCTAACACAAGGCCCACCCAACTCAGCGCCAGGTGCTCACCGCCCTAAAAGCCGGCTCTGTTCAATACCCAGCTGTTGGTCACCCAAAACGACATGCTAAAATTTTAAACTTCAACTGCACGTTCCCAGAATCATGTAAGAATTCACTTTTTATTATCTGGCTTTCTTACACTGCTGCTGATAACTGACAGTTGCTACAAAGCACAGGACAATACATACATACTTGAAACTCATACATCAGGGTTTCTGAACAGGTCAGGTACATATATATGGCAGGTGCACATGCGGCCCCTGTTAGACAGAAATGTAAAAAATATACACCTGAAGAGTGTCAGTCTTCCCCACCTGCCTAGTCCCCCTTCCTTCTCAAGAGCAAGAACAGCTCTCCCAGAGCACACAAGTAGAATTCCAATTTCAGGCAAAATCATTGGCATGCAGAGACAGCATGTGATACTGCTCAGGTACTGGGCCCCGAATACGGCGCCACACCCTGACAAGGGTGCAAAGGGATAAGCGTTAGTTAAGTCACCGGGAGGTCAGCCTAGCAGCACAGTGGTGTGAGTGACAGGCAGAGACAGGCCCATTGCTCTGGCACGATTGTACCAATTTTATTCAGATGTATGCTTTAAGCTCAGGGCCCTGCCTTTGCTCTCAGCACTTCCTCCTCCTGGGCCCAGTAATCTTAATGAAAATAAACATATGATTACCGGCAACAGAACCAACTGTGCTGCCTTGTAACCGACAGAACAGCTATTTAGGGGGGTGTTCCACCCCAGACACGCTCCCTGAAGCTACGCCCCTGTCTGTACATTGTAAAGCTGACTGTAGTCTGCCGCTTTCAGTACCGGTGCAGTCCATAGTGTCTTCTTCAGTTCCTCAAATGCCTGTTGACACTCTGCACTCAATATTACCTTCCAGGGCTGCTTCTTAGAGGTCGAAACAGTCAATAGGGCAACTATACTTCTATAGTTCACCACAAAGTTTCTGTAATACCCGGTGAGTCCTAAAAAGGCCCTCACTTCAGTCTGGGAAGTAGGTACCTCCCACTCCATCACATACTGAATTTTGGCATCCAAAGGGCAAATCCTTCCATTGCCCACCTTATGCGCAAGATAGACTACAGAGGACTGCCCCGTGTGACACTTTGTAGCCTTGATAGTCGGTTTTGCCTCCTGTATCCTATCCAACACCTGGTCCAGGTGCCTCATGTGGTCTTGCAACTGAGAAAAAGACCTAGGCAAGTGACATCATACATATGTGTGCTGGCAAAAAAATGTCTAGCCAACAAATAATTGAATTACATAAATGTCAAATAACATGCAAAGTTGCTTATGTTATTTTTATCAAATTATTTATTAAAAATTGTCACATTTGAAAAGGTACCTGATAATTCTCTACACAAAAAATTCATTCATTTTATCAAGTGTCCAAATTTACAATAAATACATTACTTAACACACATTTTGTGATACAGTGATTAACATTTTTCTCTTTTCTTCTTTTTTATATATTACATAAATTGATCAAACTATATCAACATATAAAGAGAATACACAATGCAGATGGTTAAATTGGTGAGGAAAGCTGGCGGTATGTTGACACAACATACCGCCAGTAAGAAAAAATGTAAGTCAAGTTCTTGCACTGACTATCACTATATCATCAAGGTATGTATATATGGTTAAGTACAGAGAAGGAGATCGATATTTTGTATTTTTTTCGTATTTATGTAGGTAAAACTTTATATTCTGGTTGTACACCCTGCTTTGTTGAACATTCTTGTGTATGTTCCGCGCTTCGATCGCGCCGTGATTTGACTTTATATTTAGCCAATTGTCAGTATAAGTATGAAGGGCCCTCAAACCCCTACTGGACCACTTAATAGCTATAATCTCTAGTTTAACTCAGTTTTGGTTGTGGTGAATATATGCACCTAAACTAGGCACTAGGTTTAAAGCTATGCATAATAGAATTTAAGCACTACCATGCAGTAATGAGTGTAATAGTTGCTCATATGTATACTAATCAGGGCCGTAGGATGGGGCGTATTTTTGGTGGCTTGGCCCCCACTAATGAAAACATGTAGGGGAGGGTTGTGTGTGCTGGGGGGGGTTCTATCTTCAAACATTTTTGAAAATGTGCTGCAATATTAGTGTGATTTTTAAAGCAGTCAATGCAATCAGTCACATTTCTTTTATCATGGTAGTATGCTGTTCAAAGGTTTTTGAGCAAAACGTGTAACAACTATTGCTTTCTATGGTCTGGCTTGACAATTCAGCTGTCGCCAGACAATTATGTGAGAACCATGAAGAAAGTGTTTGGCTCCACCCACATGTTGGGAGCCAGGAGTACATGTACTGATTGGCCAGAAATTGCGCGCTTTCACAATAAATTGCTTGCCCTCCACATAGCTGTGATCATTTTGTTTATTTATCAAGCTGCCTGAACTTGAACTTTCAGGGTCACACATGACAGCGTAATGCTATTGAAGTGTCTTAGATAACTAGGGTAGAAGGCAGTCGTTAACGTACATGGATTTTTATGTCTAGCTTGATTGCATTTTTAAGCCAGACCTATTGGCATTGCCAATGCTTGTTGAAGTATTTGAGTCAACACGAAGGTTAATTCAAAGATAACGCTAAAGGCATCTACAAGTATTCACCCAATAGAGTTTTGTCATAAGCTGTGTCAAATTGTGAATCTCAAAGTATGTTGGACCAGTAACAATGGTCAAACGCTGACAGAGCTTAAATACAACTATAGGTTGTATTTTGGAGATTATACTGTGTTGACTTTTTGAGAAAGTGCTTATAAATGAAGATTAATTGTTGAAAATTAGGATGGATTAAAACAGTTGTACTAGGCTCTTTTCCAAGAATATGTTTGCAAAATACACAGCAAGTGGTGCTTTTTAAAGCATTTTGGCAAACACTAAGGGGCTTATTTACAAGCTCTGTACGCCGCCGGAATGTCACTTTTTGTGACATTCCAGTGGCGCACAGGGCTTAGCGTGGCTTTTCATGGCCTCGTAGATATATAATAAGGCAAAGCAGCATAAGTCGCTGCCTTGCCTTACTCTGTGTTAAAGAGGTGTTCCGTGGCTGTTGCAGTGGGAGTTCCTGCGCAACACCCATGGACTTTGACGCTGCCCCAGATTTACAATATCTCGTAAACCTGGGGCAGTGCCAAAACCTTGCGCCTCTCTAAAGCAGGCGTAACGAGGAGAAATGTTTACATTTCTCCTCGTTGTTTCCTCTTTCCACATGTGCAGCAAACATACAACAAGGAAAACACCTCTCTTGATTGTTTTTATGCAGGAGGTGTCCCTTCCTGAACAAAAACAATCATGCTTGCAACACAGACACACTTGCACCATGGTGCAAGGGTACCTGCGTTGGCGCACGGCTGCTAGTTGTGCGCCAGCACTGGCTGAAAGGACAGGAATGCACTGTATCTTGGAAATATGGTGCATTCCTGCCCTTTCTAATTGGTGTAGGGCAGCGCAGCAAGAAGCCTTGCGGTGCTCCCCTATGCCAATTTCTCGTAAAATTGGCTAATAACCGCATCAATTCTATAGAAGATTTGACAAAAATGTATGTACCACTACCTAGTATATGTCTATACCACTTTCCCATGTTGGGAACAATAACATATGTTCTAGTGTGTACTGTGGGTGCAGGGAGAGTCAGAGAGTTTCAGAAGATAGTCTTGGAAAGCAGAAGATAGTCAATGTAAAGGAAGTGTACAGACAAACAACAGGTGTTGTCACAGCTGAAAGCATGTTGAGAGATCACACTGTTCTGTTCTGGAGACCACTTTATGAAAAGCAGAATATGTTAATATTGCTGTCATTCATAGAAAGCATGTCTGCCATCAAAATTACAGGATCTAGCCACCCCTATCCATTACAAGCCAAAGCTAGTCTAGTCTGATCTTGCCTGAAACTGTGCAGTATGACTCATTTCTAGAGAATATGAAACACAACCTGAATACAACGTCAATAAGCCTCTTTGCCTCAGGCCAAAGGGTACCCCAAAACCATCAAGTTTGCCCAGATTCTCAATGTGCTACGGGACCATACTCGTGGTAGTAAGCACAAATGCACAAAACACATCATAACCCTCGGCTCAAAGCTGGTGAAGCTATTACTTTTATGGCTTGATGGCAGAATTCTCCTCATTTTTTAGCTCTATTGCGACATTATAGATCGGTCTGATTGTGCTCACAGGGAGGAATGCATGCCAAAATGCTAAAAAAAAAAAAAAAAAGTCCTACACAAGAAATAACGAGCGTCAAAATGAGGTGTCATAAAGACAAAGCGAAGGAGGCAGTCTTGGAGAGACCAGTTAAAACTGCAGACGTTTAAACTAAAAACAACGGAGAGTAACTCACAATTATCTTAACAAGGTCAATCGTATTCAATAACAATCAATAACATGACATGGCTACTGGGTAAATCATTCCTCCGAAAGTGGCGACGTGGTGCTAAAATTTTCTCCAGGAAATAGCAGATTTTCTGTTAACATTGTACGCTAAAGGAGGCCCTGTTTGTTCACATAATTAAAGACCGTTGCCTGCAGTGAATTTATTAGTATAGAGCGTAACTAGACCGGTATGGTCCACAGGGACTGCCGAATGAAAAAGAAAACTTAAATCAATGGGGTGACTGCAGCTCCAGAGCTCTAGGGCATTTCATGATAAGTATTAGATGTACAGTTCTAACAAAGAGAAATTACTACTCCAAAATATAATGGTGCTAAACTAACAAACTTCCATAAGATAATTGGTTAAATCTGCCCTCTCAGGGATTCAAGCCCCAAATCTTCACATCACAGCAGACTCAGCGTGGCTGAGAAATACCTATTTCCAGTTCCTTAGCATACGAAGTACAAGGGGAAGCTCTTTTTCTATTTCAACAAAGTCATTTTATCAAGCACCAGCAGAAGGTAGTCATGGTGCCTGCCCTCCATAACAGTCAGAGACAAAGGAAAGCATGGACCCTTGAGAAGGGAGGAGAACCACGCAATAGACAGTGGCAGGAATAAGAACAGCTAAAACAGAGCTTACGCCAAAAGGAACTCCCTACAACAGAACTAGGTAGGGGAGGATAATTGAATCAGACTTGAGACAAGTAAACTTCTGAAACAGACCAAATGCTCTAAGGAGCTCTAACACTGGACTGAAATCCAAATTCCTAAAGGAGGCACAAAAACTGTTCTGGATGAGATACTCATGCCTATAACTGGAAGACTTGAATGCTCTGCGTCAGTAAACGTCTTCCCTTTTGTAACATGATAATTATAGAAACAAAATAAAAGATTCTAACTTTAGAAATTGAACAGCACGATTTTCCATAAGGTCTAACAATTGGAGGATGTGAGGAAATTCCCAGAATGCGGTAGAACTGGAAGAAAATAAAATTCAGCATGTGAATTGAGGGGCCAGATCAAAATACAGGCTAGCAGCCCCGCTGTGCCCTCGTGGCTACAATCCTGATACAAATAGCAAATGGAAGTTTTTTCCCGATACAAAGTTCGATAACACAAACACATATAGTAACTCAGTAAATAATAAATGCGTTTAAGTAAACAATTATTAAGGAATAATTCCTTATCAAAGCGCTCTGAATGCAGACCGGCCACAGAGCGCTGAGAGGGGGAGCCCTACAGCAAGCTGGCCTCGAGCACCCACCAAGGAGCCCCTCTAGATGTTGCACCTCTGAGGTACTATACTAGGCAGAAATCTCAAGCCGTCCTTTGTTGCCATCTCCGGTTCAATTCTACCACCCGAGCACAGGATTGTTCTCGAAACAAAAACTTTTTGATTTCATTGATAAAGGAATCCTTCCTATTTCCAAAGACCACTAACCTCAGAGAGAAGAGTGAATAAACTGTCTATTCGGGGATATGCCCAATAGAACGAAGCCTTGAAAAAGCCCCAGGCCTACTCCGAGCTCGGGGCGAAACACGTATTGGCAGTCAAAAAAGAAAGGCAGAACTTAATAAATGTTTTCTAAAACTTATTCAATATCCACTTAGTTATTATACTCTTTTTAATTATATAAACTAGTATCAGATGAAAAACTTGAACATTTGCTAGCATTACTGCATTGTGGCGCTTTCATTCTGTCATACATAGCTCCAACCAAAATGGGTCTGTTGATTACAGATGGGCATAAACAACTGAAGCATATGACCCGAGAGTGGTAAAGAACTGACAACCATTGTGTCATGTCTACAATATTCCATTGCGGAGAAGAAACGGCTTTGAAAATATCTACTAAATACATAAAATGTCACCTCCAATGACGGTGCCCAACAACCGAAGCATGGGCCCCTGGCAAAGAGAGTGCCTGCAGCAATGGGATAACATTCTGGAAGTGGCAGTGCAAATATGAAACAAAGGAAACCATCTCAGGGATTTGTTTGGGTCTGACGGCCGAAGTTTGATCTGAACATCTTCTAGACAAAGACAGAAACATGCAAGATTTAAGGAGTCTCTTAACTATGTGACACTTTAACCCCAGGATAAACAAGCATTGGCAAAGTCAATAGATCTGGAGCTGGCTGCCTGTCTTTTGGCTTTGTTATTGCTTGTTTCGTTTGGTCATGGTATTTGTAAAACTTTATTGCTGGGGATCTGTCGGGCCCTCGCCAATATAACATAAAACATTGGTTAAAAGCTAAAATATTTCTTTGGTTTCAAAAAGCATACCTTGCCATATTGCTCCCTGGTACTAAAGGAAAAGACTTTGTTTTTGTTCTGAAAAAGCAGAATGTCGTCACTCACAGTGAAGTTAGCCACTGGCTGACGTTAGTGACCCACTGCCCCATGCTGTAGGGGGCGGAAGAAAATGTGATTGACACATTAATAAATCAATGGATGAAGATGGCTGACTGAAAACCCCTATAAATAAGTATGTTAAACATATTTTACTAAAGTCAAAGGGTCGTGTCTAAGCCAGACCTAAAAATAAACTGTGAATGTTATACTTTCAACAGCTATTACAAGGGTAGCCTTGCTAGCGTTTGTCACGTACACAAATTCAAAGACAACAGTCCCAGTCGGACATTGTATAGTAACTAAATATTTCCCAGTGAGGGGGTGCTTATTCGTAATACCATCCTGCTGCTAGAGGCTGAAACAGCATTCAGCTGTGATAAACAAGAGCCAAAAATTTGGTAGCAATACAAATACAGTAAAGATGAAGGATAGCATTCATAACCTAATTCCTTGACAGAATATTATGGCAAACATTGTCAAGTCAAACTAGTTATACTTGGCCTGCATGTTTATTAACCAAACCTGGCCTGCTATACAAACGTCTATACATATAGGTTGTATGTTGTCCACTTGTGATGGTTTAATTTTTCTTGTAAGTATATCAAAACTGAAGGGGTTAAAAGAGAATGTATATACACAAATGTATAGTATAAGATATAAGTATAAGATATATATATATATATCTATATATCCATCCAACAAGTTGCCCTGAGGCGAGAAGACGCACACAGCAGGAAGATGTAAAATCATTTATTATTGGAACCAACGTGCCCAGTCCAAAAGTTCATATCTTCTCCTTTACTTACGCGTTTCAGAGCAGTGATGCTCCTTCATCAGAGGAAAATTGCAAATCAACGGAAATGCTTCTCACAGGTACTTTATACCGCATGCGCTGAGTTAATTGCCCACACATGGGCTGAATAAAGGCATGCTGGTACCTGTAGTTCGTGATAATTGAGGCAAGTGTTCCCCCAGTGGGTTCCGTTGAATAAAACAACCATAAAAACAAATAACACCCAGGTGGGCCTCCGGGCCGGGGAAACTGGTGATATAAGTTCCTGCCCTGCTGCGCCCTCAATGTGACGCGAAACTTTTTCTCATCGAGGGCCCCACGCCGAAAATGTCGTGGTGCGTCTATATATATATACATATATATATATGCATTTTTGAAAGAGAGATCGGGCACTCACAGGAACATTTAGCCATTAAATTTTTTAATATGCCATTCACGAAAAACACTCTGACAAACGCGTTTCAGCGTTAAGCCTTTGTCAATGTCGGTTACCATGGCTACCTTCCGGTTATTTAATCACCATTAGCCATTACCATTGGTCAGTCTGTCTAATCCATGAAACAAAAGACAGACTGTTATACCTTGTAACATGGCGGCCATGTTTGAGTGGGTAAACAATTATCAAATTATCATCCATTTGACATTTCACCTTTTTCTCTTTTCACTTTTTTCACCTGTGACCCTGATTTACCTATATAATTTACATTTTTTAATTAACATTTTTTAATTCATGTCATTCCTTTTTCAATTTATTCATTGATTTAATCTTTATCGATATGAATCTTTTGGCAGTTTTAATGAAGCTCACTCGTGTCTCCTAAACTTAATGATTATGCGCAGCATATGCCTACCATATATCTTAATAGTGGCATTCCATATTCAATCAATTCCTTCATTTTTATGTCTATCAATATAAACATTTAAATAATTCCAAATTTCTTGTAGCTAATTGCGCCCTGAATGGGCAATGTATCACCTCTCTATGTATTGCGGGAAAATTCTCCCAGGGTCTCTACTTTATCCTATGTGTACCCACATCCCTTCATCGCTGTTTAATCCTTTTGGTGCTAGGGTCCACATTGCTATTATGTACTTTGATTCCAGTTGGCGTAATTTTCGAACTCTGTCTCCTCCTCTTTCATTCAAAGTGATCAGGTCTCTGTTCCCCTGATGTACTGTCTGAAAATGTCTAGCGTCAGGATATGTAATGTCTGCATTCGATATATCGGGCATGTGTTCCAACACTCTCTTTTTGGCCACATGCACTGTGCTGCCAATATATTTACATCCACATGGACAGACCAGGCAATAGACCACAAAGCTGGAGTTGCAATAAAGCAGTTTCGTGATCATTTTCTTTTTCTCCCCTGGGACCTCATATTCCTTAACTTTCATGCTGTATTTGCATGCCTTACATTTTAAACAGGGATAAAAGCCTATGATCTTAGGTTTTTTGAACTGTTTCAATGAGAAATGGCTATGCACTGGCATGTCCTTAAGGGAGGTACCGCTCCTGTACGTGACTACAGGTCTAGAAGGTAGAGTGGTGCCTAAACAAGGCCTGCTTTGAGAATATTCCAATTATTTTTCAAAATATTGTAAAAGTGTGTTGAGTCGGTCGAATAATCTGTGATTAATCTCATCACACTATTCCCTGTGTTTTCACCCCTGTCTTTCTTCTTTAGAAGGTTATTTCTCTCCAATTTACCCACCCCGTGTTCTGCTGTTTGTAATGTCTTCATCGGATACCCTCTAGATCTGAATCTGCATAAGGCCTCCTCTTTGGATTTCGTATAGGTTTCAGATACCGAACAATTGTGTTTGATACGCAGCAGTTCTCCAAATGGTATGCTGTCTATCAAGCTTCTTGGAGGTTGACTCCTTGCATGGAGCACTCTATACCCTGATATTGGCTTTCTATACAATGTAGTTTGCAATTTATCATCCTGTACATACACTGTCAGATCGAGGAATGGCACTTATGTATCACTGATGTGGCTGGTGAATTCTAAATTTAAGGAATTCTGATTTATTTTCCTAATATACTCTTCAACAGATTCCCATGAGCCTCTCATACCAGGAATAAATTGTCTATGTATCGTACCCAGATCTCTATGCTCTCCATCCATTTCTCATTTTCATCTGCCCAGGCTACGTTCTTCTCCCACCAGCCCACGAATAAATTTGCGTAGCTGGGGGCGAAGCACGTACCCATCGCAATTCCCTGTTTCTGTCTGTATAGTTGTCCTGCAAATAGGAAAATGTTATTATTGAGACAGAATGCAATAAGCTCCAGTAGCATCATATTATGTTCTTGTAATTTTAAGGGGCGGTTCCTTAAAAAATATTCCACTGCCTTTAACCCTTGTATGTGTGCTATACAATTGTAAAGACTTGTTATGTCCAAGGTAATAAGCAGAAAGTCAGCTTCCCATTGAATGTTTTCAATCATCCTCATAAAATCTGTGGTGTCATTAATATACAAACTGAGATCTTTCACCAGTGGAGACAAGAAATAGGCCACATATTCCGATGTTTTCTCCAGTAGGTTTCCCTTAGATGAAACAATTGGTCTCCCTGGTGGTGTTAGTGGATCCTTGTGGATTTTTGAAAGATGATAAAATGCTGGTATATCTGGATATTCTACTGCAAGGTAGCAATATTCATCGTACCCCAATATGCCTCGATCTCGCCATTTTTGGAGTAAGCTATAAAAGTTTAATATATTTCTGTATATTTTTCTTTGGTGATCTGTTCATAGCAAGTTGCATCTTGCAGTTGTCTCTGAGTTTGCTGTAGATATTGTTCCTTGGCTTGCAAGACAATGTTTCCCCCTTTATCTGAGGGTTTTATAATCACATTATTGTTGTTCTTTAGACAAAGAACCGCTTCCCATTGTTTCTTGGTTAAATTACGTCTTTTGTTTAGCTCTTTCTTATGCCTGTTATGCCCACTTTTCTTTTTTATACTTGTCCAATTCTTTGATAACTGCTTCCTGGAAACATTCAATCGCATCATGGGTTGTTTTAGGAATAAACCTAGATTTTGGTGTAAATCCACTTCTTTCTGTATCTTGTGTAATTCCAGCTAATTCCAAGGTGTCCAAGATTGCTTCTGAAGTGTCTTTGCCTGGGTCTGTTATGCTTCCCTCAAGTTCCTCTAGGGCTTGTAGGGTCTGCAAATCCCCACCTACCAGAATTGCCGTGGGTTTTGTTGGCATTTCTATTGGAACAGTCTTGTCTTTAGGATGCATTAAGTGAATCTTTTGTAATTTTAATTTTCTAACATATTAAAAAATGTTAATTAAAAAATTTAAATCATATGGGTAAATCAGGGTCACCAGTGAAAAAAGTGAAAAGAGAAAAAGGTGGAATGTCAAATGGATGATAATTTGATATATGTTTACCCACTCAAAGATGGCCGCCATGTTACAAGGTATAACAGTCTGTCTTTTGTTTCATGGATTAGACAGACTGACCAATGGTAATGGCTAATGGTGATTAAATAACCGGAAGGTAGCCATGGCTTACCGACATTGACAAAGGCTGAACGCCGAAACGCATTTGTCGGAGTGTTTTTCGTGGATGGCATATTCAAAAATGTAATGGCTAAATGTTCCCATGAGTGCGTGATCTCTCTTTGAAAAAATGCACATACGAGTGATTACCATCATCACCTCGCAGCACCCACCGTGCTAGTGGCACGACAACAAACAGGCGTAATTGACTAAACGGATATATATATATATACATATATATATATAATATATTACTGGTCAGTGGTTATCTAATAACATGGAAATACACCAAAGACCAGGGTTCAAAATCAGTAAGACAGCTATACTCACTTTACAAATAGAAAATTAAATGATGACATATATATAAGGTAATTTTTTATAAAACAGTACATGTGCTGCAGTGGTATGATATACCTAGGTATACAGTGCATGAAACTTACTAGTGCAATTGCCGTGCTCTCACGGAGGACATGTAAGTGATTATGGTTAAATATGCATCTTGCAGGTCGGTAAAAGCTTGGGTATAGATAGAAATTTGAATTAGAACCTACCAAATAATTTAGCTTGTTCTTTAACTAAAATAGTAGCTTGTTTGAAATAATACAAGGCCCTGCCTGGTGTACAGATATGCTCCCCTGCCCTGAGTTCCAGACCGTGTGTATGTAGCATCCTGATTTCTGATTGTACCCCTCGATTCACACAAACCTAATGTGTGCACAGAGGCCTGGGTCTGCCACTGACTTGAATCATGTCCTGGATCTGTCCTTTGATATGGGGGAGGAGAAGCACACCAAGCATGTCTTCGTTGTACAGACAGTGGACTTCTGTCCCTGTCATGGGTGTAGTACGTGGAGTGGTGATGGCAGTGTACCATGTGTTGTGAATCCATAGTTGGGACCAGACCTTTTTATCTGTGTCACTGAAGTTGAGGATTACGGGCCTCATGTAAAGTTCTGCTTCTATGCTCTAACCCAAATGCTAAGGCTAATATAACAAAGTGTATGTTGTGCGTGATTGTGTATGTGACCTGCATGTTCCATGAATGGTGTGTATAAGTGAACCTGACTAATGGAGGCCAGTGTGATTCATTTTGGATACCCCAATCCTTGCCTTGTGCACATGATGGAGGTGCAGTTGTTTTCCTGGACAGTAGAAATGCATTTCTGACATTCCTGAGAGAGTAGACACTGGGGTGAGGAAAGAGGAGACAAGGCTCATTTAGAAATTCAATAAGGCATTTTGCCAAGAGGAACTGCTGATTAGTGTTTCTGAATTACACCCATTTGGTAGATGAAGATCGTGACGAGTGAGACTGCAGTCTCTGAATGGTTCAAAGTGAAAGGAACCCCTTAGGTGAGCGTAGAATTTTGTCTTTCACATGGTTACTCTTCAGTGTGGCTGATGACAGTTAGGTGCAGAAAGTTCAAACCTCTTTGTGCCACTGTTGTGGTTGTTCCTGGTTGGAGGCTACTCTCCCAGGGGCATCACTCTACACAAAGCCTGTGTCTGGACAGCAGCTTAGAGAAGATGTTTGAAAGGAGAATCACCCCAAATTGTTTCTGAAAGTGCAGGTAGTGGATTCACATTTCCTGTATGCTTTGATTGAGTAAACGTTGGACCAACTTATTGTTCCAGTTCCAAGTTCTGTATGACCACGGAAGGCAGTGCTTCGTAGACTACTCAGATTACTGCTGTGCAACCAGAGTTGGTGGCTATCTGACATCCACCTTCCCAGAGGTAAGGGGACATCTTCTAAATTCATCCCTTGCAACACCAGCTGGGCAGCATGGCCAGAGATACACATTAACAGGATGGAGCACGATTGAGAAAAGAAGTATCCGATCATATAAGTCCTTTTGCCCATACCACATCACATGGGCAAACTAGCATTAGAAATGCAGGGTACTGGTGATCTGCCTCAAAAAGAGGCTTTGTCCTAAGTATATAGATACTAATACCTCCTGTTAGACCTGTCATCCTTGGCGTGGGTTTCCCCTGTATTTTTGCCTTTGCCTCCTGTGTTTTTACTGTGTGTTGGACTTCGATTTGCTGGTCTAAATGCTTTGGGCACTTTGCCACTGCTGTTCAGTGCCAAAGTGCAAGTGCTCCCTCTGTAAAGGGTTGTCATTGAATAGCGTTGCCACAATTGGCTTATTTGGTTTACTGATAAGTCCCTAGTACAGTGCACTGTGTGTGCCCAGGGCCTGTAAACCAAATGCTGCTAGTGGGCTTGCAGCACAGGTTGTGCCCCCCACACAAGCAGCCTTGCAAAAGGGTCTCAGGCCTGCCATTGCAGTGCCTGTGTGCAGTTCATACTGCCATGTCGACCTGACAAGTGCACCCACTTTCAAGGCCCTAACCTTCCTTTTTCTTACATGTGAGTCACCCCTAAGGCAGGCCAAAGGTACCCCTTTGGGCAGGGTGCAGTGTATGTGAAAGGAAGGACATGCCCTGATGTGTGTGGCATGTCCTGATAGTGAAATACTGCCAAATTCGTTTTCACTATTGAAAGGCTATCTATCCCATAGGATAGAATGGGGTGTTTAATTATAACATCTTATAAGTATAACTGCCCATGGGAACAAGATAGGAAAATGGAGTTTAGTATGCCTGAACTCAGAATCTAAAGATGCTTTAGTAAGGACGGTTTTTACATTCTCGGTTTGAAAATACCACTTTTAGAATGTAGGTATTTTAATGCTTAGCCATCCAGTGTGCCTCTGCTAGGTTTGTGTATTGACTGTCTGGCTTTGGAGTGGCCGGGGCTGGGGATGTGCATTCTGTTCAGACAGCCACTTGGGGGGTGAGGTGTGTCCTGCCTTTCCAGGGTGAGTCAGCGCTGGGCTGAATAGACCTGGGCTGCATTCATAGTAGGGGGAGGAGATTTTTTTCACACCTGAATGGGCCTGGTCTGCCTGGGACAATACTGTCTCCACATCCTGCCAGGCAGTTGCACCAGAGAGGACAGAACTGGTTCTGGCTGGGCAAAGACACTCTCTGCCTCCAGAGAACAAAGGAATTTGTGCTATAAAAAGTGGGGCCCAGACCCCTGAACTTTAGATCACTTTCGGACTTCAAGAGGAACCTCTGCCAAGGAGAAGAGCTGGAAGAAACTGGAGGAGGAGTACTGCCCCTTTGCTGTGTGTTGTCTGGGGTTGGCCTGCAGTTGCTCTTTCTGCCAAGGAGAGGAACTGTGTGTGTATTCTGCTTGACAAAGTATCTCCAAGGGCTTGAGGTAGAGCTTGCCCCCTGTTCAAGAAGTCTCAGGAACAGCAAAGACTTCCCCATCCTTCTGGGAACCGTCTCTGGAACCGCTAGTTTCAGTCACCGCCGAAGAAAAGAGCAGCCAACTCTGTCACGAGTCCGTCGCTGGTTCCGTGTCCTGAAGGCACCGCTGCACTTCGCACCGCATCGTTGGTCTCACCGACGCTGCTGGGCGACCGTCACCGAGCCATTGCTTGCACCACGTCCTGTGGACACCGCACTTCGCACCGCCTCGCTTCACTCTACCCGGACGTCACCGACACACGTCGCTGCCCGACCCGAACACCGACCGGTTCCGTCGCCTGCTTCGGTACCTGTCAGCACCGCATCGAGCACGGCCTCACTCCGCATCGCAAGCCTTGGCCTCACCGACGCCGCTGGATGACCGTCACCAAGCCGCTGCCTGCACCGCGCCTTGAGGGCACCACACGCTGCACCGCTTCATTTCACCGCGATGGTTGCCCCTACGACTCCATTGAGAATGGCCGCAACGAGAAAGGTACTGTTTACGAGTCTGTCGATGGTTTAGCTGGTCCGTACCGACACGGTCGGCTGGAACTGTTAGACTCTGTCGTTTTCAGGACCGCGGTAGCCCCGGGCGGAGCTACTGACTCGGAAGAATTGTGTTTTTCAGCTTTTTGTTCAATTTAAAGGTTATCTTGCAAAGTAACTATTTTTACAATGTTGTACGTTGGGTTTTTGTCGTATTTGGTCTTGTTTGTTTAGATAAAGTTTTGCTTATTTTTCTAAACTGGTGTGTTGTCCATTTGTAGTGTTTTCACTGTGTTGCTATATGCATGCACAAATGCTTTACACACTGTCTCTGAGATAAGCCTGTCTGCTCGTGCCAAGCTACAAAGGGGGTGAGCAGGGGTTATTTTAGAAGTGTACCCCCCTTACCCTGACTAGGAAGAAGGGTCCCTACTTGGACAAAGGTACCTACCTCTGCCAACTAGAGACTCCCATATTTAACACCTCCCTAATACTATCCTATATTATAAAACGTGGCCATTAAGTACAAACGGGTGGGCTCTTTTTTATTTAAAATAATAGTCAGACATCTCTTGTCATGTATTGATGTCTAATCTCCACATATTTTGGCAGCATATTTATTACATTACTTCGAGCCAGTGATCCAGCGGGTTACTAACAACGAACATTCATACACAAAATAATCACTTGGGCCCATACATTCATACTAAGCTAGCAATTTTCCGCTGGTGGGTCAGTTGTACTCTTTATCAAAATCCCTGCTACCAATTACTTTTCTGATTGAAGAGTAATGACTTACCAATGGACCCCTTGCTAATTGGGAAGTTTAAAATGAGTGACGTTCTATACAATTCATAATTTCTGAAATAATCACTGAGTCAGGAAGTTTTAAAATGTTTATCTAAAGATCTAGCAGAGTAAAATACAGAACCACATGATACTTAAATCGTATATCAAGGATGAAGCATAATAACCAATTTGATCAATGACGGTCCCTCAGAAAAGGAGAAGATAGAGACAGCAGCGCAACTAAGGGTTGCATTTATATTTACCTAAAGTGCGAGAACCAAACCCCTTGGCCAAGGAGTTGGAAAGATAGGACCCTGGAAGGATGAAGAGCAAAGACCTCCTCCCGGATCAGGACAGGACCGGTGACCTCTCTATCAACAACGCCTGCATCGTTCCCCTCTCTGGTACTTCGCTTCTCCTCGAATTCTCCCGTGTCTTCCTTCTAAGGTACTCCGCCGCCCCCACCTCAGGACCTCTCTGGACAGCGGTTCGGTCTGCAATCGATCAGCTCGTTGTGGATCTCGAACCTCTAACTCTAACTAATTCGCTAGTACTATATCTATTATACCCTTCTACGCCCATGTACCTCCCCTAAATGTTGCAGAATTATGGGCCCACTATTTCTGATTGGACGGGGACAGGGGGTTGATCCTCACACCACATTGATTTAATTAATTTTTCTTAAAGCCCATTGTTTTAAAATACCGCCCATCACAATTAATAAATTTGCTTTATTTCCCACCCGTCTCACGACAAATTTTATACATTGTTCATATAAATTGTTGCTATTCGGTAGAGACATCGTGGGTACAGTAATATTGGCCATCAGGTCACGGCCTTGGACGACGTCCAGGTTGACTTCATCCTTTGTTTCTCTCTGGGCAGCCATTCAGGGAGCATGCGCAGAACCATTGTCACACGAGTTTTCAGTTCACCAACCCCAGGCCCAATTTACAAACTAATGAAAAGTCAAAGAAGAAAATATTAAAATCACAAATAAATTGTTTCACTGTATTCCCACTCTTTCTACTCTATCCCCATTTACTTATAAATTCTATCCCGCATTAATAGCGTTAGAATACCACAGTTTAATTGCAACATGAGAGCAAGCTGTAGCACGTGAAAACATAAAGCGGCCATTTTAATGCACACTGCGCAGAAGCAAGAATTTCCCTCCAAGCAAAGAAAGACGTCACACCATGTGATATGGTTGAGACATGCGCAATAGGGTTCCCGCGCTTTAGCGGCCATTTTAGAATAGACAAGCGTTACTTGTTAGTTTAAACACATAGGCAAGCTTCCTTACTACTTATATTTGTGTATGCAATTATTAGTATGAACAATACAAAGTTTAATACATTAATACTTGTGAGAAGATTGCATCCGAGCAAGTCTCATTTGTGAGTCCTTGCTCCATCAATCCCATCTCTGATGGCGTTTCTGAGCCATCAATTACTACCCACAACCAGATGCCAACTTTTAGCATAAAATAGTTTCACTTTCATTTTTACACTTTCTATTTTTCACATCCCCTTTCAGTTTCTTGTATAATTCACTTCTCAAATCTTCAAGTTCAATTTCGTCAAACTTTCGCTTCTTCCCTTTTCCTGTCACATTATACGATTCATTCTTTCTACAACATTTGCACCATATTATTATTGACAGTACTATTATTGCTATCCCTGCTAAGGGTACTAATATTTGACCTATAAGTCCTTTTCCTACATTAGCAAACCAGGTACCAATTGACGCAATACTATTTGTCAATCTTTCCCATACACTATCAACTTCCAGTGGTTTTAGTTCTTTCTCAAGTTTAGTTATATTTTGTATATACGTTCCAATTTCTGCACTTTTATCAGGTATGTAAGTGCAACAGTGTTTCGTCTTCAATAATTTACAGACTCCACCCTCTTTTGCCAATATAATATCAAGAGCAAGTCGATTTTGCATAACCATAGATCTAATCGCAACCATCTCCGCATTAATCATTAGAAATCCTCCAGCAGTGTCAGTTGATAAACGATCAACCACTGTAGATAATTTACATATTTTCCTTGAGTTCAGAATTATTCCCACTGAAGGTATCAATGCACCAAATATATCACCTACAATTTCTGAAAAACTAGCTCTTTTTCTACGTGTTAATTCACTAGTATTTTCATTGCTGCCAGTGTTTCTTTTTACGTGGTATATTTTTGGAAATACTATTCCAAAATAACAACTTCCATACCACCGTGCAGGAAGCCTAAAGTAAGCCTTATTCCCACACACATAATAGATTCCAGGAAAAACTGAATCTGTTCCTCCTTTGAGTCCCCAACCTCCAAGAATTAAGAAATTGTGTTCACATTCACTGGTACCGATGAAAACATTGTTATACTCAGTCTTTAACCTATGTAGACAAATTTTCCCTGTCTTTACAAAATCTAGAGCCATAGCAGCTTGAGCCTTGCCAGGTGTGTAACTACCCTCTTTCTCAGCCCAAGGTGGCAGATGAGCCTTACGCTCAGACGCTTTCTTCTGGAAATCTTGTCTTCTATTCTCCACTAAATTCAAAAATATCTTTTCTTCTTCATGTAATGAACATGTTAGATTGCTTCTATGTGCATGTGTTATGTCTATTGATTTCATTGTTAAGAAAAATTCTCCCATAAACTGTGCATCTTTACTACTAAGCACTGGATTCATATTCTTTCGAATCGGAACCTCAGAAAATATCACATCTATATTTGAATAATAATACTGAAGTCGCCCTGTTCTATAAAATAAACTAGTCAGTACACTACATGATATGCCATAGGTTAATGGCAAGTGATGATACGTTAACCCTTCTGCTACTGATTCAGGTAGTTTCATACAGACATAACAATTACTAACTTCCATGGTATCTACATATTGAAACAATAATTTTGTGAAAACATTCAGACTAGTGTCATTATCTGTTACTTCATGATGAAATTCTGGTTCATCTTCTGCCTTTAGTTCTACTCTATTACTTTTCAAGTTATCTGTCCTTTCCTTTGTTTCGTTGTTAATCTTTTTATCTATTATCATAAGGTAAGGAATTGCTACGATCACAACTAACCATACTATAAGCATCACTACCAGATTGCATATGCATATAGCACAGCATCTTTTACAACCTTTCTGCTTTGGTCTCCCAGTAACTCTATCGTCAGGCATTTTTGACAAGGAAGATTGCTCTTCTTATCGTATTCTTCAAGTCTCTTTACGTTCTCAAGGTGGTTTTATTTCTTTTTCATAAGTCAGTTCCGCACTTGTTCCTTCGTCACCACTTTCACTTGATTCTGAGCTCTCGTAATCTTCAAGGATGATATAAGTCCAATCAGGACCTTTAAATTTGTTGTTCACAAGTTTCAGTCTTTTGCTTCTTCGTTTTTCACTTTTACCTTCTTGTCCCGTTTGGCTTGTTACTTCGTTCACTTGTTCTGGATCTTCACTTCTGGTTGTTATGTGGTATTTTACTCTTTTAATGACACTAGGCCAATGATCACCTTTTCTTGTTCTCTTCGTTTGCACTGTCCCTTCACTTTCTTCTTCAGAAATTGTTTTATTTTCAATGTTTGGCACCGTTTCGATTTCTTCAATTTCAGTTTCTTCTGCTATTTGTTCTTTTTCAGGCCTTATTTGTTTTTCTTCAGCTGCTCCACTGTGAGTCTCTAGTAACTGATCTTGTTCTTGATTTACGTTTTCATGCTCGAGATTCTCGAGGTCTTCTGTTTGAATGTATTTTCCTAGATCTAACTGATTCTGATCAGGGCTTATTGCACTTTGTACTTCTGCAGCCTGACCGCGTTCTTCTAGACCTGTCTGTCCCTGCTCAAAATTTGTTGGTTCTTCGTTAATTTGAGCCCAGTTTCCTCTCCCTATCTGGTCCTGCTCAGGTTCTCTTATTGTCTCTTCTTTTTCTTCCTGAGCTGCTTCTTCTTCACCTATCTGATCTTCTTCAATTTCTTCCAAATGTGCTTGACTTCTTGTTCTGTGGTAAACTTCAGGAATTTCCACCACTGGTATCCTATCCTGACTTGTTCTCGGTTGTTCTTCTTCAGCTTCCCTCGAATCTCGGACCTGAGATTCTTCAGCTGGGCAACCTTCAGCTTCCTCAGTTATCGGTGCTGTCTGAGGATTTTCTTCTTCCGGGTCTGGTACTCTTTTGGTGTGGCTTACATGAATCCAATTAGGAAATCCTGCACACTTCACTGCTGTGTTCGTAACCAGTATGACCTGACAAGGTTTGTCCCACCTGGGTGATAGACACGTTTCTCTGGTGTGATTCTTCACTACCACCCAATCACCGGGATTCAGATCATGTTCTTGTTCAGGCTGCCTGGAAACTGCGTCTTCTCCAACCTGGTGAGAGACAGAACGCACTAGGTCAGCCAATCCTTTGCAATAATCCAGAACCATATCATCAGATATATTCAGCAGTTTATTTGTAGGAACATGTGCTTGTCTCATGGCTCTTCCCATCATTATTTCATGTGGACTCAATCCGGTATTTCTATCCGGGATGCTTCTGAGTCCCATTAAAACAAGTGGCAATGCATCCGGCCAATCTAGCGATGTTGATGCGCACATTTTTCCCAGTCTGGATTTTATTGTGCCATTCACTTGTTCAACCACTCCAGAAGCCTCTGGACGATATGCACAGTGCAATTTTTGCTCAATTTGGAATGCTTCACAGATTATCTTAATCACCTCACTGTTAAAGTGCTTTCCTCTATCTGATTCCAAAGTTACTGGAAAACCAAATCTAGGAATGAGTTCTCGTAACAACAATTTTGCGACTGTTATACTGTCATTCCTTCTGGTAGGGTAAGCCTCCACCCACTTTGAAAACAGACACACTATGACGAGTACATATTTCAGTCCCCTACATGGTGGTAGCTGAATGAAATCTAGCTGCAATCTCACGAATGGACCCTCTGCCTTTCCGATCTTCCCAAACCCAATTACTGTTTTTCTTCCTGGATTATGCATTTGGCAAGTTAGACACCTCTGGCAAAGACTCTCTGCTACCGCCCTAAATCTTGGATTGTACCAATTTTGTCTGAAGAGCCTAATCATTGCATCTCTCCCTACATGGGTGTCTCCATGATACATTCTGGCCATTTGTGAAAGCAGACAGTCGGGCATGACTGGTCTGTCATCGGCATAAACCCATACATCGTCGTCTGCTCTTTGGGAACATCCCATTTTAATCCATGTATTCCTTTCACTCTCATCAGCATCATCTTGCAATCGTTTTACATCATTCCATGTTTCAGGAGGTGCATACAGCATAAGTTGGCAGCTGATTCCCATCCTTTCAACCCTTTTATTAACTGACAACCTGTTTTTGGCACAATGTTGAGCCACCAAGTCTGCATATCTGTTACCGACTACCACCCAGTTATCTCCTGACTGGTGTGCGGCACATTTCACCACAGCCAATTCTTTTGGTGATTGTATTGCCTCCAGTAGTTCTTTTACGAACTGTCCATTTTTAATGGGGGATCCTGAAGAAGTCATGAAATCCCTCTGCATCCATAGTTGGCCAAAATCATGCACAACCCCGTAACCATATTGACTATCTGTAAATATAGTTACTTTCTGGTTCCTCCCAATTTTGCAGGCTTTTATCAAAGAAATTAATTCAGCTACTTGTGCAGATTTTACTCCTGGTAAATAGGATGCTTCGACTATTCCAGTCAATTCACATACTGCATATGCTGCAGTTAGTTTACCATCTTCATGCCTTTGGCATGAACCATCAACAAACAGCTCCCTGTCTGGCTTCCTGAGGGGCAGTTCCTGGATATCAGGACGTGGTTTCGTACATAATTCTGTGACTTGTAAACAATCATGTTCTTCTTCATCATCTTTAACTTCCTCATGATATGGGTCTGGTAGTAAGGTAGCAGGATTTACTATTGTGCACCTTACAATAGTCACATTTTCAGCACCTAGTATTATTCTTTCATATTTAGTCAGCCGACTAGGAGTAAGATGCTGAGTTCGGGTTCTTGTCAACAGAATCACAACTGAGTGTGGAACAAACACTTTTACAGGGTGTCCCATTACAATTGACTCACTTTGTTCAATGCTCAAACATGTAGCCGCTACTGCTTTTAAGCAGCCTGGCAATGCGGCTGCCACTGGGTCCAATGTAGCAGAAAAATATGCTATAGGACGTCTGTCTAAACCATGTCTCTGGGTTAGGACTGAAAGTGCACAATTTTCTCTTTCTTGGCAGAATAATGCGAATTTTCTTTTATAATCAGGCATGCCTAGGGCAGGTGCTGCGCACAAAGCGTTTCTTAATTTTACAAAAGCTCCTATGCTCTCATCATCCCACTCAACTGGGTCCTTTGCCTTCTTTTTCGTCATTTGAATTAATGGCTTTGCTAACAGGGAAAATCCCAGTATCCATTGTCGACAATAACCTACTATTCCCAGGAACATTCTCACTTCGCGTTGGGAGACAGGCATTTGCATTTTCTTTATTAATTTTACTCTTTCAGCTGTTATTCTTCTTTTTCCCCTCTCAATCTGGTGTCCTAGATACTTAACTGCTGTTGTACAAAACTGCAACTTTTCAGGTGAAACTTTATGCCCTTCTTCAGCTAAATGATTTAATAATGCAATAGAGTCAACAACACAGTCCTCTCTGGTGTTAGATGCCACCAGTAAGTCGTCTATATACTGTACTAAGACTGAGCTTCCTGGCATCACTAGTTTCTCTAGGCACTTTTTCAATATCTGATTGAAGATGGAAGGACTCTCCGTGTACCCTTGAGGAACACGATTCCATACATAAACTTTGTTCTCAAATTTAAATGAAAATAAATACTGGCTATCTGGGTGCAATGGTATTGAAAAGAATGCTTGGCATAAATCAATCACAGTAAACCATCCTGCACTCCAAGGAATCTGGTATAGAATCACTGCAGGATTTGGCACTATAGGACAACATGGTTCCACAATCTTATTTATTTTGCATAGGTCTTGAACAATCCTATATTTTCCACTAGGTTTCTTCAGACCCATGATTGGTGAGTTACAAGGGCTACTCATTACTTCTTTTAGTATTCCTTGTTTTACCATTCTGTTAATTTCTTCAATTACTCCTGCTTTTACCTCTGCACTCATTTTGTACTGTCTGGTATTTGGAAAAATCGCACCTTCTTTTACCGTAATTTTAACAGGGTCTATTTTTGCCATAAGTCCTACTTCCTTTCCCGTGAAATCCCATACCATGGAATTCACTGTAGTTTTCAGTTCTTCTGGTAACTCGTCTTTTGTTATCAAAGAAAACATCTCATCTACTTCTGTACCTTGCTTTGCAATCATAAATTTATATACATGGTCTTCATCAGGGGTCTGCACTGCCACACCATCCGGTGTGCAGAAAATTGTGCAGTTCATTTTACATAACAAATCTCGACCCAATAAATTTACTGGACTGGAATCACACACTACAAATTGATACATTTCTCTAAAGTTTCCAATTTTTACTTCCATCGGTTCAGTAAGAGGTGTTCTAATCTTTCGATTAGCCACACCCACAACTTGGATAGCTTCTCCAGAGAGAGGAAGGTCTGGGATGTCTGCTGTTCTCACAGTAGACCTGGTAGCACCAGTGTCCAAAAGGAAGGTAATATCATTACCTTTCACATTCCCTTCAACATATGGACCTGACTGATCTACCGGTAAGGATGCACCAAGTACGCACTCCTTCTCCCCCTCTCCTAGGCACCGTCATTGGCTATAGGAACAAAAGTCGTCCTGTAAAAGAAATTGTGAGGTTACATAATCATTCTTACCACTTCCTCCTTGATATCCGACGTCTGTACCGTACTTTGCTCTGCTTACATTACCCTGTATAGGTGCAGGTGGCAACTGACTCTGAGGATTTACACCCTGCTGTGAGTCATTCTGCGTCTGTGGATTTAAATTTTAATTTGGGCCATTATTATTCCGAATCTTTTTACATTCATCCTTCCAATGCCCCAATTTTCCGCACCCGTGACAAGGAAACTTCTTTTTAGCCTCTTCTCTGCTCATTCGTCCTCTCACTTTTCCTCCATTCCCAGTGTCACCATTCGTTCCAGATCTTTTCCCTGATTATCACTTGGATTATCCAAATTAATTCCCTGTCGCTCAGCCATTTTTACCTGAGCCCACATCACTTTCTCTTGCAGTTTCTTGTGCCTATCCTCAATGTCATCTCCACAATATTTCGCATATTTCAAGATTTCGTCGATCGGTTTCCCGTGCCAGCACAACATGTGCTGCTTAATCATTTGACAAATCTCTGGCTTCAGACCGTAAACAAATCGGTAGACAAACTGACTCATGTTTTTATCTCCAATGTCCTCAAATCCACTATACTGCTTGAATACCTGCAATAAATGTTCGTAATAAGCATGTACCGATTCACTGGCTTCTTGGGTGGTTCTGTCTATTTTCACCCAGTCTGTTTCTTTTGGTGGTATTTTCCCTTTCAGATAAGTTATTACCTGCTGATACTTTTTCATTACATCATTTGACGGGGCACCTGTCTTTGGATCTCTAGGATACTCTTCACTGGGCCAATCAACTGTGATTTTACAATCTGTCCACAAATCGGCAGGTACCACTATGTCAAACAAACCATCCAAATCTTTCAACAATACCTTTGACACCTTCACAAACCTCTCAACCTGCTTGTACCATTCAATTGGCTTTTCTCTCAATTTTGGAAAATCATTCGTAAATGATAAAATATCCTGTCTGCTCCATGGGACATGTACATATCCCCCTCCTGGAACTTCTCGCATCGGGTACATTTGATCTCCTTTCCCTGTTTCCTTCATTAAATATTCAGAAGTTGTTCTACTGTATCGTGCCTCTTCCTTTTTCTTTGTCCATCTAACCTTCCATTTATCTAGTTCTCCCCATTTCTGCAAGACTGTCATTAATTCTTTTACTTGTAATTTTCTTCCAGAGGCATTCATGTTTTCCAAATCCTTGTCTGAAAAATCTGCTCTATAGGGTTTTTGTAATACTTTTGACTTCCCTATTTCAATTCCCATCTGTAGAGCTAAATCTGATAATTTCTCATGGAATATTTTTACATTTCTTGTGATGCTTCTGCACACGAACAATAATTCTTCTTCATCGTAAGTATTTAGACGATCTACTCCTACATTTCCTGCTATCATTTCTTCTAACTCGACCTTTAATTTGTAAATGTCCATAATCTTTGGAGGTGAACTCTGTTTGTCTGATCCTTGTGCCCATCTTTCTAAGTCTTCTGGTGTAACTACTGTGGCACTTTTCGTTCCTGATGAGGTTATTATGTTTACATCTTTGTAGCAACCAGGTGTTACTCTTCTGGGGTACTGTTTGCAGATTCTCGAATGGGCAAGTCCATTAATGAAATCATAGACTCACAATCACTAAAGTGATCCTCAACCATTACTACCGCTTCAGGTTTAGGAACATTCACAGGTGTAGGCATAACTAGAGGTTTGGGATAAGTTACTTTGTCACCATATAAGGGAACCACTGGACCAATTGTTACAGGTATGGTCAATGAATCTGGATGAATACTCAATTGTGTTACTTTCTGAATTAATTCTGCTCTGTTTTTATCTATTGCTTCCTTTTCTTTATCGTGAAGTACTCTACTAACTGGGGAATCGTGCAATACTTGTGGTACCAAGGGTGTCCTCAACAAGGATGCACTTGGGGTGCATCCACTTGTCCCTTCCTGATATGGTGGTGGATTCTTTAATATATCTTCCATAAATTCATCTTCGGAATCTCCAAATCTAGTCAAGTGTTTTGTCTTTTCTGTGCATTTACTCCCTAACGATTCTTCTGCCATTAATATCGGATACAGACCCTCTGTAAGCATTGCTCTTCTCCACTGTTTCATCTGACCGTCCCTTGACTCATTTTGATACCTGGGGAAAAATCCCCGATAACCCCTATTACTTCTGGATCGATCACGTTCGAATGCCTCGGTTTCCCATTCCTCTAAGGCTTCGTATTGAGTTAATCTAGGTCTGGGTTCTAGGTCATTCATTCTTAATCTCAAATTTTGAAGAATTCTCCCATTGAAAGTACCATTCTCGGGAAATGCTAATATTCCATCATTTTTGGTATATTCCATCCAATTTTCTATCCATACACAAGTATGATAACCTCTCTCCATCATCATGAATGAAGCGGTCGTTTTAGCTGGTGGAATGATAATTCCTTCCCTAGTTTTGATTGGCTTATCCTTTTTAAAATAATTCTTAATCTTTTGTAGAAATGACATTTTTCTCTTCTCTCCGTACATTTTGAGTAAATCTCGATGTATAAAATTATATTCGACAAAGCCTAGGAATCTCCTATCCGGACGAACTCCTATTAAAGTCGGATCACGTTTTAACATACAATCTCCACTATCCACTAGGATCTTTTCTTCTATGGTAACAACCAATCAGATTCCAGCTAACTTTTGTCTCTGAACCAATCCTAGCGCGGCCTTTTAGTGACGTCTTTTCTGCCAACCCCTCCCTTACAATCTGTGTTTCTCTGTCCCTCGTTGTTTCAACCAATCCCAGCGCGGTACCTGTGACGTCAGTACTACTCCTGACTACTGACCCCTCCTTTACAAGAGTCTTTCTACGCCCGCGGTTTCAACCAATCCCAGCGCAGCGTTTTGTGACGTCAACTTCCTCTCCGGTAGCTGACCCTCCCTTGACAAAATCGTACGCAAAACTTTATTTTCTCTACGCTTCTTATTAGAATTCAGTAAAAACATAAAACATTCGCTATCGTGCCAGTTTCTCTAAAATTGAAAAAGATAGTTTCTCTCACACTTAGTAAAACCTTTCCGTTTACTATACATATACTACGAGTAAAACCCTTCCGTTTACTCTTCACACAAGCTTCAGACATACCTGCTACTTCTTCAATGTTACCCTTTCTAGGTGATATAACATCAAATTTTCACTAGCATATTCCTTGGCTGTCACTCACACGCATAGAGTCCCTAACAAGTACTGATAGCCCTACTTAACTTTTCAGTACTATTTCTGCCTGACAGATAACCTCACTGCAGTATGGCTTCCACTTACCATCCGCTATTCTTTCCCCCGGGTATTCTGGACAACATAAAACGAACTTTAAAACACACGGATGTTAATTCATAAAAATAAAATTCTCATTACCCAATTAACAAAGTGCAACCATCCTCTGATAACCAGAAAACTGATCCAGCGGGTTACTAACAACGAGCATTCATACACAAAATACTCACTTGGGCCCATACATTCATACTACGCTAGCAATTTTCCGCTGGTGGGTCAGTTGTACTCTTTATCAAAATCCCTGCTACCAATTACTTTTCTGATTGAAGAGTAATGACTTACCAATGGACCCCTTGCTAATTGGGAAGTTTAAAATGAGTGACGTTCTATACAATTCATAATTTCTGAAATAATCACTGAGTCAGGAAGTTTTAAAATGTTTATCTAAAGATTTAGCAGAGTAAAATACAGAACCACATGATACTTAAATCGTATATCAAGGATGAAGCATAATAACCAATTTGATCAATGACGGTCCCTCAGAAAAGGAGAAGATAGAGACAGCAGCGCAACTAAGGGTTGCATTTATATTTACCTAAAGTACGAGAACCAAACCCCTTGGCCAAGAAGTTGGAAAGATAGGACCCTGGAAGGATGAAGAGCAAAGACCTCCTCCTGGATCAGGACAGGACCGGTGACCTCTCTATCAACGACGCCTGCATCGTTCCCCTCTCTGGTACTTCGCTTCTCCTCGAATTCTCCCGTGTCTTCCTTCTAAGGTACTCCGCCGCCCCCACCTCAGGACCTCTCTGGACAGCGGTTCAGTCTGCAATCGATCAGCTCGTCATGGATCTCGAACCTCTAACTCTAACTAATTAGCTAGTACTATATCTATTATACCCTTCTACGCCCATGTACCTCCCCTAAATGTTGCAGAATTATGGGCCCACTATTTCTGATTGGACGGGGACAGGGGGTTGATCCTCACACCACATTGATTTAATTCATTTTTCTTAAAGCCCATTGTTTTAAAATACCGCCCATCACAATTAATACATTTGCTTTATTTCCCACCCGTCTCACGACAAATTTTATACATTGTTCATATAAATTGTTGCTATTCGGTAGAGACATCGTGGGTACAGTAATATTGGCCATCAGGTCACGGCCTTGGACGACGTCCAGGTTGACTTCATCCTTTGTTTCTCTCTGGGCAGCCATTCAGGGAGCATGCGCAGAACCATTGTCACACGAGTTTTCAGTTCACCAACCCCAGGCCCAATTTACGAACTAATGAAAAGTCAAAGAAGAAAATATTAAAATCACAAATAAATTGTTTCACTGTATTCCCACTCTTTCTACTCTATCCCCATTTACTTATAAATTCTATCCCGCATTAATAGCGTTAGAATACCACAGTTTAATTGCAACATGAGAGCAAGCTGTAGCACGTGAAAACATAAAGCGGCCATTTTAATGCACACTGCGCAGAAGCAAGAATTTCCCTCCAAGCAAAGAAAGACGTCACACCATGTGATATGGTTGAGACATGCGCAATAGGGTTCCCGCGCTTTAGCGGCTATTTTAGAATAGACAAACGTTATTTGTTAGTTTAAACACATAGGCAAGCTTCCTTACTACTTATATTTGTGTATGCAATTATTAGTATAAACAATACAAAGTTTAATACATTAATACTTGTGAGAAGATTGCATCCGAGCAAGTCTCATTTGTGAGTCCTTGCTCCATCACCAGAATGATAAGAAACTCATGGCGAAGCATTATAAATCCTAAGAGCAGCTAGACTCAAACGTAGCTTCTTCAATATCCTGTACCCCCTCGAAACTTTTAAAGCGGTCTCTGCTGAGACTCATTCTGCTGAAGTTGTCAAAATCCTGGCTGCACACTACTCCACATCCTTTAGTCAGGCACAAGCCTTGGTCCTCCAGACCTGATGTGTGGAAAACTATGGCTGAGACTAGCAGCTTTGACTGCCATCTCTCTGCATGACAGGCTATACTGCAAGATGCTTACTTTTCATTAATATTTTTAGAGCTGATTTCTTATGAATAGTTCATGCAGCGCTTGAAGGATTTACTGATGACTTTTGTGCCTTAGTGCCACTGGAAATTTGCAATAGATGATGCTTTATGACTTGTGTTCAGACATTTTATCGTGTGTCAATAAAGCTTTCTATGCTATTATCACTTCTGCTGACTGGAGCCTGGGCATGTAAGATTGATGTGATCTGTCTTCTGTGGATTTATCGAAGCTCTATTCAGTTAAGAAGTAACAGTGCTATGTAAATCTGCATGATTGTCTAGGGATGCTATCTATGACCTTTCATTTTGATATGTATGTAAAGTTTGATTTTCTGCCCTTTCTCTTCCAATACAGACTCAGTGATGCAATATGTCTAAGAATCAGGATGGTAAAATGAATAGAGGAATTGCTCCATATCTTTTTTCAAGTTATGCTGTGGGGTGTGTGAGTATGCGTTCAAACATTAGTATGGCCTTGCACGTTTGCCTAAGTTTGGGTACCTTTCCACTCTTATCCCATCACAGAACAGAATCTGACTTTGTGGAAAATATTAGGCCACTTAGGGTGGGAAACTAAGGAGTTTCTGGCAGACAACAACCTTTTTGAAAAATTTTAAAAATGCCCATTCAGAACCTCTGCTGTGAATTTCAAGCCCATTTATCTGGAAAATGTGCTGTAAAAATTGGCTGTTTATTTCGAAAATCTCTTTGATGAAGACCCTCTCTTTCCCATAAATAAGTGTGTCTCTCTTGATCAGTCTTTTGAAGACAAGTATTTGTTCCTCGCCACTTTGAAAGTTCACAAGCAAACAATGCATATTTCTCGGAGTGCGGGCACTTATCCGTTTTACCTAATACACCCAGGTTACTAATCTTACAGACTCGAGCTTCAGGCAGCACAGTTATTTATGGGGCAAGAAACACTACCTCATGGGGGGCGCTAGTGGGCTCACACCCAAAATGGCCACACTATCATTAGGCTTCGGGCCCGAGACTGATTATCGGACATAATCCTGCTCATACAGGAGCTGCGATTAAGTGGAGTAGCAGGAACAGATTCTGCGGTCACGGCAGAACCATAGGTGCCTTTATGAGGACATCTCTCCACACAATAATGGAGCGGCAGGCAGATAGTTATCTAACGCGGCGCTGGGAAGGTGCGGCCTGCTGAGGCCTGCAAGCCAGCGAGACCAACTGGAGCAACTGCAGGGAGAGCCGCAGCAGAGCTGAGACCAACAAGACCCCCCCCCACATCACCGTGCAGGTGAGGAGCGTGCCAGGGGGGGGCGTGGCATCTGGCGGCTGGAGTCGGAGGTGCGGCCCTGGCAGCGTACGGCCTGGCCGGGGGGAGACGGGAGGCCTTCTTCGATCCGCGCTGGTGCCTGGCAGTGGAACTGGGCCCGCGCCTTGATGAACTGGCAGAAGACTGTGGCACCTGTTGGCGGAACCGGCCGCGGCGGAGTGCTGTGGGAGGCTGCATGATCTGGGACTGGGCGGCGATGGCCCCGAGATCTGGAAATACTGTGCATACCCCTGTGGTGTACAATGCAAGGATTGGCACCCACAATACCGTCTGCTTGCAAGATCGAGAACAAGCGACCCGCATCTGGTGCAACCTCCGCGCTCAATTCCCGGTGGCGAAAGCCGGCTGCTACGGAACACTGCGGGAGGCTGCACGACCTGGGCCTGGAGGGTGGCTGCCTCGAAACCAGAGGGCCTAGAAGTGCTGGTCATACCTCTGGGGCACAAAAAGAAAGGATTGACACCCAAGAAGCCGACTTCCTGTTAGATCGTGAGGGAGACGACCTGAATCCGGCGCAAGCTCTGGGCTCTGTTCAGTGGGGCTTGGGGGGGCCGCAGTTCCCTGCGGGCTCTTGACCACGAAGAAGATTGTGCACGTTCTGATGGCAGTGGTCTGAAAGCCCCGGAGAAGATAGATCTGAAGATTGATACCACTTTGGGTAGATCAAAGTGGTCTTAAAAAGACGAATGGGCCTGGGGCTCCACTGGCTGCGCGTCCTGGCTATTTCCAACCTGATTATGACCGGCCATAGTGAGGAGGACTGTGAAGGCGGCAGCGATTCACTGTGAGGCCTGGCAGAGAACGGGGCAGTTGAGAGATTTGAGGGCCTGCTTTCTAGATAGCTGCACTGCAGGACCAGCTCATTTAGAACTGGGCGGTCAGAGAGTGCAGACACTGTGTACTGTTATGTGAGCCACGGCAACAAACTGGGCTCATATCCCTAATCCCTGACCAATGTGCTGTTGTGTAGTTCCTATATACCCTATACAGGATCTGCGCATTTTGGATAACATAAACTGTGGTTTTGGTGGCAGACTGATTCCGTGCACCCCCACCGGATACGTTAGCCTGTTTGTATTAGCTAGCTCACAGTGCCACTAGAATCTCCTTTTATCGGGGAGAGAATAGTTTCTGGCAACCTCAGAACATGACAATCCTGATCCCCCAGGATCATGGAAACAATATACTACTTTACGCTCAGTCACTCGTGCTTACTTATTTTGTCTCAGAGATACACAGAATAAATAGTCTGGGCGTTTCAATAAAGGTTTATTGAACAGTTGTTATTCTAGTGCAGAATAGATGAGCTGCAACAACCATTAGACAGTAGCATAGATATATGGTTAGCAGTACTACGAAAGTAAAGGGATGGTATAGTTCTACCATCTTGCAGTAATCATGAATATATACAAGTACATAAAACAAATGATAAGAAAGGGCGTACTCCTACGATGTCTCCCTAACTAGATGTACCTAAATGTACGTAGCATCTGTGTAGGTGTTATGCCAAGAATCCCTCTAGGATCTAGTCCACCCCATTACCTGTGAGTTAGAGAATGCGGGACCCCGTCCTGGTCTCGAGTTGCACACCCCGCGAGGGATGTTAGACCACTGCTAGCTGGAGCGTCTGCATACAGGAACCTCAGCATCTCTGGTCAGTGTGTCAGCCGGGAAGTCACGTCTCCTCTGTCTGTCCAAGCAAGACATGATGTATATATACCCATAGGTCTCCCCAGGGGTCCTTGCTGTGTTACTGTGCCGGCCTAAAGGATGACGTCAGGCTTGAACTTTAACATAGATATTATACAGGAGATGTTCGTCCTGCTGTGCTTCCAAGAAGCCTCATGCATAATGTAGGAGTTTCGAACCAGGGAAAAACCTGCGTTCTGAATGCAGTGTCGTATCTAGGTAAAAGGTCAGTCCCTATGAACCGTTATGTATGTAATGTAGGGAAGGATATAGGTGAAAGGTTGCAGTGTTACCTGCGTCTATATAGGGTATCTATATGGAATATAACACCCACTCCTCTTCCGACTGGACAACATATGTAACTTATAAGTGTATTTACCATTCTAACTAGACATTGGTATGCACTAAAGTAAAAACATTTCTTTTGCTAAAATGTTTAAAAACGTCTAAAAAAAGTCTAAAAAAAACTTCAAATGTGTAACGAGAAAAATGCTTGCAAACTATAGCTCAAAAAGGGTCCGTAGTTATAGTCCGAAAACACTATAAGCATTAGAAAGCCATTCATGCCCAAATAAATGAAAAAGGAATGTCAATTTTGTCTGAGTTCCAAATTGAGCTTGTTATTAAAAAAGGGCGAATTTCTTCCAGCACAAGACGAGCCAAAATGAGTCAATGGTTTATGTGTCCTGGCTGGTAGTCGCAACATTTTCGTTGCTTGCTTCCGCAGTAGACGACCCCTGTAACACCTCGCAAAGCACGTCAATTGAGCACAGATGATGTTCCACGCTGTCCACAGCCAATGCTGGGGCAGCCTGTGCTCCGTCCAAAGCCTGGGTGTCAGTGGAGGAGCCGGTGTCCATACCAACAGGTGGAGTTACTACCTGCGGTGGCTCAAGGACTGCCGCCATCAACATAGGAATACGCTGAGGACATTGCAGAACATGGGCCGTTATCGGGTCCAGTAGAGCATTCACGTCCGGTTGCGCACATGATGGGAGTGTTAAATAAAGGTCTAACACGCATTCTTGTCCGCAAAACAGGCATCAGAGGACAGGTAAGATGCAGTCCATCCAGACTGGTCGAAATGACAAGAACCAAGATGCACTTAGTTCTCTCAGGCGAGGCGTCCCTAGATGTTGTACCATTCGGTCACGGTATTTACGCTCCAGGAGTGCTTTTTCCATCTCCTTGGTGACTGGGACGTCCATTGTGTAGCAGAAAAATAACAAACAGGATCAGCGGAAGTCCTCCAAAGACGCTTCCGAATGCAGAGTGTATGAAGTTTGGAATAACTCCAAGTACCGTCTGAAAGGTGCTTAGAAGTCCAGAACCTATGGTCTTAAATAGGTGGACAATGCCAGTCGTATCAGACATGTTAAAGATACGATTTACCATTTCTACAAAATGGAAAGGGCAGTTTGTATTAATAAGCGCCTGTATCTCAGATGAAGACCTTGCGATCTCGAGTTCAAAAGTCTCTCGAGCGGAGGTTAAGGGCACAGACTTCTGTAAAAGCATGGCTTTCATTCTGCCTAGAGTATCACACCGTATTAAAGAAACATTCATTGAAGGCCATAACGGCGCCTCCCTGACTGTATGTGTCGGTGGAAAAAATACTTGCATACAACAAGTTACCCTGGCGCTCACGGTTACCAGATATGCGATGCCCGGGAGCTTTCCACAGCAGCCTTGATTGTTCAGCATCAAGTAACTCCCATTTGAAAGTATCCCAAATGCTGGAGTAATCACTGCAGCTGGGGCACCCCTCAGATGACAGGACAAGTTTGCCACAGAACCATTACAAGCCCCGTGCAGTAGAATGTCCTGACATATGAGCGATCCACTTAAAGCGCTCTCACAGTTTGTACCACTGAGAAACACTTCTCGATCCCCACCCTGGCATCGAAATCTGTATGGCAATTCCCAAGATTCCTTAATGTACTCCTTACCCATTTTTTCATATTTGCTTGCCTGCTTTTGTTCAAGGCAATATTGAAACTGAAAAGTAGTGACCAGTAGAGTTATGTGGCCATGGATTAGCCATTCTGTGTGTGGTGATTCTGCCACTGTGAATGGTAATCTATCCAGTTTTTCGATACGCAGCATTGTATATTTTGCTCCCCTTTGTGTCATTTCTATCTGTTTATCTGTTAGATTGTATTCAGAAAACAGAGACGTACTGTTGATAAAACGCCAAGGCACATAGCCTGCACGCAAAGATTGCAGCATCCAGCTCAATAACATTATAGAACGTAACTGAGATTGCCCGTGTTGTAATATGGCCAAATCTTGTTCCAGAATGTCTATCGCAGAAGATACAATGTTGCCTAAGGAATATATTCTGGAAGTCAATGTTGTTAACCCATTGTCTACCACTGCTAGAGATTTCTCTAAGTTAATACGGTCTATTTCCCGTATTCTTTCTGCGGCCTCTTGTTGGGATATTTTCCAATTTTCATTGTAGGCAGCATAAATGCTAGCATATATGAAACGTTTTTGGCGTGGTTTACTGGGACCTAGTAAAAAATCCCTAAGATCCATGTCTTTTGTGAGTAAGGATAAGTGTTGTTTCACCTCTGTGAGTGTTAAGGTTTCTAGCCAATTAGGGCACAACTTCCCAACACTGTATGACATCACTACCCCTGGATGTTGTCTCTGTACATAGCGCGGATCTGGCCTATGGATTGTGAACCCTTCGGTTTTACCCATGAATCTTTCCTGACAACCATTGGTGTCCGTGGGCCAAATCAACCATTTCCTCCAATCGGGGTTTGATCTATTGTATTGTATGATGTCATCTAATGTAATCCCTGTTTGTGATGTTTTGTTTCCCTCGGTGTTTGATGGTGTTGGCAGCCGAGGTGTGTTCAAGTCTTTATTCTTGGCTAGTCCAAGGCAAGACATCTGTTGCACTGTCTTGTTCAAAAACATGATCTGCTGAGGGATGAGACATGCTCTAAATAAAGCTTCTAACCCCTGAACTTGCCATTCTCTAGTACCCCAGACTGATTTCAAGTCTATGGTGTCCTTCCATAAGTTGTAACCTTGTTCAGACAACTGGGCAATAAAGGATGCAGAGTAAATCTGTTTGGTGCTTGTTAACATATTTTTCTGTGCTGATGTTAGTGCAACCTTATAGTAATATGAGGCTGGGTCTGACATATTAAACCCTGTAAAATATGGAAACTTCTGTGCAAATGTTTTTGAACTGCCTTTTGGCGGTGTTGGACAATGTTCCCACTGGTGGTATGTGAACACATTTCTAGGATTAGCGGATTTATGCAAAAATGATGACCATAATGTTGATAACAATACATTGATTCATAATCTGCTGAGCTCTCCAATGTTTCACTATTAGAAAATGCGGCAGATTTTTCTAAATCAGACAACATGTTATTTACAGTTTAAAAATCCCAATCATCGGAAAATGTACTTAAGGTAATGATATCATTCAATGATATTTTAAATAAATGCGGAATTTTTAAAATTTCCGTCGGTCCAAATATATCGAAATCAGCCTTGTCCCACACTATACCATCCCGTACAGGAACTGCTGTAATGTTCACTGATGACAAGTCTCTTTGTTCTTGATGAGATGATTGATGTAGTTTTAGAATTATATTCACCTTTTGGGCTGGAGAGTTTTGCCGAATGTATTTCCACTAATAAGCATGTTAAAAACTATAACTAAGCCTAACCAGAAAAGAATCCCGGAAGTTACCCACAGTTCTACCCATGGTGATACCAGGTAAGTCTTTCTAAGAAAGTTCATAAAGACTTTAACTTGCTGCTTGCGTGATTTTTGGACTGGCGTCATTTCAGGTTCACTCGGATCCAAAGAAAACGTATCAAAGTTTATGAAGTAGCCAGAAGCAGTTCGATCAATTGTTGGAATTCCATCAGGATTTGTTGAAATCGTATTTTGCTCTTGTCGAGGCACGTTGACGTAGACGTCTGTATTTGGTCGAATAGCAACTTGTGCGTTATTTTGAGTTTCATTTTGAAGTTGAACTTCATGTTGAAGGGGAACGGGTTCCATGGCATTGTTGCATAGTCCATCATTCCGTACAGGTGACTCTTCGAACGTGATGAGTCTTTCAGTTTGAACTTCTTGAATTGTAGCGAGAGGAGGGCGTCTGCTACTTTGGAGTCCACGTGGCCTACTGCTTAGTATCGGCCACATAGTGTGGTTTGATTAAGTCAATTGAGACAAATCTTTTCTCGTTTTTTCCGGCAAGAGGCGGTAGAAGTACAGTTCTTGTTCCTTCAATGGCTAGGACCGGTACAGGCTTTCTGTAGGATGGTGGCGGGGGGCTGTACCCTCAACCCACTTGCTGGTTATAACCAATTACCAGTCTTATCCAGTCCCCAAATGCCCCAAAAAAAATTCTTTCTTTTTTTCTTTTATAAGCACATGTGTATCAGTCCACTCTCTACAGACATACCCCTTACTGAAAAAGGTGTATATAAATAACCTCCAAAAAATTGGTGTGAAGGTGAGAGAGTCCCTCATGTGCGCTACACCAGAGGAGCTACTGGTAGGTTCTCACCAGTGTGCCCACAGTTCTCATCATTGGTAACTCTCTCACCAGTGAAAACAAGAAACAGAAAACAGATATCCACTTAAAGAAGAGTTGTAGACAATAATAAGTGTATGTCTAAAGAAGACCCCGTGATATGCATAGAGATTAAGGGGTCAATTCTGATCTCGGTCGGTAGGCCTCCGAATCGGATTCGGCTTTACCGGATCCGAGTCGGAGGCTTTGTTTCCGACCAAGTCATACAGAGGTCCGGACACCCAAGTACGATGCGAATGAACGCGAAATCGCCAAACGACTCGTTTCCGGGTCCGAACCGCTCCGTCCGACTCGTTCGCACTCGATTCGTACCGCGCAATGGAGACGTTTTACGACCGAGCCAGTACGATGCACGATCCGGACAGCCGGATCGAGTCGGAGCCTCCGACACGAAAAAGCTCTGGGAAGCGGACTTCGGTGCCGGACCCCCCTACACCCATGGGTCCCCCCTATACATGCATGTACGGTGCGGATGGCACCAACGCGTACCCACTACAGGGGGCCCCCTTGTGCGCAACATACCCATTGAGTCAATGGGAGCCCATGTACGCGTCGTACGACCGGCTCCCATTGACTTCAATGGGAGTCCGACCGAACCGAGTCCGGCAGCATACGGCCGCATCGTACTCGCTCGGTCGGACTGCAGGAGTCCGGCTCGGTCGGAAAACAATCCGGATCCGGATCGGTGAGAGAGCTTTCCGACCCAGATCGGAATCAGCCCCAAAGTGTTTCTCTAGATAAAATTGAGTTTAGGACTCACATACATCAGTTTCCAATTTTATTCGAGATCGTGAGCCTACTCAAAGTTTAAAACCAATTTGCACGTTGTAGACCATTTAAAGATGGGCCAACATGTTTCATTGCCTGTCCTCTGTTGCGGCAATTTCATCAGGGCTCGAGGTCATGAATCACCTCACTGGACTCCTACTTCTATAAGGAGAATGACTGATAAACACAAACCCCCCAAAATTTTTGATTTAAACTCACAACCGGTAAATCCATCTTTCATAAAATCTACTTGATGTTAATCTTAAAAATAACTTATACAGCACCATTATTAATATATAGTTACCAGGTGGTTGCCACAGCCAATCATACCGGCTCCCCACCGCGTCAGGGGGTGTGTTGCTTTCAATCGTTAATCCCCCGGCATATGCAATTGCCAATAGTACACCTGAGGAAACAGACATCCACCATTCAATAACTTCAGATGGAGAGCGTCAAATGACCAGTACGAATCTTTAAGCACGTCGTATTTCCCCAGGATCACTCACACCAAGCAGGAAAGATCTACAACCTGCTATCATGTCACCCCGTCCACATTGGGCTTAGCAATGCGGTTCACACACTTTACAGAAACCGTGCATCGCCCACTTCCTTTTAGTTCCCTCATGGTAAAACCACACATCAGTCCTTGTACTCAAACGCACACCCTTACCGCTTCTACCCGGTTGGAAAACTTTATCTCATTCCGGCGTGCTCTCCCTCTCATCGCGCTGCGTTTTCAAATGCGCGTCCCGGAAGAGCAACGTCATGTGACCTCACGTCGACGTGAGCGCCATATTAAAATGGTATTCTTCTCTATTTTAGATCCCTGCGGACCACCAGGCACGCGTCACATCACGTCGGAGCCCCGACGTGAGCGCCATATTAGAATGGTGTTATACTATGTTTTAAATACATATGGACCTTCAAACACGTTAATTAAATCTATTAAATTACGTGCGATGCCAATATCCTGCAAATGTTTATTCAATGGGTTTTTGTTACCTGCAAAGCTCAGGATCCCTCTATTAGATATGACAGCCGGTAAGTAGACATAATATCGAAATTTTTATATCGACATACATAAATATCGACTTTAGTATATCGATAGTACTAAATATCGATGTTGTGTATATCGATGTTAAAAATATCGATTTTAAGTGTTGTTTAAAATATCAAAGTATGTAAAATATCGTTATGTTAAAATATCGTTTTTGTACTATTTTTTAATGTATTTATAGTTTGTTTGTAGTTTAATTATAGTTAGTTAATGTTATAAAAAATTAAGGGGCCCATTACGATGGCGGGCGGAAGCACTACCGCCGTGCTGGCGGATGCAAAAACCACCAGTTACCGCCGGCACGCAGCAGTCCACACGCCCGCCCAATTATGATGCGAAAAGCAGGCCAAACACCGCCGGCAAGCCAGCAACACCGTCCGCCATCAAAGTGCGCCCGCACACGTAGGGGCGCAGCACAACTGACACACACCGTCCGACGAAACACGTCCCGCCCGGCGCATAAATTACGATGCCGCAAACAAACGGCTCCCACGGCAAAGAGACACCGCACGTGAAAGAGAGGCGGAAACACGGACGCAGAGCACGGACAACGAAGAAGCGGCACCCCGGGCATGAATCCAGCACTGCAGGCCCTTCCCATGCTTCTGCTGATGCACCACCAAGGACGCAACGTGCCGCGGAGACGCAGGTAGGCACACACACAACAAGTGCACGCAAACAGCGCACACAGTGCAAGGGCGGATAAAGCGGACAACCCCCCACCAGCGCGTGCACACTACACATCCACCATTGCATCCACATATGACACACAGGCCAAATCCTAACATCGCGGAACACATGTGTACACACCACCTGGGACTAGGAACCAACCACCCCGTCACGGCCCCAAAGCGCCGATGACGCCGCCACACATGCGCACAACGCAGAGGCCAACCGCAGCGCCATGCATGCGTCGCACACAGACACAGGGACACAACCAAGCAGCACACACACCAGCCCCACCCGAACGCACATGACACGTGACAGGCCGGCCACAGACATGTCCCCAACGCCCAATTCACGGACAACACCCAACGCCACACAACCGACGCACACATGTCAGTTAAGTCACGCAACAGCAGGACACACCCCAGTGTAACAAACATGGCGAAGCACACAGCGGCGGCAACACCAACTAGGAGAAGCAGGGCCCCTTCGGGAAGAGGAACGCCAGTACCACACTGAAAAACCCATACCACCCTGCACATATGAACAAGACACATGAAACGGAACACCAAAGAGCCCGGGGACCGACAACAGGTGGCCCAAGAATTACATCCACACACAAGGCCCAACGCAGAGCGGAAGGCAGCCTGCCGCCCACACAAGGGAGAGCAGACAGCACTGAATGACCTTCCATTCCAACACCGAAACCACAGCCCTACGACAGAAGCCGGTGAATACAGCCATTGTCCAAGAATAGACCAACACAGGCATGCCGAGGAGACCGACCACACGGCAGATAGCGCATATCACAGAAGCACACAACGGACGGGGAAGAAAGAAGAAAACACTCCCCCATGTCGGCCACATGCAAGTTAATTGGAAGGAGTCACACAGCACCGACCTTGAACTGTCTGAGAAGCATGTGGGAAGAGGGCCCGTGTCCTCCAAACAAGCCAACAGAACACAAGTCCTGTCTCCCCACGACTACACAGAGCTCACAGCAACCCCGGAGCGTGCACATTGCAGACTGCACACACAGCCGGAGCACGCCACCTCTACGAACCGCTGCGAAATGGCAACCGCAACACACCTACCCAACTACGCCGAAGAGCTCAAGCTGTACCAAACCAGCACGATACATACATTGGGATGCGATCTCCTGTCCCTGCTGAACGTAAGTTACCGACTGACTTACCGCATCACATTGTTCAGCTGCGTCATGCCCGTCTTCTACTGTCGGAGGTGTCCCTACCAGCATCCCGTCGAGATATGCCTCTCCAACCCGGCATGTCTGAAGGCGGACCTGCTACCACTACTCCTCCCTCTGGACGCACACGACAGGGCCTGCTCTGCCTATGGGGGCATGGCGTATGTGGCCAACATCGCACGCGCACTGAAATGGAACCACTGTGCCTCCACACGACGGATCATCGAGAACAGCTACATCGAATGTCACCCAGCATGCCCCATCATGGTCCTCCAAGGGACAACCTACGAACAACACCTTGACAGCCACCATCCGCTTCATTGGCTGGCAAACATGTACACCACCAATGACATGGAAGCCCTGCTGGACGGCATCGCATACCTGTCAACCTGTAAATACGTCGGACCACAACGCAGGTTCCCCGAGTGACCTATGAAGTCCAACCCCGCACCCATGCTCAGCTTCCGCACGGACTGGCCAGTCACCACCACAACAGCCATACCAAACGACCGGCAACTGTAACCACACCATCAACGACATCGCCATGACATCGGATATGACCGGGACATGCACACTGTTCCCCATCACATCCAGGAACACCGCATGCATCGTGGGAGGCAGTGGCATGGGCTCTGTGTATCGCACCCACATGGACGGAACTGCACGAACAACCAGGACACGACATGGATCCAGCGCCCATGGACACACACACCGCTCAGTGGACATGAATAGGTCGCCTGGAGTCTGTGGGTGCTGCACCCTCCCACCCCCGCCCCGGGAATCCCATACCAGGACCTTTGCATGGACGACAAGTGCATACAACAACAACACGACCCCAGTGACTGTGACATGTCCAGTAACCACCACAGTGCAACAACAAGTGGCACGCCGCTGCATGCACGCAAGCACATGCCCTGATGTCATCTCACATGCACGCGTGCATGAGGAACAACCGCAGCAAACCTGTCACATGGAACTGAGATGGACTGTGCCCATGATGCCAAGCGGTCTGGTAGGCTACATGTATACCGTCTGTGTCAAAGTCCGCAGCTCCGCAGCCATACGTAAATGTACATTAGCACAGCCTTGGCCAAGCAGATGTAACCCCACACCCTATCCCATTTGTAATCATGCTCAGTATATCCTCAACATGTATCCCGCTGCCAGTAGTGTCCACTGTACTGCATCACAGAGGACAGAAGACTCAATATAATGTTTGAAACCAAAACTGTCTCCGCTGACTCATTTCACAAGTACGAATGAGAGAGGATGAGAGTATGTGAAGTACACGGCAGTCGTGACATGACCATGTAGTCCACTGGTATTGGATGTCAACGCAAATGAGTAGCACTACTGTGGAAGACACACATGTGTCGTGTGAAGTCGTATGGACGCAGTGCTCAGGTGGGTGGGTGCGACGGGTAGATGCGCACATGCCAAGTTGGAGCACGCCGTGTTGGGAGGGGTCATGAACAGTACACCACCGCTTCCCTGGGCATTGTGAGAGGACACCTGTCGGGGGGAGTGAACACGTGTGTGCACAGCAGCCGGGCACACGTACAAAGCGGTACCAGGCGCACCTCAGCCCACCCTCTGTGGACAAGCAGGATCCTGTTGTGCGCCCGCCATGCCCCTTGACAAGGCACACACAGCCCCAGTCGACCAGGTGTAACCCCAACATAGTCAATCCACACAGGCGATACAGGGCACGGGATGGCAGTGGAGCATGGTGTGTGAGAGGTCTCCTCGCGCTCCTCCTGCTCATATCACGCAGGCAATAGAACCTCAACGTCCAGCATGGCAAAAAGTCAAATGGAAGTGTAGGGGGACGCACCACAGCACGAGCAGCACTGACGTCACGGGAGGTGGCTCGCACCATCCCATCCATTGCCCATCATACCAACCACGCCACATGCCATTGCGACTAAGTGCAAGCGCGTGCGCCACCACCCCTGAGCCCTCCCCAGAGAGGCCAAAGAGTGAATGTGTGGGCCATCAGCCACAGACGGACGCGGCATGGCCGCAAGGGCAGCCACAGCCACTGGGTGTCGCAGGTGGCGGATCCGGAAGGCGAAGACTGTGATGCATAGTCCATGCAGGCCGGGTCTCCATTTGGGGCACCACGCAGGTGGACGGCGTCCCGCCACACATCATACCCTGAGACAGCCCACTCGTGCAACTGGACCCACACATGCACTCCTTGCCCTCTCTGGTGCGAGCTTGGGGCTGCCTGTGCAAGCGCTAGCCTCGCAGGTGAGCATGCATATTGGGGGGCGAGGGGAGGACATGAGGGCTGGGGCGAAGATGACTGTATCACTGTCAGTTAGTACAAGGGATGACCCAGATGTGGAAATGAAGAGACGTGTCCCGTGTGTACTGCAACTAGTCGCCAATCCAACTACCCCCCATGTCCGGAATGTAAGCCCGCACCTAGGCCCGCCCATCCGCCACATCGAACATACCACCAGCACGACAACCTTCCCATTCGAAACACTGACTGGGGGTGGCGACCAGTGAACAATCATGTGTAGCCTACCCACGCGTACATGTGGGCCCTCCATGATCCATGTCACCTGCGGCAAAGACATGACATGCGCAATGAGGGAAGTGAGGAGAGCTGTCCGCCCCACGCGCAGAAGGTGCATCAGCTCCACAGACCCAGCAGCGAGTCCAGCAGGGGTCACATGTGCAGGGGCAGCTGTGCCTGGTGTGAAGGCACATGCATATGGACAGCACATCGACCAATGTGTAGTCTGCCCACATCCACAGTCCATCATCATGCGGACATAGGAATTGAACACAGGGCAACACATCTTAGCTGGTGCACCCACCGTGACCAACAATGCGCAATCATCGACGTACCCGCCCTGTGCATGGCCCCCCACCCAACGGAGGCACATCCAGTGCCACCATCCCACACACACAAGCCTTCCACGGAACATGCTGTGTCCAATGGTCAGTACAGAGTCAGCGCCCATCTGGTGGATCCTGAACAGGAGACACATGCACACACATGCCAGCTCCCACTATGTACGACTGCCACCTGGCACGTGCAATGTAACCTCTCACCTGTGACGTGTGACTGCAAGCACACAGCCGTCTTGGCATGGGGCTGTCAATGTGGACACCAGTCAATGTTTCGGGAGCTGTGATCCGTACAGTGCTGTACATAGGGTGCAGTGCTGACACCTACTACTGTCTCATATCCCCTCGTGCCACAGGTCCCACTTGTATTGGCCGCTCAGCCCGTGCCCACATCGTCGTCGTCGTGTGCCATACTCATCCAGCCTCGGAAGCAGTACCATGCTCAGCAGACACTCATGTTGCCGTGGCGTTGCCGCTTGACGAATATGCAGTCAGTCCCCATCAGCACGCCCCGCAAGTCATTGGGGCCTAGATCCCCATGTGCATGCACATGGCAGTGGTATGTCTCACTTGCCATTGCCATTGTTGGGAGACCTGTGTAAGTGTATTGTGGCCGTGCCGTCCCAGCTTGACAGCTGGGCTGTGGCCCATGTGCTTGCTCAGTCATGTCAGTGATGTGTATGCGAAATTGCTATGTGCCGTGTTGCTTTGACATGTGTCCTCTGCCATTTAACCCAGGCGGAGACCGAACATTGACCGCCCATACCAATTGCTGGCGGACATGGACGATACAGAGGTAATCAGGAAGTTTCGGCTGGACAGGCCAACTCTGCATCGACTGTGTGCCATGTTAGAGCCCCATCTCCGTCCCCGCAGGGTGTATCCGACTGCTGTCACCCCCACGGCTAAGGTGATGGCCGCCATGCATTTCTTCGCCACTGGGTCATTCCAGCACACAGTGGGCAGTGGAGGAGGGATGTCCCAGCCCATGTTCAGCAAGGTGCTGAGGGATGTACTGGCAGCCATGATGCTGTACCGGAACAGGTACATCAGATTCCCCAGGGCTCGTGAATTGGCGGCAGTGAAGGGTGCATTCTATGCCCTTGGCAGAATCCCACACGTCGTGGGAGCCATTGACTGCACTCATGTTGGCCTTGTTCCACCACAGGCCACTGAGCACCTGTACCGCAACAGGAAGCACACGCACTCCCTGAATGTGCAAGTGGTGTGCCTTGCGGACATGGTGATCACCCACGTGTGTGCAAAGTTTCCAGGCTCGGCCCATGACGCACACATAATGCGCAACAGCATCTTGCCACGACTGATGGCCAATCTGCAACAGGATCGTGGCTGTATTGTCGGTGAGTATGTGGAGTGGTGTAGCGTGCTGGTTGTGCGATGCTGTCCCCTGTCCAGTTGGAATAGCAACGGTTCTCTGTGTCCCTCACACCCAGGTGACTCTGCGTATCCGAATGGGGCATGGCTGCTCAGTCCATTGAGGAATCCTCGCACCCCAGCAGACGATCGATACAATGAGGCACATGGGAGGACCAGACGTGTGGTCGAGCGTACCTTTGGCCTCCTCAAGTCCAGGTTCAGGTGCCTGGACCGCACCGGGGGTGCACTGGCGTACTCCCCACAGAAGGTGTGCCAGGTAGTGGTGGCGTGCTGCATGCTGCACAATCTGGCCATTCGGAAGCAGATCCCCCTCATTGTGGATGACGGAGATCAACCAGGGCCCCAGCCCGCAGACCAGGACAGCTCGAGTGAGGTGGACAGCGGAGAGGAGGAAGCTGGGAATGTGCGGCAGCAGCTCATCGCCCGCTACTTCACTTGACGGTGAGTGTCCATGTACGACGGATGATGTGTCTGTATCTATGCAGGTGTGTGTGTGCTGTGTCAGGGTGGCCGTATGTTCACTGCGTGCAGTGTGTCAACGCTCCATGGCCAGGGTAGTATGCCACTGTTGGTGACTGTGGCATTGTGCCCTATTGCTCTGTGCGATGTGTGTACATTGCTTGTAGTTGTTGACATGTACTGTGTGATGGGTGTGTGACACACTCATTGAATGTGCTCCTGTTCTGTCTCCCACCCCTAGGTCCCTACAGGCCCTCCGGATTCCATTGCCATGCCACGCATCAGGTGCCTTTCCGCCCAAGGTGGCCGTTGTATTCCGTACAATAAAGACACAGGGCACAAACAGCAGTTAGTGAAAAAGGTGCATTTATTACAAACTGTGACATGTGATTGTGTGTAAGGTGATGACAAAAGTGGTGCGTGCAGTGACAATGAGCTGTCGGTCATGGCTGCGTGATGATCAGGGTGTACCCACTGGTTCTATGTCCATAGTCCAACACACACATGCCATCCAGATGGCTGTGTGGAGTGGGATCGTAGAGCAAGTCAATGCAGTGGCTGGTCAAGGAAGGCTGGCGGAAGGCTGGCTGGCTGCCTCACTTGCGACTGGAGCGTGCGAAGTCCTCCCGGGAGATCTGTTTCCTCTTCGGACGGCCCCTTCCACGTTTGGGAGGGGGGTGTGTGGTGGCGACCTGCTGGTGGTGGGTGAGGTGTGCTCACTGGCTGTGGACGCAGGGGAAGTGGACACTGCTGCCCGAGCCTGCGCCCTAGCAGGTGGTGGCGGAGGTGGTGTTGCTGGCCTTGCCTGTGACCCCACCGCCACCACCAGCTGGCCCATGAGGTCCACGAGTTGGTCCATACGGGACACGAATTGGCCCATATGGGCGTCCATGGACCTCAGCACCCCCAGCACCTCCCGCGTGTCAGTAGCAGACCTGGCCCATTGTCCTTGGGCCTCTTCATAGGCCCCAAGGACTCTGGCCATTTGAGGCAGGGCATGGCTCCCAGGGGAGGCTGGCGTTTCCCTGACCCTGCTCCTCCTACCAGTCCTGCTGCCACCGGCCTGCCCACTAGCCACATTGCTCACCACGGTCCTCGCTGTGGCTCCCAGGGTGGATCCAGTCGGCCGGGCCACCACCTGCGCTGGGGCTGGTGCCAGCGAAGACGTGGTGGTGGTGGAGGCGGTGGTGGTCGGTGCGGCGATGGTGGCGGTTGCGGCAGTGGTAGTGGCCGCAATGACCGTGGGTGTGGCCGCAACGACAGTGGCAGCAGGGGACTGGGACTGTTCAGCATCCCTGGATGATGGGTTGGTGGGTAGGAGGGGTCCTGGGGAGCGGCTGGGCCCTGCCACGCCAGATGGGCCAGCTTGGTGGTCCGTGTCCGAAGAGGTGGACAGATCCTCCAGATCCGTGAGTCCTCGTTGGGGGCTTGTAGGCTGGCTGTGCTGGCTGCTGTCTCCATCCCCAGCGTCCAGCAGTTCGTCACCTGTGGAGAGAATGAGATTTGTTATTGTGTTGCACCTGGCGAAGTATGTATTAGTCGTCTGACATTGGCAGTTCGTGCAATCTCGTACATGGGTTTCCCGGAGGCGAGTGTGTGGCTGTGGCATCTGTAGGTGTGTGTGCTAGGCAATGGGACTGTGTGCTGTGCACATGTGGCATGGGACGGATTGGCCATGCCGATGGGTGTGTTGCTTTGCCCCTACTCATTGTGACTCTGGTGTATGCGGGCTCCTGGCCCATCCTGGGTCTGGTTTGTACTTTGCTTTTGGAGTTCAAATGGAACGCTTAGGAACGCATATGGCAACATGGGGGCCATGCCCCAGATTCGCATTTGGGAGGGAATATGCTTTTGGGGTTCAAATGGAACGCTTAGGAACGCATATGGCAACATGGGGGCCATGCCCCAGATTCGCATTTGGGAGGGAATATGCTTTTGGGGTACATGCTGTGAGCCATGGGTGCCGAACGTGACATGTGTTGTGGCAGCATGACAGTGCATGGTCTGAGGTGTGTGCATGCCTGACATGCCCTGCATATTTGCTGTCTGTTGTGGTTACTGGACATGGCATTGGACGCATCGTTATGAGTGAGTGATAGTTGTGTGCCAGCCAACGTATTGCAGTTGTCCCATCTCCTTGGTGTGCGTGCTGCCCTGTGCCATGTGCATCACTGCAGTGCTCGGGGGGGTGTGGCCCATGTTGTGTGTTGTTGCTCACAGTGTGTCGTGCGCTTCATTGACTTCTGGCACATGGTTGGTCATGGGCATGTGTCTTAGCGTGACTGCTGTATGTGTGGCAGCTGTGCGGATGACATGCCTTTCATGAGACTGGGGCTGACGGATGGGATGGATGGTATGTTGTATGTGCATGGTGTGTCTGTGTGTTTGATGGGTTCAGTGGTGTTCGTGTGCATTTCTGTTGTTCCGCTCTGTTGCGTCTAGTGTTGTTTGTCTTACATAGGCGTAGTTGTGGGGTGTGTGGTTGACAGGCAGTAGGGGCTACATGGACAGGACTTCAATGGTGTTTCGGTTGTGTGTGATGAGTTGCACAGTGGCTGCCGTGTGGGACTATATTCAGTGTGGCTTGTGCATGCAGACGTGGCTCCTTGGGTGTTGCTATGTCTGTGATGGGTCATGTGGGGTGTGAGTCTGCTGTTCATGTCCGTGTGCACATTGTTCACTTGTTCGTGACGGTGGGCGGTGCTGCGTGTTCGTGTGCTACGTGACATGTCCCATGTGTTGGTGGTGTTATGGTCCTCATGCCTCCAGTAATCCAGCCCTGTCCAGTTTCCCACCTGCAAGTTGTTCGTGCGTGCACTGTACTGGATGCCACATGGCTCTTAGCGGGGGTGCTCCATGTTGCAGGTCTGTGGGGGTGGGGGGTGTAGTGGGTCGTGGGGGTGGCTGTACACCCACTGACACCGATTGCTGTGGACCGTGATGTCTGCCTTTCGGCTGTCGTTGTGCACTGCGGTGGCTGACACGTGGGTGTGGGGTGTGGGGGATGCTCCTCCTTGCTGTGCTGTGGGACTGGGGCCTGGTGTGTGTTGTACTTGGGCTGTCCACCGTCCCACCCACTGCACTTTGTGTTCCTGCCACTTACCTGTTACTTGTCGGTTGGTGCAGCTGTGCCTGACACATGGGTGTGGGGAGTGCTCCACCTTGCTGGTCTGTGGGAGTGGGGGCCTGGTGGGTGTTGTACTTCAGCTGTCCCCCTCCGACCCACTGCACTTTGTGTTCCTGCCACTTACCTGTTACTTGTCAGTTGGTGCAGCTGTGGCGGACACATGGGTGTGGTGGGTGCTCGTTGTGGCGCTTCTGGCATATTTGGGGACCTGTTGGTGGTTACGTGGCTGGCTTAGTGTACACATGTCCCCACGCATCTTACAGTTGTTCGGTTTGGCCTGTGTGTGGTAGTGTCTGTTGCATGTGCGTGTGATGTGTTGTGTATTGTGTGCTGGACATGGGGGTGTTTGTCCCTGGGAGCTGTGGCATGGTGGTTGCGCATGTGTGTACATAGCGGTGTGCTGGTATACATTAGTTTGTACTTACCAGCCTCCACTCCCCCTGCTAATCCGGCGAGGATCTCCGGATGTATTACGACTCGCACCTTCTCCTCCCACGCTTTGAAGGTCATAAGAGCGCGGGATTCCCTCCGCCAGTGACGGCAGCCAGCTCTCTGTTTTTGCCCTCCTTCTTCTTGACCAGGCTCTTTACGTCATTCCAACGTTTGTTTATCTCGGTTCTGTTCCTGGGCAGGGTCCCGACTGCATTGACCTGGTCTACGATCCGGGTCCACATTCTGTTTCTGGTGGCTAGTGGTGTGTGCTGGACCATGTTCCCATAGATTTGTGGGTACACCTTGATGATCTCGTCGACCATGACCGTCAGCTCAATGGGCGTGAACTTGGGCATCCTTTGTGGTGCCATGGTGTTTGTGGTGCTGGTGCGGTGTGTGTTGTGTAATGTGCAGGGGGTTTGTGGTGCAGGTGTTTGGTGGTGGTGGTGGTGGTGGTGTTTGGTGGTGGTGGTGGTGGTGGTGGTGGTGGTGGTGGTGATGTGTGCGTTTCTGTGGTGTGCTGCTGTCCTTGCTGTGTCACTGTGTCCTCTCCTCTCCTCTCTGGTTTGCAATGTAGCAAGGGGTTGTGGTCTGTGGGAGTGCTGCTTTTGTACTCACCTATGTGGGTGTGTCCTCATGGTCTGTTGTTTTCAGGTGTGTTGTGTCTGGGGTTCTGGCCTTTGTATTTTTTGTTTGTCCGGGGGGTGTTTTCGGGATGTGTACTGTGCTTGTGTATTTGTGCGTGCCTTGCTGTGTGGACTTGTTGGCCATGTTGTGTGCTATTGGTTTTGTGTGCGGATGGTTTCTGTGCAGGTACGTGGGCGCCATGGCTTCTGCCGTGTCGATTCTCATCGGCGTTGTTTGCGCTGGCGGGCGGTATATTTGTTGTTTTCCGCGCTCATGGCGGTGCGATCGTAATTTCACGTGCGGTGTGTCGGCCGTGTGGGCGGGCGGTTTTGTGTTGTCGTGCGTGTTTCCGTCCGTGGCGGGCGGTTTGACTCCGACTCGGACGATGGCGGGCGGTATTTTGTATGATTTTTCCGCCGATGGCGGTTTTCAGTTTGTGTACTCATAATGGCGTGGTCGGTGTTCAGGCGGTGTGTGCGGGCGGATTTTTGCCGCTTCCATGCCTGGCGGATTTTTTTACGCCGGGTATCGTAATGTGCCCCTAAATTTGTAAAATATTTTTTAGGAGCGGGAAGTTGATTTTAGAGGGGATAAGGGTTTGGAGTGTTTTAAATAATTGATTTTAATTTTAATAAATTCGAAATTAAAATTTATAATTTATAAATATTAATTTCGAATTTAGAAAAATATTTTTGGGGAGCAGGATGTTAGGTTTATAGGGGATAAGGGTGGAGAGTGTTTTAAAATAATTGATTTTAATTTTAATAAATTCGAAATTTAAATTTATGATTTCTAAATATTAATTTCGAATTTAGAAAAATATTTTTTAGGAGCGGGATGTTGGGTTTATAGGGGATAAGGGTGGGGAGTGTTTAAACTAATTCATTTAAATGTATAATAAATTCAAAATTTTATTTTATAATTTATAAAGTATAATTTCGAATTTACAAAAATATATTTTAGGAGCGGGATGTTGGGTTTATAGGGGATAAGGGTGGGGAGTGTTTTAAAATAATTCATTTAAATTTATACTAAATTCGAAATTAAATTTTATAATTTAGAAAATATAATTTCAAACTTTGATAAACAAAAATTTAGGAGTGGGATGTTGGGTTTATAGGGGATAAGGGTGGGGAGTGTTTTATAAATTATTAAATGAAATGTAATAAATATTTGATGTTTATATATTCAAATTTGGTTATATTTTATTTGTATATTGCATGTATTGTTTTATAATTTTGGAGTTGTGTTTATAGGATGTAATGTTGGTTACTGTTTTATACATTTATTAAAAATATTTAAAAAATGTAGAAAAAATAATTATTATTTACAAAAATTTCCCAAAATAATGTGCTTATAGTGTAAATTATTGATCAATTAATATTTATCTTTATTTAAATATTAATAATTAATACATTTAAGAAGTTAAAAAATGTGGTATTATATTTGAAAATTATTTAATATTTCACTTAAGAATTAAAACATTTAAATTAAAAATAAAGTGAAAATGTTTGTAATTTTCAATCAAAAATATAATTTCTGTTTTAAAAATTACAAATTAACATTGAAATATTTATATTTAGGAATTTAGTGTAGATAATATATTATTTATATGTGAAATTAAACATTTAGTAAAATATATTAATATTTAAAAATTAAAAAAATTAATATTTTTTATTTATACCATATAAAAATATAAAATTTAATCAATTATATAGTGTAGTAATTTATTATAGGTGTTGTCAAATATTTGGAATTTTATGTATAGTGTAGTCATATTATATTAATTTTTATATGAAAACAAAAATATATATGTCAAAGGTCTGGCAACTCCTTTTAATTTACAGTAATTTCTGTGGGTATAGTTAATTAATTAATTTTAGTGTACATCACCTACCTGTAATTAATAATAAATAGAGTGGGAATAGTAAATTAATAAAGTTTAGTTTGCAGCACCTACCCCTAATTAATACTAACTGGAGTGGGAATAGTTAATTAATTACGTTTAGTGTCCAGCACCTACCCCTAATTAATACTAACTGGAGTGGGAATAGTCAATTAAATAATTTTAGTGTCCAGCACTTACCCTGAATTAATATTAACTGGATTTGGAATATTAAATTAATTAAGTTTAGTGTCCAGCATCTACCCCGAATAAATCCTAACTGGAGTGGGAATAGTAAATTAAATAATTTTAGTGTCCAGCACTTACCCTGAATTAATACTAACTGGAGTGGGAATAGTAAATTATTTAAGTTTAGTGTCCAGCACCTACCTCTAATTAATATTAACTGGAGTTGGAATAGTAAATTAATTAAGTGTAGTGTCCACCACCTACCCCTAATTAATACTAACTGGAGTGGGAATAGTAAATTAATTAAGTTTAAGGTCCAGCACCTACCCCTAATTAATACTAACTGGAGTGGGAATAGTGAATTAAATAATGTAATTGTCCAGCACCTACCCTGAATTAATACTAACTGGAGTGGGAATAGTAAAATAATTCAGTTTAGTGTCCAGCATCTACCCCTAATTAATATTAACTGGAGTTGGAATAGTAAATTAATTAAGTTTAGTGTCCAACACCTACCCTTAATTAATACTAAGTGGAGTGGGAATAGTAAATTATTTAAGTTTAGTGTCCAGCCCCTACCTCTAATTAATACTAACTGGAGTGGGAATAGTAAATTACTTAAGTTTAGTGTCCAGCACCTACCCCTAATTAATACTAACTGGAGTGGGAATAGTAAATTAAATAATTTTAGTGTCCATCACTTACTCTGAATTAATAGTAACTGGAGTGGGTATAGTAAATTATTTAAGTTTAGTGTCCAGCACCTACCCCTAATTAATACTAACTGGAGTGGGAATAGTAAATTAATTAAGTTTAGTGTCCAGCACCTACCCCTAATCAATACTAACTGGAGTGGGAATAGTAAATTATTTAAGTTTAGTGTCCAGCAGCTACCCCTAATTAATACTAACTGGAGTGGGAATAGTAAATTAAATAATTTTAGTGTCCAGCACTTACTCTGAATTAATAGTAACTGGAGTGGGAATAGTAAATTATTTAAGTTTAGTGTCCAGCACCTACACCTAATTAATATTAACTGGAGTTAGAATAGTAAATTAATTAGGTTTAGTGTCCTGCACCTACCCTGAATTAATACTAAGTGGAGTGGGAGTAGTAAATTAAATATTTTTAGTGTCCAGCACTTACTCTTAATAAATACTAATTGGGTTCGGAATTGTAAATTAATTAAATTTAGTGTCTAGCACCTACCCCTAATTAATACTAACTGGAGTGGAAATAGTAAATTAATTAAGTTTAGTGTCCAGCACCTACCCTTAATAAATACTAACTGGAGTGGGAATAGCAAATTAATTAAATTTAGAGTCCAGCACCTACCTCTAATTAATACTAACTGGAGTTGGAATAGTAAATTAATTAAGTATAGTTTCCAGCACCTACCCTGTGTTAATATTACCTGGAGTGGGAATAGTAAATTAATTAAGATTACTGTCCAGCTCCTATCCTGTATTTATGGTAACTGAAGTGGGAATAATAATAAAGCTAAATGTGTTTTAATATGTAATTAAAAAAGAAAAATTATTGTTTAAAGTAGTGTAATATTTTTATAAGTGAGTTGTGCATGTAAAAAATTAACATTGTATATATACTTAATGAAAAGATAATATTTTACACAGTATATTTATTAAAAGTAAAATTAATATGTAACATTAAATGTAACATTAAGAAAATGGTAGACAATAAAATAGACATTTTAATTTCTTTATTGATGTTTATTTATTGTAAAATATTTTTAAATGAATAAGAAATATATTTTTATTAACAATATGTAAGATAAACAAATACATAGAGATAGGAAATTATATTTATTTGATAAAAATAATATAGTTTGTACATATGTAAATTTTTACATGTAATAATTACTGAAAAAACATTTTATAACATTTGTACTTTTTATTTAAACAGTTGTGTAAAGTTTGCAATATCAGATAATGTAGTTTCACATTTTTTAATATACATTTGAAAAATAAAATATTTATTTATAACAGTTGTTAATTTTAGTTTGGTATTGTTAACATTTTTTAATATATTACATATATTTGTAACAATTTTAAGGTCCATTACGATACCGGGCGTAAAACAATCCGCCACCCATGAAAGCGGCAAAAATCCGCCCGCCTACACCGTCTGAATACCGACCCAGCAATCATGATGCCTCGAACCGAAAACCGCCAGCGGCGGAAAAAACACACAAAATACCGCCCGCCCTTGTCCGAGTCGGAGTCAAACCGCCCGCCACGGACGGAAAGACGCACGACAACACAAAACCGCCCGCCCTCACGGCCGAGACACCGCACGTGAAATTACGATCGCACCGACATGAGCGCGGAAAAACAACAAATACACCGCCCGCCAGCGTAAACAACACTGAAGAAAATGGACACGGCAGAAGCCATGGCGGCCACGTCCCTGCACAGAAACATCCGCGGACTCAAACAAACACACACAACATGGCCAACAAGTCCACACAGCAACCCACGCACAAATACACAGACACAGTACACATCCCAAAAACACACCACCCCTGGACAAACAAATAAACTACAAAGCCCAGAACACCAGCCACAACACACCTGAAAACAACAGACCATCAGGACACACCCACATAGGTAAGTACAAAAGCAGCCCCTCCACAGACCACAACCCCTTGCAACATTGCAAAGCAGAGAGGAGAGGAGAGGACACAGTGACACAGCAAGGACAGCAGCACACCACAGATACGCACACATCACACCCACCACCACCACCACCACCACCACCAAACACCGGCACCACAAACCCCCTGCACATCACACATCACACACCGCACCAGCACCACAAAACACCATGGCATCACACAGAATGCCCAAGTTCACTTCCACTGAGCTGACGGTCATGGTCGACGAGATCGTCAAGGTGCACCCACAAATCTATGGCAACCAGGTCCAGCACACACCACTAGCCACCAGAAACAGAATGTGGAACAGAATTGTAGACCAGGTCAATGCAGTCGGGACCGTACCCAGAAACAGAGGAGAGATAAACAAACGGTGGAACGACATCAAAAGCCTGGTCAAGAAGAAGGAGAGCAAAAATCGAGAGCTGGCTGCCACGACTGGCGGAGGGAATCCCGCGCTTTACAAGACCTTCAAAGCGTGGGAGGAGAAGGTGCGAGTCATCATCCATCCGGAGATCCTCACCGGATTACCAGGGGGAGTGGAGGCTGGTAAGTACAAACAAATGTATACCAGCACACCGCTATGTACTCACATGCACTACCACCATGCCATAGCTCCGAGGGACAAACACCCCCATGTCCAGTACACAATACACAACACATCACTCACACATGCAACAGGCACCACCACACACACAGCCCAAACATATCAACTAACAAAACCATGGGGGCATGTGTACACCCAGCCAGCCACGTAACTACCAACAGGTCCCCTAGTACTCCAGAAGCGCCACAACGAGCACCCCCACACCCATGTGGCAGCCGTAGCTGCACCAACCGACAAGTAACAGGTAAGTAGCCGCAACACAAAGGCAGTGGGTGGGAGGGGGACAGCTGAAGTACAACACCCACCAGGCCCCTAGTCCTACAGCACAGCAAGGCGGAGCACCCCCACACCCATGTGGCAGCCGTAGCTGCACTAACCGACAAGTAACAGGTAAGTAGCAGCAACACAAAGTGCAGTGGGTGGGAGGGGGACAGCTGAAGTACAACACACACCAGGCCCCTAGTCCCACAGCACAGCAAGGAGGAGCACAGCCCACACCCCACACCCACGTAGCAGCCACTGCAGTGCACACCGGCAGCCGACAGGTAGACATCCCGCCCCAGGACAAACGGTGTCAGTGGGTGTCCAGCCATCACCACGACCCATAACACCGCCCCCACCCCCACAGACCTGCAACATGGAGCACCCCCCACCCATAACCATGTGGCATCCAGTCCAGTGCACGCTCAAAAACAACCTGTAGGTGGGAAACTGGACAGGGCGGGGTGACTGGAGGCATGAGGACTGTATTACGACTAACACATGGGACATGTCAAGTAGCAGAGGAACACGCAGCACTGCTCCCTGTCACAACCATGTGAACAATGTGCACACGGACATGAACCACAGAGTCACACCCCACATGACCCATCACAGACACAGCAACACCCAAGGAGCCACGTCTGCATGCACAAGTCACACTGATTACAGAACCACACGGCAGGCACAGTGCAACCCATCACACACAACTGCAACACCATCGAAGTCCTGTCCATGTAGCCCCTACTGCCTGTCAACCACACATCCCACAACTACGCCCATGTAAGACATACCACACTAGACGCAACAGCGTGGAACAACATAAATGCACACGAACATCACTGGACCCATCAAACACACAGACACACAATGCACATACAACATACCATCCATCTCATCCGTCAGCCCCAGTCACATGAAAGGTATGTCATCCGAACAGCTGGTCCACATACAGTAGTCACGCAAAGAAACATGCCCATGACAAATCATGTGCCAGAAGTGAATGAAGCGCACGTCACACTGTGAGCAACAACACACATAACATGGGCCACACCCCCCGAGCACTGCATTGATGCACATGGCACAGGGCAGCACGCACACCAAGGAATTGGACCATCTGCAATACGTCGTGTGGCACACAACCATCACTCACTCATAACAATGCGTCCAATTACATGGCCAGAAATCACAACAGACAGCAAATATGCAGGGTATGTCAGACATACACACACCTCAGACCATGCACTGTCATGTTGCCACAACACATGTCACGTTCTGCACCCATGGCTCACAGTATGTACCCCAAAAGCATAGTTCATCTCAAATGCGTTTCAGGGGCTGACCCCCATTATGCCATCTGCGTTTCTAAGCGTTCCATATGAACCCCCAAAGCATAGTTCATCTCAAATGCGTTTCAGGGGGCTGACCCCCATTTTGCCATCTGCGTTTCTAAGCGTTCCATTTGAACCCCAAGAGCATAGTACAAACCAACCTCCACGATGGGTCTGGAGTCCGCATACACCAGAGCCACAAAAAGTAGGAGCACAGCAACACACCCATCGGCATTGCCAATCCGTCCCATGCCACATGTCCACAGCACACAGTCCCATTGGCATGCCCACACAACAACAAATAGCACAGCCACACACACGGCTCCGGGAAACCTGTGCACGACTGTGCACGAACTGTGGATGTCAGACAACCTATACATACTTTGTCAGGTGCAACACAATAACATATCTCATTCCCCCCACAGGTGACGAACTGCTGGATGCTGGAGATGGAGACAGCAGCCAGCACAGCCAGCCTGCAAGCCCCCAACAAGGACTCACGGATGTGGAGGATCTGTCCTCCTCTTCGGACACAGACCACCCAGCAGGCCCATCTGGTGTGGCAGGGCCCAACCGCACCCCAGGCACCCTCCTACCCACCAACCCATCATCCAGGGCTGATGACCACTCACAGCCCCCTGCTGCCACTGTCGTTGCGGCCACTACCACTGTTGTGGCGGCCACTCCCACGGTCGTTGCGGCCACTCCCACTGCCGCAACCACCACCATCGCCGCAACAACCACCACCGCCGCGACCACCACCACGTCATCACTGGCCCCAGCCCCAGCGCAAGTGGTGGTCCGGCCGACTGGGTCCACCCTGGGAGCCAGAGCGAGGACCGTGGTGAGCAATGTGGCTAGTGGGCAGGCCGGTGGCAGCAGTACTGGTGGGAGGAGCAGGGTCAGGCCAACGCCAGCCTCCCCTGGGAGCCATGCCCTGCCTCAAATGGCCAGAGTCCTTGGGGCCTATGAAGAGGCCCAAGGACAATGGGCCAGGTCTGCTTCCGACACGCGGGAGGTCCTGGGGGTGTTGAGGTCCATGGACGCCCATATGGGCCAATTCGTGTCCCGTATGGACCAACTCGTGGACCTCATGGGCCAGCTGGTGGTGGCGGTGAGGTCACAGGCAAGGCCAGCAACACCACCTCCGCCACCACCTGCTAGGGCGCAGGGTCGGGCAGCAGTGTCCAGTTCCCCTGCGTCCACAGCCAGTGAGCACACCTCACCCACCACCAGCAGGTCGCCACCACACCCCCCTCCCAAACGTGGAAGGGGCCGTCCGAAGTGGAAACAGATGTCCCGGGAGGACTTCGCACGCTCCAGACGCAAGTGAGGCAGCCAGCCATCCTTGACCACCCACTGCATTGACTTGGACTACGATCCCACCCCACACAGCCATCAGAATGGCATGTGTCTGTTGGACTAGGGACATAGAACTAGTGGGTACACCCTGAGCATCACGCAGCCATGGCCGACAGCTCATTGTCACTGCACGCAACACTCATGTCATCACCTTGCACACAATGACATGTCACAGTTGAAAATAAATGCACCTTTTACACAAACTGCTGTCTGTGCACTGTGTTTATTGAACGATGATCAACCGCCACCTTGAGCAGAAAAGCATCGGATGTGTGGCATGGCGATGGGACAGGAGGGGCTGTAGGGACCTAGGGGGAAGACAGAACAGGAGCACATTCAATGAGTGTGTCACACACCCATCACACAGTACATGTCAACAACTACAAGCAATGTACACACATCGCACAGAGCAATAGGGCACAATGCCACAGCCACCGTCAGTGGCATACAAACCTGGACATGGACCATTGACACACAGCACACAGTGAACAAAAGGCCTCCGTGACACAGCACACAGACACCTGCACAACTACAGCCACATCAGCCGTCGTACATGGACACTCACCGTCAAGTGAAGTAGCGGGCGATGAGCTGCTGACGGACATTCACAGCTTCCTCCTCTCCGCTGTCTTCCTCACTCGAGCTGTCCTGGTCTGCAGGCTGGGGCCCTGGTTGATCTCCGTCATCCACAATTAGGGGGATCTGCTTTCGAATAGCCAGATTGTGCAGCATGCAGCAAGCCACCACTATCTGGCACACCTTCTGTGGGGAGTACGCCAGCGCACCCCGGTGCGGTCCAGGCATCTGAACCTGGACTTGAGGAGGCCAAAGGTACGCTCGACCACACGTCTGGTCCTCCCATGTGCCTCATTGTAGCGGTCATCTGCTGGGGTCCGAGGATTTCGTAATGGACTGAGCAGCCAGGGCCCATTCGGGTAAGCCGAGTCACCTGGGCGTGAGGGACACAGAGAACCGTTGCAATTCCAACAGGACAGTAGACAGCATCCTTAAGCCAGCACGCTACACAACTCCACATACTCACCGACAATCCAGCCACGGTCCTGTTGCAGATTGGTCATCAGTCGTGGTAATATGCTGTTGCGCATGATGTGCGCGTCATGGGCCGAGCCTGGGAACTTTGCACACACGTGGGAAATGACCATGTCCGCAAGGCACACCACTTGCACATTCAGGGAGTGCGTGTGCTTCCGGTTGCGGAAGAGCTGCTCAGTGGCCTGTGGTGGGACAAGGCCAACATGGGTGCAATCTATGGCACCAACGACGTGTGGGATCCGTCCAAGGGCATAGAATGCACCCTTCACTGCCGCCAACTCACGAGCCCTGGGGAATCGGATGTACCTGTTCCTGTACAGCATCATGGCTGCCAGTACATCCCTCAGCACCATGCTGAACATGGGCTGGGACATCCCACCTCCACTGCCCACTGTGTGCTGGAATGACCCAGTGGCGAAAAAATGCAGTGCAGCCATCATCTTAGCCGTGGGGGTGAATGCTGTCGGATACACCCTGCGAGGACGGAGGTGGGGTTCCAACATGGCACATAGTCGATGCAGGGTTGGTCGGTCCAGACGAAATTTCCGGATGACCTCAGAATCCTCCATGTCCGCCAGCAATTGGTAAGGGCGGTAAATGTTTGGTCTCCGCCTAGGAAAGATGGAAGTGGACACATGTCAAAGCAACACGCCACATGGCATTTTCACATACACATAACTGATATGACAGAGCAAGAACATGAGTCACAGAACAGCTGTCATGCAGGGACAGCACAGCCACAATACACTTACACAGGTCTCCCACCAATAGCAATGGGCAGTGACACAAACCATTGCTATGTGCATGCACATGGGGATCCAGGCCTCAATGACCTGTGAGGCGTGCTGATGGGGACTGACTGCATATTCGGCAAGCGGCAACACCACGGCAACATGACTGGCTGCTGTGCATCACACTGCTTCCGAGGCTGGATGAGTATGGCACACACCAACGACGATGTGGGCACAGGCTGAGCGGCCAAGACAAGTGGGACCTGTGGCACGAGGGGATATGAGACAGTCATTGGTGTCACCACTGCACCCTATGTGCAGCACTGTACGGATCACACCTCCAGAAGCATTGACAGGTGTACACATTGACAGCCCCATGCCAACACGGCTGTGTGCTTGCAAATACACATCACATGTGACACGTAACCTTGCACGTGCCAAGTGGCAGATGTACATAGTGAGAGATGGCATGCGTGTGCATATGCGTATACCATGCACCCATGCCAATGTGCAGATGATGACATGCTAACAGACATGTGGGGGCCGGCCACTGGCCGTCCCTGCCTATGCACACGGCATGTTGTGGCCCCGTCCATTGTGCACCTGCACCCACACGCACATCATGGCCACACCTGCAGATGCAGTGCGCACATCATACTGTGTGGTGCACATGGCATCAGCGGACTGTCACCAACATGGGCCAGGCCATTACGGCCAACTCCGATGACCCTCGCGGTTGCACCCTGCGTGTTCCACTATGGAGGTAGGCGTCCCGGGCCAGCTGGGAGCAGGCCAACGTCTGCAATTGCCAATGCAGGTCTCAGTGCACTTGTTGCTCGTGTGAATGTCAGGCTGGGCCATGCTGCCCCTCTCAGTCCCAGCAGGCCTGGCCTGCACATTGACTGCACAATGCCAGTAGGTGACAGCACCGACTGCCTAGTGGGTTGCATGTGTCTCCTGTTCAGGACCCTCCAGATGGGCGCTAACTCAGTACTGACTATTGGACACACCATGTCTCGTGATAGGGATGTGTGTGTGGGATGGTGGCACTGAATGTGACCTCCGTTGCGTGGTGGGCCATGCACAGGGCGAGTACGTCGATGATTGCGCAGTGTTGGTCACAGTGGGTGCACCCACACAGATGTGTTGCCCTATGTTCATTTTCTATGTCCGCATGATAATGGACTGTAGATGTGGGCAGACTACACATTGGTCGATGTGCTGTCTATATGAATGTGCCTTCACACCAGGCACAGCTGCCCCTGCACATGTGACCCCTGCTGCACTCGCTGCTGGGTCTGTGGAGCTGATGCACCATCTGTGCGTGGGGCGGACAGCTCTCCTCACTTCCGTCATTGCGCATGTCATCACTTTGCTGCAGGTGACATGGATCATGGAGGGCCCACATGTACGCGTGGGTGGCCTCCACAAGTTTGTCCAATGGTTGTCACCCCCAGTCAGTGCTTCGAATGTGAATGATGTTGTGCTGGTGCTAATTTCGATGTGGCGGGTGGGCGGGGCTAGGTGCGGGCTTACATGCAGGACATGGGAGGGTGATCGGATTAGCGACTAGTTGCAATACACACGGGGCACGTCTTTTCCTGTCCACATCAGGGTCATTCCTTGAACTCACTGACAGTAATACAGTCGTCTTTGTCCCTGTCCTCATGGCCTCCCCTCGCTCCCCCAATGTGCATTTGCACCTGTGGGGCTAGCGCATGCAGATGCAGCCCCAAGCTTGCCTCGGAGAGGCCAAGGAGTGTATGTGTGGGTCCAGTTGAACGAGTGGTCTGTCTCACGGTATGATGTGTGGCGGGACGCCGTCCACCTGCGTGGTGCCCCGACTCGAGACCCGGGCAACATAGACAATGCATAACAGTCTCCGCAGTCCGGATACACCACCTGCGACACACAGAGGCTGTAGCTGCCCTAGCGGCCCATGCTGCGTCCATCTGGGGCTGATGGACCCACACATTCACTCTTTTGCCTCACTGGGGCGGGCTCGGAGGTGCTTGCGCACGCGCTGGCTTCTCTGTTGCAACGGCATGTGACGTGTGTGGAGATGTAGGCAATGGGTGGGATGGTGCGAGCCACCTTCCGTGACGTCACTCCTGCTCGTGATGTGTGCGTCCCCCAATACTTCCATATGACTTGTGCCATGCTACACATTGAGGATGTTTTGCCTGCGTGATGTGACCCGGAGGAGCGCGCCGAGTCCTCTCCCCCACCATGCTCCACTGCCATCCCGTGCCCTGGATTGCCTGTGCAGGTTGACAATGTTGGGGATACACCTGGTCGACAGGGGCTGTGTGTGCCTTGTCAAGGGCCTGGCGGGCGCACAACAGGATCCAGCTTGTCCACAGAGGGTGGGCTGACATGTACGCCTGATACCGCCTTGTTCGTGTGCCCGGCTGCTGTGCACACACGTGTTCACATCCCCCCCCCGACAGGTGGCCTTTAACATTGCCCAGGGAAGCGGTAATGTGCAGTTCCGGACCCCTCCCGACACAGCGTGTTTCAACTTTGCATGTGCGCATCTACCCGTCACACCCACCCACCTGAGCAAAGCGTCACTCCCGCTTCACACGACACATGTGTGTCTTCCACAGTTGTGCTACTCATTAGCGTTGACATCCAATGACAGTGGACTACATGGTCATGTCACGACTGCCATGTACATCACACACTCTCATCATCTCACATTCGTACTTGTGAAAGGAATCAGCAGAGACAGTTTCTTTCTTCAAGCCATGTATTGTGACTTATGTCCTCTGTGATGCAGTATAGTGGACACTACTGGCAGCGGAATGCATGTGGAGGATATACTGAGCATGATTACACATAGCAAAGGGTGTAGGGGTACATGTGATTAGCTGTTGCATGTGGGATGTGGGCTTCAGAGTTACATCTGCTTGGCCGTTGCTGTGCTAATGTTCATTTGCAAATAGCTGCGGAGCTGCGGACTTTGACACAGACGGTATACATTTAGCCTACCAGACCGCTTGGCATCATGGGCACAGTCCATCTCAGTTCCATGTGACAGGTGTGCTGCTGTTGTTACTCATGCACGCGTGCGTGTGAGATGACATCAGGGCATGGGCTTACGTGCATGCAACGGCGTCCCACTTGTTGTTGCCATGTGGTGGCTACTGGACATGTCACAGTCACTGGGGTCGTGTTGTTGTTGTATGCACTTGTCGTCCATGCAAAGGTCCTGTTACGGGATTTCCGGGGAGGGGAGAAGGGGTGCAGCTCTCACATACTCCAGCCGAGCGATTCCTGTCCACTGAGCGGTGCATATGTCCATGGGCGCAGGATCCATGTCATGGCATAGTTGTACGTGCAGTTCTGTCCATGTGGGTGCGATACACATATCCCATGCCACTGCCTCCCCCGATACATGCAGAGTTCCTGGATGTGATGGGGAACAGAGTGCATGTCCCGGACACATCCGATGTCATGGCAGTGTCGTTGATGGTGTGGTATCAGTTGCAGGTCGTTTGGTATGGCTGTTGTAGTGGTTACTGGCCAGTCCGTGCGGAAGCTAAGCATGGGTACAGTGTCGGACATCATGGCTCAATTGGGGGATTGCGTCGGGGTCCTACGAATTGACAGGTTGACAGGTATGCGATGGCTTCCTGCAGGGCTTCCATTTCATTGGTGGTATACATGTTTGCCAGCCAATGTAGCGGATGGTGGCTGTCAAGGTGTTGTTCGTAAGTTGTCCCTTGTAGGAGCATGATGGGGCATGCTGGGTGACATTCGATGTAGCTGTGATCCATGATCCGTCGTGTGGAGGCACAGTGGTCCCATTGCAGTGTGGGTCCAATGTTCGCCACATACGCCATGCCCCCATAGGCTGAACAGACCCTGTCGTGTGCGTCCAGAGGGTGGAATAGTGGTAGCAGGTCCGCCCTTGGACATGCCGGGTTGGAGAGGCACAACTCCACAGGATGGTGGAAGGGACACCTCCGACAGTAGAAGACGGGTATGACGCAGCTGAACAATGCGATGCGGTAAGTCAGTCGGTAACTTACGTTCAGCAGGGATAGGGGTTCGCATCCCATTATCTGTATCAGGTTGTGTTTGTACAGCTTGACCTGTCCGGCGTAGTTGGGTAGGTGTGTTGAAGGTGCCATTTTGCTGCGGGGCGATGTGGTGGCGTGCTCCGGCTGTGTGTGCAGTCTGCAGTGTGCAAGCTCCGAGGTTGCTGTGAGGTCTGTGATGGTCGTAGGGGGCAGGACTTGTGTTCTGTTAGCTTGTGCGGAGGACACGGGCCCTCATCCCACATGCTTCTCTGAATGTTCAAGGTCAGTGGTGTGTGACTCCTTCCAGATAACTTGCATGGGAACGACATGGGGGAGTTTTTTCTTTTTCTTTCCCGTTCGGTATGTTCTTAGGTGATATGCGCTATCTGCCCTGTGGTCGGTTTCCTCTGCATGCCTGTGTTGGTCTTTTTTTGGGACAATGGCTGTATTCTCCGGCTTGTTTAGTCGGGATGTGGTTTCGGAGTTGGAATGGAAGGTCATTCAGTGCTGTCTGCTCTCCCGTGTGTGGGCGGCAGGCTGTGTTTCCGCTATGCGTTGGGCCTTGTGTGTGGGTGTCATTCTTGGGTCCACCTGTTGTCGGTCCCCGGGCTCTTTGGTGTTCCGTTTTGTATGTCTGGTTCATGGGTGCAGGGTGGTATGGGTGTTTCTGTGTGGTACTGGCGTACCTCTTCCCGACGGGGCCCATGTTCTGCTGGGTGGTGTTGCCGCCACTGTGTGCTTCGCCATGTTTGTCACACAGGGGTGTGTCCTGATGTTGCGTGACTTCACTGACATGTGGGCGTCGGTTGTGTGACGTTGGGTGTTGACCGTGAATTGGGCGTTGGGGACATGACTGTGGCAGGCCTGTCACGTGTCATGTGCGTTCTGGGTGTGGCTGGTGTGTGTGGTGCTTGGTTGTGTCCCTGTGTTGTTTGTGTGCGACGCATACATGGCGTTATGGTTGGGCGCTGAGTTGTGCGCATGTGTGGCTGCGTCATCGCCGCTGTGCTGCGGTGCCGTGACGGGGTCGTTAGTTCCTGGTCCCAGGTGGTGTGCCCAAGATAGTTGCGAGATGTTGCGATTTGCCCTGTGTGACATTTGTGGGTGCAGTGGTGGATGTGTCTTGTCCACGCAGGGGTGTTGGGGGGTGCCATGTCCTCCTTTTCCGCCCTTGCACTGTGTGCGCTGTTTGCGTGCCCTTGTTGTGTGTGTGCCTACCTGCGTCTCCGCGGTACCTTGCCTCCTAGGTGGTGCATCAGGTATAGCATGGGGAGGGCCTGCAGTGCTGGATTCATGCTCGGGGGGGTCGCCTCTTCGGTGTCTGTGCTCGGCGTTCGGGTTTCCGCCTCACTTTCATGTGCGGTGTCTCTTAGCCGTGGGAGCTGTTTGTTTGCGGCATCGTAATTTGTACGCCGGGCGGTACGTGATTTCGTCTGACGGTGTGCCTCCATTGGGCTGCGCCGCTACGTGAGCGGGCGCACTTTGATGGCGGACGGCGTCGCTGGCTTGCCGGCGGTGTTTGGCTGCCTTTTCACATCGTAATTTGGCGGGCGTGTGGGCTGCGGCATGCGGGCGGTAACTGGTGGTTTTTGCATCCGCCAGCACGGCGGTAGTGCTTCCGCCCGCCATCCTAATGGGCCCCTTTATAACATAATTTTTATATATAGATTTAGTTACATTTTGTAAAGAAATAATAATAATTTTCAATTAATATTAATATATTAAATATTAATATTAATAAATATTATATTGTTTAATTTGTATACATTTGTTTTATAAAGTAAACAGTTTTTAATATAAAAAAATAAAACAATTTTAAAATACATGTTGTATGTCACATTTAAATATATGGAATTATAATATAAAATATTATTTGTTTAATAATATTTATTATTATAATTTTACAATACTAAAAAATTAATAATACATTTAAACAAATAATATAACAATTGTAGTAGTTTAATTAAACATGTCATTAATTTGGACATAATGTTATAACCTTTTTTTAAATAAATTGTATTTATTTTCTATGTTTAAAGCTGCCATATTTGTTTTGGGCCTTGTATTTTGTAACCGGTCGCGGTTGTTTTGGGTTATTTCGAAGGGGAGAAGGTAGCGGTCGGGAGCTGCTTCGCGTCGAGGAAGGTAAGATTAATTTTATTTATTTAAACTACATTTTTAATTACATTTGAAGGTAGTTAGGTTGTAGTTAGTGTGTCTAGTTTAGAAATGTTAAAGTATGGTACAATATGTGTATTATTGTGTGTGTAATATTTGTAATACTGTTATATGGTGTAATATGTGTATATTTGTGTGGGTGGGAATGTTTGTGTTTTTTTACAGGTTTTTACGACAAAAGTTGCCGTTACCGGAAGATTGCGTTTTTTAAATTAAGGAAGTGTACATTAGTTTTAGTAACTAATGGTTATTTTACACTTTCTTAATTTTTCGAGTTTTCATGGAGCGTTTCTTTTTTAAAACAATTTTTCGGGATTTTTATGGTTGACGGATTGTGGATTTATGGACCGAGGATTACTTTTTGAAACAGTTGTATTTTTTCATTTTTTGGGGAAACTTTTTATTCTATTTGGATTATGATTAGGGCTCCCGGTTTTATGGTATTTATTTTTTTGCCATTTCCGTCTGTATTTATCCATATTTATTTTTTGGGCATTTTTTCTGTATTTATCCACATTTATTTTTGCCACAAGCAAAAGACGACGCTACAGCTAGTATTTTTCCACATTTATTTAAATTGACAATGCACACATGCGCTCACTTAAACTAGCGATTTAATGTGGTTTTAGCAGTGCTTTAAATGGTCCGGTACTGAGTAATTTGAAAAGTAGAGTACCTGTGCTTTCTCAGTTCTGCTATAAAAACACTTTAGCATAGTGAATGGGTCAAAATATGTGTAGAATGATGTGTTGAGAAAACAAAGCAACATTGATACCAACGTGTGTACATCGAAGTGGCAAGGGGAGGTTGGGATTAACAAGGAGATCTGTGGTTTCTAAATATTCCATCCCTGAAGATCATCCTTTGGTAAACTAATAACTACTGCTCGATATTCAGTGGATCGAGTCAGGATAGGATGACTGTGACCATGAGAGCGGCCGTAGCCTCTTCTGCAGGAAAAATAACCCAGTTGGGTGGTCTGTGTCTGTGAAAGCGTAAAGGAACCCGATGAGACTGGCCCTCTGATGGTTGTTAAGAATAAAGTCAGTCAGAGTATCCATTTTTTTAATATCCCCATTTTAGGATATGAGCTGGATAGAGTCGAATAATTTGTATAGACAACGCGAAAAAGAAAGTGACAGGCTCGTAAATCCTGAACAGTGTCCACGTCTCCCAGAATAGCGCACCTGTGCAATAAAACGAAGGGCTCAGCAGTTGTTCGAAATAAAATCAGCCAGAGTCGTCACATTCCCGTTTTATAATATGGCGCGGATAGGAGTCTAATAATTTGTACTGACAGCTCGAGGAAGACGGTGGCAAATCCATAAATACTGAACTGCGCCTCTACCTCCCAGAATATGCACACCTGTGCTATAAACTCAGGACCTCAATTCCGCTTCCCGGTTTTACCACCTCATAACTCTTTTACAGTCTGTTAAGTGTACAAATGCTCACCTAGGCAAAAGCCATAAAAACCACCTTGAAATTTTGTCTGAAGTAATGCGCCACCGGCAACAGAGGGGGCGCTCTACAGAAAAGACCCCGTGGCAGCCCTACACAAGCCATTGCTGACCCGCGTGCAGCATGAACCTGTGACTTATTGCTCCGTGTTTGAAAACGACCCTTCTGCCTTCCTTGCTCCAGCAGGGATCTCTCGGACTGCGTCACCGCTCCGTCACACCCCTGCAATGGGATTTGTATGCTCTCGAGTGGCTTTCGAGGGCAGAGCTTTGTGTGTGCCTCCGCAGCTGTCTTCTTGTTAATTTCCATGTGAAAATTGGCATGTCATGAAAGTCCTACTGGAAATAACCTATCATTACCCTCTTTGCTCAGTAGAAATCCAATGTCACCGTTTCTATTTTTCTATACAGACTACATATTCTGAATGGAAACAAAACGCTATCTGACATATAAATACCCCTAAAGGCACCAGAGGGCAGAGCCTGGGCAACTGTATGGGGCCTGGGACAGGAGGAGTCAGGGGCGTTGGGGGAAGCTACGGCATGGGGTGAAAGAACAATAAAGCCTCTTTAACAAGTAAATGGTCTTTCAAAAGACCTGTGAAGTACTCGGGTGCGGCTGTGTGTGTGCCCGGGAAGGAATTTCCAGCAGCAGGAAGGGGGCGTGGCGAGATAACTCTGTATTCGAGCACGGCAGCGTGGCAAAATTTTCTAGTATTTTGCCGTTTTTACATATAAATACAGACAAAGGAAAAATTGTTTTCCGTCTGTATTTATATGTAAAAATCCGTTTAAACGGAAAACCGGGAGCCCTAATTATGATCTACCTGGATTGTTTTGCAAGATGTGGAATTTTCTGTCTACAGCTACGGAAATGGTAAGTTATTTAACTTATTTATTGTGGGAGGGAAATGCAATGAAATTTACTATTGTTGTTGTTTATTTTTTCAAATATCTAATTAATGTGTTTATATATATTTTTATTTATTAATAAAAATATATTAGACAAATTAAATAGTATTGTGAAAAAATAAAATTATTTGGTATGTATTTTAATATTTGAAACAAATGTATTATACATTTTACACTGTTTTGACGGTTTAGAGTAGGCTTTTTGCAATCATTGCTAAGTATTCTAGGCCTCTTGTTGTAGGGTATAGTCTGACTTGTTGTTGTAGGTATTCAAACATTTGTTTATATTGTTTGGATAGTTTAGGTTTAATTTGTGTTCGATTGCTCTATTCTTAGCTGTTGGTAGCGCTGTTCTTTTTGTAGGGAGAGTAGGAGTTTGTGTAGAGTAGGTGTACCTCGTCCTGTTGATGCTTGGAAGGCATTATGCCAACCTTCAACAGCATTGTTTGTTTTTGCCTCTTGGTTTAGTGTACAAAGGTAGACATTCCACCATGGTATTTGGTATTTTGGTTGTCTTCTATGTCCTGATCTATGGAGTCTTCCCACCCAGGTATCTTCAAAATAGTCTAGGAGGGGACTTAATTTTTGTTCGTGTTGCTGGTAGTAAGGACTTTCTATTAAAAGGTTTTAATGTTCGGCCACGTCAGTAACTGGGACGTAGGCCAGTGCAATAAGCTTTTTTATTTGGTGTGCGAATGAACTGTTTGTCGCATATTCAACACTTAGGGGCTCATTATGATGGCAGGAGGATCGCCACTGTCAGGCCGGCGGTGGCAATCCTCCCGCCATCACAATGTGATTCACCCACCGCCAAATTAGGATGGCGGTGGGAATCACATTGGTACCACGGCGGACGGAAAGTCACTTGTGGAACCAGGGCATCATTGTGGCAGTGCCGTGCAGGCACCGCCGTAGTGATTAGGATGAGCCCTTCCGCTTGTCTTCTTGCAACGGATATCCCGCCGCAAAAAGACAGGCGGAGACTGGCTTTGGGGGCCCGTTGCGGGCCCCCTCTGTGGGGGGGCAGTTGTGCACTGGGTACCCCCCTCCATTTCCATGCACATGGTGGCAGGCACCGCGTGGTGCCTGCCACGTTGTGCATGGAAATGCACAACATGGCCATTTGACATTGCGGTGAGTGCTGCAGCCAGCAGCACCCGCCGCAATGTTAAATTGCCAGATGTGACCGCCGAGGTGGCAGTCGCATCATAATTAGGGGTGCGGGACCGCCGCATAACAGGCGGGCCGTCCCGTTACCGCCATCTTAATGACCCCCTTAGTGTTGATTTCTGTAGGTGTCTCCATAGACACTGATTGAAATGATAGTAACATCCCTGAATTGATGTGTGTGGGTAGCATTTTAGAATTGTACTTATCATGGCCTGCTCAAAATCTATAATTATTATCTGTGGAAAATAATTATTTGTTTCTTGTTTAATTTTAGTTAGTACTTCCATATATGTGAAGTTTTGTTTATTGGGTAGCAAGGCGTAGATAAAGGGGATGTTGGTATTTTGGTATAGGGCATGGACAGTGTATAGTTGATAGAATGGCTTGGGACAGATTTTAAAAGTCCCGTCCATCATCCATGTTTCTGATTGTTGAAGTTTTATTAAATTGTTTGCAGTAGCAAACATTATTATTCTTTTGTCTTTGCATTTGTTGTCATAGAGAACAAAGGGTTCTTCATTATGAGTTATAGATAGTTCTGGGGGAATTACCACCTCTTCAAATGTTTTGGGAGTAGGCGTGGTAGTTGTTGTGGCTTTTTTTGTGCGAGCTATAGTTCTTTTTAATGAAGAAATAGAGGGCATTTGCCCAGTAGCATGTTTGGGTATTCTAGGCAGCATTTCTTTAAGTATTTCACTGGTAGGTTTTTGTGAGCTAGTGCTAGCTTCTCTAATGTCATCAGGGCATTTCTAACATCTATTTCAGTAACATTTGGAGGGTGGTTATGCTCCCTTGTATACAAAACAGTTGTTTCTCTAGTTGTTGCTCGACCATAACATTTATTTGAATAGTACTTGCTGCATTTCCAATTGACGTTTAGTCCAATTTGCTTTTCCTGGGTATAGACATACCCCATGTAACAAAGCAAAAATTGTCCTTTTTGGGATGTTATAAATTGGGCGCCTTCTGTCATTGTGATGTGTTAAGTTCTAAAACAAATGTATATCAAAATTATTAAAATTAATATTATACATGTTTATTTCTTAACAAATACACATTGTTATTAATATACTTACAATGTTGGTTTTCAGCTGCTTTTCAATGGAGATGTTTTTTCTTTGTTTGTTGAATTCTGTTAAGTTGTTTATTTGTCTATTGGAAGAGTAAAACACATTTTTACTTATTTTGTTACATTTGTTCATGGGCTGGGGTGGGTGTTTGGGATGGAGTTGGGGTTTGGTTGGGCGTTTTACATGATTTTTAAAAGGAATTTAGCAAAATACTTACATTATTTGTTAGATGGTTTTAGGAGCTGGTCTGTACTTTTCTTGATGCTTTGAGAAAAATCTGTAGAGGAGACAAAAATTAGAAAAAGATATATATTAATTATTTGAGTAAGACAAATAGTTGTTTTTCAAGATTAGAATTGTTGTTATTTTATAGATGGTAATTTACTTACTTTTTGAAGGATGCAATAGCTTTTTCTTTGATGAAGTCCTTGTTTTTGGTGGAAATCTGGCAGAGTTTCGACTTCCTTATTGTTTTTGGTTTAAGGTGTAAAATAAGACTACGTTTTTCTTCCTTATATAGTGTTCATTTAATTGTTTGCTTAATCTTATTGGTTTATTTTTACATTGTGTATTTATATAGGTTGTTTTTTATTGTTTTTATTGTTTTGGTAGTTGTTTTCCATATATGGAAAACGCTAATTTAGAGTCAGTTACTTTTTTTTTTTCTTTTCACATGTTGAATTATTAAAATGTGTATTATATTATATGTGATGTTAAATAAACTTTGTAGTTAATGTAAATATAAAATTAAAATGGTTATTAATAGTGTATTTATTATTTAGGGGTCTATTACGATGGCGGTTGGATGTCCACCGCTGGGCCGGTGGTGGCGCCCGCCGGACCGGCGGTGGACATGCGCCCGCGATCGCAACCAAGAAAACCGCTGGTCAAATTAGGATGGCGGTGGTGACCGCGGCAGTGAGAAATTCCGACTGCCGCTTTTCCGCCGGTTGCCATCCGCACTCCTGCCTGGCGGACGGAGCAGGACCGGGATAATGGTGGCGGTGCAGAGCATGCTCCGCCGGCAGGATTATGATGCCGGCGGTAGCCAGCCTTTCCTCAGCGGTCAAACCGCCATGGAAAGGCATGCGGAGATTGTCTTCCGGGGGCCCGTTGCGGGCCCCCAATGTTTTGGGGGGGTGTGGGTGCCCTGGGGGGTACCCATGGTCCCCCCCTACATTTCCCTGTACCAGGTGGCAGGCACTGTGCAGTGCCTGCCACGCAGTGCAGGGAAATGCAGGACATGCTCCTTTGGACATCGTGGCAGTGCTGCGGGCAGCAGCAACCGCCGCAATGTTAAGGCCCGCGATCCGACCGCCGCGGTCGGATTTCGACCGCGGGTCATCGTAATTCGACCGGCAGTGATGTCGCGGTCCATGCAGGCGATCTTTTCCCGCTACCATGGCGGTCGGTGAGGTTTTCCGACCGCCATCGTAATAGGCCCCTTAATGTTTTAAAATATGTTTTACTGTGTTTTAAAAATATGTTTTTGATTTTATTTTATATGCAATGTATATTTATTTATTTTACTATATTTATGGTGTTTAATTTTGTGTGTTTTATCTATTTTTTACTTGTCGATATTTTTACAAAAACGATAATATTGCTGTCTATATTATTGTGATCGATATTTTTGACATGTATATTTTTAAAGGATGTTCGATATTTTAAATAACGATATTTATGTGTTCGATATTACTGTGATCGATAATATTGTTTTACGATATTTTGGGTTCGATATTAGTGTATTTTTTTAATTAAGAATAGGGTATCGATATTAGTGTCATCGATATTGTTGTGTCGATAAAAATGTAGGTCGATATTATGTCTGTCGAGGTTATGTCAGTGATTCATAGCACCCGCATTAATAGACCTCTGCCCGGGTACACGAGTGTATGCCACGTCCCAACTTGGGCTGTGAATCACTAGTATGTACTTCATATTCACATAGGCTAAGGGCATTACTTTATTGCTCTTATTCTGCCATCACACATTTTTCAGTTAACCTCTGTGTCCTTACAGACTCCTCAACACAGATGTATGATCATAGCTCCTTATAATCAGTCAAGGCACAAATTCTCACCGATACCAAAATGAGGCCTTCCTCCTTCGAACAAGGACCTGCAGCATTATACGGATCCATTTCTCAAATGACTTATCTACTGATCTTATTCCACTCGATAAAGTCATTTAAACCAACTTGGTCAGCCTTTTCAGAATAAATCCAACAAGCTTCTTTTCTCGCAAGGGTCCTGTGGGCGTGGGGAAGAAACACTCTCGAAGCTATATCGTGATAAGGTGGGTTTTATTTTACATAAACGTCTCCTCCTAAAGGTAGCCAGACTTGAGGTTCACGACGGTGATCTCTTCCTGGGTCTTCTTTCTTTCCGGTCCCTTCGGTTCGTCTTTGGGTCTGGTCGGGGCTTGATCCGACGATGCTCGGGTAAAGGAGGAGAAGGATATCAGTGATCTGTGAGGACGTTTGTGCGGGACGGGGAGTGAGGGATCACATGTAAGTGCTCGGGCTGTACAAAGTGAGTGCACGTGCTCGAGGTATCGGGTATACGAAGTGGGAGGATAGAGAGTGGAAAACACCCCTCTATGGGTCGGACTTCTCCCATGACCCAACCCACCCCGCAACCTTGCTCCGTACCTTTGAGAGCCACGCTTCTCCTGAAGCGTGGCAGGGCGCAGCGTGGATACGGTGGCCTCCTGGCTGCTTCAGTACTCCCGAGCCCTTTGCTGTTTGAAGCACAGGTCTTGCCACTGCGAACGTAGATCTCGGATCCCAGGTCTCCGCGACGGTCTCTTCCTCTCTGTGGTTTACTCCGGAAGCGAACTTCGTCCCGGCCTTGTTGTCCTCTTCTCTTATTGGCCAATGGGTGCTGACGTCAGTCTGAGAGGCGGTCTGTCCACAGAATGTAGTCAGTTTAAAGGGCCCGCTCTCCCACACACAAGTGTCCGCTTTCTCCGTGGTAAACGAGTCTGCAGTCCACTCTTTCTGCTGAGAAATAAAAGGCACCGTGACAGGGGGAGCTGACCACCATTCTGTATCAGAATTTAGTGGTTCATAGGGCACAGTGTGACACTCCTCCCCCCTAGGATTCTCCCGTTCGGGGAGAGGGAATACTCGGGAGAGGAAGTCTGCACTACCATTAGCAGAGCCTTTCTGGTGTTTAACTGTAAAGGAAAAAGGTTGCAAGGACAAAACCACTGAAGCACTCGGGGGTTCTGGCCGATGTTACGTGCCATCCACTGGAGTGGAGCATGGTCCGTGAACAGGGTAAAAGGGCGCCCCTCAAGATAATAACGCAGTTTATCGATTGCCCATTTGATGGCAAGGCACTCCTTCTCCACTGTGGGATACTTAGTCTCATGAGGGAATAGTTTGCGGCTACTGTATAGGATGGGGTGCTCGGTACCATCTGAGGCCTCCTGAGATAAGACCGCCACTATGCCATAGTCTGACGCATCAGTATGCAGGGTGAAAGGTTTAGAAAAGTCAGGAGAAATGAGTACTGGGCTGGTGGTGATGGCAGTTTTCAGTTTAAGAAAGGCGTCAATAACCGCCTGGGTGGGATGGTGAAGTGGTTCGTTCTTGTGTTCCTTGCGGAGCAAGTTGGTCAAGGGTGTCGCGATTTCAGAATAATGTGGGATAAACCACCGGTAATATCCCAAGAGCCCCAAAAAGGCCCTCAGGTCTCTTTTGGAGGTGGGAAAGGGTGTTTCTGAAATGGCTCTTACTTTCTCTGATTGGGGAGCGATCACGCCATGGCCCAAGACAAAGCCCAGGTACTTGACCCTCTGGAAGGCCATCCGGGATTTTTTTGAATTGATGTGGAGGCCCGCATCTTGTAAGGACTTCAATACAGCCTGGAGGTGTTCCATATGGGTTTCCCAAGTGGGGCTAAACACCACGATATCGTCCAGATATGCCGATGCGAAAGAATGGTGTTTGTTCAGCCCCAGGTTCAGGAGGCACTGGAAGGTAGCGGGTGCCCCGTGGAGGCAGAATGGGAGAACCGTAAACTCAAAAAGCCCATCTGGAGTCACAAAAGCCGTTTTATTTCTATCGGATTCTCTGAGAGGGACCTGCCAATACCCTTTAGTGAGGTCGAATGTGGTGATGAAGGAAGCGTTACCTAATTTCTCTATTAGTTCGTCTATTCGTGGTATGGGGTAGGCATCAAAGGTTGAGACGGAATTCTGGGCCCTGAAGTCCATACAAAAATGTGTGGAGCCGTCAGGTTTTGGCACCATGACTATGGGCGAAGACCACTCACTTCTAGACGGGTGGATGACCCCTAATTCCAACATTTGTTTCACCTCTCTTTGTACTGCTTCTCTTTTTGCTGCTGGTATTCTGTAAGGCTTTTGTTTTATAACTTTCCCAGGGACGGTCTCTATTGTGTGTTCCATTAAAGGCGTTTTTCCTGGTCTGTCTGAAAATATTGGGGAGAAGGGTTTCAAGACCTTCTCAACTGTATGTCTTTGTCCCTCCGTTAAGTCGGTGTTTATCACTAATTCGTCAAGTGTGTGTTGTGACTGTTGTAAGGAAGGCATAGTGAAGTGAGCTGTTGCAGATAGGGGCCCCAACCACTTTTTCAAGAGATTAATGTGAAAAGTTTGAATTCTAGAAGGTTTTTATTTGAACTCTATAACTTGTTTTACCAATCGTACCAACAATTCTGTAGGGGCCAAGACATTCAGACCTGAATTTACAGGTTGATGAGGGAAACAGTACAAGGACCCAATCATCGATTTGTAATCTCCTCCATTTTTTTCCTTTATCATACAAGGACTTCTGTTTCTCCTGTTTCTTTTCTAGCTGGGAATATGCTAAGTCTCGTAGCTTCCCTATCTTGTTTTTCAGGTTTTGTGTATATTCGAGAAACCCCTGAGTTTCCTCCGCCTCTTCCCTTTCCCAGGCCTCTTTGGTGATCTCCAAAAGTGACCTGGGTTGTCTCCCGTATAGCATTTCAAATGAGGAGCACCCTAGTGAGCTTTGTACTTGGCTCCTGATTACATAAAGGGCGAGCGGGAGCAGTTGGTCCCACTCCTTCCCATCGTTCTGGAGCATTTTCCGGAGGACCGATTTTAGGGTCCCGTTGTACCGTTCCACTAGTCCATCGGTTTGTGGATGGTACACGGAAGTTCTTAGGTGTCGGAGGTTAAGGGTTTTACATACCTCTTTCATGAGGCGTGACACAAAGGGGGTCCCCTGATCCGTCAGGATCTCCTTAGGGAACCCGACTCTTGAGAACAGCTCTACAAGACGCTCTGCTATACCGGAGGATGTCGGTGCTTTTAGGGGAAAGGCTTCGGGATATCTGGTCGCATAGTCAACTAGGACAAGTGCATATTGATGCCCTCTCCTTGTCTTTGGGAGGGGGCCGATGAGGTCCATGCCGACCCTTTCAAACGGAGAACCAATGATCGGGAGTGGTTGCAAGAGAACCGGGGGAGGATGGTGGGTGTTCCTTTTTTGGCAGATATCACACTCCTGGCAGTACCTTTTCACCTCCCCATAAACCCCAGGCCAAAAAAAATACCGGAGCACATTCTGTGATGTCTTTTCTGCCCCTATATGCCCTGCAGTGAGGTGGGAGTGTGAAAAAAAAGGATCTGATCCCTGAATGCCATAGGGACCAGGAGTTGTGGTTCATCGCCCTGGGAACCTATCCTGTATAACAGATCTTTGATAATGGTGAAGTGAGGGTATGTCTGTGGTGTAGTGGGGTTCTTATTCTGGACGCTCTGCCACGCATTTTGCAAAGTGGGGTCGTTCAACTGGGCGAACCGAAAGCTCCTATCCATGACCCAAGGGTCAGGAGATACCAAGGCAGACCTCGTTTTCCCTGTTTCCCGATCCCCTGATGGGTTTTGTACGGATTTGAGAAACATTTCTAGAAACCCGGGATTATCTGTGCCTATTATGAGATCTTCAGGTAAGTCCTCTAAAACCCCAACTCTTAGAGTGTAGGACTCTCTTCCCTCGGGGTGGAGCTTGATGTCAGCTACAGGGTATTGTTTGACGTCCCCATGTACGCACCTAATGTGTACTGTTGCCTCAGGGAGGAACTGTGTGGGTCTCACTAGGGTCCCCTGAATTACCGACTGCCTACACCCCGAATCTAAGAGGGCTTTTACGGTTCTCCCATTCACCATCAAACTTACGTAAAAAGAGCTTCCCAACTCGGCACTGTAGAGGACTGTTCTTGGGATGTACCCCACTTCCATTGGTTCCTCAGTTGGCCTTTTCTGGGGACATACATGAGCAATGTGGCCCCACTCTCCACATTCAAAACATTGCGGGCCTTTAAAGGGAGGGCCTTCGATTTTTGTCGGTTTGGGTCTGGGAACTTCTGGAGGAGGGCGGTAGACTTTTTTTTCGGGTTTCTGCAGAGAGGGTTTATGTGATTTGTCGGACTCCCAAACCGTTGGTCGGGGTTGAGCTCATGCAAAGGTGGTGGCCATTTCATCAGCTTGTGCAGTTGTCAGTGTGGTGTGCTGTCGTAGCCACTTCTGTGTGTTATACGGTAAGGCTTCTAAGTATTGCTCCAAGTATATTCTGTCCATAATTTCTTCTTTGGAGCTTTCGTTCGGCTTTAGCCATTTGTCTGCTGCTGCTTTTAAACGAAAAAAGAGGGTCTTGGGATTTTCCCCGGGTCCGCCTCTCTCCCTCCTAAACCGTAACCTAAATGCCTCCTCATCCAACCCTAAATGATCCAAGATGACTTCTTTAATGGCCGGGTATGCTGTATTCCCATCGGCATTGGCCACCTGGTAGGCGGCTTGAGCCTCACCAGTCAGTAAGGGCGCAAGGAAGAAGGGACACTTGTCTACCGGCCAGCCACAGGCCCGGGCCGCTCTCTCGAAGTTTAAGAGAAAAGCGTCAGGGTCCTCCCCTGGTTGGAACTTTTGTAGAGAAACCCCCGAAGGCCCGTGCCGCTGCCCCGGGACCTGGGGAAGTGCGAGATGATCGGCCATTATCTTTTGTAGATTGTCCATCTGGGACATCGAGTCCGTAAAAACAGTGCGGTCGGCTTGTGCTGAGGACATCTGTCTCTCGACGGCCCATCCTAACTTCTCCTGGGCCTGGATGAGTTGCTGGATTAGGGGTTCCATTATAGGGGTACTAATGGAAGTTGTGCATGCATTCTCCACCAGTTGTGGGCGTGGGGAAGAAACACTCTCGAAGCTATATCGTGATAAGGTGGGTTTTATTTTACATAAACATCTCCTCCTAAAGGTAGCCAGACTTGAGGTTCACGACGGTGATCTCTTCCTGGGTCTTCTTTCTTTCCGGTCCCTTCGGTTCGTCTTTGGGTCTGGTCGGGGCTTGATCCAACGATGCTCGGGTAAAGGAGGAGAAGGATATCAGTAATCTGTGAGGACGTTTGTGCAGGACGGGGAGTGAGGGATCACACGTAAGTGCTCGGGACTGTACAAAGTAAGTGCACGTGCTCGAGGTATCGGGTATACGAAGCGGGAGGATAGAGAGTGGGAAAACACCCCTCTACGGGTCGGACCTCTCCCGTGATCCAACCCACCCCGCAACCTTGCTCCGTACCTTTGAGAGCCACGCTTCTCCTGAAGCGTGGCAGGGCGCAGCGTGGATACGGTTGCCTCCTGGCTGCTTCGGTACTCCCGAGCCCTCCGCTGTTTGAAGCACAGGTCTTGCCACTGCGAGCGTAGATCTCGGATCCCAGGTCTCCGCGTCGGTCTCTTCCTCTCCGTGGTTTACTCCGGAAGCGAACTTCGTCCCGGCCTTGTTGTCCTCTTCTCTTATTGGCCAATGGGTGCTGACGTCGGTCTGAGAGGCGGTCTGTCCACAGCCTGTAGTCAGTCTAAAGGGCCCGCTCTCCCACACACAAGTGTCCGCTTTCTGCGTGGTAAACGAGTCTGCAGTCCACTCCTTCTGCTGAGAAATAAAAGGCACCGTGACAGGGGGAGCCGACTACCATTCTGTATCAGGATTTAGTGGTTCGTAGGGCACAGTGTGACAGGTCCCTTCCATATTGCATGCCTCACAGATCACCCGTTCTAACACAGTGCATTTAAATGCTCTGTGATCATGGTGTTGTTCCTGGAAATGACGTACCAACCGTGTTGTCAATTGTCCAGCCTTTATAGTGCCCAAATGTTCTTGAATTCGCACCGTGGTTAAGCCTATGTAGTGCAGACCACACTCGCAGGTGAGTCTGTACACCACAGAGCTCGAAGAAACAATCAAGCGGGACACTACTCTCACTGATACCAAGGAGCAACTGCTGCGTATTCAGGGGGACCTTGCGGACTATAAGAATTATATGGTCAACCAAAAATTTAAAGGGCTTAAACGCAACTTAGATCAATACTCCCACAAGTGGGCATTTCCCTACGTGGAAGATAAATATTATCAAACAGGTAGCGACAAGCACAACAGTTTAACTATCAAAGGGGTGGAAGTCAGCAAGCCAGAAGAACTCCACAGAACTGGACATTTGATAATACCAGCAGTGAGGAGGAAGAGATAGGTGTACAGCTCCCAAATCAGAACCGCATGAGATTTGATCCCCAGAATAGGTCCAACGAAGATCTAGGAGCTCTGTTGAGGTCTTTTTTAGGACAGAATCAGAGAGGCAACAGAGGGGGTGGACAGAGAGGCAGGGGTCGGGCACGTCAGAACCAGGTCCAGCCATGGCAAACTTATTTGCTACGAATAACTCGCAGTCGGGGCAGAACCCCCCTATGAGCAACATAGTGGTCAATTTATCTGACCATGTACTCACATGTAGTGAACTGCATGTTTTGAATAAAGGTTTGGGATACGTACCCACTCCTCAACATGACTCTTTTAAATTGAGGATGGAATTTCATGTAGTTATGAGGAAGATCAAGCTTAAGAAATTCTTTGCTAATAAGAACTGTGATCCTCCTTCACTATTTTCAACAAATTTACATCGGCCTTCTCAGTTCTGTCCCCCAAAGTCAGCAGTAGGACCTGAAGTGATGGTATTTGAGCAACGGGTGCTTCATGACATCACTGTTTTAGAACAATCTAAGCATCAACATACATTTAGCAACATGAGCCGTGACGACTGGCAGGCAATCAAGTCTTTGCAGGACAATGAGGCAATTACTATAAAGCCAGCCGATAAGGGCGGGGCAGTGGTTGTAATGAACACCAGCGATTACGAGACCGAAGTTTTGAGACTACTGGGAGAACGTGAAAACTACCAACCGCTCCCCAGGGACCCTGCAAACTCTCATTAAGACACTGGTGGAACAAGCAAGAGAGAAAAAGTGGATCACTAGTAAAGAGGCAGAATTTTTAACTAATCCTAAACCTAGGACACCGGCTTTTTACATACTGCCGAAAATTCATAAGGCTAAACGACCGCCTCCAGGACCCCCGATAGTCTCAGGGATACAATCCGTTCTCGAACCACTGTCCCAATTTGCAGACTTCTTTTTGAGGGAGTCAGTGTTGGAACAGCCTTCCTATGTCCAAGACACAACAGATATCCTAAATATCCTTGATGGAGTGGAGTTTGCCCTACAAACAATATCTTGGTGACCATAGATATTGAGTCACTTTATACCAGCATACCCCAAGATGTCACGCTGGTGGCAGCAGCAAGTGCTCCTGGGGCCCAAGACTGGTTCTACAACACACCACAGTCATTTGTGCTACGATGCATAGAATTGACCTTGACGAGAAACTATTTCAGCTTTAAGAACCAGCTGTTTCTCCAAGTGTCCGGAACTTCCATGGGCGCTACATTTGCGCCGAGTCTGGCCTGAATTTATGTAGGCCAGTTTGAGGAACACTATATTCATCACTCATCAAACCCCTTCCATAGGAATATTTGCCTCTGGAAGAGGTATATTGATGATGTGCTCTGTATCTGGTCTGGATCAGAGAAGGCACTTTTGGAATTCTTGAATTTGCTCAGTGGACTAGATAGTTGTCTTACGTTCACCTGGACAATGAGCAACCAGATGGCAGTGTACTTGGATTTGGACATCTTGGTGGCTAGTAACAAATTATGTACCACCGTCCACCAAAAACCTACAGATAGAAACTCACTGCTCCACTATCAATCCTTTCATCCAAGGTCCCTTAGGGATAATCTTCCCGTGGGCCAGTTCCTGCGGTACCACAGGAACTGTTCCTCTACAGAGGCGTATATGGAGCAATCTGAGAATCTAGCTGATAGATTGGTACAAAGGGCCTATCCGACCAAGGTGGTAAAAAGAGCCAAGAAAAGGGCTTTAAACACACCCCGAGATGCTCTACTAGAAAGAAATGTTAGACAGGGGAGTGATTGCCTGCCAGTGGTTTTGACTTATGACCCCTTGTCTACCAAAGTACGACAAGCCATTAGGAAGCACTGGTCACTGCTATCTACAATTGAATTTAAGATGCCACCACCTAGGTTTGCCTTCAAGCGAGCCTGTAACCTAAGAGATAAGTTGGTACACACCCGTCCTATGCAACTTATAGAAAATTCCACAATTCCACCTGGTCACTATCCTTGCGGCAGTTGTTCAGTGTGTGATCTGATTGAAAAGACTAATAGTGTGCAACTGCTGAATGGTAAGATGTGGTATCAGAACAAATTCAGCAACTGCAACACTATGAATGTGGTGTACAGACTCACCTGCGAGTGTGGTCTGCACTACATAGGCTTAACCACGCGCAGAATTAAGGTGCGAATTCAAGAACATTTGAGCACTATAAAGGCTGGAAAATTGACAACACGGTTGGTACGTCATTTCCAGGAACAACACCATGATCATAGAGCATTTAAATGGACTGTGTTAGAACGGGTGATCTGTGAGCCATGCAATATGGAAGGGACCCTTGCGAGAAAAGAAACCCGTTGGATTTATTCTGAAAAGGCTGACCAAGTTGGTTTAAATAACTTTATCGAGTGGAATAAAATCAGTAGATAAGTCATTTGAGAAATGGATCCGTATAATGCTGCAGGTCCTTGTTCGAGGGAGGAAGGCCTCATTTTGGTATCGGTGAGAAATTGTGCCTTGACTGATTATAAGGAGCTATGATCAAACATCTGTGTTGAGGAGTCTGTAAGGGCACAGAGGTTAACCGAAAAATGTGTGATGGCAGAATAAGAGCAATAAAGTAATGCCCTTAGCCTATGTGAATATCAAGTACATACTAGTGATACACAGCCCAAGCTGGGACGTGGCATACACTCGTGTACCCGGGCAGAGGTCTATTAATGCAGGTGGTATATCTAATAGAGGGATCCTGAGCTTTGCAGGTAACAAAAACCCATTGAATAAAAATGTGCAGGTTATTGGCATCGCACGTAATTTAATAGATTTAATTAACGTGCTTGAAGGTCCATATGTATTTAAAACATAGTATAACACCATTCTAATATGGCGCTCACGTCGGGGCTCCGACGTGATGTGACGTGCCTGGTGGTCCGCAGGGATCTAAAATAGAGAAGAATACCATTTTAATAGGGCGCTCACGTCGGGGCTCCGACATGAGGTCACATGACGTTGCTCTTCTGGGACGTGCATTTGAAAACGCAGCGCGATGAGAGGGAGAGCACGCCGGAATGAGGTAAAGTTTTCCAACCGGGTAGACGCGGTAAGGGTGTGCGTTTGAGTACGAGGACTGATGTGTGGTTTTACCATGAGGGAACTAAAAGGAAGTGGGCAATGCGGGGTTTCTGTAAAGTGTGTAAACCGCATTGCGAAGCCCAATGTGGACGGGATGACATGATAGCAGGTTGTAGATCTTTCCTGCTTAGTGTGAGTGATCCTGGGGAAATGCGACGTGCTTAAAGATTCGTACCGGTCATTTGACGCTCTCCATCTGAAGTTATTGAATGGTGGATGTCTGTTTCCTCAGGTGTACTAACGGCAATTGCAGATGCCGGGGAATTAACGATTGAAAGCAACACACCCCCTGACCCGGTGGGGAGCCGGTATGATTGGCTGCGGCAACCACCTGGAAACTATATATTAATAATGGTGCTGTATAAGTTATTTTTAAGATTAACATCTAGTAGATGTTATGAAGGATGGATTTACCGGTTGTGAGTTTTAATCAAAAAACATTTTTGGTTTGTGTTTATCAATCATTCTCCTTATAGAAGTAGGAGTCCAGTGAGGTGATTCATGACCTCGAGCCCTGATGAAATTGCTGCAACAGAGGACAGGCAATGAAACATGTTGGCCATCTTTAAATGGTCTACAACGTGCAATTTGGTTTTAAACTTTGAGTAGGCTCACAATCTCAAATAAAATTGGAAACTGATGTATGTGAGTCCTAAACTCAATTTTATTTAGAGAAACACTTTATCTCTATGCACATCACGGGGTCTTCTTTACACATACACTTATTATTGTCTACACCTCTTCTTTAACTGGATATCTGTTTTCTGTTTCTTGTTTTCACTGGTGAGAGAGTTACCAATGATGAGAACTGTGGGCACACTGGTGAGAACCTACCAGTAGCTCCTCTGGTGTAGCACACGTGAGGGACACTCTCACCTTCACACCAATTTTTTGGGGGTTATTTATATACACCTTTTTCAGTAAGGGGTATGTCTGTAGAGAGTGGACTGATAAACATGTGCTTATAAAAGAAAAAAAGAAAGAATTTTTTTGGGGGCATTTGGGGACTGGATAAGACTGGTAATTGGTTATAACCAGCAAGTGGGTTGAGGGTACAGCCCCCTGCCACCAGTTTTACAAAGGAAATTGGACCGTGCCCTTTTCAATCAGTTCTTTTGGTTTATTGTCACTTGTGAGTGGAGGGCGACCTGGTTGATTCATTTCCCTCTTGAGCTCCTTATTGTGGTTTTCTGTAGGATGGCCCAAATTCTTTCTTGTCCGCTAATTTACTTTGTTTTGTCCTGGATTCATTTAGTTCCTGTAAAACAGCCAAACGATCATGGATGTTAAAAGGCTTTTTATCCGCCACTGCACCTTCACAATCAAGGTCAGGTACCCACATTCTTGTCCCAAATAGGACCTCATAAGGAGGGACACCCCCTAGAGAACTTCTTGGCATATTGTTAAGGGCCCGCTGGACCCCATAAAGATGTTTTACCCAACTTTCACCCGTGCCTAATACTCTAGCTGTTAAAGATTGCTTTAAGTCTCATTTTTTTCTCTCCACGACCGAATTTCCCTCGGTGATGGTACGGAGATGAGTACCGCAATGCTACACCCAAACTTCCCATTGCCTCCTTGTAAGCCCGAGAGCTAAACGCAGGGCCCTGGTCAGAATGTAGTGTGCCAATTGCGTATGTCCCTATGAAGACTCACAAATCTTTTATAACAGTTCGAGCGTCAGCCGAGCCCTGGGGCCACACCCATAGGAATCTCGAGCAGAGTCCACTGCTACCATGATATACTTTTTAGCCCCATCTCTTTTTAATGGGCCACAGTGGTCTAGGTAGACACACGCTAGTGGTTTGTCAGCTATTAACAATGGTGTCTGCGCAGGACGTGTTACGGTGGAACCCTTCATCTGCTGACAGATGTCGCATTTCAAGACATAGGGGCCGATTCCGATTCGGGCAGGAAATCTCTCCGACCGAGCCGGACCCGGAGAGATTTCCGACCGAATCGGACTCTAGCAGCCCGACCGAACGAGTACGATGCGTACGTATGCTATCGGACTCGATTCGGTCAGACTCCCATTGAAGTCAATGGGAGCCGGTCGTACAACGCGTACACGGGCTCCCATTGACTCAATGGGTGACGACGCAACAAGGGCGCCCCTACAGCGGGTTCGCGTCGATGCGGGTCGCGCCGTACATGCACGTGTAGGGGGGACCCATGGGTCCCCCCTGTGTGCGACTCGCGCGGCTACGCGTGCAGGGGGGTCCGACACGGACCCCCGAAGTCCGGCTCCGACAGTCGGTCGGACTGCTCGAGGCGCGCATCGTTCTGGCTCGGTCGGGGAACATCTCCATTGCGCGGTGCGAGTCGTGTCCGTGCGAGTCGGTCGGAGCGGTTCGGACCCGCGAACGAGTCGGTCGGCGATTTCGCGTACGCTCGCATCGTACTCGCTCGCCCGGACGCATGCACGAATCAGTCGGAAAAGAGGCCTCCGAATCGGATCCGGTAAAGCCGAATCCGATTCGGTGCCCTACCGGCCGAGATCGGAATCAGCCCCATAGTCTTTAGTCTGCTTCATTAAACCAGGCCATCAATAGCGTTGTTTCAACAAAGAAACTGTCGCCGTAACTCCAGCATGTGCAGAACCTATCCCTTCGTGTGCTGCTAGAATTAAACCTAACCTACGATCCATGTTTGGAATTACTCTATCCCCCACTCCAGGAATCTGAGCAAATGGAATGTTATTGGCATCTAACTTGTAGGAGTACTTGAGTGGAAATCTTTTTGGTACTGCACTGCTGTTTTTGCTTGAAGCTATAACAGCCACCATAATCTCACCGTCTATTCTCGTTTTAGAACGAGTGATTGCAGCTACGGAAGCCGTACGTACAGCCCCCTTTGCGGCTTCATCAGCCAATGAATTCCCTTCAACGTGAACGCCATCACGCTGATGACTCAGTGTGTGTATCACGTGAGTCCTTGGTAGTTCGTATTTCAACTTCACTACCTGTTCCTATAGCATTTTATGCTTAATTGTGCCACCTTTTGAGTCTTTGAACCCGTTTTGAACCCAGTATTGCAAGTATTCATTGTAAGACTGTACACAGTAAAAGGAATCGCACACAATTAGTGTGGGGAATTCTCGATCTGTATTTTCAAGTGCCAGTATCAGTGCTTTTAACTCTGCCAACTGTGCCGTGCAGTCTCCTAGAGATTGCGTTTTTGTGCAACTCGGATGGAACTTCCCATCCCGCATGCGACCTTTAACGATAGCACATGCCGCGCTGTATTATTTTTGTTTTGTTTAAACCTTTTTATTGACATTTGTATTTTTAACATTCCAGTACAACAATATGTCAAGAAACCACAATTGCCAAACGAATACAGTGCAGTAAGTCATTGAGGCGTCTCTGATAATTCCAGTAGTGTGCCATAGTAGTTATGGTGTTGCGGTGGTATCAGCGGTTGTGGAACGTTTGGGAAGCAGTGCGAGCAAATGTGTAGACCAAGCATCACTTATCGCAGTGAGGAAGTGTGCGCAATATTGCACCGTAGTGAACTGTGGGAATTGGGTACAACATAATGAGGACAAAATAACTCGACTAAAGGAAGGGGAGAACCGCCCGTGACCCAAGGCCCTGAAATATAAGGACGACTAAGCGATTGCAGGCGCAGCACATGAAGACCCCCTGTGTCCGCGAGATATGCAAGGAGTGCTTGAGGTAACCCCCCTTTTATAACACTGTGCTAGCGGGACTGGAGTGACTACGTGGCACCGAGGTGTCTTCTGCTGTTTCCCTCATGCCTGCTGTAGGTGTGTTTGACCTCTGCAATTCAATCACCATAGCCCCCCAATCTGTAGCAAGTGGGAACTTGTGAAGTCCAAGTAAGTCCTCCCTTTGGAGTGCCATGCCCTCTGCCCTGGCCCAATTGAGCAGAGAATGTCTCCAGGCCAGAACCAGGGGTGCCACAGGATTTTTCCATCTTTTGGTGATCAGGCGCTTTGCGGTAATTAATTTCTTTCTACTTTTGAAGAGATGCAATATGTACACCTCCCGGGAGAAGGGAACTACACGCTTGGTACATTGCAGCAAGGTGGCTGCCATGTCTGTCCAGTAATCACCCAGTGCAGGGCAGCGCCAAAGCATGTGGAGGAGGTATGCGTTGGTCAGGTGACATCTGGGGCATACAGCGTCTTCCCTGTGAAAGACCTTCTTTAACTGAGCAGGGGAAAGGTACGCGCGATGAAGAATAAAATATTTGATCTGCCGGAAGCGCTGGTTGCGTGGGATACTTGTGGGACCTTCTAATATGATGCCGCGCTGTATTGATGCTTACTCCCTATGGCCGGTTGAGCAGATCCGTCAGTGTAAATGATATATTCATACTGATCTAGAGGCATTATTTCAATAGGTAGAGGATATTCTTGTTTGTATTGCAGGAATGCTTGTGTCTTTAAATTTGAGTCGTACCTGTATTCTACATCTGTTGCAGTGAGAGAATTAGCCCATTGTATCCATCTTGGATGTGAGGCTTTAGCGTTAGGAACGCTTGCCTTTGTCGCAGCCTCTAATGCTGGAACCGGAGTCACTACTATTATTCGTTTCCCCTGAGCCAGTGCTCTTTCTCTCACTACAGCCGTCTGTACCGCTGTCAGAATCTTTGCCGTGGATGCGAAGCGCATCTCAGCCTTTGTGTACAAATGTGACTTGTATGCAATTGGTACTGTTTCACCTTCATTATATGTTAGATAGATGTACCCTGATTGACCCGCAATTATACGGATCACCAGGTTGCGTACATTTACGCGTGTCTGTAAGTGTTTGGAAGCTATCATCTAAGCTTGTAAGGAACGAAGTGTATCTGTGTGTTCCTGTGTCCAATTTCTGGCTGAGAAATCAGGTTTAATTAAGTCGTAGAAAGTCTTTACTCTTTTTGCGTAATCCAAAATGTATGTTCGACCAAAATTTAGGAATCCCAGTATTGATTGTAGATTTTTTAATGATTTTGGAGGTTGGAGCAGCGCACATTTTTAAAAAAATTGGCTGTCAGGCTCTTTCCTTTACTTGAAAGCTCTTATCCTAAAAACAGGACACTGAGGTGGGCGATTTTTGATTTTTTTAAATTAAATTTGTAGCCCTCAGATGCAAATCCCAAAATTATGGTATTTACTCTGTTCAAGTGTTCCTCCAGGTTATGGTCCGTCAGATAAATATCATCCACATAGGACAATGCCTCTTCATCTAATTTTTGAAGTAACTCAGTTACTCTGGCCGAAAACAACCCCGGGCTGTTCTTATACACTTGGGGGAGTCGCCGAAATTGAAGCTGGGACCCTAGCGCTGAGAAGGCTGTTAGATACCTGCTTTCAGGCGCTATATTTTGGGGAAAAAATCATTTGAGATATAAAGTGTTGTTTTGTATTTTTTCCGCACAATGTTATTCATTAATGCGGCACTGTGTGCATTTTGAACTGCAAATGTTTTAGTGTAAGTGTTTAAGTGTCTGTAATCTAAAACTAGACGATATGTATTGTCAGGTTTCATGACAGGAAACAAAGGATTGTTCATTTGAGAGGTGCAAGTTTCAATCACCCCTTGGTATTCAAGTTGATCTAAGATCTCCCTGACCTGTTTTTTAGCTTCTTGCTTTATTGGATACGGCCTCTGTGAAGTTGGAGTATTTTTTAAAGGAATAATGTGGTGGGTTGAATACTCATCCCATCCAACATGGTTCTTGTATAATGCCGGAGCCTGGGCTACCTCCCACTCCTGCGCATATGTGTGTTGCAAATGCTTGGGAATGCCTGTGAATATGGTCTGAGAAAGCCGGCATAATTACCGTTTCCCCTTTAGGACAATCCATGACGAATGCTGGCGGCCAATCTTGTTCAGCTAACAAAATGTCATAGCCAAACGTTAGGTTCTCCCAAAAGAGACCTCTCACTTTCTTACTTTTGTCCCCCTCCATTTGGAGCGTTATTTCATATACTTTATGTGGGACACTCACTCTAGTATCAGGTGTTTCCACCGTGATATAATCATTCAAGTCCGCTGTCCCCAGAAATTCCATCAGGTTCTGGCGAGCTATTGTTACTTGTGCCGCACTGTCTAGCATCGTCAGAGCCCATTCCCCGTTCAGTAGTCGAGTCCTCAGAATTCTGGGCATGTCTGATCTTTAGACCTGCAACTTTCTTCTTTTTGAATTGTGGCTTTTGCTTTTGCTTGTCTTCTTTTTTGGAAGTGTAATCTTGAGCGTGCTGCTTGTCTCTGGACTTTGTACGCTCTTCTTGTCTTTCTGACCGTCCTTCCCTCTCGGAGTTTTTCGATGAACCCTGAAAGGAACAAGAGGAACGTGTATCAGTATCCTCATACCTGTCAGATTTCCTAATACTATCCCTATTCCTAAGGTTGTACCTCTTTTCAGAGGGCTCCTGTGGAGTAGATCTGCCTCTTGATTGAGATCTGTTTCCTTTAAAATTTTGTTGTTTTTTATTCTCCCACTTCTTTTTAGAGGAAGTAGGTGTCTGCTTCGAAGTGTCCTTTTCAGGACTGCCCATCAGTTGTGGTTTTAAAGCTTTCCCACCCAAACTGTCTCTACCTAATTGTGCATATGCAGTTTCAATTATTTTGGGTAGTTTGTGTTGTTGATCTAACGGACTGAATTCCCTTAGGCGATGACGGATTGCCACTGAAGCTGCTTCCCCTTTAATATTAGCTAGTATTATGGCTGATACCTGGTCAAAGTTACCTAGTAACTTAATTCCTAAGTTCAGAGCAGGTTCTGCTCCGTACTCGTTTTGTATTTGTCTTAATACGTCTGGTACCACCGCTAATGAAGGAATACCATGAGTCCCGGTATAAATGGCAGCAAAGACTGTACCCCAAGTGGTACAATCCTCTGCTTGAGGTGTTATTCCCATGGGTAAGCAGATTGTTAGCATTCTGTGTTTTTCATACGGGGTAGTATTCGGGAATACTGCCTCGAGCTGAGTTATTTTCGGAGCTACCCAGAACGGCATTTGTTCACATTTAGAGGGCATTTTGCCCATCACTGCGTGTAATGTTTGTGCTGTGATTTTAGTTGCTGTACCCTGAGATTGAGTTCCATTTGTTGCAACTGTTGCTGGTTGGACTGTGAAAGTCCTCATGACGAATTGCGTCAAGTTTCTATAGATTTTAATTAAATCTTTGTGTTGTATGAGTAAGTCTGCCTGTGGCATTGTGTCAATGTCAGGATGTGGTCTGTATTGCGCTAATATCGGCCATGTTGCCCCTTCTCCTCCCAGCGGGCCTAATCTTACTCTTCTTCTTATGTGGGGTAGGGTGCCTTTAAACCAGTATAAGTGTTCCTGGTACGTGAGTGGAATCTCTATGTCCTCAAACGGACCATATTCCACTGGTGCATCTCCTTCTGTGTTAAGAGTGAAATGTCTGTTCTCTTGCATTTGCTGCTGGGAATGTAGCCCACGAATAAAATATCTGTTTTGTTTGATTTGTGTGCCTCAATCACGAAAGCTACTAAGCCACCCCTAGCTGATAAACCATTTTCTAACAGTTTCAGGGTGATTGTATGTCTGAATTTTTCTGCGATCGGGATTGCTTCCCCATCTTCTTCTCCGGCTGAGGTGCAGATCTACTACTACGTTATCTCTTGTCTCAGTCATTTTTGTAAAGAAGAAGTTTGTTCAAGGGAACTAAGATAAGGTTTTATGCACAATTTTAGGAACACTGTGTCCTTCAAGCTTGATTAACCAACAGCCAATAAATAGGATTTTTAGCCTATTCAGCTGTGGCGGAGTTTGTGCCCACCCACTCCAGACGTCTATGGTGTTTTGTGAGTAGGGGTCTCTGAGAATAGCACGACTGAACTACTCAGATTTTATTGTTAAATAAGTACCCAACCAACGTTGGCGGCGCCATGTCGTGTAGTTCCTATATACCCTATACAGGATCTGTGCGTTTCGGATAACATAAACTGTGGATTTGGTGGCAGACTGATTCCGTGCACCCCCACCGGATATGTTAGCCTGTTTGCATTAGCTAGCTCACAGTGCCACGAGAATCTCCTTTTATCGGGGAGAGAATAGTTTCTGGCAACCTCAGAACATGACAACCCTGATCCCCCAGGGTCGTGTAAACAAAATACTACTTTTCGCTCAGTCACTCGTGCTTACTTATTGTGTCTCAGAGATACACAGAATAAACAGTCTGGGCATTTCAATAAAGGTTTTTTTGAACAGTTGTTGTTCTAGTGTAGAATTGATGAGCTGCAAAAACCATTAGACAGTAGCATAGATATATGGTTAGCAGTACTACGAAAGTAAAGGGATGGTATAGTTCTACCATCTTGCAGTAATCATGAATATATACAAGTACATAAAACACATGGTAAGAAAGGGCGTACTCCTACGATGTCTCCCTAACTAGATGTACCTAAATGTACCTAGCATCTGTGTAGGTGTTATGCCAAGAATCCCTCTAGGATCTAGTCCACCCCATTACCTGAGAGTTAGAGAATGTGGGACCCCGTCCTGGTCTCGAGTTGGACACCCCGCGAGGGATGTTAGACCACTGCTAGCTGGAGCATCTGCATGCAGGAACCTCAGCGTCTCTGGTCAGTGTGTCAGCCGGGAAGTCACGGTCTCCTCTGTCTGTCTAAGCAAGACATGATGTATATATACCCATAGGTCTCCCCAGGGGTCCTTGCAGTGTTACTGTGTCGGCCTAAAGGATGACGTCGGACTTGAACTTTAACATAGATATTATACAGGAGATGTTTGTCCTGCTGTGCTTCCAAGAAGCCTCATGCATAAATTCATAATGTATGAGTTTAGAACCAGGGAAAAACCCGTGTTCTGAATGCAGTGTCGTATCTAGGTAAAAGGTCAGTCCCTATGAACCATTATGTATGTAATGTAGGGAAGGATATAGGTGAAAGGTTGCAGTGTTACCTGCGCCTATATAGGGTACCTATATGGAATATAACAGTGAGTCAAGAAGGCTGTGGTGCTCTGACTCGGCACCTGGATTTGAGCTCCAACCACTGTGGACGGTAAGGCGCACTCAAAGGAGATATATTAATGTGAGCAGCCCTCATAGCCAAAATAACGACCATGAACGCTGCACGGCTTGGGTTTCCTAAAGGCAAAGATTCAGCAGGAGCGGCCTAGGCGAGGTTCATACAGAGCAACTTCTAAACACATCGCAACTAGAGAGCACACAAAAACGGTAACTGAAGAAGATGGGCAGAACAGAGACAAAACAGGCTAACCTACAGTTCAAGCCCCGATGGCCGCCCCGAACCCAGGGAGACAGCGAGCAACAGGTGGTGTATCAACTTTCCAAGGCCTTGCAATCCCCCGCTGATGACCTCAAATCCCTTTTGACGACAATGAAGCACAGCCTCACCTCAATAGAAACCAAAATGGACTCCATGTGTAGCCCCATAGACTTCATGGCTCAAAAACTAGAGAAACATGACGGACGCATCGGGGAAGCAGAACAGAGAATATCCGATCTAGAAGATACTGCGGTGGCCAGAACAACACAATTAACTCAAATGGACTGCCTGCTGAAAATCATCGCTGCAAAAAATGAAGACCTAGAGGCGCGGTCCAGGCACAACAACATTTGCATTCTAGGAGTGCCGAAAAGTGCCTCTACTGGGAGGATGGAGGACTATGTCAAGCACATGTTGCGCACTACCTTTGGAGCTGATGTCTTCTCTGCTCAGTTAGTGGTGGAGAGGGCACTTCGATCGCTGGGGCCGAGGCCTCCCCGGGAGCTCCCTCCAGACCCGTCATTGCCAGGTTGCTTAACTATTGAGACCGCGATACAGCCCTTCGACTGGCTCGGGCAAAACAGCGATCTCATTTGACGGTCATGCTACTGCACTATATCCTGATTTTACGATTGCAGTTCAGGAGGCCAGGAAGAAATTTGTGTTGGTTAAAAAGAAACTCCAAGAGGCGCAAATTGGCTATGCAATGATGTATCCGACACGCCTTCGAGTCAACCATCAGTGGTAATACTGTTTCTTTACTAATCCGCAGCAGGTGGAGGACTTCCTCAAACGTACTATGAAAAACCAGGCCAGTCCAGAGAGAGGCGGCCAAGGTGACCGATCACCATCTCCGATGTCAGAGATCGAGTAACCGAGGTCCCGGGGGACCAGTTGTGAGTTTCCGGAAAGCCATACAAAAGATGCTGGCACGAAAATACCAGGACTAGAATGCCACCTGTTGGTGATGAATTTTTTTTTTTTATTGACATGATCTTCCTGCTCTTGCACCCTGTTGAGCATATGTCGCGATTACAGCATCTCCAGAGAAGGAACCGATCATACGGAAGACTGGTGGACTGTACCTCTTGAAACCGGTCCTCTCCTCTCTTTTCAGCCGGATGACACGTCAGACTGGACTACGGCACAAACCCCCTTTTTACGTCCTGGTCCCTTTAACTGGGATACATCCTCAGAAGACGCCGCCCCTGAATCTGATGTCATCGTCCCAGGACCAATAGCGGAAGGCAGAAGTCGGGACGAAGAGAGCCCAAAACCCGGAAGACGCGGAAGAGAAGTGTTCGTACACGCCTCGAGGAAACGGACGGAGACGCGAGAGGAGGAACGACAGCTCCTGACGGCGAGCCTGTGAAACCAGGAATACCGGGAGAGCCAGGAGGCCAATGATACTGCGCTGCGCCCAGCCACGCTCCTGGAGGAGCGTGGCTCACACAGGTACGGGAACGCTTCTCAGGGTGGGTCGGGAGGAGGGAGAAAGCCGACGAGTAAGGGCGAAGGCATCATCTCTCTTTCCTGCTTTTTACCCCATTCCCAGCACTATCACACGTCTTTAGACCAACAGCATACAGTAGCACTCACGATATTGCACCTCTCTTCTTTTATCCGAGAGACAAGAAACCTCGGAAGACTGAGAAGGAAGAAGAAGGGAAGAAGTACCCTCGAGCCAAGGCCCGAGAAGAGGCATTATCCGTAACCCCGAACTCTGGCTTATTACAAAAGACGTGTATATTAAAAAATAAAACCCAGCTTAACCAGACCTAGTGTGGGACTCGATCCTTGCCCAACGTTACAGCATATTACTGTACACTTCCCAGGCACCCCCTCCCTCTACTCCCGTCAGCAGGTGGGGAGGGGGTGGGTTGCTGTGCCCTCTGGTGTTGCCTAGGAAGGTGATCCCTTCTTACCCCCCCTGTATTACCCTCCTATTGGGTGAAAGTTCTTTATCTTCTTCTCCTCCTATGTCCTCTCTTTTCTCTTCTCCTAGCTTACTGCTGGAAGCTACTGTGTTGATCATTCATGTCAGAGGAGGGTTGACTCAGTTTTCTGCTCCGGCAGCTATTAGTTTGTGTTCTGTTTCAGGGGAGTGGGCATAATGACCTCAGCAAGGTTGGGTTGCCGCTGTGGGAGGGGGGCGGGAAGGGGTTATGTTTGTTAGAGCATATAGTGCACAATGTGGACAGAAATGCATTACGGTCACTAGAACATGTACATGTGGGGAAGACCTGTCCCCCCCACAACTTAAAGGTTTGCCTGCTTTCACTGCTCCGATGACAGAACAAAAGAGATTGGAGATACGCTTCATGAGTTGGAATATGCGGGGGCTGGGAAAATCGCGTAAATGTAGGCAAGTTCTGGCTTATTTAGATAGGCATGATACCCACATAGCAATGTTGCAGGAAATGCACCTCAATCCGAAAATGCCCCCAAGGTTTGCTACTCGGTGGGCAGAACATAGAGGTTTTGCATCTTATTTTACCTATTCTAGGGAGGCGTACAGCGATCCTGGTAAAAAAGCATACATCATACATATCTATGGGCGCCCTGCAGGACCCGCAGGGCCGATTCAGCATTATGGGGGGTACGCTAGCCTCCTATTCAGTTACATTAGTGAGCTGCTATGGGCCCAATGTTGATGATCCGATTTTTTTTGCCAACTTATGGGGCAAAATAATGGCCATTGGGTATACATACATGATTTGGGGAGGAGACTTCAACACAGCGCTTCTGGCAGTACTTGACTGATCGCACCCCCAGCCACACCACTACACTAGCACCCGGCGGCAAGTACAAGACATCATTACAACCCATTGCCTCTTAGATGCATGGCGACATTTACATCGGGACAGAGAGAGGGAACTCACTACGCAACGGCACAAGCTACATGGTCACACCTTGATTATTGGGTGATCTCCAGAAGGTTAGGTCCTTGGCTGTCCTGGGTAGAGCATCTTGCATGCACATACTTGGATCACTCCCCAGTGGAGATGAGACTCACCCCTCCAGCCGCACGCATCCCCCACACAACCTGGTGCCTAAATCCAACTATGCTACTAGACGCTGTATTCCAGGCAGAAACACGGCAAGAAACACAGGAATTTTCCAACGTAATACGAATACAGTTGAACATGTGGCTACAGTGTGGGAAGCCTTCAAAGTCACCATAAGAGGGCATTGTATTGCTAAAGGAGGTGGGGTTTTTGGAGATCTTAGGTCAACGCTTAATCGACTAGAAGGTGAAATTAAACGGCTGGAGCAGGAACTCGGTCGCTCCCAGACTGCCGCGGCACAGCTCACACTCAGGAGCAATGTGACCGAATATAGAGTCACTGCAGAACGTGAAAGTCTATTTTGTGGCAAATATTTTAAAGCCCATAGATATGGCAAAGGAAAGGCCAGGGAAAGCGCCAGCTGACCAGATGCGCACGCCCCTGTTACATACTGGAGATCCAGGGACCAGAGGGAACAATAATCAGGGATACGCCTGATGTACTTCGAACATTTACGACTTATTACTCCTCTCTCTACACCACAAAGAGACAGCGCCCAATCACACTGTTGCCATATCTGGAGCAGGTTGCTCTAGGCTGGCTAGGAGACTTCCTCTCTGCGGAGATTGAGGAAGATGAGATCTGGACAGCGATCATGCAGCTTAGGTCGAGTCGGACCCCTGAGCCGGATGGCCTACCAGCAGAATTCTACAATATAAATGTAGGATACCTGGTCCCTATCTTGAAAAAGGTGTATGAGGAGGCCAAGGAGATAGGAGCCCTCCCACCCACTATGCGGGAAGCTGCAATCATCTCACTGCTTAAGCCAGGGAAGCCAGACAATAAATGTGAGTCATATATGCCGCTATCTCTAAATAATTGTGACATAAAAATATTAGCTAAAATACTGTCCAATAGATTAAGCCTCCTCATGGATACACTAGTACTACCAGATCAGGCTGGATTTGTGCCTGGCAGTGCCACTTCGCACAACCTCCGTACCCTATTTACAATGATGCAAGATATTGATCCAGAGATAGCGGCTGTTGCAATATTTTTGGACGCATCAAAAGCGTTTGATTCGGTAGAGCGGGATTATCTCTTTGGACTACTCCAAAGAATGGCAGTACCACGTGGTTTTCTGTCATGGACACAATTGCTATATCAGCAGCCGCAAGCGAGAGTCTTAATGAACGGCATGAGCTCCACCCCCTTTCATAGTTTGCGAGGTACATGACAGGGGTGCCCACTCTCCCCCCTGCTGTACGTGCTGGCCATTGAACCGCTGGCGGCTAAGCTTCGCCAACACCATTGAGAATGGGCTCTTCGCTACCGCTCCAGGCATGTACTGATATCTCTTTACGCAGATGATGTCACATTATACGTCCGGGAGCCACAAATCAGCCTCAATCCCATTCTACGTGAGATTATAGACTTTGGTGAACTATCGGGAGACAATATCAACTGGGAGAAATCCCAGCTATTTCCACTCACGAAGGCTGTCAAGCCTTACACACTGGATTATCCCATTATATGGTGTCCAGACGAAGTAAAATATCTAGGGATCATTATATCTAGAGACAAAGCGGAATTGATCAGAGCTATTTACAGACGAGCGCTTGAGAACTTGACAGAGTCAATTACTAGATGGATCACTCTACCTCTGTCACTAGCGGGGAGGATTTCCCTGATGAAAATGGTTATCCTTCCTAAACTACTCTATTTATTCATTAATATACCATATAACCCGGGCCACAATTTTTTTGAAAAATTTGAAATCTCAGTTGATACGACTTTCTTGGGGGGGGTAAACAACCCAGATTGAAGTGGCGTACATTAACTCTACCCTTCTCGCAGGATTCGAAGCACCTGACTTCGAACCGTACTACCGCAGTGCACAAGCCCATTTTGCGACATACTAGTTCACACCTCCCCCATACATGCCACACATAGCAGTAGAATAATGCTTTATGGAGCCAACGCCTCTGTCTGGATTTATAGCAGGACGCACCCGGGAAAGAGACACTGACCCCACTACAGTGGCGTGCACCATGAAAGCCTGGCAGAAAATTGCGAAACGGCTAGATATATCAATGCTGTACTCGCCTTTGCTCCCACTTGCTCATCATCCCAACCTGGAGGTGACCCAGGAACTGACATGCCGCCAATTGCTAAGTAAAGTAAATATCACGAAATGGGGAGACCTGTATATAGCAGGGGCCTTCTGAACGAAGGACCAGTTATTTCAGGACATTGACCCCACACCGATGGATCTCTTCATATATGTTCGATTAAGGCAAATTGTTAAGACAGTCACACCAGCGTTCCCCAATGAGCCACACATACTGCTCCCACTACACCGCTTGCTACAATGCACCACCCCTACACATGTGATATCTCTCATTTACCACAGCACGCAGACTGCACAGCACGGGGACAGGATTAGCTCCCGTCTACACTGGGAGGTCGAATTGAGCAAACCCCTCAGCGATAAAAAATGGGATTACTGCTGTCAACAGACTGGATGCATTTCGCCAGCAGCCGGCTTCGCATTATACACTTTAAGTCTCTTCACCAGTTATACTATACACCGGCCAAGATGCATAGATTCCAGTTGCGAGACAATGATGCCTGCGTCCGCTGCGGTCAGGAGAGGGCGGGTTTCCTGCATCTCGCCTGGGAATGCGCACCCGTCAGCCAATACTGGTCTCAGGTGTTTGAGGCACTGGGACAGATGGTTCTGACCCCACCGGAGTCGTCACCTATTATAGCGCTCCTAGGTTACACAGAAGAGATACAGGCAATACCTGGCGCTAGGGTTGCTATTGGCCAAACGCAGGGTGGCATGTAGATGGGGTAGAGGGTGGGCACCTAAATTTAAAGATTGGTTACGGTATCTCCTCTTTTGGCAAGAGCAAACACTGACTTATGCAGAGCTGCTCCCCCTATCCTCCAGACCTAAAGATTTCTGGGACCCTCTGCAAGCTTACCTGGTAGCCCATCCTGACATAATGAGTGGACGGGACGGACCTCCTGGAAGGAACGTATGACTGATCTGATTTTACTTAGATGGACCAAGACCTCCCAAAAGTAACAATTAAGATTTGCTCAATACTCAAGATGTGGGGCTGAGAATGATGTGTTGACAGGAGAGATGTACCTGAACGCGGGTGGGAATAGGAACTAAGAGAACACCACGGGTATACATAATCCAACAGTTGCAATACTGTCTTCCTGCAATGTATATGGTATATAAAATTGTGATCTGTAATTTATTACCAGTGTGCTACATGATATGCTGACATTGTGCTCATGTTACTTTGCATGTACTTTGATTTGAACAGAAAATAAAACCTAATTAAAAAAAAAAAGAAATACTGCCTCATTGCTTAAATCCACTTTGCCTTGCTACCTAAAGAGCACATTGTCCTTTTATCTCCCTTTCAATTGCATCCCTGTCCAGTGTCGTATGTCCAATATGCATTAACTAGTAACTTTCATTGTCAAAATGCTGTGCCAATTTTCGAATTTGAGCATACTTTGTAATGAGGGAGTGATCCAGCTATCCGGGACTAACAAATTTCCATTACCTGGGCCCAATTCATTACCCAATAAGCCCCTTCACGTGGGGTGAGTGAAGTACCAAACTTACCGATTTCCAATTAGAATATCATCCTCGGATATACTTTGTGGCGATGCGATCTTTATTTATGTAATCAGGGTTTGGCAAACTAATATTTGGAACTAGTAATACTCATTATAAACCTAGGGGCATATTATCAACGTGATTATCGCCGCTTTAGCGGGACTTTTTCCCGCTAAAGCAGCGATAATTCAATCGCCCTATTAGCAAGCTGTCGCTAACTGCTGTTAGCGACAGCTTCTAGGCGATAGCGACCGGGTTGGGTGCTGCTTTGCATGCCAGCGATATTTATCGCTAATGGCATGCAAAGTAGGCGTTCCCAACCTAAAAGCGACTGGAAACAGTCGCTAAGGTCGCTATCGCCTATTAGCGAGGCAGGGGAGGTGATTAACGAACCAGCGCTAAACACGTTTAGCGCTGGTTTGTTAACGCCTGGTCCAAACCTGACTTAGCCATGTAATCCAATGGGAGGTGGATTACATGGCTAAATCCCCCTCGCGCTATCACCAAGCTAACACTGGTCACAGTGTGAATATCGCTTGTTTTCAAGCGATATTCACACTAGTTCTCCAGGGTTTCTATCGCATTGGAGATAAGCGTTGCTGATAGCACGCTATCTCCGCGATAGAAACCTGCGATAGCCGGCGATAATTATCCTAGCGCTAAGTGCGCTTAGCGATAATTATCGCCGGTTATTGCTAATAGGCCCCCTAATTCAATATCTCTAATAAAGACAAACTCACTTGTATATTTATAATGCTTTATCTAAAAGAATGTGATTGCTCATCAAATACAATACAGTTTGAATCATTGATCACCATACAAGAAACAATAAATGAGAATAACAGAAGTACATCTCAACATCAATGCAATGAGTGAGTGGATAGGCGTAGAGACAAAAGATTAGAGACATAAGACATTTGCAAAATGATCATGCAAATTCAGAATATCATACTAACACACAAGGAATTTTGGAAAACTACTCTCTGGCCATGAGAGCAGCAAGGCCCCTCAAAAGAATTGAAGAGCAAAGACTAAATCAGGAATTAGCAAACAGGAAACAGCCAGCCCAAATAGGAGACAGCAAATGCAGCCCTCTCCTCTCGCACAGAAGGAAAACACGCAACACCACCTAAAACTCCTCCCACCAAGTACCTAATATTATACCCTAAAACCCAAAAAGGCCAACCCACATTGTGTCACACCACTCTCGTCATGACGCTTCTGTAAAACTGTCCATTGTCCTCTTTACTCACTTTATCAACTTCCAACCCAGGAAATACAAATTTGAGCTGCTGTCATAGTACACATTTTCTCCATCTCGGTCATGTAACAACTTTTGTGCCTCGATTGTTCAATTGCGCCGCTCTCTAAGGAAGTGTTCCGCTTCCGAAGATTATTTTGTTTCTCCACACAAACTTTGGCAGGCACACAGGACCCATGCAGGACGAACAGTTTTCCACCTTCCCTTTCTCGCTCAGATTAAACCCGCTTTTATTTTCTAAAATGACTCTCGGGCCTTTTCTGCAGAGCAGAAAAACATATTTCTACGGAAAACAAACACATTCATTATTAATCACTTATAATGCTCTACCATAATGTACCCTCCCTGCGTGATGCATTTGCCCATGCGTGATGCATTTGCCCATGCGCATCCCAGGTTAAGGTTATTTCCATCACATATTAGTATAGAACAATCAAGCAGCATTAGTCCTTTTATTTTCCATTAGTCATAAGCATTTGCCGCCTACTCCAGCATTTTAGTTTTTGCTTGCGCAGTTTTCACTTTCCCTTATGTTTGCTCTTTTCGCATCTACTTTGCACATCACACGCTTAATGATTTCACATTTTGGGAGTTCAATCCGAGCAGGTTTTATTTCGACAAATCCCTGCTCCATCAATCCCCCCTTTGATGGCGTCTTTGAGCCATCACCAAATAACCCACAAATACAATTTGTCACCATTTTATCTTTTTAGAACGCTGTAGTTCTCTTTTGCTTCAACATAACTCCATCTATATCCTTTACTATTTCATAGTAATTTCCTCTCCTGTCTTCTAACTCTATTTCTTCCCTCTTCCTTTTTCTTGCTCTCCTTTTAACATCTTGTGTTCCTTTCCTACATTTGCAACACTTATGTATCAATAGTATTATCCCTGTAGCAACCGCAACTATTGGCGTTAGTATCCTCCCTAGTAAACTATTACCAAAAGTCGAAATCCAATTTCCCACTGTAGAGAAACTCTTACCAAGTCTCTCCCAAGCACTGTCAACCTTCAGTTCAGTTAAATCTTCCCGCAAATGTGTAATATTCTTAATATATCCCTGTAGGCTCTTACTTTTGTCAGGGATATAAGTACAGCACTGTTGAATTTTCAACATGCTACAAACTCCACCCTCTTTAGCCAATAATACATCAAGGGCAAGTCTATTCTGCAAAACCATAGACCTTATAGCAACCATTTCAGTGTCAATCATCAAAAACCGTCGATAAACGATCAACCACTGTACACAATTTTCTAATTTTGTGTGAATTTAGAATCACCCCAACTGAAGGTATCAGTGCTCCAAAAATATCACCCGCAATTTCTGAAACACTTATTCCCCTCTTACTACGAATTAGTTCACTCTTCTTTTCATTGATTCAATGACTCTTCTCTAAATATTAGACCTTGGGAAAAATTATTTCCATATAACAACACCTGTAACAATGTGCAGGCAACTTATAATAAGCATTCTTACCACACACATAATAGATTCCAGGGAAAACAGGATCAGTTTCTCCTCTTATTCCCCAACCTCCTGTTATTAAGAAAATATGATAACATTCACTAGAACTAATGAAATAGTTATTATAGTCAGTTTTTAATCTAAGTAAGCAAAGCTTTCCTCTATGATGCCAATCTAGAGTCATTGCAGCATATGTTTCACCCTTTTTGTAATCACCTTCTCTAAAAGCCCATGGAGGTACATGAGTCTTTTGTTCAGCAGCCTTTTTCATAAAACTCTGTCTTCTATCCTCTACCATATTAATAAACTCAATCTCCTCCTGACGCAATCTGCATGTTAGATTATTTCTATGCGCATATACTATATCAATTGTTTTGGTCGAATGAAAAAACTCTCCCATGAATTCTGCATCTCTATCACTCATTACTTTATTCATATTTCTTCTAATTGGAATTTCAGAAAATACTAAGCCAAGATTCGAATAGTAGTATTGTAAACTATCCCTCTCGTAAAACAGACTCGTAAAAACACTACAAGAAACTCCACAGGTTAGAGGTAAGTGATGATAGGTCACTCCCTCAGACACAGACGATGGTAGTTGCATGCACACACAACAATCTCTCGCATCCATCGTGTCAACGTACTCATACCAAAGTTTAGTAAAAACATTTAACGTAAAGTCATTAATAAAATTATCCTGCTGATAGACACTGTCATCTATCATTCTTTTCATATTAGTTTGTGAATCTTCTTTAAGATTATCCACATCTGCTTTCACACTCGTCACACTATTAGTATTATTATTTTTAGTAGGAAACATAAAATAAGGCACAACAACAATTAGTGTTAACCAAACCATCATTAGTAATAAAACACCAATAAAGCAAGCATTAATACATCTACGTTTAAAACTTCGGTTTTGATATCGAGTCTCTACAGTATTTGCCTCAGCCATTTTTATAAAATCTTATACTGACTAAAAAAAAACTATAAACTAAAAAAAGAATTAGTGTATCCAAACACTTTCAAGTCTTCTTGCTTCACCCCTCTTTTTTTATTTTTTTTATTATATCTTCACAGCCTTCGACTTAATTCCAGCTTTAATTTTTCCACACTCCGACGAGTGAATTTTCAATTTTCTACACCCTAATTTTACACAGTTCATTTAGGGTGGCTCGTAGCTGCTTGCATGACTCAATTCTGCACCAGTATTCTCTCTGCACTGGTCTGTGTGCTCAGATTCTTCAGACACCACATATGCCCATTCAGGTGCTGTGTATTTCTTGTTTGGAACTCTTGATCTTTTTGTTCTCCGAACTGTATCTTCTTCTGAGTTACTTTGCTCTATTTGGCTCGATACTTCCAATATTGTGTCTGGTGATTTTTCTTTCAGAGTGTATTTCAGTCTTTTCACTCCCTTTGGCCACACATCTCCTTTTCCGGCTTTCTTAATTTCCACAGTTTCAGTTTCAAGGCCAACTTCACAATTTCTTTTGTTTCTTTTCTCTGCTGTACTTGCTCTTGATCGCCATTTTCACTCAACACTTCCCTTTCATTGACTTCAACAGCAGTCTCACAAGACCCAGTAGCTGGTGCCCACTTTATTCCACTTTGCTCAAGTTCATGCTCAGGTTCGAACACAGGCTCAGTTTCAGGCTCTTCTCAGAGGGTCACTCTGCCTGTTGCCGTTCTTCCTCTTCTAGTCTTTCAAGTGGACTTGGGACTCTTCTTGTGTGGCTCGCGTGTATCCAATTTGGCAAGCCACCACACTTTACTGCTGTCGTTGTTACCAGTATCACTTGATATGGTCCATGCCAACGTGGCTCCAAACACGACTTTCTCACATGCTTCTTCACCAGAATCCACTCTCCTGGACTTAGATCATGCGCTTGTTCTTGCTGTGTTGTGGTTGCAACTTCTCCAACCTGATGAGACACAGAACGCACCACATCAGCCAATCCTTTGCAATAATCGAGCACTAGATCATCAGTAATATTCATCAGTTGATTTGCTGGTACTATCGGCTGTCTAATTGCTCTCCCCATAATCACTTCATGCGGGGATAATCCAGTCTTTTTATCAGGAATGCTTCTTAGACTCATCAAAACCAAAGGTAAAGCATCTGGCCATTTTAGTGCTGTGGATGCACAGACTTTTGACAGTCTCGACTTTCTAGTGCCATTAATTTGCTCGACCACACCTGAGGCTTCTGGTTGATAGGCACAATGCAGCTTTTGCTCAATCTGTAATGCTGCACAAATCATCCGAATTATCTCATTGTTAAAGTGAGTCCCTCTATTTGTTTCTAAAGAGCCTGGAAATCCGAACCTTGGTATTATCGCTCTCAAAAGCAATTTAGCAACTGTTAGACTATCATTTCTTCTTGTTGAATATGCTTCTACCCAACGAGAAAACAGACAAACCACAACCAACATATATTTCAGTCCATTACAAGGAGGGAGCTCGATGAAATCTGCCTGTAACCGTGTAAACGGTCCTGCTGCTTTTCCAATTCGTCCCCAACTAACAACAGTCTTTCTTCCTGGATTCTGCTGCTGACATACTATGCATCTTTGGCAAAGACTCTCTGCAATGACCCTAAACTTTGGATTCTACCAAGACTGTTTGAAAAGCCTAATCATGGCATCTCTCCCTACATGTGTTAAGCCATGATACATCCTTGCCATTTGAGACAATAAGCTATCTGGCATTATTGGTCGCCCGTCGGTATACACCCACACTTCATCCTCCACTCTTCGAGTACATCCTAATTTTATCCAATTTTCTTTTTCTTCCTCACTGGCCTCTTCCTGCAATTGTCTAACTTCCTCCCATGTTTCCACAGAAGAGAACATTAGGTGACAGTTTGTATTTTGTTTTTCTGTTCCTTTGTTAATTGAAAGTGAATTTTGTGCACAGAATCGTGCCACTTGATTAACATAACGATTCCCTTTCGTCACATAGTAATTTCCAGATTTATGGGCCGGACATTTGACGACTGCAATTTCTTTAGGCAATTATAGTGCAACCAACAAATCCTTTACATCTTTGCTATTTCTAATTGGTGATCCTGAAGAAGTCAGAAAACCACGTTGCATCCACAACTGCCCAAAGTCATGCACCACCCCAAAACCATATTGACTGTCAGTAAATATGGTTACACTTAGATTTTTGCCAATTATGCACGCTCTGGTTAAAGCAACCAGTTCCAAAATTTTGTGCTGAATTTACTCCCTTTAATCACGATGCTTCAAGAACCATGGCCACCATACAAAAATGAAGCACGCAAAGCACCTTTTTCATCTCTCAAACAAGAGCCATCCACAAACATCACACAATCTGACTCTGGCAATGGAGTGTCTTTTATATCTGGCCTTGGTTTGGTACACAACTCTGTCACATCCAGACAATCATGGTCTGCTTCATCCACCACTTCCTCACAACTTGTACTTGGTAACAACGTTGCAGGATTCAATGTTGTACATCGTGTCATAGTCACATTTTCAGCTCCCAATATCACTCTCTCATATTTAGTCAAACGGCTACTTGTGAGGTGTTGCGTAGGCGTCCTTGTCAACAAAATCTGAACAGAATGTGGCACGTACACTTTCACTGGATGTCGCATCACAATTGACTCACTCTGTTCCAAACTCACACAAGTAGCAGCCACTGCTTTCAGACAACCTGGCAATGCTGCCGTAACTGAATCCAAGGTGGCAGAAAAGTATGCCACTGGACGACGCGCCATTCCATGCGTTTGCGTTAGGACTGAAAGTGCACATCCATCTTTCTCACAACAGAATAGTGCAAAGTCCTTAGTGTAATCTGGCATTCCCAATGCAGGTGCTCTACAAAGACTATCTCGCAACTCTGCAAAGGCCTTCATGCTTTCTTCATCCAATTGAATTGGATCGACTACATCTTTGTGAGTCAATCTCTGTAATGGCTTGGCTGTCAGTGAGAAACCACTGATCCACTGTCTGCAGTATCCAACCATAGCCAGAAACATCCGAACTTCTTTCTGTGTTCTGGGAGGACCCATTTGCAAGATCACAGCAATTCGATCTTGTGATACTTTCCTGACTCCTTTCTCAATCCTGTGTCCCAAATATTGAACCTCTTTCTGACAAAATTGTAATTTAGCTGGTGACACCTTATGCCCACCTACTGCCAAATGGTTCAGTAGAGCAATTGTATCTGTCACACATGCTTCTCGTGTCTTTGATGTAGCCAATAGATCATCTATGTACTGCACCAACACTGAGTCTTCTGGCATTACCAATGACTCCAGACACTTTTTCAATATCTGATTGAAAATTGAAGGACTCTCTTTATACCCTTGAGGAACTCGGCACCATGCCAAAACACGGTCCCTGAACCGGAACGCAAAAAGATATTGGCTATCCGGAGCAAAGGTATCGAGAAAAATGCTTGGCACAAATCGATCACTGTGAACCACTCTGCGTCACAGGGAATTTGGTAAAGAATCACTGCTGGGTTTGGCACTATTGGACAACAAGGTACCACAATCTTTGTCATCTTTCTCAGGTCTTGAACTATTCTGTACTTACCGCTCGGTTTCTTAATCCCCCTAATAGGTGAATTACAAGTACTCCCTAATATCTCTCTCAGGATGCCTTGTTCAATCATTTGCTCAATTTCAGGTGTAACTCCTGCAATAATCTCTGGGCTCATTTTGTACTGTGGTGTTTTTGGAAATTCTGCTCCTTGTTTGACTGAGATTTGGATAGGGTCAACTCCTTTCATCAATCCAATGTCTTTCCCTGAAAAATCCCACACATCAGTCATCACTGTTTCTCTCAATTCAACAAGCAAATCTTTCGCTGTAAACAAAAGATATAAATCATTCACTTCTGTCCCTTGCCTTGCCATCATCACTTTGAATGCAACATCTTCATCTGGCGTTTGAAAAGCAATACCATTGATCCAGCGCGATATTAGCAAGCAGCATTCATACACTAGATACTCACTTGGGCCCATACATTCATACTACGCTAATACTTACGCTGGGTTTTATCAGTTGTTACTCTTTATCAAAATCCCTGCTACCAATTACCTTCCGATTGAAGAGTAATGACTTACCAATGAATCCTTTGCTAATTGGGAAGTTTAAAATGAGTGATATTCATTATAGTACATAATCCTGAAATAACCACTGAGTCAGGAAGTTTTAAAATGTTTATCTAAAGATTTAGCAGAGTAAATTACATAACCACATGGTACTTAATCGCATATCACGGGTGAAGCATAGAATAATAATTATTGATTAATGATGGTCCCTCAGAAAGGAGAAGATAGAGACAGCAGCGCAACTAAAGGTTGCATTTATATTTACCTAAGTGCGAGAACCAAACCCCTTAGCCAAGGAGTTGGAAAGAATAGGACCCAGGAAGGATGAAGAGCAAAGACCTCCTCCAGGTTCAGGACAGGACCGGTGACCTCTCTACAACGACGCCTGCGTTGTTCCCCTCTCTGATACTCGGCTTCTCCTCGATTCTCCCGTGCCTTCCTTCTAATGGACTCCGCCGCCCCCTCCTCAGGACCTCTCTGGACAGCGATTCAGTCTGCAATCGATCAGCTTGATGGTCTGGAGCTAGAAGCTTCTACACTTGTTCTCTCTGGTCCTCTGCTCCCTTGCAGCATCTCCTTCTAACTAATTAGCTAATGCCATATTCTATTATACCCTTCTATGTCCATGTACCTCCCCTTAATGTTGCTAAAATATGGGACCACTACTTCTGATTGGACAGGGACAGGGAGTTGATTCTCACACCATATTGATTTGGTACGCATTTCTGAAGACCTTTGTCTTCAAACTACCGCCCATCAATTTTAATACATTGGCTTTATTTCCCACCCGTCTCACGACAAAGTTTATTCATTTCCATATACATAGTTGCAAGTTTGGCAAGAACACATAAGTATATCAATATCGGCCATTAGGTCGTGGCCTTGGACGACGTCCAGGTTGACTTCATCCTTTATTCTTTGGCAGCCAAGGAGGACACATGCGCAGAATCACTGTCTCTCGAGTTTCAGATCACCAACCCCAGGCCCAAGTTTATGAACTAATAAAAGTCAAAGAAGAAAATATTAAAATCACAAGTAATATGTTTCACTGTATACCCACTCTTTCTACTCTATCCCCATTTACTTATAAATCTATCCCGCATTAGTAGCATTAAGAAAACGACAACTTAATAATAACACAAGAGCAAGCTGAAGCATGTGAAAACATCAAGCAGCCATTTTAATACACACTGCGCAGAAGCAGAAATTTCCCACCAAGCAAAGAAAGACGTCACACCATGTGATATGGATGAGACATGCGCAGTAAGGTTCCCGCTCTTTTGCGGCCATTTTAGAAAAAGACAAGCGTTACTTGTTAGTTAGAACACATAGGCAAGCTTCCTTTCTATTCGTGTAATGTATGCAACGTTAGTATAAACAATACAAGATTAATAAATTAATACTATGAGGTGATTGCATTCGAGCAAGTCTCATTTTTGAGTCCTTGCTCCATCAATCCCCTCTCTGATGGTGTTTAAGAGCCATCAAAATACTACCCTCAATCAGATGCCAACTTCTAGCAAATAGTTTCATTCTCATTTTTACATTTTCTATTTTTAACATCCCCTTTCAATTTCTTGTATAATTCACTTCTCACATCCTCAAGTTCAATTTCATCAACCTTTCTCTTCTTTCCTCTTCCTGTCACAGTATACGATTCATTCTTTCTACAACATTTGCACCATATTATCATCGTCAGTACTATTATTGCTATTCCTGCTAAGGGTACTAGTATTTGACCTATAAGCCCTTTCCCTACATTAGAAAACCAGGTACCAATTGACGCTATACTACTTGTCAATCTTTCCCATACACTATCAACTTCCAGTGGTTTAAGTTCCTTCTCAAGTTTAGTTATATTCTGTATATACGTTCCAATTTCTGCACTTTTATCAGGAATGTAAGTGCAACAATGTTTCGTCTTCAGTAATTTACAGACTCCGCCCTCTTTTGCCAATAGAATATCAAGAGCAAGTCGATTTTGCATAACCATAGATCTAATAGCAACCATTTCTGCATTAATCATTAGAAATCCTCCAGCAGTGTCAGTTGATAAACGATCAACCACTGTAGACAATTTACATATTTTCCTTGAGTTCAGAATTATTCCCACCGAAGGTATCAATGCACCAAATATATCACCTACAATTTCAGAAAAACTAGCTCTTTTACTACGTGTTAATTCGCCATTGTTTTCATTGCTCCCAGTGTTTCTTTTTACGTGGTATATTTTTGGAAATACTATTCCAAAATAACAACTTCCATACCACCGTGCAGGAAGCCTAAAGTAAGCCTTATTCCCGCATACATAACAGATTCCAGGAAAAACTGAATCTGTTCCTCCTTTTATTCCCCGACCTCCAAGAATTAAGAAATTGTGTTCACATTCACTGGTACCGATGAAAACATTGTTATAATCAGTCCTTAATCTATGTAGACAAATTTTTCCCGTCTTTACAAAATCCAGAGCCATAGCAGCTTGAGCCTTGCCAGGTGTGTAACTCCCTTCTTTCTCAGCCCAAGGTGGCAAATGAGCCTTATGCTCAGAAGCTTTCTTTTGAAAATCTTGTCTTCTATCTTCTACTGAATTCAAAAATATCTTTTCTTCTTCATGTAAAGAACATGTTAGATTGTGTCTATGTGCATGTGTTATGTCTATCGATTTCATTGTTAAGAAAAATTCTCCCATAAACTGTGCGTCTTGACTACTAAGCACTGGGTTCATACTATTTCGAATCTTAACCTCAGAAAATATCACATCTATGTTTGAATAATAATATTGAAGTTTCCCTGTTCTATAAAATAAACTAGCTAATACACTACATGATATGCCATATGTCAATGGTAAGTGATGATATGTTAATCCTTCTGCTACTGATTCGGGTAACTTCATACAAACATAACAATTACTAACTTCCATACTATCTACATATTGAAATAATAACTTTGTGAAAACATTTAAACTAGTGTCGTTATCAGTTATTTCATGATGAAATTCTGGTTCATTTTCTGCCATTAGTTCTATTCTATTTCCCTTCATGTGTGCTGTCTTTCCTCTAGTTTCGTTATTAATCTTTTTGTCCATTATCATAAGGTAAGGGACTGCTACGATCAGGACTAACCCTACTATAAGCACCATTACTAGACTACATATGCATATTGCACAGCATCTTCTACAACATCTCTGTTTTGGTCTCCCAGCAACTCTATCATCAGGCATGTCGACAAGGAAGATTGCTCTTCTTATCTATTTTTCGTTTTTCTTTATATGACTCTTTTGCGTAGTCAAGGTGGTCTTGTTTCTTTCTTGTACGTCAATTCTGCACTTGTTCCTTCGTCACCACTTTCACTTGACCCTGAGCTCTCGTAATCTTCAAGAATAATGTAAGTCCAATCAGGACCCTTGAATTTGTTATTTACAAGTTTCAGTCTCTTGCTTCTTCTTTTCTTAGTTCTGTTTTCTTGTTCGGTTTGACTTGTTACTTCATTTACTTGATCTGGATCTTCACTTCTGGTTGTTATGTGGTATTTTACTCTTTTAATGACACTAGGCCAATGATCACCTTTTCTTGTTTTCTTGGTTTGCACTGTCTCTTTGATTTCGTCTTCAGAATTCTTTTATCTTCAGGTTTCAATACAGTTTCGTTTTCTGTAATTACTGTTTCTCTTATTTGTTCTTCTTCAGGTCTGATTGGTTTCTCTTCAGCAGCTTCTCCGTGAGTTTCCAATAATTGACCTTGTTCTTTGTTTAATTCTTCATGTTTATGTTTCTCGAGATCTTTTTCTTCTGTGTGATTTTCTGGATCTAACTGGTTCTGATCAGGGCTTATTGCACTTTGTACTTCTGCAGCCTGACCGGATTCTTCTAAACCTGTCTGTACCTCCTCAAAACTTGTAGGTTCTTCGTTATTTTGAGCCCAGTTTCCTTTCCTTATCTGGTCCTGCTCAGGTTCTTTTATTGTATGTTCTTCTTTTCCCTGAGCTGCTTCTTCTTCACCTATCTGATCTTCTTCAATTTGTTCCAATTTTGCTTGACTTCTTGTTCTGTAGTAAACTTCAGGAATTTCTACCACCGGTATCCAGTCCTGACTTGTGCTATGTTGTTCTTCTGCAGCTTCTCTTGAATCTCGAACCTGAGATTCTTCAGCTGGGCAACCTTCAGCTTCCTCAGTGATTGATGCTGACTGAGGATTTTCTTCTTCAGGGTCTGGTACTCTTTTGGTGTGGCTTACATGAATCCAATTAGGAAATCCTGCACACTTCACTGCTGTATTGGTAGTCAGTATGACTTGACAAGGTTTTCCCCATCTAGGTGATAGACACGTCTCTCTGGTGTTATTCTTCACTACCACCCAGTCACCAGGATTCAGATCATGTTCTTGTTCAGGCTGCCTCGAAACTGCGTCTTCTCCGACCTGATGAGAGACAGAACGCACTAGGTCAGCCAATCCTTTGCAATAATCCAGTACCATATCATCAGATATATTCAGCAGTTTATTTATGGGAACATGTGCTTGTCTCATTGCTCTTCCCATCATTATCTTGTGTGGGCTCAATCCCGTATTTCTATCAGGAATGCTTCTTAGTCCCATTAAGACAAGTGGCAATGCATCTGGCCACTCCAATGATGTTGATGCACACATTTTCCCAGTCTTGATTTTATAGTGCCATTCAATTGTTCAACCACTCCAGAAGCCTCTGGGCGATATGCACAGTGTAATTTTTGTTCAATTTGGAATGCTTCACAGATTATTTGAATCACTTCACTGTTAAAATGTTTTCCTCTATCTGATTCCAAAGTTACTGGGAAACCAAACCAAGGAATGAGTTCTCGTAGTAACAACTTTGCGACTGTAATGCTGTCACTCCTCCTGGTAGGGTAAGCCTCCACCCACTTTGAAAACAGACATATTATGACTAGTACATATTTCAACCCTCTGCATGGTGGTAACTGTATAAAGTCGAACTGTAGTCTTATAAATGGACCTACTGCCTTTCCAATTTTCCCAAACCCAATTATTGTTTTTCATCCTGGATTATGCATCTGGCAAGTCAAACATCTCTGGCAAAGGCTCTCTGCTACAGCCCTGAACTTGGGATTGTACCAGTTCTGTCTGAAAAGCCTAATCGTTGCATCTCTCCCTATGTGTGTGTCTCCATGATACATCCTGGCCATTTGAGAGAACAGACAGTCAGGCATGACTGGTCTGCCATCAGCACAAATCCACACTTCATCATCTACCCTTTGGGAACAACCCACTTTGACCCATGTTTTCTTCTCATTTTCATCAGCACCATCTTGCAATCTTCGAACCTCATTCCATGTTTCAGGTGGCATATACAGCCTAAGTTGGCAGCTGATTCCCATTCTTTCCACCCTTTTATTGACTGACAATCTATTTCTGGCACAATGTTGAGCCACAAGATCTGCATATCTGTTGCCGACTACCACCCAGTCATCTCCTGACTGGTGTGCGGCACATTTCACCACAGCCAATTCTTTTGGTGATTGTATTGCCTCCAGCAATTCCCTTACACATTTTCCATTTTTAATGGGGGATCCTGAAGAAGTCATGAAATCCCTCTACATCCATAGTTGGCCAAAATCATGCACAACCCTGTAACCATATTGGCTATCTGTAAATATAGTTACTTTTTGATTCCTCCCAATTTTGCACGCTTTTATCAAAGCAATCAATTCAGCTACTTGTGCAGATTTTACTTCTGGTAAATAGGATGCTTCGACTATTCCAGTTAATTCACATACTGCATATGCTGCAGTCAGTTTACCATCTTCATGCCTCTGGCATGAACCATCAACAAACAGCTCCCTGTCTGGCTTTCTAAGGGGCTGTTCTTCAATGTCCGGACGTGGTTTTGTGCATAACTCTGTGACTTGTAAACAATCATGTTCTTCTTCTTCGTCATTTTTAATTTCCTCATGATACGGGTCTGGTAGTAAGGTTGCAGGATTTACTATTGTACACCTCACTATGTTCACATTTTCAGCACCCATTATTATTCTCTCATATTTAGTCAGCCGACTAGGAGTAAGATGCTGAGTTCGTGTTCTTGTCAACAGTATCACAACCGCATGTGGAACAAACACATTTACTGGGTGTCCCATCACAATTGACTCACTTTGTTCAATGCTTAAACAGGTAGCCGCTACTGCTTTTAAGCAGCCTGGCAACGCGGCTGCCACTGGATCCAATGTAGCAGAAAAATATACTATAGGACGTCTGTCCAAACCATGTCTCTGTGTTAGGACTGAAAGTGCACAATTTTCTCTCTCATGACAGAACAATGCGAAGCTTCTCTTATAGTAGGGCATGCCTAGGGCTGGTGCTGAGCACAAAGCATTTCTCAATTTTACAAAAGCTCCTACAGTCTCATCATCCCAATCAACTGGGTCCTTTGCTTTCTTTCTTGTCATTTGAATTAGGGGCTTTGCTAACAAGGAAAATCCTAGTATCCATTGTCGACAGTAACCTACTATTCCTAGGAACATTCTCACTTCTCTTCATTTTCTTAATCAATTGTACTCTTTCCGAGGTTATTCTTCTTTTTCCCCTCTCAATTTTGTGTCCCAGATATTTAACAGCTGTTGTACAGAACTGCAATTTTTCTGGTGAAACTTTATGCCCTTCTTCAGCCAAATGATTTAATAGTGCTATGGAATCAACAACACAATCCTCTCTGGTGTTTGATGCCACCAGTAAGTCGTCGATATATTGCACTAGGACTGAGCTTCCTGGCATCACTAGTTTCTCTAAGCACTTTTTCAATAACTGATTGAAAATAGAAGGACTTTCCGTGTACCCCTGAGGAACACGATTCCATACATAGACTTTGTTCTCAAATTTAAATGAAAAAAGATACTGGCTGTCTGGATGCAATGGTATTGAAAAGAACGCTTGGCATAAATCAATCACTGTGAACCATCCTGCACTCCAAGGAATCTGGTATAGGATTACTGCAGGATTGGGTACTATAGGACAACAAGGTTCCACAATCTTATTTATTTTCCGCAGGTCCTGAACAATCCTATATTTTCCGCTAGGTTTCTTTAAACCCATTATTGGTGAATTACATGGGCTACTCATCACTTCTCTTAGTATGTTTTGTTCTACCATTCGATTGATTTCTTCAATTACTCCTGTCTTTACTTCTGCACTCATTTTGTACTGTCTAGTATTTGGGAAAATCGCACCTTCCTTTACAGTAATTTTAACTGGGTCTATTTTGGCCATAAGTCCTACTTCTTTTCCTGTGAAATCCCATACTTTGGGGTTTACTGTAGTTTTTAATTCTTCTTGCAACTCATCTTTTGTTATCAAAGAAAACATCTCATCTACCTCTGTCCCTTGTTTTGCAATCATAAACTTGTATACATGATCTTCATCTGGGGTCTGAACTGCCACACCATCCGGTGTGCAGAAAATTGTACAATTCATTTTGCACAACAAATCACGACCTAATAAATTTACTGGACTAGAATCACACACTACAAATTGATGCATTTCTCTGAAATTTCCAATTTTAACTTCCATTGGTTCGGTAAGAGGTGTTCTAATCTTTCTATTAGCTACTCCCACTACTTGGATAGCTTCTCCAGAGAGAGGAAGGTCTGGAATGTCTGCTGTTCTCACAGTAGACCGGGTAGCACCAGTGTCCAAAAGAAAAGTAATATCATTACCCTTCAAATTCCCTTCCACATATGGACCTGACTGATCTACCGATAAGGATGCGCCAAGTACGCACTCCTTCTCCCCCTCTCCTAGGCACCGTCATGAACTGTATTGACAGAAATCGTCCTGTAAAAGAAACTGTGATGTTACATAGTCATTCTTACCACTTCCTCCTTGATATCCGACGTCTGTACCGTGGTTTGCTCTGCTTACATTACCCTGAATAGGTGCAGGTGGCAACTGACTCTGAGGATTTACACCCTGCTGTGAGTCAGTCTGCGTCTGTGGATTTAAATTTTGATTTGGGCCATTATTATTCCGAATCTTTTTACATTCATCCTTCCAATGCCCCAATTTTCCGCATCCATGACAAGGAAATTTCTTTTTAGCTTCTTCTCTACTCATTCGTCTTCTCACTTTTCCACCATTCCCAGTATTGCCATTCGTTCCAGAATCCTTTCCTTGATTTTCACTCGGATTATCCAAATTAATCCCCTGTTTCTCAGCCATTTTCACCTGTGCCCACATCACTTTTTCCTGCAATTTCTTGTGCCTATCCTCAATATCGTCTCCACAGTATTTCGCATATTTCAAAATTTCATCTATGGGTTTCCCTTGCCAACACAACATGTGCTGCTTAATCATCTGACAAATTTCTGGCTTCAGACCATAAACAAATCGATACACAAACTGACTCATGTTCTTGTCTCCAATGTCCTCAAATCCACTACACTGCTTAAATACCTGCAATAAACGCTCATAATAGGCGTGTACCGATTCACTAGCTTCTTGGGTGGTTCGGTCTATTTTCACCCAATCTGTTTCTTTCGGAGGTATTTTGCCTTTCAGGTAAGTTATCACCTGCTGATACTTTTTCATTACATCATTTGACGGGGCACCTGTCTTTGGATCCCTAGGATCCTCATCACTAGGCCAATCAACTGTAATTTTACAATCTGTCCACAAATCGGTAGGTACCACTATGTCAAACAGACCATCTAAATCTTTCAACAATACCTTTGACACCTTCACAAACCTCTCAACCTGCTTGTACCATTCAATTGGTTTTTCTCTAAACTTTGGAAAATCGTTCGTAAATGACAAAATATCCTGTCTACTCCATGGGACATGTACATAGCCCCCTCTGGGAACTTCTCGCATCGGGTACATTTGATCTGTCTTCCCTGTTTCTTTCATCACATATTCAGAGGCTGTTCTACTGGATCGTGCCTCTTCCTTTTTCTTTGCCCATCGAACTCGCCATTTATCTGGGTCTCCCCATTTTTGCAAGATTGTCATTAACTCTTTTACTTGTAACTTTCTTCCAGAGGCATTCATATTTTCTAAATCTTTGTCTGAGAAATCTGCTCTATAGGGTTTCTGCAACACCTTTGATCTCCCTATTTCAATTCCCATCTGCAGAGCCAAATCTGATAATTTTTCATGAAATATTTTTACATTTCTGGTGATACTTCTGCATACGAACAATAATTCTTCTTCATTGTAAGCATTTAGGCGATCTAACCCTACATTTCCTGCTATTATTTCTTCTAATTCGACTTTTAATTTATAAATATCCCAAAAAAATTGGAGTTGTACACTGCTGTTCTGATCCTTGTGCCCACCTTTCTAAATCTTCTGGACTAACTACAGTGACACTTTTTGCTCCTGATGAAGTTATCAAGTTTATCTCTTTCGAGCACCCAGGTGTAGTTCTTCTGGGTGTACTATTGACAGAATCTCGAATTGGTAAATCCATTAATGATATCGTTGATTCACAGTCACTAAAATGATCCTCAACCATTACTGTTGCTTCAGGTTTAGGAATATTCACAGGAGTAGGCATAACTAACGGTGGAGGACAATTTCCCTGACCACCATATAATGGAACTACCGGACCAATTGTTACAGGTATGGTCAAAGAATCAGGATGTACCTTTATCTGTGTTATCTTCTGTATTAATTCTGCTCTGGTTTTCTCTAGGGCTTCTTTTTCTTTGTCGTGAAGTATCCTACTGGGGGTGAAATCATGCACTACCTGTGGTACTAATGGAGTTTTTAACAGAGGGGCACTTGGGGTGCATCCACTTGTCCCTTCCTGATATGGTGGGGGGTTCCTTAATATTTCTTCTATAAATTCATCTTCGGAATCTCCATTTCTCATTAAATGTTTTGTCTTTTCTGTGCATTTTTTCCCTAACAGTTCTTCTGCCGTAAATATTGGATATAATCCTTCTGTAAGCATTGCTCTCCTCCAATGTTTCATCTGACCGTCCCTATTCTCATGTTGGTTTCTTGGCAAAAATCCTCGATAACCCCTATTACTCCTGGATCGGTCACGCTCAAATGCCTCAGTTTCCCATTCCTCTAAGGCTTCGTATTGAGTTAATCTAGGTCTGGGTTCTAGGTCATTCATCCTCAATCTCAAATTTTGAAGAATTGTTCCGTTGAAGGTACCATTCTCGGGAAATGCTAATATTCCATCATCTTTGGTATATTCTATCCAATTCTCTATCCATACACAAGTATGATAACCTCTTTCCATCATCATAAATGAAGCGGGCGTTTTAGCTGGTGGAATGATAATTCCTTCCCTAGTTTTGATTGGTTTATCCTTTTTAAAATAGTTCTTAATCTTTTGCAGAAAGGACATTTTTCTCTTCTCTCCGTACATCTTGGGCAAATCTCGATGTATAAAATTATATTCTGCAAAACCTAGGAATCTCCTATCCGGACGAGTTCCTGTTAAAGTCGGATCGCGTTTTAATATGCAATCTCTATCCACTAAGATTTTAGCTTCTAGAATCTCAACCAATCAAATGCCTGCTAACTTTTAATTCTGAACCAATCCTAACGCGGCCTTTCGGTGACGATTGTCTGTCAACCCCTCCTTTACAATCTGCACTTCTCTGTCCCTCGCTGTTTCAACCAATCCCAGCGCGGCACCTGTAACGTCAGTACTGCTCCTGACTACTGACCCCTCCTTTACAAGAGTCGTTCCACACCCGCTGATTCAACCAATTCCAGCGCGGCGTTTGTGACGTCAGCTCCCTCTCCGGTAGCTGACCCTCCCTTTACAAAACCTTACGCAAAGTTTATTTTCTCTCTATAAATCTTAATTAAATTTCAGTAACAACATAAAACATTCGCTATCGTGCAAGTTTCTCTAAAATAGAAAAGATAGTTTTCTCTCACACTTAGTAAAACCTTTCCGTTTACTAAACATACACTACGAGTAAAAACCCTTCCGTTTACTCTTCACACAAGCTCCAGAAGTACCTGTTACTTCTTCAATGTTACCCTTTCTAGGTGATATAACATCAAATTTTCACCAGCGTACTCTTTTGCTATTACTCACACGCATAGATTCCCTAACCAGTACTGATAGTCCTGCTTAACTTTTCAGTACTTTTTCTGCCTGACAGATAACCTTACTGCAGTATGGCTTCCACTTACCAACCGCTATTCAATTTTCCCTGGGGATTCTAGACAACATAAAACAACTTTGAATACACAGATGTTAGTTCATAAAAAATAAAATTCCCATTACCCAATTAACAAAGAGTAACCATCCTCTGATTACCAGAAAACTGATCCAGCGCGATATTAGCAAACAGCATTCATACACTAGATACTCACTTGGGCCCATACATTCATACTACGCTAATACTTATGCTGGGTTTTATCAGTTGTTACTCTTTATCAAAATCCCTGCTACCAATTACCTTCCGATTGAAGAGTAATGACTTACCAATGAATCCTTTGCTAATTGGGAAGTTTAATAATGAGTGATATTCATTATAGTACATAATCCTGAAATAACCACTGAGTCAGGAAGTTTTAAAATGTTTATCTAAAGATTTAGCAGAGTAAATTACATAACCACATGGTACTTAATCGCATATCACGGGTGAAGCATAGAATAATAATTATTGATTAATGACGGTCCCTCAGAAAGGAGAAGATAGAGACAGCAGCGCAACTAAAGGTTGCATTTATATTTACCTAAGTGCGAGAACCAAACCCCTTGGCCAAGGAGTTGGAAAGAATAGGACCCAGGAAGGATGAAGAGCAAAGACCTCCTCCAGGTTCAGGACAGGACCGGTGACCTGTCTACAACGACGCCTGCGTCGTTCCCCTCTCTGATACTCGGCTTCTCCTCGATTCTCCCGTGCCTTCCTTCTAATGGACTCCGCCGCCCCCTCCTCAGGACCTCTCTGGACAGCGATTCAGTCTGCAATCGATCAGCTTGACGGTCTGGAGCTAGAAGCTTCTACGCTTGTTCTCTCTGGTCCTCTGCTCCCTTGCAGCATCTCCTTCTAACTAATTAGCTAATGCTATATTCTATTATACCCTTCTACGCCCATGTACCTCCCCTTAATGTTGCTAAAATATGGGACCACTACTTCTGATTGGACAGGACAGGGGGTTGATTCTCACACCATATTGATTTGGTACGCATTTCTGAAGACCTTTGTCTTTAAACTACCGCCCATCAATTTTAATACATTGGCTTTATTTCCCACCCGTCTCACGACAAAGTTTATTCATTTCCATATACATAGTTGCAAGTTTGGCAAGAACACATAAGTATATCAATATCGGCCATTAGGTCGTGGCCTTGGACGACGTCCAGGTTGACTTCATCCTTTATTCTTTGGCAGCCAAGGAGGACACATGCGCAGAATCACTGTCTCTCGAGTTTCAGATCACCAACCCCAGGCCCAAGTTTACGAACTAATAAAAGTCAAAGAAGAAAATATTAAAATCACAAGTAATATGTTTCACTGTATACCCACTCTTTCTACTCTATCCCCAATTACTTATAAATCTATCCCGCATTAGTAGCGTTAAGAAAACGACAATTTAATAATAACACAAGAGCAAGCTGAAGCATGTGAAAACATCAAGCAGCCATTTTAATACACACTGCGCAGAAGCAGAAATTTCCCACCAAGCAAAGAAAGACGTCACACCATGTGATATGGATGAGACATGCGCAGTAAGGTTCCCGCTCTTTTGCGGCCATTTTAGAAAAAGACAAGCGTTACTTGTTAGTTAGAACACATAGGCAAGCTTCATTGCTATTCGTGTAATGTATGCAACGTTAGTATAAACAATACAAGATTAATAAATTAATACTATGAGGTGATTGCATTCGAGCAAGTCTCATTTTTGAGTCCTTGCTCCATCAATCCCCTCTCTGATGGCGTTTAAGAGCCATCAAAATACTACCCTCAATCAGAAGCCAACTTCTAGCAAATAGTTTCATTCTCATTTTTACATTTTCTATTTTTAACATCCCCTTTCAATTTCTTGTATAATTCACTTCTCACATCCTCAAGTTCGATTTCATCAACCTTTCTCTTCTTTCCTCTTCCTGTCACAGTATACGATTCATTCTTTCTACAACATTTGCACCATATTATCATCGTCAGTACTATTATTGCTATTCCTGCTAAGGGTACTAGTATTTGACCTATAAGCCCTTTCCCTACATTAGAAAACCAGGTACCAATTGATGCTATACTACTTGTCAATCTTTCCCATACACTATCAACTTCCAGTGGTTTAAGTTCCTTCTCAAGTTTAGTTATATTCTGTATATACGTTCCAATTTCTGCACTTTTATCAGGAATGTAAGTGCAACAATGTTTTGTCTTCAGTAATTTACAGACTCCGCCCTCTTTTGCCAATAGAATATCAAGAGCAAGTCGATTTTGCATAACCATAGATCTAATAGCAACCATTTCTGCATTAATCATTAGAAATCCTCCAGCAGTGTCAGTTGATAAACGATCAACCACTGTAGACAATTTACATATTTTCCTTGAGTTCAGAATTATTCCCACCGAAGGTATCAATGCACCAAATATATCACCTACAATTTCAGAAAAACTAGCTCTTTTACTACGTGTTAATTCGCCATTGTTTTCATTGCTCCCAGTGTTTCTTGTTACGTGGTATATTTTTGGAAATACTATTCCAAAATAACAACTTCCATACCACCGTGCAGGAAGCCTAAAGTAAGCCTTATTCCCGCATACATAATAGATTCCAGGAAAAACTGAATCTGTTCCTCCTTTTATTCCCCAACCTCCAAGAATTAAGAAATTGTGTTCACATTCACTGGTACCGATGAAAACATTGTTATAATCAGTCCTTAATCTATGTAGACAAATTTTTCCCATCTTTACAAAATTCAGAGCCATAGCAGCTTGAGCCTTGCCAGGTGTGTAACTCCCTTCTTTCTCAGCCCAAGGTGGCAAATGAGCCTTATGCTCAGAAGCTTTCTTTTGAAAATCTTGTCTTCTATCTTCTACTAAATTCAAAAATATCTTTTCTTCTTCGTGTAAAGAACATGTTAAATTGTGTCTATGTGCATGTGTTATGTCTATCGATTTCATTGTTAAGAAAAATTCTCCCATAAACTGTGCGTCTTGACTACTAAGCACTGGGTTCATACTCTTTCGAATCGGAACCTCAGAAAATATCACATCTATGTTTGAATAATAATATTGAAGTCTCCCTGTTCTATAAAATAAACTAGCTAATACACTACATGATATGCCATATGTCAATGGTAAGTGATGATATGTTAATCCTTCTGCTACTGATTCGGGTAACTTCATACAGACATAACAATTACTAACTTCCATAGTATCTACATATTGAAATAATAACTTTGTGAAAACATTTAAACTAGTGTCGTTATCAGTTATTTCATGATGAAATTCTGGTTCATTTTCTGCCATTAGTTCTACTCTATTTCCCTTCATGTGTGCTGTCTTTCCTTTAGTTTCGTTATTAATATTTTTGTCCATTATCATAAGGTAAGGGACTGCTACGATCAGGACTAACCATACTATAAGCACCATTACTAGACTACATATGCATATTGCACAGCATCTTCTACAACATCTCTGTTTTGGTCTCCCAGCAACTCTATCTTCAGGCATGTCGACAAGGAAGATTGCTCTTCTTATCTATTTTTCGTTTTTCTTTATATGACTCTTTTGCGTAGTCAAGGTGGTCTTGTTTCTTTCTTGTACGTCAATTCTGCACTTGTTTCTTCGTCACCACTTTCACTTGACTCTGAGCTCTCGTAATCTTCAAGAATAATGTAAGTCCAATCAGGACCCTTGAATTTGTTATTTACAAGTTTCAGTCTCTTGCTTCTTCTTTTCTTAGTTCTGTTTTCTTGTTCGGTTTGACTTGTTACTTCATTTACTTGATCTGGATCTTCACTTCTGGTTGTTATGTGGTATTTTACTCTTTTAATGACACTAGGCCAATGATCACCTTTTCTTGTTTTCTTGGTTTGCACTGTCTCTTTGATTTCGTCTTCAGAAATTCTTTCATCTTCAGGTTTCAATACAGTTTCGTTTTCTGTAATTACTGTTTCTCTTATTTGTTCTTCTTCAGGTCTGATTGGTTTCTCTTCAGCAGCTTCTCCGTGAGTTTCCAATAATTGACCTTGTTCTTTGTTTAATTCTTCATGTTTATGTTTCTCGAGATCTTTTTCTTCTGTGTGATTTTCTGGATCTAACTGGTTCTGATCAGGGCTTATTGCACTTTGTACTTCTGCAGCCTGACCGGATTCTTCTAAACCTGTCTGTCCCTCCTCAAAACTTGTAGGTTCTTCGTTATTTTGAGCCCAGTTTCCTTTCCTTATCTGGTCCTGCTCAGGTTCTTTTATTGTATGTTCTTCTTTTCCCTGAGCTGCTTCTTCTTCACCTATCTGATCTTCTTCAATTTGTTCCAATTTTGCTTGACTTCTTGTTCTGTAGTAAACTTCAGGAATTTCTACCAACGGTATCCAGTCCTGACTTGTGCTCGGTTGTTCTTCTGCAGCTTCTCTTGAATCTCGAACCTGAGATTCTTCAGCTGGGAAACCTTCAGCTTCCTCAGTGATTGATGCTGACTGAGGATTTTCTTCTTCAGGGTCTGGTACTCTTTTGGTGTGGCTTACATGAATCCAATTAGGAAATCCTGCACACTTCACTGCTGTATTGGTAGTCAGTATGACTTGACAAGGTTTTCCCCATCTAGGTGATAGACACGTCTCTCTGGTGTTATTCTTCACTACCACCCAGTCACCAGGATTCAGATCATGTTCTTGTTCAGGCTGCCTCGAAACTGCGTCTTCTCCGACCTGATGAGAGACAGAACGCACTAGGTCAGCCAATCCTTTGCAATAATCCAGTACCATATCATCAGATATATTCAACAGTTTGTTTATGGGAACATGTGCTTGTCTCATTGCTCTTCCCATCATTATCTCGTGTGGGCTCAATCCCGTATTTCTATCAGGAATGCTTCTTAGTCCCATTAAGACAAGTGGCAATGCATCTGGCCACTCCAATGATGTTGATGCACACATTTTTCCCAGTCTTGATTTTATAGTGCCAATCAATTGTTCAACCACTCCAGAAGCCTCTGGGCGATATGCACAGTGTAATTTTTGTTCAATTTGGAATGCTTCACAGATTATTTGAATCACTTCACTGTTAAAATGTTTTCCTCTATCTGATTCCAAAGTTACTGGGAAACCAAACCTAGGAATGAGTTCTCGTAGTAACAACTTTGCGACTGTAACGCTGTCACTCCTCCTGGTAGGGTAAGCCTCCACCCACTTTGAAAACAGACATATTATGACTAGTACATATTTCAACCCTCTGCATGGTGGTAACTGTATAAAGTCGAACTGTAGTCTTATAAATGGACCTACTGCCTTTCCAATTTTCCCAAACCCAATTATTGTTTTTCTTCCTGGATTATGCATCTGGCAAGTCAAACATCTCTGGCAAAGGCTCTCTGCTACAGCCCTGAACTTGGGATTGTACCAGTTCTGTCTGAAAAGCCTAATCATTGCATCTCTCCCTATGTGTGTGTCTCCATGATACATCCTGGCCATTTGAGAGAACAGACAGTCAGGCATGACTGGTCTGCCATCAGCACAAATCCACACTTCATCATCTACCCTTTGGGAACAACCCACTTTGACCCATGTTTTCTTCTCATTTTCATCAGCACCATCTTGCAATCTTCGAACCTCATTCCATGTTTCAGGTGGCATATACAGCATAAGTTGGCAGCTGATTCCCATTCTTTCCACCCTTTTATTGACTGACAATCTATTTCTGGCACAATGTTGAGCCACAAGATCTGCATATCTGTTGCCGACTACCACCCAGTCATCTCCTGACTGGTGTGCGGCACATTTCACCACAGCCAATTCTTTTGGTGATTGTATTGCCTCCAGCAATTCCCTTACAAATTTTCCATTTTTTATGGGGGATCCTGAAGAAGTCATGAAATCCCTCTGCATCCATAGTTGGCCAAAATCATGCACAACCCCGTAACCATATTGGCTATCTGTAAATATAGTTACTTTTTGATTCCTCCCAATTTTGCAGGCTTTTATCAAAGCAATCAATTCAGCTACTTGTGCAGATTTTACTCCTGGTAAATAGGATGCTTCGACTATTCCAGTTAATTCACATACTGCATATGCTGCAGTCAGTTTACCATCTTCATGCCTCTGGCATGAACCATCAACAAACAGCTCCCTGTCTGGCTTTCTAAGGGGCTGTTCTTCAATGTCCGGACGTGGTTTTGTGCATAACTCTGTGACTTGTAAACAATCATGTTCTTCTTCTTCGTCATTTTTAATTTCCTCATGATACGGGTCTGGTAGTAAGGTTGCAGGATTTACTATTGTACACCTCACTATGTTCACATTTTCAGCACCCATTATTGTTCTCTCATATTTAGTCAGCCTGACTAGGAGTAAGATGCTGAGTTTGTGTTCTTGTCAACAGTATCACAACCGCATGTGGAACAAACACCTTTACTGGGTGTCCCATCACAATTGACTCACTTTGTTCAATGCTTAAACAGGTAGCTGCTACTGCTTTTAAGCAGCCTGGCAACGCGGCTGCCACTGGATCCAATGTAGCAGAAAAATATGCTATAGGACGTCTGTCCAAACCATGTCTCTGTGTTAGGACTGAAAGTGCACAATTTTCTCTCTCATGACAGAACAATGCGAAGCTTCTCTTATAGTCGGGCATGCCTAGGGCTGGTGCTGAGCACAAAGCATTTCTCAATTTTACAAAAGCTCCTACACTCTCATCATCTCAATCAACTGGGTCCTTTGCTTTCTTTCTTGTCATTTGAATTAGGGACTTTGCTAACAAGGAAAATCCTAGTATCCATTGTCGACAGTAACCTACTATTCCTAGGAACATTCTCACTTCTCTTTGGGTTACAGGCATTTGAATTTTCTTAATCAATTGTACTCTTTCCGAGGTTATTCTTCTTTTTCCCCTCTCAATTTGGTGTCCCAGATATTTAACAGCTGTTGTACAGAACTGCAATTTTTCTGGTGAGACTTTATGCCCTTCTTCAGCCAAATGATTTAATAGTGCTATGGAATCAACAACACAATCCTCTCTGGTGTTTGATGCCACCAGTAAGTCGTCGATATATTGCACTAGGACTGAGCTTCCTGGCATCACTAGTTTCTCTAAGCACTTTTTCAATAACTGATTGAAAATAGAAGGACTTTCCGTGTACCCCTGAGGAACACGATTCCATACATAGACTTTGTTCTCAAATTTAAATGAAAAAAGATACTGGCTGTCTGGATGCAATGGTATTGAAAAGAACGCTTGGCATAAATCAATCACTGTGAACCATCCTGCACTCCAAGGAATCTGGTATAGGATTACTGCAGGATTGGGTACTATAGGACAACAAGGTTCCACAATCTTATTTATTTTCCACAGGTCCTGAACAATCCTATATTTTCTGCTAGGTTTCTTTAAACCCATTATTGGTGAATTACATGGGCTACTCATCACTTCTCTTAGTATGTTTTGTTCTACCATTCGATTGATTTCTTCAATTACTCCTGTCTTTACTTCTGCACTCATTTTGTACTGTCTAGTATTTGGGAAAATCGCACCTTCCTTTACAGTAATTTTAACTGGGTCTATTTTGGCCATAAGTCCTACTTCTTTTCCTGTGAAATCCCATACTTTGGGGTTTACTGTAGTTTTTAATTCTTCTGGCAACTCATCTTTTGTTATCAAAGAAAACATCTCATCTACCTCTGTACCTTGTATTGCAATCATAAACTTGTATACATGATCTTCATCTGGGGTCTGAACTGCCACACCATCCGGTGTGCAGAAAATTGTACAATTCATTTTGCACAACAAATCACGACCTAATAAATTTACTGGACTAGAATCACACACTACAAATTGATGCATTTCTCTGAAATTTCCAATTTTAACTTCCATTGGTTCGGTAAGAGGTGTTCTAATCTTTCTATTAGCTACTCCCACTACTTGGATAGCTTCTCCAGAGAGAGGAAGGTCTGGAATGTCTGCTGTTCTCACAGTAGACCGGGTAGCACCAGTGTCCAAAAGAAAAGTAATATCATTACCCTTCACATTCCCTTCCACATATGGACCTGACTGATCTACCGATAAGGATGCGCCAAGTACGCACTCCTTCTCCCCCTCTCCTAGGCACCGTCATGAACTGTATTGACAGAAATCGTCCTGTAAAAGAAACTGTGATGTTACATAGTCATTCTTACCACTTCCTCCTTGATATCCGACGTCTGTACCGTGGTTTGTTCTGCTTACATTACCCTGAATAGGTGCAGGTGGCAACTGACTCTGAGGATTTACACCCTGCTGTGAGTCATTCTGCGTCTGTGGATTTAAATTTTGATTTGGGCCATTATTATTCCGAATCTTTTTACATTCATCCTTCCAATGCCCCAATTTTCCGCATCCATGACAAGGAAATTTCTTTTAGCTTCTTCTCTACTCATTCGTCCTCTCACTTTTCCACCATTCCCAGTATCGCCATTCGTTCCAGAATCCTTTCCTTGATTTTCACTCGGATTATCCAAATTAATCCCCTGTTTCTCAGCCATTTTCACCTGTGCCCACATCACTTTTTCCTGCAATTTCTTGTGCCTATCCTCAATATCGTCTCCACAGTATTTCGCATATTTCAAAATTTCATCTATGGGTTTCCCTTGCCAACACAACAGGTGCTGCTTAATCATCTGACAAATTTCTGGCTTCAGACCATAAACAAATCGATACACAAACTGACTCATGTTCTTGTCTCCAATGTCCTCAAATCCACTATACTGCTGAAATACCTGCAATAAACGCTCATGATAGGCGTGTACCGATTCACTAGCTTCTTGGGTGGTTCGGTCTATTTTCACCCAATCTGTTTCTTTCGGAGGTATTTTGCCTTTCAGGTAAGTTATCACCTGCTGATACTTTTTCATTACATCATTTGACGGGGCACCTGTCTTTGGATCCCTAGGATACTTATCACTAGGCCAATCAACTGTAATTTTACAATCTGTCCACAAATCGGCAGGTACCACTATGTCAAATAGACCATCGAAATCTTTCAACAATACCTTTGACACCTTCACAAACCTCTCAACCTGCTTGTACCATTCAATTGGTTTTTCTCTCAACTTTGGAAAATCGTTCGTAAATGACAAAATATCCTGTCTACTCCATGGGACATGTACATAGCCCCCTCCGGGAACTTCTCGCATCGGGTACATTTGATCTGTCTTCCCTGTTTCTTTCATCACACATTCAGAGGCTGTTCTACTGGATCGTGCCTCTTCCTTTTTCTTTGCCCATCGAACTCTCCATTTATCTAGGTCTCCCCATTTTTGCAAGACTGTCATTAACTCTTTTACTTGTAACTTTCTTCCAGAGGCATTCATATTTTCTAAATCTTTGTCTGAGAAATCTGCTCTATAGGGTTTCTGCAACACCTTTGATCTCCCTATTTCAATTCCCATCTGCAGAGCCAAATCTGATAATTTTTCATGAAATATTTTTACATTTCTGGTGATACTTCTGCATACGAACAATAATTCTTCTTCATTGTAAGCATTTAGGCGATTTAACCCTACAATTCCTGCTATTATTTCTTCTAATTCGACTTTTAATTTATAAATATCCAAAAAAATTGGAGGTGTACACTGCTGTTCTGATCCTTGTGCCCACCTTTCTAAATCTTCTGGACTAACTACAGTGACACTTTTTGCTCCTGATGAAGTTTTCAAGTTTATCTCTTTCGAGCACCCAGGTGTAGTTCTTCTGGGTGTACTATTGACAGAATCTCGAATTGGTAAATCCATTAATGATATCGTTGATTCACAATCACTAAAATGATCCTCAACCATTACTTCAGGTTTAGGAATATTCACAGGAGTAGGCATAACTAATGGTGGAGGACAATTTCCCTGACCACCATATAATGGAACTACCGGACCAATTGTTACAGGTATGGTCAAAGAATCAGGATGTACCTTTATCTGTGTTATCTTCTGTATTAATTCTGCTCTGGTTTTCTCTAGGGCTTCTTTTTCTTTGTCGTGAAGTATCCTACTGGGGGTGAAATCATGCACTACCTGTGGTACTAATGGAGTTTTTAACAGAAGGGCACTTGGGGTGCATCCACTTGTCCCTTCCTGATATGGTGGGGGTTCCTTAATATTTCTTCTATAAATTCATCTTCGGAATCTCCATTTCTCATTAAATGTTTTGTCTTTTCTGTGCATTTCTTCCCTAACAGTTCTTCTGCCGTAAATATTGGATATAATCCTTCTGTAAGCATTGCTCTCCTCCAATGTTTCATCTGACCGTCCCTATTCTCATGTTGGTTTCTTGGCAAAAATCCTCGATAACCCCTATTACTCCTGGATCGGTCACGCTCAAATGCCTCGGTTTCCCATTCCTCTAAGGCTTCGTATTGAGTTAATCTAGGTCTGGGTTCTAGGTCATTCATCCTCAATCTCAAATTTTGAAGAATTCTTCCATTGAAGGTACCATTCTCGGGAAATGCTAATATTCCATCATTTTTGGTATATTCTATCCAATTCTCTATTCATACACAAGTATGATAACCTCTCTCCATCATCATAAATGAAGCAGGCGTTTTAGCTGGTGGAATGATAATTCCTTCCCTAGTTTTGATTGGTTTATCCTTTTTAAAATAGTTCTTAATCTTTTGCAGAAAGGACATTTTTCTCTTCTCTCCGTACATCTTGGGCAAATCTCGATGTATAAAATTATATTCTGCAAAACCTAGGAATCTCCTATCCGGACGAGTTCCTGTTAAAGTCGGATCGCGTTTTAACATGCAATCTCTATCCACTAAGATTTTAGCTTCTAGAATCTCAACCAATCAAATGCCTGCTAACTTTTAATTCTGAACCAATCCTAACGCGGCCTTTCGGTGACGTTTGTCTGTCAACCCCTCCTTTACAATCTGCGCTTCTCTGTCCCTCGCTGTTTCAACCAATCCCAGCGCAGCACCTGTGACGTCAGTACTGCTCCTGACTACTGACCCCTCCTTTACAAGAGTCGTTCCACACCCGCTGATTCAACCAATCCCAGCGCGGCATTTGTGACATCAGCTCCCTCTCCGGTAGCTGACCCTCCCTTTACAAAATCTTACGCAAAGTTTATTTTCTCTCTATAAATCTTAATTAAATTTCAGTAACAACATAAAACATTCGCTATCGTGCCAGTTTCTCTAAAATAGAAAAGATAGTTTTCTCTCACACTTAGTAAAACCTTTCCGTTTACTAAACATACACTACGAGTAAACACCCTTCCGTTTACTCTTCACACAAGCTCCAGAAGTACCTGTTACTTCTTCAATGTTACCCTTTCTAGGTGATATAACATCAAATTTTCACCAGCGTACTCTTTTGCTATTACTCACACGCATAGATTCCCTAACCAGTACTGATAGTCCTGCTTAACTTTTCAGTACTTTTTCTGCCTGACAGATAACCTCACTGCAGTATGGCTTCCACTTACCAACCGCTATTCAATTTTCCCTTGGGATTCTAGACAACATAAAACAACTTTGAATACACAGATGTTAGTTCATAAAAATAAAATTCCCATTACCCAATTAACAAAGAGTAACCATCCTCTGATTACCAGAAAACTGATCCAGCGCGATATTAGCAAACAGCATTCATACACTAGATACTCACTTGGGCCCATACATTCATACTACGCTAATACTTACGCTGGGTTTTATCAGTTGTTACTCTTTATCAAAATCCCTGCTACCAATTACCTTCTGATTGAAGAGTAATGACTTACCAATGAATCCTTTGCTAATTGGGAAGTTTAAAATGAGTGATATTCATTATAGTACATAATCCTGAAATAACCACTGAGTCAGGAAGTTTTAAAATGTTTATCTAAAGATTTAGCAGAGTAAATTACATAACCACATGGTACTTAATCGCATATCACGGGTGAAGCTTAGAATAATAATTATTGATTAATGACGGTCCCTCAGAAAGGAGAAGATAGAGACAGCAGCGCAACTAAAGGTTGCATTTATATTTACCTAAGTGCGAGAACCAAACCCCTTGGCCAAGGAGTTGGAAAGAATAGGACCCAGGAAGGATGAAGAGCAAAGACCTCCTCCAGGTTCAGGACAGGACCGGTGACCTCTCTACAACGACGCCTGCGTCGTTCCCCTCTCTGATACTCGGCTTCTCCTCGATTCTCCCGTGCCTTCCTTCTAATGGTCTCCGCCGCCCCCTCCTCAGGACCTCTCTGGACAGTGATTCAGTCTGCAATCGATCAGCTTGACGGTCTGGAGCTAGAAGCTTCTACCCTTGTTGTCTCTGGTCCTCTGCTCCCTTGCAGCATCTCCTTCTAACTAATTAGCTAATGCTATATTCTATTATACCCTTCTACGCCCATGTACCTCCCCTTAATGTTGCTAAAATATGGGACCACTACTTCTAATTGGACAGGGACAGGGGGTTGATCCTCACACCATATTGATTTGGTACGCATTTCTGAAGACCTTTGTCTTTAAACTACCGCCCATCAATTTTAATACATTGGCTTTATTTCCCACCCGTCTCACGACAAAGTTTATTCATTTCCATATACATAGTTGCAAGTTTGGCAAGAACACATAAGTATATCAATATCGGCCATTAGGTCGTGGCCTTGGACGACGTCCAGGTTGACTTAATCCTTTATTCTTTGGCAGCCAAGGAGGACACATGCGCAGAATCACTGTCTCTCGAGTTTCAGATCACCAACCCCAGGCCCAAGTTTACGAACTAATAAAAGTCAAAGAAGAAAATATTAAATCACAAATAATATGTTTCACTGTATACCCACTCTTTCTACTCTATCCCCATTTACTTATAAATCTATCCCGCATTAGTAGCGTTAAGAAAACGACAATTTAATAATAACACAAGGGCAAGCTGAAGCATGTGAAAACATCAAGCAGCCATTTTAATACACACTGCGCAGAAGCAGAAATTTCCCACCAAGCAAAGAAAGACATCACACCATGTGATATGGATGAGAGATTCGCAGTAAAGTTCCCGCTCTTTTGCGGCCATTTTAGAAAAGACAAGCGTAAATTGTTAGTTAGAACACATAGGCAAGCTTCCTTGCTATTCGTGTAATGTATGCAACGTTAGTATAAACAATACAAGATTAATAAATTAATACTATGAGGTGATTGCATTCGAGCAAGTCTCATTTTTGAGTCCTTGCTCCATCACCATCCGGTGTACAATAGATGGTGCAATTCATCTTACACAACAAGTCTCTACCCAAAAGGTTTACTGCACTTGTATCACACACCACAAATCGATGCAAATCTCTAAATTCTCCAATGTGCACCTTCATTGGTTTTGTCACTGGAGTTTTGATAAGCTGATTTGAGACACCTACAACTTGGATTGTATCTCCCGAGAGGGGTAGGTTTGGAATTTCTGCTGTTCTCATAGTAGAACGGGTAGCACCATTGTCCACAAGGAATGTAACAACATTACCTTCTACTTACCCATCCACAAAAGGACCACACTGATCTACCTCAAGAGATGCGCCAAGCACACACTCCTCCTCCCCCCTCAGGCACCGTCATTGAGATGCATCTGAATCACTCTCAGGATACTGTAACCAGTATTGTGAAACCATTTGTACATTTTGATTCTTACCAACTTGTTCACCTGTATGGAAACCAGCATTCACACTGTATCTCTGTACCTGAACATTCACATTATTAGGCATAGGAGCTTGTGGTATTTGTACCTGCTGTACCTGTTGTACCTGTGGTGAAACTACCTGTTGCTGCTGCAGCTGCTGTTGATTCACAACCACCTCATTCTGCATCTGTGGATTAAAATTTTGATTCATTCCATTATTTCCCAATAAAGTCCTACACTAGTTGTTCCAATGACACCCTTGGGCTAAGTTAGCGCTTTAGAAATCTAATAATCATTCATTCATTCATTCATGTCCAAATTTTCCGCACGCATGACAAGGAAATCTCTTTTTCATATCTTCCTTATTACCTCTACCTCTACCTTTTCCCTGAATCTGAACCTGGACACCACCATTTGTCACAACACCATTCACATTAGGAATCTGACCATTTTGAAAATGTTGATTCTGCCCCTTTACTTGGAAACCTGTTTGAGAATAATCAACAAAATTCCCATTCTTCTGTGCTGCTTTCACTTGTGCCCACATAATTTTCTCTTTCAATCTCTTATGTCTTGACTCAATATAATCAATACAATATTTTGCATATCGCAGTATTTCATCAACTGTTTCATTCTGCCAGCAAATTAGGTGCTGCTGAATCATATTACTAATTTCTGGTTTCAATCCAAACACAAACTTATATACAAAGTGTCCCATATCTTTGTCAGTTATGCTCTCAAAACCACTATACTGCTTAAACACCTGTAAAAGTCTCTCATAATAAGCATGCACTGATTCATTTGACTCCTGAGTCGTTCTATCAATCTTTACCCAATCTGTCTCCTTTGGGGAAATCTTACTCTTCAAGTAGGTAATTACTTGATTATATTTTTTCATCACCTCTTCTGACGGGGCTCCAGTTTTAACATCTCTAGGATATTCTTCTTTTGGCCAATCTACTGCAATTTTACACTCAGTCACCAAATCAGCTGGAACCACAATATCAAACAAACCATCTAAGTCTTTCAGCAAAACTTTTGAAACTTTTACAAACCTCTCTACTTGTTTATACCATTCAACAGGTTTTTCTCTCAATCTAGGGAACTAATTCTTAAAAGACAATATGTCCTGTCTTGACCAGGAATGTGGACATATCCTCCACCTGGAACTTCCCTTATCGGATATGTCATTTCAGCATTCACTGTCTCTGTTTCTGTCTCCCTCATCAGAAGCAAAGGAGATGCAGTTGCACCCTTATTCACAAGCATTTCTTCTTTCTTTTTAGCCCATCTGCCTTTCCAACGTTCCAATTCACCCCATCTCTTCAAGGTATTACTCAATTCTTTTATCTGCAGCCGTTTACCAGATGCATTCAAACTCTCTAGATCCTTGTCACTAAAATCCAATCTATATGTCTTTTGCAAAGCTTTTGATTTTTCAATATCCACTCCTTATGCCTGTGCAGCTTCAGCAAACCTCTCATGCAAACTCTTTGCCCTCATCGTAATATTCTTACACAGGAATAACAACTCTTCTTCCTGGTATTTATTTATCTCTCTGGACTAATCGTACCTAGAATCATTTCTTCCAAATCTGCTTTCAATCTGGTCACATCCATACTCGGTTTAATTTTTACTAGACACCATCCCTCTAATCCATTCATCTAATTCTTCTGGTGACGGTACTACTGATCCCCCGAAGCAGGAGTTACTGCTCTCGCATTCTGCATCAATCTTCTAGGGTCTACTTGCACACTTCTCTTTGGAGTTTCCATTTGTCTCTCAGCTATATCAATCAAAGTTCCCATTTAATTTGCTGCAACATCATTATTACTCCTAGCATTATTCATTGGTACTGTTAATGCATGTACTCGCAAAATTTTCTGGCCCTCACTATACAATGGGACTATGGGACCAATTGTCACTGGAACTGACAACGCTTCTGCATTTAAACTCATTTGGTTTATTCTCTGTGTCAATTCATCTTTCACCTTATTAATTACATCTACATCTCTCTCCTGTGAAGACTGTGGAGCCTGTAAACCTCGTGGAACTTGTGAAGCTTGTTGAGCTTCTATTTCAATTAATGGAGCATTTGGAGTAATTACTTCCTGATCTTCATGATATGGTGGAGGTCTATTTAATAACATCTCATCCATTAATTCATCATCAATCTCATTTGGATCTGGTTCTGTACTCTCTACATTATTCTTTTTCTCTTTGCATTTCCTTCCAGTCTGATCCTCAGCAACAATCACAGGATATAATCCCTCCGAGATTACATCTCTCCTCCATCTTTTCATTTGAGCATCCCCTTTCGCCACTGCATACCTACTCACTGTATTTCTATATTTTGTCGCAGACCTGTCTCTCTCTCTTCTGTGCACCTCATGTTCCCATTCCTCAAGCGCCTCATACTGCATAGGTCTAGGATTTGGTCTCAATAGATTCATCTGATTCCTCGAGTTCTCTAACACCCTCACATTAAAAGTACCATTTTCTGGGAAAGCCAAATGCCCATCTCCTTCTGTATACTTCACCCAATTCTCCAACCAAGTACACGTATGATATCCACGCTATAATGTCATGAAAGAAGCAGGCGAACCAGCAGGTGGTATATGAACCCCCTCTCTAATAGGTAAAGGCTCATCCTTTCTAAACAAAGTCCTCATCAATTTTAATAACTTCATTTTAACTCTCTCTCGTTACTCTAAAACTCGGGAATAACAAGAAAATCCTTCCGTAATTCTACTCACACTATTCGTTCACACTATCCAATACTAGCGCGACTCACACCAACCAACCAATAGTTTCACACTATTCTCTGATGACGTTTTAGCTAACTGACCAATGCCAGCGCGGCTCTCTGTGGCGTCTGTATAACTCCAACTACTGACCCTCCCTTCACAAACTTTTACGGCAATGAATTTACAAAGTCTTTTCTAAATAAAAATGATTAGAAACAACACAAAACACTGCTGCTTTGTCTGCCCCACTAAAAAAGAGATAGTTCAAACACTCAAAGAAATCCTTTTACATCCAGCGGAATATCGACCAGCGTTATTCCACACTCAATCAAGCGAAAGAACTCTTGGTACTTCTTCAGGTGCGCTCTCTGAAGTTTCCCAATAATTTCCCACTATTTCTAACATCAGAATAAGTCCCTATGCAATATTAACAACCTCTCTTGTTGCTTAATATCACACCAGCAGACAAAACACTTCTCTAGTGTGTACTTTCCACACTCTTCCTCTGCCCCTGAGGCTACAACATCATCCAGGGATCTTAGGCAACTCCGTACCCGTTTCTTCCAGACTACATAAAACACTAGCACAATATGTTAGTTACCAAAATCATTAATTCTAACCATTAATTTGCCAAAATAATTAATTAAAACCATCAAGCTGCTACCAAAACTGATCCAGCTATCCGGGACTAACAAATTTCCATTACCTGGGCCCAATTCATTACCCAATAAGCCCCTTCACGCGGGGTGAGTGAAGTACCAAACTTACCAATTTCCAATTAGAATATCATCCTCGGATATAATTTGTGGCGATGTGATCTTTATTTATGTAATCAGGGTTTGGCAAACTAATATTTGGAACTAGTAATACTCATTATAAACCTAATTCAATATCTCTAATAAAGACAAACTCACTTGTATATTTATAATGCTTTATCTAAAATAATGTGATTGCTCATCAAATACAATACAGTTTGAATAATTTATCACCATACAAGAAATAATAAATGAGAATAACAGAAGTACATCTCAATATCAATGCAATGAGTGAGTGGATAGGCGTAGAGACAAAAGTTTAGAGACATAAGACATTTGCAAAATGATTATGCAAATTCAGAATATCATACTAACCCACAAGGAATTTGGGAAAACTACTCTCTGGCCATGAGAGCAGCAAGGCCCCTCAAGAAGAATTGAAGAGCAAAGACTAAATCAGGAATTAGCAAACAGGAAACAGCCAGCCCAAATAGGAGACAGCAAATGCAGCCCTCTCCTCTCGCACCACAGAAGGAAAACACGCAACACCACCTAAAACCCTTCCCACCAAGTACCTAATATTATACCCTAAAACCCAAAAAGGCCAACCCACATTGTATCATAACACACAATTTCTCTTCATTCTATTGGTTAAGGAAGGGGGGGTGTATTGTCACACCACTCTCGTCATGACGCTTCTGTAAAACTGTCCATTGTCCTCTTTACTCATTTTATCAACTTCCAAACCAGGAAATACAAATTCGAGCTGCTGACATAGTACGCTTTTTCTCCATCTCGGTCATGTAACAACTTTTGTGCCTCGATTGTTCAATTGCGCCGCTCTCTAAGGAAGTGTTCCGCTTCCGAAGATTATTTTGTTTCTCCACGCAAACTTTGGCAGGCACACAGGACCCATGAAGGACGAACAGTTTTCCACCTTCCCTTTCTCGCTCAGATTAAACCAGCATTTATTTTCTAAAATGACTCTCAGGCCTTTTCTACAGAGCAGAAAACCATATTTCTATGGAAAACACACACATTCATTATTAATCACTTATAATGCTCTACCATAACGTACCCACCCTGCGTGATGCATTTGCCCATGCGCATCCCAGGTTAAGGTTATTTCCATCACATATTAGTATAGAACAATCAAGCAGCATTAGTCCTTTTATTTTCCATTAGTCATAAGCATTTGCGGCCTACTCCAGCATTTTAGTTTTTGCTTGCGCAGTTTTCACTTTCCCTTATGTTAGCTCTTTTCGCATCTACTTTGCACATCACACGATTAATGATTTCGCATTTTGGGAGTTCAATCCGAGCAGGTTTTATTTCGCCAAATCCCTGCTCCATCAGGAGCTTGCTCTTCAAAGTTATATTTAACTTCTATCCCAGTTACGCTGGTACAGTGTGCTTTAAAATGGCATCTTTTGCCGCAACCTTTGACCAAACTCCTTCGTCGAGAACTGCCAATTCTGGGACTCCCTCTGACCCACCACAGTAACATCTATATTGGATCTGGGTTAGATGTGTGTTGTCGCCAAATGTGGTTTATAAACCACTGGAAGTTACATTACCCAAAGGTTATTTAAGGAGAACTGCAACCTCTCCAAAGTTGTCTTTATATCATATTCATTTTTTATCAATGTCACTGACCAAATCCGTTTAAAAAACAATTCTTGACAATTATTTCCAAACATTCCTGAGGAGAAACAATATAAGAGGCAAACAAACATGAATTGTGTGATTTAAAATCATAGTATCTTTTGAGCATCTTTCCAGTTATAAACGACTTTCACGCTCCTTTTATATTCTTGTCATTGTTGAAGCCAAACTGATGGTGGTTTACTCTACTTTTATCTTATGCTCGGCTTATGGTTACACATAAGCAGATGTTTCTGAAGCTGTAAGACAATTGTTGTGTTGTTTCCATAATGTTCACTGGTCAGCCTGATCTCTACATCGCGAGAGGGATCCTGGACCATTTTCCACAATAATGTTTGGAAGCAGCGCTGATTTGCCTCACATTAATATCTAGCAAAATCTTGACTTACCTCTTTTTCTTTTATTTGAAATATTGTGAGATTATTTATGATTTCATATGCAAATCGGAGGATCGTTCTGTTGATGAAACGTTTAGCGCACCACTGTATTTTCATCGATTCTCTTTGATAATAAATGACTATTTAAAGCAAAAAAATAATTCTTGTTCATAAATTACTTGTTAAAAACAGATCACTGCAAAGGAGTAGTTGGAAAATTAAAATACCCGACTTTGAATTCTGCCTCTAATGGCATTACATGGTCGAAGTTTGACCCTACTTCGATACTCATCCTTTCACCCTTCCGTTCTTCCATCCATCAATCATTTAACCAAACCATCCACTCCTCCTTAACCCACCAATTCATTCTTTCACCCCTCCTTCTCTCGCCCTTTTTTACATACATTAATCTTTCGCTCTTTGACCTTTCCATCCACCCTTCAGTTCACCCTCTCTTCTTTTCAACCTTCATTTCTTTCTTCCCTGTTTTTTATCCATAATTTTATATGTTCTTTCTCACCTTCCTGTCTCCTGCTCACTTTGTTCCTTTCTCTTTGTGTGCTTTTTTCTCCCGTTGAATTGCTTCCCTGTCTCTGAGCCAGGCAGTCATGTGCCCCCACAGCTCTATGATGGTATTCCCACACAGTGCTATATATGAGATTTTGACTGTAGGCATGTAGGCAGAAGAGGTCCATAAAAACTAGTCCTCATTTTAGTGTGGCTCAGCTTAGGTGCCAAATGGGCTATTGTAACCCCCTCTTTAGCTCCAAGAGTGGGCTTCATAATGCCATTGGATCATAACCACCAACGTCAAACATAAATGTACAGCATATCTCTGTATAAATATGCATTTAATTTGATTATATGTATGTATCTAGATATGTGTATTTCTTTGTATAAATATCAGGCCAGGGTGTAGTTCACGGAGATTTGCTACGCGAAACTCTGCGAAGTTACAAAAAAACCTCCGCTGAGTTCCGCGAGTGGCAGAGTGCAGTGGGAACTGCAGTTTGGGCTGGTATTCCTGCCGCTCGGGTAGAAATTCTACCCGAGCAGCAGCTCGCGCTCACGAACTTACCGTTTGTGATCGCAAACGATCACGAACGGGGAAAAAACTCTGCTGCACTACGCGAAGCGGAGTTTTCTGCACTCCGCGAGCTCCGCTGAGCACGGAGTGCAGAAAACTCCGCAAACTCCGCGAAGGGAACGGAGTTCACCACCCAGGCCTAATAAATATACATAATAATTATGTTTATAAAAATATAGCTATTCTTTAGGTCTGCTTAACAAATAACAAATATACATATTACTTATGGTTAAATTATTCTTTGCATATCTAAACCAATGTATAGTTTTCATATACGTTATTTGATTAAATGCTTATGGTTCTCTGTTTATTTATCTATCACAATATGTAAACCTTGTCAAAACTATTTATCTACAGTTGCTTCACTATTTAATTATTGAAAAGAAAAAAAATACACACAAAAAAATGTGCTTAAAGTACAGCAAAACTTGAAAGTGTGAGTTTATTACAAGCAACTTAAATCTTGATACATTACCTTCTTTATATATGTATACCTTCCATGAACTTATGTATCTATATATTTATTACTCTACTCCTACTGTAAAAAAAACACATTTGAGTCTCTCCAATGCACTACCCTATGTTTTACCCTATATTACTCTCAATATATCCTCTACCCCCACTCTCTGACTCATCCCAAACCTCATTCTACTACTGTGATCTTCAAAACAACGCTTTCTAGACTCTTCCCTCCTCTATCTCTCCTTGCATCACCCCAAACCTCATTTTACTACTAAGATCTCCCAAACAACCCTTTCTAAATTCTTCCCTTATGTATCCCTCCTTAGACTCATCCGAGACCTCATTTTACTACTATGATCTCCCTAATCCATTTCTAGAGACTCTTCCCTCCTCCATCTTTCCTTTACTCATCCCAACCTCCACCTACTATCATAATATCCCAATAAACACTTTCTAGACTCTTCCCTCTTCTATCCCTCCATTGTCCTATTTAATGCAACTAACAGACTCACATGTCCTACAAGAGATACTAATTGGGATGATTATGCCCTGGGTGGAGATGGCGCTCTCTCTAAACGGTGTATATCTAGTTGAATAATTGTAGAATTAGGTGCCCAGGGAGGAGGTAATCATCCAACACCCCACAGTTCAGATCCACGGATCTGTACAGCAATAATATTATCAAACCCTGGCACTCATATATACTGTATCATAAGTAAAAACTTTTATCAAAGGAACAAGCATATCAAAATTAAAATGGTTTAATATTTTCTTGTAGAGACTCCAGCCAACACGTGTTTCGTCGCTCGGGACAAGACACCCGCGACTTCTTCAGGGCTTAATATGACTGGCCCAATATTTCAAGCCTTCTGACTGGTTATACTTCCGTCCCAGCCTAAATGTGGCTGGGATATACAATGTATCAATGAAAGGTAGTATCCTAGCAATATCAACAGTGCACGATTATATTAAGCTTCGTGCTTAAATATCAGGCTGCGTACTCCATCAGCCAGTGGCACGCTGTGTATTGCAGCGTCCACGCTTGAACAGACCCCGGCGCCTCAGTATGGCCGTACTGTCCCGAGCGACGAAACACCTGTTGGCTGGAGTCTCTACAAGAAAATATTAAACCATTCTAATTTTGATATGCTTGTTCCTTTGATAAAAGTTTTTACTTATGATACAGTATATATGAGTGCCAGGGCTTGATAATATAGACTCACATGTCCACCGCTCAAATTAATTCATATTTCCCTATAATAATCCAACACTAATGGGTTCTGGAGTAGTGTGCTACTCGGTGAAAAGCACTTTGATGCCTCGTCTGGGGTAGTAAGCGCTATATAAATGCAATTCTAATTACATATTTTAGGCAGCCAAATTAATGCATCTTACAAGCCATTACAAACCACATCTGGGCTTCCATTTATCCACCCATAATCATGTGCCTAATTGCCCTTTTCCTCACACGTATTCACCTTTGCCGCCATCTAGTTATCCTTTTATTCAGAGGCATTCATTCACCACTGTACCCACATCTATCCACAACTTTTCATCCAGCCACCCACACTCAGGCGCCAATCATTCACCCTCACCCAAGCACAAATCCATCCACTCACACCTAACCTTTCATTTGTCAACCCACAACCAAGCATTCATCCATTTCTGCAGCTAGGCAACCACACCCATCAATCTTAAATGTTCATTCATAGCCATCTAACCATGTATTTTTGTACACAACCACACAGCCATCAATCCGTCCAAGCATCCAACTAACACCCACCTGTGCCTACGAATGCCCCTTTATGTGATGTCGGACTGCATGTTTGTAGAGGTGTTGTTTGTGAATGGATATGCCTACACGTGCATTTGTGTGTTGTGAATATGGATACCTGTAAGTGCATTTACAGTCTGTGCATCGAAACATATAACACAACAAGATGGAAGCTATTAGAACAATTAACACATACAACGAAAACAAGTCAGAACTTTTGGCAATGTGTTTTAAAATTGTTGGGGGTACAGCCACACAATCCATGAACAGCGATGTCACTACATTGATGTCAGGTTGAAGAAGAAAAATAAAATGATGTGGCAAAGATATATATGTCACGTTGGGGTTCTCTGCAGGAACTCAGAGTTCAATATGATTACTAGTGAGTTAAAAAAGAATGTGAATTCCACAGGTGTGCAAATGTTCGATATTGATAGGCAGCTGAGCTGGCCTTACTAAATACACTATATAACGTGAATCAATCAAGCTCTGATTATATGAAAATCTGCATTAAAAAAAGCGTAAAAACATTCTTCTGTTATAAATCCTGGTGAAAAAACTACTACTGCTACATAAGCATCTGTTCTCCTTTGTTATTAGAAACGTCTAAGCAACGTTATTTTCTAATATCACACGTCTTACAGCGAGGCATTTCACAAACGCATCTCATGGTCCGCGTATAACCATAGAGTCTTGACCAACAAACGAGCCACATTTTCTCGCCCCTCACTGACCCCACCCGCAGCTACATTCAGTTATGTGTTAGGTAACCAGACCTTCTTCATCTGATGCTATCTAATGACTTAGCTCGGAATCAGTCTGGAAAAGTGGAAATCAAAAACATTAATTTAGCTGTTCCCAAATGTAACTTCTCTCTTAGCCCCGTCATACAAGAATGAACAAGATTTCAGGGAAATACTTGTTTTAATTTTTTTTACTCCTGGTGAATCCGTGACTTTCGTTCCCTCTTGTTGGAAGACGGTGATGCCCTTGAACTCTCATACTTTTTAGTTGACTTTATATTTACTGTTTTATAGACCATTTGTCTGTAGGGGATGCTATACATTACATTTCTGGCGGCGCGGTGCTTTATAAAAATCCAAAAGAAAAAAAGAAATAGAGAAATGTATTTCTCGTGTCGGCATCAGTTTTGCCCCAGCGCCACCCCAACCCTAACCTCTTGGATTTTTTTTAAGTTTTACAGCTTTTTCAAAACGGTCTCGAATGATACCCAGACTTGGCTGCTTTTGTCTCATAGTGATTCTGTGAACATGTATGTGGAGCGTCACATGTAGCATGTCTGGCGCGGCAGGCCCGGCGGAGGGGGGGCATACAGGGGCAGATTTACAAGCCCCTTGCGCCACTTTTGCGTCACTTTCCCCATGTTAAAAGTGACGCAAAAGTGGCGCAAGGGGCTTGTAAATCTGCCCCACAGTGTTTAGGTCATCGGTGGGTGAGCTCGTCACTATACGGAAGGCGGAGAGCCGGCTTTGGGGCTGCTCGATAGCTGCCCCGCATCTTCTCCCCCAACGAACTTTGGAGCCAACTCCCAAGCCTAAGCTAAGGCTAGGCCTAAAAATAAAGCTGGTTTCACATGTCAGGTCCAACAGGTGCCGAGAACACGCGCTCAGCCTCAGTTGCTAAAGCGGTACGGGAATTCCAGTACTTCTGACACCAGTCTCTGGTTTTTTCCCCAGGGCAGCTCAGCATACTATTCTGAGGGCCTCTCTCGTTTTCTTTCGATCACGGCAGACACTCTTGCCAGTCCGTTAGCCCCACGAGTAAAAACCAAAATGTTGACATAAGACTCGTTTGCTTACATATATATATTTTTTTTAGCTCTAAAATATTGATCTCGATTTTTCCAGCTTTATCCCGGTATCCAATACTATGACAGTTACAGCAGAGAAAACGTGCGTCACAGGAACGGCATCTCAGAAGCTGGTGGCAGCAATGCAGTCTGGGTCTGACTACGGTCGTGTGATGCCCTTCTGTGCCTGTGAATGACGTAGACGCGATAAAGTAGAAGCAACAGGGTGGAAGCCAACTGAACAAATATATATATGCATGGAGAGCACTGATTTTCAATAAGTATAACATTTCAAGCAAATTTACTTATTACAATTATCGATTGGAAAAAAATCGTTTTTAATATTTATGAGAAAAAATAAGTATAAACATCAGTCTACTATGTATCTAAAGCAAACAGTTACATATCCATAAAAAAACAAACATTAGACACGTATAACTGACATTCAATGAACACAGAGAGGTCCCGGGTTCATAACCCGGATGAGCTGTAGTGGATTTTAAAATTTTGTAAACACTGATGTTCCGGAGGGCGACCCCAACTCCGCCGCCCTCCGGGACAACCTCGCCAACATCGGACTGAAACAACTCGTCACCACACCGACACACAAGGCAGGACACACTCTCGACCCCATCTTCGCTGGAGGTAGCAGCATTCACTTCAGCCACACCACGCAGCCCCCATGGACCGACCACCATTGCGTACACTTGATAATCAACAAACCCAAGCCACCTGAACCGGCTCCGCGCCTCCTGCGTAGGAACTGGAGCAGAGTCACCGAAGAACAACTCAACTCCACCCTCAACGGCAACCCCCCCTCTGCTGCTAACATCGCGGCCATGGAATTCCACACTTGGATCGCCAACTGCGCAGACAAGCTCGCCCTGCTGCGCAACCCCGACAAGCAACGCCCCAGAAAAGCCGCCTGGTTTACCACCGATCTCCAAGAAGCCAGACGCACCTGCAGACGCCTGGAGAAGAACTGGAGAAACAGGAAGACACCCGAAAACTACACCACCTACAAGGACGCTATGACGGAATACCATCAATGCATTAGAACCACCAAAAGGACCTTCATCCACAACAGAATCCTCGCCAACTCCGGCAACTCCAAGGAACTTTTCAGCATCATCCAGGAATTCACCAAGCCCCGCAGCGAAGCCACAGACATCACCCCCTCCCAGGACCTCTGCGACAAACTCGGCTCCTACTTCCACCTGATGATAAAGAACCTCTACGACAATTTCAACGACCACACGCCCGCCCCGCAGCCAGCCCGCCCGGGGACAACGCCAGCCAGACCACCATCTCTGCCTGGACAACGATCACGACCGAGGAGACCGCCGCAACCATGAAAGGCATCCACTCCGGGTCCCCCACAGACCCCTGCCCACCCCACATATACCACAGAGCCGCCACCACCATCGCACCCGTATTACAATGCACCATCAACACCACTTTCAAGACCGGCTCCTTCCCCGACTACTGGAAACACGCAGAAGTCAGGCCCCTGCTCAAGAAGCCCTCAGCAGACTCGACGGACCTCAAGAACTACCGGCCCATCTCGCTCCTCCCTTTTGCAGCTAAAGTCGCAGAGAAGACCGTCAACGCAGAACTGTCAAGGTTCATCGAAGACAACGCCATCCTCGACCCTTCCCAATCCGGATTCCGAAGCAACCACAGCACCGAGACCGCCCTACTTGCCGCGACTGACGACATCGGCACCCTCCTCGACCAAGGCTACACCGCAGCCCTAATTCTACTCGACCTGTCAGCAGCCTTCGACACCGTCTCCCACCGCACACTCACAGACAGACTACACGACGCCGGCATACAAGGCACCGCCCTCGACTGGATCAGATCGTTCTTCACCGGCAGAAGCCAAAGGATCAGACTGCCACCCTTCCTCTCACAACCCACTGAAATCAACTGCGGAGACCCACAGGGATCATCACTCAGCCCAACCCTCTTCAACGTCTATATGGCTCCCCTCGCTGCCATCGTCCAACGGCACGGCCTCAGCATAGTCTCCTACACCGACGACACCCAGTTCATCCTCTCCCTCACCAAGGACCCCACCACCACCAGACTCAACTTCCAGGAAGGAATGCAGGACGTCGCAGCCTGGATGAACAACAGCTGCTCAAAACTCAACTCAGAGAAGACAGAAGTCCTCGTCCTCGGAACCACCTCTTCGGCGTGGAACAACACCTGGTGGCCCACCGCCCTTGGCAGCCCCCGACCCCCACAGACCAAGCCAAGAACCTCAGCATCGTACTCGACTCCTCCCTCTCCATGAATCGACAGGTCAACGCCGTAACCTCCAGCTGCTTCAACACCCTCCGCATCCTCCGTAAGACCTTCAAATGGATCCCCCCCCGAGGCAAAGAAGACAGTCACCCACGCACTCATCACCAGCAGGCTGGACTACGGAAACGCCCTCTGTGCTGGCATCAACAAGTCCCTACTCCGCAAGCTCCAGACAATACAGAACACCGCCGCCAGACTCGTCCTCAGGATCCTTCGACACAAACACATCAGCCAACACCTACGCAAGCTCCACTGGCTCCCCATCGAGAGAAGAGTCACCTTCAAGATACTCACCTTCGTCTACAAATGCCTACACAACACCAGACCCCAATACCTCAATGACAGAATCACCCTCCACATGCTCAAACGCAACCTCCGCTCCACCAACCTCCTCCTCGCCGAAACCCCGAGCATCCGCAGAGCCAGAGCAGGGGGAAGATTCTTCTCCTACATCGCGGCCAAGACCTGGAACAAGCTTCTCACCGACATCAGATGTGCCCCCTCCCTGAACACCTTCAGGAAGGCTCTGAAGACCTGGCTCTTCGACTGATACAGAACTGCTGACCCCCCCTCCCTCAGCTCCTTGAGTCCCTCACGGGTGAGTAGTGCGCTTATAATTCCCCTGATTGATTGATGATCATGCTTCAAGGTCAACCTTATTTATAGGATTATCAGGGTTATCGGTTTTCATTGGGTGTCATTTATGTGTCTAATGTTTTTATGAGACAGATTCAGTGCTTAATTTGTGCTGGTGCTTTCCGGTGCTTAGCACCGGCACTTATTTCTTAGGGCCGGGTCTACACAGATATCTATTTGTGCGTAAAATACTTCAATTTGGAGCTGCCGCTGCATGCCTTCAACTGCCCGGGTGAGGTCCCTGCCTCAAGCGTGACAAACAGCAATATTAGTAGCGTTAGTGCTCTATCAATGACAATTGAAAAATGGATTAGCCCGGCCCGTCTGTTCCTCCTTGGCGCTGAATCGTCTTTCCCCTCGAGCCGGACCAATGCAGATTAGACCAGTATTCCCACTTTTTGCCCGCCATACCGTACTGGGCAGCTGCAGCAGCGCTAGTCAGCCAAATGAGTTGAGTCATCTCAAAAAGCAAGCAGCGCGTGTCGCCATGACTCGAGCAGCAGCAGGCCTCTCATTAAAACCAAAAGGCAGTAAGTAATTATTTCATTTTAACATGCGCTAGTAGTACTGTAGTGTGAAGCAAGTATGTTGTTTTATCGGTTGAGGACAGTACGTGCCCGAAAAAGTGCACCTCTCATTTGCTGCGCGTTGCCTTTATGTAAATGACCTGCCAAACAATCCCGATTGCTGGGCTCCCCGAGTAATATTATGACTTGAGTGGACAGGGCGGGAGACTGCATCCCAGCTCTGTTCTGAAGGGAAAGATGGCGTGTGCCCAAGGAGAAGGGTATACTGCAGTGATAGGAGCCATATCAAACCCCTGTCACCATCACACCATACCAACAGACTGGCAGTCACAGGCATACCACCCTACCAACACAACAGCACTCACACATACACCATCGATCTATGATGCGAACGCTACAAATATCTCTTGGCTCATGAAAAACTACAAAAAAAACCAACAGCAAGTACAATTAATTGCTGTGGACACCACCATGGGATTCACGAGGGCTCAGCTTCATAGTCTGAATAAAAAGTTTTTAGTGACTTACTGAACCGTGAAAGGTTTAACTTTTCCTTCATATCCTCTGGTAATGAGCCCCATATTCAAGGGCCTGTGACTGAAAATCGTCGATTCCCCTTGTTCCAGTGCAACTCTGTACTTGGAAATTCCAAGAGCATCTGACTGACCTCATGGTCCATCCTGGGATATATCTATATTTTATATACATGTAAAAGAAATCGTACTAGCTACAACCACTTTCACATCACAACACAAACATACACCGTTTCAGTATCCTACACTCACTATGAGACACACAAACACACCAAATCATATTATCTCAGTACCACACACCACCACCAACTCTCAGTCACACTCTAACATACACTGAGGCCAGCTCTGACAGTTGGCGCACTTACTCTGTGTGTGTAGAAACGTCCACTGCTGCAGCCGGTTCGGTAACTGTTGCATTTATGCAGGAAAAGCTTGCACTGGTGCTGGACACTTTACTATATGTGTTTGAATAAGTGGCCACTGCTGCAGCCTGCGTTGTAACTGCTTTGTTTGTGGCGGGAAAGCCTGCACTGCTGTTGGACCTATAGCTTTGTGTGTGTGTGAAGACGTGTCCACTGTTGTAGAGTGTGCTGGAACTGGTCTTTTTATGCGGGAAAAGCTCGTACTGCTGCTCGACGTGTTCTCTGTGTGAGGAAGTGTGCACTGTTTTGTCTGTGTATGGGAGGGAAGCTTGCACTGCTGCTGCTGTGTGTGTGTGTGTGTGTGTGTGTGTGTGTGTGTGTGTGCATATCCTTAACCCACACTCTGTTGACTGGACCAGTCGTTACAGTGTTGTGCATTAAGCTTGGAAAAAAAAACCTGTCTATACCACAGCCAAATACAGCCAAATACATTGTTCGGTGACGGAGCACATACCTTTGCTCACATAGTCATGTAGCCTCCACGTTTACTTTTTGTCATTTTTGTGAGCCAACTGCCAACTGCAAGGGGATATTTACAGAAGCATAGAGCGCATTGCGTCCTTGTTTAGAATCCAAGATATCCTGTTATGAGACTCTGCTTCCTGTTAGAGTGGAGTTTGCGTAGGAGCCTTCTGCCCCCCCCACCCTTAAATCACCTATTATTGTGCTCTAAAGGAGAATGGGTGCCTTCTGTGAAAACCAGCACTGCCTCATCATTCAGCATTGCAACTGGAGCCCCCCCTTTAAGTCCAGTGGAAGACTGTATGGCAGACTCATATTTTCTGAAAGTCCATTTAGTTGATTTTTTTCATATATTCATTGGATAGGGACTCCATCTGAGAAAAAGACCTGACATTCTGAGTTCAAATACTTCTAGTCTGTGGCAGCAATATACATCTGTATAGATGCTTTAATGTTAATGTTAATGTTATTGGTATTTGTATAGCGCTAACTGTTACCCGAAGGTGTCCTGGCGCTGTATGAAGTCCTACAGAGGATTGGATGTCAAAGGAGAAATAGCAGGATCAGTTTGAAAACAACCATGTTTTCAGCGCCTTCCTAAAGGCCAAGAGATTAGTCATGCTTTGCAGAGATAGTGGCAGAGCATTCCATGATCTGGCCGCATTTGCTATGAAGCCTCTTCCACCCCAGGAGGCCTTTTTTACCCTCGGGACAGTTTTGAGTCTTGCCTCAGAAGACAACAATGTTCTTTGAGGTGTATACCAGCGAAAACGCTGTTTTAAAAATGCTGGTCCGGTTCCCTGAAGAGCTTTAAAAACCAGACAGAGAGACTTAAATTGAATGCGCTTCCTAACCGGCAACCAGTGAAGTGTTTTGATTTTGGCTGAGATTGAGTCGAACTTTGGAGTGCCTGTAAGGAGTCTTGCTGCAGCATTCTGCAGAATCTGAAGTTTATTTAAAGACCCTTCCTGGATTTTAAGATATAGACTATTGCAATAGTCTAATCTGGACATTATTAATGCAGTGACAACTGTTTGTTGCGCATCTTTGGATAGTAGTGGCATGATTTTTTTGCATGATCGGAGGATGTATGCAGTAGATGAGGCCAATGTGTTCACCTGGTCTCTGAAACTCAGTTTGTCGTCTATCCATATTCCCAAGTTCTTCACTTTCCTTATCGGCGTGGGGAGCGGACCTGACGCCTCCGGCCAACAATCGGGGGTCCAGAAGTTGGGGTTGTTGCCAAACAGCACTACCTCCGTTTTGCTGGAGTTGAGTTTCAGGCAATTTTGAGCCATCCATCCACCCACGGCGTACATGCAGCCCTGTAGTCTCGATGCCGTTTCCTGGAACATTTCAGGTTGAATGGACACCACAATTTGGGTGTCGTCCGCATAGGACGTCAGGGTGAAACCAAAGGATTCAATTAGGGGTGCCAATGAGGACACATAAATATTAAAAAGTGTTGGGCTTAGTGACGACCCCTGCGGCACCCCACAAGGTAGGGAAAAAGATTCAGCTTCAAATTCTTCCATGGTCACTGTTTGCATTCTATCGGAAAGAAAGGATCGGAGGAGTTTCCAGGCAGTGCCCCCGATTCCTATCTCATCCAATCGGTCCATCAGCAAAGCATGATGGACCGTGTCGAATGCTGCAGAAAGATCCAACATGATCAATGCAGCCTGTCCTCCTTGATCCAAAATGGTCCTGATCTCTCTGTGGATTTGAGAAGCGCACTTTCCGTACTGTGGCCCTCTCTGAACTCATACTGTGTTGGATTCAGCGCCTGAGAGTTGAGCAGAAATTTGTTGAGTTGCGCATTCATATTTCTTTCAATGATTTTTGCTGGCAGTGGTAATCTGGATATGGGTCTAAAATTATTTGGGTTATTTGCGTCCAGGCTGGGTTTCTTCAGTAGAGGCAGGATTGATGCGTGTTTCCAAACTCTAGGAAAATATCGTTCTGTATACATTATGTTAAAGATGGAGGTCAGTTTTCGTGAAACTGGTTCTGCTGCTAGTTTTACTATAGAACTCGGGCAAGGATCATACGGAGAGCCTGAATTTACCTTAGCCAAAAGATGGAGGGTGTCTGATTTCTTTAGTTGGGCAAAGCTGTCTAAACGTGGGGCCTCGTCTTTTGCTTTCCTTTGATCAGTTGCAAGGTCATTACTAGTATTAGATGAGGAGTCCGAGAAGGTTTGGAAAATACCATTAACTTTTTCAAAAAAGAATTTAGCAATCTTATTGCACAGTTCTTGGCTAGCTGGAATAGTTGGGGAGGATGGGCGGGTAAGGATGTTTACTATTTTGAAAAGCTCTTTCGACGAGTTTTTGGCAGTTTTAATTCTGTTTGTAAAATACTCTTGTTTTTTGGTTTGAAGAAGCTGTTTATAGTTTGCAAGGCAAGCTTTATTTTCTTTTTTGTCCTTATCTTTGTATTCCTTCCTCCAGGTTCTTTCCAGGTGCTTACAGGCTAATTTTTTGTTCCTGCGCTCCTGAGAATACCAGGGGGAGGAAGGCTGTTGTCTAGTGTTACGAAGGCATTTTTTGGGTGCTAATTTGTTACCTGCAGCTTCTATCCATTTAGTATAGGATCTAGTTGCCTCATCCAGATCTTTGGGAGTGGGGGTGGAAGTTGAGGTTAACAAATGTTGTAATTCTTCAGCTTCTATCTTGTCCATTCTCTTTTCTCTGAGACTTTCGTAGCTAATTTAGGAACTGTGCAATCAGGGATGGTGAGCTCAAACAGCACTGCCGAGTGGTCTGACCATACCAGTGGAAGGGTGCTCGTGAACGACAATTGCGCGTTATTTGAGAAAATGCCATCCATCGTGTGGCCAGCCTGGTGAGTTGCACCCCTCACCTGTTGTTCTAGATTACCGCCCTTCATCAGGTCCAACAGACTAATGGTGTCATGGTCACACGGAGACTCGAGATGATAATTAAAATCCCCTAAAATCGTATAGGAGTTAGTGCTGATCCCTTTTTCTAGTATACTGCCTACTTGTGTCAGAAATCGTCCTCTCGGGCCTGGTGGCCTGTAGATGAGAGCGCCTTTAAAGGTATAGTGGTGTGAGAAATTAAGGCAAAACTCTAGCGCTTCACATTCCTCATTAACTACCGGAGTGAAAGCCGCTGTAATAGAGTTGTGATAGATGACTGCTAGTCCCCCCCCTTTCCTCTCTAGTCTATTTAGCGTGTAGCAGATGTACCCGGGAGGAGTGGCTTTCACTAGGTCTGGACCGGACGCCCCGTCCGTCCAAGTTTCCGTGATGAAAGCAACGAGAATTTCCTCATCCTCAATAAGAGATGCACAGTCAAAGCTATGTTTAACCAGCAATCTTGCATTAAAGAGGGCGCATTTCCGAACTGAAGGGGAAACGTCCTTTCCCCTCGGACTTTCGTGATGTTTTAAGGCAGATATTGGCTGAAGCAGAAATTCTGGTAGCTTAGAGTTGCACCCAGGACAGGTTGTTTGATACTGAAGTGGCATGGAATCAGGGTGAAAGCTACAGCACATCTGGGTTGGAGTGAATGGCTTTAATTGTTTCAACTTTTTGCTGGAGTAGTAATTAGTTTTGACCTTCTCTGGTACGGTTTGTCCAGGGGGGCTGGCGCTGAGCGCGATACGAGCGCGGACGGGCGCAGATGGGCTTGCCTTTGACGCGCCGGCTGCGCGCACTCGCGCCAGCGGCTGTTTAAATGAGGTCAGGGGCATGAGGCCTAGCCCGCTGACCTTGCTACCACCAAGATGTCTGCCCAGGAACCGGAAGTCCCGCGCACAGCCTGTGGGAGACTTCGTTTCGGTATCCTGAGTCAGCTGGTAAGTGAGCGTGTGCAAACAAGAGCAGGATTAAAAACCCTAAAATAGGTTTTTAAAAACAGGGAATTACGGGGCTAAAGTGCAGTTGCAGCGATGATCCAACTTAATTACATCAGATGTCTCTCCCGGCTCAAGCCTCAGGAGGACATTAAAAACGCACAGTTAAAACACATAAAACAGTTTTAAGAAGCGGCGAGTAGCAGAGCTCAAGCGCAAATACAGTGATACTGACTGTTACTGACATAGGTCTCTCCCGGCTCAAGCCTCAGGAGGACTTTAAAAACACACAGTTAAAAACCCATAAAACAGTTTTAAGGAGCGGCGAGTAGCAGAGCTCAGGCGCAGATACAGTGATACTGACTGATACTGACGTAGGTCTCTCCCGGCTCAAGCCTCAGGAGGACTTCACCACTTGTGCTCGCGCCAGCAGCTGTTTAAATGAGGTCAGGGGCATTAGGCCTAGCCCGCTGACCTTGCTACCACCAAGATGTCTGACTTTAAAGGTAGCTCACAGCATTCCAAATGCATACTTCCTTGTTTGGGCAGAAAAAATCCCTACAGATGATAACAAAGCTTCAGGTTTCATAGTAACTGCCTCCTAAGACAAGAACCCAAAGACATTTCTTCAGGACGTCCCCTGAGCCAACCTCTTGAAAGAGCCTTGGAGGCTCCAATCACTCTGGCCATCTTCTGTTTTATTACATAGTCCTGATTTTGAGGCTGTTCTTGTCATGCTTGTTGTTGGTTGTTATTTCCATCCAGGGGGAGGAAGGCTGTTGTCTAGTGTTACGAAGGCATTTTTTGGGTGCTAATTTGTTACCTGCAGCTTCTATCCATTTAGTATAGGATCTAGTTGCCTCATCCAGATCTTTGGGAGTGGGGGTGGAAGTTGAGGTTAACAAATGTTGTAATTCTTCAGCTTCTATCTTGTTCCATGCTCTTTTCTCTGAGACTTTCGTAGCTAATTTTGGAACTGTGCGATCAGGGATGGTGAGCTCAAACAGCACTGCCGAGTGGTCTGACCATACCAGTGGAAGGGTGCTCGTGAACGACAATTGCGCGTTATTTGAGAAAATGCCGTCCATCGTGTGGCCAGCCTGGTGAGTTGCACCCCTCACCTGTTGTTCTAGATTACCGCCCTTCATCAGGTCCAACAGACTAATGGTGTCATGGTGTCATGGTCACACGGAGCCTCTCAGCCTCTGACTGCCTCAAATAGGTCTTAAGTGCACTTGGACCATCAATTGTAAACATTTACTCCTTTCCGTCCGGCTATTGTCAAGGGTCATCTGTGTGTGCACTGTATCACTGCCAAAGAAATACCCAGGTTGTCTTTTTTGTTATAGAAACAGCACGTTTCAGCCAGGGCAAGGTCACAGCAGTTGGAAGCTGTGAAAGAAATACTTAATTGTCCTAGGGTGTGGTATTGATCCAGCTGATCCTCGTAATAGCCCTGAGTAACCAGAATAACATCAAATGTATTCATATGGATGCCAGTGATCATATTGCTGCCTCATGGGGACCTCAATACTTTATTGGCACTCACAGTGTTCATATGAGCAACTGTGTCTTAAGCAGAAGATGGATACCAAGGTCTTGCTCACCAAATAGAAACATACGGCCAGTTAGCACAGAAGATGCAAGTATTGTCTACTTCTTAGTAGAAAGGAAAGTGTTAACTGCCTGACTAGCCTGTGGCTAGGGGTCAACCAAAGAAAGGCTTGGGGTTGACTAAGGTAGCTTGTCAGAACGAGGCAAGAGGCAGGAAGCTTAGGCCACCAGGATTCACAATGTATTAAATGGATTAACACAAAACTGGAATCCACCTCTTTGGTGCCATCCAACCCACAGGAGATTAGCAGCTCCTCTGTTAGGGAATGGGAGCATGCCGCCCCGTCCGTTCCTCCTTGGTGTTGAATCGTCTTTCCTCTCGAGAAGTCGGACCAATGCAGATCAGGCCAGTGTCCCCACTTTTCACCCACCCCAGCGTACTGCACAGCTGCAGCAGCGGTAGTCAAATTGACTCAAGAAGCAAGCAGCGTGTGTCGCGTTGACTCCCGCAGCAACAGGCCTCTAATTAAAACCAAAAGGCAAAGAAAGTAATGATTTCATTTTAACATGCGTTAGTACTGTAGTGCAAAGCAAGTATGTTGTTTAATGGTTGAGGTACGTGCCCGGAAAAGGGCACATCTTATTTGTTGCCCGTGTTTGTTTATATGTAAATGACCTGCCGTACAATTCTGATTGCTGGGCTACCCGAGTAATATTAAAGTGTCTCCGACGATTAAGTGGGTGGGGCCAGTGGAAGAAGTGGGTGGAGCCGGGGGAAGTGGGTGTGGCCTCCTACAAAAATCTGAGCACCTGGACTTAATATTTTACAAATTAAGCACTGGACAGATTAGATTAAAGGAAGCAAAAATGAGCCACCTACATCAGTGGTCTTGTAAAGTCATTCCCAACAGTATGAAGAACCCTCACCCTATTCTAAAATGTGTGTGGAAATAGGCATCCAGGTAGGTAGCAACTTTATAGTGCTCCGCCTCTACCACAAAGCCAACAAGCATTTTCAATGCAATAGGTCTCACATTTGCGAGCGTTTAAGCTATTGGCATTGTAAATGATAATGCTTTTATTTATGTGTTTTTAAAAGCAACACAAATATAAAAGGCATTGTTATTTTTAATGCCAAGAGCTCAAACTCTCGCAAATGTGAGACCACTTTAATGTGACCACGCCCTTTTTTAAGACGCTACTCGTGTATTCAGGTTACAGTGAGCAGCATCTAAAGAACGGGGCGCAGCCAAACATTAAAGTGAAAGCGCGTACAGAGGGCTTTCACCCAAAGTGAAAAAAAAAAAATTATTTAGAAAGGACTGTGGCATGGCCGCTAAATTGAAAGCAGCCCATGCTGGTCATTAAATAAATAAATAAGCGCTGCCGCTAAAGTGAAAGTGGCCCGCGCTGCAAATTAAATAATTCAATAAGCACGGCCGCTATAATTAAAGCAGACCACGCTATAATTTACATAAATACATAACTAATAATATAAAAGCGAGCAGCGTACTGCTATGTCGAGGGTGGAATAGGGGAAGATCATTAAAGAAAATAGTGCTCACCGATTTATAAAGCAGACCGTGTAACAACACAAGTAAAAAGTCCAGTTGTTATGGGAGGTTACAAATGCAGACAAGGCGGTACCAAGGAGGGACTATTAAGCCTATTTACTAATGAAAAGCAACGTTTTCGCAAGGACAATAACAGGAGCCAATTGAAAAGATGGGCGGGAAATGGGCTGAGCTTCTATGCCATACCTCAATACAGCATGCCTCGCAGAGCAGCACATGCGCTGCCCAGGCTCAACCTAAAAATGAGGAGGGTGTGCAAATCAAACTCTACCTATCATGGGTGCTGACCTGTTTCAACACCCCTAAAATATGACACTTTCATCGGAACAAGTTCCATATGGTTCACATACAACAGAAGCTGTGCCAATCATGATCTATTGTGGACGAGCATCACAACTACTTCTGTAAATAAAATCATCTCATTGTTACATAGCTATTATTGGCCATTACTAGATGCAATAGATGATTCATTTGCAAGCATCTTCTGTGCAGCACTGAGGCAAGCACTCTCCTGCAAGTGCAGTTATCAATGTAAAGGTTAAATAGCTGGAATTTTAACCGCTGTGATACTTAAATATTTTCTTCTGTCAAGGCCTATTTGCCAATAGCACTTTAGCCATTGTGATGCCAAAACAATTTTTTGTTGTAGAGGCCTATTAGCCAGCTATTGAAGTGCCTTAACTTTGACATAAGGTGCTATGAATGTGCGCTCTTGAAACTGTAAAGCATGTCCGAGACACACATGGATGTATGCATGGGTGAAGCACATGGGAGAACAGAATAGTTCATTCTGTATTCACTCCCTGGAGTCACTGTACCTAAATACTTGTTATTTCTGAGTCTGGCAGCGATCCACGCAAGTCAAGAGCCAGGGCTGTGATCAAAAAGAAGAGTATAGAGTAAGATAGACTTCAAACTTCTCAATTCCTAGCACGGAAAATAACCTGTCAATGGGGCTCCAACTTACCACTAAAGACAACCACTGCCTCTGACACCACTGTGTGCTGCTGTGTGACACAGAATGTGATATGGACCTTCAAGTAGCAACGGCTGTCACTTGGGGAAGATGAAGTGGAATGAAGCAGTGTAGTCTCACATCACGTGATTAGAAGCAGCACTGCATAGCATATGTGTTTCAATGGTGCGATTGCCACCAGACCAATAGGAAAGAAAAACTCTGAGTTTGTTTCAACGAGGTGGTGGTTTGTGTAGCCCGGTTTGTGTATTTCTGAACCACACTTTTTTGATGGAGTAATCTTTTGGTCGGAGTATTTCTGAACCACACTTTTGTGATGGAGTAATCTTTTGGTGGCAAGAATGCCCCAATGACCTTCATGAACCAGCTCCTCCACTTGTTTCTGAAGGGAATGTGGAATTAGCAGACAAGCGCCCATCAGAATGAGTCCTTACTGGTGGTGTTGCTAATTGTTTATATCATAAAGACAGCCTGATGATCCATAATGACAGTGAAAGGTATGCCAAAAATGAAATTGTTTAGAGGCCCAAACCTCAATTAAGCTCTCTCTTTCCGCCTGTGAACACTTCTTCTCAGACCTGGTCAGGCTACGACTTGCATAGGCAATAAACCAGTGTGGAGCCTCTGCGTCATTGTCTTGCTGAGCAAGAATGGCACCAAGACGGACCAGACTAGTATCAATGACAATCTCAGGTGCATATTTACAAGAGGATTGCGCCACCGGAACATCACTCTTACCGACGTTCCGGTGGCGCAATGCCCAGCACCATATTTACAATGCGGCGTTAAGCCACTTAACGCCACTTTGTAAATATACCCTTTCACACAGTTTTCTGCATAAAAGGGGTGTACAATGGGTGTTGCTGTGGGCGTTTCACCTCAACACCCCTTTTTGATGCTGCCCCAGACTTACATGGATCTGTAAATCTGAGGCAGCGCCAAAAACGAATGCCATGCAATATCAGGCGTTAGAATGGCGCAAGGAGGAGAAATACTTTTATTTCTCCTCGTTTTTGCTTTTTCTATGTGTGCTGCATTTTGCAGCACACATAGAAAGAGCAAAATGCCATTATTGATTATTTATCTACAGGAAGGTGTCCCTTCCTACTCATAAACAATCTTAAAATAATGAGGATTTGTGACGTCTATGTATGCTGTAGAATGCAGCACACATAGAAGTAACAAATTGCCTTTATTGATTGAAGGTACACCTTCCTGCACATAAACAATCATTCCCTGCAATGCTGACACCTTTGCACTGTGGTGTAAGGGTGTCTGTGTTGGCGCTAGGCAGCTATTTTTAGTGGCAGTGCTAGGGTAAACACAGGGGTGTGCCGTATTATTGTAAATATGGTGCATCCCTGCATTTTGAAAATGACAGAGTGCGGCGGTGCGAAATTTGCCGTGCTCCACCATTTCCTTGTAAATATGTCCCTCAGTGTGTAGAGAAGGATCAAAGAAAGCTAGGCTCTTGGCCTTAGAAATCCTTGACCGACTTGTTTTCAATATCAACTAACAGTTTCTTGAACATATGTAGATGTGCTCCTTCTTAATTAAGTCCCTAAGTTGGTCATGTATATATGAAAAATCAGACAGAAGTACAATAGCTGGTCATGTCCAGGAAGGACTGAAGTATGGAGTCATTGTCAGGTGCTGGGACTGAGCTAAAGGCTGCAACTTTTTCAGGGTCTGGAAGCCTGCCATGCTGAGAGAATTTGTGGTTGTAGAATTTCAGAGCTGTCCGCCCAAAGTTGCATTATGCCTAAACGTTCAGGTTGGCTTCATCATGAAGGGCTCAACAGACCATCACATGTGTGTGGTTGTGTTCTTAAAGTGATTTTCCAAACAGCAGAGAATTATCAATGTAGGTTAATCAGTTAGGAATGCCTTGAATTAGTCTCCTGATTTCCGCTTGAAAAGCATCCACTATGGATAAAATGCTCTACGATTTTACACAAAGAGGCTGAGTGAACAACAAAAGTGGTGATATATAGATATTGAGAGCACACCTCCATTTAAAGATGTTGATAGCCCTTGTTCTAATCAAGGTTTAAAAAAAAACATGCCCCATTTAACTGATGACAGCGAACATCAAGGTGATGGAAGAATTAATCTGGAATTAATCTTCGCCACTGGTGATCGCTGAATGCTGCATCCCAGTTCATTACTTTTTTGCTCACCATGCCACCTCGGATTAGATCCGGCTTCATGCAAATGAACAATACTCCTGCTCCAATAGGAATAGTCCAGCCCGAACTGCCAAGCTAGGTTATCTGAACGGGAACACAAGCAACCCGAGACCCGTTTCATCCTGTTTGGGCCTTTTCAGTCTCAGTGGCACAGTGAGCACTGACCCAAATTTGGGCATACCCATGGCATTTAGGGTATCAACTGGAACGAACAACCATTTAACTGATAGATCATTTTCTGGATGTGAGGGGCCATGTGGGGGGCCATGTGTCTGAATGAACAGCGAGGGTGGGTCGTCATATGTTGATACATAAATGGATTTTCCACCTGCTTAGCATTTGGACTCAGGGTCAATGTGTAAGACTCATTGTGTAGGTCTTCAACGCGTTCAACTATATCTTTCTTGAGTAGGTTTTTGAATTCTTCTTTGACTTGCTTTTTGGACATTGAAAGGAATGTCCCTGAATGTGCAGGCAGATTTGTTGATCTTCGAATTGCCAATGCTGTAGAATAAACCGGGATCATCTTTTCCATAATCCCAGCTGGAAGAGGCCCATCTTTACTGCAGAAAGGCAGCTTAGCATCCACTGGCGGCAGATACTTCAATAATGTAGACGTCAAATTCCACAGCTAGAGTGGCAAGTGAATAGTGGACGGAAGTAGCCTAAGCATTTAATTGGCTCACTTGAGCCATATGCAGAGATGTGTGTAGGTGCTAGCAGCAGAACAATATTTCCACTCCATTTTGCGAATTCCACATCACTTATGATAACGGTGGCACCAGTAGCCCCCATTCACAACAACATTACATTTACCCATTCACACCACCATTAAACTTGAACTCAGTGGGTTTATCTTCATCCTCCATGTTCAGTGAGGAAGCTTCCCCTAATGGAGGATGCTTTGGCTTTTCTGGACTGCTCATGTACGGAGGAGGGCGAGGTGGATGACAAGTTGATCCTGGCTGCAACATCTCCAACATGTTGATTTGATCAATGAGTATGCTTCTCTCCCTCTGAGAGATGTTTTGATGATCTGAGTGTGAAGGTGAGCCTGTCCAGCACTGTGACTATTGAAGACACTTGGAAAATGCCAATATTTACCCCACCAATGACATAGGCACCCTGCCACTGAACACACACCTGAGTGCGAATGCGATGACTACAGCAGCAGCACGTGTGTTTTGCAGCTTGGCTTTCTCGTCGCAATTTCTTAATGTGGCATATAGCCTTATCTACTTCAGAGAGACTTGTGTCTCTCCTGGTGAATCTGCTTGAAATTCGGCAGTGTGGAATGTTGTGGCCAGGGAGAGAACATCCTAGAGTTCTCATCTTTTCTGTGGCAACTGTTCAACTGTTGGTGGTAAGCAGCCGACTTGCAACCCGCAATTAACTGAGATCGCCGTGCTTCCTCACAGCTATGTTTTTAAAGTGCATGGAGTTGTATGCACTCCTGGAGCTTTGCTTCTGTATAGTAGACCTGAATGTGTATTACCGTAGGCTACATTCTTTTTGGGGCAATAATAAGTTATGAGGAATTTCTCTAGAAAATAATGTCTCTGTGTAAGAACAAGACACCTGGTAGACCAGGAAACTTTATTCTTTCTTCATCAACATCCTTTCACGGAATAACGTCCACCCTGCGCCCAAAACTGTGAAAAATGCCCAACATTCCAACCGTGGCGCATGGGCCCCACGCGCCTAACATAAAGGTGAACAGGGAAAAGGGACAAAGATAATGAACACACTAACTAATACGGTAAGGCATGAAACAGATATACAATTACCTATCTGACACGACACTCTGGTAGCCGAGTCTACAACGTGCATGATGAGGCAAATTAAGTTTTTTTCATTTTGAATCCCATCTGGGCCCATGTAGATTTCAAAGTCTTTTATCCAGAGGCACCATCTCGGGCAAAGATTGTGTGGTGCACTTACCGAAGCAAGCTACCGAAGTAAAGGTTCTTTACAACAGGTTGTTAGTTATTGAAGGCTTAGTCCTTTAAAAGCATTTCTAGGCAGAAGCCGCTGTCAAGTGGAATCCTCAATCAGTGAATGCTCGTGCTTCGCTGGCCCCACCCTGCTGCTCCACTCCTGTGTATCAATGAGACGTGTGGGGAAAATCCTCATGGCGGGAACTTTGGAGGAGACAGGTACGTCCTGTGCCGCACTGCAATGAGTTTCATTTGATCATTGCTGCAATATGAGAGTAGCAATAACGGTGAACTCTGAAGCTAGTGCTCTGAGGGGCAGTAATCTGCCAGCTCAGCCTGGGTCTCTGTAGCCACCAACCACCACGGCCGTCAGCCAGGGGTCAAGCTGTTAGAGAAAAAAGGCCTTGCTAACGAGCTGCTCTGGTAGACTCGCTGTCAGCATGGCACCTGCTCTCTCTCTCATACAAAAAGCAGGGAGCACAGCTTCAAGCAATTTGAGGAGAAGGGAAAGCTGAAGGATGGGGAGGGAGGGTGGCCGGACAAAGGTTCAAAAGTGGCTTGTGGTGCAGGACGGAAAAGGGCTGCAGCAGAAAAGGCAGTTTTCAAACATCCATGGACCGTGTGCCAGGCACCATACGGTGCCTGGCACACGGACACGGTGCATGGATGTTTGGAGGGGCACCACATGTGCCCCCCTGGCCACTTAGCAGTGGCCCACATGGGACAGGGGCCCTGCATGGACCGCCATTAAAAGGCTGAGGGAAATGGACATCGTCGTCCTGATGGCTGTGCCTAAGCAGGCATTCACAATTCCATCTGCTGCCTCATCGGGATCAGTAGATTCTGGCGGAGGCGGCGTTCCGTTCCGGATAGGCAAGTGTCCGACCGCCTGCATCCTAATGCGGCAGTCGGCTCGAAGGGCTGTCTGTCGGTGGGGCCGCCACCGATGGCCTTTCGGTGGCGGTCCCACTGGCATCGTGATGTGCCCCTTATTTTTGTATTTGGGAGAACGGTGAAGAGAAAGTATTCCTGAGAATGGAGGGGAAGATTAGGGCACCAGATACTCTTTGTATTGAGGAAGGAAAGGTAGGGGTAAGACATTTGTTAGTGAAAATGTGAAGTGGGAAACAATGACAGGTTTTTTTGTTGGGGATAGGGCTGGGGAACAGTATAGTTGATAATGATGGGGGACCAAGGTAGAGTGCCAGGTACATTTATGAGGGACTGAAAGAGTTAAGATTATGTTGTGCATGGTTGCCCCTTGAATCCTTGCTGATGATCTGAGCAGGGGAAGATGTTGTGGATTGCCATACACAATATCAAATTGTTTAATTTTCCACTTCAGGATTTCAAGTAACATCATAGACAACTTGAGTGGTGCAGTCAGAAATGAAACATGTTGGCTGCTAAGCAAACTTTTATGGCTTTCAGAGGAGCTGTGTAGTAATGTGGTTGGGTGTGATCCAGCGCGAACCCAATAAATTGATCAGGGATAAACATTCAATAACATCATACATTGGCCCATACACATTCACCCAAAATCCCTGATGCGCTGGTGTCAAGTTTGTTAACTTTTCTTCAATTTACTCTTGTTATTCAGGCTCAATATTTTAACATCCTGTACTACTGCATATTAAACAAACGATAATCGACTTTTCATCTACTTGGTCGATGAACCAATTAGTTGAAGAGTTGATTGCAATGGTATTTTCTCAAATCAAATAATTAATCTTAGAAACTGGCTTAATAACCACAAACTCTTGGTAGGATTTAATAATTTTATCTAGTAATAATAAATGCTCATAGAGATTACATTAAAATTTAAAATACTGAAAACCTCATGAGAGAGAGTAACAATCTAACCATAGAAACAACGGAACAATTATTTCAATATACGTTGCAAAGAGTGGATAGGTGAAGAGACATTAGATACAAGTAAATTCTATCACTTAAACCAAAACGATTCGGAGGGGATAGATGAAGAGACAAAAGTTTCAGAAACAAGAATGCGACTGCAAAACTAATTTCTGCAATACTAAGTTAGATCAGATACAAACCCATGGGATCTGTAAGGGAAAACCACCACCCAGGCCTAGGCGGCAGTGGGGGACCCCTGAACCAAGAGTCAGGGATCAAAGACTCAAGAACCAGGACAGGGACAGGACAGGAACAGCTAGCCTCTCAGCAAACCGACGAACAGCGACGCATCCCTCTCTCAGACACCTTCAGCCTGAGCGACCCACCAGCAGCACTAACCACACTCCTAAAGTACCTATTCTTATACCCTAAAAGTACATGTCCGTCCCACAATAGTTGCTAAATTCACATTTTCTAGCTAAGGGATTGGTTGGGTTCTAGAGGTGGGATGTCACCCCATTATGAAATCATCTACCTTTGACTACACCATTATTCTAAACCATTTTTTTATACAGTCATCAGTACTTCTTCTCTCTCATGAGTACACATGCAACAATTTATTGTACATTTTAATAAATTTAACAACTACAGATTCCATTCCCACGATGACACTGGCTTTGGCTGGCTTTCAATGTTCTGTCCTTCACCAGGTCAGGCTTTTTCAGCTTTGCACAGCAGTTCAGTCACGTGGTCACATGGTTTCTGCTCGCTCCTAATTCCACCCGCCCTCTGTTAAGCTAACTTTAAAAGATGGAGGACTCGTCCATTACTAAAAGAACGGAAAACAGACATTTATTAATTATGTGACAATGCAATTTTCACTGTTTACCACCCACTTTAACTCTACCTCATATTAACGGTTAGCCTAGCATAGCACAAGCAGGAAAACTGCATTATTTATTAGTTTAAAGCAACACACACCATGCTTTTTACTAAATACACATGCGGCCTTGCCATGTAAACCCTCTTAATTCTTTTTAAACACAAGATTATTACATTTCCGGTTATTTACGTATTATTCAGGGTTAGTTCATATCATACTGCAAAACAAGCTTCCCTCGTGTAGTGTAAATGTGCACATTAGTTGTTCTGGTACTACTTACTGTTAGTACGTATTATAGGGGTGTTCAATTGAGCAGGTTTCTTTCGCGAAATCCTGCTCCATCAATCCCCCCTTTGATGGCTTTTAGGAGCCATCATAAATACTCACCATACCGAGTGCCACCTTCCACTTTATCTAAATTTTACTTTCTCTCTCTCTTTTTATGGCACTTTCATCTAGCTTTTTTATCATGTCATAATATTCTTCATTTATATTTTCTAATTCTATTTCTTCTATCTTTCTTTTTCTTCTTTTTCTTTTATTCTTTTCATCTGTTGCATCTTTTCTTTCTCTTATGCATTTACAACACTTATACGCTGTAAATATTACTAGAGTTACTACTGCTATGGAAAATATTGGCATTATTATTTTTCCCAGTAAACTACTTCCAAAGGTAGAAAACCATTTACTTACAGAGGAAAAACTTTTACCAAGTTTCTCCCAAACACCGTCAACCTCCAGTTGGGTTAGTTCATTATGTAAATTTGTAATATTTCTAATATATCCTTCTATCCCTTTACTTTTATCCAGGATATAGGCACAGCAGTGTTGAATTTTCAACATGCCACAGACTCCTCCTTCTTTTGCCAAGAGACTATCTAAAGCAAGTCGATTTTGCAAAACTATTGATCTGATTGCTACCATTTTGGTATCAACCATCAAGAAACCACCAGCAGTATCTGTTGATAAACGATCAACCACTGTGGACAATTTTCGAATTTTGTGTGAATTTAAAACAACTCCAACTGAGGGTATTAGTGCACCAAAAATATCACCTACTATTTCCGAAAAACTTGCTCTCTTACTACGCATTTGTCCTTGTTTTATTTCATTGACACTATTGTCCTTACGGTCTACATGGTAGACTTTTGGAAAAACAATTCCAAAATAACAGCTTCCATACCAATGTGCAGGTAACCTATAATAGGCTTTCTTACCACACACATAATAGATTCCCGGGAAAACAGGATCAGTTCCACCCTTTAATCCCCATCATAGCGAATGCCTCTCTAATGCCGAGTCTCAAACTCTCTTAACTGACCTAGCCCTCTTGGGCCTGCTTAAGCACAACGAAGGCCCTACGCACACAGCTGGCCACACACTAGATATCATCTTTTCAAACTCGCATAGAGTTCAATGCCAGCCCCCGCAACAACTTCCCTGGACCGACCATGCGATGATTGAATTCTCCATACAAAACACAAGAAAGGTGAGGGGATCTAACCCTATGACTTACTCCCCCCGCAGACAATGGCAGAAATTCACCCCGGAGAACTTCCAAGCCACCTTTGTAGCCCCTGAGAATTTAGCCTTGGATAACATAGAGGAAGCCTTGACCAAATTTAATTCGGCTGTTTCTACAGCCATTGACCATCTCGCCCCATTGAAATTATTACCAAGTCATCCTAAACGCCCCCAAGAAGTCTGGTTCACACCTACGTTGCGAGCACAGGAGCAACTCTGTAGGAAATACGAGAGGTATTGGCGTACCACTCACGAAGAAAGAGACAAAGAGAGATTTCTGACCGCCCTGTCCAGCTACCATAAAAATATAAAAATTGCACGTAAAACCCATATAGCATCACAGTTAGCCCTAGCTGACAATTCCTCCAAAACATTACACCGCATTTTGCAATCATTTACTAATCCTAAGGCCTGTGAGAACACCGAGGAACCTACTCAATTACTGTGTGACGATATTTCAAAATACTTCTCCAATAAAATAGAGCTTATCTATGATAAAATTGTCTCATCAGGAAACCAGCCATTAGGTTTACAGATACCTGACCAACAAGAACAGACACCTTTACAACTACTGGAGTGTTTTCCGCCTTTAACTCTAGGAGAGGTAGAGTCTCTGATTCACAAAGTGAAGTCAGGGTCCCCTTCTGATTTTATTCCTGCCAAAGTGATCACCTCTCTGGCCCACCAACTGTCTCGCTCAATTGAATCTCTCTTTAATCTCTCTCTGAGGGAGGGCCTTGTTCCATCAGAATGGAAAACAGCCCAAGTTAGGCCCATTCGTAAGAACACCAAGATCCCTCTAACTGATCTCTCGAATCTACGCCCCATCTCACTTCTTCCTTTCCTGAGCGAACTATTGGAGAAACATGTCAATAAACATCTCTCCAACCATGTCGAACTCTCTGGCTGTTTAGACCACTCCCAGTCAGGCTTTAGGCCCAAATACAGCACCGAATCGGCACTGCTAGAAGTCACAGATAACATCAGGATGACCCTTGATAAAGGCCATTCCACGATTCTGGTGCTGCTGGACTTATCTGCCGCGTTCGACACGGTTTCGCACCATATATTGCTCAGGAGATTGAAGGAGATTGGTCTAAGGAACACCGCCCTTCAATGGATGATGAGTTTCCTAACAGCGCGCTCTCAGACAGTCAACCTAGGTCCATATCGATCGGCTCCGATGGGATTGTCCAAGGGAGTACCTCAAGGCTCATGTTTGAGCCCCACATTGTTCAACATCTATGTTGCCCCCTTGGCCAATCTCCTGAGGACATACGGATTTACTCCGATATCGTATGCCGACGATACACAGCTGCTATTCCCATTCAAAGAACTAACACCCTCTGTACAGTCGACATTCGCCTCAGGTATGAGAGCCATCTCCCACTGGATGAAGAGTAACTTCCTCCAGTGCAATGTTGGGAAAACTGAGATCCTGCTTTTTGGTGAGGCTTCCCGGGCTTGGACACCGGAATGGTGGCCGTCTGACCTGGGTACCCCCCGTTCCCAAATCCACTGTAAAAAACCTAGGTGTTCGTTTGGATCAGTCATTAACCCTGAAGGAACATGCGACTCAGACTGCAGGCTCCTGCTTTCATACCTTAGGCCTGCTTCGCCGAGTCTTCCCTCTGCTTCCTGATTCTACACGGAAGACCCTGACTCAGGCACTTGTCTTAAGCCGTCTGGACTACTGTAATGGTCTGTTGATCTCTGCGAATGAGGTCTCGCTCAACAGATTGCAAGTAGTCCAGAACACTGCGGCACGACTGGTCCTTAATGCCCCCCCAAGAACTGCCTCACGACCCCTCTTGCAGCAGCTCCACTGGCTCCCAATACGGCAACGGGTAAGATTCAAAATCTGCTGTATCATTCATAAAGCGCTGTTCAACCTTGGCCCTGCCTACTTCATGAAGAAATTCACCCCTTACCTTCCCTTGAGATCTCTACGCTCAGAATCCAAACATCTCCTGATGGTGCCCCGAGTCATGAAGACCAGTTCGGGGGGGGAAAGCCCTCTCCTATCTAGGCCCTAAGTCCTGGAATGAGCTCCCCCTTCCTCTAAGACAATGTCCCGACCATCTTCAGTTTAGGAAACTGCTAAAAACCACCCTTTTCCACTTCTGATTCAGGTATAGCTGTACCACTTCACGTTGCACGCCCGAAGCGCAGAGATACCCCTTCGGGAGTCGATTCAGGCGCTATATAAATAAATAAATAAAATAAATAAATAAATAAATAAATTAATTTGGAAAGTATGCTCACATTCACTAGTGCCAATAAAATAATTGTTATAGTTAGTCTTTATTTTTTTTATTTTACAGAGTTTTATATAGCGCGAACTTGACCCGAATCGGGTATCAGAGTGCTTTACATAGCACCAGTTGCATTACATGAGGACACATTCATTTTTGTTAGGCACGGGGAGATTAAGTGATTTGTCCAGAATCACAGGATGTTCAGCGTCATTGCCAAGACTCGAACCCAGTTCCCCAGATTCGAGGTCGACTGCCCTAGCCGTTAGGCCAACTCCTCGTTTCCCTTTTTGTGACCAGTCCAGGGACATCGCAGCGTATGTCTCACCCTTTTCATAATTTCCTTCTCTAAAAGCCCAAGGTGGTGCCTGTGATTTCTGTTCATCAGCTTTCTTCTGGAAACTTGCTCTTCTATTTTCTACCATATCTAAAAATAATTTTTCTTCCACATGTAAACTACAGGTTAAATTGTTTTTATAGGCATATTCTACATCTAAGGTTTTAGTGATATGGAAGAATTCTCCCATATAGCGTGCATTTTTATCACTTACTACTTTATTTAATTCCCTTACAATTGGTACTTCTGAAAATACTAAATCTATATCAGTATACTGATATTCCAGCTTACCTGTCACATAGAATAGGCTGCTGAGGACACTACATGACACACCATATGTTAGGGAAAGATGGTGATACGTTACACCTTCAGAGACAGACAAAGGTAATTGCATGCAGATATAACAATCACTCACATTCATAGTATTAGTATATTCATACAACAATTTAGTAAAAACATTTAACGAAAAATCACTAATTGATTTGTCATGATGGAAAATGCTTCCATCCATTTGTTCTATATTAGTATTTATAGGCGGTTTAGAAACGTCTTTTATTCCTTCAATTGACACATCATTAGTATTATTTCCACTGTTATTTACATTAAAAATGGGTATGACAACAATTAATAATATCCATATAAGTGTTAATAGAAAAACACTACATAAGCAGGTTTTAATACATCTACGTTTTAGTCTAGATTATGGTTGTCCAGTCACTTCTGTTTCTGCCATTTTGATATACTACAAAAATACAAAAATCACTATTCTAAAAAAAAAAAAAAAAAAATCTAAAATAGTTTTTGTGTAATCCTACACCTAATGACTTTCTTCTTCACCCCTTTCTTTTATTTCAGTCCTTTGGTCTTTCTTGAGTCTTTAATTCAACTTCAATTTGACAATTTATTTTTCCACCTTAATCTCTTTTCAATTCCTTTTAAGGTGTTCTCAGTTTGTTCTCATCTTCCTTTTCAGTATCACTACTGTCATGTTCTTCACTTAAGCCCAGACCTTCAAATTCTTCTAGTATAACGTAGGTCCATTCAGGAGCTCTGTACTTTCTACATGGAATTCTTATTCTTTTTGTTTTTCGGGTTGCTTTTCTTCTTGTACTGTCTGGTTCTGTTTGACTTGAGACTTCGTTACTTTGCTCTGGTCTTTTCCTCAATCTTCTTTTTACTATTCTATATTTTAGTCTTCTTATTCCACTTGACCAATTGCCTCCTTTTCTAGCTCTCTTTTTCTGTACTACCCTTTCACCTTCTGTGTTTTGTTCACCATTTCTTTTATTCAGTCTTCTTTCTATCTGTCCCTCACTGTTCCTTCGTATTTTTGTTTCTGTGGGTTCAACACTTGTTTCTGATTCATCAGTGAGTTCACCTTCTTCTAGCTCATTTGTGACTTAATTCTCGTCTGACCCTACTTCTGGCTCAACAGCTGTTTTTCTTTCTTCTGTCTCAACAGCCGTTTCACTTCCCTCTGGCTCAACGACAACCTCACCTTCTTCTGACTCAGCAGCAGTCTTTTCAGTCCCAGTATCTGGTGCCCATTTTACTTGACTTGTGCTTGGCTGTTCATCGTCAAAATGTTCATCAGAAGCTGTCACTTCAGACTCTTCAACTTCGCACACTTCAGCTGCTGGTTCTTGATTTTGATTTACCAGTTGCTGTTCTTTAGGTCTTTCAATTGGACTTGGGACTAGGCGGGTATGGCTTGCATGTATCCAATTTGGCAAACCAAAACACTTCACTGCTGTGGTCGTCACTAATATGATCTGGTAAGGGCAGCTCCAACGGGGTTCTAGACACGTTTTCCTCACGTGTTTCTTGACTAGGACCCACTCACCAGGATTCAAATCATGTGCTTGGTTCCGCTGTGTCGTTGTGACATCTCCTCCAACCTGGCGGGACACAGAACACACCAGGTCAGCCAGTCCTTTGCAATAATATAGCACACGATCATCAGACATATTCATCAGTTTGTTTGCAGGTATGTATGCTTGTCTCATGGCTCTTCCCATCAACACTTCATGGGGGCTTAATCCAGTATTTTTGTCAGGAAGACTTCTAAGACTCATCAATACAAGGGGTAAAGCGTCAGGCCATTTCAGTGTTGTGGATGCACATACCTTCCCTAATCTAGACTTTATTGTGCCATTTGTCTGTTCAACAATTCCAGATGCTTCTGGTCAATAGGCACAATGCAGCTTCTGCTCAATTTGAAATGCTGCACAAATCATCCGAATTATTTCATTATTGAAGTGCAATCCTCTATCTGATTCCAAAGTGACTGGAAAACCAAACCTAGGGATCAGTTCTCTCAACAACAGCTTAGCCACTGTAAGGCTATCATTCCTTCTCGTTGGATAGGCCTCTACCCAGCGAGAAAACAAACAGACAATGACAAGGACATATTTCAGCCCATTTCATGGTGGTAACTCAATGAAATCAATCTGAAGTCTAGTAAAAGGACCTCCTGCTTTCCCGATTACACCCCAACTCACAACTGTTTTTCTTCCTGGATTTTGTTTTTGGTGTATGGCACACCTTTGACATAAACTTTCTGCGATGACCCTGAACTTTGGATTATACTATGTCTGCTTGAACAGTCTAATCATTGCATCTCTTCCAATATGTGTGAGTCCATGGTACATCCTGGCCATGTGAGAAAGTAATGAATCTGGCAATACTGGTCTTCCATCATGACAGAACCATACCTCATCTTCTTTATTTTTCCTACAACCTGTTCTACTCCATTCTTTCTTTTCCTCATCACTGGTTTCTTCCTGCATTTGCCTCACCTCATCCCAAGTCTCAAATGTGGTTGTGTACATAAGATGGCATTCGGTATTTTGTCTATCAATTAATCTGTTCATGGCCATTGTATTTTGTGCACAGTAATGCGCTAATTGATCCGCGTATCTGTTGCCCTTTGTCACATCATCATCTCCGGATTGATGTGCAGCACATTTTACAACTGCAATTCTTTTTGGTAACTGCAAAGCTTCTAATAATTCTTTTACAGTTTTTCCATTCCGAATTGGGGTACCTGAGGAAGTCAGAAATCCTCGTTGCATCCATAGCTGACCGAAGTCATGTACGACTCCAAATCCGTACTGACTGTCAGTGTAGGTGGTTACTTTTAGACCTTTTGCCAATCTACATGCTCTAGGCAGAGCAATCAACTCTGCAACTTGGGCGGAGTTTACCCCCTTCAAACAAGATGCTTCTAGTGCTCCTGATAAGGTGCAGACAGCATAACCAGCACACAATTCACCCTTTTCCTTTCTCAAACATGATTCATCCACAAACAATTCACAATCTGATTCTTCCAAGGGTTCATCCTCTATATCTGGACGAGGCTTAGTACAAAGTTTTGTCACTTCCAGACAATCATGTTCCGCTTCCTCTCTCACCTCCTCACATCTTGAATTTGGTAACAATGTAGCAGGGTTCACAGTAGTGCATCTCACCACTGTCACATTTTCAGCACCTAAAATCACTCTCTCATATTTAGTCAGCCGACTAGAGGTCAGAGTGCGTGTTAAAAGAATCTCAACAGAATGTGGCACATACACTTTAACAGGATAACCCACCACAATTGCTTCACTCTGTTCCAGACTTATACAAGTGGCGGCTACTGCTTTTAAACAGCCTGGTAATGCTGCAGCCACTGAATCCAGGGTAGCAGAAAAATATGCTACTGGACGTCGTGCCATTCCGTGTTTTTGAGTTAAGACTGCAAGTGCACATCCATCTCTCTCACAACAGTACAATGCAAATTCTTTAGAGTAATCTGGCATTCCCAAAGCAGGTGCTCGACAAAGACTGTTTGGCAATTTTGAAAAAGATTCCATACTCTCCTCATCCAACACAATTGGCTCTTTCACATCTTTTCGTGTCAACATCTGTAGGGGTTTTGCAATCAGTGAGAAACCACAGATCCACTGTCTGCAGTATCCAACCATTCCCAGAAACATTCGCACTTCCTTTTGATTTATGGGTGGATTCATTTTCTTGATCACACTGTTTCTCTCTGGCGTCACCTTTCTGACCCCTTTTTCAATCTTGTGACCTAAATACTGAACTTCCTGTCTACAGTATTGCAATTTAGATGGTGACACTTTATGTCCTCCTACTGCTAAATGGTTCAGCAAAGCAATTGTGTCTGTTACACATGCTTTTCGTGTTTTTGATGCCATCAATGTACTGAACCAAAACAGAGTTTTCAGGCATGACCAAAGTCTCCAAACATTTTTTCAAGATCTGATTAAAGATCGAAGGACTCTCAGTGTATCCTTGAGGAACTCGGCACCATGCCAAGACACGGTTTCCGAACCTGAATGCAAATAAATATTGACTTTCCAGGTGCAAGGGAATGGAGAAAAATGCCTGACATAAATCAATAACGATATACCATTCAGCATCGCAGGGAATTTGGTAAAGAATTACTGCTGGATTTGGCACTACTGGACAACATGGTACTACAATTTTATTCACTTTTCTTAAATCTTGAACTATTCTATATTTTCCATTAGGCTTTTTAATTCCAATAATGGGTGAATTACAGGGACTGCTCATTATTTCTCTTAAAATCCCTGTTCAATCATTTGGTCAATCACAGGTGTGACTCCAGCAATTACTTCTGGACTCATTTTGTACTGTGGGGTAGTTGGATATATAGCACCATCCTTTACTGTAATCTGAATTGGATCCACATTTGTCATTAACCCAATCTCTTTTCCTGTGAAATCCCACACTTCTGATCTCACTGTACCTTTTAATTCTTCAGGCAAATCTTCCTCAGTGAGGAGTGAATATAATTCACTCACTTCTGATTCTCTTTGGGCCATCATTACTTTGTACTCAACATCCTCATCAGGTGTCATAAAGGCAACACCATCCGGTGTACAATAAATGGTGCAATTCATTTTGCACAATAAATCTCTGCCCAAGAGATTAACGGGACTGGAATCACATACCACAAACCGATGCATGTCTTTGAAATTTCCAATATGAACTTCCATCGGGGCTGTGACAGGAGTTCTAATATGTTTATTTGCAACGCCTACAACTTGGATAGTTTCTCCCGAGAGGGGTAGTTTTGGAATCTCTGCTGCTCTCACAGTAGAACGGGTAGCACCAGTGTCCAACAAGAAGGCGATATCTTTACCTTCTACCTTTCCATCAACAAATGGACCTGACTGATCTACCGCTAAAGATGTGCCAAGTACGCACTCTTCCTCCCCCCTCAGGCACCGTCATTGAGACAAATCCGAATCACTCTCATTGCACTGCAACAAATACTGCGAAACCAGTGGATTCTTACCAAACTGCTCTTCTCCGTGGAATCCAGTACTTGCACTGTACATCTGCATATGAGCATTCACATTACGGGGTATAGGAGGTTGTGGCACCTGTAACTGTGGAGTAACTACCTGCTGCTGCTTCTGCTGTTGATTCCCAATTACCTCATTCTGCATCTGTGGATTTAAATTTTGATTTACTCCATTATCCTTTTACCAGATCTACACTCATTCTTCCAATGTCCAAATTTTCCGCACGTATGACAAGGAAATTTCTTTTTAGCTTCTTCCTTACTCATTTTAAATTTTCCTTTACCTCCGCTATATACCTGGCCAGCCTGACTCTGACTTTGTTGCACATTACCATTTTCCTGTTACTGCTCTGCCATCTTCACTTGTGCCCACATCATTTTCTCTTTTAACTTTTTAAGCCTTGAATCAATGTCATCACTACAATACTTTGCATACCTCAAAATCTCGTCTATTGATTTGCTTTGCCAGCAGAGCATATGCTGCTGTATCATTGCACTAATCTCTGGTTTCAATCCATATACGAATTGATACACAAAATGTCCCATATCTTTATCTCCAATATTCTCAAACCCACTGTACTGCTTAAACACCTGCAACAATATCTCATAATATGCATGCACTGACTCTTTAGGCTCTTGGGTCGTCCTGTCAATCTTAACCCAATCTGTTTCTTTAGGGGAAATCTTCCCTTTCAAGAAAGTAATGACCTGATGGTACTTTCTCTTCACTTCTTCAGATGGTGCACCCGTTTTTCCATCCCGGGGATATTCATCCTTAGGCCAGTCAACAGTAATTTTACATTCTGTCCACAAATCAGCTGGAACCACTATTTCAAAAAGACCATCTAAATCTTTCAACAACACCTTTGAAACCTTTACAAATCTGTCTACTTGTTTATACCACTCAACTGGCTTCTCTCGCAATCTGGGAAAATCATTGGTGAATGACAATATATCCTGTCTAGTCAACGGTACATGAACATATCCACCACCTGGAACCTCTCTCATTGGACATGCCTTCTCAACTTGCTCGGTTTTCTTTAACAGAAACATGGAAGTTTCCTTACCAGTAGTTTCTTCCTTCTTTTTCATCCATTTACTCCTCCATCGTTCTACATTTCCCCATTTCTTCAGAATATTCATTATCTTTATTTATTTATTTTGATAGATTTTATATAGCGCGAACATGACCACCGAGGGTATCAGAGCGCTTTACAGATTATGCATCACGAAGGGTATAAGCAAACAAAGCAGAATCAACAAAGCTACAAATTCAAAGTCTAAAATTGTCCAACATTCTCGTGAGGGAAAAGCAAACACAACAGAATCAACATAGCGACAAAATCACAATCTAAAATTGACCGGCATATTTGTGAACCCGGTGTCTGGGCCAACGTCAACGGCAATGGACCCGGAATCAGATGAAAGGGCCAGGCTAAGGCAGACATTTCTTCATCCGGAGCCCTTTGACTTCTTTTTTGAAGAAGACAGTGGAAGGGTTCACCCTGACTTCGGGGGGAAGGGAGTTCCAGATCCTCGGAGCCATCCCTGAGAAGGCTCGGTTACAGGTCTTTTTTTTCTTGAATTTTTGTGGTTTAAGCAAAAGGGTGCTAGCACTTCTGGAGGGTCTAGAGCCACAGGAGAGCTCCAGTTTCTGCACGAGGTACAGCGGGGTCTTGAAGTGGATGGCTTTGTGAGCCATGCACCCAATTTTTAACTGAATCCGAGCATCATATGGAAGCCAATTCAGGTCCAGCAAGTCCGGAGAGATGTGGTGGTATTTTTTTGTGCCAGTTAAAAGCCTAGCAGCAGAATTGAGGGTAGCCCTAAGAGGAGCCGTCCTCACTCTAGGCAGGCCGCAAAGTGTTGCGCTACCATAATCCAGCTTAGAGATCACTAATGCTTGTACTGCAACCTTTAGGTCATGAGCCGGGAGAAAGGGTTTGAGTTTCCTAAGTAAGCTGAGTTGGAATTTCGCTCCTTTGGTGAGGGAGCTGATGTGCTTTTGCATGTTCAGGCTTTTGTCTAGAATGATACCCAGAGAGGATGCTGAGTCCACGAGGTGCGGTCTACAGTTAAGAGCAGTCAGCTGATTCAACCATTGTTCCATGACGAGGGATTGGTTGTGGGGTGAGATCAGTAGGAATTCCGTTTTAAGAGCATTCAGCTTCAGGTGATTGCGTGTCAACCAGCTTTGTGTTTCCAGCAGGACTGAGTTGAGGGACTGAATGTCTTCGGGGGAGGCGATCTTCAGGTATAGTTGGGTATCGTCCGCATACATATGATAATGAATGCTGGATGATTTTAGAATTTCTGTCAGAGGCTCCATGAACAGGTTAAAGAGCATGGGGGACAGTGCTGAGCCATGGGGAACCCCCAAGGTGACCGGAGCAGGATGGGACAAGGATTGATTCACCTTGAAGCTTTGGGATCTGTTCTGAAGGAACGAAGAGAACCAGTTTAAAAGGGGCCCAGACAGCCCCATCCTGTGTTCTAGGAGGTCAGTTAGGTGATCATGTTTGACAGTATCGAATGCTGACGAAAGGTCAAGAAGGATCAATAGGCACGACTCATTGTGATCCAACATTCTAAGCGCATCATCCACGATGTGTGTAAGCGCCGACTCTGTACTATGACCTGGGCGGAAACCAGATTGGCATTGGTTTAGAAGTTGGAAATGGTCGATGTAATGACAAAGTTGGGTAAGCACACATTTCTCCAGGAGTTTTGCCAAGGTGGGGATGTTAGTGATTGGGCGAAAGTTAAGAAGGTCCGTGGGATCAGCATTTGGTTTCTTTAGGATCTAGGTAACTTGACCAGATTTAAGGCAATCCGGAATAGCACCTTCCAGAAGTGAAGCATTGACGATCGCCGTCCAGAGAGTTAGTAAGGAGGATCTCACTTCCGGGAAAAGGTTCGATGGCAGAGGGTCGTTGTAGTGATTGGAAGGTTTCAACAGCATTTTGCGTATAGTGGATTCATCCAAGGTTTGGAACAGACTCCAAGATGCATTGTTTTTGGGGAGGAAGGGCTGTGGGGGGTCAGTGATATCCAATTCTGAGGGGCGTAGGGTGTTCAGCGGACCGCTCGAGATGTGATCACGGGCCGCGCGTAAAATTCAGTCTCTATCTTAATAGTCTTATCAGTGAAGAAAACAACGAATTCTTCACAGTTCGGCAGTGTCCCTTGACCCGGACCCGAGAGGTTAGGATGATTGTTAGCTTGGGACTTGATGAGTTCGAACAGTTTTTTGGGACGTTTTTTTGCTTGATCTAGTTGAGTTCTGAAGAAGGTGGCCTTCGAGCATCTGATGCGTTTATTGTATATACTTCGCAAGGATCTCAAGTGACAAAGATGTTCATGGGCGGGATAAGATCGCCACTTCCTTTCTGCAAGTCTTAAATTTATTTTTTCGGCATTAAGACTATCATTGAACCACGGTTTTAAGCTGAAGTGGTGCCACTGAGTCAAGTACATTAAGCATTGCGTGGTTATAGTGGGTAGTAAGGTCATGGACATCCGACATGATCAAAGGGGGGGGCAATATGTTATCACAGAGCGCCGTCAGATCTTGTGAGTTGATGTTCCGTAAACATCTTTTCAACTGTTTTGGGTTCTTAGGTTGGGATCTGCTTGCTCTTACCGATTCAAGGACAAGGAAGGTGATGCAATAATGGTCTGTCCAATCACATGGGAGGATTGACTCCAGGAGGAAAGAGTTGGGCTTACCAATGGCAAGATCTAACGTGGCTCCTTTGATATGCGTAGGGCTGTCACATATTTGGATAAGGTTACGGTCAAGTAGGAAGGATTTAAGGCTATTGACCACCACATCGTTTACATCATTCCAGTGGAGGTTGAAATCTCCCAGGAAGATCTGAGTGCCCTGGAAATCAGCGTTGGCCGAAATAATGTCCATGATCTGTTCTGTGAAGGGAAGGTTGTCGCGAGGGGGGTGGTAGAATGTGTGCAGTTTGCATGAATGATTGTTGCCCCCAGTCACTTCAATGCATAGGTATTCACAAGACGGCAGGAGGTCGGCATGAATGACTTTCACTGTTAGATTACTACGATGTAAGCATGCGATGCCTCCCCCTTGACCACTAGTTCTTTCCAACCTAATGATATCAAAGTTGGGAGGCATTAAAAAGTCGAGGATGGGAGTGGCTGAGTCATTTAGCCAGGTTTCGGTCAACATTACAAGGTCAAGATCCTGGACAAGGATGAGATCGGCAATATCCGCAGCGTGTTTAACAGCCGATTATTAGCGCGCATTTGAGACTAACGGGGGTGACCGTTGGTGGAGGTAGAGTGGTGGTGACTATCGTGAGGTTGTTCTCAGTTAAAGTTCTGGTGTTTGGCCTAGGTTCCCTAAAGGGATCAGTGGGGATTGATTCAATTAGATGCAAGTTTGATGGGGTGGAGGGAAGTGCCAGATCATATGAAAGTAGGAGAGAATGAATATCACTATCAGATAGGGAGGCTGTGCATCTGGAGGGGCGAGAGGGGTCATTAGGCTGTAGAGCGGAGGCCCAACTATGGGGTGTGTGGGTGGTGTGGGATGGGGTTCGCCTAGGATAGGGGGGGAAGGGCGCCAGGTACAACTGCAGTCTGGGAGCAAGCGTAGATGGAGATTGGTCATAATGGAGCGGCTTAGTCTGCAATTAACTGACAGATCCTCAGTGATGTGAGATAGGCTACAAACATCTGCCTTAAGTTGTTGTAGGCAGAGTGCAATCGCGTTGCGTCGGGCTTCCAATGATGTGTGTGAATGGGGATGTGAGGCTAGGCCCCGGGGACCCGGCGGCGGAGGATAGCTAGTGGGGGAAGGGAAAAGTAGGGCAGGTGGCGAGTGAGTGAGCCCCGGGGCAGGGGATTCTGGGAAATGGAACTGCGTGCTTGGAGGGATGTGTAGGATAGGGGAGGAGGGGACGGACAGCAAGCGACCCTTGCTAGCCTGTCGGACCAGGTCTGGATTGCAGGTTAGGCTGGGGGAAGGGATCCTGGGGAGAATCAGGGCAGCATTGTGAGCAGTGGAGCTAGGGGAGTTAGAACCAGCTAACCATGAGAGGGGGGGAATGAAGACTCTCGTGATGACTGTGCTGTCGCGCCTCGTTCACAACGGGCAATGCAGTGGAATTGTTATTCTGAATAGAGGTATCTAGAGGGGGGCCCTTCGGAACAAATGTAGGGTTAGCGGCTGGTGGTGGAGAGGCGGGAGATAGAATTTGCACGGTCTGGGGAACCATTGAGGGGCCAGCCACTCCAAGGGGGTGGCACTGAAGTTGGCGACTGCCTTCATGATGGTGGGAAAAAGGTTGTCACACAGCATTAGATTGCGGTCAGAGGCTTGGATAAGGATGGTTCCGTTCTTGTAAAGTGAGATGGTGGCTTCCGCTCTATAGGCTGAGGAGGGCGCAACTATCATTCTGAGACCATGAGGAGTTTTAAGGGAAGTGGAGATCTTGAGAAGAGAGTAAATGGCCTTCCGCCATTGGGCATGCCGTTTAGTGTAGAAGATGAGATCATTTATGGTAACACCCTTATTGATGGAGAAGAAGGGGTCTGAGATAAGGGTTTCCGGATGGGTTTTAAGTAGTCTATGTTTGAAGTTTTTTGCAGCATTTTTTGAAAGGTTAGGGGGATACATGATTCGGAAAGAGTTCTGGCCAGCCGGCTCTAGGTTGGGAGAGATGCATTTATCTCTTTTATCTGCAATATTTTCCCTGACATATTCAAACTCTCTAAGCCTTGTCAGTAAAAGCCATTCTGTACGTTTTCTGCAACACTTTCGACTTTTCTATATCTACACCAAACTCACTAGCAGCTTCCGATAGTTTCTCATGAAGATTCTTCGCTCTCCAAGTAATACTTTTACACAAAAACAGCAACTCTTCCTCACTATAGGTCCCTAGTCTATCTGGACTTACTGTTCCAATAATCATTTCTTCTAAATCTACTTTCAATTGACTCACATTTATACTCTGTGATTGAACTTTTGGCTTGGTCATTTCTTTTATCCAATTAGTTCATTCTTCTGGAGAGGGACCTGCTGAACTCCCTGCTACTGGAGTAATATTTGGCCCTATTTTCCTTGGGTCTAATTGAATACTTCTCCTCGGGGTCTCTGTTAATAAATCACCAACTGGTAGGTCTAACAGTGTGGTATTTTGGTCATCTTGTCTATTTTCATTTGTTACTTACACTATTTCACTCCTTACACTACTTCTTGGAACTGACAATGTGTGTACTTTTGGCAAAGTCGATTTTTCTCCAAATAATGGAACCACAGGACCAATTGTCACTGGTACCGTCAAAGCTTCTGCATTCAAATTTAACTGATTTAGTTTCTGTACCTGTTCCATTCTAGCCTTATTTAACAAACTCACTTCATTTTCTCGCACTATTCTAGCTATTTCGGTAACTTGGGGAGTTAATGGTGTTACCATTTGTGGTGCACTTGGAATCATTTCTCCTGAATTTTCTTCATATGGCGGAGGTATTTTAGTCATAATTTCTTCTAACAATTCATCGTCAGTGTCATCCAAGCCCTCTCCGGACGTTTCTATATTTTTCTTTTTCTCTTTACACTTAGTACCTGTCTGATTCCCTACTGCCAAAACTGGATATAGACCCTCAGTCACTACAGCTCTTCTCCATCTTTTCATTTGATCTTCTCGCCTCTCAAATGGATATCTAGGCAAAAAACCTCTGAATCTTCTACCACTTCTATCTTTTTCTCACTCAAACGCTTCTACTTCACATTCTTCCAACGCTTCATACTGGGTAAGTCTAGGATTTGGCTCTAGCAAGTTCATCCTATTTCTCAAATTGTGTAAAATCCTTACATTAAATGTACCAAACTCAGGGAAAGCTAACATCCCATCGTCCTTTGTATATTTCATCCAGTTCTCTAACCAAACACAAGTATGGTACCCTCGCTCCATCATCATATAAGAGTCAGGCGTTCTTGGGGGTGGAATTGGAATTCCCTCTCTAGTCACAATTTGTTTGCCTTTCTTAAAGAAATTCTTTATTGTTTTTAGCAAACCCATTTTCAAACTCTTCTTTACTAATGTGTTTTCAACAATAACTCAAACAAAACTTTTCCCGTAATTCTCTCTTCCCTATTCGTTAAGTCCTGTCCTATACCAGCGCGACTCACACCAGCCAACCAGTCACAACTCCCTACGTAACTACAGTCTCAACCAGTGTCAGCGCGACTCACACCAGTTAACCAATCGGAGCTTTGTTCACACCCGCTATCTGACCAATGCCAGCGCGGCCTTTTGTGACGTCAGTATTCACTCCTTCTACTGACCCTCCCTTTACAATCTACTCTCAATATACGCCCGCTGCTTCGTCCAATACCAGCGCGGCACTTTGTGATGTCAGTATTCACTCCTTCTACTGACCCCTCCTTCACAAAATCTTACGACAATATTTTTAACATTTTTCTTAATCAAAAATCGGTTAATACCAACATAAAAAGACAATGCTACTTTGTCTGCTCCGCTAAATAAAGAGATAGTCTTCACTTTTCCAAGAGATCCTTACACTGCAAGTAATAATAATGACCAGCGTTATCTCACTTCTTTAACAAGCTCCGGGCAGACCTGTTACTCCTCTAGGGATAAAGCCGAAGTTTCACAAGAGGACTTTTTTGGCATTAAAAAAGGTGTCCTGTTACTCCCCCGGGGATTCTGCTAGAGTTTCAAAAGTTGACCCTTCGCTATTACAGACACTCTACTTACATCCGAAGTTTCCCTAATTATAACACTGACCGCCCTACGTAGCTTTTCAGTATTATTACAACAGACAAAGTACTTCTGCAGTGTGATTTCTTTACCACACTCTTCTTCTGCCTACTTCAGGCAAATTCCTTCCCGGGATTCCTCAGGCAACTCCGTACCTGTACTTCTAGACAACATAGAACAGGACACTAACTCTTCATGTTAAGACATATAATCAATATTCAATAACCATTACTGAACTAATCAATAATTAAACCGTCCTCTGCTGCCAAGAAACTGATCCAGCGTGAACCCAATAAATTGATCAGGGATAAACATTCAATAACATCATACATTGGCTCATACACATTCACCCAAAATCCCTGATGCACTGGTGTCAAGTTTGTTAACTTTTCTTCAATTTACTCTTGTTATTCAGGCTCAATATTTTAACATCCTGTACTATTGCATATTAAACAAACGATAATCGACTTTTCATCTACTTGGTCCATGAACCAATTAGTTTAAGAGTTGATAGCAATAGTATTTTCTTAAATCAAATAATTAATCTTAGAAACTGGCTAAATAACCACAAACTCTTGGTGAGATTTAATAATTTTATCTAGTAATAATAAATGCTCATAGCGATTACATTCAAAATTTAAAATACTGAAAACCTCATGAGAGTAACAATCTAACCATAGAACAACGGAACAATTATTTCAATATACGTTGCAAAGAGTGGATAGATGAAGAGACATTAGATACAAGTAAAATCTATCACTTAAACCAAAACGATTCGGATGGGATAGATGAAGAGACAAAAGTTTCAGAAACAAGAATGCGACTGCAAAACTAATTTCTGCAATACTAAGTTAGATCAGAAACAAACCCATGGGATCTGTAAGGGAAAACCACCACCCAGGCCTAGGCGGCAGTGGGGGACCCCTGAACCAAGAGTCAGGGATCAAAGACTCAAGAACCAGGACAAGGACAGGACAGGAACAGCTAGGCCTCTCAGCAAACCGACGAACAGCGACGCATCCCTCTCCCAGACACCTTCAGCCTAAGCGACCCACCAGCAGCACTAACCACACCCCTAAAGTACCTATTCTTATACCCTAAAAGTACATGTCCGTCCCACAATAGTTGCTAAATTCACATTTTCTAGCTAAGGGATTGGTTGGGTTCTAGGGGTGGGATGTCACTCCATTATGAAATCATCTACCTTTGACTACACCATTGTTCTAAACCATTTTTTTATACAGTCATCAGTACTTCGTCTCTCTCATGAGTACACATGCAACAATTTATTGTACATTTTAATAAATTTAACAACTACAGATTCCGTTCCCACGATGACACTGGCTTTGGCTGGCTTTCAATGTTCTGTCCTTCACCAGGTCAGGCTTTTTCAGCTTTGCACAGCAGTTCAGTCACGTGGTCACATGGTTTCTGCTCGCTCCTAATTCCACCCGCCCTCTGTTAAGCTAACTTTAAAAGATGGAGGACTCGTCCATTACTAAAAGAACGGAAAACAGACATTTATTAATTATGTGGCAATGCAATTTTCACTGTTTACCACCCACTTTAACTCTACCTCATATTAACTGTTAGCCTAGCATAGCACAAGCAGGAAAACTGCATTATTTATTAGTTTAAAGCAACACACACCATGCTTTTTACTAAATACGCATGCGGCCTTGCCATGTAAACCCTATTAATTCTTTTTAAACACAAGATTATTACATTTCCGGTTATTTACGTATTATTCAGGGTTAGTTCATATCATACTGCAAAACAAGCTTCCCTCGTGTAGTGTAAATGTGCACATTAGTTGTTCTGGTACTACTTACTGTTAGTACGTATTATAGGGGTGTTCAATTGAGCAGGTTTCTTTCGCGAAATCCTGCTCCATCAGGTGTGTTGGCGTGGTTACGTCAACGTGGGTAGAACTCTCACCCAGGAGGCTTCTGTAGAACATATTTATTGTGTGGTGATGCTACTCTCACCAGTTAAGTTGTGACTGGCGAGAGGAGGATCACGTTTTCTTTTGGCTTCGTGAATAAAGTATTCAACCAGTTGAAGAGCCTCTGTGTCTTCTTCACCACACTTTATGGCAACGAGGATGGGATACGAACCCACAAGTGCATAGCACAATGAATTAGCAGTGTGGGATGTGCTGTGGAGAAAGGTGGAGATGATGTGAGGGGGAGAAGGTCTTCTTTGAGTGATGGAAGAAGACATGGTTTGGGTGCTGAGGGTGACATTGGTGTGGGCCCGAAACTGCAACTCGAGCATGCACTATTGGTGGTGTTCCTGTGAGTGCAGGTGATGTATGCCAAGCCAGAATTCGTAGACCGCCATGTTACCTGGAGGTCTATGTCAAAGAGATGGAACCCAGCATGGGGTTTTTGTAAAGTAATGTGTTTGATGTTCACTTTTCTGCAAGGCCTCTCTGGTCCCATCTGTTTCCTTTGCACTTTCTGTTCTTAGTGGTAAGTTTCCTTTTCCTTCTTTTTCTTCCATTTGTGTTTTAAGGGTAGAAGGGAAGGGGATGTGTAGTAATGTGGGTAGGTTTGTTGTCATGGGTACGTCAATGTGGGTAGAACTCCAGGAGGGTTCTGTAGAACACATTTATTGTGTGGTGATTCTATTCTGGCCAGTTGAGCTGTGACTGGAGAGAGGAGGATCATGTTTTCTTTTGGCTTTGTGAATAAAGTATTCAACCAGTTGAAGAGCCTCCGCGTCTTATTCACCACAAGCTGCTATAGCATCGGCTCCTCTGAAGGCACAGAGATTTCCGCCAGACTAGTGGATCATCGGATATTCCAGACCAGGCAGCAAAAGCAGCTCTTGCAATACCACTCAACACTGGTGGGTAAGTGAGGTTACTAGAAGCATCTTTACCCAGGTTGAAGGTCAGACCTAAATATCTGTTATAATAGTGAGGAGACTCAAATTCATTCTCTCAAAACACCCGTAGTAGATTCATATTACAGGAACATGTGGAACAGCAGGTTTAGGATTTCTAAGTACAGCATACCTGAATGCATACCTTATCACAGGTTCAGAGGATGATATTGAATTCTGGGGGAGCACACATGATGTAGGTAGCTTTTTTCTCCGATTTCATCACAATCATTTAATTGAAATGCTGGGGTACTTCAGCTGAGCTACCCAGAGTTTATTACAATTTATTGGGTTAGAAACATCATGTTCAGGTTGGCGACATTGCAGCTGGCCTTTAAAAGGCACCAGGGCAGGGGCCTAGAATCTCTATTCTTCAGAGCTAGATGGCTACCACATAAATTGGTATCCTATCCTTTCCTCTGTAGAATGCTGTGATGTTCTCTCTTTTATTACTTACCTGCGATTGTTGCTATGTCATGATGTATGCAATGTGCATTATGCTACGCCCATGACCTTACAGAGTTCTAGTGTTGGAATGTTCTGTGAAGGCATGAGGCTGACAGTTGGAGCTGGGATGTGGCTGAGGCAGTAATAAATACCTATCTTACCTACATTCCTGTCTGTGTCTCAATACCACGAACTTCACATTGGTGACGAGTGACGATGTATCCATGTGGTATGGAGACTGACTCTGCCTCAATGCGCTCGGCAGGCCAGTATAGTTTGGCACAAGAAAAAGGGTACTTGTGAGACAAGCCGATGGACAACACATGCATATGTTTACAACATTAAGAGGAAAAACTAGTGCTGCAGCAAAGCAGACAGCATAGTGTAAGCTTTTAAACTTTTTTAAGGGGAAGACTTGTTGGCATAAATAATGGACACCGCACTGTCGGGTGAACTCAGCCAGTCCTAGTCCCACTAGAAATGGGACACAGGTTCATTAGCCATCCACGTCGATAGTCAAGCACCAGAGAGAGTAACTCTTGACAAGCTAAAGCACCCTTAGACAACCACGCACAGCACGTCAGCAGCCATTTCACAAGACAAGCCAAAGCGCCCATAGAAAACCACACACAGCACATCAGCTACCATTTTAATAAATTGGACAGAAACAAGTAGAAACATGGGAAAATGCAAAGTTGGTAAACAGATAGCATCGGAAAAATACAGTCAGTCTATAGGTGTGTTTTCCACTGTTTTCAGCATCAAATATTGGACAATTAAGGAGCATTGTTGACTGAAACTGTCTAGATTACATTATAGGTGACTCTTTTAATTTATAATAGGGATTGGATTTTCATCAGCTTTGGAAAATCTCTGTTTGTAGTAGAGAGTTTTGTGTGTAGAGTTGTGTTTTTCAGGTTCTAGGAGGGGACAAAAAGTATATGAGCTAAGATGCGCAATGTTATTCCCCCCCAATTTTTTCTTGAACAGTCCAGGAGAGCCACCGATGAAGTTGGCTAAATGGAAAAAAGTATTCTTCAGTTATGTGAGGGTATGTGGAAAAAGTTTAAGTGCTGAGCAAAAATGAGCCCTGTTGATGCATACTCTAGGGGCTGAGGGACAAGCTCTGGTGGAGAGTGTTCCAGAGTTGGGACAAGAGGATGCCCGTGATCTTAATAAATCAGAGATTGTCATGAAATAATTGGATCTACATTACTTACCTCACACAAGTACAATTTTAGAATGCTATCATATTGGAAGACGCATTCAAAAAGACGAGGAATACATTGAGGAGAATGTGACAAAGTTAAGAAAGTTGGTGGTGTCATGTGATCCAGCGCAACCCCTAATTCATGATCCAGGGACCAGGAAAATCTCTTCACACATAAACCACTTACCAAACAACGGGGCCCATCACACATTACCCATAAATAATCCCTGAAGACGGGCGCTGGATTTAGGGGGTTTAATTTGTCAGTTTGTTATGTACTATGCTATACTTCACATTAATAACGTTTATATATTCCTAGCTATTCTTAATTTCAACTGTCCTCTTTTGGTCGATGGACCATTAGTTGACGAGTTGATGGTGACTATGATTAACTAAACAGTTTAATACTTTAATTAGATAACCACAGAGTCGTTTATTCGGTTAATAATTTTATCTTATTGAAATGAAATGCTCATAATTCAGATTGTCAGTGCACACACAAGATCACATATAAGAGAACAATTTATCAAGCAATGTAATCAAAATGAATCATTTGCATCGACATCAAAGCGTGCGTAGGAAATGGGGAAGAGAAGGTACAGCATAAATACTTTGCAGGAATATATTGCAAATTTAAAGCATTTAAGGAGGGTGATACCCACCAAAGAATCAGGAAAACCACTTTCTTGGCCGAGTTTGTGGCAAGGGGTCCCCAGAGATAGGCTCAGAGGACAAACTTAACAGGACAGATGCAGCTAAGTCTTGCAATAAAACTGGCAGACAAAAAGATAATCTCCCAATTCTATCTACCTTTGATCTAGTCCTCCTCGGACGCAGTCTCCTCCCAAGCACTCCCGCAACGTTCTCGTACCTAAGGTGCTCTCTGACTCTTGTGCTGGTCCACTCTCTCTGTCTTGGTGCGCTTCCCTCTCGATGTTCTAGATGTTCTCTGCGTTCTCTCTCTCGATTGTCTGACACACCCCTAATTGGGATATCAATTATACCCTAATGCCTAGCTCACTATCTTACAATGTTGCAGTGTCAGTAGAAACTCGGCCTGTGATTGGTTGTCACGAATCATGTTAGGGTCTCCTCATCCAGTTCTCCCCGCAAATCCATCCCATACCGGTTTTAACAAAGGAAGTATTAAGGATAAATACATTCGTATACTACTAATATCAATAGTTATACATTTTGCAACATTCTCGTATTATGACATCCGCTTCACATTCAAATTGCACGTAGCGATGGCAGTTCCCACAGTCACTGTCGCGTCTTGGCACGTAAACAATAGGACACAGGTCAACATGGCCTTCACACGGATTACATCAGCTGGTGCACTCTGCAGTTCGTAAGCAGGCAAAACATTTGGCGCATGCGTCTTCCGTACAGACCAAGACAACCACATGCTGGTTCGGACAAGAGGCCATTTTCATGTAGGCCCAATCTCGTACTAAAGTAAATAAACACAAAGGAATATTAATTCATGAAATAAAACCCATTATGTTTACCTCCCACTATACTAATACCCTGTATTAATTAATTCCTAGCGAATGCTATTAATTTAAAGCAACTTTTTCGTTATTTGTGCAAAATGTGCAATGTACAACATAGCATAAACATGCATTAGTACGATTTTTCAAAGCGCAAACAGTTAATACGTGCTCATGCCATCATGGTTTAGTATATTAGGTAAAATGCGTTTGCCCCATGTGTGAATGTGTGTATTCAGGGTTGGTTAATCCATGCAGTCAATACATTATTATGGGGTTACTTAATTTCATGAGGATGTATTTTTGCAAACCTCACTCCATCAGTCCCCCCTTTGATGGTTTACCATCATAAAATCCCTAAACATACGGTTTACCAAGTTATATAGCTGTTATTTTGTCTTCTGGCCCTTGCTCCTTACATTTTACGTACAATTTTTCTTTAAAATCTTCCAATTCTATCTCATCTATCTCTCTTTTCCTTTCTTTACGTTCCTTACTTAATTTTCTTTCTTTCTTTTCTTTGCGTCTTTTCTTCACACAAACATAAGTCATTCTTATTGTGAATATCATAACAGCTACAGAAACTATTGGTACTATTATTTTTCCTACTAAGGAACTACCTATAGAAGAAAACCAATTGCTTATAGCAGAGAAACCTTTACTTAGTCTCTCCCAGACACCGTCAACCTCTAGTTGTGTTACTTCCTTATGCAACTCTGTGATATTCTGAATGTATCCTTTCAGATTCTTACTCTTATCTGGAATGTAAGTGCAACAATGTTGAACCTTCAGCATTCGACAGACTCCACCCTCTTTTACCAGTAATATATCAAGGGCAAGTCGATTTTGCATAACCATAGATCTCATAGCAATCATTTCAGTGTCAATCATCAGGAATCCTCCAGCAGTATCCGTTGATAAACGATCAACCACTGTGGACAATTGTCGAATTTTATATGCATTCAATGTAACTCCAACTCCAGGTATCAATGCTCCAAATATATCACCTACAATTTCTGAAAAACTTTCTCTTTTTACACGTGTTAGTCCTTGTTTTACTTCATGGATTCCATTTGTACTTTTGTCTACATGGTAGACTTTTGGTAAGACAATCCCAAGATAACAAGTTCCATACCAGTGATCTGAAAGCCGATAATAGGTTTTCCTCCCACAGACATAATATATACCTGGGAGGACAGGGTCAGTTCCTCCCTTTAATCCCCAACCACCAATAATTTTATAGGTATCTTCACATTCACTGGAACCAATGAAGCAATTGTTTTAGTTAGTCTTTTCCCTACGTAAGCATAATTTTCCCTTCTGAGACCAATCCAGGGCCATTGCAGCATAAGTCTCGCCTTTGTCATAGTTGCCTTCTCTGAAAACCCAAGGTGGTGTCTGTAATTTTTCTTCAACAGCTTTTCTCTGAAACTTAGCCCTTCTCTCTTCCACCATCTCCAAAAAGATCTTCTCTTCCTTCTTCAATCTACATGTTAAAATATTTTTATTAGCGTATTCTATATCTAAAGGCTTTGTTGTCAGGAAAAAATCTCCCATGACATGTGCAGGTGCTATCTTATTTAACTCAGGTATTACAGGGACTTTAGAAAAGATTGTATCTACATTGGAATAATAGTAATCCAGTTTACCTGTTCTATACAACAAACTTGATAAGACACTACAAGTTACACCATAGGTCAAAGGAAGGTGATGGTAGGTTACACCTTCTGAAACAGACAATGGTAACTGTATACACACATAACAGTCACTCACATCCATTGTTTCCACATACTCGTAGAGTAACTTAGTGAAAACATTCAGGGAAAAATTAGTAACTGATCTATCGTAATGCAAACTAATAGCATCTATTTGATTCAGGTGAGTAATAGGAGTTTGCTTTATGTCAGTGTCTACTTTTGGACTTGTCAAATTGTTAGGACGAGGTGTATCTTCTTTTATCAGATGTAAAGGTATTACTATTGTTAATATCACTCAAAACACTATTCGTATACATAATAAACAAAAACAAGCTTTATAACACTTACGCATAAAACTACATCTGGGTCTTGTTACTTGTATATCTGCCATAGTAATATTAATCTTAATAAAGTTCTAATGGATTTTCTAAAAAATCTATTTCAAATATTTCTAAAAAAATCAAAACAAATGTAGTGTGGTCCCACACTTCAAAAGCTTTCCTCTTTACCCCTTCTTTTATTTTAACTAATCCAATTTTTTCAGGACGTCTTCTGGATCTTCAGAAATTTCTTCAATCAGAAACGTGGCACCTTTGTTTACAGTCTCTTAAGGTGGATTTAGATCACTCTTTTCTTCTTGCTCGTTGTCAGTGCTGTTTCTTTCTTTGTTTAAATCTTCTTCTTCAATCTCCTCCAACACTATGTAGATCCAGTCAGGTGACTTGAACTTTTTGTTTGGTTTTCTCACTCTCTTTGGTCGCAGCACTGATTCGTCATCCGACTCTCCCTGTTCTATTTGACTTGAAACTTCATTTATCTGTTCTGGCCTATTCTCGGGTCTTCCTTTCACCACCCTGTATTTCAGTCTTTTAACTCCGCTTGGCCAATGGTCGTCTTTCTTTGCCCTCTTTGGTTGTACTTCTTCTTCTTCTTTGTTCAATTCGTACCTTCTTTGCACCTACTCTGAGTTTGCTTTCTTCTTCATTTTCTTTTTCTTCTTCTGAATTTCTTTCACCTATCTCCTTTCTACACTTTCCCTCTTAAACTAAAATTTTTCTTCCTTCTTGTTCAACAGCAGTTTCCTCAGTCCCAGTAGCTGGTGCCCACCCTACTTGACTTGTGCTAAGCAATTCATCATCAAACCGCTCTTCAGAGTCTTTTGGTTTAGGCTCACGGTTTCAAAGTCTATTGCTCTAGCCTCACCAGTCTCTTGTACTTCGGCTTCTGATTCCAAGCTCGGACTTGAGATCTCCAGATGCCGCTCTACTCGGTTTTCAAGTGGACTTGGGACTCGCTGAGTATGACTGGCATGGATCCAATTTGGTAAACCAGCACACTTTACTGCTGTAGTCGTCACCAATATGACCTGATATGGTCCTTCCCAGCGGGGCTCTAGGCAAGTTTTTCTTCTATGCCTTTTCACGTGAACCCACTCACCAGGGCTCAGGTCATGGGCTTGAGTCTGCTGGGTGGTGGTCGCGTCTGCTCCAACCTGATGAAACACAGAACGTACCACATCAGCCAATCCTTTGCAATAGTCAAGGATGAGATCATCAGATATATTTATCAATTTGTTGGCAGGTATAAATGCTTGCCTCATTGCTCTTCCCATCAAGATCTAATGTGGACTCAATCCTGTCTTTTTGTCAGGAATGCTTCTGAGACTCATCAAAACTAGGGGTAAAGCGTCAGGCCAATTCAGTGCTGTGGATTTACACACTTTGCCTAACCTGTTCTTGATTGTGCCATTTATCTGCTCTACTATTCCAGAAGCCTCTGGACGATAGGCACAATGAAGTTTTGGTTGAATGCTCAATGCCTCACAAATCAGTTTGATTGTTTCACTAGTAACGTGTGTTCCTCTATCTGTTTCCATAGTGACTGGAAAACCATATCTAGGAATGTATTCCCTCAACCGAAGTTTTGCCACTGTCAAACTATCATTCCTCCTTGTGGGATAGGCTTCCACGCAACGGGAAAACAAACACACAATTACTAACACATACTTGAGCTTATTACACGGGGGCAATTCAATAAAATCGAGTTGTAGTCTGGTAAAAGGACCTCCTGCTCTAGCAATTGTTCCCAGACTAACTATTGTTTTTCTTCCTGGATTTTGCTGTTCACACGTCAGGCATCTTTGGCAGAGACTCTCTGCAATAGTCCTGAACTTGGTATTAAACCACGTTTGTTTGAATGATCTGACCATAGCATCTCGGCCGATGTGTGTCATCCCATGATACATCCTTGCCATATGAGAAAGTAAACTATCTGGCATGACTGGTCTCCCATCAATGTACACCCATACATCATCATCTGCTCGTGTCCTACATCCTGCCTTTTCCTATTCCTGTTTCTCCTCTTCACCTGCCTCTTCCTGCAATTGTCTCACTTCATCCCATGTTTCAATGGTGTTAGTAAACATAAGTTGACAAACCGTATTTTCTTTTGTTTTTCCCCGATTTATGGAAGTCCGAGTCTTTGCACAATATTGTGCTACTTGGTCAGCAAATCTGTTGCCTTGAGTCACATAATCATCTCCTGACTTATGTGCGGCACATTTGACCACTGCAATTCATTTTGGCAATTGTAATGCTTCAAGCAATTCCTTTGATTGAGGGGATTATTTGGTGGCCACACCCTTCTGCTTACCGACTCCTGACCCCTCTGCTGTTTGTTCACTTGGAAAGAAGAAACCACGATGTAAAACAGTGACTTTTATTTTAAACAATTCAAAAGCATAAAAGCAATTCAATTTAAAAGGTGCCCATCAACACATGAGCAGGATGAAAAATAAATGCATTAACAATGTCACAAATCAATTGTTCAAAAGAAGCGAATGTATGACTAAAATATTGTGCTATGAACAACTGTCTAAAGAGCAACCCTAACTTTAAAGAAGATGTTCAGGCTAGTGCCTGAACAGCTAATCTTTTATTAAGAAAGCAACACCATTCAAGACTACGCAATTTAACCTAAAATAAATGCAATGGCTTGGGTTAGAATGAGCTGAATTAGATAGACTGTCAAAGCCAAAAGCTAAATTATTAGAGAGGCTGACAAAGCCAATAGGCTAATATTTAGTTGAGCTGACAAAGCCAAAAGGCAAAATAATCAGATAGGCTGACAAAGCCAATAGGCTATGCCATTAGATAGGTTGTCAAAGCCAAAAGGCAAAATAATCAGATAGGCTGACAAAGCCAAAAAGGCTGAATTATCAGAAAAGAGTATTACCACCTTGGAAGTTGGAGTTCTAGGCCCAGTCACACGGACGATCATTCGGGAACCCTCTAAATGCAGTCAAGCACTGATGCAAGGAGAGTTCAGAGCCGCACCCTGGGTGAGGCTCTTTTATATTGTTAAATACAGAACTTAATGCAGAACTTCCACCCACGCTTGACACGAGATCTGACGCAGGCCCCCTAACCGCCCGCTTACAGTAACTGGGAAGTTTGATATAAAACCGAGAAGTGGTATCATGATGGAACAGGGCGTTTAGCAGATGGTCAGTGCTCTTGACCGCAAAAAGTAAACAAAGGATAACTTTTACCGTAAAAAATGCTCAGAATTAATATTTAATATATTAATTCTTGGTCACGTTGCCGCCTTGAGTTTCAGTTAAGCAAGCGCGGAAAGTTTCATAGCTAAGAATATCGCAAATCTTGCATGTGACACAGCCAGATGTTCCAACAGATTGTCACGTGGGTGGGGGCCACCCTTATTCTCATAACTGTGGAAAGTTACAAGAGGGGCTGATATTGTCTCTCGGTGGATGGAACAGATCTCTGCTAGCAGATCAGTGAGGCCTTCGATCTGTATTATTATTATTATAAAATGAGAGCAGGAGTCACTGGCTTTTTGGGCCTACACATTTGTATCTAGGAAGGTATGCTTGGTCCTATGTAAGATATGGTTATCTAGGGAGCTGGGCTTGGGCCTATGTGAGATGCACTCCCAGGACGAAGGAAAGTGGACAACTTAAGACCTTCTATCTGAGCCTGCCTTGTGGGGCCTATCTAGAGTATCATGTTTAGTGGGTAGTGCAAAATCAGAAATGAGTTTCTTGTTAAATGGTAATACGGGACCTTCTGGACCCTCCTTCATATCCCTGCTCTTGTTCATTTTTGAACACATCTCGGATAGAATACTGCGAAGGACCCTCAGGGGTCGGGTGCATGCTGGGTGAATCATTAGCGTAGGGACACGCAGCCGGGTGTTGCAATTCTGATGGTAGGGTAACATATTCTCCTTCATCATGGCTCAGTAACTGGTCATACTGGTGAGCGTCATGCTCCTCCCTCAGAGTGTACCTATGCGGTGGAACTGGGGGAGCTGAGGGTGCGTTAGGAGAAGCCTCAGGGGCAGCTAGTTCTATGAGTTGTATGTGGACCTGGCCATCCCCATCCCCAGGAACACGGTGCATGTCCAGATAGTCTGGATTGCTGTAAATTGCTGTTTTAACGTAATTTATCCCAACTGCTTTGATGCTACATCTGCTGACACACCTCATTATCACCTGTGCACCGCAACACATTAACATGATGACACAACAAATAGGTAACATAATTTTCAAGATAGCAGATAGCCATGAAGGCATCCAGTCCAAGTTGAACCAGCCCGTAATAGGGTCTGCATCGGCACCGCCCTCATCACGCATCTTCTTTCCCAAATTGCTCAAGTCCTCAATGGCCTTAGCAAGAGACCCGTTAGCGGCATCATTAGATGGTATGAAAGTACAGCAGCTCGATCCGATGGAACTGCATACCCCTCCCTGCATAGCTGTGAGCTGATCTAGAACATATCTATGCTCTAGAACCATAAGTCTTATTGGTCGTAATTCTTCCTGTATTGCGTTGAACCCATCTCGGGTGTTGTTGATCAGAGTCATTAGTTCATAACGTGTGACCTGCAGCCACCGGGCATTAGCAGATGTTTGCCAGATGGGCCACAGACCCCCAAAGAATTCCTGGGCGCCACTGAACAGGCGAAACTCGTCAGGAACTTCCTTAAAGGCGTCGTTAGCAAAATATTGAGCACTCCTTCGGTGCCGGTGAAGCAGGGTGACATCACCTGTCATGGGGTGTTCGAGCACTTGAGAAATGTTGGATGCCGGGACAACGAGATGCAGTTCATGCATGGTGACCATGGTGCATAGGCCCTTCCATTGAGGAGGCAACTGGGCGTAGAGGCGTTCTCCACAGGCCCAAAAGATGTCCATGAGGCCGGCGGTGCCGTCTTGGAGGTCCAAATTAAAAACTGTCGTGTTACAGTTGGTGTTGCTGCCCACAGGGCGGGTACCGTTACCTAGGAAGCAAAGGAGAGGATTTTTTAGTTTATATACTTTTTTCCATTGATAGGTGGTGTCCTTACTAAAGGTGTACCTTCTACTTTCTTGTGTCCAGACCCTCCCGCACTCATCTTCGACATCCCAATCGATGTCCCCATCATACTCTGTTGTTACAAAGGGTTCTCCTAAGGAAGCAGCTCTACAAGTGAGGTTGCGTGGACCTTGCCACTCGTTGTTGACATAGATGTTGGCCCATAAACGTAGCACAGCCCTGTATTCACAGGTGCTTTGCATCTGTGAGTGGATTACATTGTGTTTGGTGGTGTTGTAAAGGTAAAGTAGCGTAAATAGGCAAAACTACGCTCCCAACGTTGGGTATACTTTTCAGGTATTTTCATCCTATACAGCTCCTCCATGCTTTTGTCAAATTGTTCTTTGTCAGTCACAATTCTGAACGCGACACGATTATGATCCCATACCGTGGTGTTTACAAAAATGGTATGCGATAGTTGCCGATAGAAGTTGAATCTGGCCGTATATACGGCAAAGAAACAGATGGAGGAGACACTCGGCTTTTGGGGGTGGTATTTCTTTTGGGAAAATCATTTGGTCTGCGCCTACCGCATGAGGGATATGTGAGCACACGAAACATGCTTCTTTTGTTGTCTTTTTTCCTATTTCGGACATATGCCGGTACCACATGTTGTCTAACAGGGCATCATGGGCTCCATGATCCGGATCGAATTCGTCAGGACGGGTGGAATGGAAGTCGGGCCTGGAATGAATGTGTGCAATGTGAACCATTGTGTCTTGAAGAGCGGTGGCCCATTCTTGTGTAACCTTTTGTGTAACCTTAGGTTTTGTTCTACGGGTCCAGAACCTGGCCCTTGCTCTACCTCTGTTAAATCCTCTTTTAAATCTACGGTTAGTGCGAGGAAGGGAACTGCAGGGCAACTGGGGACCTAATGTGAGATCTGGAATGCCAGCCCCTGGGGTAGTAGCACTGCTTGGGATCAGATCAGTAACTGTGGATGTGGGGTGTGTGCACGTGTGTGCTGTATCAGCGGTACAAGGTGGGAGTGGTGGACTTGCGATCTTGTCTCTACCTGGTGGCACAACTGAGTGCCCTGGTGTGATAGTATCTGAAAGATAACACTGATCAGTGGTTGCAAGATAATACATGTACCAATTGAGAACTGCCAAAGTGACAGTGGAAAAAACACAAAATAGTAAGGCAAGTGAAATACATAACTTTGCATCTCCATTAGCTTTCTTGACTGTAAGTACGCGATGCTCATTGTCTTCTTCATCACAGGAGGATGGAAGGCCGCTGTCTTCATGAAGTGGCACAGATGGTATGTTCCGTCCCTCTTTTAGTCCATTGGCTGAGGTGGTGGTGCGGGGTCTAGACGAACGTGGCTGCGATGGATCCATGCTTTTCTCTCAGTTATTCGCACTGCAGTTGGTGATGAGTCTATCACCTGGAAAGGACCTTCGAACTTAGGATCCTTCCAACGTCTGACGTTTTCCGGACGAAGACCAGTGTCCCGGGACGGATTGGTGGGAGCTCAGGATCGGTGGGGCCCTTGTCTCTCCTCTTGGATACCTGGGTAGAAAGGAACTGCGCTGCGCTTGTTAGTTGGCACAGATAATTGTAAAGTTCTGCCTTAACTATCTCTGGTGATGACTCACTATCTGTTTTAGGGCGTGTGGATGGAACTGTTACATTTATGGATCGTCCAGTGACAAGCTGATGGGGCGTGAGGTGGTGATCCGAACTTGGGGAGTTTCTTAGTGCAAAGAGTGCAATGGGTAGGCAATAAAGCCATTTCTTTCCTATTGTTGCGCTTATTTTGCTTATTTTATTTTTGAGCAAGCCGTTGAGGCGCTCACAAATGCCGTTGCTTTGTGGGTGGTAAGCTGATGTCAGTTTGTGTTTAATGCCTAGCATTGTGGTCAGGGAGGAAAAGATGGCGTTCGAAAAATGACTTCCGTTATCGGACCGGATGGAGTCTGGAATGCCCCAGCGAGTAATGACATCACGGAGTAGGAATGTGGCAGCTGCCTTGGCATCACAGTGGACGCAAGGTCCGGCTTCGATCCAGCGTGAAAATGGACACACTACTACAATGAGATAGCGGTAATTTTGGCAGCGGTCGATCATGTCGACATAGTCAATGTGTAGCTCTTTGAAGGGGCCAGATGGTCTAGGAATGGTGGAAGCAACTGTTTTGAGAGTCGGGTTTGGGGAATATTGTTGGCAAATGAGACATTTATTAACATACAATTGTATCTGTTCGTAGGCATTGGGGATGAACCAGTCTGTTTGCAAGGTGGTGGACATGTTATCTCGGGTGACATGCGTGGGAAGGTGGAGTTGGTCTAATGCCACTTGTAACAAGGCCTGTGGCATCACAGGTTTCCTGTTACTGTCTGTCTGTACACAAAGTCGGCGGAGTCCTGTTGTACTCCCTCTTCTTCCATAACTCTTTCTCTTGATCTGGTGCACTTTCTTGCATTTCTCTAAGGTGTAACTGTGCAGTGTGCTCATATTGCTGAGTTGTGTCAATGTCAAATGGTGTTGTGAATTGGGATGGAGTTTTTGGAATTCCTTCATTGCTATTGTCATGCTCTGTGGGAGGCAGTGTTTGGGAAAGTAAAATGGGGGCAAGTGGAACTTCTGTTGTTGTTTGGAGTGGGGGGCCTGTTGCTGGGGGCCCTCTGGCTGCAGCCTTAGCTGCCCAATCTGCCAGGGCGTTACCTCTGGAGACAAAATCTTGGCCATTAGTGTGCGCTGCGCATTTGACTACGGCTACTTCAGCTGGTAGTGTAAGGGCCTCAATAAGTTCCTCTAGTAACATTTTGTGAATGACAGGTGTGCCATCTAATTTGAGGAAGCCGAGCCTTCTCCAGCGGAGGATGCTGGAGTGTGTTGTTGTGGTGACATATGCAGAATCTGAATATATTGTAATACGGTCATCAGTTCCAATATTTAGGGCAGCTATGAGGGCTACCAGTTCAGCTGCCTGGGCAGAATAATGTGAAGGTAATGTGAGTTGCTGCACAATGTCTAGGGAATCAGAGGAATCATTCTGCTGTGCTTTAACTACTGCTGCTCCTGTGTACCTGATTCCTGTGTCTTGATCAATGGTAGAGGAGCCATCAACAAAATATACAGTGCTGTTTGGCAAGGGATCCTCTTTGCTGCACCAGACTCATCTGGTGAATATGTGGCACAGTTATGGGTGTCATCATCTGAGGTAGCTATTGGATGGGCAAAAAATGTGGCAGGGTTTACTGTATGGCATTTGACAATTTTCAGAGAAGGTAGTGACAGTATGACTTCGTAACCTGAGACTCTCTGTGTTGTTAAAGTAGTCTTGGCTTTTTGTATTATTGCAAAGACAGCATGTTCGGTGTACATAGTCAGTGGGGAACCCATTACAATGGGAGTGGTTTTCTCAACAGCAAATGCTGCGGCAGCAAGGGCCTGCTCGCAGGGGTAATGACCTTTCATGACAGCGTCCAGCATGCCGCTGAAGTAGGCAATGGGCTTATGGCCCATGGGGTATTTCTGAGTGAGTACTGCAGTCATTACTAGACCATCACAGTGAGTGAATAGGTAGAATTCTTTTGTGTAATCAGGTGACCCTAACACTGGTGCATTTGTTATCTCATTCTTGAGCTGGGTGTAGGCTGTTCTCATTTCAGGTGTCCACTCAATTTTATTGTGTCTGTCTTTGCCCATTTTCACAGCTTTCAGCAATGGGGCAGTTATTGTTGCGAAATCAAAGACCCATTGACGGACATAATTAACCAGGCCGAGGAATTTTTGCATGTCTTTAACTGTTTGAGGTTCAGGAGTGCCTTTTATCGCTTCAACTCGACCTGGAGTGACCCGTCTGCCTGATGCAGACAGTAGTTGTCCTAGATAGTGTACCTCTTTCTGACAGTACTGTAACTTCTGTTTGTCAACTTTATATCCTCTTTGTGCTAGCGTGGTAAGTAGGAAGATGGTGTCTTTTCTGCATTGTTGTTCTGTGGGGCTGCAAAGCAGTATGTCATCGACATATTGCAGTAGGGTGCTGTCACATTGAATATTAGACAAGTCCTCTTTGACAACTCTGTTGAAGACGCTGGGGGACTCACAGTACCCTTGAGTGAGCCTTGTGTACGTGAATTGCACATTTCTGAATGAGAAAGCCAATAGGTATTGGCTGTCTTGGTGTAAAGGAATGCTGAAAAACGCATTTTTCAGATCGATGACAGAAAAGTACTGTGCATCGGGGGGACATTCGTGAGGATGACAGAGGGGTCTGGGACAATGGGGAACTCTGGTACCACTATGTTGTTAATTGCGCGCAGATCATGTACGAGACGCCATTGATTTGTTTTCCCCTTGCGCACAGGAAAAAGGGCTGTGTTACACGGAGAGATACAAGGATATATTACTCCTTGTTCTAGCAATGCCTGTATGGTAGGGGCTATGCCCTCCTCTGCTGCTTTGGACAAGGGATACTGTTTTATTCTGGGCAGGATAGCACCTTGTTTGAGAGTTATCTTAAATGGCCTGGCAGAGCTGATAAGGCCTACATCATTTGGGCCTGTTGTCCAGAGATGTGCAGGTACTTGAGCCAGATCTGCGTCTCGGGCAGAGTCATAGCTAGGGGTGACTGTTGGTGTCCTAATCTCCACTGTTACTGAGACGGGCACATTATTATCATAGATAATCTCTGTTTTAGAGTGTTCCTCAGGGATCCAAACAACTGGGCATCTGAAATGTCTCTGACCAACCCTTTAGGCTCAATAAAAATGACACAAGCCCAAGTATGAGCGTTGTCATCGCATGCCAGGAATGCGCCGTAGGTCGGTGTTACCTCAAGGGCGCAGATGTCAAATGTCAAATGTTTATCTAATATCTGTGAGTCTGGTAGTTGGGGTCTGAAAAGGAACTCTTTGGTAACTGAACAGTGCGGCCTTGTAATTCGGGAGTGGTGGCGACAATAGTGTGAACAGCTGCAGAGAAGGCGTGCTCATCCACTGGGCGTGCTCTGACCTGGCTATCTAAGGAAGACTGTGCAGTGACTGCCATTATCCTAGTTAGTGGGGTACCTGGTATAGAGCAAATCATTGTTCCATTGTCATCAAAGTGGATGGTCATATTTAGTTTGGCCATGAGGTCACGTCCTAAAAGATTGACTGGGGACCTAGGTGAATAGAGCAGAGGCTGCTCCACTACATGGCCTCCTATTTCCATTGATACTGGCTTGGTGAAAGGGACCCTTGCTATTGCCCCAGAAAATCCCTGTGTGTCCGCTGTTTTGTTAGAAATGGGCAGAGGGCCACCTGTGATGCAGGAATATGTGGCACCTGTGTCAACAAGAAAACTATATGTTTTGTTATTTATCACAACACTTGCAATGGGGTCCTCTTCAGTATTGCTTGTGCATGACAAAATTGGGCACACAAGAGTTGTCTGTGGGCTGTCCTAGCTGGTGTATCCTCCAGCCTGAAATTGCTGGATGGTGCCCTGGGTAAAGGGGTTGTTGGAGGCAACAATTGTTCCTCCTAGAGGTACATTGTTTTGTGTTTGGGGGACCACCTGATAAGCAGGTGCTTGCTGTGGCTGTAGCTGTTGCATTGGAACCTGTATTTGTTGGACTGCTGGCTGAACCTGGGCCATTATGGGCGCTTGGAGCTGCACTTGTTGCTGCTGTGCTGGTTGTGCATAAGAATATAGTATTTGGGGCTGTTGAAGGTGTTGTTGCGTGCGCTGCTGTTGTTGGAATGGTGCTTGTGCTTGGTAGCCAGGACGCATATATTGCTGACCCATATCACGCTTTTACTGTTGCAATCTCTCTGTATGTGGCCTGGTTTCTGGCAATAGTAGCAAATGATCGGTGATGTTCCCTGTCCTGGCTGTTGTGGAAACCTTTGTTGTCCCATCCCTCGCCCTCTTCCTTGTCCACCCGTGTTCCAGTTCATATTTGGTCTGTTATTGTAATAGGGCTGTGTGTTGGTGCTGTAAGCAGGTGGTGCTGGCATGTATTGTACCATTGGCTGTGGTTGCGGCTGGACATACTGTATGGCAGGTTGGGGTTGAGCTTGTATGTACTGTACTGCAGGTGGTGCTTGAACCTGCTGTGGGGCAGGTTGGGCGTTGCCTGCAAGAGCATTCATGGCAGCCTGGGGGAAGGATGTTACTGCTGTCATTTGAGTGACCGGTGCTGCAAGCATGACTGTGTCAACATTGTCTTTTTTCTTATTAAGTTTCTGCTGTACCAACTTGGCAGCGGCATTCTCTATTGCCAGCTGTCTAACCTTCTCTTGTTCCTGTCTCTTTTTGCAATAATGTATAATGTGGTCTTGTATTTCAGCCCATGGCTTGCATTCCATTGCTACAATGCCATCTAATTTTTCCTGCACTTCAGTGGGTAAACCTTTCTTTATTGTGTGATAAAATAATCTCCCATATCCTCCAGCTGCGTCCCAGCGTTGCCCTAACTCCTGGTGCCATTTTTCTTTCATTCTGGAAAGATAGTTGGCAGGGTCTTCATTTGGTTGCATGGTCTGTGACAATAGAGCCCCAATATCGGGAACATCAGGGAATTTCCTGCGCAACTCAGTCCATGCTTTTGTTCTAATCTCATTAAAGGAAACACCATCATGTTTGGTGTTTGTTTTTGTAAGATTGGCATTGATACGTGTGAAGAGATCTTCTGCGTCTTCTCCCATGAGGGAGATCAGCAGGCTTTTTACATCTCCTATAGCTATGTTGTTACCTGTGGTACAATTTTCAAAAGCTGCAATCCATTTTCCCGCACCCTCAGTGAGGGGTGGGAGTGCCTTTTTGACATTTTCTTTGTCTAGTGTAGACCATGGGATATAGATGGGGGATCAGTGACATTTTTGTAGAGCAGTGGCATTTGGCGCATGACCCCAGGGCGTTGCGCTGTGGGTCCTGTATAGTCATGCTGGCGAGCATATTTTTGCCAGACTTTGAGGCTCTCCCTCATGTAGTCATAGTCCCAATCCTCATCTCCTAGTCCTTTGAGGATACATTCAACTGCTGTTGCCATGTACTGAGGCTCAAAGGAGCCTTCTCTTGGCCAAGGGAGCATTTGCGGTGCTAAGGGCTCTGACCAGCCTGCCAAATCGTCTGAAAAGGGGTTAACTGCATAATCTGAACCTTCCCCTAATGTCACTATCTCATTGGGAGTGAGATCATTGCTTGTTTGTGGTGGACATGGTCTGCTGAGACTTATGTTGTTTCTATTTTTCATCCTAATGGTGCGCAAGGAGGCAGAGCCCGAGACGTCATATAGTATGTCGTCTGGGCGTCCATGTCTCCCAACACTTTAAGTCTTTGTGCTTCGGTGGTCCTGACCTTACTTCTTACCACTCTGTCTTGTTCCTGCGGGAGTCCACAATATATTGGGATGTCACCAAACATTGGATTGTGGCCTTCTAGCACCCGTTGGGGTGGCTTATCCCGTCCTACTGCTGTTGGGAATTGGTGGTCTTGGTGTGTGTTGGTGACTGTTTGTGTCATTCCAGAGGCGGCAGCGTCACGGTGGTAGGGGTGCTCATCAAGGCGATATTGTGTACTCCCGTCCCCATTCCTACTGATAATTGTCTTTCGGTGGTGTTGCACGAGGTTGTGCAGCGTGGGTGAAGGTGGTGTTGGTGTGTTGACCTTTGACATTATGTCCGTAATGCTTTTGTTCATGTTCTCTAATTTAAATGACAAGCGTCTAATCGAGTTTACCTGTGCTGCGTGGCAAGGTGGTTGATGCATGGGTGTCTGTTCGTCCTCAAGGCGCTGCGGTGAGATACTCTCCATGCTGGTGCTTTTGCTCAAGTCTGTATTCTGTCTATAATTGCCATATGAGGAGGGAAGACCAGTGAGAGGAACACACTGTCCCTCCGTCATGCACAGCAATGGTGGGGCGGGGAACTCAATGAGCTGTCTGTTGTCTGTCATGAGGCCAGATCCCGGTACCTCACCAGAGGGTGCAGTAGCCATGTAAGGCATGCTAGTTTGTGATGGGAGGTGCGACCTTGGGAACAGGTGTGTGCCGGTGTCAAGGAAGGGGTTAAGGACAGGTGCTTGTTGAGTGTCAGTGTCACGGAAGGGGTTAGTGACAGTGTCTTGTTTAGGGCCAATGTCACGGACGACAATGACAGGTGAGCGCAAGTGACGAGATGATGCTTGAGAGGCAGAGTCAGAGTCCAAGTTACGAGATGATGCTTGAGAGGCAGAGTCAGAGCCTTCCTCATCGTCTTCACCTGGGCGGGGGTGTGCAGTATTGACTGTTGGTGTAAATTTTAGTGATAGCTGTGCATCTATGAAGCCTGGGATACCTGATACCGCTGTCTCCTTACTGTACCGTTGGGGAGAGGCAGGTGTATGCTGCGCAGGTCTGTCAGGTCGGGGTATACATCACTGGGGGCGTGGATGGAGCCGGTGGTCTGTCCACGGGGTGGTACGGGTGACTAGGTGATGTGTGGGAAGCCTGAAATTCCTCAATCTGTGTGATGTGTAATTCTGGGCCGAGGTGCGGTGAGGAAGATGCCTCATTTGGTAGTGATTGGAAGCCAGCAGCCGGAGAATCATTAGTGGTAACTGGCAGCTCAGGTTGTTCCTTGTTAGTGAGCTCGGTATACATACCGCTGAAGTGGTAAGGCGGTGGGGGCGGAGCATTGGGTATAGCTGGGTGTGTGGAGTCAGAGTGTGTTTGAACCTTGTCCTTGAAAATGCGCCAGAGATCTAAAGTAGCCTTTCTCTTCTGTAACTTAGTGCCAGAGTATTTGGTGTCTAGAAAGGTGGTGGCATGCTCTAGTATTATTGGGTCAAAGCTTCCTCTGAGGGCCAAGGATGAGTCATTTTCGCCGTACGCTTATGAAGCTCACGGCAGTGTTTTAGTATATGGTGTTCCTGGCCTCCGAATGTTTTTAAAACATGTTGGAGTGGAGTGGCCATGTTGGTGTGTCTAACACTGGGCGCTCTAGGCAAAGCCTGAATTACAGGAGCGCGTTTTCTCAGGTGCTAGGGACAATGTCTCTGATGAGTTCTTGCTCTACTGCCTGAATAACAATATCATACACACCGTCCTGCAAGTCTCGCTCTTGTGCTTCAGTATAAAGAGGAAAGTGGAAGCCGACCGCCAAAGCAAGCTTCAGCAATATAACTTTGGAGAGGGTGCCTTGGCCAGGTGCTAGATAGTATGGCAGTGAGTAGCGCTCCAGGGGGATGTATGATGAAAAAGATGTGAAAGTGGGTAGACGTTTTATACACTGTAGAGCTTACTATGCCATTCATGAGTGTTATTTTAAAGCACAATGCTTTGAGGGTGTGTGTCGCTTGTTTGGAAAGAAATGTGGTTAGGTGGTAGAAGAGTGCTCAGTGGCAGAAGTGGATTCAGGGGCAGGAGTGGATTCAGAGGCAGGAGTGGATTCAGGGGCAGGAGTGGATTCAGTGGCAGAGGTGGAGGGAATGGCGTCTATTATCAATTCCTCTCCTATTGCGCTACTGATAACGTGATATAATGCTTGTCTTAATTCCAGTTCCTGTGGTCCAGTGTATATTCCGTTAGGGGAGAAGTCAGGAAATTGGAGCCGGCTGCGAGAGAGACCAGCAATTACTTTACTTTGTAGCGGGTTGCGTGGATAATTTGTAACAAGTGTGGAGGGTATGTCCAAACCTGGCGCTATTAGGCGAATGCGTATGTAAATGTAATCCGATGTCCTATGAACCGTGGTACCTGTAATCCTGTTCATGGGGACCAGTAATTATGGAGTGTTCCCTAAACTGTCAGTGCTTGGAATGTTTTTGTTCTTTATGTTTAGTAACAGTGGGATGCGGAAGGTGCGGGAAGGATGGTGCTAGTGAAAGCGTTATCTGCTGTGCCTGGGTATAGTCAACCCCTAAAACGTGAAATATAGTGAGAAGGACCGTGCTTGCTAAGGGTGTAACGTGATAAAAGGAGGATGGGTGCTCAGTAGAAAGACCCACAACGATATTATTAACTAGATATACAAAAATAGGAGAAGCTGTACTGTCAGGCGACTGGGTACTCATTACCTTACAGTGTCTGAAAATGCGGGGGTGGGCTTGCTGGGGAGGCACAATGAGGATGTCTGGGACAGAGTCCTCTAGATCCACTGAATAGTCCTGCAGGAGTGCCAAGAGGAATGGGGACTCGGTAGCCGGAGGCAGTGGTTGGTGGAGAGCAATACTAAGTGCTGATGCTGATACCGTAGGGGGCAGGGGCAGTAATGCTAGGGAGTGTTGCTTCTTCAGAGGATGCCGTGGACTGCGCAGAGTCAGTATTGGACTCGTCGTCTATGGCAATAGTAGGGGGTGAATTAGCAAGAGAAACAGAGGACCCTAAAGAGGGTGGGGAGCGCGGAGGTGAATTAGAGGAGTGGGCAGGCCACAAAAGATCGGGGCGGGTGGTGTCTGGTGGTGGTGGTGGTGGTTGGGAAGAAGCGGTGCCTGAGAGAGGTAAGTCTACGAGAGACAAGAGTGAAAGGCGGAGTTCTGTAGTGGGTGTAAAGTCAACCTCTAAGATGTCCCAAGTAGCTGCAAGAACTTCGCTTTGATGGCGTGTGAGGGGGATAAAGCGATCAAGACCGGTGTGGTATACCTCCGTGGCAGTACCACGTACTGAATGAATAAGGAGATTAATAATTTGCGGGGGGTGAGGGGACATAACGGGGGGGTTGTTTAAGGGGACGGACAAGAGGAATGGAGATACACCTCCACCCCCCTTTGGCTACCAATTGGCGTAGGCAAGTGGTAGGCAAATGGTGTGAGAGACAGAAAAGAGGCGCAATGTACGTGCAATGTGTACTGAAAATAAGTGCAACTACTTAGCGGAATTGCGGCTAGGTGTTAAAGGCAAGGCAATCCAGACAACAGCTACCTGGCGCAACTGCCCTTAATCGTGAGGAAAAGTGGGGGCAATTGAGTCAACAAAAATAACTAGCAGTCTGCCACTCGGCTAAATGAGTGTGGAGCTGGCAGTTCAGCAACAGATGTGTGGTGGGACAGCAGGGCTACTAAATGTTTAATAAAACGAAGCACAAGAAACAGACACAATGGACAACAAATAAACAATTATTAAATAAATGAAATGCATTTCAAAAAATAACAACGATCAAAAATAGCAATGTTTGCTGAGAGAACAGACTGGGAAGACAGAGGAAGGAGGGGCGAGGGGACTACAGTGAGGTTGCGAGGCTTACTTCCTCGTTCTGTGAAGACAGAAAGCAGAACAAGGCGGTGTCAAGGTCAGACTGGGCCACCGAGCTCGAAGTGGTTAGTTCCCCTTTCTGGAGTGGCGCAGTTAATAATAAAGACAGGCGCCGTTGAGAGAGCAAGATAAATTTTAGAGATAAAAAGAGAAAAGCACCCAAGCCATGTAAGACTGAATCAGAGAGAGACGAACTATAGAGTGCGAAGAATGAATGCGTGAATACACAGGAAAGAACCCTAACGAAAGAGGGGCGCATTGACGCCGAAACGAAAGAGAATGGTGTTGGAAGGTGTAAAGGAAGAAAGAAAAATGATAATGTACGAGGAAAGTGTGAGGAAGAAAAGACGAAGAGCAGCTGAAAGAGAAGGAAGGGAAGGAGAAAAAGGATAAATAAATAAAAGATGCAATGAAAGAATACAGAGAATAAAACATAAAAGGTAAAAAGTCAATAACACAAAATGTAAATATGAATACAAAATGGCGGCGAGAGCATACAAAATGGCGGCGGGACACACCCCAAATGGAAAAGTGCGACAACACTACAAAAACGCGTGCCACTTATGCACCAAGGCAAAAGCGCAACAGCCCACAGCTGTGCAATATAAACAATTCGATAAGAAATGAAAGACAGAAAAATGTGCTTGTAAATATCAAATGTGCGTCAAAATTTTAAAACATGAGAAAACAGCAAACGCATGTGCGCACCAAGTGTGCGTGCAGCATGCCAGAATTCGGCCAGGTAAAACTGTCCAGGACTCAAACCTCAAGCATCACTGAGCAAGGCAAACCTTAAAAATCACATGTGGGAAAATGTGTAAACATGAAAAACCTGCAAACGCATGTGCATGTGCACCATGCCAGAATTCGATCAACCACGTGATCCGGACTCAAACCGTAAGCATCATCTTAAAAACTAAAATAAGCGTGGGCAAGAGAATGCAACTAGAAGGAAACCACAACAAAATTAAAAATAGCAGAGGGAAGAGCACCAAAAGAGCCTCGGGGAGATGTGACCAGCCACAAAGAGGACGTCGTGGCATGTCAGTCTACCACAGGTGGGCAAAGGAGCACAGACAAGGGAGACCCCTGGTGGCAAATGCAGGCTGACCCACCACCCCACACACGCCACAACCTGGGGCAAATGCAAGGAAAAAATAAAAGTATCCCTGACTTACCCCGGTGGACGTGGGGAGAGGAGAGCCCGAGAGACAGCCAGACAGGTGCAACCCCAGCATGCGTCCCAAGACCTCACCGTAGACGACTGCTTAACGAGTCCTGGATATTCGTGGTCGCCAGGCCTATCTAGAGTATCATGTTTAGTGGGTAGTGCAAAATCAGAAATGAGTTTCTTGTTAAATGGTAATACGGGACCTTCTGGACCCTCCTTCACTTTACAAACTGACTATTCCTGATGGGGGACCCCAAAGAGGTCAGAAATCCCCTCTGCATCCATAGTTCTCCAAAGTCATGCACAATGCCAAAGCCATATTGGCTATTGGTAATTATAGTCACCTTCTGACTTTTTCCCAATTTACAGGCTCGAATTAGAGCCACCAATTCAGCGACTTGTGCAGATTTTACCCCTTTTAGGCAGGAGGCTTCCAGGATTGCCGCTACAGTACAGACGGCATAGGCAGAACTCAACACACCTGTTTCAGTTCGTAAACATGAACCATCAACAAACAACACATAATCAGATTCTTCAAGAGGAACATCCTTAATATCAGGACGGGGCTTGGTGCAAAAATTCAGTCACATTCAAACAATCATGTTCTGCTTCATCCCTCACTTCTTCATCCCAAGCATCTGGCAATAAAGTGGAAGGATTCACAGTTGTACATCTCACTTTCTGTTACATTTTCTGCACCCAGAATCACTCTCTCATACCTAGTCAGCCGACTATAGGTGAGGTGCTGAGTCCGTGTTCTTGTTAAAAAGGATCTCAACTGAATGTGGCACATACACTCTCACAGGATGACCCATTATGATCCCTTCACTCTGTTCCAGACTCACACATGTAGCAGCTACTGCTTTCAAACATCCAGGTAATGCGGCAGCTACTGAATCTAAAGTAGCAGAAAAATATGCCACAGGTCGTCTCGCCATTCCATGTCTCTGAGTTAAAACTGCAAGCGCACACCCATCTCTTTCGCTGCAATATAATGCAAAATTTGAATAATCAGGCATCCCCAATGCAGGTGCCTGACATAGACTGTCTTTCAATTTAACAAAAGCTTCCATGCTCTCTTCATCCAATTTAATTGGGTCTTTCACATCATTCCTTGTCAGCCTCTGTAGAGGTTTTGCCATCAGTGAAAAACCACTGACCCACTGTCTACAATATCCAACCACTCCCAAGAACATTCGCACTTCTCTTTGAGTTGTGGGTGGTTTCATGTCTTTGATCACACGAATACGGTCTGATGTTACCTTTCTGACTCCCTTCTCAATCTTGTGACCTAAGTATTGGACTTCTCGCTGATAGAATTGTAATTTTGCAGGGGACACTTTATGTCCACCTTCTGCCAAATGGTTCAGTAAAGCAATAGGGTCTGCAATACAGGCTTCTCGAGTCTTTGATGCCATCAGTAGGTCATCAATATACTGAACCAGAACTGACCCTCCAGACATTTTCAAATCTTCCAGACACTTTTTCAAGATCTGGTTAAAAATTGAAGGACTCTCAGTATACCCTTGAGGAACTCGGCACATGCCAAAACACGGTCTCCAAACCGGAAAGCAAATAAATACTGGCTATCCGGATGCAAGGGAATCGAAAAGAATGCATGACACAAATCAATCACTGTATACCATTCTGCATCATGTGGGATTTGATAGAGAATCACTGCTGTGTTTGGCACAACTGGGCAACAAGGCACAACAATTTTATTCACCTTTCTCAAATCTTGCACTATTCTATAGGTTCTGTTTGGCTTTTTCAGTCCCATAATAGGTGAATTACAAGGACTGCTCATTATTTCTTTTAAAATTCCTTGCTCAATCATTTGATCAATTACAGGAGCTATTCATGCTATTACTTCTGGCTTCATTTTATACTGTGGTGTATTTGGATAGTTAGCACCGTCTTTCACTGTAATTTTAATCGGGTCTACTTTTCTTATTAACCCAATCTCTTGTCCTGTGAAATCCCACACATCTGAATTCACCACCTTCATCAATTCTTCAGGCACACTTTTATCTGTAAGAAGCGAAAATAACTCATTCACTTTTGTCCCTTGCTTTGCTAGCACCATTTTAAAAGCGACATCCTCATCAGGTGTCTGGAATGCAATACCATCCGGTGTGCAGTAAATCGTGCAGTTCATCTTGCACAACAAGTCTCTCCCTAACACATTTAACGGACTCGAGTCACACACTACGAACCGATGCATGTCTTTAAATGGACCAATATGCACTTCAATTGGTTTAGTAACTGGAGTATTAATCTGTTTATTTGAGACTCCTACTACTTGGATAGTTTCTCCCGAGAGGGGTAGGTTTGGAATTTCTGCTGCTCTCACAGTATAACGGGTAGCACCAGTGTCCACAAGAAAGGTGATATCATTACCTTCCACTTTTCCATCAACAAATGGACCTGACTGATCTACCTCTAGTGTAGCGCCAAGCACGCACTCTTCCTCCCCCCTCAGGCAGCGTCATTGATTCGACTCAACATCACTTCCATCAGATTGCATCCAAAATTGGGGAATCACATTCGTGTTAGTATTTTTACCAACCTGGTCTCCTCCGTGGAACCCTGTATCCGCACTGTATCTTTGAGCATTTACATTGTGTGGCAAAGGTGGTTGCGGGACGTGATCCTGGGTAGTAACTACCTGCTGCTGCGGTGGCTGTTGCACACCTACCTCATTCTGCACCTGTGGGGTTAAAATTTGATTTCCTCCATTAGTCCTCTGCACTGATCTACACTCATTCTTCCAGTGTCCATGCTTTCCGCACGCGTGACAAGGAAATTTCTTTTTCGTCTCTTCCCTGCTCATTTGTCCCCTACCTCTACCTCCACTGGGTCTTTGAGCATTCTGACTAACTCCTCCCATTTGGGTTGTGGGCTGAGAATACAACTGGGCTACCTGCTGCTCTGCTACCTTTACTTGCGCCCACATCATTTTTTCTTTTAATTTGCGATGGCGAGACTCAATGTCATCGCTGCAATATTTCGCATACCTTAGGATCTCATCAATTGTCTTGGCCTACCAACACAACATGTGTTGCTGTATCATCTGACTAATCTCAGGTCTCAATCCGTACACAAATCTATACACAAAATGACCCATATCCTTGTCTCCAATATTCTCAAAACCAATATACTGCTTAAAAACCTGTAACAATCTCTCATAATATTGGGTGGTTCTATCTATTTTTACCCAATCAGTTTCCTTAGGGGAAATTTTACTTTTCAAAAAAGTAATCACCTGATTGTACTTTTTCATCACCTCATCAGAAGGTGCTCCTGTTTTAGGATCTCTGGGATATTCCTCTTTGGCCAATCTACCGTAATCTTACATTCAGTCCATAAATCTGCAGGGACAACAATTTCAAATAATCCATCTAAATCTTTCAGCAACACTTTCGAGACTTTCACAAACCTTTCAACTTGTTTGTACCATTTCACTGGCTTTTCTCTCAACCTGGGAAACTCATTTGTAAAAAACAATATATCCTGTCTAGGCCACGGAACATGCATGTAACCTCCTCCTGGAACTTCTCTCATGGGACATTCAAGAGCTACATTTTCTGCTTCTCTTACTGGATGTAAATATATTTCTTTTGCAGCTGTTTCTTCTTTCTTCCTCATCCATCTACCCTTCCATCTCTCCACGTCTCCCCATTTTCTCAACACAACCATTAACTCTTTTATCTGCAATCGTCAACCAGATGTATTCATAATTTCGATATCCTTTTCAGTAAAATCCACTCTATATGTCTTCTGCAACACTTTTGATCTCCCTATGTCTACTCCTAATTCATCTGCAGCTTCTACTAACCTCTCATGTAGATTTCTCGCTTTCCAAGTAATACTCTTACACAGATACATCAATTCATCATCCTGATAAGTCTTTAGCCTATCTGGACTTATGGTCCCAAGGATCATTTCTTCCAGATCTACTCTCAACTTACATACATCTATAGGTTGTGGCTGTGTTTTTCTCCTTTGTAACCCTTTCACCCAATCATCTAACTCTTCAGTTGTTGGACCTATTGAAACTTCACTTCTGGGGATTTCCTCCAGCTCTATTCTTTTTGGCTGTAACTGCATTACTCCTCTAGGTGTTTCATTTACTGTTAAATTAGTCGGAGGTGTTAACCTAGTGGCGGTAGTGGGCTGTTCACTTTGAACACTTTCGGTGTTAATTCTACTGCTAACTGATGTTACTGCAGAATTTAGTGGGATAGTCAAGGAAGGTTCATGGATAAGTCTATTTTCAAATACAGGTATTGCTGGACCTATAGTTACTGGCACAGTTATTGCATCTATCTTTATATTCATCTGATTTAATTTCTCAACTAACTCTTTGGTTTTTATTGCCAATTCTGCTTCTTCTTCCTGCACTACATCGCTTACGGTTGAAACTAGTGTCGTTTGAGGTGTCATTGGGGTTTCCATTGACGGTGCATTTGGTGTCACCATCGCCGGATTTTCCTGATAAGGGGGTGGTCGTTTAACTAATATATCATCCAGTAGTTCGTCATCAGATTCATTTGGGTTATATCCATAAGCAAATGGCTCTAAATGTTTCCTTTTTCTCCTTGCATTTGCTTCCTGCAGTCTCTCCTACCATTAAAACTGGATACAATCCTTCAGTTATCTCTGCATTTCTCCATCTCTTCATTCTGTCCTCATGCCTTTCATCATGAAATCTTCCAAACATAAATCTATTACTTCTGCCACCTCTATGTCTCTCAAATTTCGCAAAACTGCCAAATTAAAAGAACCATGCTCTGGAAAAGCTAGCACACCATCATTCTTCGTATAGTCTACCCAATTTTCTAACCAAATGCATGTGTGATAACCATATTTCAACATCATATAAGACACTGGTGTCTTTGGTGGAGGGATAGGAACTCCTTCTCTCGTTATTACGGGTTTGTCTTTTTAAAGAATCTTTTCATTTTTCCAAACAAAGTCAATTTCTCCTGTCTTGGTTGTTTGAAATACATTTTTGCTAATTATCAACAATTTCACTCAAATCCAAATCTTTGTCAACACAATCGGCTATAATTCACCAATCAAATTCCTTTGCTCCTCCTACGCAACCTGACCAATGTCAGCGCGACACGCTCTAACTCTTCCAATCGGAGCTTCCTACGTCTCTGCTATTATGTCCAATACCAGCGCGGCTCACACCAACCAGCCAATCTGAGCTTATCTTACCTCCGCAGCCTGACCAATGCAAGCGCGGCTTTTTGTGACGTCAGCCTCTCCTCTTACTGCTGACCCTCCCTTTACAAAAATTATCAGCACTTTTCTAAGTTCTTTTTCTTTACAATAACTTATTAGTCACAACATAAAACAATACCACATTGTCCGTTTACTAAATAAAGAGATAGTTTCTCACTTTAAAGAATGTTCCTTTCAATACGGGCAAGTATAACAATTCCGCTATCCTTCCCTTCATCCAAGCTAGGGGAGGACCTGTTACTTCTTTAGGGATAAGGCCAAAGTTTCACAAGAGGACCTTTTGTTGGAAAGGAGGTCTCGCTACTCTTCTGGGGATAAGGCCAAAGTTTCACAGGTGGACCCTTCGCTATCTCACTCCTTTTCTACATACATGCTAAATAGTCCCTAAGATAACACATGGATGTTATCACTAATTAAACAGACAATGCATCTATTCCCGTGTGATTTCACTTCTCACACTTTTCTTCTGCCATATTTCAGGCTAACTTTTACTGCCGGCTTCCCAGATACCTTTCTGTACCTGTGTTCCAAAAACTACATAGAAACATGACACTAACTCACTTTACATAGAATGTTAAAGATATAATCAATAATCAATAAATCACCAAACTAATCAATAATAACCATCATTCTGCTACCAGAAAAACTGATCCAGCGCAACCCCTAATTCATGATCCAGGGACCAGGAAAATCTCTTCACACATAAACCACTTACCAAACAACGGGGCCCATCACACATTACCCATAAATGATCCCTGAAGACGGGGGCTGGATTTAGGGGGTTTAATTTGTCAGTTTGTTATGTACTATACTATACTTCACATTAATAACGTTTATATATTCCTAGCTATTCTTAATTTCAACTGTCCTCTTTTGGTCGATGGACCATTAGTTGACAAGTTGATGGTGACTATGATTAACTAAACAGTTTAATACTTTAACTAAATAACCACAGAGTCGTTTATTCGGTTAATAATTTTATCTTATTGACGTTCTCGTACCTAAGGTGCTCTCTGACTTTTGTGCTGGTCCACTCTCTCTGTCTTGGTGCGCTTCCCTCTCGATGTTCTAGATGTTCTCTGCGTTCTCTCTCTCCATGCTCTGACACACCCCTAATTGGGATATCAATTATACCCTAATGCCTAGCTCACTATCTTACAATGTTGCAGTGTCAGTAGAAACTCGGCCTGTGATTGGTTGTCACGAATCATGTTAGGGTCTCCTCATCCAGTTCTCCCCGCAAATCCATCCCATACCGGTTTTAACAAAGGAAGTATTAAGGATAAATACATTTGTATACTACTAATATCAATAGTTTTGCAACATTCTCATATTATGACATCCGCTTCACATTAAAATTGCACGTAGCGATGGCAGTTCCCACAGTTGCTGTCGCGTCTTGGCACGTAAACAATAGGACACAGGTCAACATGGCCTTCACACGGATTACATCAGCTGGTGCACTCTGCAGTTCGTAAGCAGACAAAACATTTGGCGCATGCGTCTTCCTTACAGACCAAGACAACCACATGCTGGTTCGGACAAGAGGCCATTTTCATGTAGGCCCAATCTCGTACTAAAGTAAATAAACACAAAGGAATATTAATTCTTGAAATAAAACCCATTATGTTTACCTCCCACTATACTAATACCCTGTATTAATTAATTCCTAGCGAACGCTATTAATTTAAAGCAACTTTTTCGTTATTTGTGCACAACATGCAAAATGTGCAATGTACAACATAGCATAAACATGCATTAGTACGATTTTTCAAAACGCAAACAGTTAATACGTGCTCATGCCATCATGGTTTAGTATATTAGGTAAAATGAGTTTGCCCCATGTGTGAATGTGTGTATTCAGGGTTGGTTAATCCATGCAGTCAATACATTATTATGGGGTTACTTAATTTCATGAGGATGTATTTTTGCAAACCTAACTCCATCGCATGCAAATTTGGAGCATTACTATAAGAATGCATCAGGGACCAATTTTTGAAACAATTACATGCAAAAAGGGGTTGAGGCAATAGATTACCGCAGCTACCAACAAAAGTGGTCAAAGTTTAAATACTCAGTGTGGTGCACAGACCCAGAAGTTCAGCCCCTTTCAACTTCTAATGGTCTCAAAATAACAAATTCATCCTTAATGGTTCAGCACCCCATAAGTATCAAAGAGTATAGCTCACTTTAATTGAGAGTTCAGCACAATTCTCATATTATTCACACACACAATCCTTATACTTGGTAATACATAATGCACAGTATGGGGTGCTGAACAATTAAGGATTAAAGAGATCCATTTTTATTTAACTGTAGAAGTAACAGAATAAGATATGAGCTGTGGATGATAAATGAACTGCCACTGGAGGATGTTCTTGCTACAGCAAAAAGAGTAGAACACATGATGAATTGTGTCAAGGAATTGCGGAAAGATTATACGCTGAAGGGAATGATAAAAGCTGTAGAAGTTAAACCTCAGAGCAAAGAGATGGAAAAGTTCAAAGGGAAGTGCTTTCGATGTGGCCATTGCCCCACTCATAAATCAATTTTTAATCAATTTGAGCTCAAGGGACACTTTTTAAATTGTTGCTGCAGTTTTAAAAGAATGGTAAAATCTAATGATAGTTCTAACAAAAGACGCGAAGTGAAGGAAGTTGTGGAAGAAGTGGTCTTACAAGTAAATGATTCTGTCCTGGAGGAAGGAGAAAATAAAATTTTACAAGTGGAAGAGAAGCCTACAATTTATCCTGAAGGCAATGTGAAAGTAAACGATGTTGAAATACGGATGTTATTCAATTCGTGTTTCAAACTCACCATTGTTTCTGACATGGTGTACAGAAAACCTTTTCATGGAAATAGTGCTTTGCATCGCATGGACATTAGGCCGGTCGGGTACAGTGGTCAGGAAATTAAAATGAGAGGGTATTTCATGGGTAGTGTGAAATATGGTGGTCGCATGGACAAATGTATGCGGCTGTTAAAGGAGACAATATCCTAGGGTGGCCACATCAGAAGGAATTGGGGTTTTCCCTTGATCCCAATGCAAAACCATAGGTGATAGTAAGACAAGTTAAACAAACATGTGCGTATTTCGCATGTCTTTTCCCAGAACTGTTTACAGAAAAGTTGAGTTGTGTAAAAATCATATGTATACAATATAAAACTAAAACCAGGAGCTAACCCAGTTAGTGCTAAAGGGAGGAAAATGCCATTAACTGTATATGAAGAGGCGAAGTCGAATGCCTTTTTCCTGCATGAAATGAAATGAAATTTGTACTTGTAAAGCGCACTGTTACCCTAGGGTGTCCTGGCGCTGTCCGCATACCGCTGTGGAACCCTTCCTGTCTTTTCCCTGTGAAATGTCCACTCCTGGGCACCCCCAAGGTGAAGCCAGGCATCCCAGCGCTGGTGGGGCCGTTGTGGAGATTAAGCAAGCTATTGCCCAGAGTTGCAGAGTGGGACCCATGATTAGAATAGGCACCGAGGCGAGAATTATCAGGTCCGAGGAAATTGAGCCCAAGACCCGCCGAGGCGGGAATTGAACCCTGGTCCCGGGCCAGATCTCTGCATCAGGGTCTGCCGCTCTAACCATTGAGCCACACTTCTCCACTGAAGGTCCCCGCCTAGATGTAATTAGTTTTGGCAAATATAATATACCGGTAGCACATACCACACTCAAATACCTAGGTATCCACATATATAGGTCTCACGCGGATCAGCTCGACAGTAATTTAATGAAAGCAATTAGTGCAATGCGTGCGAGAGTAGCATTTTAGTCGTCACTGCCATTGTCGGTGATGGGGCGCGTCGCTTTTTCCAAAATGGTGGTGCTCCCCCGCTTATTGTACTATTTCGCAAACTTGGCAATACTGGTCCCGCCGTCCACATTCCACGCCCTTGATACCTTATTGCTGGATGTTCTGTGGGGGTCCGGTCGCCGAAGGGTGAGTCTTAAAAAACTGCAATTAGAGGCACACAAGGGAGGGCTGGGGGTGCCAGACTTTAGGGCATATTATTATGCCTGTCAGCTACAGTGGCTATCCTACTGGACAGCGGGCAGAAACCTCCAAGAAATAGGCTATACAACACAGGACATAGATCGAGGATCACTACACACATTGCTGCTGCCAAAAAGCAAACTCCCCCCACTCGCACCACCACTACTTAAGACTGCACTTCAGTGTTGAAAAAAAGCGCTGCTCTACACATCCCGCACCATTCCCTACGCTGGAAACATCCCATTGCTGGGGATACCAACCCATGGTGGCAGACTCACAAAGAATAGACTGCAGGCCTGGGTGGAAGTGGGAGTAGATACAGTAGGTGCCTTGTTCAGTGACAACACCCTACTAGACCATGACAATTTTATGCAAGTCACAGGGGCGCCCGGCCACCTCTACCTAATGCATGCCACGGTGTCCCTTTACTTTAAAAAATGTTGGGCTCCCCAACGGCAAGAGCCTCCGACACATGAACTAGTTCGTACATTATACTACATGGGAGAGGGACGACATCTCATCAAATGGCTGTATGTTGGCATCCGCGCCCAGGCGTCTGTCCCGCTCACCGCCCTGAGAACGAAATGGTCGGAATCTATCACTTGTGAAATATCTGATAAAGCTTGGGCAAGTATACTGGAACACCCCCAAGCGAGTGTCCCGCAATGCCAAATTCAAATTTATACAATACATGGTTCTACATAGATCCTATCTAACGCCCCCCGACTAAACCAAATGTTCCCAGACACCCAACACTGCTGCCCCCACTGCAAAACCGAGGAGGCGGGTTTTATACACATGCTATGGGCTTGCCCTCACCTTAGGGAGTACTGGGAAGGGGTGAGTGGCGCTGTTAGGAAAATCACTCACTTGCAGATTGAAAACAATATAACTGAATGTTTGCTAGGACGCCGCAAACGCACAGGCGCCCAGTAAGTTCAGCTTCGCTTCCTAGACCATGCCTTTATACTAGCTATAAGAGCTATTACAATGAGGTGGAAGTCTGCGAAACCCCCTGCGATATCCACATGGTATGACAAGGTAGTGCGCTGGAGTGGCGCAGAGAGTGCGGCAATCAGGCGAGAAGAGGCCCGAGGGTTGCGCAAACATCCGATTTCTATGGAGTGGGATGTCACACTGGAGGGATTTAAAGCACTGGACCTCTTTCCGTGTCACGTTACACCGACCCCACCGTAACTGACACCTTGCGCTACAGTAGGTAGCGTGTCTAGCGGGCGTAAAGAAGGCACATATACCCGCACAACGAAGCACTGAACTATGGAGCGGATAGTATTTATTAATACTCACACGCAATTAACATCCCAAACAAATAGACTTGGCGGGCCAGAATGCGGGTGGGGGGAGGGAGGGTTATCGGGAAACTGTTAGTAATTATGCTGATCACCTATTTAAACTCATACATCTTAAATACACTTGCATCGTGCAAACTTTTTCTCTTTCTCGTAACAACAATATGATTCTGGTGTGCCTGTGAGCACACATCGCACCACTCCTACTAGCATATGCTAGCTGTACAATTACGGAAAATGCCTCATTGAAATGTTTTTGCATTAACTGATGCTTTATGGTGACCAATAAAGTTTGTTTTTAAAAAAAAACTGTATAGGAAGAGGTTTGTAAAGATCTGAACACGTTACAGTCAATGGGTGTTATCAGTCCCATTGAGGTGACTTGCACCTTTGTGGTAGTATTCAAACTCTCTGGGGCTATTTGGTTATGAGTTGACTTAAGGGGTCTGAACATAGAGATTGCGGTACACAACCTTACCCAACATATCTGATATGATGCCCACTTTGGTAGGTGCAAGATTTTTTGCTACTCTTGATCTTGCATCTGCCTATTATCAGATTCAGTTACATCCCTTGTCACAAGAACTAACTTCTTTTATAACTCCTATGGGGGCTTACAAATTTGCTGTTTGGCCTGGCATTGGCAGCCTCTGTTTTCCAGAGAGTTATGAATTCAATGCTAGGCACCATGGAAGGAGTTTGTCGTTTCCAGGACGGTGTGTTGATTTATGGGAAAACATGGCAAGAACATAATAGATGGGTTGTGACAGTTTCAGAAAGTTTTAGAACCCCAGGACTCACCCTTAATTTAGAAAAATGTATATTTGGGAAAAATAAAATGTAATATCTAGGACACACGTTGACAAGTAAGGGGGTTAAACATCAGGAAGAGTTAGTGGACACAATTTGTAACATGAGTTCTCCTGGCAGTAAGGGGGAGGTAGTATCATTTCTGGGCATGGTGGAGTTCTACAGCAAGTTTGGAAATAATCTGTCTAGTAAATCCTAGGACATGTGCAAGCTGTGCAAAAGAGGAATAGAATTTGTATGGAGTCCTGAATATCAGAGAGAACTTGAATGCATGAAACAGGATTTAAGGCAGGCACCCAAAGCATTTGTTGATGACAGACAGACTAAGGTTGTTACAGAAGCAAGCACAAGCAGTAAGAGACTGGGTGCTGTACTGTTAAAAATAGTATATGGAACAGAGAACACTCTTGCTTATGAGTGCATGGCTTTAAGGGGAGCAGAATGTAATTATTCTGTTATCGAAAGTGAAGTCTTAGCAGTGTGCTGGGCCATAAAAAAGTTCCAGCATTTTCCGTGGGGCGGACATTTCATGGTGAAAACTGACCATAAGTCCTTAAAGGAAATCTTCATGAAGAAAGGGCTGGACAGTGTGTCAGCGAGGATACACAAATGAGTAGTTGAGTTGCAAGAATTCATGTTTGCCGTAGAATACAGTCCCCTGGGTACCAAACTGTATTGCTGATTGTGTTTCTCGTTTGGTTTCTGTAAGTGAAGATGTGGAGGAAATCTCAGAGGATGTGGAATGGTCAGATGAAGGAGTGTGTGTAGTTACTGAAGAAGCAGTCACAGAAGAGGAGTGGAAATCAACGGTCAAAGTGGATGAAGTTCTTAGAACTGTAATTTCAATCATTCAGAATGGGTGGTCGATAAAGAATGACTTGAATGAGAAAGTTCAGCCACTTTGGATGATTAAGGACGAATTAGCATATCATGATGATCTTATTTTCAGAGGGGACTGGCTGGTGGTTCCTAGTAAAGAAAGAAGCAGGATCATTTATATTTCACATGAAGGACACTCGGCTATGGTTAAAACCAAGGAGAGAATAAGGATTGATTTTTGGGGGCCAGGTTTGGATTTGGATATTGAAAGAAGATAAGGGAGTGTTATGAGAGTAGGGAGAGCGATAAGATCCATAAGGTGAGACATGTTCTCATGGTATGTAGAGAACTACAAGTGAAGTAGAGTTCAGGGACTATAGAGCCTGAAGCTGCCTGTGTGCACTGCTTTAATTGCATTTAACATACAAGATTGCTTTTAGGTTATATCAACCGATTATGTTATCGTATAATAACAGTACTCCTATGCTTTTTAATATGATTGTATTATGATTATTTTATCAACATAATCATTTTTACAATGTTAAAACTTTACATTGCATTCATGATACATATCGTGTAAATGACATTTAACAAAAATAAATCTCCATGATTGTTAGCACAACATTATTTGTTAACATAATGATCATTGTCCAACCATTCAGATGTGAGTTCTTTCGACGACTGTTATTCCTGCCCTGTGCATTTGGGACCTCACGTCCCTTTGTCAGGGGCCACTGGAAAACAAATGAATAAACCAAATCTCACAAAATATTGAAACAAAAATGCTTAATCCCAAGTTGCCTATGAGTGTCCAATGAAGAAACCTCCTACACATAACCTCTTGACAGACCATTCATGCTGTGTGCTCCGAGCCAATACCATTATTATTGTGAGCTTCACCAACTGTGAGAACCTGATGGACTGGTTGACCAATTTTATATCAAACGTGAACATCACTCTTACAGTGACTGCTATGTTGAATGCCATTTCCGTGCAAGCATGCAAATCACGTTGTAACCTGTTTCGCGATCGGACTTCTAATTATTACCGTTCTAGACCTTTTCCTCGTCAAATGTACCAGCCTGTTCTATTTACAACCAAGCCCCACTCTGTGAACAAAAGAACCAAATTAAACTACCAATCCCACCAGCAGCATTCGCGGGCGTTCCAATCTCATCAAAACACATTACCTTGACTTCGTCTGTGTCTCGTATCCCAACATTTCTTTCTGTTTTCCACCTTGTGTGTGGAAACGCATTGCTGTTAGTAGCCGGTAGTGTTAAATCCGTATTAGCAAAATGGCTTGTGTCATTAGTGACCCCCTATTTTTTACCTAAAGACTCAGCTTCACCGACGCCATCCGTCCGACACGTTCATGACTCCTTACCGAACCAAGCCTGTTTTTTCACTATTTGACTAAACATAAGTGACGGACTTCCGACGCACCACCTCCTTCTGTCTTAGGTCAACGGCGGCCATCTTGAATGTACTCTCATCGTTACCTGTGATAGTTAATGCCGCACTAGCGCGACTTCACTTGGGGTTTCGTTCCCATGAATCACAAACTTACGTTCATTACCCTCACGGTCATGTGATGCTAAATATACTAATCATAAACAGTATCCAATTCTATAATCACATATTTGAACAGTCATGTCATGGAGGTTAACCAAATATATCTGACAACCCTTGCATTATGATTGACTATCACAAAAATCATTACATATTTGTGTTTGACATGCACTTAAAATCCACCTTCAGAGGCAAACTGATATTGCAATGAATTACACAATCACGTATCAACATCTGTGTGTGCATACATCTGTGTTTTATGTGATAAAACACTACCTTACTGTGATCTAAGTGTCATGTTTGAAGTGGTTTGTAAAAAACTAGATAAAGCTAATTTTGACTTCTAATATACATCTGCGGCAGCACTGTACTTAAAGAAAACAACTCACGTCTAGTTGATCGTTGAGACCCGGCGGTGTCATTATTTAAACAATTTTAATCCAAAAAGAATCTCTTTGTAGCAAAGTTTTACTGGGATCTTCTCCTGCTTTGGTCATTACTGTTTCCAGCACTAAAAATCTCAATTGTGCAATATTGTGGTGATGTTCATGCCAATGGATTGCCAAATTGGAATTTTTATTCTCATTTCGTATCGTGCTTTTGTGCTCTGTAATCCTTATTTTAACTTTCCTTTCTGTTTTGCCTATGTATAAAAGGTCACAAGGGCATTTAATGCAGTAGATCACATTGGTGGTGTTGCAATCCGCAGAATGATTGAGTGTCACTGTTTCACCTGTCAGTGGATGGGTGATATTCTTGCTGACTCTTACATTGTTGCAATGTATACAATTCTGACATTTACGCATGCCCTCTTGTTTGCTCAGATCTGGTTTTGTGTTTGACTTTAATAATTCCTTGAGATTTTGTGATCTGGTATTTGCAAAAATCGGACGGTTACTGAAAATGTTCAGAAAGTCAGGTTCCGTTTGCAAAAGTTCCCATCTTTGTAGAATTATTTTCTTATTTCCCTTGATTTGGTTGAGAATTTAGAAACAAACACTACCTGCTCCTTGTTTGATTTCAGATTTTTTGTCAATAATTCACGTCTGTTTTTCTGGCGAAGCCTTTCTTCTGGTTTTTCTATTACAGGCTGGGGATAACCTCGTTGTGAATATTTTAGTTTTATGTGGTTAATGGCTGCTTCACAAGCCTCTGGTTGAGATGAAATTCTCTTAGCCCTTATAATTTATGAATACAGTAAGTTTTTGCGTAATTGTGGTGGATGGTAACTGGAAAACTGCAAAGTGATGTTACGGTCCATAGGTTTGATGTACATATTGGTGGCCAGTCCTTGTTGGTTTTTATTGATCCTTACATCCAAAAATACTTTACTGGTGTTGCTGATGGTGTGAGTAAATTTGATTCTTTGGTTTCTGGTGTTGAGTTCCATTATGTTTTTTTTCAGCTGAGCTTTTCCAAATTAAAAATAGGTCATCTATAAATCTACAATAACAGATTAGGTGTTCATACCATTCCTTCTTCTCGAAAATATTTTCTTGCTCGAACGTGGCCATGAATATATTGGCATAAACTGGGGCACCCCCAAAACCCAAAGAGGTGCTGCTAATCAAAATCATTTTGCCATTTGAAGTAGCTGTGCCTTAGACAAAACTGCAAGATTTCCATCAAGAATACTTTGTTGGCTTTCACGCTTTCTTGGCAAAGTATTGCCCATTCCACTGCCGCTGTACCTTCATTAAGCAGAATTGAAGTGTACAGCTACGTAACATCAATAGTACATAGAATCTAGCTGTCATCATAAGGAATTGCCAAGTTGTCCAATCGTATTAAAAACTCAGTCGTATCTTGTATGTAGGATTTCCATGTTTGAACGAACGGTTGAAGAAAATGATCCAAATACTTTCCCAGTGGCTCAAACAGTGATCCACAACCAGACACAATGGGTCTAAATGGCGGGTCCAACTGATTTTTGTGGATTTTGGGCAACATGTACAACGTAGGACGTCTAGGAAATGCAGTTAACAAAAATTGCTTAGTCTTCTCATTGATCCATTCCATTTCTCTTGCCCTGTTCAAAATCCGTTCCAGAGTGTTTTTGATTTCCATGGTTGGTAAATACATGGGTTCATCTATGAGCCATGGCTAACAATAGTAATTTGATTTTTCAGAAGGCCGATAAAGGGGGAGCACTTGTTGTGATGGATACCACGTATTATAAAAGAAAGGTGAATGAAAATATCAATGAGTGTTAGAACTGGGTGTCTCTAGTTGGCAGAGGTAGGTACCTTTGTCCAAATAGGGACCCTTGCTTCTAGTCAGGGTAAGGGGGTACACTCCTGAAATAACCCCTGCTCACCCCCTTGGTAGCTTGGCACGAGCAGACAGGCTTAGTTCAGAGGCAGTGTGTAAAGCATTTGTGAACACATACAGTAATCCAGTGACAACACTACAAATGGACACCACACAGGTTGTATTATAAAAATAAGTATCTTTTATATAGATTTACCACAAGACCATAAACGACAAAAATAATCCACAATACTGTACTTTAAAGATGGTATAATTAGCTTGAGTCTCTTTAAATGAAAATGCGACACTTTGAGTTCAATGTACCTTAAGATGCGTAACGCAGGGCAACGAAAAGTGTTGCAGGGAAGGTGATGCAGTAGTCCCTTACACGCAAGGACGGTGATGCGTTGAAGATCTGGTGCAAAAGAAACAAAGTGGCGTCTTCTTGAGGTTGCGACAACGAAGAGGTGATGCGTGCATGCCCGACGGCCGTGCGGCTATTTCGATGAGTCTTTGGAGCCGCGACAGGCCCTGCGACATGCTTCCCTGGCGATGCGACGGCGTCTGATGCGAGGTCGACGATCTTCTCCTGGGATGCGGGGCGCGCCTCGTGTTGCGATGCGTCGGCGTCTGATGCGAGGTCGATGCTCTGCCCCGGGGATGCGACGGCGTCTGATGCGACGGCGACACTCTTCTCCGGTGCTGCGAGGCGCTTCGAAGGATGCGGCGCGCTTCTTCGGGGATGCGCCGGCATCTGATGCGACGTCGACACTCTTCTCCGGCGATGAGGGACTCAGCGGCTGCGGCGACACGCTTCTTCGTGTTGAGTCGCGCTTCCAGCTCCCACAGACACGCAAGTGTGTCAGAAGGTCCAAATTCCCAGCAAGGGAATACAGGGGGAGCTGGTGGGTGAAGTCTGTTGTCCCTGAGACTTCAGCAGGAGGCAAGCTCTAAAATCAAGCCCTTGGAGATCCTTCACAAGTTGATGAAAGTACACACAAAGTTCCCTTCTCCTTTCTTTGGCAGTCAGGCAACCACTGCAGGCAGATCCCTCTAGCTTAGGGATAGTCTTCTCCTCAGTTTCTTCTTGGTTCCGCTCCTCAGCAAAGGTTTCTTCTTGTTTCCCAAAAGTGATCTAATTTCCTAGGGGTCTGGGTCTCCTTTTATACACCTTTTCTCTTTGTTCTCTGAAGGCAGAGAGGCCTTTGCCTAGTCCAAAACCAGTTCTGGTCAGTCCTGGAGCACTTTGTTTACAGGACTCCTTCTTTCCTTTCAGAATGTGGGGCAGAGTGCTCAGCCGCCCAGCAGGAGGTGGAGCCAGCATTGTGGAAGGCAGGCACAGCCCTATTCAGACCCAGGTGCAACTCCTCCCTCCACTCTGGATGCAGATCTCTCTATTCAGCCCTGTGCTGACTCACCCTGTCTCCTGTAGCCACCCCCAGCCCCTGTCACTCAAACTCCAGACAAGGAATACACAACCTAGCAGAGGCAGGCTTGGATAGTTAGGCAAGAAAATACCTACTTTCTAAAAGTGGTATTTTCAAACACAGAATGTTAAAACCAACTTCACTAAAAGATGTATTTTATCATCCTGAGTGCAGGCATACTAAATTCGTTTTTCTACCATGTTCCCTGGGTCAGTTAGGATTATAAGGTGTAATAATCAAACTGCCCATTCTGGCCTATGGGGAGCAGGTAGCCTTGCAATAGTGAAAAACGAAAATGGCTGTAATTCACTATTAGGACATGCTACACACACCAGGGCATGTCCTACCTTATACTTACAATGCACCCTGCCCTAGGGCCTACTTTAGGGGTGACCAACATGCAGTAAAGGGAAGGTTTAGGGCCTGGTAAGTGGGTGTACTCACCAAGTCAACATGGCAGCCCTAGGCTGCACACAGGCTCTGCAATGGCAGGCCTGAGACACATTTTACAAGCTGCTTCTGTGGGTGGCACAACCAGTGCTGCAAGCCCACCAGCAGCATTGGATTCACAAGCCCTGGGCACACTCAGTGCACTGTACTAGGGACTGACAAGTAAACCAATCATCCAATCATGGAGTCACTAATACATACTTCAATTTACAATAGGGAGCACTTGCACTGTGGCACTGAATAGCAGTGGCACAGTGCCCAAAGCATCTAAACCAGCAAAAACAGATCAATAACATTGGAGGCATCATCAAAAATGGAAGGGAGACCCACGCCAAGGATGCCAGGTCTAACACGTGTCCCCTCCAGCTGAAATGTGGGGAGAACTACCCTACCTCTAGGGAGTCCTCTTCACTAAGGCGGAAAAATCTGGACAGACCATCGGCATTGGCGTGTTCTGTACCAGGGCGGTGTTCCACCGTGAAGTCCATCCCCTGTAGGGAAATGGACCACCTCAACAGCTTTGGATTCTCACCCCTCATCTGCATCAACCATCTGAGGGGCCTGTGGTCTGTCTGAACCCGGAAGTGAGTCCCAAACAGGTATGGTCTCAGCTTCTTCAGTGCCCAGACCACAGCAAATGCCTCACGCTCAATAGCACTCCACCTCTGTTCCCGTGGAAGTAACCTCCTGCTAAGGAAGGCTACAGGTTGGTCTAGGCCCTCCTCATTCATCTGTGACAAAACAGCCCCCACACCATGCTCTGAAGCGTCTGTCTGAACGATAAACTCTTTGGAGAAGTTGGGGGCCAGGAGCACGGGCGCCGTGCACATGACTGTCTTCAAGGTGTCAAAAGCTTGTTGACAGGTGTCAGTCCAAATCACTCTCTTGGGCTGCTTCCTGGAAGTCAGCTTTGTCAAGGGTGCAACCATGCTGCCATACCCCTTGACAAATCTCCTGTAATACCCGGTGAGTCCTAGGAAGGCTCTCACCGCTGTCTGGGTCTTGGGGGCTCCCAAGCCAGAATGGTATCTATCTTGGGCTGTAGGGGCGCCACCTGGCCGCTCCCAACCTGGTGTCCCAAGTACACCACGGAACCCTGCCCGATCTGGCACTTACTCGCCTTGATCGTGAGGCCTGCCCTCCGCAGAGCCATCAACACTTCCCAGAGGTGGCGCAGATGTTCTTCCCAACTGGCGCTGAACACTGCGATGTCATCCAGGTAGGCGGCACTGAAGTCCTCCAGTCCAACCAACACCTGGTTGACCAACCTCTGAAAGGTGGCAGGGGCATTCTTCATCCCAAAGGGCATCACCCGGAATTGGTAGTGCCCATCTGGTGTGGAGAATGCTGACCTCTCCTTTGCCCCATCAGTCAAGGCGATCTGCCAGTACCCAGACGTTAAGTCAAACGTACTGAGGTACCGGGCAGCCCCTAACCGATCTATGAGCTCATCAGGTCTGGGGATGGGGTGTGCGTCAGTCCTGGTGACGGAATTGAGTCCCCGGTAGTCCACACAGAACCAGAGTTCGGGTGTGGCACCAGGCGCGGCAGCCTTTGGGACCAAGACCACTGGGCTGGCCCAAGGGCTGTGAGAGGACTCAATTACCCCCAATGCAAACATCTTGGAGACCTCCTCCTTGATGCAAGCTCTCACCCTGTCAGTCACCCTGTAAGCCTTGTGCTTGACAGGAAGACTGTCCCCAGTGTCCACATCATGGACGCACCAGTCAGTGACACTAGGAACCAGGGAGAACAGGTCAGGAAACTGCCCCAACAGTTGGCGACAGTCACCTTGCTGCTCAGGTGTCAGGGAGGTAGAGAGGTTCACACCCTCCACTGATCCATCTTGCTCTTGGGCTGACAGGAGGTCAGGAAGAGGCTCAGTCTCCTCCTCCATCCCAGCATCTGTAGCTAAGAGCATGCCCACTTGGGACCTCTCCAAGTGGTGCTTCAGGCGGTTGACGTGCAGGACCCGCAAGGGGTTCCTGGGGGACCGCATGTCCACCAAGTAGGTAACAGGACTCTTGCGCTCCACTACCTCTAAGGGTACGGTCCACTTATCCTGGAGCGCACAGGGCTCCACTGGGGCCATGACCCTCACTTTCTGACCAGGTTGAAGCTCAACCAGAGTGGCATTCTGGTCGTACCACCCCTTCATTTCCTCCTGGCTGGCTTCCAGATTTGCCTCAGCAAGTTGCCTGAAACGCCTAGTTTGGTTCCTGAAGGCCAGCATGTAGCTATATACATCCTGGGGAGGTTTCCTGGGAGATTGCTCCCAGCCTTCCTTGACCAAACTCAGAGGTCCTCTCACTGGGTGACCATACAGGAGCTCAAAGGGGCTGAACCCTAGAGACTTCTGTGGCACCTCACGGTATGCAAAAAGAAGGCATGGCAAGAGGACGTCCCATTTACGCCTCATGGGTTCTTCCAGACCCATAATCATGCCCTTCAGTGTCCGGTTGAATCTCTCAACTAACCCATTTCCTTGGGGGTGGTAAGGAGTGGTGAACTTGTAGGTTACACCGCACTCCTGCCACAGGGACTTCATATACTTGGATATAAAGTTAGTACCTCTGTCAGACACCACCTCTTGAGAGAACCCCACACGGGAGAAAATTCCCATCAGTGCCCGTCCCACCACGGGGGCTGGCACTGTCCTCAGAGGGATGGCTTCAGGGTACCGGGTGGCATGGTCCACCAAGACCAGGATGAACCTGTTGCCCATGGCTGTCTTGGGGTCCAGCGGCCCCACAATGTCAATACCCACCCGTTCAAAGAGGGTGCTGACTACAGGGAATGGCTGGAGAGGAGCCTTCTGCTTCCTCCCACTCTTTCCACTTGCCTGGCAAGTCTGACAGGTCCTGCAGTGAGTGGCGGCACTCCTGCGCATCTGGGGCCAAAAGAAATGGGTGACAAGCCTTTCAAAGGTCTTGTCCTGCCCCAGATGTCCTGCTAAAGGCACATCATGAGCCAAACCCAGTAGGAAGGCTCTGAAGCGCTGGGGTACCACCAGCACACGGGCTGACCCAGGCTCAGCAACCTTAGGCTCGCTATACAGGAGACCATTCTCCCAGTAGATCCAATGTGATCCAGACTGATCACCTGCTGCCTGGTCTGTGGCCTGTTGCCTCAGACCCACGAGAGAAGGGCACTTGTTCTGCTCCTCGCAGAACCCTTCCCTGGAGGGTCCTCCATCTTGCTGCCAATGGGTCAGCTCAGGCAGGTCCCCCAGTTCAGCTACTTGTTCCCCTGTAGGCTCCAGGGCATCCCCCTCAGGGTCTGCCTCCTCCGGGACCGTGGGAACTTCGGGGGCCGGTTTCCCGCGCCCCCTGCCTCTTCTCTCTCCGGCAGGCACCTGGGCCTCCCTCTCAGGCTCCAGGTCCTCTTGAACACCTCTGGCTGCCATGGACCGGGTGGTCACACACGCCCAATCAGGCAAGCCCTACATCTCCAAATGAGCACTCCGCTCTACCTTAGCCCAAGGGTAGCTCTCCAAATCGTTCCCTAACAAACAGTCAACAGGCATGGCTGGCCTCACAGCTACTTGAAGAGTACCAGAGACCCCCCACTCAAAGGGAACCTGAGCCACCTTGCAGTGGCTCTCTGTGTTGTCAGCGGCAACAACTGGATAGAATGCATCAGGGACCACCTGCTCTTTAAACACCAGGTGACACTTGACAGCTGTCACACTGGCTCCTGTGTCTCTCAGAGCCTCCACCCTTTGGCCATTGATGGTCACCCACTGCCTGTACTTCTTAGTGTTCTCAGGCAGTTGGGGTCCTAGGGACCATCTCAGAGTCTCCTAGAGAGACAAGGGACAATACTACGGGATCCCACCCACCTTGGGCACCCATCTCCTCCCCCAGGGCTACACTAGCCAACTGCCGGGGGACTGCACCAGGGGGTGCTGGCTTTCCAAACAAAGGGCAACAGGGATCATTGGCCTTGTGGCCTAGGGCACCACACTTGTAGCACACCAGGGGTCCCCTATGAACAGGTGGGTCTGTCGGGGCCCCGTGCTTATTCTCAGGGGGAGGCTGGGAACCTTTCCCTTGGTTCCCTTGGGGTTTACTTTGGGGCCCTCTCTGGAACTCCCTCTGTTTACCCTTGTGCCCCCCACTCTTCTGCTGGGGACCCTGCCCACCCTTGGCGGAGTCTCCCACGTGACCCTGGTGGACCCGGGTGCTCACCCAGCGGTCCGCCTCCTCAGCAAGCTGCCTAGGGTTAGTCAGCCTACTGTCAATCAGGTGCTGGCGTAGCTCAGGAAAACAATTACTGGACAAGTGCTCCCATGCAATCAAATCAAAGAGCGCCTGAAAATCATTTGCGTTGCTACCCTTTACCCAACCATCCAAGGCTCTGCAAAAAAAGGTCACATATTCAACCCAGGTACTGCCTTCAATCTTCTTACAGTTCCTGAACCTCCTCCTATAGAGTTCAGGAGTTAACCCATACCTGGTCATCAATGCATTCTTCATGTGGCTGTAGGAATTATATACTTCAGAGGGCAAGTCCAACAAAGTATCCCGCCCCTCACTAAGGAACCGACCCCACAACCCCGCTCCCCAATCCTTCTCAGGGACCCGGTGGGAAGTCATGGCTACCTCATAGGCCTTGAACCATTGCCCAATATCATCATTTTTAAAAACTCCTTAACCACATCCTTAGGAATATACACCCTAGCCTCAACAGGCACTGACGGTGTGCTGCCACCAGAGGGAGTAATCTCTAACTTCTTGGCTCTAAACTCCATCTCCCTCAAACTTTTTCATGCTCATGATCCATTCTTTTCTCTTCTAAGGCCAACTTTCTAGATTGCAATTCAAATTCCAACTGCCCCTTGTACTTGAGCTTGGTCAGCTCCATCTCATGTATCCTACTCTTTTCTCTGTCCTCCAGCTCTTCTGGGGACAGACCTTGGGCAGAAACACTGCTACCTATGGGGGAAGATGCTCTCCTCTCCCCTGGACCCACTGGCCCATCCAGCTGCTCATCTGCATTTTCAGCCCCCTCCTCATTCTCAGGGGTATTCCTTGCTTCAACCCAGGCCCTCAGCGCCTTTTGGAAATCATCCTTCTTGGTGATTCCGGTCATAGAAACTTTGAACTTCCTGCAGAAGTGCTTGAGCTGGTTAACGGTGTAGCATTCCAGTTTCTCCTCCTCCCAATCATTATCAACAGATACTATGGATGCTGCTGTATCCATGGTGATTAAACTTGGCAGTTTTTAGCAAAAATAGAAAGTCCCAAAAAGAATATTTACCAAAAGTATGTGGTTGCGTTATGGTCTGCACTCACTAGGTAGTGTTCACCAATCACTGTACATGAGTCACAAATGCAAGTCCAGAATCCTCACCGCTGACCACCAATGTTAGAACTGGGGGTCTCTAGTTGGCAGAGGTAGGTACCTTTGTCCAAATAGGGACCCTTGCTTCTAGTCAGGGTAAGGGGGTACACTCCTGAAATATCCCCTGCTCACCCCCTTGGTAGCTTGGCACGAGCAGACAGGCTTAGTTCAGAGGCAGTGTGTAAAGCATTTGTGAACACATACAGTAATCCAGTGACAACACTACAAATGGACACCACACAGGTTGTATTATAAAAATAAGTATCTTTTATATAGATTTACCACAAGACCATAAACGACAAAAATAATCCACAATACTGTACTTTAAAGATGGTATAATTAGCTTGAGTCTCTTTAAAAGAAAATGCGACACTTTGAGTTCAATGTACCTTAAGATGCGTAACGCAGGGCAACGAAAAGTGTTGCAGGGAAGGTGATGCGGTAGTCCCTTACACGCATGGACGGTGATGCGTTGAAGATCTGGTGCAAAAGAAACAAAGTGGCATTTTCTTGAGGTTGCGACAACAAAGAGGTGATGCGTGCACGCCCGACGGCCGTGCGGCGATTTCGATGAGTCTTTGGAGCCGCGTCAGGCCCTGCGACACGCTTCCCTGGCGATGCGACGGCGTCTGATGCGAGGTCGACGATCTTCTCCTGGGATGCGGGGCGCGCCTCGTGTTACGATGTGTCGGCGTCTGATGCGAGGTCGATGCTCTGCCCCGGGGATGCGACGGCATCTGATGCGACGGCGACACTCTTCTCCGGTGCTGCGAGGCGCTTCGAAGGATGCGGCGCGCTTCTTCGGGGATGCGCCGGCGTCTGATGCGACGTTGACACTCTTCTCCGGCGATGCGGGACTCAGCGGCTGCGGCAACACGCTTCTTCGTGTTGAGTCGCGCTTCCAGCTCCCAGAGACACGCAAGTGTGTCAGAAGGTCCAAATTCCCAGCAAGGGAATACAGGGGGAGCTGGTGGGTGAAGTCTGTTGTCCCTGAGACTTCAGCAGGAGGCAAGCTCTAAAATCAAGCCCTTGGAGATCCTTCACAAGTTGATGAAAGTACACAAAAGTTCCCTTCTCCTTTCTTTGGCAGTCAGGCAACTACTGCAGGCAGATCCCTCTAGCTTAGGGATAGTCTTCTCCTCAGTTTCTTCTTGGTTCCGCTCCTCAGCAAAGGTTTCTTCTTGTTTCCCAAAAGTGATCTAATTTCCTAGGGGTCTGGGTCCCCTTTTATACACCTTTTCTCTTTGTTCTCTGGAGGCAGAGAGGCCTTTGCCTAGTCCAAAACCAGTTCTGGTCAGTCCTGGAGCACTTTGTTTACAGGACTCCTTCTTTCCTTTCAGAATGTGGGGCAGAGTGCTCAGCCGCCCAGCAGGAGGTGGAGCCAGCATTGTGGAAGGCAGGCACAGCCCTATTCAGACCCAGGTGCAACTCCTCCCTCCACTCTGGATGCAGATCTCTCTATTCAGCCCTGTGCTGACTCACCCTGTCTCCTGTAGCCACCCCCAGCCCCTGTCACTCAAACTCCAGACAAGGAATACACAACCTAGCAGAGGCAGGCTTGGATAGTTAGGCAAGAAAATACCTACTTTCTAAAAGTGGTAATTTTCAAACACAGAATGTTAAAACCAACTTCACTAAAAGATGTATTTTATCATCCTGAGTGCAGGCATACTAAATTTGTTTTTCTACCATGTTCCCTGGGTCAGATAGGATTATAAGGTGTAATAATCAAACTGCCCATTCTGGCCTATGGGGAGCAGGTAGCCTTGCAATAGTGAAAAACGAAAATGGCTGTAATTCACTATTAGGACATGCTACACACACCAGGGCATGTCCTACCTTATACTTACAATGCACCCTGCCCTAGGGCCTACTTTAGGGGTGACCAACATGCAGTAAAGGGAAGGTTTAGGGCCTGGTAAGTGGGTGTACTCACCAAGTCGACATGGCAGCCCTAGGCTGCACACAGGCTCTGCAATGGCAGGCCTGAGACACATTTTACAAGCTGCTTCTGTGGGTGGCACAACCAGTGCTGCAAGCCCACCAGCAGCATTGGATTCACAAGCCCTGGGCACACTCAGTGCACTGTACTAGGGACTGACAAGTAAACCAATCATCCAATCATGGAGTCACTAATACATACTTCAATTTACAATAGGGAGCACTTGCACTGTGGCACTGAATAGCAGTGGCACAGTGCCCAAAGCATCTAAACCAGCAAAAACAGATCAATAACATTGGAGGCATCATCAAAAATGGAAGGGAGACCCACGCCAAGGATGCCAGGTCTAACACGTGTCCCCTCCAGCTGAAATGTGGGAGAACTACCCTACCTCTAGGGAGTCCTCTTCACTAAGGCGGAAAAATCTGGACAGACCATCGGCATTGGCGTGTTCTGTACCAGGGCGGTGTTCCACCGTGAAGTCCATCCCCTGTAGGAAATGGACCACCTCAACAGCTTTGGATTCTCACCCCTCATCTGCATCAACCATCTGAGGGGCCTGTGGTCTGTCTGAACCCGGAAGTGAGTCCCAAACAGGTATGGTCTCAGCTTCTTCAGTGCCCAGACCACAGCAAATGCCTCACGCTCAATAGCACTCCACCTCTGTTCCCGTGGAAGTAACCTCCTGCTAAGGAAGGCTACAAGTTGGTCTAGGCCCTCCTCATTCATCTGTGACAAAACAGCCCCCACACCATGCTCTGAAGCGTCTGTCTGAACGATAAACTCTTTGGAGAAGTTGGGGGCCAGGAGCACGGGCGCCGTGCACATGACTGTCTTCAAGGTGTCAAAAGCTTGTTGACAGGTGTCAGTCCAAATCACTCTCTTGGGCTGCTTCCTGGAAGTCAGCTTTGTCAAGGGTGCAACCATGCTGCCATACCCCTTGACAAATCTCCTGTAATACCCGGTGAGTCCTAGGAAGGCTCTCACCGCTGTCTGGGTCTTGGGGGCTCCCAAGCCAGAATGGTATCTATCTTGGGCTGTAGGGGCGCCACCTGGCCGCTCCCAACCTGGTGTCCCAAGTACACCACGGAACCCTGCCCGATCTGGCACTTACTCGCCTTGATCGTGAGGCCTGCCCTCCGCAGAGCCATCAACACTTCCCAGAGGTGGCGCAGATGTTCTTCCCAACTGGCGCTGAACACTGCGATGTCATCCAGGTAGGCGGCACTGAAGTCCTCCAGTCCAACCAACACCTGGTTGACCAACCTCTGAAAGGTGGCAGGGGCATTCTTCATCCCAAAGGGCATCACCCGGAATTGGTAGTGCCCATCTGTGCTCACCACCAAGTCGACATGGCAGCCCTAGGCTGCACACAGGCTCTGCAATGGCAGGCCTGAGACACATTTTACAAGCTGCTTCTGTGGGTGGCACAACCAGTGCTGCAAGCCCACCAGCAGCATTGGATTCACAAGCCCTGGGCACACTCAGTGCACTGTACTAGGGACTGACAAGTAAACCAATCATCCAATCATGGAGTCACTAATACATACATCAATTTACAATAGGGAGCACTTGCACTGTGGCACTGAATAGCAGTGACACAGTGCCCAAAGCATCTAAACCAGCAAAAACAGATCAATAACATTGGAGGCATCATCAAAAATGGAAGGGAGACCACACCAAGGATGCCAGGTCTAACAATGAGGAACTCACGTATTTAGAACTTAACAGAGACCCAACCATGGAAATCAATAACACTCTAGAACAGATTTTGAACAGGGCAAGAGATATGGAATGGATCAATGAGAAGACTAAACAATTTTTATTAACTGCATTTCCTAGACGTCCTATGTTGTACATGTTGCCCAAAATCCACAAAACCAGTTGGACCCTCCGTTTAAATCCGTTGTGTCCGGTTGTGGATCACTGTTTGAGCCACTGGGAAAGTATTTGGATCATTTTCTTCAACTGTTCGTTCAAACATGGAAATCTTACATACAAGATACGACTGAGTTTTTAATACGATTGGACAACTTGGCAATTCCCTATGATGACAGTTGGATTCTATGTACCATTGATGTCACGTCGCTGTACACTTCAATTCCGTTTAATGAAGGTATAGTGGCAGTGGAATGGCACTACTTTGCCAAGAAAACGTGAAACACAACAAAGTATTCTTGATGGAAATCTTGCAGTTTTGTCTAAGGCACAGCTACTTCAAATAGCAAAATGATTTTTATTAACAAATTAGAGGCACCTCTATGGGTTTTGGCGGTGCCCCAGTTTATGCCAATATTTTCATGGCCAAGTTCGAGCAAGAAAATATTTCGAGAAGAAGGAATGGTATGAACATCTAATCTTTTATTGTAGATTTATAGAGGACCTATTTTTAATTTGGAAAAGCTCAGTTGACAAGCTGAAAAAAACCATAATGGAACTCAACACCAGAAACTAAAGAATCAAATTTATGCATACCATCAGCAACACCAGTATAGCATTTATGGATGTGAGGATCGAGAAAAACCAACAAGGACTGGCCACCAGTATGTACATCAAACCTACGGACCGTAACAATGCTTTTGAGTTTTCCAGTTTACATCCACCACAATTACGCGAAAACGTACCGTATTCACAAATGATAAGGGCTAAGAGAATTTCATCTCAACCAGAAGCTTGTGAAGTAGACATTAACCACATAAAACTAAAATATTCACAACAAGGTTATCCATAGCCTGTAATAGAAAAAGCAGAAGAAAGGATTCGCCAGAAAAACAGACCTGAACTATTGACAAAAAATCTGAAATCAAACAAGGAGCAGGTAGTGTTTGTTTCTAAATTCTCAACCAAATCAAGGGCAATCAGGAAAATAATTCTACAAAGATGGGAACTTTTGCAAACGGAACCTGACTTTCGGAAAATTTTCAGTAACCGTCTGATTTTTGCCTATACCAGATCACAAAATCTCAAGGAATTTTTAAAGTCAAACACAAAACCAGATCTCAGCAAACAAGAGGGCATGTGTAAATGTCAGAATTGCATACATTGCAACAATGTAATAGTCAGCAAGAATATCACCCATCCACTGACAGGTAAAACAGTGACACTCAATCATTCTGCGGATTGCAACACCACCAATGTGATCTACTGCCTTAAATGCCCTTGTGGCCTTTTATACATAGGCAAAACAGAAAGGAAAGTTAAAATAAGGATTACAGAGCACAAAAGCACAATACAAAATGAGAATAAAAATTCCAATTTGGCATGAACATCACCACAATATTGCACAATTGCGGTTTTTAGTGCTGGAAACAGTACCGACCAAAGCAGGAGAAGATCCCAGTAAAACTTGCTACAACAAGAGACTTTTTGGATTAAAAAATTTAAAACGATGACACCGCAGGGTCTCAACGATAAAATAGACATGAGTTGTTTTCTGTAAGTACCATGCTGCCCCAGATGTATATTAGAAGTCAAATTTAGCTTTATCTAGTTTTTTACAAACCACTTCAAACATGACACTTAGATTACAATAAGGTATGTTTTATCACAACAAACACAGATGTATGCACACACACATGTTAATACCTGATTGTGTAATTCATTGCAATATCAGTTTGCCCCTCAACGTGGATTTTAAGTGCATTTCAAACACACATATGTAATGATTTTTGTGATAGTCAATCGTAAAGCAAGGATTGTCAGATATATTTGGTTAACCTCCTTGACATGACCGTTCAAATATGTGATGATAGAACTGGCTACTGTTGATGATTAGCATATTTAGCATCACATGACCCTGAGGGTAATGAACGTAAGTTTGTGGTTCATGGGAACAAAACCCCAAGTGAAGTCGCGCTAGTGCGGCATTAACCATCACAGTTAACGATGGGAGTACGTTCAAGATGGCTGCTGTTGACCTAAGACAGAAGGAGATGGTGCGTCGGGAGTCTGTAACTAATGTTTAGTTAAATAGTGGAAACACAGGCTTGGTTCGGTAAGGAGTCAAGAACGTGTCGGACGGATGGCGTTGGTGAAGAGGAGCCTTTAGGTAAAAAATAGTGGGCCACTTATGACATGGGTCATTTTACTAACACGGATTTAACACTATCGGCTACTAACGGCAATGGGGTCCACACACACGGTGGAAAACAGAAAGAAACGTCGGGATACGAGACAAGTCAAGGTAATGTGTTTTGATAAGATTGGAACACCTGTGAATGCTGCCAGTAAGATTGGTAGTTTAATTTGGGTTTTTCTGTTCACAGAGTGGGGCTTTGTTGTAAATACAACAGGCTGGTACTTTTGACGAGGAAAAGGTCTAGAACAGTAATAATTAGAAGTCTGATCGCGAAACAGGTTACGACGTGAGTATCGGGCCGTAACGATTTGCATGCTTGCATGCAAATGGCATTCAACATAGCAGTCAATGTAAGGGTGATGTTCACGTTTGATATAAAATTGGTCAACCGGTCCATCAGGTTCTCACAGTTGGTGAAGCTCACAATAATAATGGTATTGGCTCGGAGCACACAGCATGATTGGTCTGTCAAGTGGTTATGTGTAGGAGGATTCTTCATTGGACACTCATAGGCAATTTTGGATTAAGTATTTTTGTTTCAATATTTTGTGGGATTTGGTTTATTCATTTGTTTTTTAGTGGCCCCTGACAAAGGGATGTGAGGTCCCGAAATGCATAGGGCAGGAATACCAGTCGTCAAAAGAACTCACATCTGAATTGTTGGACAATGATCATTATGTTAACAAATAATGTTGTGCTAACAAGCATGGAGATGTATTTTTGTTAAATGTCATATCCACGATGTGTATCATGAATGCAATGTAAAGTTTTAACATCATAAAAATGATTATGTTGATAAAATAATCATAATACAAACATATTCAAAAGCATAGGAGTACTGGTATTATATGATAACATAATTGGTTGGTATAACCTAAAAGCAATCTTGTATGTTAAATGCAATTAAAGCAGTGCACACAGGCAGCTTCAAGCTCTATATTCCCTGAACTCTAATTCACTTGATGTTTTAACAGGGATACAGGCAGTTTCCTAGGCCTAGGTAGCACGCAATATACTGAGAAACAGTCAGGTATACGAAAAAACAAAAAATCATAAAACAGGAGTGCGCTACCAGATCAGTTGTTTGATGTAGAGAACTACCCCATGGGCGTTGGCAGGAGATTATGATGGACTTTGTTGGCCCATTAAAAGATGAAAAGCCACTCCTTATCTCTTAGTGGTAATAGATTTGTTTTCTAGGTGGCCTGAGGCCACGTGCGTTGGGAGAAATATTAACAGGAGCTGTCACTAGATTCCTTGAGGGTTTATTCAGACGAGACGGAGTCCCCAGAAGTATATTAACAGACAATGGGGTACCATTTTGTTGTAGAGAGTTTGAGGATTTCCCTAAAGAAATGGGAATGAAGCATGAGAAATGTGTCTTATATCACCCAGAATCAAATGGTATGGTGGAGAGATTCAATAGGACTCTCAACGAGGGATTTAAATTGGTGAAAAGTAGTGGATTGGATTGAAAGAAAGAATTGCAAAAACATTTGGTGTCCTACATGAACCACTGGAAAATCGCATTTTGAATTATTCAAAGTCAGAAAATCCAATTCTGAGTTCATTCCAGGGTGGATGGATTGGAGCAAAGGTTGGGTTAATGTGTCTGTTGAGGATTAATGGTGGAAGAGAGGGCAAATTAGAAAGGTGGGGAGGAAAACTGACTTCGATGCCAGACATGTTGTGAGAGATATGCAGGTTGTGGTTTGAGATTGGATAAAAGTTCGAGCTCTAGTTGGTGCAAGATTGTGTTCCAAGTTCACAGATCCTAGGAAAGTCCTAGTAAAGTCATCAAGTTATTTAGGAATGCAGGGAAAACGGAAGATGGAAGGATAGGGAATTTAAGTAGTTTTGTTTTATTAAATCTAGGAGTGCTGACATAGGTGTGAGTAAAAAAGTAATAAGATCTGCACCTGGTGTTGATGTCAATGAAGGAAACAACCCTGTTGAGGAATAATGGGTCAGACAAAAGAGAAAATGTAAAATCCCAGAGTGTTTCAAAGATTATGTAAGATCATAAATAAGTTAAGCAATGATTTGAATCTATTATCTGTTACGGTTGGTATTTATTTATTTATGTTTTGTTTTAAGCAGGGAAGATGTGTGATGATCTCTCTTTTATTACTTACCTGCTATTGTTGATATGTGATGATGAATGTGAAGCGTATTCCGCTATGCTCATGACCTTACAGAGTTCTGGTGTTTGAATGTTCTGTAAAGGCATGAGGCTGGCAGTTGGAGCTGGGAGGCGGCTTGGGCAAAAAGAAATACCTCTCTTACCTACATTTCTGTCTGTGTCTCAATGCCACAAACTTCACAAATGCCTTCCCTCTTTAGTTGATAGTTCCACTGACGATAGCCCTAGCTCCTTGGTATGCAGATGCGTAGGCAGATAGACAAAGCATCAGCATCTAAAGTCGCATTCCTAGGCCTTTAATGGAGTTGCAAGTCATATGTGAATAGTTCAGCTACCCGTTGCTAGCCTGAAAAATGAAGCTTAACTGTTATTATCTTTTCACCGAGATGTTGAGTTTGTTGTCAGTCCTCAATGTGAACTTGCTGCTGTAAAAGCAATCATTAAACCTCTTCATGAGTACCCAATTCAAGCACAAGGACACAAACATGCTATAACTGGCATAAGCCTTCGAAATGAGCTTCTTTCCTTCTCCCTAGTACAGCATCACTGAATCTGGCATTAATATGTATAAGGTAGGGCAGAATAAGCGCTTTTTGTTCAGGACCACAGGCAGTGGGCAGTCTTTTTGGTCAGAAATCCCAAAAACATGCTCATAGTCACTGGTTCAACTGAGTGAAAGGGAGTCTCATGCCTTATGAAATGGTTGTTCAGGTCTCCCATTGTTCTGTGTATTATTCTTTGCTTGGAGGGCACCCTTTTGCCAATTTGGTGAATATCCAGCTGAGCTTGGTGAGGCCTGTGATGGTATTGATAATAGTTTCAGTATTCCAGAAACAATTGCGAATTTTGTGGAGTGGTGGGGCATGGTCAGTAGCTGAGAATCATTCCTTTTACTGGATCCACTTCAGTACTTTCTTCTGAAACAATGTGAACAATGGACATTACACAGGAGAAGCACTGCTGGTACTTGTTGAGGCAGAACTTGAGGGCCTGCTCTCGCATTTGATTGAGGCCATTAGGCGCACTTGCTTGTGACCCAATAAATTATTTTCGAAGACAGTAATGTTGAGGTTCACTAAGACTTCAGGAGTGTTCATGTTGTTTTTTGGGGGACCACCACTATCAGTAAGATGCAGAAGCCGCAAAACCTCTTAGTGATCTCTGCACCCGTAGCATCCTCTAGTTGTCACTTTACATCCTACACACCTGCATGCGCAAGATCTCTGGAACTTTCCCTGAGGGGCGGATTGGCCTCCAGTAAGATGCTGTGCTTCATTCTTCAGACCTCTCTCAAATACCACCTAAAAGTAGAAAAGACTCAGGGCCAGACTGGCCGTAGTGGGCGCCGGGCGTTTCCCCGGAGGGCCGGAGCGGTCCTTCTTACTAGCACCCCCATGCCCCCCAGATCCCAGGGCAGGTCGAGCAGCAATCTGCCAGGGCTGGTTGCTGTTCCCATTCAATCAGGGAATCACTAAATTCAGCAGTCTTGGGTCAGATGTCAAATTCTCCCATATATGTTTTCTGGGAAACTGTATTTGGGAGGTGGGTCTGGGTCAACTTGGCCCACAGCAAAGTGACTGGATGCTTTGAGACTTTGGCAACTGACCTAGTGATGGGTGTGAGTGGCATGTTTAATACATAGACCGCCATCTTCTTCAACAGGACACCTCTTGTCATGATAGCTCTTCTTGTGGCTTCCACTAAGAATACACTTTGCCAGGTGACTTCCAGTACTGAAAAGTTAACATTTGCCACCTAGCACCTTCCTGCAGGACCTGGTACTAAATGTTTTGGGAGCAATGTGCCTTTGCAAATGAAACAGTCACTGATAATTTCCTATCTATGGAGGTATGCTCACTAGCAGGGAAGTGCCTTTCCAAGGAGGATGATGAGTTTGTTGAAAATGGTCAAGTAAGCCCCACAATACACTTTGATCTCTTTTCATTCCACAGAAATGAGCAAACAAGGCAAACAAGGGATAGCGTAGTCTGTTCTTGATAGACTCCTGCCATCTTCCTCAGTAGTATGATGCAGATTGTCTACTTCTTCGATCTTCCACTGCCACCCCAGGTATGAGCAGAATACCTTTTGCCTGTACAAAAGGGATCCAAGTTGGTGGAGAATATTGGTGGCCAGGTTCAAAATCATGGTAAGCAACAGGCTCAGGGTGGTTTCATCTGACGAAGACAGAGGTCCAGGCTGTCCCAACGTTTATCATCCTAGAGGTTTTTCTAACGGAAGATAGGTTAAGCATGTTACCTTCACATCCAACAACCATCTGGAATGATGAGACAATCTATAAACATTTTTTAATATTACTGGTGGAGACTGGTCGTCCTCGTTTGTGGCACAAAATCAAGGCCCGAAGGCCATAGGTCAGTGGTGAAGTTGAACAGGGACAGCTCCTCCACTAGGGTGGAGGAGTGTCGCCCCACTGCTTTCTCGCAGTGCAAGAAGCAGAAACATAAAATGGTAATAACTTCACGTTTTTTATGTTTAGTTACCGGCGGGTGGGCAGGTGAGCGGGGCTGCTCTGCGATCAGGGGAATAGTGGTGTGCTCACTCCTGAGGGTGCAATGACTGTTTGGTCGGCCCTCTGGGGCCACCCAAACCAGTCATGCGCACTCTACCCTTTCTCCATGCAGGCTGCAATGCAGCCTGCATCGAAAACATGGCCTCCCCGTAAGCCCCTGGCTGGGCGGCATCCCCACCAATCACAACGCTGCCATTGCAGCATTGTGATTGGCTTAGGGGAGGGGAGGGAGGCTGCCTGCTTCCTGTTCCTGCCAGAGGCAGGAGAACAGGAGCAGGACCCGAGAAGACGCGGGACCCGGCCGGCGGAAAGGTACGTTTTAATTTTTTTTTATTATTATGGGTTCCGGAGTAGCGTGCTACTTGCCGAAAAAGCGCTTTGACGCCTCGTCAGGGGTAGTAAGCGCTATATAAATGCAATTACAATACAATACAATTAAATTAACACCCCCTCCCTGCGCGACCCCCGCCACCCCACCCGCGAGCCATGCCGGCCGCGACTGAAGTTGAACCATAAAGGAAGGATTGCACAGGAACAAATGTAAGATCTTACAGTGACCCTCATCATATTCCTTTGGGAATATTATAACAATAACATAACATAACAAACATTAAACAAAAAATGCCCTCAACTGGCCTCATCTGCCACACATTATCAATACCACAGCAGCGTATCTGCCATGGATCTAGAGTTCTAAAGGATATGGGAAACAGTCATGAGGAAGCACCACAAAGAGAGTGTAGTGTAGCTCCTATTTCCCTAATAGGCTCTGCGCATTGGAATAATATCCCCTACAGGTTTGACATAGGACTAAGGTCAGTATGTCCCTATCGAGTATATTAAACTTAATTACTTGTGCCAGCTAGCTCAGAGGCCACTAGAAACTCCTTGACGACAAGAAGGAGTAGTTTCTGGCAGCCGCAAAACATGACAACTTTTGTTTCCCTTTAGAATCAGAACGAGTCCCAGAGTCGTGAAAACAATAGATAACTATTTCACTCAGCTCAATCGTGCATGCTTAGTTTTCCTTAAAGTTACACAGAAAGAATAGACGGGCGTTTCAATAAAAGGTTTATTGAACAGTCTTGTTTCTCGTGTAAGTAATATGTGCAGTTACGATCACAAGACAGTATGCAAGATAAATAATGTACAGCGTAAGCAGTAGAAATAAATAATACTGCAATAGCATTATCTTTTTAGCAGATATTCATTCACATAAATAACACAGACTAAAAAATGCGAGTACTCATACGATGCGTTTCTAAGCTAGTTCTACCCCAATGTGCCTAACCTAACCTAGGTGTAGGGAGAGGTATGAAGTAGGTGAAGTATTCCTTACTATGGTATACTAAGAGTATGTTAAGTCTAGTATGCCTAGTATGCCTAGTATGCCAAGAGTCCCTCTAGGTTCTAGTCAGCTCCATACCTTAAGAATGAGAGAGGTAGGAATCTCTTGCCAGACTCGAACTCCAACACCCCGCAAGGGAAGTCAGATCACTGGAAGCTGGACTCTCTGCGTGCAGGGATGACAGCGTCTTCTTAGTGCGTTAGACCGAGAAACGGGCTCCTCTGAAGTCGAGGTCTCCTCTAGTTTACAAGGGCTAGGGAAGGTATATTTAAACCTGAGAGGTACCTCACAATGTTAGCATTGACGTGAATCGGTCAGCGGAAGACGTCATGAATGAACCCCTAAGGTATAACGGTTCATGCATAATAGATGAGTCCTTGAAGAAATCAATAGTCCTGTGCTAGGGAAATTCCCGAAGCCTAAGGGTCTGTTCTTCAAGAACTCGTTGTGACGTTAGGGTGGACGGATGTCGGAGACCATGCCTGTATTTGGAGTGCATGGTTTAATGCCTAAATAAGGACTGGGATCTTATGCCTATATAAGGGCAGGGCGAATTGTGCCTATATAAGGACGATACAGGAAAGCCCGTGTATGGACACCCTAAGAGGAATACAACACCCACTCCACTTTCGTGTGTACGATAATACTAAAATGCTAAACATTTAAAATGCTAAACATTAAATGGAGTACCGCATATTTCTAAAATATTTCTTAAAACCATTTAAAAAGGCATTTAAAAACCCATTAGAATGCAAAAGGTACTGTACATTTGAAGCATTGCTTTTCATTTCAGGCATATATTTGAAAATAAAATGCAATTCGAATGAAATAAGCAGTAATATTTACATGTGACAAAAAAAATGATCGATAAGTTGTACAAAATCAAAGTCATTTCATGTCATGGAAATTAATGAACTTTTCTAGACTAACACGATGAAAAAAGTGTCTGAGGAAGTACCGCGAAGTCTGTACTATAAGGCTAGTTCTACTTTAAGCAGATTGAAGTGTCATTTTTGTTCGAAAAAAAATGGACACAGGTTCAATTTTGGGAAGAGTTCCAAGTTTTTGTAGTGTGAAGGCCAAATTGTTACGGCATCTCTGGAACACTGTGGGCCGAATCAGAGTCAGTTTACGGGTCTGGTGTAAACATGAGATCATCTATTTCTGTAGACAAAACATCGTCCACTGAAGTTGGTGTCAGTTGGAACACCTCGTGTAGTAGATTAATTGCACAGAGATGTGAAGCATCGCTTTCAGCATAGGTTGCCGCAGCAATGTTCGCGTCCGTTGTTACCTGTGTGCCTGTAGATCTTTCTCGTACCTCAGCAGCAGCCGGAAGCGTCTGTGAGATCTCAATGAATGCGGACATCAGGATAGGCAGCCTCTGAGGACAACACAGAGCATGGGCCGTTATCGGGACCAGCAGAGTATCGACATCCGTTGGCGTAGCTGATGGAAATGTTAGACAGGTGTCCAACACGCATTCTTCACCGCATAGCAGGCATCGTAGAACAGGTAAGATGCAATCTTGCCAGATTGGTCTGAATGACAGGAACCACGTGGTATTAAGTTCCCGTAGACGAGTCATGCCAAAGCTGTACTATTCGCTCACGGCACTTTCGTTCAAGGAGAGCTTTCTCCATTTCGCTCGGAGTGATGTCTGCGAATAGGCCGGCCATAGCGTAATAGCAGGAAGAGAAATAGAATTCCGGCAACAAGTGCTAGAATTAATGGTATGCCACCAAACACCGAATGTGCAAAGTTCGGGATGATTCCGAGTATTGCCTGGAAAGGTGCTAACAGACCGGTACAGATGCTCTTAAATACATGTACAATTCCTGTTGTATCAGACATGTTAAAGATACTTGTTATCATTTCTACGAAATGTATAGGGCAGTTTGTACGTATTAAAGTCTGTATCTCAGCCGAAGTCCTTGCTACTTGTAGATCATAGGTTTCTTTGGCCGAGGTCAAAGGCACTGTTTGCTGTAAAAGCATGGCTTTCATTCTGCTCAAAGTATCAAATCTTATAAAAGAGACGTTCAGCGAAGGCCATAGAGGCGACTCCCTGACTGTGTCTATTGGGGGAACAATACTTGCATACAGCAAGTGACCCTGGAGTTGACCGTTACTAGATATGGGATGCCTGGCAACATGCCGCAGCAACTCTGATCATTCAACATGAGGTAACTCCCATTCGAAAGTTGTCCAAACATTGGATTAATCACAGCAGCTGGTGTACCCTGCTGATGGCAAGACAAATTTGCCACAGAACCATTACAAGCCCCGTGTAAAGAAATGTCCTGACATATAAGTGAACCGCTCAGTGCACGTTTACAGTGTGTACCGCTCAAAAACACTTCACGATCCCCACTCCAACATCTATATGTATACGGTAAATCCCAAGATGTCTTAATGTATTCCTTACTCAACCTTTCATATTTGCCTGCTTGCATTTGTGTGAGGCAATACTGAAACTGAAAAGTAGTCACAGGTAATGTTATTTTGCCATGAATAAGCCATTCTGTAGCTGGTTTTTCTGCCACTGTGAATGGTAACTTTTCTAGTTTTTCAATGCTCAGCACTGTATACTTTGCTCCTCTTTGTGCCAGTTCGATCTGTTTATCAGTTAGATTGTATTCTGCAAACAGAGCCGATGTGTTGATGAAACGCCAAGGCACATAGCCCGCTCGCAAAGATTGCAGCATCCAGCTTAATAACACAATAGAACGTAATTGAGATTGGCCTTGTTGTAACATCGCCAAATCTTGTTCCAGTATGTCGATAGCAGAGGATACAATGCCATCCAATGAATATATTCTGGAGGACAAAGTTGTTAACCCATTGTCGACCACAGAGAGGGTTTTCTCTAAATTAATACGATCAAGTTCACGTATTCGTTCTGCAGCCTCCATCTGTGATACTTTCCATGCTTCATTATAGGCAGCATAAATGCCGGCTTATATGAAACGTTTTTGACGCGGTTTTCTTGGTCCAAGCAAGAATTCCCTAAGGTCTGCGTCTTCTTTAAGTAAGGATAAGTGCTGTTTCACATCCTGTAGTGTAGATTTCTGCAGCCAATCGAGGCATAATTTACCTACACTGTATGTTGTTACTACCCCCGGATGTTGTCTTTGGACGAATCTTGGGTCTGGCCTATGAATAGTAAAGCCCTGAGTTTTATTCAGGAATCTTTCCTGACAGTTGTTCGTGTCTGTGGGCCAGATCAACCATTTTTCCCAATTAGGATTAGATCTGTTGAGTTGTAGTATATTGTCAACTGTCACCACTGCCTGTGTATTATTATCAGTGGCAGGTGTTGGTACAGAAGGTGTGTTCATCTCTTTGATCTTGGCTAGTCCAAGACAAGATGTTTGTTGGACAGTTTCATTCAAAAACATTTTTGTTCAGGGATGATGCAGGCTCTAAATAAAGCTTCTATCCCTTGCACTTGCCAATCTTTAGTACCCCAGACAGTTTTTGTGTCTATTGTGTCTTTCCATAAGTTGAAACCCTGTCTAGACAGTTGGGCATTAAATAATGCAGAATAAATCTGTTTTGTATTTGTTAACATAATTTTCAGTCCTGTTTTGTTTACATTTTTGTAGTAAAACGTTTCTGGATCAGATGTATTGTAACCTGAAAAATATGTAAACTTGTTGGCAAATGTTTTTGAACTACCGTGTGGTGGTGTAGGACAATGCTCCCATTGGTTAAACATAAACACATTTCTAGGATATGCAGATTTATGCAAATAATGATGACCATAATGGTTATAGCAATACAGGTCTTCATAGTCTGTTGAACCCTCTAAATATTCATTTTTAGAAAATGCAGCAGATTTTTCTAAGTCAAACATTATGTCATTAACAGTTTCAAAGTCCCAATCATCAGAATAGGTACTGGACGAAATTAGATCACTTAGTGAAATTTTAAACAAATGTGGATTGTTCAATTGTTCCGTCGGGCCGAAGATATCAAAATCTGTTTTGTCCCACACTATACCATCCTGTATAGGAACAGCTGTGATGTTCACTTATGACAAGTCTCTTGCTTCACGATGGGAAGATTTATGAGGTCTCAAAAGTACGTTCACGTCTTTTCCTTCAGTGTTCACATGGATGTATCTGCCACTTATAAGCACGCTCACAGTTGTAACCAAAGCTAGCCAGAGCAGGAAAACAAAAAGTCCAGATGTAATCCAGAGTTCAATCCATGGTGAAACCAAATAAGTCTTTTTCAGAAAGTGAAGAAAGTCTTGTACTTGCTGCTTGAATTTCAATGATGCTGGCGTTGTTTCAGGTTCACTCGGATCTTCTGAGAACGTATCAAAGTTAATGAAATAGCCAGAAGCAGTTCTATCAATTGTTGGAATTGCATTAGGATTTGTAGAAATCACTGGAACCAGTTGATCACTTGCTACATTGGTGTAGACAGGTGTATTTGGACGAACTGTTACTTGATTTTCAAGAGGGATGAGTTCCATAGCATTGTTGCTTAGTCCTCCATCTGTTACAGCTGAATTCTCGATTGTTATCAGTCTTTCAGTCTGAACCTCTTGGATAGTAGTGAGAGGAGTGTGTCTGCTACTAGGTCGGAGTCCACGAGGCCTACTATCTAGTATTGGCCACATACTGTGGTTTGATGAGGTCGATGGACACAAATCGTTTCTCCTTTCTTCCAGCAAGGGGCAGCAGAAGTACTGTTCTTGTTCCTTGAACTGCTAGGACAGGTACTGGTTGTCTGTAAGAAGGTCCAAATTCCTTCTTGTCTGCAATTTTTTCTCTGACTAGATCCCCAACTTTTGGAATCCAGACAGGCCTTGCTGGGACCGCTGGTTTTTCCCCAGTGGTGGTTGGCTGTAGGGATACGTTGCTTTGTTTCGTTCTTAACTCATTCAGTTCCTGCAAAACAGCCAAACGATCTTTGATATCAAATTTTTTATTTTCCACCACTGTGCCTACGTGATCGAGATCTGGTACCCACATTCTTGTCCCAAATAGGACCTCATATGGAGTGACCCCCCCTAGAGAACTTCTTGGCAGATTATTCAACGAGCGTTGGACCCCATTGAGATGTTTGACCCACCCATCACCCAAACCTAATACCCTAGCTGTTATAGACTGCTTTATGTCCCGGTTTTTCCTTTCCACAACCGAATTTCCCTCAGGATGGAATGGAGAGGAGTACCGCAATGCAACGCCCAGACTGGCCATGGCTTCTTTGTAAGCCCGAGAGCTAAACGCAGGGCCCTGGTCAGAATGTAGCATGCCTATTGCGTATGTGCCGATAAAGACTCGCAAATCTTTTATAACAGTTCAAGCGTCAGCCGAGCGCTGAGGCCATATCCATAGGAACCTAGAGCGTGAATCCACTGCAACCATGATATATTTATAGTTACCGTCCCTTTGCAAGGGACCGCAGTGGTCCAGGTAAACACAAGCTAATGGTTTGTCTGAAATTAACAGGGGTGTCTGCGCAGGGCGTTTCACTGTGGAGACTTTCATCTGTTGGCATATATCACATTCTAAAACATAGTTCTTTGTTTGTTTTCTAATGCCAGGCCACCAATATCTTTGCTTGAGTAAAGATACTGTTGTAGAAACACCTGCATGGGCAGAAGCTATCCCTTCGTGTGCTGCTAGGATTAGTCCTAATCTACGTTCCTTGTTTGGAATTACCCTATCCCCCACTCCAGGGATTCGAGCAAAAGGAACGTTGTTCGCATCAATTACATAAGAGTACTTGAGTGGAAACTTTTTTGGTAATGCTGCACTGCTGCCTTTGCTTGAAGCATTGACAGCCAACATTATCTCACCGTCTATTTTTGTTTTTGAACGAGTGATCGCAGCTACGGAAGCCGTCTGAACAGCCCCCTTTGCGGCTTCGTCAGCCAATGAATTCCCTGCAACGTGAACGCCATCACGTTGATGACTAAGTGTGTGGATCACGTGAGCCTTTAGTAGTTCGTTTTTCAACTGAACTACTTGTTCCCAAAGCATTTTGTGCTTTATTGTGCCACCTTTCGCATCTTTGAAACCATTTTCAAGCCAGTTTTGTATATAGTCTTTATACGACTGAACACAGTAAAAGGAATCACACACTAATAGTGTGGGGAATTCTCGATCTGTACTTTCAAGTGCCAGTTTGAATGCTTGTAGTTCAGCTCGCTGAGCTGTACAATCCCCTAGAGATTGAGTTTTTGTGACCATAGGTCTGAAGATGCCATCTCGCATGCGACCTTTAACGATTGCACACGCTGCACTGTAAGCTTGCTTACTCCCTGTTGCGGGTTGTGCGGATCCGTCAGTGTAAATTATGAATTCGTACTGATCTAGAGGCAGAATTTTAGTAGGCAGAGGACATTCTTGTTCATATTGCAGGAATGCTTGTGTTTTTAAATCAGGATCAAAAACATATTCAACATCTGTTGCAGCAAGAGAATTAACCCATTGTATCCATCTTGGATGTAATGCTTTAGCATTTGGAATGCTTGCTTTTGTGACCGCTTCTAAAGCCGGTACTGGGGTTACGACAATAATGCGTTTCCCTTGGGCTAAGGCTCTTTCTTTTGCTACAGCGGTTTGAACTGCTGTTAGAATTTTTTCAGTTGAACTGAAGCGCATTTCCGCTTGTGTGTACAAATGAGATTTGTATGCGATTGGTATTTTTTCACCCTCATTGAAGGTTAAGTAGGTGAATCCGCATTGACCCGAAATTATTCGGATCACCAAATTGCGTTGACTTATGCGTGTTTGTAAGTGATTTGTTGCTAACATGTTAGCCTGGAGTGAACGCAAGATTTCTGTGTGTTCTTGTGTCCAATTCTTGATAGAAAAATCAGGTTTGATTAATGCGTAGAGAGGTTTAACCCTTTCTGCGTAATATAGAATGTATGTTCTTCCAAAGTTTAGGAAACCCAGGATGGATTGTAAGTTTTTTAGCGATTTTGGAGGTTGGAGCAGCGCACACTTTTCTAAAAAGTTAGCTGCCAAGCTCTTGCCTTCACTTGAAAGCTCATATCCTAGAAATAGGACATTGAGATGGGCAATTCCGGACTTCTTAAAGTTGAACTTGTAGCCCTCCGAGGCGAATCCCAGTATAATGGTGCTCACCCTGTTCAAGTGTTTGTCCAGGTCATCGTCTGTCAGATAGATGTCATCGACATAGGACAATGCCTCATGGTCATAAATTTGTAGTAACTCCGTTACCCTCGCTGAGAATAAACCTGGGCTGTTCTTGAACCCTTGTGGGAGTCGACAAAAGTGACGCTGGGTCCCCATTATGGAGAATGCTGTTAAGTACCTGCTTTCAGGTGCTATGTTTTGACAAAAGAAACCATTTGAGATGTCTAATGTTGTTTTGTATTTTTTACGCACAATGTTATTCATTAATGCTGTGCTATGTGCATTTTGCACTGCAAAAGTTTTAGAACAAGTGTTTAGGTGTCTGTAATCCAAAACTAGACGATATGTATTGTCTGGTTTGGAGACAGGAAACAAAGGATTGTTCATTGAGGAGGTGCATGTTTCAATCACCCCTTGGTATTCAAGTTGATCTAAGATCTCCCTGACCTGTTTTTTAGCTTCTTGCTTTATTGGATACTGCCTTTGTGCAGTTGGTTCATGTTTCAGATGTATTTTATGGTGAGGGGAGTCCTCATCCCATCCTACATGATTTTTATATAATGCTGGGGCCTGGGCTACTGCCCATTTCCTGGCATATGTGTATTTTAGGTGTATTGGAATATGGTTGGAGAAAGCAGGCATAATAATGTCCTCGCCGTGTGGGCACTCCCTGACAAATTGTGGTGGCCAGTCTTTTTCTGCTAGAAGTATGTCATAGCCCCTTGAAAGTTTTTCCCAAAAAGTGCTTTCACCTGTCTAGGTTTGTCTCCCTCCATCCGGAGTGTTATTTCATATAACTTTTGTGGAGTACTAACCCTGGTGTCTACAGTCTCAACTGTGATGTACTCATTCAAGTCCACTATCTCCAGAAGTTCCTTCAGGTTCTGGCGAACTATTGTGACTTCTGCTGCACTGTCCAGCATTGTCTGAGCCCATTCTCCGTTCTTGAGTTGTGTTCTCAGTATTCTCGGTATGTCTGATCTTCAGACCTGCTACTTTCTTTTTGGAGAATTGAGGTTTTGTTTTATTTTTTGGAGCGTGTTTTTCTTCTTTGGATTTCACGCGTTCTTCTCTATGTTCTGATCGTCCTCTTCTTTCCGAAGTCTGTGATGAGATCTGAAAGGGACGAGAGGAACGTGTATCAGTATCTTGATACCTGTCAGGTTTTCTCAAATTATCCCTATTCCTGAGGTTATACCTCCTTTCAGAGGGCTCCTTTTGAGGAGACCTACCCCGGGATTGAGAACGTTTCTCATTTGACTTTTGTTTAGTAGACTCCCACTTCTTTTTAGAAGATGTAGGAGTTGGTTTAATAGAGTCCTTCTCAGGACTTTTAGATAGTGTCGGCTTCACTGGTCTTCCACCCAAACTATCTCTGCCTAATTCTGCATATGATTGTTCAATTATTCTGGGTAGCTCAGTTTGATGTTCTGTAACATCGAATTCCTTAATCGTTGGCGGATCGCCACTGCTGCTGCCTCCCCTTTAATATTAGATAATATTATTGTTGAGACCTGGTCGAAATTTTTCAGTAATTTCATACCTAAATTTAGAGCAGGCTCTGCCCCATATTCATTTTGAATTTGTTTCAGGACATCAGGTATTACCGCAATTGACGGAATGCCATGTGTTTTAGTATAGATGGCAGCAAAGACTGAGCCCCAAGTGGTGCAGTCTTCCAGTTGTGGTGTGATCCCCATCGGTAAACTGATTGTTAGGATTCTGTGTTTCTCATACGGGCTAGTATTTGGAAATACTGCTTCGATTTGAGTAATTTTTTGAGCTATCCAGAATGGAATTTGCTCACGTTTTGTGGGCATTTTACCCATGACTGCGTATAAAGTCTGTGGTGTAATTTTTAGTGTATTCCCCTGTTGGGGAGTTTGAGTTGGAAGTGTCAATGGTTGCTGGACTGTGAAAGTCCGCATGACATATTGGACCAATTGTCTGTAGATTTTTATTAACTCTGTAAGTTGAATAAGTAATTCCCCATCTGACATTATATCTAGTTCAGGATGAGGTGTGTAGCCGGCTAGAATCGGCCATGTTGCTCCTGGTCTACCTAATGGACCGGGCCTGGTAATGTTTCTGTGATGTTTTAGGGCGCCTTTAAACAAGAGCTGATGCTCCTGGTATGTTAGTGGAATTTCAATATCCTCGAAAGGAATATATTCCTCTGGTGGATCATCTTCTTTGTAGAAGTGAAACATGTGTGTTACTGGATTGGATTCAGGAAATATTACCCATGAATAGAATACCTCTGTCTGAAAGGATTCGTGTGCCTCTATCACGAAAACTGCTCTACCGCCTCTTGGTGCTAGGCCATGTTTTATAAGTTTTAGAGTGATGGCTCTTCTTAAGTTTGGAGCGATGTCTATAACACCCTCCTCGGTTTCAATTAAACCTGTAATGTTAAAAACTGCTGCTTGGGCTGGATCAGCCGCAGCTTCACCGTTTCCGGTTTCAGTCATTTTGTTTTTTGAAAAATGTAGAACAAGTTTCAAGGAAACAAAGATAAGGTGCACAATATTTTGGAACACTGTATCCTTCAACGTTGAGCAAACCAAACAGCTAATATATAGGGTGTTCCCCTATGTAGCCGTGGTGGATACTTAACCCTGCCCACTCCAGACGTCTTTTGGAGTATATGGGTAGGGGTCTCTGAGAGAAAAAGCACGGCTGAGTTACTCAGTATCTAGCGTTAAATTACCGCCTTACCAAACGTTGGGCGCCATGTAGTGTAGCTCCTATTTCCCTAATAGGCTCTGCGCATTGGAATAATATCCCCTATAGGTTTGACATAGGACTAAGGTCAGTATGTCCCTATCGAGTATATTAAACTTAATTTCTTGTGCCAGCTAGCTCAGAGGCCACTAGAAACTCCTTGACGACAAGAAGGGAGTAGTTTCTGGCAGCCGCAAAACATGACAACTTTTGTTTCCCTTTAGAATCAGAACGAGTCCCAGAGTCGTGGAAACAATAGATAACTATTTCACTCAGCTCAATCGTGCATGCTTGGTTTTCCTTAAAGTTACACAGAAAGAATAGACGGGCGTTTCAATAAAAGGTTTATTGAACAGTCTTGTTTCTCGTGTAAGTAATATGTGCAGTTACGATCACAAGACAGTATGCAAGATAAATAATGTACAGCGTAAGCAGTAGAAATAAATAATACTGCGATAGCATTATCTTTTTAGCAGATATTCATTCACATAAATAACACGGACTAAAAAATGCGAGTACTCATACGATGCGTTTCTAAGCTAGTTCTACCCCAATGTGCCTAACCTAACCTAGGTGTAGGGAGAGGTATGAAGTAGGTGAAGTATTCCTTACTATGGTATACTAAAAGTATGTTAAGTCTAGTATGCCTAGTATGCCTAGTATGCCAAGAATCCCTCTAGGTTCTAGTCAGCTCCATACCTTAAGAATGAGAGAGGTAGGAATCTCTTGCCAGACTCGAACTCCAACACCCCGCAAGGGAAGTCAGATCACTGGAAGCTGGACTCTCTGCGTGCAGGGATGACAGCGTCTTCTTAGTGCGTCAGGCCGGGAAACGGGCTCCTCTGAAGTCGAGGTCTCCTCTAGTTTACAAGGGCTAGGGAAGGTATATTTATACCTGAGAGGTACCTCACAATGTTAGCATTGACGTGAATCGGTCAGCGGAAGACGTCATGAATGAACCCCTAAGGTATAACGGTTCATGCATAATAGATGAGTCCTTGAAGAAATCAATAGTCCTGTGCTAGGGAAATTCCCGAAGCCTAAGGGTCTGTTCTTCAAGAACTCGTTGTGACGTTAGGGTGGACGGATGTCGGAGACCATGCCTGTATTTGGAGTGCATGGTTTAATGCCTAAATAAGGACTGGGATTTTATGCCTATATAAAGGCAGGGCGAAGTGTACCTATATAAGGACATGATACAGGAAAGCCCGTGTATGGACACCCTAAGAGGAATACAACAAGAGAGTGTGCAGTCTGGGCCTTTCCGTCTGACATTAGGCGAAGAGATCACACGCTGGTTCAAGAGCAGGTAGATAACTCGAGATTCCAATACAAACCATAACAATTACAGTACATGCATTAAGAAAAGGCCTTCTGCTGCCCTTGTGAGCCGTACATTACCAGCACCCTATCTAATGATATGTCATGGATTTTGAGGAATAAAGTACACTGTAAACAGAAGACAGGTGGTAGTGCCACAATAACAGTATGCAGTCTGTGCTTCATCGTCTGATATCAGGCAAGGAGATCACATGCTTGTTCAAGACCTGGTGGAAACTTCAAAATACCATTTGAAACCTGGTCATCGACTGAGGTGATGAAAAGGGGTGCATTATGATGAAAGCCACACAAGGTGGCTCTCGCAATCACTCGCAAAATATTTTCATTCAACAAGTAATGAGTTAGTGATATCGCTAAATCAGAGCTATTCGATGCCTCACCAGATTTGGAAGTCATGGGAGTGGCTGTAACCAACACCAAATAGGACAGTTAGTTGGCTAGGTTTGTATTCCATGACTACCCTCTGCAAGTCAAGGGTGGCTGAGAACAGGTGTAACAAACTGAAAAAGACTAACGTTTGAATAAGAGTGGAATAGAAACCGTGGCCGTGGTCACAAATCGCAATACTATTTGAGACCTGCCTCCACAAGATTGAGGTATGATGGTTCACGAGTGACTGAATCACTCCTACCTATTTTCAACCATCAGATATTATTCTAACATGCTGGGTTTTCGTTCTTTTCGCCCAGGTTTTGTTCTGCTTACTAGTTACGTAGGAATGACGTCTCCAAAGGGCCATCACTGCACAACCCTGGTGCCACCCTTGATATCATGGAGCATGCTCTGCACGTGCCCAAGAGAACATAGCAGCACAGATCCTATAAGAAAGGAGTAAAACTCATTGATGCATGTAGAGCATACACCTGGAATGACAGTTGTGGCACTAGGGGCTAAGGGCCAGATGCATTAAAGGGTTTTGCCCATTCTGTGTCTATGGGAAAATGTGTTTATGCATATGGCCCTAAGTGAAAGGGTGTTCCTCACTCGCTCAGTCAGTCTAGATCAGATCAGTGTTTTGCTTGTCTTCCTTCCACCTTTCACTAATCGCACCAAATTTAGGGCCTGTACTCATCCCAACATTCACTGAATTCATTCCAATGCACATTCTTTTCTCTCCATATTTTATAAACTTGGTCATGCGGTTTAGTCGCCAAGAATGAACAATTCTGGTGTTTGTGTCTGATGGCCCCATTGAAGACAATTTAGGTGATCAACTTTTTGTATGCCACTCACAGACCCACTGTGAGACTCACACAACCACTCACAGACCCACTCAGACACTGACACACCCACTCACTCACCCACTCAAAGACTCACACACCCAGCCCCCCTCCTATAAAGCCACTCACACACCCACTCTTAAAGGTTACAGGCTACAGTTTTGGAAATAAAATTTAAAAACCATTGAAATTCACTAAAAAAACTAAAGTTACAGGGACGTTACAGTTAGGAAATAGAATTTTAAAAAATTCACTGAAAAACCCAAAGGTTACAGGCACGCTATAGTTAGGAAATAGACTTAAAAAACCTTAGAAATTCAATGAAAAAAACTAAGGTTACAGGGACATTATAGTTAGGCTCAGATTTCACTCGTACAAACCCATAGAAATTCAGCAGTTATAGTCATCTGAGCTAACTATAATTTACGCCACTGCAATGCACTGCTTATGACCCCAATATAGGCTCAGGTAGCGACCAAACCCTTCACCTATATTTCCCCTGCCATTACACTACATAACGGTTCTTTGGACCGACCTTTTACCGAGTTACGGTTCTGCTTACAGGACGTGGGGTTTTCCCTGAAAACTAGCCTCATTCATTATGCATGAGGATTCTTGGAAACTCAGCAGGACTACCATCTCCTGCATAATAACTATGTATAAGGGTCATTCCTTCCGTCATCCTAAGTCCGACATGACACACTAAGGTAGATCCCCTGAGGGTACCACTTTGGGTATATAAACACCATATCTTTGCTGAGGCAGGGAGAGGAGAAAAAGGACTGACACACTGACGCAAGACGCTGAGGTTCCTGCACGCTGGCACTCCAGCTCGCAGTGGTCTGACATCCCTCGCGGGGAGTCCATCTCAAGACCAAGACGGGGTCCCACAGTCTCTCACTTCGGGTAATGGGGTTGACTTTATCCTAGAGGGATTCTTGGCTCTACACCTACATACATGCTAGGTACACTCAGGTACATCCAGTTAGGGTTGCATCGTAGGAGTACGCATTATTACTGTCATGTATTTTTATACCTGTCTGTATTCTTTGTTTTAGCAATATGGTAGAGATCTACCATCCTTTTACTCTGTTGGTGCTTATAATCATTTATATCTGTTTCTGTCTTATGGATGTTTCAGCACACCTATTTTACACTAGAATGACGCTGGTTGAATAAATGCTTATTGAAAACGTCCCCACCGTTTATTCTGTGTATCTCTCTGAGACAAAGTGAGCACGAGTGACTGAGTGAAAAGTACTGTACTGTTTCCATGATCCCTGATGGGACAGAGTTGTCATGTTTGATAGTTGCCAAGAACTATTCTCTCCTTGGTAAGAGGGGTTTCTAGTGGCACTGTGAGCTATCTGGTATACAGGCTAACATACCCGGTGGGGGTGTCTAGAATCAGTCTGAACACCGATCCTACAGTCTTTGTTGTCTAAACGTGCAGATCCTATATAAGTCTATAGGAACTACATGACATGGCGCCGCCAACGTTGGTTTGGTACTTATTTAACGGTCAAATCTGAGTAGTTCAGTCGTACTATTCTCAGAGACCCCTACTCACATTTTTCCAGAGACGTCTGGAGTGGGAAGGAACTATCCGCCACAGCTGAGTAGGCATATCCTATGTATTGGCTATAGGTTTATCAAGCTTGAAGGACAAATAGTTCCTATTGTGCATAAAACCTTATCTCAGTTTCCTTGAAACTTTTTCCTTCTTCAAAATAATGGCTGACGAAGACGCACAACGTACTGCAGCAAGGGAGGAAGAACAAGAAGGTGAAATAAACATTACAGAAAATGTCAGAACTGTCCTTACTTTAAAACTAGCAGACTAAGGAGTTACAGCTAGGGGCGGGACAGTAACATTCGTGATTGAGGCACACGAACCATATAGAACAGAGGTATTCTATTCATGGGTTAAATTCCCAAAAGCAGATGCACGCACAAATACATTTCATTCTTACACTGAATTTGAAACACCAGATGAATACTGTCCGTATGAGGACATTGAAATTCCGCTCACCTACCAAGAGCGCATAAACTGGTTTAAAGGCGCCCTCCCACACACAAAAGAAAAAGTGAGACTCAGCCTGCTCGGAAGAGATGGAGCAACTTGGCCAGTCCTAGCGGCTTACACACCGCATCCAGACATTGACACAATGCCAGTAGCAGACTTACGTCCACTTCATAAAGAAATAATAAAACTTTACAGAAACCTGACACAGTTCGTGATGAGAACTCCTTGCCAGTCACACTACAGCCAGCAAGGGCTACACCAGCACGACAAATTCAGGGATCTACAACTAAAATAAATCCACAAACTCTACACGCAGTAATGGGTAAAATGCCCACTAGACATGAGAAAATGCCATTTTGGATAGCTCAGAAAATAACACAGTTAGAGGTAGTATTTCCACACACAAGCCCTCAAGAAAAACACAGAATGCTAACAATCTGCTTGCCAATGGGGATAGCTCCCCAGATAGAGGATTGTACATCTTGGGGTACAGTTTTCACTGCCATATATACTAGAACTCATGGTATCCCTTCATTAACAGTAATACCAGATGTATTAAGACAAATACAAAATGAGTATGGAGCAGAACCTGCTCTGAACTTTAGGATGAAATTGTTAGGAAATTTTGCCCATGTATCAGCTGTTATATTAGAAAACATAAAAGGGGAGGCAGCAGCAGTGGCAATACGCCAACGCCTGAGGAATTTCACTCTTTTACAGCAGGAACGTGAATTACCTAAAATTATCGAAGACACCTATGCTGAATTAGGTAGAAATAGTTTGGGAGCTAGAGCAACAAAACCTCAACTCTAGGGTGGTCCTGAAAAAGAGAACACCAAGCAAGCACCTGATTCTTCCAAGAAGAAATGGGATAATAATAAAAAACAAAAGAATAGAGAAAATAGGTCACAATCCAGGGGAGGGTCTCCTTAACAGGAGCCCTCCGAAAGGAGGTACAACCTTAGGAATCATGATAACATTAAAAAACCTGACAGGTATCAGGATACTGATACACGTTCCTCTCGTTCCTTTCAGGGTTCATCCAAAAACTCTGAGAGGGAAGGACGGTCAGAACACAGACAAGAAGAGCGTACAAAGTCCAAAGACACGCAACGCGCTTCAGACTATACTTCCAAAAAAAAAAGAGAAACCAAAATCAAGACCTCAATTTAAAAAGAAGAAAGTAGCAGGTCTTAAAGTTAGACATGCCCAGAATTCTGAGGACTCAACTTTTGAACGGGGAATGGGCTCTGACGATGCTAGACAGCGCAGCAGAAGTAACAATAGCTCGCCAGAACCTGATGGAATTTCTGGTGACAGCGGAGTTGAATGAACATATCACGGTGGAGACACCTGATACGAGGGTAAGTGTCCCGCATAAGTTACATGAAATAACACTCCAAATGGAGTGGGACAAACCCAGAAAAATTAAAGGTCTCTTTTGGGAGAACCTGACTTATGGATATGACATCCTTTTAGCCAAAAAAGATTGGCCGCCTGAAATAGTTATGGAGTGCCTAAAGGGAGAAACAGTAATTTTACCGGCTTTTCCTGACTTCGTTCCAGTATACTTAAAACATTCATACGCGCAGGAGTGGGCGGTAGCACTTGCTCCAGCATTATATCGCAACAATGTTGGGTGGGATGCTGAGTCACCTCACCATGAAATCCCAGTAAAAACTACTCCAACTCCACAGAGACACTACCCAATAAAACAAGTGAAAAAACAGGTCAGGGAGATCTTAGATCAACCTGAATACCATGGTGTAATTGAAACTTGCACCTCTTCAATGAATAATCCTTTGTTCCCCGTAATGAAACCTGATAATTCATACCATCTAGTTTTAGACTACAGACATCTGAACACATGCCCTAAAACATTTGCAGTACAGAATGCACACAGTGCCGCATTAATGAATAACATTGTGCAGAAAAAGTACAAAACGACATTAGATATCTCAAATGGATTTTTCTGCCATAATATAGCGCTTGAGTGCAGATATTTGACAGCATTCTCAGGGTCAATTTTGTTGACTCCTCCAAGGGTATAGGAATAGCCCATGGGTTGTTCTCCGCTAGGGTAACAGAGTTACTTCAGAATTTGGATGAAGAGGCATTGTCCTATGTAGATGATATTTATCTGACGGAAGATGATTTAAAGGATCACTTGACCAGGGTGAGCAACATAATTTTGGGGTTCGCCTCTGAGGGCTATAAATTCAACTTAAAAATCAAAAATAGCCCACCTCAATGTCCTATTTTTGGGATATGAGCTTTCAACTGAGGGGAAAAGCCTGGCAGCTAACTTTTTTAAAAAGTGTGCGCTGCTCCAACCTCCTAAATCATTGAAAAAATTATAATCCATATTGGGATTCTTACATTTTGGCAGGACATACATTTTAGATTATGCAGTAAAAGTAAAACCTCTCTACGACCTAATAAGACCTGATTTTTCAGTTAGACATTGAACACAGGAACACACAGATATCCTTCGTTCCATACAAGCTGACATGATAGCTTCAAAATACCTACACACACGTGTAAACACCACAAATTTGGTGATCCGTGTTATAGCGAGTCAATGAGGGTACACTTACCTAACCTTCAATGAAGGCGAAACAGTACCCATAGCATACAAATCACACTTGTACACAAACGCTGAAATGCGTTTTGCTTCTATAGAAAAAATTCTGACAGCAGTACAGGCTGCTGTGGTGAGAGAAAGAGCACTGGCTCAGAGGAAACGAATAATTGCTGTTACTCCAGTACCGGCCTTAGAAGCTGTTACAAAAGCAAGCGTTCTGAATGCTAAAGCTTTACATCCAAGATGGATACAATGGGCTAATTCTCTCACTGCGACAGATGTAGATTAAATATTTGACTCTACACTTAAGACGCAAGCATTTCTGCAACATGAAGAAGAATATCCTCCCCCAAATGAAATAATGCCTCTAGATCAGTATGAATATATTATTTACACTGACGGATCTGCTCAGCCGGCCATAGGAAGTAAACAGCAATACAGCGCCGCATGTGCGATTGTGAAGGGTCGTATGCAGGAAGACAAGTTCCATCCTAGCAGTACGAAGACACGGTCTCTAGGAGACTGCACAGTGCAGCTGGCAGAATTAAAAGCACTGTTACTGGCACTAATAAATACGGATCGAGAATTCCCCACACTGATTGTGTGCGATTCTTTTTACTGTGTCCAGTCATACAATGAATATCTTCACTACTAGGGTCAAAATGGGTTTAAAGACTCAAAAGGTGGCACAATTAAGCATAAATTGCTATGGGAACAGGTAGCCGAGTTGAAAAACGAACTACCAAGAGCTTACGTGATACACACGCTGAGACATCAATGTGATGGCGTTCACGTTGATGGGAATTCATTAGCTGATGAAGCCGCAAAAGGGGCAGTACGAACTGCTGCCATAGCTGCAATCACTCGTTCTAGTACGAGACTAGACGGACAGATAATGGTAGCTGTCATTGCTTCACGCAAAAACAGCACAGCCTTACCGAAAGGCAAGTTAGATGCAAATAACATCCCGTATGCTCAAATTCCAGGAGTGGGGGATAGAGTAATACCAAACATGGATCGCAGATTAGGCTTAATACTAGCTGCACATGAGGGTCTGGATTCTGCACATGCAGGAGTTACCGCAATGGTTTCTTTACTGAAACAACGCTATTGGTGGCCAGGACTAACTAAACAGAAGAAGAATTATGTCTTAAAGTGCGACATCCGTCAGCAGATGAAGGGTTCCATTGTGGCACGTCCAGCGCAGACACCGTTACTAATATCGGACAGACCACTTGCTTGTTTCTATTTGGACCACTGCGGCCCCCTACAATCAGATGGGGCTTACAAGTATATCTTGGTCGCAGTGGATTCATGCTCTAGATTCCTGTGGGTTTGGCCTCAGTGCTCATCTGATGCTCGAACTGTTATAAAAGATTTGCAAGTCTTCATAAGGACATACGCAGTTGGCACATTACATTCTGACCACGGCCCCGCGTTTAGCTCTAGGGCTTACAAGGAAGCCATGGGAAGTTTGGGTGTTGCACTGCGGTACTCCTCTCCGTACCAACCCGAGGGAAATTCGGTCGTGGAGAGGAAAAACCAGGACTTAAAGCAATCTTTAACAGCAAGGGTATTAGATTCGGGTGGTAGTTCGGTCAATTACCTATATGGGGTCAGGAAAGCCCTAAACAATATGCCAAGAAGTTCCCTAGGAGGTGTCACTCCTCACGAAGTCCTATTTGGGACGAGAATGTAGGTACCTGATCTAGATTATGAAAGCACAGTTGCGGATGAAAAACCATTTGGCATCAATAAACGATTGGCTGTTTTACAGGATCTCAATGAATTCCAGGCACTACAAAGCAACTTGCAAGTAAAACGCACCGCCACTGGGGAAGTCAAATCAGTCACAGCAAGACCTGCCTGGATCACTAAAGTCGGGGATCTGGTCAGAGAGAAGATTGTGAACAAGAAAGAATTTGGGCCATCATATAGAAAGCCTGTACTTGTCCTGGCTGTTGAAGAAACAAGAACAGTACTTCTTCCGCCTCTTGCCCGCAAAAAAAAAGAGATTTGTCTCCATCGATCTGATCAAACCACACTATGTGGCCGATACTGAATAGTAGGCCTCGTGGGCTCCTGGGTAGCCGACGCTCTCCTCTTGCTACCATACAGGAAGTTCAGACAGAAAGACTCATAACATTTGAAGAGTCACCAATACCAAGCAACGGACATTCCACTAATGAAATGGAACTCGTTCCTGTAGAAACAGAACATCAAAACACAAATGAAAGACAAATATCAATTCGGCCTACCACCAATATCTACATAAACATGCCTCTACAAGAGACGTCTGCCAGTTCAACTAAACCTGCTGAGCTAGCAAAAATAAATCGAACTGCATCTGGCTACTTCATTGATTTTCATACCTTCTCTCTTGATCCCAGTGAACCTGAGACAACGCCAGCTCCAGTTTCCCGTAAGCAACAACTTCATGATTTTTACATTTTTCTGAAAAAGACTTACCTGGTCTCATCATGGCTACAACTCTGGATGATAACTGGAATACTGTTTTTTCTATTCTGGATTGGCCTAGTGACTGTCTTTTGCTTACTCATGAATGGTAACTATCTCCCAGAACGCTCTGCAGTATCAAATGTGAACTTGGTCCTGAACCCTCATACGCCATCTCATTGTGAACAAAGAGACCTGTCCTACGTGAACATTACAGCTGTTCCAATTCCTGATGGTATAGTTTGGGACAGAGTTTCATATGATATTTTTGGTGCTACAGAACTTTTGAAAATACATCATGTATTCAAAATTTCTTTAAATGATATCATTACCTCCAGTACATTTTCTGACGATTGGGATTTTGAAACTGTAAATAATATGTTGTCTGATTTAGAACAATCTGCTGCATTTTCAAAAATTGAAATGTTAGTGGACACAACTGATTACAACACAATGTACTGTTACCAACATTATGGTCATCACTTTTGACATAAATCCAGTATCCCATGAAATGCTTTTACATACCACCAATGGGAACATTGCCCAACACCTCCGAAAAGTAGTTCAAGAACGTTTGCACAGAAATGTTCTTATTTTTCAGGGTTTAACACTTCTGACCCTACCTCATACTACTATAGGTTGCACCTACAACTGCACAGAAAAATATGCTAACACCAAACAGATTTACTCTGCATCCTTTATTTCCCAACTGTCAGAACAGGGTTTCGACTTATGGAAGGACACTATAGACATAAAATCAGTCTGGGGTTCAAAGGAATGGCAAGTTCAGGGAACAGAAGCACTGTTTCGAGCGTGCCTCATTCCACAGCAGATAATATTTCTGAATGACACTGCGCAACAGACTTCATGTCTTGGAATAGCCAAGAACAAAGACTTGAACACACCTCGGATTCCCTCACCATCACACTTTGAGTGGTGGCAAAACTTTACAACACTTGGTGGGGATACAGTAGATGACAGCATACATTTCAATTCATCAGACCACAGTTGGAAGGGATGGCTAGTTTGGCCTACAGACACAAATAGATGTCAGACAAGATTCAGAGGTACCACCGAAGGGTTTAGTATCCATAGGCCGGACCAACGCTATGTACAACGAGAACATCCGGGGGTGGTGACTTCATATAGTGTTGGGAAGTTATGCCTCGATTGGCTAAAAACCTTGATACCGTCCCAGGTGAAACAACACTTATCCTTACTATCAGAAGACATGGACCTAAGGGACTTTTTATTGGGCCCCCAAAAGCCATGTCAGAAACGTTTCTTATACACTGTTTATAATGAAATCTGGAAGATCTCTCAACAAAAAGCCGCGGAGAGACTCCGTGAAATTGATAGAATTAACCTAGAAAAAGCGTTAGCTGTAGTTGATAATGGTATGACTACATTAACATCCAGGATTTATTCACTGGGCAACATTGTATCTTCTGCTATAGATATACTAGAACAGGATTTGTTCCTACTACAGCACGGACAGTTTCAATTACATTCTATTATGTTGTTAAACTGGACGCTACAATCATTGTGTTCTGGTTATATGCCTTGGCGATTTATCAACAGTACGTCCCTATTCTCTGCATACAATCTAACTAAGAAGCAGATAATTATGGCACAAAGGGGAGCAAAATATACAATTCTGCGTATTGAAATACTGGACCAGTTACCTTTCACTGTGGCAGAGTCACCATCCACAAAATGGTTAATCCAAGGCCATTAAACATTACCGGTCACAACTTTCCAGTTTCAGTATTGCCTAGGACAACAACAGGCAGGCAGACATGAAGCGATGGGTGAGGAATTCATTATGGAATCTTGGGAATTGCCGTATAGATTTCAATGCAGGAGTGGGGACATGGAAGTGTTTCTAAGCGGTACAAACTGCGAAAACTCTTTAAGCGGATCTCTCATCTGCCAAGATATCATGCTTCACGGGGCCTGTAATGGTTCAGTTGCAAACCTATCCTGTCATGTGAAAGGTTCCCCGGCTGCCGTGATTAACCCGGTGTTCAAGTTGCTTTCTAATGGAAGTTACTTGATGATGTAAGATCAAGGTTGTGTGATGCTTCCCGGCATCGCATATCTTGTCACTGTAAACTCCAGTGATACTTGTTGAATGCAAGTATTGTTTCCACCGACCCAGACAGTCAGGGAGGCGCGTTATGGCCTTCATTAAATGTTTCCTTTATACGGTTTGATACTCTGAGCCGAATGAAAGCCATGCTTTTACAGAAAACCGTGCCCTTAACCTCCGCCCGAGAGACTTTTGATCTTCAGGTCGCAAGGTCCTCAGCTGAGATACATGCACTTGTACGAACAAACTGCCCTTTCCATTTCACGGAAATGGTACAACGAATTTTTAACATGTCTGATACGACGGGTATATTACATCTATTTAAGACCATAGGTTCTGGACTGTTAAGCGCCTTTCAGACAGTCTTCGAAGTAATTCCAAACTTCATACACTCCGTATTCGGAAGCATTTTTGGAGGACTTCTGCTGATCCTGTTACTAATAGCAGGAATCCTGATTGTAATTTATCTGCTACGCAATGGATGTCCCAGTCACCAAGGAGATGGAAAAAACGCTCCTGGAGCGCCAATACCGTGATCACATGGTACTCCATCTGGGCACACCTAGCCTTTGCGAACTGAGCGAGTCTTGGTTCCTGTCATTTAGACCAGTCTGGATCGGCTGTGTTCTGCCTGTCCTCCGATGCCTGTTCTGTGGACAAGAATGCGTGTTGGATCTCTATCTAACACTTCCATCGGTTGCGCCACCGGACGTGGAGGCTTTACTGGACCCGATAATGGCCCATGTACTGCTGTGTCCTCAGCGTATTTCCATGTTGATGTCTGCATTCTCAGAGCCACTACAGGATGCTTCACCTCCTCTTGGAACGGATACCGGCTCCTCTACAAACACTCAGGCCTTGGATGTCATACAGGCTTCCCCAGCATCTGCTGTGGGCAATACAGAAGATCATCTGTGCTCGATTGACCTGATCTGTGAGGTATTGAAGGGACCGTCGTCTGCGATGGCAAGCAACAGTGATGTTGCGTCTCCCAGCCAGGACACATAAACATTTGGCTGATCGTGTGCTGGGAAAAATGTGGCCTTCTTCAAAACAACCACAATTTGGAATTTGAAACAACTAACACTATTCTTTTTACTGAACGGCATGGCTTTCAGACACTCATAGTTGTTTGAACTATATATACGAACGTATTTTAGTAAGACTTCTATCGCTTAAAATACAATTTTAGCATTTTAGCATTTTTTTATGCCTTATTTTTATGGACTAATTATTTGTTTGCGAACAAATGCCTAGAAGTACATTAAAATGTTAGTATGTCGTCGAGTCGGATGAGGAGTGGGTGTTATGTTTCATATAGGAACCCCAATAAAGGCTCAAGTAGCAACCAAACCTTTCACCTATATTTCCCCTACCATTACACTACATAACGGTTCATGGGACCGACCTTTTACCTAGTTACGGTACTGCTTACAGGACGTGGGGTTTTCACTGAAAACTAGCCTCATTCATTATGTATAATTATTCTTGGAATCTCAGCAGGACTACCATCTCCTGCATAATAACTATGTATAAGGGTCATTCCTTCCGTCATCCTCAGTCCGACATGACACAGCAAGGGAGCTCCCCTGAGGGTACCACTTTGGGTATATAAACACCATATCTTTGCTGAGGCAGGGAGAGGAGAAAAAGGACTTCCCTGCTGACACACTGACGCAAGACGCTGAGGTTCCTGCACGCAGACACTCCAGCTCGCAGTCGTCTAACATCCCTCGCGGGGTGTCCATCTCGAGACCAAGACAGAGTCCCACAGTCTATCACTTCAGGTAATGGGGTTGACTTTATCCTAGAGTGATTCTTGGCTCTACACCTACATACATGCTAGGTACACTTATGTACATCTAGTTAGGGTCGCATCGTAGGAGTACGCATTATTACTGTCATGTATTTTTATACCTGTCTGTATTCATCGTTTTAGCACTATGGTAGAGATCTACCATCCTTTTACTCTGTTGGTGCTTATAATCATTTATATCTGTTTCTGTCTTATGGTTGTTTCAGCACACCTATTTTACACTCGAATGACGCTGGTTCAATAAATGCTTATTGAAAACGTTCCCACCATTTATTTTGTGTATCTCTCTGAGACAAAGTGAGCATGAGTAACTAGGAGAAAAGTACTGTACTGTTTCCACGATCCCTGATGGGACAGAGTTGTCATGTTCGATAGTTGCCAAGAACTATTCTCTCCTTGGTAAGAGGGGTTTCTAGTGGCACTGTGAGCTAGCTGGTATACAGGCTAACATACCCAGTGGGGGTGTCAAGAATCAGTCTGAACACCGATCCTACAGTCTGTTGTCTAAACACACAGATCCTACATAGGTTTATAGGAACTACACGACAACCTCACATATTACATCACTCATGACATGGTGAGTGACATCACTGATGACATCTCAAATGACATCAGTGATGATATCATCCACAGAACCACTTCCACGCGCACTAACAGTCCCATTCAATCTCTCATACACCCACTCACACATGCACACAACCACTCACATCCCCATTCATAGACCCATACAACTACTGACACACCCATTCATACACCCACTCACACAACCACTTACTCATTCATACTACCACTCAGATTCATACAGCCACTCACACACCCACCAAACCACTCACACACCCAGTCAGAGACCCATACACCACTCTCACAGCCACTCACACACCCATACAATCACTTACATACCAACTCACATGCCCACACAGCCACTCACACTGCCCCTCACTCACTTATACAGCTACAAACAGAGCTACTCACTCACCCGTACAGTCACTTACACATCCATTCACTCATCCACAAAACCACTTTCATACCCATTCACACATCGATAAAGGTACTCATGTGCCCACTCACTCACTTATACAGCCACTCACACAGATGCCTACTGTGCAAAATCGCTACTCACATACCCATAGACCCACTAAAACAGCCAGTCACTTACCTATATATCCACATGCACACCCAGTCACGTACCCATAGAGCCATTCACACAGCCACTTAGTCACACATACAGCCACTCACACAAACACTCCTCCACCCATAGAAGCACTCACACAGTCACTCAGTCACCAATATTGCCACTTACACACACACTCACCCACCCATACAGCCACTCACACAGTCACTCATCCAGCCATACAACCAGTCACACACCCACTCACTCACCACTACAGCCACTCACACACCCACTAACTCATCTATACAGCTACTCACACACCCACATATTTACTCATACAGCCACTCACACACTGAGACACCCACTACCACACTGACACAGTCACATTGCCACTCACATCACATATATTTGAAACAGTATCACTCATTAGTAGTAGAAAAGGAATAGTAATGTAACTTATGAAATAGCTTAGTATAGTTCTTTAACTCTCCGAAATATTTACGAAACACTTAGACTTAGGATGATGTCATTGGAGATGTCATCAGTGATGCCACTGACCATTTCATGAGTGATGAAAAATGTGAGGTAATAAGCAGTGCATTTCGGGGAGTAAGTTATAGTTAGCTCAGATAACTATAACTGCTGAATTTCTATGGTTTTGTACGAGTGGAATCCGAGCCTTACTATAACGTCACTGTAACCGTTGGTTTTTTCAGTGAATTTCTTAGGTTTTATTAAGTCTATTTCCTAACTATAACGACCCTGTAACCTTTGTTTTTTTAGTGAATATATATATATATATATATATATATATATATATATATATATATATATCCACACGAAAACTGCTCACACAGTGAAGGCGCCACACACAACGTAGATTTCACTGTCTTTATTTGGCAGGCAGTAGCAAAACAGGAAATGCTTTCCCAAGCGAAAATCTTAAAGCATATTGTCTTTGAGCCATGTTGCCATACGCGTTTTTGGAAGTATTTTCCCTTGATCACTGGCTGGCCTCTGGGGAAAGGAACAGCTGCAAAAATTCACCTCATTTATTTATAGTCCCGCCCTTGAGGGAGGATCGGCATCCAATGCACGTTGGTTAATGTAGTTTATAGGTAAGTATTGTCCATAGTGGTTGCTGCTGTTGCTTAAGCTTTCACAAAATTATTAAAAAACCATTGGGTCGCTCGTTCTATGCAAAATCCGCTTTACTGCTAAACTTCAGCCTCACCAAATCAGTCACGTCGTTCCTTGCGGTGCTCTGTGATCAAGGCAACCGGACCTGCACTTGCAGTGGGGCGTCTTCGTGACCGGAGCGGGCCACTTACAAATCCACACGAAAACTGCTCACACAGTGAAGGCGCCACACACAACGTAGATTTCACTGTCTTTATTTGGCAGGCAGCAGCAAAACAGGAAATGCTTTCCCAAGCGAAAATCTTAAAGCATATTGTCTTTGAGCCATGTTGCCATACGCGTTTCTGGAAGTATTTTCCCTTGATCACTGGCTGGCCTCTGGGGAAAGGAACAGCTGCAAAAATTCACCTCATTTATTTATAGTCCCGCCCTTGAGGGAGGATCGGCATCCAATGCACGTTGGTTAATGTAGTTTATAGGTAAGTATTGTCCATAGTGGTTGCTGCTGTTGCTTAAGCTTTCACAAAATTATTAAAAAACCATTGGGTCGCTCGTTCTATGCAAAATCCGCTTTACTGCTAAACTTCACCTCACCAAATCAGTCACGTCGTTCCTTGCGGTGCTCTGTGATCAAGGCAACCGGACCTGCACTTGCAGTGGGGCGTCTTTGTGACCGGAGCGGGCCACTTACAAATCCACACGAAAACTGCTCACACAGTGAAGGCGCCACACACAACGTAGATTTCACTGTCTTTATTTGGCAGGCAGCAGCAAAACAGGAAATGCTTTCCCAAGCGAAAATCTTAAAGCATATTGTCTTTGAGCCATGTTGCCATACGCGTTTCTGGAAGTATTTTCCCTTGATCACTGGCTGGCCTCTGGGGAAAGGAACAGCTGCAAAAATTCACCTCATTTATTTATAGTCCCGACCTTGAGGGAGGATCGGCATCCAATGCACGTTGGTTAATGTAGTTTATAGGTAAGTATTGTCCATAGTGGTTGCTGCTGTTGCTTAAGCTTTCACAAAATTATTAAAAACCATTGGGTCGCTCGTTCTATGCAAAATCCGCTTTATTGCTAAACTTCAGCCTCACCAAATCAGTCACGTCGTTCCTTGCGGTGCTCTGTGATCAAGGCAACCGGACCTGCACTTGCAGTGGGGCGTCTTCGTGACCGGAGCGGGCCACTTACAAATCCACACGAAAACTGCTCACACAGTGAAGGCGCCACACACAACGTAGATTTCACTGTCTTTATTTGGCAGGCAGCAGCAAAACAGGAAATGCTTTCCCAGCGAAAATCTTAAAGCATATTGTCTTTGAGCCATGTTGCCATACGCGCTTTCTGGAAGTATTTTCCCTTGATCACTGGCTGGCCTCTGGGGAAAGGAACAGCTGCAAAATTCACCTCATTTATTTATAGTCCCGCCTTGAGGGAGGATCGGCATCCAATGCACGTTGGTTAATGTAGTTTATAGGTAAGTATTGTCCATAGTGGTTGCTGCTGTTGCTTAAGCTTTCACAAAATTATTAAAAACCATTGGGTCGCTCGTTCTATGCAAAATCCGCTTTACTGCTAAACTTCAGCCTCGCCAAATCAGTCACGTCGTTCCTTGCGGTGCTCTGTGATCAAGGCAACCGGACCTGCACTTGCAGTGGGCGTCTTCGTGACCGGAGCGGGCCACTTACAAATCCACACGAAAACTGCTCACACAGTGAAGGCGCCACACACAACGTAGATTTCACTGTCTTTATTTGGCAGGCAGCAGCAAAACAGGAAATGCTTTCCAAGCGAAAATCTTAAAGCATATTGTCTTTGAGCCATGTTGCCATACGCGTTTCTGGAAGTATTTTCCCTTGATCACTGGCTGGCCTCTGGGAAAGGAACAGCTGCAAAAATTCACCTCATTTATTTATAGTCCCGCCTTGAGGAGGATCGGCATCCAATGCACGTTGGTTAATGTAGTTTATAGGTAAGTATTGTCCATAGTGGTTGCTGCTGTTGCTTAAGCTTTCACAAAATTATTAAAACCATTGGGTCGCTCGTTCTATGCAAAATCCGCTTACTGCTAAACTTCAGCCTCACCAAATCAGTCACGTCGTTCCTTGCGGTGCTCTGTGATCAAGGCACCGGACCTGCACTTGCAGTGGGCGTCTTCGTGACCGGAGCGGGCCACTTACAAATCCACACGAAAACTGCTCACACAGTGAAGGCGCCACACACAACGTAGATTTCACTGTCTTTATTTGGCAGGCAGCAGCAAAACAGGAAATGCTTTCCCAAGCGAAAATCTTAAAGCATTAACTACATTAACCAACGTGCATTGGATGCCGATCCTCCCTCAAGGGCGGGACTATAAATAAATGAGGTGAATTTTTGCAGCTGTTCCTTTCCCCAGAGGCCAGCCAGTGATCAAGGGAAAATACTTCCAGAAACGCGTATGGCAACATGGCTCAAAGACAATATGCTTTAAGATTTTCGCTTGGGAAAGCATTTCCAGTTTTGCTGCTGCCTGCCAAATAAAGACAGTGAAATCTACGTTGTGTGTGGCGCCTTACTGTGTGAGCAGTTTCGTGTGGATTTGTAAGTGGCCCGCTCCGGTCACGAAGACGCCCACTGCAAGTGCAGGTCCGGTTGCCTTGATCACAGAGCACCGCAATGAACGAAGTGACTGATTTGGTGAGGCTGAAGTTTAGCAGTAAAGCGGATTTTGCATAGAACGAGCGACCCAATGGTTTTTTAATAATTTTGTGAAAGCTAAGCAACAGCAGCAACCACTATGGACAATACTTACCTATAAACTACATTAACCAACGTGCATTGATGCCGATCCTCCCTCAAGGGCGGGACTATAAATAAATGAGGTGAATTTTTGCAGCTGTTCCTTTCCCCAGAGGCCAGCCAGTGATCAAGGAAAATACTTCCAGAAACGCGTATGGCAACATGGCTCAAAGACAATATGCTTTAAGATTTTCGCTTGGGAAAGCATTTCCTGTTTTGCTGCTGCCTGCCAAATAAAGACAGTGAAATCTACGTTGTGTGTGGCGCCTTACTGTGTGAGCAGTTTTCGTGTGGATTTGTAAGTGGCCCGCTCCGGTCACGAAGACGCCCACTGCAAGTGCAGGTCCGGTTGCCTTGATCACAGAGCACCGCAAGGAACGACGTGACTGATTTGGTGAGGCTGAAGTTTAGCAGTAAAGCGGATTTTGCATAGAACGAGCGAACCAATGGTTTTTTAATAATTTTGTGAAAGCTTACAACAGCAGCAACCACTATGGACAATACTTACCTATAAACTACATTAACCAACGTGCATTGATGCCGATCCTCCTCAAGGGCGGGACTATAAATAAATGAGGTGAATTTTTGCAGCTGTTCCTTTCCCCAGAGGCCAGCCAGTGATCAAGGGAAAATACTTCCAGAAACGCGTATGGCAACATGGCTCAAAGACAATATGCTTTAAGATTTTCGCTGGGAAAGCATTTCCTGTTTTTCTGCTGCCTGCCAAATAAAGACAGTGAAATCTACGTTGTGTGTGGCGCCTTACTGTGTGAGCAGTTTTCGTGTGGATATATATATATATATATATATACGTCATGGTAGGACTGTGCATGCGCACGCAGTCCTACACGACGCACGTCTGACGTAGGGGATTCTGCAGGACCACGGCGACGAGGAGGACAGCCCAGAGACGCCGCGATAAAGGTAAGTGTGTTTTATTTACCTTAATTTTAATTTTATAAATATTTATTGAGGGGGGTGGAGGCGCGGAGCGGAGCTCCACAGAGTTTTTGCCCAACTCTGTGGAGCTCCGCGTAGAGCAACTCCGCCTGCTCCGCCCGGGCTTAATAGATATATATATATATAGAGAGAGAGAGAGAGATATATAGATATATAGCTTTATACTTACCTGGAAAATATTTACTTTTTCGTGGTAAAGACTTACTCGTGGTAAAAAAAGTCATTATAAAGACTTGCGTTGTAAAGACACTGTTGTGGTTCTACCATCTTTGTAAAGGCATTTGTGGTAAATGCCCTCATTGTTCCGTCATACATCCTGTTAAAAGGGCTTGTTCGAAAAAGATATTTATCCTATTTTGGTTGTTTATGTGATATTTGGAAACTTTTTTTTGTGCTTATTTTGTACATACAACTGTATTGTTCTTTTTATTTCTCCGGTTCCGTTCACGTGGGACACTCTGTGCCATTTGCATTTATATGTATAAATACAGATAACTAATTTATGTGCCATAACAAGTGTGTGATCATTTTTGTGTTATCTTCTCTATCAACATCCTACAACAGTCTTATTGTGCCATTGTGCCTACCTAATGCATTAGTTATACATGTATTATTCCAATAAGAACTGATCTTTCTCTGATAGTGTTAAAGAACTGGTTCTTACTGAGTAAGGTGGCCTTTGTTTTTTGTTAGAATTCTCTGATTTATGGTCATCAAGGATGTCCATGAAGCTTTGCAAAGACATTGGATACAACAGAAGCTGGGTACTTTCTGAAAACTATTTCATCTGCCACAGAACACTTCAAGGGCACAAATACGACTGAAATTTGGGCTGATTCGCTAAGATCTAAAAGGTAAAGCACACTGCTTGAAATGCTGTCAAAAAAGCAACGAAGGGCACATTGAAAGGAGTCTTTAAGCTAATACTTGATAATAGCTGTTCCCCCAAGAACTCCTGGTCCGTGTACTTGTAACGTAATTGACATAAGTATAACAGGTACCGCTGTGATGCACTGCCTATTACTGCCGGAGTGAGAATCAGGTTACATTTTTATTTGGTTTACCATTCATCCAGGCTAATCCTCGCTCAGTCAGTCGTGTGGACCTTGGCCATTGTGGCGGGAAGAGAAATCAAATTATCAATATATCAACAATTTATAATCAGTAATCAATTTAAGTGTGAGTGAATGAAGAGAATTAGGTAACTTTTAAAGGTTTTATTAGTTCAAAATCTTTTAGTAGCTCATCTTTAATTAGATAATCATTTTATTCATTAATAAGTATTATAAATCAGGTTATTATCAAATCAGTATATAAAGTAATAAAAACAATAAGCGCATTCCATAAAGGAAAGAATCCCTATTCTAAAAATGAGAGAAAGGAGTCAAATAGAACTTATGAAGAGCTCTATATCGAGAGAGTGAGATCAAGCATAAAGCTTCAGCAAATTCAGTTAATTAAATGAGAAATATCAAAGCAGAATGTCCCATGATGAGAAGTTCAAGAAACTCAGTAGAGTATTAGCACAATATAGCACAGGGTCTGGGGCAAAGGGGGTAAGGTTCTCAATCAAAGCTCCATGGACAAAGAGTGGCTGCAAATGTGAATGAGCACTCGGGGTTGGCAAGTCAGTAAGTTAGCCTATCCTAATCTAGGAACACTTACTTATATAAACAAAATATTTTATGAAAGTCTGCAATAGTTGCTTGTCCTGTCTTCTTCCATCCAACCATCGTCCAAGGTTTTCCTGGGAACCGAAACTCTACATCATATCATCTAAAGAACAATAGTCTATCAATTGCGTTAGATAGATTTGTTGCAAGAAATGTAGAGCAGGGTTCAGCTCCGCTTATGGCTTTACTTTACCACATAGACTTGTACAATTCTATCCTTCAAAACTAAAGTTCACACAATAGGCTATGTAGTAGTTGAAACATTTTTTGAATGAGTAATAAAACATGTTTGCAATGACATATTCTGAAAAGGAAATACAAGTTAGTTGAAGAGGTCACTGTATAAATTATGTGCTAATTTTATGTGTTTGGTTGCACAACTTTCCCTTTAAAAGCACTAAATTCTAACCAATTGCAACACTAAGTTCTATTCAAACAAATACATTCTACAAGAAATATGTGAATCATTTTTATAAAATGTTAACCTTTTATGAAATAGCATCTTTTCATGGAGGCCAAAAGTTACACATTTTTACAATATCTCCATTGTACGTGATCTCATATTTTCTGAAAAATATTATTTCATGTTAGCATTTCTAAGTGAACAAACTTTTAACAATACCACTTCAGCTGTTTGAGGCCTTGTACGTGTAACTATGGCAACTGTGTACATTTTTTATCATTCTAAAAGCACTTTTCTTATATTTAAGCTTGCCCATTAATACGATACGTTTATTACAACCTATATTGCATTTTATCTAAACGCCCTTCCATTAACTTACATATTACATTACTGATTACATCTGAAATCTATAACAGTGCAAGTTATACTTATGTCAGTTACGCATAACCAGAGCCTCCTGAATTTAGCGATTGCACGATTTGCAAAAAACACAAAATGAGGACTTTTGCCAAAATCCTGTGACGTTTACAAAAGTCCCTGCAAAATTTAAACAGAAAGGCCAGTCTCAACATTCCTTCAAATAATCCTGCACTGTCACAGGGTAAATAAAAGTAGGGATGGCAGAGAGTGGTTTTGTCTACCTTTCCCTCTTCTGTGAAGGTGGAGCACGCAAACCATTAGGGGAAAGCATGCATGCTGCAAGGGGCGGCTTTTGGAATACAGGACTCAGATGGTATGTTATAGTCCAAGATTCCTTTGTCATCCATTGCCCAGCATGCAACTTTTTCTAACTCCCCACCTTCCCCCAGTGCCACTTGGGCTCATGACACCACCATTACATCCAGGGACCAGCTTTTCTATCCCCCCTGGGCGCTGTTCGTCCACTTTTCCGGGTACCCCCACAGCACCCGCTTTTCTGCCACCTCCACCGTGTGCTCCTCCCTTTGCCTCACACACCATTTACAGAGTGAATACGGTGCTGGATGGAGCTGTTACTGTAGCCACTTCTGCCCTTCCGCCACCTTAAATTAAGATGGGAGAGGGTGGAGGGTGATAGAGCACAAATGTGCTCTTTAAACTTGTAGAGGTGCATTATAATCATGAGTAGGTTGCACCTGCATTTATTCTTTTGTTATATTAAAATAATGGTGATCGAAATGTACCGTAATAGCATGAAAGTGCCGTGTTAAAGTTGCATTTACATAAACGTGAAAGATTTTGTATTTTAAAATAGTTCGTGTTCAGCTGATAGTCTAACGAGTAACAAATTTTGTGTATGCCACTTACAATTATTTACGTATTTGATGTGCTCATGTAACGTGTTGATTTAGAAATGGTCAGCAAGCATCCATTTATATGTAGTTTCATGAGGCTTGTACGCCATTTTCTTATGTTGTCCGATTTCTGTAGGCCTGAAAATGTATTTTACCTAGAAGGCTCTCTAGTGGGGTTTAAACGTGCAGGTTTGAATTTCATGTGCATGTTGAGTTTGTTCTTTCTCACTATTTTCTGTTGCAGGTGGTGAATTCATCATTGTTAGTTAGAATAACGCTTTTGTTTTAGGAGTTAGGCTCGGAGAGCAGTGGATGCAATAAGCGTATGAGAAGCTGATATCAGGAGACGGTGTTCTTTTTCGCTGGAGCAGGCCTGGGAAGCAAGGTCATCGAGCCAGGAGCTGGGAGAGCAGAGGTGGAGTGGAAATTCACCTATGAGAAGATGCCCAGTGGAACGGGTCAATGAGGAGACCCGAATGGGCGTGTTTTGTGATCTCGAAGTTTGAATTAGGGACAGTGTCCCGAGGGTTGAGTTAGGAGAAGAGCGGGAGATACTAGAAGAAGAGGAGCATCTTAGAATGAGCTCCGTAGCTTATGCTACTTGACCCATGCAACGTGAGTGTACTTCCCTCTACACTGCCAAGCAGGAACCAACGGTCCATCCGCCAGACAGTGTTCCAGAGTAAATTATAGGTGGAACCTGAGCCCCATCAAGGGGCTACAGTAATACCTCCCTACACCACTGTGTACGTCGCGCTAGGAAGTGAGATGTCAGTTTGGTGTCAGAGACAGAACATCTTTAAAATTGAAATCTGTCCTCTCTGACACTAGTATAGACATCCCTCTTTACTACTGCAAGGCGGGTGGGTTCTAGTTTACTGGCTCTGCATGCGAGCCATAATATTTTTGTGACAAGCACATATTGTGCCTGTTACAAAAATCCTGCAAAACTTTGCTCTTTTAGGCTGCTATTTTTTTTGCTTGATAGCTGCAAAATTTAAATAACCAGATCGCGATGTCCTGGAGATCTGCATAACTGGCGAATTTCTCTGTTTTTTCAAACGGTTGTGCTCTTTCATTGAATTTCTAAGGTATTTTTTTAAAGCAAGTTACAATCTAACTACTTTCCTCACGTACAAACTCCACCAGTTGTCTTTTTCAAAGGGGTGGGTAGTGGGTGTGTGAGAGAGAGACTCTGAAAATGCGATATGTCGTCATAATAAAGGTACTGTATGAATATCAAAAACATAACATGACAAAATCACCGAAAGAGACAGGAGCAACCCTAAGAGCGAGCTTACAGTTTACAGCCCTCTGCCTTTGGTAGATACGCTGCTGGTTCAATCTTTCTTTGCTCAGGTGGGAAATGACTATTCTACATGCTTCCTACAGGAGGAGAAAGGACTGATCACTGAGGAGCAAACCCCTTTTTATACACGATAATCGTGTATTAAAAGGGGTTTCTAGCGGCGAAGAGCAAGCGTATCGTATCATGAAGTACATAAATACCCAATATCGCAAACTGGTGCCATTCGCGCGAATGCCATGTTAGGTGTACTAAACCCGCGACTGTGCCGCTTTTTCCCCAACATGGCCGCCTTTTTGTATAGTTTACTAGCTGTAAGGCGAGTCCCGCCCCATTCTACTCCCGTCACTTGGAGACCCAGAGGACCCGCCCATCTCTCCACGCACTGTCATTCGGCCCTCCGGAAGTCCCACCCCTCTCGACCTGCTGTCGCTCTTCTCCCGATCGCAGCTCCACGGCTTTGCAGTAAAGGTAAGAATGGCTATTGCTGAAGCCGGGCGACCACGGCTACATACTGGGCTTAAAAACCGGGGTTAGTTTCCTCTTGCGTGGGTCGGGGCAAAGTGCATCTTTTTTCCCATCGTTTTACAAGCTTCCTCCGGGAGATAAAAGTCCTCCGCGTGCTGCGGCAGCGGGTCGGGTTTAGACGGAGACCTCTGATGGTTGCATGGGGGAGGGAGTAGAGATCCTGTGACAGGTGCGCTGCGTGTCCCTTGTGTCGGTGTGGCAGTATTATCCCTCTGTAGGTCACCGTGGTTTGCCCTTCAGGTCCCTAGACCATCGCCATCCGTTTGTGTCCCTGGGACATAATTTCCTAATCCCGCTCTGTGCGCCCTTGTAAAATGTCCTCCATATCCCTGTCTCATATCATCGTGCAATTTGTATGTCCTTCCCGTTTATTTGTGTGCTCATGGGATATGTCTTTAATATCACTGTGTGTCAGGACAACTTTCCCTTACAGTCCAGGTGTGTCATATATATGTCCTCTCCATGTATGTGTGTGTGTGTCCTAGTGACATGACCTTCCCATCTCTCTTTCTGTTACGGTTACATGCCCTTCCCAGCCGTGTGTAGTATGCACGCCCTTTCCATCCTTGTGTGCCGAATGCATCTCCATAGGTGTATTTCTAACGTGCCCTTTGGTGTCACTTTGTTATGCCACTCCCATCTCTTCCCTACATTGTCCCATATATGCCATTCTGAGCCCTCTTTTTAACCGGAGAAATTGGAGTTCCTTTCGCACTGTTGCTGTGACCTGTTCTGCCCATCCCCCTTCCTGTAACTGAAATACGCTTCCCATTCCTCTGTGTGGCACTGAAATGCCCTCCCTGCTGCATCACTGACAATCAGGTACCCTTTAAAAATAGTAGCAATAACGCCATTTCCGGGCATGCAGGCAAGTGATGCCAAAGTGTTAATTCTACAGTTCGTATTTAACTAGTTGCTTGTTGTTTCATGGGCATCGATTGTTAAAATCCTCCTCATGTGTACATTAATTTTACTTCCGCTGTACTGCGCACGAGTAAAATGTATTTGTAATTTGCTGAATAGGTGATTGATCGAATAAAGTGTATGTTCGTATTGCATACCGCTAAATACTCATTATTAAATTTCAGAAGCCCCCCCACGTACCGCATAAAAAGCACGGACAATTAATGGCATCTGTACATCTCCTGCCCTGCCAACTAACAGCTTGGGTTCACAGTAGTATTTATTGAAGAATTGGCTTTCGTAATGAGGTCGTTCCCACATGTAATGTGAACGAATGATCCCACACGTTTTAGTCAGTAGAATAGATCCTGCTGGTTCTAGCAGCATTGCTTGTGGGCCATGAGCAGGCTGCAGATGTCTGCGCAGTGAGGGCTTCTTCTGTTCGCGGCCCTCCCATCCCAGTCCTGGAGGTGACCTTATTGTAGAGAACGAGCGGCCTAGTCAGATTTTACTTTATGCTTCGCTGAACTGGCCCTTCCCGATGAGGCTGTCTCGGCGATCACAGCAGACAGACCGGCTTGCAAATGTACACACCGCAGCCTTTTGCAGTATTACACCAGATATGGTAACAGGCAGCTCGCATTTAAGGGCTACGTTTTCAGATATTTCAATGCAAATGCCTTGAATTAACAATGCTGCCCATGGACTTTATGGATACAAAATCATATCCCGCATTACGGATTCAATTCTTGTATTTATTAGCTCGCAAATGTTGTATTCGTTGTAAATGTGGCTTTTTCAGAAGTGTTCTAGCGCGTGAACAAAATTACTACAAAGTAATAGGAAGTGGGGAAATAAAAAGCATGTATTGCACGAGCGAAGGAGACAGTCAACAGGGCTGCTTTCTTTCCTGTGACTAATGACTGACTAATGGATCAGTTACAACTGCCTTGCGTAATGCCACGCCAGTTACAGTCTGTTTCATTCGACCTATTTTAACTAGATTTGCAGATTATTAAAACACATTTGAGTCTATGGATTAATGGGTGAGTGGCACAAATTATCTACCGGCACTCGAAACAGCACAGAAAATCTAAAGCACCAGGGTCAAGCCAGCGGGACTTCCAGCTAATGACACCAGGGCCAAAAGCTCGCGTACTTGTTATGCCGATTGGTTTATTTATTTGTTTCACGTTGTGCCTATTATAGAATGCCCTTATCCCTGGGAAACCGGGACATAAATCTACTAAAGAAAATGCCGCCCATCTCCGCGTTCATAAGTAGCAGGAACCGACCTAGTGCGCTGCTATGAAATTATAAAAAATCTTCCGTCAAAGTGCCCGTGTATAACTATGTGCACGTGCTGTCAGTGCTTTGTCTGAACTGGGCACAGTGCCCTCAGGTTGGGTCCATCCGCCAAAGCCAATGATGTGCACATCTTATCAACTTCTCCTCACATGCAGGTAGAATACGTCGACTGTTTCAGACACTTTTCCACGCCCTTCCTGTATGAAGGTGGACTTGTGATAGACTTGGTACTGTTTAATGGGATGAAGGTACGGATGTGTCCAGTTTAGTGGAAGTTACGGAGAAACGCACGGAAGGGGAAACTGGACTTTTGTGTGACAGATACAGTTTGTACGTGGAGAAGCGTAGTGGCCGGAGAGACCAGTGCCACTTCTGGCGAGGATCAGGTTTGCGGGGAGCTATTTAGTTTTCTTCCTCAGCAGGTTTGAAGAAGGTGTGGATGCAGGACAAACAGTGATTTCTTTTCGAGCAACGGAAGAAATATGATTGAAAGAAGTAAGACTAATATCTTTTTCTAGTTTTCCAATTGCGCCTGGTGTATTTTGATAGATAATTGGATTGATGCCCCCCACCCCCGACATATGTGTAACACGTAGTTTACAGGTTTGACTCCCGAATGTGTTAAATAAACCTTTCATCCTTCTGAGGTCGATGGCATGTGCTCAATTGAGTTGAGGAATAACACCTATTACGTTGGTAGTTAGATCATCGTTTCTTAGAATACACCCGGAAGTACTAGGTTTCATTCCCGAGTTTAAAAAAACCAAAACTTTATGTTCACTGCTTTTGTGAGCAGCTAGGAGACAACCTACTGCATGAAGTGCATCTGTTGTGTATGGGAGTATGGTGTCGACTACACCCAATACCACCTTACACCCAATACCACCTTGTTGCAATAGAGATTGGAACATCCTAAGATGCAAGTTATAAAAGCTCCTGAGGCGTCTTCCTTAGCAATGATTTACTGTAGGCGCCCAAAGGTCAAGTCAAGCAAGATTTTTAACACTGTTTATTGGCTGGACCGACACAACTTCTTGTATTGGCAGGCCGCTTTTTTGTGAGAGACACTGTGTTAAATATAGCGCCTAGCATAGCTAAAAGCAGCTGCACTCTGCATCCGTCCTAGATGGAGCTGCTTAAGAGGTGTGCACCATCAGTAACTCGGCGAACTGTGTCCCAAGGAACGTAATTTATAGTGCTCCAAAAGCTGGTACCTTACATTTCTCTTTGGTGATTTGTTAACGGGAATTTCTCTCCGTAGTGGACCGGCATATGTAGCATTTCTGTGTTGGGTTTCTACTGGGCAGGAGAGAATCGGGACTCTTTCCTGTAATAAAATTGGTTCATGGCGCGCCATTGTGTGTTTTCCCTTGAGCTCACTTGCGACTGCAATATTTTCTGTCTTTGGTCGAAGTTGAATTTCTGTGTTTGTAGCTTGCATTTGTCTGTGTTGCTGTATACGTTCATATGCACGGAGCATCAAATACGGTCCTCACTACAAGAGTAGGGGTGGTGCTTGTTGTGCATTGAGCCTGCTGTGGCAGCCAGTAGGGGAGTAGTGTGTAGACGGGCGAATACTCCTGAGAGAGCCCTTGCTTCTTTTAAGGAAAAAAGGCTGTGTTAAAGAACACCCGTTCCGTTTCTCCCCATTATCCACAGTATTGCCAGTTTAAAACTTTATCTACTGAACAATGTTGTTTCATGTTGGCATTACAGATATTGGTTCGGGACTGTTACGATGGATTACAGTGTAAGGAAACTTGTAGGCATGTTGGATTTTAGTCATTGGTACCAAAAAATGGGTCTGGTTTACGCTGCAGGGATCGTTACATGCTGCTTTTATAAACGGCATTTCTTTGGGCTAATTCACAAAGGCCCTGTCCGGAAAATCTGAAATCTGGTTTTGTAAGGTTTACTCCTGCATTTGTAGCAGATTTCTGGCTTTCTGGGGCTTCAGGTAGGAACCAGAGTGCACCCGTAAACCAACAACATTCGTTGATTTCCTGGAGTGTGCAATATTTACTTGTAGATTTTCCTCTGGATTAAACATTTCTCCTCTACAAGTGTAGCACATGTGTGCTATTGCAGATTTTCGCTCTAGAGAGCACTTGCATCTTTGACAGGACCAAGTCGTCATGTGCTTCCACTCAAGGACTAAATCTGCAAAAGGCGTGTGAATACCCAATACCTTACAAGTTTTGTGTTCCTGCTATGACAGGTTGCCACACCCAGAAGTGCCCACACTCTCGCCACTACCTCACAGTTTGTGAGTGTGACTGAGAGTGCCTCTCTGCTGGCACATTTGTTGCATTCGTAAGTTTACCTTTGAATTAAAAAAATCCACCAGTTTTGATTCTCTGAAAAAGTATTACTAATTTACACTCGAGTGGCTAATTTTGCATAACAGTTATACTTAAATATAGAAAAAGCTTTGTGGATTCGGCCTTCTGTTGTTGAAGTGACCTGTTTCACTATGTGTTTTTATGCATGTAACTTTTGTACCAGGATGGCTCAGTGAGTAGAACCGTATCCGCTTTAATATGAGGTGACCTGCAGGTCATGAGTGTGAATCCCAGCAAGGCTGACTTAACTTTCCATTCTTCCAGGATGGGTAAATTGAGTACCATTAAACTGGGTAAGACTTACACCTTTATATTTTCAATGCTTAACAGTGACAGAAGTAAATTTGAAGTAATATATATATATATATATATATATATATATATATACACACACACACACACACAAGTTCTTTGTTTTAGGTTACTGATTATATTTGTGTATGGTGTACCTACTGACATCCCTCAGTGATCTATGCAGCATGATATACGAGACTATTTTCAGTTATTCAGAACTTCCAGCTTTGTCTTTGCACACTAGTCTTACTTAGTGAGGACAGGCTGCAAATTGAATGATCATTTTAGAGACGCAAGATCGTGGTATTTTTTTGTTGGTTTTTTCCTTTTCTTTTCTGAAACGTAAGTCTCCTAGCCAAGGGAGTAGCCATAAAATTAAAATACCCCCCACTCTCAAGCAAAGCTATATCACCAAGCAAGCGAAACAAGTCATAATGATCCTCCCCAGAAGAGCTCTCTTGTCTCTTCCATCCATTCCAGGCATCTATCCGTTCATCCTTCCATCCACCGATAGCCACCGTTTCACCTTTAAATTCTGTCATCCATTCATTCTTTCATCCATTATTCAGTCTTTCAACATTCTATATGTCCACTCATCCATCTACCCATCCATATCCAAACCTATTCATCAAAGCTTCCAGTCATCTAGCCCCTCATACACTCCTTGTCATCTTGCACATATTACACAGCAAAGATACTTGACAAGATGGAGCTCATTTAATTATTCCCATTCACCCACCCTTTCACACAGCCATCCATCCTTTCACTCATCCATCCATCCACCCAAACTTTCACTCATCCATCCATCGACCCAAACTTTCACTCAACCATCGACCCACCCATCCTTCCACCGCCCATCCACACTTTCACTCATCCATCCTTTCACTTATTCATCTTTCCATCCCTGTATCCACATTGTCATTCATTCATCAATCCATTTGCTCATCCATCCATCCTTCCACTCAGCCATCTACTCTTCCACCCGTTGATCCATCCATCTACCCTTCCCTCATCCATATGCTTTTACTCATCCACCCCTCCATCTACCCTTTCACTCACCCATATATGCTTTCACTCATCCACCCCTTCGCTCAGACATCCATCCTCCCTTTCACTCATCCATCCTCCCTTTCACTCATCCATCCTCCCTTTCACTCATCCATCCACCCATTCACTTTTCCATCCTGTCACTCAACCATCCACATATCCATCAACCAATCCAACCCACCCATCGATTAATCTATCCATCCACCCATCTGCCCTTTCACACTGCCGTTCACCCACCCTTTCACTCAGCCATCCATCCTTTCACCCATTAAAAGGGTGCACCCTGCCACTCATCACTCATCCATCCACCCATTCATCATTTCTTCCTTTCACTCATCAATCTTTCCATCTCCATTCAGGTTTTCACTCCTTCATCTTGCCATCCGGCTTTTCACTCGCCCATCCATCCCCCCTGTTCACCCACAAATCCTTTCACTCACATACCCACCAACCCTTTCACGTAAATTGAGTCGTTTTCTGCCAAGCTGCAGGCAAGAGGCCCATCAAGAACTCCACCCCCCACTGTGGCTGCTAAAGTGTGTGTTCACGACGCCCCAGCTCCAAACACAGTCGTACAGTTCTAGGCAAACGGTTGATCGCCGACTCTGGAGGGATGATGCCAAAATTCTCACCAAAATGCACACTAGTTGTTTTAAAAAAGTTTAGGAATTTCTCTACATAATCAGAATTTCAGGACCGATGATTTAAAAGGAACAAATAAGAAACTTAGCATGGATGGCCACCATTGTTGCCATCCTAGGTAGGGCTTTTACAGGCCCACTATGTTTTTCAGTGACTCCGAAAGAAAACCAAAGGATGGAGTGACCTTGCCTGACCCTTGGGACACTTCTTCAGCTAGTGACTTGGAGTTGAATGTCTCCAGACTGTAAAGGGAAGGGCAACTGGAGGATACGTCCCACAGCCATACCAGATCTGATGGCAGTTGGATCGACTGGTGACAAGTCCTCATTTGTTTTCATAGTCAATCCAGTCAGGTGTCAGAGGCAGTTGGAACAGCCACGGCCCGTGCGGCTCAGACTAGTTGCAGCTTAACCCTGTTTTTTTCCCCCCTGTAGTTGCTCTTTAAGTAGGCACTTGGCCGTGACGGTTCAAACAACTACAGACCGGGTGTAATAGAACACTGTTTTCAGATATTCCAAAAATCATATAACCAGGTTTTTCTTAGACCTTTGACAAAGTTTCTGTCTGTTGTGAAAACAATAACTATTTTGAAAAATGCTTGTTATAATTTGATGGAACATTGTTTATGAAGTGTCCATCCCTTGTTCATTATTAGTTTACATACACCGATGCAGATTGTTTACTATCCAGAGCTCTTTGACAGGGAGTCCATGGCCAATGAATGCATTTGCGTATTAATTATAGAGGTCTATGTAGCCTTGTAATATTACTCTAGGACACGTTTGTGTGTCATTAATGTAGAAACACTTTCTCCCTTTTCACATTACATTGAATGGATTATTCTTTTCTTGATATTAAACAGCTTAGCTACTCTACCCATGGGATGACCAGCCCTTTAGTCAAATCACTGGGGGTGACATCCTAGAGGCAGTTGTTTATAAGTTAGGATAGTTATAAGATCAGATTTTCAATTTTTTTTAAAATGCAAAATATCCACTGGATCACTGCCCAAGTCTAGACATGAGCACTCATTGTTGGGATGGAAAAGGTCTTTGCATGGCAATGGACGTGTACTCCTGCCCTGAGTAACCAAACTGTACTGTTGCCTGGATCCCTAATGATGCTTTTGTTGTCATAGGCTAACATGGATCATGTGTGTGCGCCATAAACTAGGCCTGTCTCACAGATTGCAATCTTGTTAGACCCAGAGCGCTATCCTCGGTGGTGGAAGGCTTCTGCTTTCACCAAGAGTTAAGCAGCACAAGAGCCATGGTGGCAGCATACCATGTTGTGATCAGTAGGAGTGAACCGTTCATTTTTAACCTGTGTCTCTGGAGTGAGGCCTACAGGCTGCCTAACCCTTTTAAAGTTCCATTGCTGTGTGTTTAACTCACCCATGGCCTACATCCGTTAGATGTGAAGTGCTTGAGTAGTGACTCTGCGCTAGATGTATGTGTGCCTAGGTAGGGCTAGAGTTCAGTGCTGTGCAGTGCATTCATGGTGAGCACATGTACTGGGTGTATATAGACCAGAGAGGAATACATTGCATGAGTGACGTACTGCTGTGCTGTACGTGCGCAAAGAGAACATGTGCTGGGTGTACGTTTGCTTGCAATAAGTACAAAAATGAAGGGTGAAGTTTTGTGCAGTGCGCGCATGATGAATGCGTGTACTGTCAGTGGGTTGGGTTGCAAGTAGCACACCATGGCTCAATACAGAAAGGATACAGCACTGAGCAGTGGACACAGAGTGATTGTGTGTGCTGAATGTATGTGCACCTGGGGCGGCACAATGCATAGAGGCAACAGTACTGGACAGTATGTGTGCTGTGTATGTACACTGAGTGCGAGTCTGCCTGCTATGGTACATTATATGGAGGAAACTGGGTTCCATTTTGGGAAACCGAGGCCTGCAGGGTGATGGCATGAGGAGTTCAACCCCCCGACAAATTTGGGTATTTCTGCATTCCTGTGAGCTAGGTAGGACACACTGGAAAACAGAGAGAGAGAGCCCCATACACTTCAAAGGGTGCTCTTTGATTCTGTGAGATATCACTAGGAAGGGGCCTGGACACATCTCAGGCCTGGATTAACATTTTTATGGAATATCTCTGTGGCCGACAGGAATTCTAGTTATTGCCATAGCCTGTGTTGTATGACGATGAGCTTAGGAGACTCTCCTGCTGTGACAGCCTTTCAAGAGGGAGAGGAAAAGTGTACACTTCAAATAGAAGCAGAACCCCAACATAAAACGTAAACAACACAAACCCTAAATCACATTTGTGTCTGGAAATGGACTATAAGAAAGGGAGGTTGGGACCACAAAAATCTCATCTATCAAGCAGCCGGACTGGCTATGTGGGGAGGGAAAGCTCTGCAAGACGTCCACCTGCGACCAGGACTGCGGGCCAAGACCTGATAGTCTCCCTCCTGCTGGGTGAGGGGACTTCACCAAGGTAAACCAAGACCACCTCTTCTGGAGTGCCGAAACCTGCCTGCTTGCCAAGACCAGTGTGTCCTATGAGGAAGAGGAGAGTGTTGGAGGGTGTGAGGTCAAGTTGGGAGCCCTACCGAAAGAACTCTGTGTGAGGAGATGGCTGCTGCACCAATGTCATTGCCCATGTGCACCCACTCCTGCCGTATGCCTGGAAAGGGCCGCCATGAAGATAGCCTTGAGCTCTATTCTATGTGAGAAAAGTGAAACCTGTACCACATCATTGTGGCGACCCAGTACTATTGGGGAGACGCTGTGTTATAGACTGCCTTGCAGAAGTGACTGGTGCCTTGTTAGTCGGTACCACAACAACCCCGTATGCCAGGAGGGGTTGCCGGTACCGAGTGAGCTGCAAAATTCAGACTGTCACCCGGAGAACGGAATAGTTATGACCTGTGGATCGAAACATGCATCGAGGACTGCCCCCGACCTGTTCTGTGGACTGAGGAGGGTGCCAGATGTGCATCTCCACATCACTTGGACCGGATTGGGAGTACCAGGAACAACCCTCCTTCCCCATTGGAGAGCGCTGAGCTTACTTTGCCGACAGCACAGGAGCACCTCCGATCGCTGCTGGAGCTGGCCGTGCACACTCTGGGAGAGCTTGTGCCTGCTGGGTGCTGCTGAGCGTCCGGCATGCAGCCCGACTCAACCGAGCAGTATTGGAGCATTGCAAGTGCCCCTGGTTTGGGCACCCGCTGAGACGCTGAACGCTTCCTCGCTACTGGAGCGGGTAAGACTTGTTACGGGCCTACCGGGCACCGGAGGGACTCGTTGCTATAGATGCTTCAGTCCCAAAGACACTTTGCCCTATTTTTGAAGAGTGGGGTGGATTCTAGAGTAATGCCTACTAGTGAACATTTCCTGGATGTGGCCACCAGTGAAAGGGGCATAACCACTGCCACATTACAAGGAGCGAGTGGGACGGGGATTTGCCAGTGAAACACTGGAGCCCAGATCTCAAGGGGATTGTGTTATTGTTTATGAATATCATAATACTTCTTTGAATGCATGGAGATCAAAAATATAGTACTTATTTTTAATATGAAAATAAGTATTTGATTGGACATTAATTTATTGAATTGAACAACCACTTTTTGTGCTATTATTTTTACCATGAAATGTCCCCGTCTCAAAAATTGACACAGACGCAGTTCATACTAAAATATTGCATTAAATGGTGGATTTGTATTTCACATAATTGCACTTAATTGTCTTCAAATTTAATGTAAATACACAAAAAAGCAAGTTTTGCACACCGATAGAAGATTTAACATAAATCTTTACAGGCATTAAAGACTACTATAAACCAGCCCTGGCAATGTTGGTTGGTATTGCCTGCATGTAAAGTAAGCACAACCAATTGACAATGCAAATCTTGTGTTTATAGAATTCATATCAGTAGGTTTTGCAGTCACTTGCAGTGTCAATACAAACCTAAAACTAGTCTTCTATTGTTTTTCAGTATATTGTAGTTCATTCACCCAGCCTTCCTCTTAGCCTACACCCAAAAAGTTTATATCGGTCTCACTCGAGTCTCAGGTGATAACTCCCAGCTATCCTATTCCCTCTTCTGTACATATTACTACTTTTTATTTTCAGTGATACTTGCCTGCACAAATTCAGCGTTTTCAACATTGCACCTGCTGGAATGAGGCACTGTTTCCATTAAGAATGATTAGTGGTAGCCAGTTCACTCGGGTAAGATCAGTACCTGTCCTTAACTGTGGGAGGTTGATGCAGTTTTAGGTTGGCCGAGTTAAATTGGGAGGGTAGATGCAAATTGACTTTCTTAGGCATAAACGATGCTCAAGGCAGGGACATGAATTAACCACCATAAATTGTATAACTGGGAATTGTTTCAGGGTGTTAAAGTTCTAATTTTTGTGGGTGATGGACCATCTTTATAGCATATATAAGGACTAAGGTATCTCCCAACTGTTCATTATTAGGATATAACAAGTCACCAAGGAGTTCCGTGAACATATAGAGCAATGAGGCCAAAGGACGAGTTCCCTTTAGAAGGCCATGGAACTCCGAGGTGACTTGCACTATCCTTTTAACATATGGCAGAGATCATTTTATTCCTTATAATTCATGATCACACAACCCCACCACAAATTGCTGAAATCCTCAGTGTCTTGCTCTTTCATATGAAAAAGTTAGTATGGTTGCAGAATGAAAAAAAAAATACTCTGTATTAGGAAAATAAGCACACCAAACAGTAATTTGTTGCAAAAACAATTTAGAAGCTGTTTAGTATATATCAGATTAACACAAAAAGGTTGTAGCTCAGGATGACTAGAAACACAGAGATTGTCTTTCCTGCAGTGAACTATAGCGTGCAAATAAGTTGCCGAACATCTGTCTATTAAGATGATCAGTGTTCATTTTAGAAAAAAAACAGATCAATACAATTTAAAGCCAGTTCTTGTTTTTGTTGTTTAAACTGCGGCTATAATTGTGCTATGTGACCTGCCTTCCACCTTGGTTGCTGGTTCTGGTAGCAGGCATTATGATAACACAACTCAGCTGCAATAACTTGTTACAGTTGTGCAGCTATGTCTTTTTCTTATGACTGGTCTCTAGAGACGTCACAACTTGATTGTAAGAAGGGATTTGGAGACAGTCTTATATGCAGGCATTGCAGGCTTCCATGCGTTATATATACTCTAAATGTGTTCTGCAATGGAGCTTGCGTGTGAACATATACTGAGGAGAAATGTCTGCATCCAGGATGCCGTAGCTATGGATACGCACTCATTAGATAAGGTTTATAGGCAGGGTTGTGAGTGGGTTGGGTCCTGATGTGTTTGATACCCGGCAAGATCCGTCTTTGACAAATTTGATCCTGATCCGTATTGAGCTCTTTATTCATATCTTTAACTTTAAGCACAAAACACTGATCGATTTCTCAATGCTTGTAAAAGCCTTTAAGGTATTCCAGGTAAGCGATGGAGCCCCTGTTAACATTTCCTGTGTTACTTCCTCTTGCATTCCCTAAGAATATTTGCTTTTTTTCAAGATGTATTTTTTTTTTTTTTTTTTTAAAGCAGTATGACTGTTCTACAGTACATACTTTAAACTGAGTCACTTCTAGGTGTCTGAGTGAATCAGGTTGTGGGTGGGTGCTTGACAGTGCATGATTGAAAGCTCTGAAATTGAAACAGAAGGTGCTACATGTTTCTCAGTGTCTGTCGGTGAATCATAAAGGTGTGCATGCACATACACTTCTTCGCCTCTCTACAGATCACATAGAACAATGGTCACATATGTGCCTATTATAATTGTTATAAAGCGCTAGTTATGCATATGGAGGATTTCAGAACGTTGTGGGGTGAAAAAAAGGTGTAAGTATCCAACGGAGCGAGAGAGTGCAGAGGAAAGTGGCGTGAAGGGGATAACTGGAGTAACGAGATACTCCAAAAACCACAACCTCTTCACATACCTTCAGTAATATTTAATTTACAGACTCATATTTTCAGAATTGAAACCATTTTAATTAATAAAATCCAACAGGTCTGGCTTGTTTTAGAAATGTTTTGATTGCTGTGTGACATATCTGTAGTAGTCGGGCGAGCCACTGAAAGCTCGAGCCTGAAGCCCGGCTCTGGCTCAGCTCGACGTCCTGTTGGAACTTCAAGCCCACAATGAAACGCGTCAGCCCTTACCCCCTAGGATTTATGCCAAGCAAGAAGAAACAACAGATAATCAGATATTTGCGGTAGACCAGTGTTTTTAATAATAGCTGTACCCAATTGATTTGTGCATTTCTTTGAGCAGGTCTATAATTATTTGGTGTATTTACCTAGAGACTGCAATTTTGTTGTTGCTTGCTAATAATGGTGTTTTGTCCGTCATCCCGGTCTTAATGTTCACCTGTTTTCAAATGCTTTCTTTGACATTCCCTGCACTTGATATAGCAGTAATACATTTTGAAAGTTTTTTTAAACTATGCAAGTTGTATTGAACAAGTAAATATGCTTATGTGAACACGAGTTTGGTGTTTTTGCCTCTTATTTGTAGCACAGCAATGCCTCTCATAATGATTACATTTTGCAATTGAACAGATTGATTTTATTCCTGGAAGGTGATTTCAGTCATAGTGAGGCTACAATTAATAGGTCTACTTCTTCTTGAAAGGTAATTGCTCTTTCTTGCTAGAGCCATATATTTATTTTTCTATAGCTTACCATTGGTTAGCTCTAGTGTTGCTCTCGGTTGCTTCTTTCCAGTATGGCATGTCATGCGGGCAACATGCCCTCTTCATGTATCTGGCCCCCCCAGTAGCATGGACCGACTACTTGTGTCCCTTCACTGCTGCTGTTTTTGGAGCGACTCCTTTTTTTTTTTTTTTTTTTGTGTTAAAGCACTCCATTTGGGTGCTAGTGTTTTCAAGCCCTCTCTCATATCTGCTTGTCCAACACCACTAGGCCCCAGCTCCCCATCCCAGCATCGCTCACACTCTGATGAATGTCATTGCACATACTGCCAGCAAAATACCCCCCCCCCCCCCACTCCACTGCGCAGAGCTGATGTAATTCTCACTGCAACTGCTGCATGTCGTGGCACGGATGGACTGACATAGCTATGCACACTAGCATGACTCAGTGTACCGATGTGCTTTACTGCATGCATTTACAGCTCTCTTACCGGTGATGTATATCAAGGCCATACTTAAAGAACATTAGTGAGGCTATCTCCGTTGCACCACTGTATTTATCTTCACATAGGGAGTGTGCACACTGCACACCTTGCCAGCGAACTGATGCTTGAAGAGCCCTGCACACACATGTTGGGCCGGTCGCTGCCTTGTGATTGACAGATGTGTACTTCAGATGTTTATTCTGGTCAACAAGCTGGGAGAAAACGAATGTCTAGCTGGCTCTAGAGCAAGTTATCTTAGTGAGCTGGACATCGATTGGTAAACATACAAGGATTAGATTTCGCCTATACAGCTCATTTGCTATATATGCGAGGCATTTTGTTTACATACAGTGGACTTACAGCCCACCCGTAGTTTACCATGTCAGAAGGTGTATTCTCCCCAAACGTATAAAAGCCCAAAGGAGTTTTTGTTGCACTCTCCCTTTTAAAACAACCTTGCCGGCAAGCGTGGTTGGGATATAATCTGCGTGTGAAATATGTAGCACTTCTCCAAGCCAGACTCCCCCTCTCCATGTCCAACATCTGCTATCCCATCGTCTCGCGTTTCCCAATCTTCCCCCCCCCCAATGATCCAGGAGGGCGATCCCCAAGCAGGAACCACCCACTAGACACGAGGGACTATTTTTTGAGGTGGCAGCTGCCCTTTCGTGATTGTCCAGTGCTACCCCTGCCCAGGCCCAAAAGTCCCTCCGCGGGACAGAAAGGCCACTAGACACCAGGGGACAAATATTTCCTCCGCCCCCTCCCCAAAAAAAGGGGGGTGGGGCAGCTCAGCCGGGCATCACACAGTGCTTCTGTAACATAAACTTCCAGAAACCTGCGAGATCCACAAAATGCCTACCACCCTACTTTCCCTCACTTAAATAAAAATGTTACCCCACCTTTGTGGCTTGGGCTTGTGTCCATTATACAAAATGCAATGTGGAGAAATCAGCAATCTGGGTAGCTCCAGTGTTTGGATCCAGGCTCAGTAGCCACACAGGGAAACCTACCAAACTCAGACATTTCTAAAAACTAGACATCCAGGGGATTCGAAGGTGGTGTGCCTCGCGTGGATCCCATAACGTTTTTTTACCCACAATGCTGTGCAGATCTTAAACTTTGACTAAAATTGCACATTTCCCTTGCATTTCTGTGACTTAAACTTCCGGAAACCTCACTCGGGGTACCACTAAATTCCTACCACCCAGAGTTCCCCCACTAATAAAAGTGCTACCCCACTTGTGTGGCTCATCCTAGTGCCCCTGACGGGCACAAATCAAACCAGGGTCAATTAAGGGCTCCCATTGACCTTGGTTTAATGCATGCCTGTGCCAAGCACTACACCTAGCCGGTAGCATTTTTATCGAGACAAGTGGGGGGAATGCTGGGTGATAGGAATTTGGGAATGAATGCTGATTCCAGATGTACATCATGAAATGCACGGAAAATGTGTAATTTTAGGCACAGTTTGAGGTTTGAAGTGCATTGTGGGGAAGAAATCTTTGTGGGATCCACACACCACCCTTGACTCCCATGGGTGTCTAATTTTCAGAAATGTGTGGATTTGGTAGATTTCCCTGTGTGTTGGTGGATCCCTGGCCAAAAAAAACCGCTGCTACTCCCATTGCCAAGTCAGATAATTTTTGTGACTTGAAATGTTCATGTCTCCACAGACAGAAATGTGAGGAAAATTTGTGTTTTTAGTTAAAACTTGAGGTTTGCAAAGGCTTCTGGGTAGGAAAAACTGCTGGGAGCCACAAAAGTCACCCCAACCTGGATTCCCCTAGGTGTCTAGTTTTAAAAAATGTACAGGTTTGCTAGGTTTCTCTAGGGGCCCCACTGAGCTAGGGCTCAAAATCCACAGCTACCAACATTTTTAACAAGCCTTTGCCATGCACTAGGTCTCGCATTTGCGAGAGTTTAAGCTATTGGCATTGTAATTGACAATGCCTTTTATTTGTGTTTACAAAACCAACACCTATATAAAAGGCATTGTCCTTTCTAATGCCAATAGCTCAAACTCTCGCAAATGGAAGACCACCTTCATAGTAGCTGCGCCCCTTTCTTTAGACGTTGCTCGCCGTATTCTGGTAACGGCGAGCCGCGTCTAAAGAAAGGGGCGTGGCCACTAATAAAGTGAAAGCACGTCATGGGACGCTTTTACCCCCCAAAAACATTTGTTCACAAACGTTTTTTTTATTTGGTAAAAGCACCCCATGCTGTGCTTTCACTTTAATGGTGGGAAAGCCCCTTTCTTTAGACACTGCTCGCTGTAACCTGATTGCGGCAGCAGTGTCCAAAGAGAGGGATGCGCCACTATGTAAATGAAAGCATGGTAAGGGGGCTTTCACTGCAAAAAAAAAAAATTGTAGCGCGGCTGCTAAAGTTAAAGCAGTCCACTGCCAAATTAAATAAATAAAGACGCGCAGCTGCTATACTTAAAGCAGACTGCGCTGCTAAAGTAAATAAAGAAACCCGCCCGCTATAGATAAAGCGGACCGCCATTAGTAATTAAAATAAAAGCGGGTGGCGTGCTGCTTGTAGGAAAGCACATAGTGGGTGGAATAGGGGCAAATCATTGAATAAAATAGTGCTCACAGCCTAGATAAAGCAGACCGTGTGACAACACAAACAAAAAGTCCAGCCCTGCAGACAAGGCGGTACCAAGGAGAGACTACTAAGCCTAATCATGAATAAAGCAACGATTTAGAAAGGACAGTAACAGGAGCCAATTAAAAACATGGGCGGGAAATGGGCAGAGCTTCAAGTCCCTACCTGACTACAGCATGCCTCGCAGAGCAGTGCATGCTCCATACCCTGTGCACAATGAAATAACATTGTAAGGTGCAGTTCAGTTGTTGGCTCTGGGTACCTTAGACTCTTAGAAAACCTACAAACCCTATATATCCCCGCAATCAGTAGGGTCTAGCAGATATAATGGTATCTTGCTTTTGTAAATCGGCTGTTGTGACAAGAAGTTACAAATGAAAATGTTGTCACAAATGGCAATTTTTTCCTAATCATTTTCACTATTTGTTTTTTTATATTTTTTATTTCAACAGTTAATTTCTTTGGGAAAACCTTTAGGGATCTACACAAATGACCCCTTGCTAAAATCAGATTTTTTTAGTTTTCAGAAATTTATAGCATTTTTGGGACCACCCATGGGTTTCACCCCAGTTTCCACCACAAACTGGAAGTTGGTCTAAAGCACTAAAATTAAGAAAAATGGGTTACCTCTGAATTTTTTTTGATTCAGCTCTGCATGTTCCTGAAAGCTGGGAAAATGGTGACTTTAGCACAGCAAATCGTTTATTGATGCCATTTTTAGGAAACAAAACAGACACTTTTTTCTGGAGCACTTGTTTCCTATTTTTCCCCCCCAAAACCCATAATGTAGCTATATTTTGGCTATTTTCTCAGTACCCTCAAGGGGAATCCACAAACCCTGGGTACCTTTGAAATCGCCAGAATGTTGGAAAAAAAGGATTCAAATTTGGCATGGATACCTCATGTGGAAAAATAGTTATGGAGACCTAAGCGCAAACTACCCCAAATAGCCAAAAAGGGCTTTGCATTCTAGGGGGAAAGGCCTAGTAGCTTAAGGGCTATAGAACTCTTTTCAGCCAACAGGCTAATTAATGACTCTCACATGGGTGGCCTTTTTGCAATCAGTAAAATCTGGTGAGTTTCTCCCAGCTTACCAGGATGCATGTCCTGCTCCCACAGACATGCTGGAAGCCTTGATACAGCGCTTTTATTCTAACTTTTAGTCATATTGCACAGCAGCTACGCTGCTCTGAAACATGGCTAAAAGACATTGGCAAAGCCAATAGCTTTCACATAAGCGAAACCTATTTGCTTCACCAAGGTTTGTTTATCACGGTTTAAGCACTGCTTGTATGTGGCGAAACGGCCAGAGCTGCCGACTTTGGCGCTGGGGACCCAGGTTCTAGTCTCTGCGTCTGCTCAGTACCCTGTGATCTGGGCAAATCACTTAATCTCCCCACCCGTGCCTACCAAAGAAATTCGATGTGTCCTTGTGTAATGTAACTGGTGCTTATGAACAGTACTCCAATGGGTTGAGTTTGCGCTAGGGAATGCTTTTACATAAGCCACTCCTGCCTTTTACATGAGTCACTCTGGCCCTTGTTGACCTGTCATTCATTCTGGCCACTGCTAATTAGCGGCAGTGTCCCAGTACTACAAGGCGTGGTCACCTCTCCGTTTACCATACATAAGTTGCTATGTTACGAATCAGTCTATACAGTCCTACATTTTTTTAGGTCGAGCCTCGAGTAGCGCGCAAGCGCTGCTAGGCGAAGACTTTAAGTAAGGGGGTTTCAGAAGCAGTCCAAACGCTCGTGCGTCGTGGCTGGCCTTTTTCGGATGGTTACGCGCGGCAGACATGTGTTTCCAATTATCGTGCCCAGACGCGTGCGCGATAATTGGAAAAACATGCCGGCAAAAGGCCATGACGCACGAGCGTCTGGTCAGCTGAGCAGGCTGCCGCGCTCGCTCGCCCTCGCCCCCGCTCCTCTTGTCCCCGCTCCTCTCGTCCCCATGTGCTCTTCTTGCTTGTTTTGTTTTCATGCACTTTTGTTATTGTCAGCGTGGTCATGCTTGCTTTCAGTTTCATTTTTAGCGCGCATTGCACGTTTCACTTTAACAAGCTCCATATCTTCTTGTTGTAAATTGGAAACAGTTCTTCACACACGTGCCTGTGTTTGCAGTGGCTCCATGCATGCCTTGTTTCTTTTGGGCGGATCACCCAATTATATTTTTTTCAATATTGTAAGGGAGTTTCAGAAGCAGTCCAAACGCTCGTGCGTCGTGGATGGCCTTTTTCGGATGGTTACGCGTGGCAGACATGTGTTTCCAATTATCGTTCCCAGACGCGTGCGCGATAATTGGAAAAAAACATGCCGGCAAAAGGCCATGACGCACGAGCGTCTGGTCAGCTGAGCAGGCTGCCGCGCTCCCTCCTCCCCCCCTCCGCTCCTCTGTGGTGCGCTCGCACCACTGTTTATTTTTTTACCGCGCGGCCGCCATTTCTTTTTCATTTTGCAGTCTGGCATCTGCTTGTTGCTGCCTGCACACGACCCAATACCTGTGAAGCCCAGCAGTTGCACTGACTCAGCCAGTGCAGTTCCCTCAGAATGCGCCCCTCGCCCTGTTTCTACTTCCGCTCCTTCCGCGGTCCTCTGGCTGCGTGTGCTACTCCTGCTTGTACACTTTACTACCTGCGCTACTCCCGACCTCTGCAACCCCCTGCCTGCGAGACTCCACCACCTATGCTACTTTCCAACGTGTACTGCTCCAGCCCCTGGCTCAACTCCGCCCCTCACTCACCGCGCGGTGTAGCGGGGCGGGAGGCAGGGCCAGCGGTCATGAGACTCACATATTTACATAAATACCTCCTCCCAGGCCCACCGACGCGAAAAGTCATCGACTCGGACTGGAAGAGTTTGTGGGAGCTGATAAGTGCTAGCTCCCTGTGCTGAAGCCTCGCCTGCCCTGAGAAAGATATGGACGCCTTGAAGTCTGCGGGCAGGGCTATTATCAGAAGCCCCAGTCTGGCCAAGCAGTCCTGGGGAGGCGGCAAGCACAAGAGTAAGTTTTGGAAGCTCCTGTGAGTCTGCAGAGCCGCTGGGTTTAATCCCCCCCTCCCTTTATGATACGCCGTGTTTACATTCGTAGAGGCTAGTTCTGTACCTCGCTTCCTAAAAGCGATTTTAACTCTCCCCACCCCTTCGAATAGGTATGTTGTGCCTACACCGCGCGCCAGTCTGAGTTGCTTCTATTTGCATTCTGGTACCTGTAGTTCTGAAAAATACCGGTACCAAAGCGGAGAAAATAATGACGAGACCGAGATTTATAACATAGAAAACAGAAATTGGCTAACTGCTCACACCTGCCTTGTGACTGTTTAAGAATGACATCACTGCTTTTGTTCTATAATTATTTCAATGTTGTGGCTTTTTTGCCTTTCTTTACGGGTCGAAGAGCGTTTTAGAACTCATGACGTTAGAGCAATTCTAACTACTCGCCACATTTAACTCTTTCCTACTTGACACCGTGCTTTGTGACACACTATCGAACGCTGAAGTTTCTATTTTTGCTTTCCCCCTCTTTACACCTCAAATCCAAATGTTTTTTTTAGTTGCAAAATGTTCTCCTCTTGTGGCTCCAAATGCTCCCTTATAAAATGTTCTTTTCTATATATTAATTTAATGTGTTGTGCCACGTGAAACACCCTACATAAGCCACCTCACTCTGCATTTTGGGACATGTAGTTTGTCGCTATAATTTTAATCTTTAGTCGCAAAGTGTCAGAAGGCAACGTCTTGGTGTTAAAACATGCTGGCAGGTGTCCCATTAGAAAATTGGCCACGTGGCTGCTGTTTTCATTCTACAAGATGCCTTTAAATCTACTGCTCTTTTTAACGGTTGGTGAGAAAGTTGTGTATGTAGCTAACGCTAGTAAACATCTTACCCTCAAATTAAATTAAATGACTAACGTTTCCTAACCATAACAAAGACGTGTTTAATGGTGTATAAATGTGTCACGTGACATGTTGAGGTAGCCTTTTTAGGTCTCGCCTACGCAGCGCGCATGCGATCAGTTGGTACCTAACTTAGTTTACAAACAAGTTTTACAACATGTATGGACTACCCAGCCTTTTATGCTCGTAGTGTCGATAACGTGATCACCTGTTTCAGTTGATTAATACTTTATGCGCTGAAAAGAGGCATGGTTAAAATTAACACAGTGCCATTGTGCATTGCCAAAACGCAAACGGTGTCAATCAGTGATTCATCTTTTTTTTTTTTTTGCTTATATGCTTTAAAACTACAGCATCAATACAGTTCATAAAAGCACAAGTAATTTACATAAGAATTCTCTAAATACATCAAGGTTTACCTTAAACATATAATTTCGGTACAAAATCCACAGAAGATTACGTTAACAGCCAAATAACATTAAAACTTATCAAGAGTGGTTAAAAGAATGACATAAACACATTAAAATATAATTAATTCCTCTTATATTCGAATACATTTAGCATTTAAGGTACTCCATAGCGTTTTCTAATCTTGAGGGCACTTCTGATAAAATTGAATACATCATAATAGATACAGGGCAATCCTAAATGCTGTAAAAAAAAAAAAAAAAAGCCATCCCAATCTGATATTGTTTAATATTGGCTTTATGTAGGATTGGGACCAAGAAAGTGGCCAGCAGAACAAAATATAAAGTGCAAAAGAGCATATAGTGCTTAGTGGTTTGTTTGGATGCATTATAACATGGGCATTTAGTAAGGTCCGCAAACCAAATTCCCTGTAACCGAAAAGATATCACGGAGTGCACTGTGCTGAGTGATAGATGAGAAAGGTAATGACTATATGTGGTGTTGGGTATTAGACCCAAATAAACCTCCATTCCCATTGTAGTGTCGAACACAGGGGCTAGTCCGAGGCTGGGGCGGTAGCGACACGTTGGACTTCTTGGCGCTTGGTAATACGCAGCATATGCTGAACGGTGACGTGTTTGTGTTTAGCCATGCAATTGTGCTGCATAACTAAATACTTATAAGGTCCCAAAGGCGAGACCTATTGGCTATGCCAATGCTTGTATTTAAAAGCCCTCTGTAGACCGATTGTGGTTGTCCCTTAGTTTTGAACTAAAGCCAGCTTTGATCATCATGACGCTGACTTTAGGGTCGAATTTATCGTTTTATCTATTGTTTGGGGGTTGTTTATCACTGTGCTATGGTCTTCTTTCTTGTTAAAAGTATCATGTGCTGGTCAGCAATCCACGGCAGGGGTTTTGTTTGGCAGACAGCATTGTAAATGATAATCGCATGGTTTGCATGAGTTGGCAAACAGACATAAATGCAGACATGGTCAAGCAATCGAAAGAGAAAATTGCCTAGTATTGAAAGTCTTGACTTTGGAGCGTAGTTTAGTCATTGTTTGTTAACAACATCCTTCATGCCTGTGATCATTGTTTTAATCTCAGTCACACCCATGTTTTCCTCATCTCAGTTATGTTTCCAGTATGAGATGCATAGTTTACTCTGCTTCTTTGTGAAGCGTCTTGGCCTGCATTAATCGGATCTGACAGCACTGCGTTTGCTGAGTGAGGGGAAGTAATCACGTTTGAGGTGGACTTAAATCCCTCGCTTTAGCATCACATCTAAAACAAAGAACCTTTGATGATTGCATGAAATGCTTGGTGCGTTTATTTCGCCCGTGTACATGATGCGCAACGTGAACGCGAGAAAGCGCATTCCAGGTGTGAACATGCTGTAATAAACACACTTTCAGTCAGTTCATTGTTTTATCTGTGGCCTAAGGATCGGCCCATTTTCTCCCTATCGACCAGCCTTTCAAAGGGTAGGGATTTTACACTGATTTGTCATTTGTTGTGCTGCTTATAAGGGTCCGCGTTTTCTGGCCCGGCAATCACAATTTTGAAGGCCAGTGAACAATTTTAATTTTTGAAAAATTCATTGAATACGTTCTGGAACTTCTTTGTTTCCACAACACAAAACCGATTTAAGAGGTTTGGAAAACTCTGAAAATTCCCTGTTGCCCCTTTTTTATTCTTGACTCATTGTTTTAACTCACTGTAACACAAAATGACCGGGTGTGTATTTCTGCAGAAGAAGCAGCCATTGTAAACCTTGCCAAGTGTGAGCTTTTCACTCGCCTGTGCTGTAGGTGGTGTGAGGAAAGTAATGCTTTGGTAAACTATTTACCATCTCGTTAATCATTCCACCTACATCTGTTTCTCTTAAATTAGTACTCTGATCAAAAACGTCACATTCCAATCTAAGTTGGGTGTATTTTATTCCTGTTGACTGTCTGAAGGACTTTGTATTGCATTAAAATTTAACTGAAAACTTTTGTAAACACATGCGTCACCAGTATTGTAAATGAAAGATATCCACTTAGTAGGCAGGGTTCAGGTAGCCAGTTTAGGTAGATTAATAAATTGTAGATTTATTGAAGAGGATTACAAGTAAGTTACAGGTTACAAGTTACTTAAGGGAAACCCCACCAGGAGCAGCATCCTCCCTTCTCAGCCCACTCTGTCACCCAACCTCCAGTCACTCACCAACATTCCATGACATCACACACTGGGTGAGCAGAGCAGGAAACAATGGAGACGTGCACAGATTACATCCAAAGCATAGCAGGTTATAACACATCTCCTTCCTTTAGAAAATAAGATGCAAGAAGGAAACAAGCATTGGCAAAGCCAATAGGTCTCGCCTATTTGCTTCGCCAGAACAGACCTATTGCCCTTATCAGTGGTTTTTTACTGATGCTGTTCCGCATCGACCACAAAAGTGAAGAAAAACGGGCTTAGGCAGTTATGACCAGATTTGATGTTGGAATGAACATGCATTGCAGACAGCGACTGTGCTTGATAGAAGGTCAGCTTCCACATCTGCATGGGTTTGAAAATACCAACAGCATGCTAAGTATCTAACAAATTTCATACGTACTGGTCAACTGGTGCAAAAGTTGTAAGCAAATCAAAAAATATATTTTCTACTGTCAAGACATACAAAGTACTCTTTGAAGCCCACCCAGCACCCTTTTTAAATTCAGTTATCTCAAAAAATAGTATGTGGATTTACACAAAACCAAGAAATTAAAGTTTTGACATTGATAGGTGCAGATCCAGGCATGGGGATACTTTCAAACATGGACCAAAACCCATATAACTATCTAGGACTGAGGTAATGCTGATAAATATATGGACAGCTTTCCTGCGAAATTCATTCAAAGATTAACATACAGAGATTGTACCTTGTAAATGAATACATCATGCTATAAATTCAACAATCAATGTATCAAAAAACGGAAACAAGGCCTCTCTTTTCAAACCAATGCAAAGCAGGCAACAGGTAAATATTCAAAGTGCAGACGGCGCAGTGTTCATAGTGTCTGCAATTTTTCATATAGAACTATATAATCATATAAGCATCAAGGGTTATGAAGCCAGTTATAGGACATCTTTTTGAATATTTTTCAATCCTCCAGATTAATTCCAAGGTGAATCCTAACCACACAACACCCTAGATGTTGCAGGCTACTGTTTGGCTTTGTATGGCTGTCTGCTGCTGTCGTCATTTGGAATGCTTTCCGTGTGTCTTGCATATTCCACTGTCCAACGCGCCATTGGCACCGGGACTAGAGCATCTCTGGTCCCCCAGGCTGGAGGAGACTTGGAGGACTGGCTGCAGGCAGCCGGAGGGTCTGCAGTGTTGTGTTCAGTGATGGGCACTGAGCTGCAGCCTTGCTTGTCGTTCAGCAAGGAGAGGCAAGTGTTAAACTCAGACCTTATACCTGAGTTCAGGGCTCGGCTCTGCAGCTATGCAACGGTGTGTGAGAGGTTAAAAGCCACCATTTACACACTGTAAAGGAACCAATACGCCTTCCCTCACTTTCAACCGCTGGGGATGCCCGGTAGTGAACAGCCGACGAGAATTGTATAGACATTCTATGAGGCTGGTGACGTATATCGGGGTCCTAAGAGGTCAAACCAAGCCAATATTCAGTTCTGATATAGGGTATTGAAACTGTGTGTAGACTTGACTATTGTGTATGAAATGTTGTGTAGTGTTGTTTACCCAGTGATTGACATGTTTCTCAAGGCCGCTAGTAGATACTCCCTGTCACAGACATGGTGACGCTGCTCAGAATGTATATACACGTCCTCTGTACCGTGCGTGGACTGGAGTCACGCACACCCCAGGGCTGGGGCACATATTGCAGTATTTCACCAGCCACTAGTAAGTCACTAGGACCCGCGCCTGTAATGGCTGCACATGTTGGAATGAGTACTCTAGGACTTCAGGAGAACGCGAGCCAGTATTATTAATATGCAAATGAAGAGCTTCTCGTAGAGAGGCCCTTAATTGAGGCCTTCTGAGACATTGTGTGTCAGGGATCACCCATCTTCTAAGGGGGCAGCGATGGGGGTACCAAAGGTGGCAGTGCAATTAGTGGAGCAATTGTTTGGATTCTTTTGTGGAACTGGAATAAAGGAAGCGCTTGCCAGGGTGGGGAGGAGGGCGCTGCTCGCCTGGACCCGGTGACGTGACGCACGCAGCTGTTCGCTGATATTGCGGTCAGTGGCACTTTAATAAATAGACGTCATTACAGACCATTCCCTCTTCATTGTTGCGACGTTAGTCTCGATTATCCCGTTTGGCGCTTGCCTGGCTGGATTGTGGGATTGTACAGTAGTTTCGCGCTGCAGCAGTGTATGAAACTATAAACCAGACCACGCCTAACTTAAATTAAAGAACAGCGTCCCGCGTCACACGTCCCGCGAATGGTGTGCGATGTGCGTGCGCTGTAAGGGTGAAACAAGCAAAAGCGAAAGCGCGGCGCCTTATGTGTAAACAGACACACGAGGAATGCAGCTGCCACCCTGCGCGCCCCTGCTCGCTCCCGCAAGCAAAACGCTGTCGGAGTGAACATTTGAAAAAGAGGTGGGACATGCACCCGCCTTTGGCCATTTGCGTGCTTTCACTATTGAAAGACACACGCAAAGGCCAATCCGATATGTAGGAGGAGTCAAACCCACACGAAGAAGTTTAAAGTGATCACAAGAAGCCTCCCATAGAGCAGCGCATGTGCGCTGCGCTAGGCTCGACCTAAAAAACTAGAAAATGATAGTCGCTTAATCCTATAAATTATTCAACCCTATAAATTACTTAAAGAAGTCCAATAACAAAACCTTCACACACACTAATATATGGCTGCGAAGTAAATAATAGCCACACAATACTACATGCAAAAATTGTTCCTCAACCACTTAAAGAGGAATCAAAGATGGACTACGATACAACATATATGGTTCCTCAACCACTGAAGGAGGAATCAAAGATGAACTACGAGGAAGGACATCTGTAATTTCAGGGTGCAACACATGACCCTCTCAACAATAACAATCCTTAACCCCTGAGAAATAACTTCTGCAAATTTAGGATGCAACCCAACATGACCCTCACAAATATAAAGAATTGTTAACCACTGAGGAAGGACTTCTGCACATTTAGGGTGCCACACAACATGACCCCAACAAACATCTCCTCAACCCCTGAGGGAGGACAAAACAGGCCAGACACATCTCAACTCAACCATGCATCCCAACTATAACAATCCTTTACCACTGGGGAAGAACTTTTGCAAAATGTAGGGTGCACCACAGCATGACCCTTACAACATCTCCTCAACTCCTGAGGGAGGATCTTCTTAAATTATAGACTACCAGAACACTCTTCCTATACCACATACAGGCTTAGAGTTCACCCCACCTTGTGCATACACCAACAGGACCAGGGGTATGTACTCAAAACACAGACTCGCATCACAAAGCCAGCTGCACGCGCATACCTCACACACGCCTGGAATTCTTGGGAAGTGTGCCCGGCAGCCTAGCGGGTACTCTCAAACGCCGCAGTTTGTTTATTTATTTATTTGAAGGTTTTATATAGCGCGAACAAGACCCTTGCGGGTATCGGAGCGCTTTACATGGCAGATGTTGGAAACCGGTACAAGCATAGAAAAATAAAAATATAGGTGATTCCGATACAAGGTGATCACTAATACAGATTAGTAATTATATTACAGTAATAAGTAAGTAATTCAAGTGAATTTAGCCATGAGAATCGCCTTCACTTCTTTTTGGAAGGAGGCAGTAGAAGGGTTCAGTCTTGTTTCGGTGGGCAAAGCATTCCAGATCCTGGGAGCTATTCCAGAGAAGGTCCGGTTGTAAGTTTTCTTCTTGGCAAATCGTTGTGGTTTCAGTAGAAGATTCCTGGAGGCTCTATTACCAGAAGAGAGTACCAGTTTCTGAGCTAGATAGCTCGGAGTGTTGTGATGTAAGGCCTTGTGCGTCAGACATGTGATTTTTCAGATGAATTCTAGCTTCGAACGGTAGCCAGTTGAGGGCTCTAAGGTCTGGAGAGATGGGAGAGTTTCTTTTTGAACCTGTGATGAGCATCGCAGCTGAGTTGATAGACTCTTAGCGGGGCTGTCGTCGATCTGGGGAGGCCGCATAGGGCTACAGCCCCATATTCCACTCTTGGGATTACTAGGGCTTGAACTGCTTGTTTGAAGTCGTTTGCTGGCAGGAAGGGTTTCAGTTTTCTCATGGTGTTCATGTGGAAATTTGCTCCTTTTGTGGAGGCGCTGATATGTTTCTGCATCTTTAGGTTTCTGTCCAGTGTCACACCCAGCGATTTCGCTCATTCGACAATGAGAGGTTGCCCTTTGAGTGCTGTTAGGTGCTTCATCCGGTCGAGGATGATGGACGATTTGTTGGGGGGCGATTAAGAGGAATTCCGTTTTGAGGGAGTTTAGTTTCAAATGGTTTTCGGCCAACCATGTATGAGTTTTTTGTAGAGTTGAATTGAGAGATTTGATGTCCTCAAGTGAGTGGATCTTGATGTAGAATTGGGTGTCGTCTGCATACATGTGAAAATGGACATTGGAGAGACTGAGAAGTTCGGTGAGTGGCTCCATGAAGAGGTTGAAAAGTGTGGGTGAAAGGGAAGAGCCTTGCGGTACTCCTAACGTGACTGGAACAGGGTTGGACAAGGATTGATTGACCTTGAATCTTTGAGATCTATTTTGGAGGAAAGAGGTAAACCAGGTAAGCACAGATCCAGATAATCCTCCCAATCTGTGTTTCAGGAGCTCTAGCAGGTTGTCGTGTTTGACGGTGCCAAATGCCGATGAAAGGTCGAGTAAGATTAGTAAGCAGGTTTAGTTTTGGTCAAGGATTTTTAGTGCGTCGTCTATTATGTGGGTCATGGCTGATTCCGTACTGTGACCTGCCCGGAAGCCTGATTGGTATTGATTGAGCAGGTTTAATTGTTCAATGTGGTTGCTAAGCTGTGTGTGAACACATTTTTCCAAGAGCTTGGCTAGAGTGGGGATGTTGGATATCGGGCGATAGTTATTTAAGTCCGACTGTCGGCTGTTGGTTTCTTTAGGATAAGGGGATACCTGACCTGTTTTCAGGATTTCTGGGATGGTTCCTTGATGGAGGGAGGTATTTATAATCTTGGTCCAGAGAGGTAGCAACAGTGGAATGAAGTCTTTTAAGTAGTTAGCAGGAAGCGGGTCTGTGAAGTGACTGGAGGGATTCAAGGCGGTTAGCGTTTTTAGTATAGTATCTTCACTGTAAGTGTTGAAGGAGGACCAGGATGCGTTGTTTTTAAGGTTGAATTTTGTGGAGCATTTGACTGGGGCATCTGTCAGGGGTAGTGAGGAGTTCTTTTGCGTGTCAGTAAGGGATAAAAGGTCATTGAGCAGGTCGGTTTTTATGGTTTCTGACTTCATAATGAAAAAGGAGGCAAATTCCTCACAGTTGGGTAGGGTGTCGGGGGTAGCCTTGGGGGGGGGGGGGGGGTACACTCTTGGTTTGGGCTTTGATTAGTTAGAATAGTTTTTTCGGACGGTTCTTGGCTTGGTCTAGTTGATTACTGAAGAAGTCTGTTTTAGATCGTCTGATCTTTCTAAAGTAGGAGTTTCTGGTGGTTCTTAGTAGCTTGAGGTGGTCAGAGGAAGGTGCAGATCTCCATCGTCGTTCAATTGATCTTAGTGATCGCCTGTCTTAATTTAGCCTATCATCATAACAGGGTTTTGAGTCTTTTGTGGTGATTCTTTTCAATTGTAAAGGAGCTATTTTGTCTAATAAGCTGTTCATGGAGTGGAAGTAGTGGTTGGTCAGACCATGTACATCGGCTAGGTCTTCCGGGGGACGTAGGATGTTATGATTAGAGGTTGCGAGTAGGTCGGAACCGACGTTTTTTAGATTCCTCTTCCAGATCTTTGTTCTCTGGGGTTGTGTCGAAAGTCGTTTAACTGATTCCATGACGTGGAATGTAATGATGGGATGGTCAGACCAATCACAAGGGAGGATTGAGTCGAGCTAAGTGGAGTCAACTTTGGAGATTACTAGGTTGAGGGTTGAGCCTTTGTCGTGTGTGGGGCTGTTACAGATTTAGTTAAGATTAAGGTCTGAGAGGAAAGCTTTGAGGCTGTTGACCCCTGGGTCGTTCTGGTCATCCCAGTGTAGGTTGAAGTCACCCAGGAATATTTGCATATTTTGTTGCACGTCATTTGTAGCTAGAATATCCATGAGGTGTTCTATGAATGTGAGGATATCTCCTGGAGGGTGGTAGAATGTGTGTAGTGAACATATTTGTTTGTTATTGCTAGAGATGTTTAAACAAAGGTATTCACAGGAGGCTAGTGCAGGGGCATTGGAGTTGGTCACTGTTAGATTGCTCTGTATGCAAGCGATCCCACCACCCGGCCTATCAATTCTGTCTAGTCTGGTGATGTCATAGTTTGGGGGTACTAGTATGTCCAGGATGGGTGTAGATGATTCATTTAGCCATGCTTCAGTCCGGATTAGACTGTCTGGTTCGTTAGCGAGTAAAAGGTTAGCTATATCAGTTGCATGTCTAGATGCTGACCTGCAGTTTAGGAGTATACATTTTAGCTGCGTCTTGTTGGGTGCTGTGGTGGGTTCGAGTGTGAGAGGGATTCGCGTGAGGTTGTTTTCAACTATGCCTCTGGAGCTGTCTTGTAGCTCTGTGGGTGTCGATAGGGATAGACTGGATTAGGGAATCTATACGTAAGTTACCTGGGTGCCCAGCGTTAGGTGGGAGGTATGATAGCTCGTAAGAGCGGAGTAGGGAGAGTAATTCTTGAAATGATAGGGGGTTTTTCATCCTGATTGGGCGGGATAAGGCGTTGGGGTAAGGCACTGTACTCCAACTTGTGGGCTCATGATTTTGGGAGCTTACGTGTAGTTGTTGGGTGCGATTCGAATTTTTGATGTGTGGGTATGTTCTGGATTCAGGTTTTGGGCGCGCGAGCTTGGGTTGCTGAAGAATCAGATCGTGTAGAGTTTGGATGTCAGCTTTGACTTGTTGAAGAGATAGTTATATCTCGTCTAGTCTGGGGTCTGGAGTGAGAGTTGCCATATTTAATGGATGGACTGTGGGTGAGGGAGGTGTAGTTGTGCCTTGTATGCAGTTTGAGGGGGAGTCGTAATCGGGATCCTTGTGTTGAGATCTTTCTGTGTGGTTATCTATGGAGAGGGGGAGTGTAAAGGCCGGGTGTGAGGGGGTCTGGATGTGGGTTATGTAAGGGACTGTGGTGGTAGAAGTGGGGATAGAAGGGACGGTTGGGACGTCGGGATGATGGGAGGTAAGGGTTAAATGTGTGATTGGGACCGTGTGACTATTATTGTTGTTGGGGGAGGAATAAGAATGGGGGAGATGAGTGGCGCCATGAGGATGTGTGATGGATTGGCTAAGGGGTGTGAGTGGGACGGTGGGAGTATTGGTGCGGGGTGAGGGGAGATAGGGATGTGGGGAGTGAGTGGAGCCGTGGGTGTAGTGGTGGTGTTAGGGTGCGAATAGGGCTTAGGGAGGTATGTGTTGTTAACCCGGGTGTCGGTTAGGTCTGGGGTGGGTGTATGTGTAGGGAGGGACAGCTGGGTATCATGACTTAATGGGGAATCAGATCGGGAGTTGGTAATTGAGCTGTGATTGTGATTGGCTGGGGAGGGAGGGTGTGTTCTTATAACTTTTTCCTTGATGAGAGGAAAGATGTTATCTAGAAGGTTTATGTTGCGGTCCGATAATTGCATGAGGATGATCCCATTATGATAGATGGTGATTGTAGCTGCTGCTTTATAGAATGGGGAGGGGAGGATAGATAGCGTGAGTCCGTGCGCTGTTTTCCTCATGGCGGTGACCGTGAATAGAGCGAGAAAGGCTTTTCTCCATTGAGCTCTTCTTTTAGTATGGAAGATGTCATTAGTAATATGCCCTTTGTTAATTGAGAAGTAGGGATCAGAGATTGGGGTTTCAGGGTGAGATTTTAGAATGTTGTGTTTAAATCCTTAAGCTGCTTTTTTTGTAAGGTTGGGGGGTAGTTAATGGAATAGGTGTGGTTGCCAGTGCGCTCCATAGTGCGGGATTAAGCTTGTAATAGGGGGATGATCAGGGTTGGGTACATGCGGTGGTTTGCACTTTGGGGAAGAGGTGGCGCTAGGTCTGATGGGCAGAACTTTCACCTTTACAATTGTTGGGATAGGAGATGAGGATGCAGTTAACACGCATCTGGAATTCTTGGGTGTTTTCAAATGCCGCAACAAACCCTGGCCCTCCTAACGGCATGCAAAAAGGGGTAAGAGCCAAAAGATTCTCACTGCCTGTGATGTCTTTACAATTATGCCAAAAGTCAAACCCAAATACAGCTCCAATGCTGCCAGTTCACTAACCAAGAATGCTGACTGCAACCACTCCACTAGATATTGGTGCAGATTACATCACACATCCAGCTCCCGAGACAGAATGCTGTGACGATTTGATTTCCTGTACAAAAACTCGACTACCCCACCCCTCAACTCATCACTGAGACCTTTTACTCAATGTCTGAAGGTCCCAAGAAATAGGTGTTTTTGTAGTTGGTTGCAACTTCTGCTGCCAAGTGGATGGTAAAACAGCACACATGTCAGTGTTATGCCTGCCTTTCACGCTCACCCAGTCCCTGCATTGCCCTGTATGCTGTTTCTACTAATCAGGAAGAGAGCTGCTCTGTTGCTCACTCTTCTGCAACAGCACTCTGTAGTAGTTATTGTAGCATTTAGAGTTCGGAACCTCACTGTGTGAGAGTTCCATGTTAACATTGTAAGTGAATGTGGCAGTTGGCAGTTCAGACACTGCCCGGGTTTTGTCCTAGGTGGTTCATTAACGGATGTATTGAAGTACTTGAGGAATCTTACCTTTCCTCCGTCATCCTTTACTACACTTTTCGTGGTGGACTCGTACAATAATGTCATTTCTTAAACTCACAGAGGGAACCAACTTGTCAGCCCTCATTAACAAGCCATCCTATATCTGCAAGTCATCTGCCACTTTAACATACGTCTTGAATTCAAAACTTAGATTTCTCTCTCTCTTCCAACCCATCTCCACATATTTCATGACTGACAACATCGAGGAATCATTGTTCACAGCTTGACGCAACTTACTCTCAGAAATCGGACACATTTGCGGTAGATCTACAGCTGCCACAAGAAATTCTTCCTTATCTTCATCATTCTCATCAGTGTTTAATTCAACAACCTCTAACAAACGTGACAGATAATCTGCACATCCATTCTGACTGCCAGGGATATACTCTGGTTCAAAATCGAATCTCAACAACTTAGATGATAAACGTGCAATACGTGGTGTAAATCCCCTAGCGTTCTTTGTGGTCAGTCTGAAAGCAAATTCTTGCCCCACACATAATTTCTAAATTTCATCACAGCCCTTTACTACACAGTCTCAAGAGGTCCTATCATTCTACTGCAGGTGCATGATTAAATATGTTCTTTTTCAGACTTGGAATTACTCCCCAACCCATTCTTCCTCACATTCTTCATCTTTTCATTCACACTCGTAGGTACTCATTCATCCGCCCTGCTCATGCATTCTCATCAATCTGTACACGTGTCCCATAGTTATTCATCCTTTCATCTATAGTCTCCCTCAAAAATTACTACTACATGTACCCTTCTAATCATCCATCTGTCTTCTCTGTGCAGACCCACTTAACGCCAGGCCTATTGGCTATTATCACAGCTTGTGATTACAACTGTGTAAGGAATTGTATTTGATGCATATCTGCCGGAAGAAAGAATTTGGGGCTTTAGTACTTTATGTAAGTGTCCAGTCTTAGATTCATTCAAATTTGAAGCTCAAAGTGATACCCAACATTGCATCAACTCCTCTTTTAGTGACCCTCTTTATAAAAGCTACAGTGCTAGACTAGTATGTAAGGTTAATTCTTGTAAATTGTCTACAGTTAAGCGTATTGTTTTAATAATCGGTGAATGCACACTGATTATAGATCCTATATATTGATTGTTTATAACTAATTCTTCAGTTATAGTTCAAGATTTTAGCAGCATTTCGATGGGCAAATGACAACAGTGGCATATGTATTTAATATACTTCTCATGAAGGTTTGTGTCCCAGTCCTTGAAAGTAATGTCATAATTGTGGAGGTCTGGTAGCTGCACTTATGGAATGGTGATGCAAAGAGCTTTGAAAGCAGCAGGTATGGTTGACCAGTGCAGGGACTGGGATGTCTTTTTTAACCCATTATCACATTGACTTTTGATTAGTAAAAGATCTGCTCTGTGACCCTCCGCTATATAAACTGTAAATAAAATGCTTTTAAAAACAAGTCATAATGTCAAATCCCTTCAACCTACACATTAATTTTTAGGTTTCACCTACCAACTCTTTTAGCTGTACTTATTGAAGACTTATTGGCTACGATAGAGTATCCATAGTGGTCTTTGAGTCAGACCCATTGTTCATGATTAGATTGCTTTCTTGTCTCTGTTGGTTCCCTGTTCAATATTCAGAAACTTTCCTCCTTATTCTTGTGTTTGTCTCGTCCCAAGAGCATTGCAGCTTTACATCACTTCTAGTTAGACGACTTGTATCTATCCATTGCTGAAGTGAGGACAGTACATGTTTAGTTCTTCTAAAGCATTCCTTGAGGGTGCACCATTTTCCTTCCTCAATCCATTAAGCTCATTACCACCCCACAACACCAAAATTCCCTAACACCGCTCTTCCATTGCTCCCCTAGCCCACATATGCATGCTTAATTATTCCTTATTTTCTTTTTCCTCAATTGCATGTACAACTCCTGGCAGACGTACACCAGTGCTGCACCGTCCGTTGCTTGGCACCCACCCTTACAACACCATGCTTTTTCCCTCCAAGAGCCCGGCAGCTGCACGCTACTACTGAATCTGTATCTCTGTACCCGGAACCACCTCTAAAGTAACCATGCAACACAATTATTGAATTTCAACATGCCTTAAACAGCTTCCATTATTCCTATTTAGGGAATTGTGTGATTGGTGTGAGCTGCCCTCTTGTTATTGAATGTAAGGAAGTAGATTATTAATTGGGGTGGATGGAAGTCCTCCATAAGTAATAAAGTCACTCGCCTATTGGGCCCAGTCAAAGTTTTCAGTAATTTAAGCCTGAGCTTAACCCTTAGAAGCTAAGTCGCAGAGCAGCCAGGCTTTTAACTTATAATGCCAAAGCATGTTGAAGTACCGAAACAATTAAAAAGTCAAAAACACAACATAATAAAAATCCCAGTCCATTTTAGAAAAATAGAGTCAAATTTAATAATCAAAATGACACCAAAAGGACAAAGTGCAGTAAGGGGAACCGTAAATATGAATTGAAGAATATTTAAGGAGAAAAAGCACTAAGCGCCAATGATGGTGTATGGTCGTTGTAGACCGGGACTTAGTAGCAATTTCAGGCCAAATGGTATGGAGGGCAGGTCGGGCACACCAACCAGGTTTGTCCAAGTTGGTAATTTTACCTTCTTACTTAGTCCCTGGAGTGGAAGTCAGAATCCTACAGTGGGACAAGGTTGTAGGCTGTGTCTGAGAATGAGTTCCACAAGGCTGGATACCTTCTTGCGGAGGGCCCACTGCAACAGATTTGCTGCTGTGGAGAAGCTCCAAGTGAGAGAAACCGTTTTTTTCAGCCCAGTCAATTCCTGCCTTAGGCGGATTAGCTTGAGTGGTTGTTCCAAGAAGTCCGGAGTTCTTGAAGTCCAAAAATTTTCTAAGCCTCACCTTTTTAGAGATGTTTGGAGAAATACAGTTCGACCAACCAAGGGTCCCAGAACCTCAGAAACGCACTAGGAGGGAGGGGAGGGGGGGGGGGGTCAAGACTCACTCCAGCAGAGGCCACCAGGTAAGTCCAGATATAGCTGCTACTGATCAATTGGGCACTACAGGGGAAAGGCCACTTGCAGCTTGTCGTCTCTGTAGCCACACAGGTGGTCAGTCATATGACCATTGAAGTTCAATTCTTTGTCCTGGGTAGAAGTGGAAGCATGTCCAGGCCTTCAGGTTTCCTCACAGGTCTCTAACAGCAGATGCAGTTCTTCCAGAGAGAGTCCAGAGAGTGTTCTGAGGAGGATGCCTTGGGGGCACCTGGTTGGTACCTGCTAGTGACTCCTGGCTGCTCCCTAACTAGTGGGATAAACGTTTCCAGGGGTACCCCTACCCACTTTTGAAGTAGTTCCTGCTTGCTCTTCTGTAAATCATACCACAGTGCCCCTTATTCCCAAAATGCAAAATGGGGGAACCCTTCCTCCCTTGTATTCACCAAGTGAATCCAGAGTCCAGACCAACCCCACTAGACGCCAGAAGAGAGAACAGATTTTTGTAGAAACTTCTTCGACAAGTCTGTCATCTGTGCAGTCTCCCTTGTGTACAGGAAGCTGCCGTGTCTCCAGGTATCATCCCTTGTATTCATTCTGTGTTTTTGTCTGTTCTTTTGAATACAGCTGAGGTGAGTGTTTGATATCAAACTCGAGCAGTTAGTTGGCTCGTCCCAAGTGGACCTTGTGAAATTGGCTCAACAAGTGTCAGCATGGCTTTGCTATTGGTGTTAATATTGCATCATTCTCCTATTGAAGCCCATCCGTACATGTCTATCCCGTCCCAGTTATCAGTGCATTGCGACAGAGCATAGTGTGAATCATAATGGGCCCTTTGTGTGCCCTTGTAGTGCAGTGGCCTAGTACCTTTGTTGCCTGTAACCCACCTGGTCCATCCATGGGCTGTGACTAGAATTTTGGAAACTCATGGTCCAGGGGCAGGGGTACCCCTAGCACACGTTCCTGGGCCTAGATGCTCACTGTCTGGTGGTTAAATTCGGTTTGGTTTACTTTCTTCTTTCCCGGCCAAACCATGACAACAAAAACCAACAGTGAAAACCAGAGCTGCAGTCCAACCCGAATGGTTTTCATTGTGAAGCAGATGCATGCCAACCGAAGCTGTCTCGCCTCATTTTTAGGTCGAGCCTAGCGTTGCAGCGCATGCGCTACTTGCTCTGCGAGGCATGCTGTAGTAGGGTATGTTTTAGAAGTGGTGTGGAAGCCCCACCCATATCTTTCATTGGCTGGTGTCATTGTCCATGGTAAATGCTGGCTTCCGATTGATAATGAGGATTCTTAGTCCCTCCTTGTTACCGCCCTGTCTCCTTTTGTGACTGCCAATCGGGACTGGATCTTTTACTTGCGGCATTACAATGTCTCCATTAGTCGGTAAGCACTTTTTTGGCAATGGCGGCCGGCTGCGTGTTTATTTTTCAATCGCGCTTTCACTTTAACAATAGCTGCCGGACAACCCCGCGAGTGCTGTGTGGGGCTGCAGCTATTGTGAAAGTGAAAGCGCGATGCAAATATAAACAAGTCTGTGCCAGTGCGTGTGTACACCGAGCAGTTCCCAAACGCAATCTGCGGGCTTCGCTGCACATGCCGTGGCTTTTGCTTGCCGACATTTCATGCGAGCGCCTAATATTTTGCTTTTTTTAATGCGTATTCTTTTGGATTACTGTTTTGCTGCCATTGTCGTGGCCAAAAGCCTTCCGGTGCGAGGATGTGTTGCAAAATATTATCCGAGGCCGAGTGTTGGGCGCTCAAGTGTGGATGCTCGCGTCCTTGTGTTTCCGGCTACCTGTGCCCCGTTCCTCTGATTCACAGTGTTTGATGGGTCTTTGGGCACAGTGCAGCTGTTCATTTCCCTGGTGTCACCTGGCTCTCGCTGCGCCAGGATGTTACCAAGCCCCACTGTATGGCAGCAATGTCTCCAAGAGGAGGCATGCTATCGGTGCCCCCACAGATGCCACCGCACATACATTCGCAAAGAGCTATTGAATAAATAAGATCCGATGTTGCTTTCGCCCAAGGTGGCAGTGCCCGTATGCTTCCCCAGCATAGCTCTCCGGTAGAATGTCGTGCTGTTTCAATGGAGCCGAGCCGGGGTACAGATGGCGAGAGTAGTATTAAAACATCCTTTCAGTTGACAGAGGGGCCGGGAAATCCTCATGGTGCCTCCTTTTCAAAGTCTTGTGCTCGGGTGGTCTCCCCTGAGCACTTCGCATGGATCGGATTGTTTGTTTTAAAGTAAATGGCGGGGTGTGAGGGATCCCCGCAGCAGTGCGGCGTCTGTCCGGTTGTCCCCACTCGGCAGTTGCCTACACGTGATATTGTTTCTACTGCTGCCCCTGGGTGTGTAGGTTGGGCCGTGGAGGCAAGCCTTGGCCTGAACGCACTGCTAATAAAAGCAGAGCGCGTGCAACGAGACGTTGCCACCTTTTCGTTGTAACCCTACTCATCTGTGAGTACCCAGACTGGAGCACTTATTCCACAGAGGTTGCACCTGACATGGGGATGCGGTAGAAGGTCCCTGCACCGCATGTGCGGCAGATCTCCAGCCTGCTCGCTCACAAGTGTACGTTGTTTGGAAACGTAGCCCTATCGATGTGCTGCGCGGTAGCATCAGTCTCGATGTGTGTACACAAACCCATGATCGCCCATTGAATGCCACATAAATGTGAGAGAGGCCTGTCAGAATCCATTAACCTTTTGGTTCATTTGATTTATTAGCCCCCATAACTAATACGTCGGAGCAGCCTTTCTCCCGCGATTCTTCAGCTTTCTATTGATTTTCTGATAATTTGCAATACTTGTTGCATTAAGGAGCAAGTTCACCTTCACCCCAGCGATGTCTCCATGACTTTCCTCCCTCCCCCAGCCGCCTGACATACCCAGTCTTTACATAGTACTGTTTTAAAAATGTAATTCTAACTATATTCAGCTGTAATAAGCATGCACCATCTGCCAAATGCTGTTTGTGCTCTGAAAAGTGTGTCTAACATTATGTATGGTTTTATCTGAGCTCTGAAAAGCTGTTTAATACTGTCTTATTCCTTAACGCAATAGGGAAAAAGTTAAAATATAGTGGTGTTTTTTTGGTTTTTTTAAAAAGAAGAATGTATCTCGCCTAGGCCTCTCCAACGAGTAGCTCGTGAGCTACTGTTAGCTCTCCAGCTACCTGTAAGTAGCTCTCCTGTGTGCATTCTGGACTACTAAAAACCTTTTTTTTTTTTTTTTTGGGTTGAATTAATGTATGTATGGCAAAACTGTGTATTCAAGACAACAACTAAGTGTGTATTTTCATAACTCATGAGCTGATGTTTGTAGAAAAATTGATTTCCAAAATATATTTAAACCTTACTTTTGAGTGATGGATCATTTAGGGCAACATTACTATTCTCATTACTTGTGCCCGGGGCGTTGCTGCCATGGCTCTTCTGTATTACCCAGCTAAAGGAATTCCAATAGACAAAGCCTTATTTACATTACTGTTGGCAATCCGGTCTGAGGCACTGAGGCGATCACTGCTAGTAATTTTACGTATGGTGGCCACTAATGTAATCTTGTATGGTGTGGTCACTATTACAACACTAATAATATCAGTAACTCGCAGTGGCTTTCATTGAACACAAGTAGCTCTTATTACACAACAGGTTGAATGGATACCCCTGAATTCTAGCCATTAATGCATGGACAGACCTTTGGTTCTGATGCTTGACGAGATCACAGTGTATCCTTTCATTTGAAATATGTCGAGCAAAGCAACACATGTCTTCTCAGCAATGACACAGGCACTAATGGGATATGTACGCATAGCCATAGATGTCAACATGTGGGTCACACAGCCAGTCGCATATTTTTAATGACTAAATGCAGTGTGCGTGCTGAAACTGTAGGCCAATACTCACAATTGCAGACGTAAAACTACAAGCTCCATAATTAAAAGGGTTGATGGCTCAAAACCTGGGGGTAGAAACTGTTGTCCTGTGTGTAACGATGTTTTCCTTAAAGTGACAGCAAAATTAGTACCTATTGTGGGTATGAGGCATCCCATGTCCCGAAATCCTGTTCTGTTCACTTATGGACTTCCTGTGATCAACCACAACACCACCCCAGTGAACATAGACCATGCTTCCTATTTTCTGTGCTTTTCTGCTTTGCTACACATAAGCTGTGTTTATTCTACAGACGTCCAGCAAAGGGTCTTCACAGCCAAGACCTGGTTATGGGGAACAAATACACTGAGGGCTGACAGTGGTCCTTGAGTTAAGAAAGAGGAGTTCTTGGGGGGTTGGGGGCACCCAGTGTTTCACATGAGCTTCATGTAAATTGTTCTTATTATTCGATAGTGTAACGGAGGGTCTTTACAGCAGAGGCCTGGCAATAGGTCCTTAAGTAAAGAAAGGGGCTGCTGTGGGGTCCACCAATTCCAGGTTTGTGTCAATGGAACTTTACATAATTGTGCTGATTCGAAAGAAGTCTAACAGTCTTTACACCTGAGGCCTCCTTAATCAATCAATCAATCATGTCACTTATAAAGCGCACTACATACCCGCGAGGGTCTCAAGGCGCTGGGGGAAGGGGGGGGTGGTGCTGCTACTGATCGAAGAGCCAGGTCTTGAGGAGTCTTCTGAAGGCCAGTAGGTCTTGGGTCTGTCGGAGGTTGGTGGGGAGGGTGTTCCAGGTCTTGGCGGCGAGGTGGGAGAAGGATCTGCCGCCGGCGGTCGTTTTCCGGATGCGGGGGACTGTGGCGAGGGCGAGGCTGGTCGAGCGGAGCTGGCGGGTGGGGGTGTGGAAGCTGAGTCGTCTGTTGAGGTAGGCTGGTCCGGAGTTGTGGAGTGCTTTGTGTGCGTGGGTGAGGAGCTTGAAGGTTATCCTCTTGTTGACAGGGAGCCAGTGCAGGTCTCTCAGGTGGGGTGTGATGTGGCTGCGTCGGGGGATGTCGAGGATAAGACGTGCAGAGGCGTTCTGGATGCGTTGCAGCCGTCTCAGGAGCTTAGCCGTCGTTCCTGCGTAGAGGGCGTTTCCGTAGTCCAGCCTGCTGGTGACGAGGGCCTGGGTGACTGTTTTTCTTCTTTCGGTGGGGATCCACTTGAAGATCCTGCGGAGCATTCAGAGGATGTTGAAGCAGGATGAGGAAACGGCATTGACCTGCTTAGTCATGGAGAGGGTGGGGTCGAGGATGACCCCTAGGTTGCGTACGTGGTCGGTGGGTGGCGGGGCTGTTCCCAGTGATGTTGGCCACCAGGAGTCGTCCCAGGCTGAAGGGTTGGAACCAAGGATGAGGACCTCCGTCTTGTCCGAGTTCAGCTTCAGGCGGCTGGTCCTCATCCATTCGGCGACGGCCTTCATTCCTTCGTGGAGGTGGGCTTTGGCGGTGTGAGGGTCTTTGGTGAGGGAGAGGATCAGCTGGGTGTCGTCGGCGTAGGAGATGATGTTGAGGTTGTGCTGTCGGGCGACGTGGGCGAGGGGTGCCATGTAGATGTTGAACAGCGTTGGGCTGAGGGAGGAGCCTTGGGGTACGCCGCAGATGATCTTGGTGGCCTTGGATCGGAAGGGGGCGAGGCGGACGCTTTGTGTTCTGCCGGAAAGGAAGGATGTGGTCCAGTCCAGGGCCTTCTCTTGGATCCCGGCGTCGTGAAGGCGTGTTCGTAGTGTGTGGTGGCAGACCGTGTCGAAGGCGGCTGATAGGTCCAGGAGGATGAGGGCTGCTGTTTCTCCGTTGTCTAGCAGGGTCCTGATGTCATCGGTGGTGGCGATGAGGGCGGTTTCGGTGCTGTGGTTGCTGCGGAAGCCGGACTGCGAAGGGTCCAGGATGTTGTTCTCCTCGAGGTAGCGGGTCAGTTGTTTGTTGACGATTTTCTCGGTGACCTTCGCGGGGAACGGGAGCAGAGAGATGGGTCGGAAGTTCTTGAGGTCCTTGGGGTCTGCCTTGGGTTTCTTGAGTAAGGCGGTGATCTCGGCATGCTTCCAGCTTTCCGGGAAGGTTGCTGTCTCGAAGGAGATGTTGATTATTTTCCGGAGATGGGGCGCGATGGCTGTACTGGCTTTGTTGAAGATGTGGTGAGGGCACGGGTCTAGCGGTGAACCGGAGTGGATGGTGTTCATGATCTCGCTGGTGTCCTCGTCGTTGATGTTGGTCCAGGAGAGCAGGCGGTTGGTGGTTGTGGGGGCAGTGGTCTCGGTGGTTGCCGGGGCGGTCGTGGTGTTGAAGCTGTCGTGGATGTCGGCGATTTTGCGGTGGAAGGAGGTGGCCAGTGAGTCGCACAGGTCTTGTGACGGCTGGATGTCGTTGGTGTTGGAGCTGGGGTTGGAGAGTTCCTTCACGATGTTGAAGAGCTCTTTGCTGTTGTGTGCGTTGTTGTCTAGGCGGTCTTTGAGTGAGGCCCTTTTGGCGGATCTGATGAGGTGATGGTGATTGCGGGTGGCGCTCTTGTGGGCGGCGTAGCTGTCCGCTGTCCGTTCGTGGAGCCAGATCTTCTCCAGTTTTCGGCATGTTCGTTTGGAGGCCTGGAGGTCTTCGGTGAACCAGGTGGCTTTCTTGCTGGTGTGGCTGTTGGGCGGATTCTTGAGCGGGGCGAGGGTGTTGGCGCAGTCGTCGATCCACTGTTTGAGGTTGCGGGCGGCGGTGTCGTGGTCGGAGGGTTCGGGCGGGTGGGCTCAGGGCGAGGTTGTGGTTAGCTGGACTTCCGTGACTCTGCTCCAGCAGCGGCGAGGCATTTGTTCGGTGCGGTGGTGCGTGGTGGGCTTCCTGTAGGTGAAGTGGATGCAGTGGTGGTCAGTCCAGTGGGGTTCGGAGGTGTGGTTGAAGGAGACGTGTGGGCTTGCGGAAAAGATGGAGTCTAGCGTGTGGCCGGCGGCGTGGGTGGGTGTAGTCACGAGCTGTCTGAGTCCGAGGGTGGCGAGGTTGTCGATCAGGGTGGTGGAGTTGGTATCCTTGTTGTTCTCGAGGTGGAAGTTCAGGTCCCCGAGGAGGATGTAGTCCGTGGAGGCGATGGCGTGTGTGCTGACGATGGAATCGCTGAACTGTGGTCGGGGTCCGGGGGGTCTGTAGATGAGGGTTCCTCTGAGGGTGGTGTTGGGATCGGTGTGGATCTGGAAGTGCATGTGTTCGGCGGTGCTGAGGGTGTCGTCGGTGTTGGTTGAGACTCTGAGGGTGTTCCTGTGGACGATGGTGATGCCTCCTCCGACTCCGTTGGTGCGGTCCCTGCGGGTGATCTTGTATCCGTCCGGGATGGCAATGGCGATGTCGGGGGGCTGAAGCGGGATTCAGCCAGGTCTCCGTCAGGAATGCGACGTCTGGGGAGGTTGAGTCGAGAAGGTCCCAGAGTTCGATGGCGTGTTTGCATAAACATGGATGCTGCTTCCTGTACTGCCACACAGGGCCGGCTTTTGACATGCTCGAGCTGGGCCCAAGTCTTCAAAGTGGAGTAAGGAGCTGTCTGCATGAAGGTCATGGAAACACCGGAGTCCTTCTCACCTGGCTCCAGTGATGCACATTAAAGTGCTTTCACTCGTTTTTAGGTCGAGCCTGGCCAGTGCATGCGCTGCACTGAGAGGCATGCTGTATTCAGGTATGGACTTAAAGCTCCGCCTACTTTCGCCCATATTTTTTATTGGCTTTGTGTCATTGTCCACTGTAAACTGTGGCTGTTCATTGGTCAATAGGCTTAGTAGTCCCTCCTTAGTCCCACCTTGTCTCATTTTGTAACCTCTCAAGGCGACACCCCCTGTTACACGTGTTGTTACTTGGTGGGCTTTAATTACAGCCTCTGAGCACTATTTTCTTAAATAGCTTTGTCCTGTCTGCTGTTGAAGGCAGGACACGCTCTCTCCTAACGCTTTTTAAAAATGTTTATAGCACGAACACATTTGCAATGCAATAGGTCTCGCATTTGTGAGAGTTTAAGCTATTGGCATTGTAAATGACAATGCCTTTTATTTTTCTGTTTTAAAAACAACAAATAAATAATAGGCATTGTTATTTACAATGCCAATAGCTCAAACTGTCGTAAATACGAGACCTATTACATTGCAAATGCTTGTTTTCAAACGGTGGAGTCCATTTCTACAGATAATTTCTGAAGGAGCCACCGACAACAAAGGTTGCTATCATGCTGCTTTCCAAATAAGCATAATGCACTCGGCGTGTGGTAATTTGAAGTCCTTGTTCTGTTAATGCTCTAATCACACTACTGGCTCGAACCAGATAACTCAAATACTTACTTACATGACACGCAGACGGGTTTCTGCCCATCCCTCCTCTGGCTAACCCCAACTGCCAGTGCAGCATTCTTTTTCATTTCCGCACATACCTGTTTGTTCTTGCATGAAACGTGAATAGACAACTTGGATAGCTTCTGCGTTCCTTTAGTCTATACCTAAAATATTTCGCGTGGTTTGCCAACAGTTTGGAGAGGCCTGGGCGTTTTCCAGTTTCTAAGCACCCTGGACCTCTTTGTTAAAAGTCACAACGACGTTTAGAGCGCCCAAATGCCAATTTTTAACAACTCTCCTTAAAGGGACTTGTCTCTGTTTAGAACTGCACGGTGTTGTGCCCGGCTACGGAGCTTTAAGATAGATCTAAACGTTTCTAAAACAAAATGTTCCATTGTGTGGTAGTAGAAAGATCGGTGTCGAAACCACTGGCTCCTTATGCTTTACGGCTGCACCCAGCTGGAAAAGGGGCCCTTCTGCGCGTGCTTCCGGATTGTGAGCCGCTCGCTCACACGTTTAAGACACCGTCTCAGCAGACGCCCTCTAACCCGGGACTCGCCCTCGATCACTCGGTTCCTTGTTTGATAGAATGAGCTCAGCTGGGATGCCTTGTCAAATCACTGGCCTGCTGGTGCCAGTGATACAGAAAGCCTTATGTGGTTAGTATCCAGGCGCGACAGAAGCATGCAAGTCTTAATTGTGCACCCTTAAAGGGACTAATGCGCGATGAACACTCTGTGGTCCAGGCCTTCAGGTAGTTTTGTACATAGTTGAAGTTGTCTCTTGTTTTGCAGCTTTGTGTCGTCTGAATCTTTTTGAGTGACTCACATACCGACTTGATTACATTGAACACATCATAGCTTTGTGCATTATAACTTTTAAATACGTTAATGAATTAAGCAACGGATGCAAATCCAGTTTTCTTACACGTAGGTGAAACGAGCAGTTTTGCTGCCAAATTACTCTTATACTTCAAACATAGCTGCCCATAAAATTACTGTTTCATCTATATTTAGAGAGATTTGCCTTTTTGGTATGAAAATTATGACTAGACAGGTAGCAAGTGGGAAAGCAGTGGAGCATATGGCAGGGTAGAAAGCGTAGTGGTACCTTCTATTCACAGATCGCGTCTGGGGCACCCCCTAGTATTGAATACCTCGAGGTACAGGTGGGGAAGGTCCCAAGTACATTTCGCGTGAGCAAGGGCCTTGAAAAATAGTAACTGAGCCCCGAAAGGGCACCGATAATAAGTGAGCTACTGTGATAAGGAAAGCTACTGTGCACAGCGGTCCGTGGAAATGTAGAAAAGGTAAAAGATTGGTGCATACTCATGTGGACACTGTTGTCATCTTCTACACTTGCTGCAATGAAGATGGCAAAGGAGAACCCGATGAGAGATAAGAGGGCGTGGCCTGTTATTACTCTGAACACCAAACACAAGTCAGTGGTCCCCCTTTTTTCATCACATTATATTTTATTTGCTGTTTATAACTGTAATAAGTAGTTTCAGCAAGCTGAAAAGTTTGTTGTGTCTGGGTAAATATGCAATATTCGGTAAAAACAATCTGGAGATTCTAGAATGTCCAGCTGGGCACCACTGAAAAAACAACTATATTTATTTGCTCATGTTCATCAGCCGTTTGTCAGAGCTATAAACCCATATGTTTATTGACCCAATGATTCCTCTAAGTAACTCGTAATCATAATTACAATTTTTCCTCCAAGCATATAATCATGTTCCATCATTGTAATTGTGCAAACAAAGGTAATGGTGATATTACCCACCATGCATTTCGGGCATAAGCCCTTCCTGAGGCGGAAATTATGCAATTGCTTAGAGTCCTGTTATAATGCATTCAAAGAGCTGTTAATGGTAACGCATCTCCAAGCAGTGGCAGCATAAAAAGAGGTGCCATGATGCAGAGAGGGCAGTCTCGGGTTAAAATGGAAAGTGGAGGAAAATTACGAAAACTACATTAGAACTTCAACTGGCTTAATGAAACACACAACCATTGTTGATGTCGTCTTTAATGTGTGTGTAATTAATCTCTGCAAATCATGTAAGGGTTAGGCAGGAGGAGCCACACCCAGCCATACTACAAGGTAAAGTCCCTTTGACATGCATCTCAGCACTGTAGGCTGGAATGTAGTAAAGCAACATAAGATTCCAGGTTATTCTCAGGAGGAAATATAAGCTGCACATATTTCTATACTCTAGTTCTGAATCGTATTCTTCACCTGCAGTCTAACAAATTTAAGAAAATTGATGTAATTATATGGTAAAGAGAAAGGTGAGTCTATTGATAACGCTTTATAATAATTCTGCTTGCCCTAAAATCTGCTGACTGTTTAGAATTGGCCCAGAATACTGTAGCCGTGTTTTTAAAGTGATGTTTTGAAATTAACAAAATCTTTTTCTGTGCGATTTTTGGAATGAGATACCTATCAATTTTAAGGAGCATATTGCTCTGTACGGCAAAAATCGTAGCTGTCCATCAGAAATATAAACTGTGTGTTTGCGAAATTGCAATGTTTTTCTTACACTCTGTAAACTTGTGGACAAAACCATTGCAAAATTCCATCTCATCATACTTCACAAACCTAGGGTAAACATAACCTGCAACTTCAATGTCCCACGTGGATGGAGAGAAGGACCCCAGGTTATGGGGGACTGACGGACAATTTGTAAACAGACGAGACCAGTAGGCAACTCTCACTGTGCAGGCAACAAGGAAAAATGCCCATCTCGCAGGTATAATCAGTTGCTGACTGCATTGTCAGTCCTCCACAGCCCTGTTCAGCCCTGTTCAGAAAGTGAGGAGCACATGTTGTGATCCTGCCTATCACAGAGCCCCATTCAGTTTCTCCTGTTCCTAGACAGGCCCTCTTCATACACAGATTATTGCCTTGTGCGCTGAAACTAAAAATCACAAATATTCAGACTCGCTTCACGAGAGGGTCCGAGGAGGGGTGCACACTCTTCAGAGCTTTGCAGGAGAAGCTTCTGCTCCAACACATCATAACTAACTGAAAAGCATTTCCAATGGGGAAATAAGGCATAAGAGATTGTTAGTATTCCCCTATTTATGGTTTATCATGCATTATAGAATTAGGTTTTACAACCCTACCTGGTCTTATTCCTACAATTAAAAACAAATATTTTTATTTTTTTTTGAGAATTATTCAGTTTTTCATATTATAACAGACTATTTGACTGTTATTATTCCATTTCTCTTCATAATATGTAAATATTTTTTATTGAATTGCAAAGGCATTAACTATTTTGCAGTTGATGGATTTTCCTTCTCGCATGGACAGTTGAGTTTCAATGAAGCATTTTAAACAAAAAAAAACCATTTGTAACACGGTAGAGTTATGACAGCATTACATTTATGAGCATTTCCTCCAAAAGAATTATTCACAGCATTGCAATATTTTTATTCCAGAAGTCTTGTTGCACGCTTATTTAAATAAAAAAAATAAAAAGATTTATACTGAATAGCACATCAAATGTGTCCCAGGTTTATTGTTCAAGAAGGAATCTATGCTAACACTACTTTTCTTTTCTTTTGGCAGAAGATGGCCATCCCTCCTACCTATGTTGACCTAGGAAAAGCTGCCAGAGATGTTTTCACAAAGGGATATGGTAAATTTTACTTTTTCAAAACCCTCTGTTTCTTGTGTGGATAAGAGAACCCTGCTGGAGGAGGGATGGTAAACTCTTTCTGGGTGCAGTTCTGTACTAGGGAAGGGCGTTACTGAATGTCAAGATTCCAGTTGACTTAATCAAGAATGACTGTTATTTCTGCAAAGAAAAATCTGAAGTTGTAGGACAACACTAATCGTGCCCTCCCTCTTTCCCAAGTTAAAATCTGCAGCTCCCAGCACTCAGGCACTGGGTGGCTCGCCGCTCCTTTTTTGCTCACCCCTTCAAAGATGGACATCATGTATTTCCTTGCCTCATCTGCCTCATGGCCTGCTCCTTGCCTATGATCTTGAAGCTACCTTGGCACTCTCCCAGGAATGTATGGGTGCAGTGTGATCCCAGCATGTGATTGGAGTAGTTCATTATATTCTCAACAGCAGATGTGTTCTACCTGTGTAGTATCAGAACAATATGCCAACATTGTCATCCAGATAGTTGAATCTCTGGTTATGAGTAAACTAGACTACTCTAACAACTTGCAGCACTCCTCTAGTATGTATTCTCTCTTTTACACTAAACCATTACCTTTGTGATCTGCAGACACTGAACAAATCTCGCCTCAACCAGGCAGGGTGGCTCCAACTTCCAGACATGTGATACAGTACAATCTGCTCATCCTAGTACTGAAAGGACCTCCTCATCGCTCTTGAATGGTCACATGCCATGCCCAACTTTCTCCCCAGCTCAGGCACCCTCAATCAGCTTGGTCATATATCTGCACAAGCTTCTTTGGAGCACCCTCGGGAACCAACTAAAAGCTGCCTCCTTTACCCTGAAGTATGGGAGTTCTAAAAACAAATTGTGGTCTTAAACATACACAGTGCATCGTATTTGGTTTTAGAAGCAATACATTCTTGTCTTTATAAAAGAGAGGCAAGGAGCCTGCATGTAAGGATTTAGAATCATTTCCAGAGGTTATAAAACGTAAACAAGGGTAAACTTAGCTGTGCAAGATGGCTGAATAGACACACTTCCAGCTAAATCCCATCACTGCAATTAAAGCCTGACAAAGCCTATCACTGGTGTCTACATTCTAAGCCCTACAACTGGCAGGGTGGATCTGAAACATTGCTGACACAAATTCGACTGCTGCGTAGAGTCAAGATACACTAGGAGAGATGAACAATAGGTATCGCCTGTTGTAGCTGGTACTGGCGGAGCCAGGGACACGAGTTGCTGAGCCGGGAACTGGAGGCAGAGAGTCCCTGCGAAAGTGACAGAGAAGGCAGACACGTAGAAAAGGCAGCAATCTGGGAAAATCAGTGTGAGTCCTGAGGAAGATGGAACCTGAGGCCTCCCCATCTTTCCCATTCAAAAGTGGAGAGTGGTATGGAAAGACCTAGCCACGTGGACTCTACGCTTGTGGATACATTACTACTCCTTGTTCACAACAGACAGCATGGAGATCCTGACTGCACTATCTGGAGCACCATACTGGAAGTGATTTACTGTTAGATGCAGCAAACCCTGGGTGGGGGTGTTCATTCAGACTTATGTTTAAGGGGCAACACAATGGATTGCACACACCACAAAAAAATGGGAATCCCCAGCACTTTGCTCTGGAAACTGAGTGTCTGTTGCCTAGATCATTTGGGGCTCCAGGGTCTCCAAAGACATAAACGATTGACCTAGTGCTTAATTTGTAAAAGAAAGTAAATGCCATGATCCTTCTCTGGAGGCCGCTGCAGCTTTCACCAGTTATTGCCCCTGCCAGTGCTGCCAATGACATGACCAGCACAACTACTAAGCATCACACTCCTACAAGTGTGACAGATCAGACTATTCCAGGCCACTCAAAGCTATAAGAATGGTGTGGGCAGCATATATTATTCTTTTTTAATGTATACACCGTTGTGCTCATCTCAAAATTAGACAGCGCCACCATGTGGTGGATTGTTGGCAGTGCTAAGAATTAAGGGTCTCATTACGATGGCGGTGGGACTGCCACAGTCAGGCCAGACGCCACGCATCCGACGGGTTCAAGGAGCCCGTCGAACCTTCGGTGGGACTGCAATCCCTACAACAGTGGCCGTGCCTGCTCAAGCACCGCTGTAGGGATTACAATGTCCCTTTCTGCCAGCCGTTTCATGGCGGTCAACCCACCATGAAAAAGCAGGCGGAAAGTGACTTGGGGGCCCGTAGCGGGCCCCCTTTCCCCCTTGGCCTTCCGATATGGAGCCTGCCACATGGTGCAGGGATATGTCAGATGTGTTTTTTCTGTATTGCGGGGTGTGCTGCAGCCCACAGCACATGCCGCAATACAATAAATGCACATTGCGGCCGCCGTGAAGGTGGTTGCATCCTAGTCGGGCGGTCCTGCTACCACATCGGGCAGACTTGCATATATTGTTTTTAACCTGCAATATGAGAGGATGAGGGATTCCGCTGAAAAGGTATTTGATGCACAGTTATTTACACAGATAGGGCTGAGGTGGCCTGTATTTAAGGGACATACTTGAGTAAGTGGAGGGTATGAAGGTATAAATTAAAGCTTTTTTTACACTATATATATATATATATATATATATATATATATATATATATATATATATATATATATATATATATATATATATATATATATATATATATATATATAAAAAATACCCCCAACTGGAGAAGACAAGGAGCGGCACACCAGGAGACTGCACAATTACTTTATTGGGCACCAAAAGCAAGACAACGTGTTTCGGCGTTTAGCCTTTTTCGAGTGATTTTTGGTACAGCAACTTCCTTTAGGAATCAACACGCATGGACATAGAGAACATTCATTGCATCGTCATGAATTTTTTTGATCAAAGTTGTAACGCCACAGTTCTTGATAATATAATCAAATATATGTAATCCATTTCTTTAAAATAACTGGCATGACCGATTCATTCATTGCGAATAAACAAAAATCACAATTTGAATATTTTAGCGATTGATTAGAAACAAATTCCGATAAAGTTGTTTGCCTCTTCCAAACACAAGAATCAATGTTTTAGTGATATTTACATCCAACTTACTCAAATCTTCCATCTTACTAACTGTTCACAATAATCTTACAAAAGAGTCTTGAAAAAATGACGGCGTCGGCGATTTAGTGAAGCATGTATACAAGAACTTTGCTTATGAAGCATATTATATAATATGCTTTATACTGCATAATATATATATATATATATTATAATATGCTTCATAAGCAAAGTTCTTGTACACATGCTTCACTAAATCACAGACGCTGTCATTTTTTCAAGACTCTTTGTAAGATTATTGTGAACAGTTAGTAAGATGGAAGATTTGAGTAAGTTGGATGTAAATATCACTAAAACATTGATTCTTGTGTTTGGAAGAGGCAAACAACTTTATCGGAATTTGTTTCTATTCAATAGCTTGAGTTAGATCTAACGCAGCAACCTACAACATTTGAGGCACTTTGTTTCATGACCTCTGCTCTCCCAGTCTTCATTTAACCTCACTAGAAGTAGTGCTTCAACAGCAAGTCATGCTTTATGCAAGTAAATGTAAAACTTCATAATCCTCCTGCTCCGCCATCGATTCTTTAGGTAATGAAGTGTAAATTATTTCCATATTTAAGGTACGGGATAGAGACTGGCCCGGGGATATTTATGCAATGGCTTTATTTAATTAAGTGCACTGCTTATAGGATACTGTTTGCTTTTCCTGGCTCCACCTCTCCGGCTTAGATAAGACTTGATTTTGGTTTATAAAACTAGGCCTTGGTCTCTGATGGTCATCGAGTATGGGTTCCCCTAAGAGGGGACCCTGAAATTTCTTTCGAAAAATGTAGGGCTCCATCATAATACAGTCCATTCCTTGAACATAAGCTATGAGTAGGAATCTTAGGGTCCTTGGCATGGAAAGCTCTTGGAACAGTTGCATGGCATATAATGCTTCAAGGTGCTAGTAAAGTCCCAATCAAAGCTCAGATCGTTTGAGCTGGAGGTCACTGAATGGGTCACGAAGAAACTTTGGGTGCTCCTGTGTGAGTTCTTGCCATTTAAATTCTTCTCTGCCTCGTATAGTAAGCTCTGTTACTACTGCTGTTCAGCAAACAATTCTATTCTTATCTTACTATTAAATGCCGTAAGAAAGAGGTGGCGATTACTGGTGGGCCACCATATACTTGCATTATGATACTCAAGGGGTGAAGAGACTTTATTGCACATAATCTGTGTGCATTCTATTGTCTTTGAGGAATAAAGTTATTGCTACCTTAACTGTTCCTTAAGGAAGAGATCAAGGGCCAGATGTACGACCCTTACATTTTGCGACTCACAAATTGCGTCGCTTTGCGACTCGCAAAATGCAATTCACAACAGTGTCTCAGACACTGTTAGCAATTCCTAATGGGGTCGCAAATTGCCTGCCTCATTAATATTCATGAGGCAGGTGCTATTTGCGACCCCATTAGGAATGGATAGCTCTCCCAGGGATGGTGGCCTGCTGGGGTCAGCAGACCTCCATGTCTGTGACTGCTTTTTGTATAAAGCAGGGTTTTTTAAATTTTTTTTTACATGCAGCCCGTTTTCCTTAAAAGAAAACGGGATGCATTTGAAAAAGAAAAATGAAACGTTTGTTTCATATTTTAAGAGTAGGCAGTGGTCCCTGGGACCACTGCCTGCTCTTAAAAAATATTTTCGCACACACTCACAAAGGGGAAGGTGTCCCCTGGGGACCCCTTCCCATTTGTGAGTGGCTTATCACCTACTTGAAGTAGGTGGTAAACTGCGAGTGTTTTGTGACTGCAAATGCTGTCGCAATACAATCGTACATTGAAGTGCGAGTCACCATTATGGAAGGCACGCCCCTTCCTAATAGCGAGTCGCAAACCCTATTTTGCGAGTCGTAATAGCTTACCGACTCTCAAAATAGGGTTTGCACATGGGGCAGACCAATTTTGCGGTCGCAAACGGGCCGATTTCCCTTTTGCGACCGCAAAAAACGGTCGTACATCTGGCCCCAAGTCCTGAAGTCCTACAGTAAAGTAGTGTATTTTTGCATCAATTCTGTTTCGTCTCTGGTTTCATAAAGGCTTACTCCGTTTTTGGACTCTGTATCCCAGCGTCTTCGGTCTTCAAGGGAATTAATATGCCAGAAATAGTGTCCTTGGATTGATATATAATTAGAACTTGCGTCAAATTGGTTTTAACCAATGCGAATTGTGATTGTTCTCTCATTGTAAGTTTTTTTTTTTTTTTTTTTTAATTGTGCAATAAATTATTTGCTTACCTACCAGTTTCCTCAACCTGACATTAACTGTTGTTGATTAGCAGGGGTCATTATCTCCATTCAAAAATGCATCCAATCTAGTTGGCATATTTACATTCAAAATCGTTACTTACTAAGCAGCAGCAGCAGCAGATGAGTCTGTCTCAAATGTTAATTACAACTTTGGGAGACAGTTGAATGCCCGCCATTTCCTTTATCTAATTAAGAAACTACTGGAAACGAAAGTTTGCTTTGAGTTTTAACCAATTGCTCCTCTGTCTGGAGAAGACAGTTTCTGACAATTTTAGAATTATCCTGGTTATTCTGTGTTCAAAACATGAAACTAGGATAAGCTGCAGGACAGCTGTTCTCAATGTATTAACACACACAAATAATCTTTTGGTTAGCAAACGAATGCTGTATCTATCAAGGAGCGGAGCTAGCCTAGTGCCAATTTTGGACGCTATATATCAGTCTATTTTGCAGTATATTTGACAAATTCAGCCAGACTGGTCTTATCTGCGTTCAATTTGTTACGCAAGTCGGACTCTTGATATCTATTGGAGAGACGGGAAAATGTCGAGGTAAGACCATAGACACTGGACATAGGGGCGCGGAGGGTGCTGCGGCACCCCCAAAATAACCATGCTGGACTTCTGAAGCTGAATGAGCAATTAAGATGCCTTTACATTTTGTTTATTTCGTCTCATTTGCTGTGCGTTCAAGGACAAAGGTCAAATGCCAGGCTATATGTTCTGAAAAATTGTTGCTTATTCTTTTATCAACGAAACTGGTGTTTTGCTTTTCTTTCTCAGACTCCAAAATGAAAGAATTTTGTAAGTGACCTAGATGACAATCTTGCTAGGGCACATTGAGTGTGAAGGGAAAGGTTGTAGGATGTCATTTTTTTCCTAACACAGCAACATTTAAATACCTGAAAATGAACTGTACCCATAGTTCAAAATTCCTCCGTAATGAGGAAAGCACATATGAAGCATATTTCATATAATGTTGAAGTGTGATGGAAAGCATATTAAGACACTTTACTTGGTGATGTGCAAATGATAAATATTCCCTGAAACCCAGTATCCACACATTATCGATTGTACGCCATGTAGTTTAATCGGTGAAACTGCAAGTCTTTACAAATTGTAGTGTCCATTTCAACACAACAGGTTCTGTCTGCAAATGACAGTGCAATGCCACACCACAGCGCCCAAATGCACCACCGGGTACATACCACACCCTTACCACTCTTCTGCTGAATGGGCGTGGTACATTTGTTACACTTGTTTTTTGTGCGACAGTCGGATACAACATACAATAACATTAATGGCAGCACCCCCACTCTTACAATTGTTCCAGCATCACTGGGTAAGACAGTGGAATGCATATATATCTTATGAGTTTCTCCTACTCGATACCAGCAGCCATTTGAGTAGGTTTAGGACAGGGCCTGAGATAATGCGGTTGCATAGCCAGTTTTTTAGGTATTTTTTTCTTTTCGGAACTCAGCATTTTTCAAGGCTTAATAATGTTTGAAGCGATAAAACTTTTCAAAAGATGCTGGCATGGTTTCCTGCGCTCAAGGTGTAATGTATTTTTCTAAATCTACTTCTGTTGCTTTTTGAACCTGCCCTTCAATGCCTCCGTTTTCAGACACACGTATATATCTCATATACACCCATCTCATATACACCCACACACAGATACACACACGGTCTGTGTCTCTCTCTCTCTCTGTGTGTGTGTGTGTGTGTGTGTGTGTGTGTGTGTGTGTGTGTGTGTGTGTGTGTGTGTGTGTGTGTGTGTGTGTGTGTGTGTGTGTGTGTGTGTGTGTGTGTGTGTGTGTGTGTGTGTGTGTGTGTGTGTGTGTGTGTGTGTGTGTGTGTGTGTGTGTGTGTGTGTGTGTGTGTGTGTGTGTGTGTGTAGATCACAGTATATCAGGCTATTCAAACATTTCTCTTGTGGAAATGAGTAAAGAATCAGAACTCCATTGGCAGGGAGCACATTATTGGAATTTGAAATGTTGACTCTTTAAAGGTTCATTGTTAGTTTCGCATACAGGCAGCACCTTGTTGCCTTCGCTTCTGATAAAGCTAATCGGATGTGCAGAAAGATGGTTGTAAACACCCATTCATGGTAATTTGAAAGGACTTACTATTGATTGTCATCATGGCAGATAAAGTTACAGAATGTAGAGACAAATGCACAAAAATAAGAGCTTGTCATGCGATTAGATTTTTATTTTACTGTACACAGAACTTTGAAAAAACAGGTCAGAAACATGCATTGAATTCAGCAGCTACTAGGCAGCCGTAAAGGAGAAACTGAGCTTTTAATTTTAACCATTCAAACATTTTCCTTTTTTTGTCTTTTTTAGGTTTTGGTTTAATCAAGCTTGACGTGAAAACAAAATCTGAAAATGGGCTGGTGAGTTGAGTTGTTACATTAATTAATGACGTAATCTCGTCAAGTGTAAGACCTATTGTTTCATGTCATGTTTAAGACATTGTTTCAAAACTGTGTACAGCTAAAAAGCCATGGAATGACCAAGTAAGTTAGTAGACTTGGACCAACTGGCAAAATCAACATGTCTTTGTAAGACCCTCCGCCTCCGTTATTTATTCCTCTATAAGGTGGTTTACTCTCGGACCTTTTCAGTTTTGTACACGAATAACCCCTTCTCATTTACACACACATTTTTGATAAGGAAAGCCATATGCATTCATTGTCTGTGCCAATATATCCTGACATATTTTTGCTTTTTGCGGTTCTCCATTTCTTTTTTTGAATCTTACCTTACATGAGTTACAGTATACGAGAAAAATGTTAGTGCTGTTGAAAGCTCAATTGATAAGTACACTAGTTGAAGCTTTGTGCATCCTGTAGGCCACCGATTCAAAGTCCTGCAGGTAGGCTTGGCTTTTCATCCTTTTGTACTTGATGAAGTATCATTAAGTTAGGAAAAGTAACGCATATAACCTTGAATCCAATCAACAGAACTGGTAGCAAGAGCATTGAAAGCCATCGTCAAGTCAACCCAACCCAGTCTTTAGACAAGTAGGGTGGAACAACCATTATGTTATCATTCACCCAAAGTATATATTCGACTCCCAATGAAAAGGTGAACTGTATATGCACTCCACGTTTTCAGGAAATCGCTACAAAACTACCTGATCTGAAATTTCCTTCTTGGTAAGGGATTCCTGATCCTAATGCCCAAAATAGCACGACGACATAACCAGTAGCTGACTTGGCTTCTTTTCTGTTAAGGATGTCAAACTAGGTAATTTTTGTCATCACTAGGGACCCTAACTCCAATGTACTGCACATTAATTCTTGCCACTTTACCGACTCAGTCTACTGTAAATCGCTGTGCTCTAATATGTTTGCTAAGGGCCCCCACATGTATTTACATGCTAACCAACAAGGCTCTGCCAGATCCACCCTTTCTGCCGGAGAACGATGTTTGATGGATCACTTTTCTATAACTTGGCAATTTCAGACTTTAAATCAATTTGACCAGGGTAGTTGTGTTTCCCTAATAATATCTGTGACATGCTGCCCCAGGTCCACAAATTTGGTGTGATAATTGATGATAAACTTGGTCACAGATCATCTTTTATCCAGTAGTTATTGCTAAACCCAGGTTAAATGCCATTTATATCTGGCATAGAAACTTTGGCCACTACAATCCTCTCATTCATGCTTCAGTTGCCACATTCAGTCATTTTGTAGACTGAGTGGTAGCAGACTATAGTGTGTGGATACTGTGGCTGCCATTCTACTTATTAAAAGTCTCCTGCAGAGAAGCTATCACTCCTATCTTTCAGCCCCTGCATCAGTATTCTACTAACCACCATGGTAGGGCAAAAAAATTAATTGGCTACAGTACCATATCGTATGGTTCTTGCTCGTAGTATTTATAGCTTAAAGCTGAGTGGGTGTAGGAGAGTAACCAGTTAATATAATGTTAGGATGGGCGAGGCAACAAATTAACAGGGAGAGCAAAGCTAAGGGTCTGGCTTGGCTCTTAAAGCCCATGCACTAACCTAGCCCTGAAAAAGTTTGCTATGTAAATCATGCAACAAACATGTAAAAGAAGCATTGAGAAGTATTTATTAAAAGTGACCTTTTTTAAAAGTGAACTTGGAACCATACCTGCCCCCATATTCACATTGGGGACAGTACCATTAGTGAACCAAGACGAAAGACAGTTGTCATATGAACCCTGTATGTAGCCCACATTATTATACAGCAACATTATAGTCTATTAAATGAAACTCAATTTGTTTTTGCACAGCTTGTATTCTGAACGCACGCATTTGAAAGCGCTTTAACATGCGAATATGAAGAATAAGGAGTTTTGGTCAAATCAAATATTTGCCTAAGATTACACAATTTAAGCAGAAAGCTGCGATTGTTCCAGGTTTTTGGTTTCACTTTGCACAAATCAACCAAAAAATTAATCCTTTGTGTAGGAAAGTAGGATCTGCTTCTATGGTTACCCCCACTTTTTGCCTGGTGCTAAGCTATGTTTGACTAGTCTGACTGGGATCCTGCTAATCAGGACCCCAGTCTATCTGCTTTCTCCCTAAATTGTTATGTTCAGTACTTGGGTACATCCCAGATTGGATACTGGGGTACCCTTATAAGTCCCTAGTATATGGTACCCATGTACCCAGGGCATAGGTACCCCAGAGGTCTTCCATGGGCTGAAGCATGTATTATGCCACCCATGAGAGACCATTCAAAATGGAACTACAGGCATGCCATTGCAGCCTGTGTAAGTTGGTGCTTGCACCACTTACTAAAGATATAGGTTTCCTATATCTAGGGTCACTGCACTTAAAACATATGTCACCCCTCTAGCAGGCCTTTGCAATCCTGAAGGCAGGGTGCTTGGTTCTAAGTGAGAGGGTGCCTCCTGCATGAGCAGGACACCCCTGCAGCCTATGGAATCCATTTTCCCGGGTTGTCAGTGAAGCAGCCATATACTATATAGAGGGGCACCGCGTAATTACGCGATGACCATCTCGAAAACGGCTGAAACGAATCCTATCCTGTTTGGTATCAAAAATGTTATAATCATACCCCCGCACCGTTTGATTCCAAGCACTGGAAGATCCCTCTGTTAGGCTCTCGGTGTTCCCTGTACCAGCCTTCTTGACCCGGACAGCACAAAATGGTTGCTCCCGACCAGGGACATGATTCTGCCCTCCTGCTGCTGAGCCAAGGTCGAGCAGGGGAAGGCAGAACAATAGGCATCCTGTCACAGTGAGGTGTGACCACCTCCCAGACAAGATTTAGTGTATTGGGGTAGGGTGGGTGCGCTTGCCAGAGCCACTCGGTCTGCATGAGGGGCACATTTGGTGTCCCCAGGCATAGTCCAGTTCAAACCAGTCCTGGGAGCCGTTGGCTCCCGCTCTGGCGTGAAACTGGACAAAGGACATGGGAGTAACCTCCCCCCTGTCCAGACCCTCCCCTCGGAGGGTCCCCTGAATCATCCCAACCCTTTCCCTAGGGTACTTAAGGGCTTACCGGGGTGTAGGTCCCTAGATTGGGACAAGATTCAGATCAGACACCACTTCTTCTACCGTCTGGGCACTTTGGACTTCGTCTCCCTTCCAGTCTGCTGCATCGTCTGTGCATCATACAGGAACCTCCCAAGCAGGGGCAGCTCCTCCATTAGGGCGGAGGAGCGTCACCCCACTGCTTTCTCGCAGTGCGAGAAGCAGAAACATAAAGTTTCTGCTTCTCGCGCTGCGAGAAAGCAGAACAGTATGCCTGGTTAGGGGTGGGCGGGTCGGGGAGGAGTGGCTTGCCCAATGCTGTGGGCCCTGACTATTCGGTCGGCCCTCTGGGGCCGACCAAACCAGTCAGGCGCACTCTACATTTTCTCTATGTAGGCTGCATGCCGCCTACATAGAGAAAATGGCCTCCCTACAGGCGCCCGGCTGGGCGCCTTCCGCATCAATCTCTGCGCTGCCATTGCAGCGTTGTGATTGGCTTAGGGGAGGGAGGATGCCTGCTTCCTGACGCGGGACCCGGCCAGGAGCGGAGGCGGCTCCGGAACAGGTAAGTTAAGTTTTTTAAATTTATTTTTAAATTCCTTGAGCACCTCCAGTGACCAGAATCTTCAGCCACACTGCATCGTGTGCATCGTGGCCTGCATCTTTTGGTGAGCTGCTTGAGGTCCTCTCGCGACTCAAGTGCCTCCGGCCTGTGGGTCCACTTGAGGGTCACACTTTTTTCTTTTGGGCTCTCCTCATTGCTCGGGGCCTGCCCTGACTCCCCTGCTTGTGGTGAGTCCCCTGGACCTTGCTGGTCCCGACGTTGCTCCTTCACTTCCCGCATTGGTTACATTTGCCAGGGCTTGTTGGTGCTCCCGCCGGACACCGACCCCTCAGCACTCGACATCCTTCGTGGGACAGCTCGTGCATGGCTCCTGGTCCTCCTCAGCGTCGCCTGATCCTCACAGCTGCAGAGTCAAGGTCATTGTCACCCACCCTACAACATCCGACATCGGAGGGCATTTGTCTTCCAAGTCTCCTGGTCACTCCTGAGTGACATAGACTCTGTCCCCTCTGCTTGCAGGTACCTCCCATCTAGAATCCATCTTCGGATTCCACCAGACACTTTCTCCTTCTTCAACAGCGGCACTTTCCTGAAGTTCTCCATTGGGTTCGACAGCGGTTTCCGACACCCCTTCACAGGTATGCACCCGGCTTCCCTGGTGTAGGTAACATGGGTACTAGGGTATCCACGGGTGGGGTGGCTCTCCAACCTTCTGTCTTCCACAGGGTTTCTTCAGGGTCCACTGGGAAGGGTCCTTAATCTTTAAAAATCCAACCGTGACTTAAACGTAGAGTTGTATGGAGCCCGCGGTCGTGTTCCCACACTGCACCCGCTCTCCGTGGGGTCCCTATCTACTCACCTTCGGTCCCCAGCACATCTACGTCCTCTCAAGATTCTCTTCACTTGAGTCGTGGTTCTTATACCACTTTCTTAGTATATGGTTTTGTCCCCCCCCCTGGGGTCCACTGTGTATTAAGGGCTATTTACTGTGTTTCTATTCGAAAGTATTGTGTGCATTGTGCATATCTCCGGGTAGGAGATATTGCTATGTGTTAGAGAGTATTATATAATAAATACATATTTTTATAAATACCTTGTGTGGCTCTTTTTCACTTAATCTATACTATAAGATTGCATTCTGTTGAAACAAGCTGCTTTACACTCCTTCTGGACTAAGCCTGAAGGCTGCTCTCTATAGCTACCACTGAGCGAGCTATCTAAGGTTGTCCAAGACCTCTTAAATCACCATAAGGGTTGTCTGGACTGGTGCAGGGTGCCCACTTACATTAGTGGACATCATATACCAGGCCAGCCTCTAACACATTGCCTCTCCTTTTTTCACTTTAATGCTTTGTTTTTTACCTCTTTGTGTATTTTCCTGCAGTTGTTATATAGCACAAACTCGACCCAAAGGTATTGGAGTGCTTTACACAAACACCAGTTACGTGACACAAAGTCACATTCATTCTATTTTTAAGGCACTGGGAGATTAAGTGATATACCCAAATTCCCAGGATGTTCAGCCGGCGCCGAGACTTGAACCTGGTTCTCCAATTCCAAAGTCGCCAGCTCTGGCCTTAATGCCATAGCCTGGCTAGAGCAAAGGTTGCAGGCAGAAGCCACATGAAAGCTCCGCTCATCGTGGGCTCGAGGTTTCATCAGGACCTCGAGCTGAACCAGGCTTCAGGTTCGGACCTGGCTCTAGCTTTCAGTGGCTCGCCCACCTCTATGTAATGCATTTAGTACTGTGCTTTCAAAACAAAACAACTTGCTGTGGACAAACATAGAGTATTTTCCTTAAAACATATTATTTTGACGGCAGCACTTTCAGGCAACATTCCTGTTCTAATTTGCAGTGAATATATAAAATACCAAGCACACAGCTCTTGCAGAACACATTGGCGCTGGCACGAACACCAGCAAGGAAAACTTTGCCATCATCAAAGATTTTACCATGCAAAATCACATCCTCGCAACACCTTTGCAACAAGTACTTTGAATTCTTCTGTTACAGATCACCTCCATACACCGCAACTTCGACCCTCAACTGGATCCATTCCCCATTGCAACTCAACTTCTCATCAAGCTGAAGAACGAACCCTGACCTCATCACCCACGAAATTGCTGCTACAATGAAGATCATCCACTTGGGGGCCTCATCTGCCCTTTGCCCCCCACCACCCCTTCACCAAAGGTCTCCTAACGATCAGCTAAACACTAACACCCATCTTCAACGCTTCAATCACATTCCCGGACACCTAGAAACATGCTACCATCACTCCCCTGTATGAGAAACCTGCTGCCAGTTCAGCCATGCTTTCCAACCACAACCCCATCTTCCTCCTACCGAACCCAGCAGAGAAACTAATCAGCTGACGCCTCACCAACTACCTCAGTAGCCACCCGCTCCTCAACCCCACACAGTCCGCATTCAGGCCCGACCACAGTACAGAACAGCACTCATCGCCACAGACCACATCCATATGATCCTTGACAGAGGAGACACGTCAGCCCCCATTCTCCTGTACCTCTCTTCAGCATTTGACATGGTCTGACACCCCATGCTCATCAGGTGCCTGCATGAGATTGGCATCAGAGTACTCGCTCTCCGCTCGATCTGCTGCTCCTTAATGAAGAGACCAAGAGCTGTCAGCCTTGTACTGTATTTCTTGGAAACCCACAATCTCATCTGCAGAATGCCTCGGGGTTCAATGCTCAGCCGCACCCTCTTAAACGCATACATGATCCCTCTGGCCAACATCATCCGTGCACATGATATCCACATCCTCTCCTATGCAGATGACACGCACTTCATACTCTCCCTCTCAATCAAACCAAAATAAGAAAAAGTTCACCTCCTGTATGTCCGAATTCTCTAACTTGATGAAAGGTAACTGTCTCAAGCTCAACACCAAAAAGACAGAAGTACTGATCTTCAGCAAGAACACCACACCATGGGGTGTGGCAGGCCGAACTTGGACCCACACCCAGCACTTACGCCAGCAACCTCGTAATAATCATCGGCAGCAAACAAGTCTATACTGTCACTGCATCCTGCTTCCAGACCCTGAAGATGCTGAGGAAGATCTTCAAATGGCTCCCAAGCAACCCTAGAAAAACTGCCATTCACACAATAGTCACCAGCGCGTTAGACTATGGGAGCACTCTCTATGCCTGTATCACCAAGCAACTCACTAGAAAACTATAAACCGTCCAGAACTCTGCAGCCACTCTCATCCTCAACTGCCATCACACTACTCCTCTGAGAGCTCCACTGCCTCCCAATTCACAACTGGCTCATTTCAAAGTCCTCACGCACATTTAAGGCACTAGACAACTTGGACCCCACCTTCATGAACAGTTGCATCTCCATCCTCCATTATGAGCATAAGCAGCACCAGATCAGAAGGACAGGCATTCTTACTTTGCTCCTAAAGCATGGAACAGCCTCCCACTCCATTGAATTCCGCAATAAGCTGAAGACCTAACTTTTCAATTAACCAACCTACCACGGCGGGCTTAGGCGCACACCTGCTCAGCACCAAAACACCCTCGAGGGTGGTAGTGCACTTAACAAATACACATATGACAACGCAATGTGTGCATGTGCTCTCATGCATGCGCGCATATGTATCATGAGGTTACAGCAGCCCAGTGTGATGACGTAAACATGTCATGGTTCACAGCACGTGCAAATGTATGGCACTACGCAGCAAACATTTTTGTAAATTTAAATTGACCATTGTCGGATGGTGGACACTTATCTTAGAGCTGTAAATAAAAACAATGAACATTTCCACGTATGGGCCTTCAAATTGATACTGCCAGTGCCTTAAAAGAAAAAGATGGAGGGTGAGTGGGAAGAAGTCAACACTGCTGAGCGGTGGGGGGCTGGGGGAGTAGAGAAGGAGTAGGCTCTCCAATCAAGAGCAAGGAGCTAACACAAAGCCTATATATTTGAATGTATTAAAGAAAATAGTTATTTGGCAATGAACAGCTAAAGCTAACTGTTGTCAGATTTAAAAAGGAGAGACTGAAAAAGGGAGCTGGGTTTGAGCGAGTCCAAACAGAAGAAAGAAAATGAATGGGCAAAGAACAAGCGCCAAAGGTGAAATATTGAAACTAACCATCAGAGGGCAGGAACATCGGGAGAAAGAGCCGGAATGCAGAGAGGACCTGAAATTTATTTTTGGGGTATTGAACCCAAAGTGTATGTAGGATGTGTATGCCCAAGAAATGTGTGGTTAAGATCAGAGACCATTTTTTTTCAGCTGAACCGCAACTTAATTAACCTGATTCTCACAATGCGATTGTTCTAATGTCTTGCGAGTAGTTTTGAGGCATTTTAATGTGTACATTTTGCTATCATTGTTAGGACCAGGAATGCAATGTAACAATAAGATAATGTGAACTGTCTTCATCGTGCTGATAGAAGGGTTCGTTTTGCAACGTTAGATGCTTAGTTCCTTAAGTTGGGCATGAACTATGGGAAATCAACAAATGTCATTAATGATTAAAAAAAATATAACCGCAAAATATGTTGAGTCCTTTTTATACTCTGTCTGCCTTTGCCGGACTTTAAAGGTTTCATTGAAACCATGCGCATTTAACCAGTTGTTCTCAAAATAATAGAAAATGTGTGATCTAGCAATACTAGCCAAGAAACATTGTGAACACTTTATAGAATTCATACTCGAGCACTAATAACTGTAAAGCACTGAAATTTGTCAGCACACTGAAATGTTGTCGGGATGGACACTGACTGGGTTCTGAGTGTTTCTGCAAGACCGAAGCGTGAACGCATGGTCCTCTCCTCAGATTTTCCATTTTACGTGTATAGACTCTCTCAGAAAGCAGGGCACCATCCACACGATCCCTGCAGATAAAGTGCACAAAATGGTGGCTAGACTCCTCGCCTCTTAGTTTTGTGCATATCCCTTTGTGCCTTATAATTATTGATTTTTAAAAAGTATGCACTAGATGTTTCCATTGATAATGCTAAAAAAAATGATACTAGTGGGTTTGTTCTCTCCAGAAGTATTGTTGGAGGTTGTACTGCCCTTCCATCGTTGTCTGCATTAGTTTTAAATGGAATGCAAAAAGTACAAAACCCCAGGAAATGTGTTGTAGTCCGATCCCGCCCCCTTCGGTACCACACATGCTCTATATGGTGACGCAGTGGACTAATCCATCCACTTCTGGAGCCTCTGTGAGACCTTATGATCACAGGTTCAACTCTTGCTAGATCCACCAAGTCTTTCATCCTGCCAAGGTCGATAAAATGAGTTCCTTTGAGTGAGTTGGATATCAAAAAACATGTCATTCAGCTAAAGATGCCCTAAGTGGGGAGAGAGTAGGAATGTGTGCTTTAGAAATCCCTATGCTGTGTTGTACTTGTACCAGAGAATACAATGCAAAGAATGTTGAAGGGAAATTACTCCACAAGTCTTCAAGAATTGCTTTCCTCTTTCCCTCTGCTATATCTTCTATCTTCGCACCCATAATTAACTTGTATCCATTGAGAGTAGTACCCAGTAGATTTGTAGGGAACCCATTATTCATGGTTTGTTCTCTTCTAGGGGCCACTCTCTCCACCTGAACTAATGTAACTGTGTTTACAGAGATTATGTGGAGTGAAATAAGTTTGTCCAATTTCAACGTAACATAGACGTTGACCTAGTTTGTTTATTTTGTGGTGTTAAAATGAAGTCTTCATACACCCTCTCTTCATATCGAGATTAGCACTTAACAAATTAAGTGGGAAAGTCTTGAACTACGACATTTAATAATATGTATTTGGAAGCGGACCTGGCTTCCTACCTTAAGTGATCACTCTGAAGCAGACGGTATTCTCAGATATATGTTGTAGGTTCCACTTGTGCAGCAGCTCAGAAGGTGGTCCGCTTAATTCAGAGAGATACATTTTTATTTCCTTTTGAGGCTAGAGGCTCCTATATGAGGGAAACATCTTCTGAGGCCCCCTAGGTTATCTGTAGTCATTGGAATCGTGGAAAAAGGTCTGGCATTTCTGAAAAGCAGCAATGGCTGCCAAAAGAACCGTGATTGATCAAAAATGTATTTAGCCAGCTATAGAAGGTACTATAGTCCAATTTCTTCCTAGCGCGTTGTCTGGTTAGCTTGTGTCTCCTGCAACCAAATGAAAAACATATTCCTCTTCCAATTGGATGCATCAGTAGCTCTTGTGGAAAGGTGCTTGGCTTCTTCCACGGTTGTCATACAAACATCAAAAAGTTAAAAAGTCAATAGTGCATGCACTCGGGAGTCAGCTTATCAAGTTCAGAAACTGAAGGCTGTGGTGGAAGATCTTACCAAACATCCTGGTCAGAAGGTCTGGTCGTAGAGAATTCTGCCTACAAGGCTGATAGATGGAGGGAGTGGGCCTGACTAACAACTAGTGATAAGACCAGTCTTGAGCTTTGAGGACCATTTTACTTCGCTCTGCTTCAACTTGCTCATCACTTTGGGCAGTAGTAGAATTGGAGAAATGGCATTAAGAAATGTTCTAACAAAGGCATTCACCATTGATCAAGGCTTTTGGAAAGTGAAAGCATAACCTTGGCACTTTGAGTTTTCTTCTGTTGTAAACATATATATTTCTGAAAAAACAACTTGTGTAAAAGATGCTCACACATTTATTTAGTAGGTATTCGCTACTTTATAGAAAATAACAAACTGTGAAATCCGTATACTTTTTAATAAAAAAACAGTTTAGATGAGAGGGATTTGTACTGCGGACACAGTGGAGACTGAAAATAAAATTTCAAAACATAGAACACTTGGGTGGGAAAACATATCAGAATTATGTACAAAAATACCATGAACAAAATCTCAGGATATCAGAGCTAATAACAAAGAAAGAGATGCGGAGTGCACTACCCATAATCTTCACAATGGTGGGAGTCCGTGGCAAAGAACACAACAGTCTTGTATTGGCTATGCATGATTTGGTTAAAAGCATTGCCAAACGATGGGCTGTTTAGCTGCAATTCAGCAAAGCAACTCCTAAATCCAGGGACCGCATATATAACCACACATGTTTGCAGACCCGCTACAGCCTGCTTCAGCTGTCTGTTGCTGTCAGTATTGCATGCAGTACTACATAGAGTGGGCGTTGTGTCAGCCCCTTGCACATCACTGGATGGCTTTCTTCCCTATCCGAGTTCCCTATTCTTTTTTGGACGGCTTTCCTCCCTCCTCTTGTTTTCTTTCAGGCCCTCGATCATTTCTTCTTTACCATTTGTTTTTATTTGCTGAATTGTATCCTTCCACTGCTGAATTAATGGAACTTTTATCATTTTATATTAAGCACAACATGTGAGAGAATGTCCCCCTCCTTCCTCTGGCTCTTTTACCTCTTCCGTTCTCTTCTTTTCTCTCCTCTATCCCTGCCCCCCCACACTCCTTCCCCAGGTGTGTGGAAGATCTTGAGCTCTCCATCTATCTCCTACTAGATGATGTCAGAGATGGGCTGAACTCCTCTGCTGCTCAGCAGGCACCAATGGCAGGCTTGCTAATGCCCTGGATGTTGTCCCCAACACTTTTCCATGCCTCGTGGTGCCCCCTTTCCAGACTCTTCTCTCCCCCCTCCCCCCACTGCCCTTAATCCGCTCCATGCTAGCCGCTGCTCTTTGTTTAGCCAGTATCTTATGCCTTTAAAAATGCTCCAGAATTGGCAAAAACTGTAGCAACATCCAGCCATCTTGAAAATCTGTTTTCAGTCATCCCTTTGCATGACGCAACTTGGTATGAAGGAATCCGGCTGCCAGATTGAATGTATAGGAAATGCTATATTCTATACTGTCAGGTTGGCCACTGTGTTGCATCATGCAACATGGCTGCCGTCTTGAAACTAGGAAAATATTGTCCATGCATCACACCAAATTGCACCATGTAAAGTGGCAATCATCTTGAAAGTATCAAAAAAATAGATTTTCAAGTTGGCCAGTTGCATGTCCCTTTTCGGTTTTGCCAGTGTTGGCACATTTTAAAGGCATCTGGTATTGGCAAAGCTAGTAGCAGTAACCACACACCATTGGCAAAGCGAGGCAGATTTGCTTTTCCAGAGCTTAAGTAAGGTTATAGACCAAAGCATGCTGTCTACTGGTTTGTCTAGTAGATACTATCATGCAAGTGTATTTTTAAGAACTTAACTGAAGAACATGCAAGAAGTGTAGTACCTTTCCCTTCCAATAGTAGACACATAATAATAGGAGCTTATTCCATCAATTATTCGCATTAGCCTGCTATTGCAGTGTGCGCAGGCATACTTAAGAAAAATTTGATCCATTTGCATGAAGTATTATTAGTGGTACAGCTGAGAGAGAATCATTATTTAAAATACATTTATAATATATATATATATATATATATAGGTGTAACGAAAAGCAGCATACTTGTAACCGTCATGTGCTCTGCATTTGGCTTGATGGGGAAAAACTGCAATACAAGGTAGAGATGGAAGTGGACTAATTTTCATTGTGTTTGTAAGTTATATATTTGGAAAGCCGTGACCAGTCATGATCTTTCAAGGGTAAAGAAGATATTCTACATGGGAGTGGTTTGTCAGCAAGTTTTTAATTTGCTGCGTGATACACACGGCACTAACTCTTCAGTGGCTAATGTGTATCAGAAAGGAATTCAATAAGGGGATTAAATAGCTTGGTGATTTCATCTGGAAAAATGTAATTTTTCCAACATTGTGTGCTTTGAAGCATAGGTGTCCTAGGCTGGTGTGAGGGAACTAGATAATGCCTTGTAGTGGCATTTGTCACTTAGGGATAGACAGTAATAAATATTTAAATTACATCATCTCACATATTGTTAGAGTACAGCACTGTGAGATATGTGTTTGTTCACTCTTTTTGCCCTTTAACCTTCAGCAAAAGTAATACAGTGGCATTTTGGTTCCATCGAAGGTGACAAAAGTTGTTAGTTTGGTATTCCCAATCACTGGGCTAGCTACATAGACTGTGATAATACAGCATTGACTCTGGTAACATTAAAAATAGAGACTGTTTTGGAAAACGTTTCAATGATTGAAACATGAACCTGTAAAATCAAAGACTAATATTCATATTCAATAACAAAGTAAAGATCTGGCAGGATCTCATTACCCAGGGACAGAAAATAGTCAAAGGTGGACATTTTTGTCAAATACAGCAATATCAATTGTAAAACCATTTAACTTGAGTTTTTGATACATCCACTATAATATAGCCTGTAAACTGAGTGCTTATTGGGATGCAGTAGGGTGTAATTTTTTCATGTAACCTCTACAGTATTGAAGTACGATAGTCATACGTATGAATGAGAAAGTTAGATGAGTGGGTGAAACTCTTGAAGGAAATGATATAAAGATCTAAGAGCAATGGTAAAGGAAGGGAACCCATGGAAACCTTACAAGTGAATGCTGTAGACTGAGGTGAAGGACATTGGGGTATCTACAGTTTGTCTCTTGTTGGAAAGGAAAGAGGCGATCCACAGTAAGAAGTGAAGATATTTATGTGCTCAGATTGTGCATAGTGCACAACTACCTTCGATATTGCTCTGGGGGACTGTTTGGGATGCTCGTTTCTACATGGTTGCTGATTTTCTTGCAGACCAGTGACTGAGTTTTCATCTGGTGATGTGTTTAGGGTTTGTGATATCCCTCACATAATTGTGTTCAATGTATAACATAAAGGTTAAGCATTTCATTCAGTTGCAGGAGGATCATACGTGGTGCTGTTACATTTTTGGCTGGCCGTGTCTTGTTCCTTGTTCTGCTAATGTATGATTTAAGCGTGGGAGAGGTGTTGTAGCATTTCCAGGTCCATTAAATTATACTTTTACTGTCAGTGTCTCATACCTCTCACTCTTGGGGGCTTATTTACAAGCCCCTTGCGCCACTTTTGCGTCATTTTTAACATGGGAAAAGTGACTTACGGGTGGAGCAAGGGTCTTGTAAATAAGCCCCCTGGTCCTTAGATTGATCTTGTATGGTGCCGAGAGGAGTTGGATATAAAGGGTCCCAACAGTCATCTAATGAGGACCAGGAATTGGATAACTGAACTATAAACTAGAAATCCGACATTAGTATTTGATGTTCTGAGATCTCTCTAATATGATGTCCTCTGGTCATTAGTAACCCCAAATTAGGAATGCACATTCACTTGAATGGAAATAATCATGATAGCTGAGCCAACAAGGTAATTTAGTTTAGTTTATCAAATATAAGTAATCAAATGCATCAGTAAATCAGGTTATACAACAATTTAGTCAAATTCTAATAAGACCTTGAGATAAGATACCAAAGCTCGAGTTCAGGAAGGGACATGAAACATGCCAGTTCAAGCAGTCTCCCTAGAAGGAAAAGACTACTAAACGCACACAGCATATGCGTCCGTTCAGGAAAGAAGCCAAGTATGTCCTCATCAGGCAAGTTAAGATTACCAAGGAAAGTTCCGCAAAGAATAGCGAGCAGCCCATCCGTCACCATCCAACTCCAACAGTCGCTTTGCTCTCTCAAGTCCGTTAAATCAAGCAATATTATATTAAAGTTCCGGGGGTGACACCTCCTGGAATCACCTCATCTGGTCAGACCACTCAGCCCATTGGTCAGTTCGTATAGGATGGGTGTCAGGCGACATAAAGAAGATACAAATTGTAGAGAAATAGGTGGGACAAATACGCAGCCCTTAAGCAATTCAATATGTGAAACGTTAGAACAATGCTCCTTCAGCAAGAGCACATAAGCGAGTTCAAGTGGACAGTTTCCCAGGCAGCTGTTCGGTACTGTATCAGATATTGTAGCAAAGTATATTGTGCAATACATGAGAACTCAGGAAAGAAAACACTGTTTCACATTATTGGCTATACTGAGGAATTCTCCCACGAACTGTAGATTCAGCAAGTCGAGAAACTTCCCGTATGTAGTCGGGCCTACATTAAATTGAGCTAAATTAAAGTAAAATAAATATATATATATATATCTATATATATCCAACCATACTCTCCTCGATTTGCCAGTTTCTTGGGCGCATATATATATATATATATATATATATATATATATATATATATATATATATAATAAGCATACATTCATAGAAAATATAAAGACGTCATCATTCTAGTATAACTCTGATGCACTTGAAATCATTTAGTATGGTTGCAAAATAATACGTGTCAGTATGATAGACCTTTTCTTTTCGATTTATACTAACGTGTAAATACATTTAAAGTCCTAACGTATTATTTTAGTTTTAGCTGTATGACATTAGTACATGGATGAAATACAATCTATGGAAGTTTACATTTGCAACATTAGGAATGTGTATGGCTCATTTTCTTTTGTTATTTTGATGCACACGTTTACACACACAAAGATTTTAATTATAATTAACATTTCTTAAGCGCATAGCTACCCTGAGGCATCCCAGCGCTGGCGGCAAAACAGGCGAAGGAAGGTGGCTCACCAGTTAGTGTTCTGGAACAGCCAGGTTTTGAGATGCTTCCGGAAGGTGAGGTGGTGAGTCTCTGAGCGCAGGGGAAGGGTGTTCCAAAGCTTAGCTGTGTTGTGAGAGAAGGAACGACCCCCACTTCGCGTCCTTTGGATTTTAGGGATGACGGCTAGACTCCGGCTCGCAGAGCGGAGGAGTTTCCTGGGGCGGTAGAATGTGATAAGGGACCTGTTAATGAAAGGGCCTTTTCCCGTAAGGGTCTTGTGGGCTACGCAGAGGGATTTAAATGTAATCCTCTCCATGATGGGCAGGCAGTGTAGGGTCTTCAGACAAGTCTTGGCTGAGTGATGACAATAAAATATTGTCATCATAATCAGATTAAATCTTAATATTTGATTGATTCCGCATTAGTTATAATTACTCATAAATGATATTAGAGGTCAACTCCATAACTTGAGAATTCACAGTTTACACATTTCTAGCATTTGTTAATGAAATATAGTTCGTTGTCCATTAATAAACCACAGTCTATATTATTTGTATGAATGATATCATTTAGACTATACTTTTTCTGCATGCTTTTACAATGCAGTAACTAAAATTTCCTTGTTATGTCATGTTTTCTTGAAGGTTTGGTGGGTGCACATTTATTAGATTTCTCTCAGAAATTGTCAGAATCGGGTTTCTCATGTCATTAACAGTTTAAATTAAATTTCCTCTCCAGCAGGAGTCACTAGACAACTTAAATATTTATGCTTGATTGTTATGAACGTTAAGGGACAATTCCTGTAACAAACAAACATCATAACTGGGAACATGTTTGTTCAGAAACTTATCTGGAAAATGTGCCTGTGCAAGCCTGGAAACCATCCTTTTATTCTGATTCTATTGCAACATATTTGCACTGGTCTTTAGTGGAGTGGAAGGGTTAAACCCCCTACTCCAGTTCCATTGTTGTCTACCGTGGCATATGATAGTTTCTTTTTTTGAGCATGGAATGTCGTGTAAATCACTCTTGTTTGATATTTGATTCATTATTGAGGAATTCATTGATTTTCATACTTGTAAATTAGTTCACCATCTCATATAGGGTTTTAGACTATCTGCCCCGAACCTCATTTTAGGGTGTAGGATCCTTAACGATAAAACACAGTTGATTCAATTTGATTTAGGCATTATAGTTTGTGGTATTTATGAAAACCAGTTCAAACTCTGTATATTCTAATCTGAATCGTTTTATGAGTGTTTAGACCGAAAATCACTTGCATTTTACATTTTCACTATTAAATAATGTATTTTTCAATGTTTTTAGGAATTTACAAGCTCCGGTTCAGCAAACTCTGAGACCAGTAAAGTTACTGGGAGCCTTGAAACAAAGTACAAATGGGCAGAATATGGGCTTACATTTACAGAGAAGTGGAACACCGACAATACTCTGGGCACCGAAATCACAATTGAGGACCAGGTACAAATGAGAGCAAGAAAGAAACAATTTTAAAGTTCAGGCTTCATTCCACCTGTGTTACTAAACGAACTGGTGAATGTGTTTTCTCTTCAGCTTGCAAAAGGACTGAAGTTGACGTTTGACTCGTCATTTTCTCCCAACACTGGGTAAGTCGGACTTCTGGAAGGTTCACTACTTTGCATGATAGTGTGTACTGTTCAGTTTGAAGTTTGGTGATTTTGGCTTTGTAATTACACAGCAACTACAAAAATATACAGGTACGAACCATACCAATTTATCTTGTAGGAAGGAGAGCACATCAGCTCAACCCTGTACATACATTGTTTTTCAAACCATTTCCCTTGAATTCGATCTAATTTCACTAGTCAGTGATTACCATGTGAAACCACGCCTGTGATCTGCGTAATGAGGCACTCTGTTTGATTATCTGCTGGATTAAAGTATTAAAATGGACAGATTGGTAAACATGGACATTGCTGCAGTAAAGTAGATAATTTTTGATTCAAACAATTTGTGAAGAGGACATATGTTTGGAAAAAATGATAATAAGGGGACGGATATTATGGTCTCGGTCTTAGTGGCATGGTGTAAGAATTATAGGTGGGTTGTATGGATTAGTTATTGGGAGTGAGTGGAAAGGGGTTGTAGAAAAAGGGTAAGGGGCTAAGTGTTAAGAGTTTGTCAGTGGAAAGTAAGGGGATGCGGCAACTGTTTGGGGGAAGTGGTTTGCATTTACAAGGGATCTCTGTTACGAAAGGTAAGCTACAGTAAGTAACTATGTTTGCTGGTAAATGAGAATATACTGCACACGTTAATATTGTGGTTGAATTGTGACTGCACCTTTTAGATGCAAATAAAAATCTTCGATTTGCGTATTTAAGATCTACTGGTGTTTTCATATTTTCTTGTAAACCTACCCTGTCTGGTATTGATTAACCAAACAGATTGTTGGTTTGCAAGTGGGAGTAAGGAGCTTCCTGGGGTTTTATATTTCCTCTTTTGCTTCCAGAGCTCTTAATAACAAGTGCCTCCTAGACCTCCTGCTGACTTTCCTGTCAAACTATAGATGTTTGTGTGGGTATTGCCTTGATTGACGCCTTCTGTTTCGTTACAAAGTATTACCATTCGCGGCTCCCGTTAAGTGTTGATGCTTTTTTTGACCAAAAATTGTTGCAAAGAAGTTACTTTTATTCTAAAAGTATTTATATGCCCGTTTTAACATCAGATGGAAACGAGAAGCTGGTACGGCCACTTTCAGTTTGTAGAAGCGTTTCACATTGTTTAATGAAGTTGTCTATAATGACTGCATATTAGTTTTGTCGGCTCCCATGTTGTCACTTTTTGAACGCTTCGCTCCAGGCCGGTCTATTAGGAGCCAGGCCTATTTAACAAGCTTATTCCCTTGGGTTTCCTTATTTATGAAGATATCTTCCTTGTGGAGTTTTAAAATCTGTTTCAAAAACCGCATTTGTTCTAACTTTCCAGTTTTAGTCTTCCAATTACCTAGCATAAGACTGAAGTGTTATACAGCGCCCACCTTATTCGTAGTCAGTAGAAATGATCCCTGCCACGAAAAAGTGACGGAACTGGGCAAAAGCATAAGTGAACTAGGGCAAAAGATGTATGCTTTTAAATTTCTGTATTAGAAAAAACTTACAAGGAACGGTAGCACACGTGTTTAGTCTCCGTTCAGAACCGTAGGATATCCTGACAGCAGGCCACAGTGCAGGACTTCTTTCCCTAGCACAAAGCAAAATGAAACAAGAATTGGCAAAGCCAATAGGTTTCGTCTACGCGAGAGCTATTGGCTTTGCCATTGTCTTTCAGCCATGTGTACAGCAGCGTGGAGTGGACTGGCGTAGAGTGGAATGGACTGGCATAAGAGTAGAGTGGCTTAGAGTAGAGTTGTGTAGAGTGCAGTGTCATAAAGTGGATTAGCATAGAGTTGAGTTGAGTAGAGTGACGTAGTTTAGAGAGGGGTAGAGTGGAATTACATAGTGTGGAGTAGCATGGCCTAGAGTGGCGTAGAGCAGAGTGGCATAGGGGGCAGTGGTGTAGAGTGGTTTGGCGTAAAGTTGATTGGAGTAGTGTCGTAGAGTGGAGAGGGGTAGCCTAGAGTATCATAGAGTGTAGTGCATTGCATGGCATAGAGTAGAGAGGAGTAGCGTGGAGTGGCATGGTGTATAGTGGAGTGGATTGGCATAGAGCGCAGTGGCATAGAATAGTGCGGCAACATGATCAGGGATATGGGAGACAGACTAAAAACACAAGCACTGTGCTTGAATACAAACTAAAAAGTAGCTAAAAAAAAATGGGAGCAGTGAAAGGACACAAGTACTTGGTCCATGCTCCGGGGGAGGGCCAAACACAAGAAGAGGACATGACTCCTGCATGCCGTGACAAACCGGGACTTACAAAATTAGAGCGATGCTGAAGCTAACAAATAGTAAGTTATGGGTGTCGGTGCTTAATTTGAAAAAAGGTTAAGTGCCAGGGCCCTTCTTGAGAGGCCTCTGCAGTCTGCACCTCCCATTGTCCCTGCCAGCACTTCAATGACAGAACCAACACAACCACTAACCATTACACTCCTACAAGTGTGACAATTCGGACTATTCAGGCTACCCAAAGCTATAATAATGGTGTGACCTGCAGGTATTATTAATTTTGAATGAATATTGACTTATTAAACACTGTTGTTGTGCACATCTCAAAATTTGACAGATGGCACCACCATGTGGTAGACTGTCACTAGAGGTAGTGCTGACAATTAAGTGCCGGTGCCCAGCATCGGAATCCACCAGCTCAAATTAAGCAATGATAGGCGGGCTATAAGCAACTGTGTAAACATGTCTCCCAGAGACAGCGGATGCGCTGTCTAAGCAAGACCTAAAATAGAGGTGAGGATCACAATTGTACCTAGGAACTACCCCCTTCATTCTTCCACTCTGCTTGATTGTATGTGGAAGAAGTTTTGTTCAGAACTTATTCTGTTTTTGAATTTCTCTTCCAGCCTTTGTCCTAGAATGAAGTACCCTTTGGAATCTTCTTCTTCCTCAGAAGTGAGTTGTATTCTGGGGGTCACTTGGAATGCCTGTAAGTCTGTCTTTGATTTGAGGATTTCTATGATTCCTTTATGACTGACTTGAGGCCTCGCTCAATTTTCTCCTCTAGAGAGACTTAACCAGGGCATGTCTTTTGCTCAGCTGCAGGCTGTCAACCATCCTCTTCAGGCAACTGTTTTTGCAAAGCCCAGCTTTTATTTCTGCTTATGCTGCCTCACAAGGCCCTTTACTGGCCTACAACGCCTTATCCTTTGGTTCAGCACATAATACAAAGCTGCATCATTTGGCTATTCATGGTTTACTCCTGGAGTGGTTCCTTGGATCAAGAGCCAAGCAAGAAAATGCTTCCTATTTATAATAATGTTATGTCTGGTAGCATTGCATAACACCCATGCAACATCATGGTCTGGAAAGTGGAGCCCCCTTCTCACAGCTTCCTTCGGCTATCTGCCGTACAAGGTCCTTCTTTTGATGGAGTCAGCTCTCCCATGTGGTTCGCGTACCACACTGTGTCTAATATGGATCAAGTGGCCGTTCACCTCAAAGCCGGCAGATGTGCCTGGTACCCTTCATTCCCAGTGGAATGTCACCTTGCCCTTTTGCTCTGAGCTTGGTGCCACATTGCGTCAGGATTTTGCACCTCCTCTCTTAAAAATGCCAAGCCCCCAATGACTGAGAAGTAGAAAAAGAGTATGAAGTGTTTTTTGTCTTAGTTCTAGATTTTGCCCTTAAGATTAGCCTCCCCAATGAGTGGGCTTGCCTGTATAGGGCTGGTTGTTGTGATCAATCTAGCTTTCTGTACTCGCCTGTACCTATCTATCTTCTTATGGTGCCCATTTGCAGATTGCCCATGCTTCTTTCCTCATCCTTCCCCATATTCCCCACCTCAGCAGCACTCCAGGATTCACTGGGGTCGAGGGGACATTCTTTTGGCTTACATGCAGTGGATCCTCTTATTTATTAGTAAACAGACCTTTGTAAGCTGACCCAATCTTGCCTGCTCGCACCCCACATTTCCCATATTCTGAATGCCAAGCCAAACCTAAGAGTAGGTTGGACTTTGTGCTGTTGCTATTATTAGCCCACCAATATTCATATTAGAGCCTCGTTTCCTGGAATTGGACCCGTTAGTACCTTTTTTGCCTATGATGGACTTTAAATTCTCTTTTGCCTTGAAGTATGCTGGACAGAATCCAACCCCTCTCTAGAAGCGTTTTGGGATCCTTGTGCTCAGCTAGTCTGAAGGTACCTTGTAGGTTTATGCTTTTGCCCACACCATTTTTACACTCTGGTCACTCCAAGGAGGCCTAGTGCAGGAAGGATCTCTATGTACATCTCCTAAGATGACCGCATTTAAAAAATACATCTTTGCTCCCAATAATCTTGGGGCTCCGAAAGGCTTCTCCTCACCTCTTTCAGCAGTGGAAGAGTCCAAAGAGACCTTTGGTCCACATCTTCTAATATCTGTGAAAGCTGTGGCATCTTTCTCTTTCATTCCCTTTCTTCAAGCAGCTCTTAAAGGAGCTCTTGGCTAGCTAGGAATAACAGCAGCTATGCTTCTCAGGGGAAGGAATATCATTGGAACGTTCTTTCTTTGGAGAGTGCTAGCGTACTTACTAGATGTGTTTAAGAAACAATCCAAAGCTTGGAAAGCTCCATTTGCCATCTAAGTTTTGAGTTGTCTCATCCAAGGTCTTGCATCGAATCACAGTGCAGCTGCCGCTCCTTAACATGGGTTTCTGGGCTGCTTCCCACTTTTTTTCTACCTCTTATTTTATTTTAATTTATTTATATAAAACAAAACGTACTGCACTCACTTTTTGCGAGGGTCAGGTAGTCGGATACTTTTCACTGGCCCATGCTCTAGTGCACGTGTCGGCTATTGCACGTTTTCTCTGGCTTACCTTTTTCCAGCCCTGGTTTTCTGTGACCTCCGAGACTGTAGGATCACATCCTCCCATGACACATGGCACCCTCGCTATTTAATTGATTACAACCTGGGCGTTTCAGGTTTCACCCCTGTGCTACCTGAGTTTGTGTGTCAATCAGCAGGGGTGTCAAATCACCCCACCCTGTCCCAGCTAGTCACGTCTGTTGAGAGCACACCTCTGTCTGTGACGAGTTGTAACAAACATTGGCAAAGCCAATAGGTCTCGCCTATGCAAGAGCTGTTGGCTTTGCAAGTGTGTTTAAGCCATGTTGTACACCAGTGTGACTGCTGTTCAGCAAAGCTAAACGTTTGTGGCGTAGGGGAGAGTTGGGTGGAGTGTATAGAGTGGAATGGCAAAGAGTTGTGTTGTGGAGTGGCAGAGAGTGTTGTGTATTGGAATGGCATAGAGTGGAGTCATGTAGAGGGGTGCACAGTGGAGTGGCATAGAGTAAAGTTGACTGCCGTAGAGTGCAGCTGCATAGAATACCAAACATGACATAACTCTTGAATGGGAAGTAGTAGATATCACTTAAAGGTATATAAGGGAATTCCCAATGCTGGCCTATGGAGGGGTAGGCCTCACTGCGATGGCAGAGGCACCTTAGCACTGATCAGCAGTGGTAAAGTGCCCAGAGTCCTAAGTCCAACAAAAATGTACAGTTAAAGTGGGAGGCAAAAGGGCAAAAACGTAGGGGGAGACCACCCTAAGGCTGACCGGTCCAACACATGTCTTCCCCCCCCCCCCCAGCTGAAAGTGGGGAGAACTACCCAACTTCTATGGAGTTCTCATCACTAAGGCGGAAGAACCTGGTCAGACCGTCCGCATTGGCGTGGTCTACTCCGGGTCGGTGTTCCACCCTGACATCCATACCCTGTAGGGAAATGGACCACCTCAACAATTTGGGATTTTCGCCCCCCATTTGCATGAGCCACCTGAGGGGCCTGTGGTCTGTCTGAACCAGGACGTGGGAGTCAAACGGGTATGGCCTCCGCTTCTTCAGTGCCCAGACCACAGCAAAAGCTTCTCTCTCTATTGCACTCCACCGCTGTTCCCGGGGGAGTAACCTCCTGGAGATGAAGGCCACGGGTTGATACAGGCCCTCCTCATTGAATTGTGAAAGTACCGCCCCTATGCCATGCTCTGAGGCGTCCGTTTGAACAATGAACTCTTTAGAGAAGTCAGGGGCCCTGAGCACAGGAGCTGTGCACATGGCCTGCTTTAGGGAGTCAAAGGCTTTCTGGCAAGCCTCGGTCCAGAATACCTTTCCGGGTTGTTTCTTGGAGGTTAGCTCAGTCAAGGGGGCCACAATGGTGCCATAACACTTGACAAATCTCCGGTAATATCCTGTGAGGCCCAGGAAGGCCGTGACCTCAGTCTGGGTTTTGGGGGACTCCCAGGCCAGGATGGTTTCTATCTTGACCTGTAGGGGCTGCACCTTACCCCCGCCCACCAAGTGTCCCAAGTACACCATTGACCCCTGCCCTATCTGGCACTTGCTGGCCTTGATAGTCTGGCCTGCCTGCTGCAGGGCCTGAAGCACTTCCCGGAGGTGACGCAGATGGTCTTCCCAGCTGCTGCTGAAGACAGCTATGTCGTCCAGGTAGGCAGCAGAGAAGGCCTCTAACCCGGAGAGGACCCGGTTCACCAGCCGCTGAACGGTGGCAGGAGCATTTTTTTAGGCCAAAGAGCATCACCCTAAATTGATAGTGGCCCTCTGGGGTGGAGAAGGCGGACCTCTCCTTAGCTCCATCGGTTAGGGCGATCTGCCAGTACCCTGACGTGAGATCAAAGGTACTCAAGTACTGGGCAGCCCCCAGCCGATCAATGAGCTCATCCGCCCTAGAGATGGGATGAGCATCAGTCTTGGTCACAGAATTTAGCCCTCTGTAGTCCACACAGAACCTAAGTTCAGGGGTGGTGCCCGATGGGGCGGCCTTTGGTACCAGAACCACAGGACTGGACCAAGGGCTATTGGAGGGCTATATCGCCCCCAATTCCAGCATCTTAGTGACTTCACTCTTGATGCTGGCCCTCACCTTATCCGACAGCCAGTAAGACTTAATCTTGACAGGGAGGCTGCCCCCTGTGTCCACAACATGGGTACACAGGTGGGCAATTCCAGGGATAAGGGAGAATATTGAGGAGTACTGCTCCAGGACTTGGCGACAGTCCCTCTGCTGCTCGGGAGTCAAGGATGGGGAGAGGACCACTCCCTCCACCGACCCGTCCTTCTCTTGGGACGCTAAGAGGTCAGGGAGAGGTTCACTTTCCTCTTCCTCTGCCCCATCAGTCACCATCAGCAAGGTGAGCTCAGACCTCTCATAGTGGGGTTTGAGGCGGTTGGTGTGTAGTACCCTGTGGGATTGCCTGGGGGTCTTAAGGTCCACCACGTAAGTGGCCTTGCCCTTCTTCTCAACCACCTCATAGGGGCCCGTCCAGCAGTCTTGGAGGGCACTGAGCTCTCCAGGCTCCATGACCCACACATTCTGTCCAGGATCTAACTCCACATGGTCAGAATTCTGATCATTTAATGCGTATAACTAGGACCCCCTGCTAACTAATTTAGATTCCTAGGGCAGGGCAATAATACATTTGAGGGTAAATCCCTAGGCAGTCAAGTGGTCACAACAACATTTAGAGACTCATAATGAACCAGAACATGATATGAAAAAACTCAGTGTAGAAGCAAAAGTTCGCTAAAACATCAATGATTTTATTCTCTTTTTTTATTTTTTATTAAAACATATCTCTTTTATCAAACGTGAAAACAATGAACAATAAACATCAGCCATCCTAATGATGGTAAAATATAAATGACAAAACATATGAAACATGACCATCAATCAGATTAGTGGCCTATGGTTCAATTATCTAGACATGAATCTATGATCTTAATTATGAAAGGATGGCATTATTGTGGCTATGTGATGGATCCATTTTGTCATTTATATTTTACCATCATTAGGATGGCTGATGTTTATTGTTCATTGTTTTCACTTTTGACAAAAGAGATATATAAAAAAAAAAATGAGAATAAAATCAATGATGTTTTAGCAAACTTTTGCTTCTACACTGAGTTTTTTCATATCATGTTCTGGTTCATTATGAGTCTCTAAATGTTGTTGTGACCACTTGACTGCCTAGGGATTTACCCTCAAATATAGAATTCTGATCATACCACTCCTTCATTACCGCCTGACTGGCCTCTAAGTTGTCAGAAGCTTGCTTCCACAACTTAGCCATTTGGCTACGGAAGGCCAGCATGTAGCTTACTACATCCTGGGGAATCCTCCTGGGAGTTTTCTCCCACCCATCCTTCACCAAGCTGAGAGGTCCCCTAACAGGGTGACCATACAGAAGCTCAAAGGGATGAAGCCTACCCCCTTCTGCGGTACCTCCCTGTAGGAAAACAACAAACAGGGCAAGAGGATGTCCCACTTTTTCCTCAGGCATACTTGTAATCATGCCCTTTAGGGTCTTGTTGAATCTCTCCACAAGCCCATTCGTCTGAGGGTGGTAAGGGGTGGAGAACTTATAAGTAACCCCACACTCCTTCCACATAGCTTGCATCTATGCAGACATAAAGTTTGTGCCCGTGTCAGACACAACTTCTTTGGGGAAACCCACTCGGGTAAAAATCCCCATCGGGGCCCGGGCCACCGCAGGTGCAGTGATGGTCCTCCGAGGGATGGCCTCTGGGTACCGGGTGGCATGATCCACCAGAACCAGGACAAACCTGTGACCAGAAGAGGTCGGAGGATTCATAGGCCCAACAATGTCGATGCCCACCCTTTCAAAGCGGGTGCTAACGACAGGTAGTGGTTCCAGGGGAGCCTTCAGGTTTGTCCCTATTTTCCCACTAGCTTGGCAGGTCACACAGGTCCTGCAGAATGTATCTGAGGAGGTCCTCATCCTGGGCCAATAGAAATGTGGGACAAGCCTAGCAAAGGTTTTGTCTTGGCCCAAGTGTCCTGCCAATGGGATCTCATGAGCCAACCCCAATAGGAAGGGCCTGTAGCATTGGGGGACCACCAAGGCTCTTGATGACCCATGCACAGGAGCCTTAGGCTCACTGTAAAGGAGGCCGTCCTCCCAGTAAATGTGATAGTTCCCGGAGGCATTGCCTGCTGCCTGGGCTTCGGCCTGTCGCCTCATGCCCTCAAGGGTGGGGCACTCCCACTGTGCCTGACAAAACTCCTCCCTGGTGGGTCCTCCTTCCACCTGCCACTCTGCAGGGGTAGGCAAGTCACCAAGGGGAGCAACGTCCCCCTTCATGGACTCCGGGGCGGCCACCTCGGGTGCCCCATCCTTCTCACAGGGAGTACATACCGGGCGGATTTCCCATGCCCTCCTCCTTTCCCCTTTTTAGCAGCTGGCTGGGCCATTGTTCCAGGCTCCAGCCCTGTCAGACTCCCTTCCCGGGCAGCCATGGACCGTGTGGTAGCACAGATCCACTCTGGTAACCCCAGCATCTCCACATACGCTTTGAGTGCCACCTCCTTCCAGGCATTGTGCTCAAGGTCATTTCCCAACAGACAGTCCACTGGCATGGCAGGGCTCACAGCAACTCTTAGAAGGCCTGAAACCCCTCCCCACTCAAATGGAACCTGGGCCACTGGATAGTGACCCTACCTGTTGTCAGCCATCACATCTGGGTGAAATGCATCGGGAATTACCTGCTCTGGGTACACCAGCTGACTCCTTACCATAGTCATGCTGGCACCTGTGTCCCTCAGGGCCTCCACCCCCTGGCCGTTGATGGTGACCCACTGCCTATACTTGGTAGTATTTGAGGGCACATGAATCTTAGGAACCATCTCACTGTCTCCCAGGGACACTAGGGTCAGCCCTGCCAACTCACCTCAATTATCTGGGACCAGCTCCTCCCCCAGCACTACACTAGCCACCCCGGGGTTTTTACCTCCAGTGGGAGGGTGTGCTCTCTTTGGACACTTGGAGTCCCCCTTGTAGTGTCCAACCTCACCGCACTCATAGCACCGGACATTTCTAAGCTGCTGACCTTTGTCAGAATAAGTTGGTTTTTGGTGGCCAGATTGGGGCTGGGAGCCAGACCGTTTCCCTTGCAAATTGTTTTGGAGGCCTTTGAAGAACTCCTTCTTTTCATCTCCCTCCTCTTTCTTCTGGTTGGAACCCTGACCACCCTTTTGGGAGTCCTCCCCCAGTTCCCTTGGTGGACACCCTGGTGCTGACCCAGCTATCCGCCTCCTCCGCAAGTTTCCTAGGGTTAGTCAACTTGCGATCAACCAGGTGTTGGCGCAGCTCTGAAAAACATTTCTCTAGAAGGTGCTCTCTCAAGAACAAGTCATACAACCCTTCATAATCATTTACATTGCTGCTCCTCACCCAGCCCTCCAATGCCTTAATAGCATAATCCAGGAAATCTACCCAGTTCTGCGCAGGAAGTTTGTGGCTATTCCTGAACTTCTGTCTATACCTTTCAGGGGTAAGACCAAACTTTTTAACTAATGCTGCTCTCATGACAGGATAATTGGTCTGATCTGCCTTGTCTAGTGTAAGGAGTGTGTCCCTCCTCACCCGGAGGCATGTACTTGTACAAGCTACCCCCCCAGTAGCTCTCTGGGACCCCATGGGCTCCTAAAGACACCTCATAGGCTGGTAGCCATCTATCAATATCATCCCCCACATTAAAACTGGCCACCACATCTTTGGGCATATCGACCCTGGGCTCACATGAAGCTTCAGTAGGTATGCCGCCACCATTCGCGTTGTTGCTGGCCCCTATTTGTAGGGCCCGGATATCCAGTTCCTTCAGGCTGAGCTCATGGGCAAGTTTCCTCTCCTCCATGGCCAACCTCCTCTCTTCACGGGCCTGCTCCAACTTGGCAAGCTCCAGTTTTAACTGTCTCTCCTCTCTCCTGTCCTCTAATTCCTTTGAGGACAGGCTCCTTGAAGATGAAAATTGTCTGTAGGCAGTAGATCAAGATGTTCTGTGGCGTCTTTCTCTGATCCTTCCCTGTCCCCTTCTCCCTCTGGGTGGGCCACTGCCCATGCTCTCAAGGTTTCCTGAAGCTCTGCCTTTTTGGCGCTTCGCTTGTAGAACACCCCTTTCTCCTGGCAGAAATCCCTGAGCTGCGCCACCGTGTAAGCTTCCAGGTTGGCCAGCTCAAATTCCATCTTGCTAGGTAGGGCCACAGATGTTTGCAGAGAAATCCAATGGGACTTAGGCAAAGGACTTTGAAAAAGAACTGCTCACAGCCGCCAATCGGGGAGAATTTTGAAAAAACCCAAAATGCCAATCGGAGAACAGACTAAAGACTTTCAATCAGAAAAAAAGGTTTGAATTGAGTCAGGTGTAAAATTGCGGCGTACACTGAGTCACTGTATGGTGTTACACAAGCCCTATCCCACCGCTGAAAACCAATGTTAGAAATGGGGTCTCCTAATTGGCAGGGGTATGCACCCTGGTCCAAGTAGGGACCACCACTCTATTCAGGGTGAGGTCCAAACCCTCTAGGGAGTCCTGTCCCACCCTCTGGTAGCTTGGCGCAGAGCAGGCAGACTTAACCCACGAGGCAATGTGTAAAGTATTTGTGTAACACACACACACTTAGCCACCCAATGAGAACGCCGCCAAAAAAGACTCCACACAGGCTTAGAAAAATAAAAGCTCCTTTTTATATATCAAGGAATGAGGTCAAATACAACGAAAATCCAATCAGGGGATTAAACGTTATACACTTCTATGTTTCAAGTATTGCTTTATACAAGAAGATCAACTGGGTTTGTTTTAGGGCCTTTACGGTAGTTTTAGAGTCCGTACAATGATCGGCTTCTACCCCAGATAGTGTGTTTTCGCTCTTATGTTTAGCAGTCTTGGGAGATGAAGACAAAAAAAAAAGTCACCCGGATAAGGCCCCCAAGCTATCTTTGGCCTCGCCAGACCAGCAGTCAAGACCGCACCAGTCCAGCAAGCACCGTACCTCTGCGAAGTTCCCGCAGCCGACCTGTGGCGGGTCGCGTTGCAGCCCAGCTTTACCTGGCAGTGCTTTGGCAGCACGGGCCGTGCAGCGGGAGGTTCCTGAGGTGTGGTCCGTTCCGAGGTGGAATCGCTGCCCAGGTGATGGCTCCGGTTTGCGTTCAGGGCTTCTCTTGAATGAACACAAGCCCCACAGGAAGAGCGGCGGCGGTTCCGATCGGCACGAACGTCTTGAGTGCCGGTCGCTGCGTTTCCCAGGCACAAGTGATAGGAAGTTCGTGGGAGCGCGCAGATGCTCAGGCAACAAAACACTGCGCTCACTTTTCAGCAGCGCCAGTTATCGCTCCGTCGTACTCTCACGAGGTGAAGTGCTGGCAAGGGTAGAATGGTGCAGTGGCTGTGAACACGCAGATCACAGAGTCTTTGTGGTCCCTGGTACTTTTAGGGGCCAGCCAGCAAGCCTTGAAGACACTCTGGAGATGTCCTTCAGTTTTCCCTGGCAGGGCAAAGATCAGAAGACAGTAGGGCAGCTCAGCAAAACGGGGTAGCAGTTCCTGGGAACAGTCAAACTCAGCAAGGTGGCAATCCTCCTGGCGCAGCAGTCTTTACTCCAGCAGAGTTTCTCCTTGGTCCAGCAGTGTAACAAAGATGTGTGGCCAGGGGGCAGAATCTTCTGGAAGGGTCTTGGAGGTTTTGGGGTGTTCCCTGTCTCACCTGACCTGGCTCCTGGCTGTCTGCTCTTACAAAGCAGGGTCGTTAAGCCTATTGTGGGGCAGCCGTGCCCAGCCTATTCAAATGGAAGTGCGAATCACCACTCCCTCCTCTCAGACCAAGAAGGTCATCAGTATGCAGATGAAGGCAGCCCTTCCTGTGTTTGGGGTAGTCTGCAAGTGTGAGGCTGCTACCCTGGGCCAGTTGTGGATTGGGGCAAGCTACAGGTACACAGAGCTAAGTGAAGGGCAGAGAAATGTCCACTTTCTAAAAGTGAACTAAACAGGGCACGCAATTGCGCACCCAACTGTCGCACTGCGAGATACGGGAATATTTCCATATCTTAAACACTTTTTTCTTTCTTTTTACAATAATCCTCTTTTTCAAAGTACACCGATCAGTGTTCAAAAACCTTCATCCAAGCTTCCAGTGTCACATACGAAAGCAGCGTAGTTCCAGCATAATTCATTTCCTTTACTATTTCAAATGTCTCCTGCATGCCCTCCGGGCCTTCAAACAGCGACACGTTGAAATGAATCATACACGACTGGTTGGCTCATAAAAGATATTTATTACTTTCCACCCAATGCATTTCAGGCCGCAAAGGCCTTTCGTCAGGGGTCACTGAAATGGATGATAAAACAGACATCTCAATCATCTGTACAAAACAAACTCTCTACATAAAAAGTGAAATAATGTGACACGAAATAAAATTACACACCCAAATAGTTCTACCCTCTATTCACCCTTACTAAAAATCGAAACACAGAATACTGGTCCTATCCTCCTCCAAATACTCCCTTGCCAAACTCTAACAAATAAAATAATCCGGCGTGTGAAAGCTAAATACAAATCCCAATTACCTACTCCCCGTCCTAGCATTGACTGCGTCCCACCGTAAACCCATCTGTGAAACTCCGCTTATGCTCGTACCAACCCCTAGTAAATCCCCTTCAAAGCCGAAACCGGCATCATCATGACGTGCAAAACATTGTGTCACTGCCAGCATTCAGTTTGACTCAAACCTTTCCGTACGTTATTTTATGAGCGCGTGCACTCGATAAAACAGGTGTGTTTAATCACATGACCTGCTCCGAATAAAATTCAAACGTTTAAAGAAACCGCTTCCAAAGTTATTACGTGAGCATAAAAACAATCCCCATTCAGCACCCACTGCTTTGCGTGCACCAGCATCCCAACCCTGCTATACACACCCCAAGTTGAGTTTCAACCCTCCCAAATCAAAGCATGAATAAACACTAAAACATACCCAAAATAAATACTTCAAAAAATACATACAATAAATTGAATTAACGTAAAAAGAACCTCGCATATCTACAGATTTGAGACACCCATGCAACTGACTACGTTGTTAGTCCATTATCATCCATGGTCGCTATATGAGCACCACTCGGGTATTTCATGTCCTCACGCTGCCTCCGGAGTGAAATCTGTATGCACAATCAATGTTTGATGCTATTCAATACTTATCCGTGGGGTGCAAACTTAACTTTCTAAAAGTGGCATTTCTGAGACTGTAATGTCAAAACCCAATACACCACTAGAGAGGGTTCCTCACTACTGTTCCAACCATACCAAACATGACATATATACTACTTTTCACTCAGGAGTAATCACTTGAATGGTTTTAAGGGAATTCCCAATGCTGGCCTATGGAGGAGTAGGCCTCACTGCGATGGCAGAGGCCTGCGGCAGGTATGCCAATGTCACCATGTTTTTAGGGGAGAGCACCCGCACCTTAGCACTTATCAGCAGTGGTAAAGTGGCCACAGTCCTAAGTCCAACAAAAATTGGGAGGCAAAAGGGCAAAAGGGCAAAAAGGTAGGGGGAGACCGCCCTAAGGCTGACAGGTCCAACACGTACGGTCCTTTAAGAAGGAGATCAGCCACCTCAGAGCCAGACCCATAATGCCAGAGGCTTCGAGACGGTCTAACAGAATGGAATGAGACACCGTATCGAAAGCCACGTTCAAATCCAGCAGGATGAGGGCAGAGGTACCTCCGGAGTCAAGTTGTAGCCTGAGGTGTTCAGTAACCCCAAGAAGAGCAGACTCGGTACTATGGCCAGATCTAAAGCCAGACTGAGAAGAATGCAACAAATTGTGAGTAGTAACATAGGAAGAGAGTAGAGTATTAATGAAGTTTGTAAGTGGTGTGAATGTTGGAGTAAATGGGTGCTAGTAATGAGTTACATTGTGAGGGAGGAAAGGGGATGTTTGTAGCGCGTGATAGAGGCACGGAGGGTGTGATATGAGCAGCAGGGTGATTAGAGATGCCGGTTTATAGTGGAGGTGAATGTAGTGTTGTGTGTAAGATCGAGATGCGGGTAATAAAGGTGCGCAATAGGAATGAGTCATGTGAGGGAGGTAAGGGGATGTTTGTAAGGCGTGATTAAGAGAGGTTCGAAGGGTGTGATATGAGTGTTAGGGAGATTAAAGATGCTGGTTTAAAATGGGAGTGAATGCAGTGTTGCACGTATGATTGAGATTTGGGGCATAAAGGAGCGTGATGAGGTGCTTGAAAGGAGGGCATTAAGAAGGAGGTGCAATTCTCGGTGACGGGAACCTGCAGAGAAAAATAAAGGGAACGGAAGGATGACTGGGATAAAAAAGAAAGGGAGGTTGTGAGTGCAAGTAATGTGGATAGATTGAGAGGATGAATGGCATGCTTTGGGAAATGTTGTGATGGTAGAGTGAAGTCTGTTAGTGAGTTAGCAGAGGAGAGATATAGAGTACCAAGGAGGGGGACGTAACCTGATTCTGCCAGATGAGTTGGGGAAGACATGTGGGGTTTCTCTATATGAAGTTTATGTGGGTGCTTAACTGGATAATTATGATATTAAACATAATTACGATGTAGTATTAGTAACAAGGTAGTATTATATGGTTAATCTGCTTGATTACAAACGTATAACAAAGGGTAATGGAGTAATGGTGTATGTTTTTTGTCATTTGTAGTTACCCCTGAAGAAGGGCCCACGAAGCTCCGAAATGCATTGGGTTTTTAATAAACACTGCTTTGGATGAATTATGCGCCTTTACGTGTTCTTGATAGAGGTCCGGATGGGCACACCTTGAACATGAGAAACCTTTGAAAATTGCATGACACCCTACGTGTGGCTTAAATGGGATATAAGTGGAAAAAAGGATTAAAACATAGAGGACATGGAGAAAAATGGAGTATAAAACATGGAAAAGAGTGGAACATGGATTGCTGAGCTGTGCGACTGGGTCTGGGGTGAAATGTCGCCCCAAACATATGTTTTCTTACACCGTATCGAAAGCCGCGTTCAAATCCAGCAGGATGAGGGCAGAGGTACCTCCGGAGTCAAGTTGTAGCCTGAGGTGTTCAGTAACCCCAAGAAGAGCAGACTCGGTACTATGGCCAGATCTAAAGCCAGACTGAGAAGAATGCAACAAATTGTGAGTAGTAACATAGGAAGAGAGTAGAGTATTAATGTGTCGCTCCAAAATTTGAGAAAATACAGGCAAAAGAGAGAGAGGATGAAAATTAGACCAACAGAGCGGGTCAAGATCTTCCTTTTTAAAAAGAGGGAGAACAAGTGCATGTTTCCACTCCTGGGGAACCAGACCTGTGCTAAGTGAAGTATTGAGAAGGTTAAGAATCACAGAAAGAATCGAGTCGTCCAGGAGGATGAATTTGGACGTGGGGAGAGGATCAATAGGTGAACCAGACTTAATAGATCTCTGTAACAGCTTCAAGGAAGGCAAATCCAAAGGAGGCCAAGAACTAATCTGTGCAGAAGTCTGGGAGGAAAATTCAGGGGACCCTGTCAAGGGGCTAGTATGAAAGATCAGAGTAAAAGTATTCTTCTTAGGTTCTCATTAACAGGTGATGATTTCAGATACGTTTAATGCCATTCCCTACTGGTAACTTAATGTAGAGTTTTAGCCTACTTCAAACTGTGCCTCTTGCTTTTCTCCTGAACGAGTTTTCTCCAAATTAAGCATAACAGAGGGATTTTATCAGACTTGGTATCCCATAGAGGACAGTGGATTGCCTGTTGATGTGACTTGAGAGCTTAGGTGACTTTGCTGGGATTAACTTCACTGTTCAATATTCCTCACTAGTCGTGTTACTGTGCTGAAGGAGGGACTTGTCCTGTGCTCTGTAGAGCTGCCCCCTGCTCCCCTATTCGAAACATTATTTCATGTTGTGCCAAAAGGTCCCTTCCCCGTTTCTTGCTTTTTTTCTATTGCAGTGTGCCAATGATACTCTCCAAGTTTGTTCTCTGGCCTGGCAGGCATCCATGCCACTTGACTTAGTCCATCCTCCTTTTGTAATTTTCTCTGACCATCATGTTGACTCAGCAGTTGCGGTTTTTAATTAAATGTAAGGATGGTGACTGATAATGCCCTAAATTTCTGCCTTTTTTTAGGTTGAACCTAGCAATTGCATGCACTGTCTCTTGGAGACATGGCTGTATTCACTCTGGGCTTACAGCCCACCCATTGCCTTTTTATTCGTCCCTTCGATTGTTGTTCAAAAAAGCTTGCTTGCTAGGGGTTAATCCTTCCTCTTTGTCCATCCGTTTTGTGATTAGTTTCCTCCCACAGAGCACCTCCCAATTACTGTTAACATTACGCTTCTGTGTTTAGGTGTTCATTTGAGGGACTACTTTTTTCTTTCATTTCTGCTCGTGTCACTGTTTGCCTGTCTCCGGTGGTTCAGCTTCAGCGCCCGTCACTTAATCTCCCGGTCCCAATACCGAGACGGAATGTCAGACACTTGAGACGCTTTTTTCAAAATCCCCTCTTTAATTTTCTCTGAGTTCAAAGTGCAAGGACTTCCCCCAAACCTCTCCCGCTTTGCTGCCTGTTGCTTTAGCGATCCTCGGTCACTAGACCTTGAGCAGCCTAACCTTGCAGCACAGTTAAGGGCAAGCTTGGTCAACTCCTGTCGCATTTTCTCTGACACTTGTTTCTTTAATGTGAACTCAAGCGACCCAAAGGTGTTGGAGCGCTTTACATGAGCGCTAGTTACATTACACAAGGTGAGGTTAATTTTTTTGTTTTTAGATGCATGGAGATTAAGTGATGCCGTCACTGTCCCTGTTTATTCATTATTTCCCCTCTGCCTGACGAACGGGAGCATTTTGTTGTTGCTATGTCCAGTGCTCCTGTACCCAGGGGGATGTAACACAGGGCGGGGGCTTGCTGGTAAACCGATTATGCGAACAGTGTTTTCAGTAGAAAATTCTGGAGAAGGGTGCCTAGTGAATAGAGGCCCGGAGGAGGAGGGATGTGACCTCTCCGCCATTTGAAAGTACTTCACTGCTTTTTTCCATAAGCTGTTCAATACTCTAATGATGCAGTCGCACGCAGAATGTTATAGTGCTGTTGACTTGCATTGAGGCACTTGTCTTTCTGTCCGTGCATTAAAAAGCCTTGGTGTGTGACCATAAATGTTTCCGAAGACCAGCATGTATTCCTGAATCACACTGCATGACCCAATGTGTAGTAGTTGTATAGCTCTTCAATCCCTGGTGGCACAGTACCCAGGATAATGTGCTGCATGGTTAAATACTTATAAGGTCCAAAGGCGAGACTTATTGGCTATGCCAATGCTTGTTTCCTTCGGCCACCACCTTCATTACTGTTCAGTGACCGAGTATTCCTCTTCCGTAGTGCTGCTGCCTTTTTGGAACTGCCTGCGTGAAATGTAGTTGTGCTGTTCTAGTGGAACAGAAATGCTTCTTCTGGGACTGTTAGTTGAACAAGGTGCCTACTGAAATGACAGCTGTCCGAAGTCCTCTTTGCTGGAACGAAGAGTCGTAACTGGAAAAGTGTATTATTGAGTCTTAAAGAGTTCACATTGGCTCATCCCTCAGACTCCTTCCCAATTTTCTTACTTACACAGTCCCTATGCCTGAAGCAAATATGAGGGGGTGGAAGAGATAACAGATTACAGAAATACCCATTAGTGCAGTCCAGAAAATTCCTGTCTAGTTGCCATGACATTAAAAAAATTAGTTCTCTTATACAAAATCAAAACGTACGGGAACCTATATTGTCTTTTGCAAAAAGCAGCTTTCCTTTCTGCTTAGAACAGAGGGATCTTTTATGTTCGATTATAAGGTTAAAAAACATGGAGGGAGTTTGCCCGAGTGGCAAGCTGAGACTTCTGGGGAGAATGACAAGATGCCCTTATTTTGTTTTTTCTCTGTTGTCTGACTGAGTTGGCAGTCTCAGAATGTCCTCATAAAATATTTTTCCTGCCACCATTGTTGCTCGTTGTCAACTTTGAGGACAATTTTGACTTTTGTTTTATCTTTGAGGTCTTCATTGACTTAATGGTATTTACCATGGGTCAGGGCCCACTCACCCGAGAGGCATTAGTCTGTGTCCCAAAGTGCCACATGAACTAACTGACCTTGCAGGGTATTCTGCAACTTCCAGAATCCTAAAAGGAGTGTAGCAGTGTCACAAATTCCTTCATGTGAAGTGTAATGCCAATGGGATTAGTTTCCCACTTTTTTTTTTTTTTTTTCCTTTCATTTTAAGGAATTATACTATTTTATTTTTTAGTCCGCTATGTGTGCTATATAATTTTTGGGTTCAGTTTACACATAGATTTTTAAAAGATGTGTTCTGGGATCCCGCACATGTGCAGAGATATTCTTCAATTTATGAATTCAAAGAAAATACCCATGACGGAGAACTAGGATTATAGTTAATTAGTTTTCTTCAGGCGTGGGAAAGAGTGAGTAAAACTTCCAAATTGTGTCAAGTGTAGATAAGCGTGTTTTACCCACCAGTAATAATATTTTCCTGGTGGAAAAAAAGACAAAAATAGTTAATTCTGCGAAGGCAGAAAAGAAATATGTTATTTACTCCTGAACATTGCCCTTCCTGGACAAATCCACAGTAGTAACTGTAGAGGAAGAGTACCTGTGGATATCAACCACATGAGCAGATTTCCATAACTACTCCAATTGAATGTTGGATACCTACAGAAATTTGTAACATTCAAAACTTTTCTTTGTAAATCGGGCCTAATTTTGTCTATGTACTTCACATAAAGCAGTTAATTTGTTTCGTTTTTAAAGCATAAATCAAGCAGTTTTAAAACGGAGCAGCAAGGGTAGTTATTAAAGATGTGCATGTAAATTTGGAGGGTTTCTTTTGAAAGATAATGGCGATACATGCCATTATTTATTTTGAATTGCAATCTTCTGAAATTTTGTAAATATGTTTCACTTTCTCGAGAAAACAGGTTTTCATAATTGTACATTGTTGCATGAAATCATGCAATTATTACAAATCTTGCATAATACAAAGTTACTGTCCCCGGAAAGCACGGTAAATTTAATATTAGTGTGCCAATTAGCACACATTATTACATATTCTATCTTTCCTTGAGTCATGGGTGTGCAATACATGTTCTTTTAAATTTAAAGTGTCCTGTTATTTAATTGATAGCGAATGAAATAAATGCTCAGAAATGCATAAACTATCAGGATGTCAAAATCTGTAACCCACTATCAACATATCTTGCTCCATTTAGACCAATAGAAGCTCATATACAAGTAATCTATCACCCAAGGCAAACAAGTGGCTACTAAACAAGACGTACACAAAAAAAAACCAGCGATGAAAAACGGTTCAGAAAAATACTGATCAGGTCCATATTCTATTTATGTAACAGAAGCAACCGAAGCATCCTACATAGTAAAGGCCATAAAGATCACTGTACGATTTTTTTGTTGTATAGACAGATAAATGTTGTTTTTCTGTTTTGGTTTATTTAGAAAGAAGAATGCCAAAATCAAGTCTGCCTACAAACGAGAGCACATTAATCTTGGCTGTGATATGGATTTTGATATTGCTGGACCATCAGTACGTGGAGCTGCGGTGTTCGGGTATGAGGGGTGGCTGGCTGGATACCAGATGACGTTTGAAACGACTAAGTCCAGAGTTTCCCAAAGCAACTTTGCGGTCGGCTACAAAACGGATGAATTCCAGCTTCATACCAATGTGTGAGTAGAGTTTAATAAAATTGTGTTTGTAATATCTCATTTTCTTTTGGACTATGTTTAACCCCCACTGTGAGTGGCAGTAGCTTTTAGTATTTATGTACCTATTTTGGGCATCTCTTGACTCTCACATTTTCCACAAATCATGCAGACTGTTAATTATGAAAATCTCCCAAAGTATGACGCAAATGAAACCATGTTTTTTAGTATTGTTTGACAGTGTGTTCAGTGCTTTATACCAACAGTGTTTATATTTTTGCTCTTTAAATGTTTTGTTGCCTACAGTTTAATTTACTTTGTTGTGCTGTGTTTTTCGCAACAATTAAGTGGTATTTGCAATATGTTTGGGTCAGTCTACAAAGTTAATGCACAGAATAAAGTCTTACAGCATTTTCTCTGCCACAGAATTTAAATGGTTCATTTGCTGGTTTACAGCCTCATGGATTAGTGATTCTTCCAACAACCTACTTTCATCTCCACGGTCAGTTAAGTTCCATTTAAGATAAATTTCTACTTTTTGAATGCAGCCACTCTGCAACATCAGCTAGCTGTTGCTTGCTACTGAAGCTACTCTCAAGTAAGCCTGGGCGGAGTTTGTGGAACTCCGCGAAGTGCAAAAAAGAATTCCGCGGAGCTCTGCAAGCGGTGGAGTGCTTTAGATAAATGCAGTTCGTGGTGATTTACAGCACCGGGTGTTTGTCCGTACTGTGCAATCATTGCGAACTGCACCATGCACAGCGCAAGCGTGCACTGCTTCCTTTCTACAGCTCGAGTAGATTTTTTACTCAAGCGGCAGCTTTCTCAACGCTAGCGGTCGCAAGCATATGCGACCACTCGCAATGAGAAATCCGACCGCCTGCATTGAGAAATCTCGCCGGGAGGTTGATTTTCCACTCTCACACTCGCCAACTTGACGTTGACAATCGCGAACAAGGAGAAATCTCGCCGGGGGGTGGAGTTTCCTCGCTTTCACTCGCCAACTTGATGTTTAGCAGAGTTTTTCGGAACTCCGCGAGCTCTGCGTAAGGCGGAGTGCGGAAAACTCTGCAAACTCCGCGAGCGGAGTTCACCGCCCAGGCTTACTCTCAAGACACCCTCAAAGTTCACAAGATGATCTAGGATTGACGCCAAATTGCCTGAGTAGTGAGGGGGAGCCCTGGGGGACTGCTATCTGAGATGAGGAAAATAAGGGATTTTGAGCTAGAGACAGGGCGTGTAGAAGTCCATAACTGACATGCTAAGTGTAAGGGCACATTGGATCACTTCTTTCACATGTAAATGTTCTGCACCATGATGATAAAGAACTTCGTTCCATAGCTGTATCACCATCTTGGATTTTTGACCATTTTGTCTGATTAGTTTTTCTCCATTTGGAATAATTGGCTAATCTTTTTAAAGCAACATGATTTAATCTTTGAATAGTTATCTTCAAGCTTCACAATGCTTTCTAGTCCTCCTTTCTTGGCTCCGCAGCCTCTGAGCTCTGAACGCTCAGAATCACTTGGCAGTTAGCGGTGGCGTTTCTTATTTTTTTTTTTTTACCTTTAGTTTTCCTGACACCTATAATTGTTTCATGTTTATAAAATGCTAAACTAACCATAAATCTGTAGAGCTACATCACTAGGGTTAATATTACAAGTCTGTAAAATTGCTGAAAAACATCCCGATCTGTGTTTTTTGGGCATGGCTTGTCAAGGTTTCACACTCTGCACATAAAATGTTGAATCCATTAATATCAATTTATGCATTAGGTACCTCTGTAGGAGAGAAATATGTTGCTTAAGACTGGTGCAAAAATGTTACTGTTTTTGTGCAGTCTTTTAAGAAGCACATTTTTTGACTGCCTGAGGTCTCAGTGTCACATATAAATGGTTCAGCAGGGAAGGGATCACTTTGCGAGAATTCAGTGAAGTGCAGCCAGCAGAGAAGAATAAGTTTATGTGGAGGAAATATTTTCTCCTAGCAGGAATAAAAAGACAGAAGCTTCGATGGTAGGGATGGGAGGAGTTGCTAGTTTTCAAAATCCAGGTAACATTGCAAATTATTAAAAAAATAATAATAATTACATGTTGCGGATTATTGAATGATAGACATTTAAAGAATTAAACAAGTCACTGTAGAAATATTTAACTGATGCAGGTACTAAAGTCCTACAGTTTGGCACAGTGTTACTCCTGCCCAAATGTGACTTGTATCTTGTTAAGATTTGTCGCTCATACAAGACCAAGACCACACCACCTTAAGTTTTCTAAAATCTTAGAAAACATTTGAACATATATGACGAAACAAACCTTTTAGTATCAACCTCTTGGATTATCTTCAATATTTTACCCGGGTAAACACAATTTTGCATTTGCTATCAGTTTTCCAATAAATGTCTTTTCAAATTGATACCTCTCAAGGGGAAAAGGGGTGGCTTATATTCGTTAACATTAAGTCCAATTCATGATTCCCATTTCACTTTTATTTCGCAGGAATGATGGTACAGATTTTGGTGGATCAATTTACCAAAAGGTAAATGATAAATTGGAAACGGCTGTCAATCTTGCCTGGACGGCTGGGAATAGCAATACACGCTTTGGAATAGCTGCCAAGTACCGGATTGACTCTGATGCATCTTTTTCTGTAAGTATGAGAGCAGCAGTAATATTGTAGACCTTATTTTTTTATAAAGATCTTTATTGATTAGAGTAATATTATCTCAGACTTGGTCACAATGTGGCCCATCAACAGAACTTTTAGCGTATTAATTACAATTATAAAATTTTGAATTAAATTTTTGGCCTCCAGTAGCACTTGCATACAATACCAATAAATGCGTGTGTCAGGCTGTCTCGCCTCTTGGACTTTACGGGTTGTTCAGTGATGCCTAGGGTCACCTTATTGATTTATAGCATGCATTAATGGAGAACATACACTCTTTATGTGGAGCTCAGCCTTTGCAAGCCCAAAGCAGGTAGCCTGAGAGCTAGACACTGGAAGTTCCACTTTAAGACAAATGTCATTGGAGTAGTTTTGATAAACTGTTTCTAACTCATGGGCTTCTGTTTGGGGGGGCTTGTGAGCGCCTGACTTTGAAAAGTAAATAATTTTAGTTTGTTTTCTATTATTTTTATTGATGTTTTACAAATAATGAACAATCGGGCAATACTGTCTACAGTAAAACATACCTAAACAACCCTCCTGTTCCCTCTACTCATAATCCCACCCCTACACCAGATCAATTGCATGGTAAACACCAATACATTACACATCTGCGTTTAGAGTTTCAGAAGATCCAAATTGAGGCAACAGTACTGGATCAAGCAGATATAACGCTTGTATAGTTTGCAGGCATGTCGTACCGTGGAATCCCGCATTCAACTATAAAAAGGACACGGCCCTATAGTTTGTGAAAGATCTGACGTTTGTCCACAAAATCATATGCAATGTTTTTGTGTCCCAGCAGGTGCCAGAGCTTGTGGAGCCAAAGTTCTTATGTAGGGGTAGTTTGTGCCCCCAAAGAGAGAGAATGGTGTGCTTGGCAGCAAGAAGATGGAAAATTAATTTGCAATCTTATTGGATTGGATTGGAATGGAGTGGATAAAATTACTCTGAGGGTCTGCCAAAGAGGACAAATTCAAGGAGTTTGGCTAGGTCTTGGCCCTAGATGTGGGAGATTGCAAGAATAATAGCGTCCCAGAAGTCCACCAGACAGGAACATGACAACAGGATATGCACAATGGAGTCGACGTCTCCACATCCTCGCCACCAGGTCTCCGGACAGGTGGGGGTTGATACTTTGGAGGCGGTGCAGAAAAAGATACCAACAAAGCAGTATTTTATAGAGAATCTCCTTGCCACAAGCATGTGGGCAAAGTTCTTAGTGCAGAGGAACACCTCTTGCCACTGTTTCGCATCCTTGACTGCAAAAGAGTCCCAAACCAGACAACATACAGGCAACCTGGAGGCTAGCAATATCTTCCCTGTTCATGGGGAGTGGCATCGCTTGGAAGAAGTATACGATACACCGTAGTAAAGTCATTTTAAGGGCTGCAAAGTGCCCGACCCATGAGGGAGTGCGACTTCTCCAGGCCCCACTGTGAGGACTTAGCCTTGTCCAAGAGGAGTTCAAATTTGAATTTAGCACAGGTGGAGAGGGTTGGTGTCAAGAGGATGCCCAAGTATTTGAACGAAAATGCATTGTTCCGGCTAGGGAGTCTGCTACATGATTCCCTCCCACCAAGATTAAGCCTTCAGATTTGGTCACATCTGTAGGCTGCCACCTGCTTGAAATTCCTCGTAGAGGGATCAGGGCGTGAAGTGAGCACTGGGGCGCTGAGTGTGAGGAGGATGTCGTCAGCAAAGGCTGTCACCTTAAATGTATCTCACCAGAAAAAGATCCCATAAATCTGCATGTCCTTTCTAATTTTCTGCAGGAGGGGCTAAGGTGCCTCTGCTTGTATGGACAGGTGCTGTTGATTTCCTGTTGACTTTTACCTTGGCACTGGGATTGACTTTTACCTCAGCCATGGGATTAGCTTTTACCTTGGCACTGGAAATTGCAGTAAGGTGCAAAGGTCCACCCCAGTATCCCATCGCCCAGGCCAAATTTCTTGAGGACTTCGTACAGCATTCCCAGTCCACCCTATTGACTGCGTTTTCAGCGTCTAGTGACAGGAGGACTGCTGCAGTCCCTGTAGTCCTGGCTATATCAATGAGGTATAGGGCGAGTTTAGTCTTATCATGTGGCCCAATTAAGTAAGAAGTCTCCTTGGTCGGTATGTACCGGATCCGGCATCACTTTGTTGATTTGGTCGGCTGGGACTTTTGAAAAGAGCTTTGTGGTAGTCAGAAAGGAAATTGGCCGATAGGATGAGAAAAGGGTTTGGTCCTTGCCTGGTTTGGGTTTCAACACAATGAATGCCTCTGTCATGCATTAAGTGGAGCTCTTCTCTGTCGTGAAGGCGTTGAAGATAGCGTTGAGAATAAGGAGAAGCTGTGAAGCAAAACATTTTATAGAAAAGTGGGTAAACCTGAGCTTTAGAATGTTGGAATTGGTTGATGACCTCCAAAATTTCAGCCTCTGAGATGGGTTTTTCGAGTTCTGTGGCCGAGTCCGCGGAGAATTGAGATATGGTGACAGATTCCAGGAACTGTCTGGTGGGCTGCATATAGAGACTGATAGAAAGAATGGAAGGCTTAGAGTTTGCCCTCCATGATGGTGTGTTGGTGCCCTCTTCTCTGATTTCTCCAAAATTCTTGCAGGCATAGTGGGCCTGCAGTTTGTGCATAATACTAGGTTTATTGCCTCCCCCACCCCCTATCTCACCTCCCTCCCTCACCTCCCTCCCATCCCCCTATGGAAGCGGGAGCCAATCTAGTGAGGATATAATTAGCTTTATCTAGCTCTAGTGAGGCGAACTAACCCTGTGCTGTGCAAGAACTTCACCAAAGCTTATTGGAGGGTGAACGTTTGTTGTTGTTCAAGGGCCAAAAATTCTGAAGACAATGGGTATCTGGTCAGATCACGCATGTGTTTGTCTGGCCGCCTCCTGAATAAAGTTCACACTGATAATTGCTTTGAAGTCATCACATGTGAATGCGGGTCAGAACACGGGGGTGGGAGGCAGTAATGCAAAAAAAAGGAGGATCCGGGATATAAAATATTTGCCTAAGAACACACAACTTGGTTAAGCAGGAAGGCTGGGATTTAATCCCACGTTTTCCTATTTCACTAAGTTCAAATCAGCCATTAAATAGATATTTATTTGTTTCTTTTTTTTTTTTTACATCAGATGTTAGCTTTCAACTCTTTATGCATGAGGGTAGAATGAAGGTATAAGGCAGCCGTCAGATGAAAGCTCGGCTTGTTTTAGGTCAAGGTTCCAGGAGGACCATGAGTTGAGCCAGAACAAGGCATTTGGCTCAAGCCTAGCTTGAGCTTCCAGTGGCTCACCCACCCCTAGTGCTATTCAAGTGTAAGTTACCAAGAACAAGCCCTTTGTCAGTGTGTACACTGACCTCCTTTCATAATCAACTCAGAAGTCCAGCAACATCTTTCTCAGGGACTCGCAGGAGACGCAGCAACTAAAAATGCAAAGCAATGCTCTGCAATCATTTGAGCACCGTGAATATGAAGCAACAAATCGGATTCACCAAGGAATTTAATACTGCTTATTCCTGGCAGAAAGAAAGAGGCTGAAAGACTAATTAGAATATCCCGTGATCTGAATACTCTGAAGAAATGCGAGGGAAAAAAAAGTCCTAAAAGTTGCTTGTTTAAAATTTTTCTAGAACTAGATTTGCTCTGGAGGTCTTCAGGATGTCAATTTACATATTTCTATCACCAAGAAACATCATGCATTCATGGGTTTCTTAGTGAAAAACCCTTATTTCCAGTAAATTACCTTACTGTGGACTTTAAGTCATCTCTGCCCCCTTTACTAAATGCATGACTAGTTAGTAACCCATCTACGGACAATGGAGAGCTATGACTAATTAATTATACTTGGATGGTTGGCTTCACAAAGCAAATTCATACCAGAAGGTCCTTGAAGGCTTTCCGGTAACCATCAGAGACCTCTAGCATTAACTACAGCAAGTTAACCACTATGAAGGTGATATGCTGGCCCCATATAGACTATCTAGTCTCCTAGTGCTACCAAGTTAAGAAAATGGCGGAAAAGTTAGTTTTCCATGAGCAAATTACTTTTCTTTTGATAGTGACTATAGGAAGCTGACTTTATGTGGTAGTTCTAATGTAAGGGCACACCATGCAAAAGTCCAGATGATCCTTATTGGTTTACAGGGCTTACTTTAATAAACCCAAGTGCTCGATTTGTGATAGTGTGGTCGAGCAGCTTAGTCTAATTATAGAGGAGGGTTAAGCGTTTGTTGTACACACAAGCTGTTGAGACACACTCAAGAAGAAATCCGAGACCAGAACAATAACACAGATTTTTATATAATTTTAGAAACCAAGATCATCAAAATCAGATAAGTACTTTTGGACGTACGATTTTACAAGAAAACAGTAAAAAAAAGTAGTCGAATTAACAGTTTTTGAGGTATGAGCCTCGAACACGGTAATGTTATCCTATGGGAGGAAAGACATGCAATGCAAACATATGCTTCGAAGTTCGGGGGTGCCCTTTGGAACTATGGTGCTAGGGGACCAAGGTCCAAAGAACCACCATCCGTTTTAGTTTACCTGCCCTGGCGTGGCTGGGTGCAGAGGTGCTGATGGGGTTGATAGCCCCAATGCTACACCGTTGAAAGCAATGGGCACCTGAAAACAAAGGCTGCACGGGGGACTTGGGGACAAATCCGATAGAACCCAAAGGGGAGCTTGGCTCGTAAGGGTCTTTAAAGATAGGTGGCGCAGTTGGTTGTCGTGAACTCTGGCTGTGGGTCTCGGGTGCAGAGGTATTTGGCCGGCTGGACACTTGCGTTGGAGGCTCTCATGGTTCTTGGTTTGATCTGTAGAGGAAGAAAAAATAAGACAGCGGGGTCACTCTCGGTATGAGCCTTATTAGTCCTGAAGTCCCTCGTCTTCCAGGTCGCCTTTAGCACTGGTTGTCTCCAGGCTGGAATAACAAGCCTTGGTTGGGCTGACCTTCTGGAATCACCAAAACCTCCTCCCAGCATGATGCTCCCTCGGTGGGGCCGATGGCAAGCTCAAACAATGTACCGGACAAGCGTAGTCGGTGCCTACAGATGCAGGGGGATGGCACCTCCACCCTAAGGCAGATGCTAGATGGTTTGCGAGGTGCTGAACAGTCCTCCAAGTGTTTGGGAGGATGCACAGCTTTCTGGCAAGTCGGGTCTTTGCAATTGTTGAGGTCCCATCAGCCAGTAACCAATCAACATCATCAGTACCAGTGAGCAAAAAATGGAGGTGACCATGTCAAAAACTGGCAACAGTGAATTGCACTTCCATATCAGGACATATGATGGCGTTGAATACAGTCAATCTGGTCCTCAAATCCTTCCTCTACTGCATGACAGACTATGCGCTTGTTCAGAGAGATGACACAACTATCCTATATCACCTCAATATTGGAGGAGGAACGAGGTCCCGAACCCTCTTGAGTAAGTGTCAGATATTCTGGCAATCGTTGTAGCCTTGACAAATGTATCTTTCATCATTGTGCAACAGAATGTTTGGCGAATATTTGTCTGCGCGTGTTTCCTCTCAAATTGAGCTCTCTGCAACAACCCACAATGTAGAGACCTTTCCTCTATGCACCCAGAATCCGACTTCGATGGCAATACTCTTTTAATCCGCTGCATTAGCATTTTCTTTATCCTTTTCCCCCTGTTTCTGAAGCTCTTCGCCAAGTAGAGTGTACAAAATGAGGTTGCTTATGAATGTACTGCCATTGTGGTTTCCTGAACCGTCTTCAACCATTTGTTCAGCCTCACAGAAGGTTTCCTTATCAACCGAATCTTCTGTCTTGGAGTAGCAGTAACATTCACCTCACAGCGTCATGCCATTTCTAATTTTGAGAGAAAAACCCCTGAATAGCTGCAGTACAGTGATTGAAATATTCCACTAGACTCTAATTTTTCTTGAGACCACCAGCCATATCTTACTGTATGTTCAGATGGAAGACATTTTGCTCATGGTGTTTCAGTAACATGAAAGATCCAAGAACATGCCAACAATAATCTGTACAACCTTATCTTCTTTACTTACCTAAGTCTGATGTACAATTAGCCTCTAAGTTCCTTTTAATAGCTTCTACATCATACATTCTTCTCAGATATACTTTTTCACCATTCCAGCCATTATGATTTTTTACTGAGTCAAAGTCTATTCTTCACTGATAACACCCCATCACCATTGGAATTAAATGTACTCCTTTCCAAAATAAACTCCTCTTGTGCATAAATAAACTTCCAACATCTTTGTTAAAGAAATTGCCTTCATTCTGGCCTTAAGGCAGTGTCAGTAGTGTATGCCATTAAGACCAATACTTAGTTTGTAAAAAAAGTAAGTTCCAGGGCCCCTCTCAGTAGACTACTGTAGTTTGCTCCACCCATTGCCCCTGTCAGTGCTGCCAATGCCAGTACCAACATAACTACTAACCATCACACTCTTACAGGTGTGACAATTCAGACTATTCCAGGCCACCCAAAGCTACAAATATAGCCTGGGCAGCTGGTATTTTTAATGTATATACATTATTAAACACACTTTTGTTGTGCTCACCTCAAAATTAGACAAACAGTGCCACCATGTGGTGGACTGTCATAAGTGTTGATGTTGAGAATAAAGTGCTGGTGCCAAGCATCCCAGGATGCTTGTTTCCGGTCCAAGGAAGACCTGGTTTGGCAGTTCGGTCTGGTCTGTTCCTATGAGGCACAGGATCAAGACTGATTTGCATATAGCAGGGTCTGAACTGGGGTGGGGAAGTGAGCTAAAGAACGATGATGGATTCAACCCAGATCTGTGACTGGGGGTGAGTGTCTGAAAAGTTTCAGCGCTCCGTCCGTCATCTCCTTGTGTTTGCTTTGTTTGCCCTAAGTTGGCAGGGTATGCCCAGACGTGGGTCCCTTGCTCACTTTGCTACTGGATTCAACCCAGCCTGGCTGATGAGGGGTGTTACCCCGAAACCGGTCCCAGGATGCTTGTTTCCGGTCCAGGGAAGACCTGGTTTGGCAGTTCGGTCTGGACTGTTCCTATGAGGCACAGGATCAAGGCTGATTTGCATATAGCAGGGTCTGAACTGGGGTGGCGAAGTGAGCTAAAGAACGATGATGGATTCAACCCAGATCTGTGACTGGGGGTGAGTGTCTGAAAAGTTTCAGCGCTCCGTCCGTCATCTCCTTGTGTTTGCTTTAAGCACCATCAAAAACCAGCTTAAATTAAGCACCGATACAGAGATATCTAATAATGGTTTAGCCTGTGGAATATCTGGTAATATGATGTTACATTGTAGTGAGCTGGTCCTAAATTTAACCTAATAAAAGTAATATTCTAAAGATAATTGATAAAATTCTGAGAAAGTGCAGAATGAGCTGGAGAGATTAAGTGTTCAGCTTTATCATTATTCTCTACTTGAAAATAATCTTGACAGTAAAGTTTAGAGTTATAATATGTCATGATGAATTCTAAAGCACATTCAAATCTAACATCCTTTAAAAATGCAACTGACCCATTATCAGAGTGCTACAAAATCATATTTTGCATGTTTTTTGCTAACCGCTCTATGGAACTGAAGTTATGCAAACAATATAGCTGACCGAGCAGCCTTACTGTTAGAAGTGGCGCTTTCTGCAGGGTCAACCCCCAAACATTTTGCCTTTCTCCTCCCCTTTTTGCTGGCTTTAGGCATCTCTGCTCTTTTTCACTGCTAACCAGTGCTAAAGGGCTTGTGCTCTTTACCTAAAATGTGATAACATTGGCTTATCCACAATTGGCATATTTAATTTTACTTATAAGTCCCTAGTAAAGTGCACTACATGTGCCAGGGCCTGTATATTAAATGCTACTAGTGGGCCTGAAGGACTGATTGTGCCACCCAATCAAGTAGCACTTTAAACATGTCTCAGGCCTGCCACTGCAGACCCTGTGTGTGCAGTTTTCAAACTGCCATGTCGACCAGGCAAGTTAACCTACTTGCAAGGCCCAAACCTTCATTTTTATTACATATAGGTCACCCCTAAGGTAGGACAGCCCATGGGCAAGGTACAATGTATTTAAAACGTGGGACATGTACTTTTAAGTTTTACATGTACCCATAGTGAAATACTCTTACATTCGTTTTTCAATACTGCAAGGCCTTTTTCCCCCCATAGGATAACATTTGGACTGCATTGTTTCATTTTATAAGTGTAGTATCTAATTGGGAAAAGATAAGAAAACTAAATTTGGTGTCTCTGGACTCACAATTTTAAAACACAGCAGGTCTGAAAATGCCACTTTTAGAGTTGGCATTTTCTTACTTAAACATTTTGGTCTCTGGAATACACATCTTGGGTGGGTGACAGCTGCCTTCCTGGACCGCCACACACAAAGGAATGGTAGGTGTGACTGAGTAGCCATCTGCATGTTGATGGGTCATCCTGAGCAGGATGAGAGGGAGGAGCAGACACTTAACACCTGAAAGGGCTGTGTCCTGTCCCCACACAAAGGGTTGCATACTCCCCTGTAGTGAGTCTGGAGCCAGGTTAGGAAAGGCAGGGTCCTGTGCACTTCAAAGCATCTCTTTGACATCTTCCAACTTCAAAAGGCCCAACTGGGTATAAGTACTGGACCTCTGACACCATTAACTCAGAACACTTCTAGAACTGAGGACATTCTACCAGGAAGAAGGAATGCTGTGCTGCCAGGAGGGACTGCAACTTTGCTGAACTGATTGGCTGTGTTGGCTTGCTGCCTGCTTCTTCTTGCCTGGGAGTGAGAGACTGGACCCGACTCTCTACATCCCAGAAGTATCTCTAAGGGCTTGTTGGCTTGACTCATGTGTCTGAAGTCTCAGGCACATCAAAGATTCCCCCCCCTGCAACTTGCAACCAGCACCTGGACTCTGTCTGCTGTGCGTTCTGCTCTGACAAGTGGTGCCAATCCAGTTCTGGGCCCTTGGAGTTGAGTATCTGTGCGGCAACCCAAGAAAATCCTCGGATTGACGACACTGCGCCGATCGTGACTGGCTCATTTCTTTTGACAACGCATTGCCGCTGCTGCCCGAAACGCGGCTACAACATCGCTGACTACGCGACGCATCGTCCCCTATTTCCGACGTATCTCCAACCTTGCGCAGCTCCAACGCATCACTTCACGCTGCTCACATCGCCTACGGCCTAGCGGTTCAATGGCGATGCATCGCCTCGATGTCCATCGCATCTTGACTTTCAACACATCCTCGACTCGGTGCAGCTCCCAACGACGCATCACCTACATCTCTACGATAGACCGCAACGCATCACCTCCTTTGCTCGACGCATCGTCTTCGACGCATCCAAGGTAATGTTCAGCGTGCCTGTGTGGCTCCTGTATCTGGCCCGCAGTCCATCGTGGTCGGCCTGAACTTTTGCATTTGCCCCGGTTAAAAATTTGTAAAGTAAAAGCGCGAACTACTCACCCCTAAGGGTCTAAATCTGATATTTGTAAAGCGTGAACTACTCACCCCTAAGGGTCTCAAGGCGCTGGGGGCCGTTGGGGAGATTAAGTGAGCTATTGCCCAGAGTCACATGGTGCTGAGCTGCTACTGGTGTCTGGGATCGAACCGTGAGCCCTGCGCTCCGGAGTCCGCCTCTCTGGCTGCTGCGCCACCAGATAACCCCAGTTGGCGCTATCTGCTTTTAAGCACCACTAAACAGTTTATTCTTTAAAAATTTAAATCTTGGCTCTTATTTATTGGATTTTTGCCATTTTTACCTTGTTTACTCATAAAAATATTGGCTATTGTTCTAAACTGGTGTGGAGTCCTTTTGTGGTGTTTTCACTGTGTGTGTTGTGCACAAATATTTTACACTGTGCCTCTCAGTTAAGCCTGACTGCTCAGTGCCAAACTGCCAGAGGGTGAGCTCAGGTTAATTTAAAGTGTGTTACTGACTTACCCTGCCTTGGATTGTGGTTCCTGCTTGGACAGGGTGCATACTTCTGCCAACCAGAAACCCAATTTCTAACATTGGTGATCAGCGGTGAGGAGGATAGGACGTGTATTTGTGCATTGCATACAGTGATTGGTCTACACTACTACCATATCTCAGACCAATTTGAGTTTAACCTTTCCCCTGATTTGGTAATTTTTTTTCCCACAATCATTTCTTTGTCTGGAGAAACAGCTGCCTGCTCCTGCAAGAATGGAGTTTCAGCTGGCCAAATTGGAAACCTATACTGTGGCCTAGCTCAAGGAGTTTTGTAAAGAGTTTGAGCTTTCCACAAGGGGCTTCACTAGGAAAGGTGAGCTGCAAAAGGTGCCGAGGGCCTGGGCAGAAGCTTTGCTAGCAGGGCCTGGGAGACCAGAGGTGGATGACCAGGAGCTGATCCAGGATTTAGTTGAAAATCTGGATTTGCCTGTGGGGCCAGGGACCAACACCCTGCCAAGAGCAGTGGTTCTTCCGCCCTCCCCCCCTTCTCCCCCACCCCTCCCACTCCCCCCCGGACAGGAAGTAGTGTATCCACCAAAGGCCTGTCCCCCGAGGAGCTGAAGGACGTGAGAGAAGAAAGAAAGCTAAAATTGGAGCTTGCTAAGCTCAAACTGGAAATGGAGCGAGCTTTGGAAGAAAAAAGATTGGCCATGAAGGAGAGAAAGATATTGTTGCCTCAGGAGCTGAGCCTGAAGGAGCTGGACGAGAAAGCCAGGAGGGCTGAGTCCAGCACAGATGGTGGCAGCCTATCTTCAGTATCCTCATACCCAAGGGCCTGGTGCCGGATTATGGAGTGGGAGATGACATAGATACATGGTTTGAAACATATGAGATTGCTTTGCAGATGCACAAGATCCCTGAGTGGGTTTGTGGGGCTAGTCTGTGGAAGCATATCCCTACAGAGGGGATGGACACCCTACTGGCCCTAGATGGAAGTGACAGGATGAGGTATCCCTCCTTGAAGGCAGTCTTGATCAGAAACCATGTTTTGACCCCAGAGAAGTACAGGCAGAAGTTTAGAGACCGTGTGAAACTATACCCACAGACCTGGGTGGATTGTAAGGCACTGGATGGTTCGGTGAAGGGCAGTGATGTGTAGGATTATCAGGGGCTGTATAACTTGATTGCAAAACAGCACATGCTTAGTCTGTTTTACAGGTCTGTGCCAGCATTTGATTGACAGTAAGCTGTCTGACCCCAGTGAGCTTCCTAAGGAGGTGGACCTCGGTCGCTGCGCCAGGGTCCACAATAAGGTACCTCTGAGTGGCCCCAAGGAGGGTGGTTCAGGCTCTCCCAGCTGGGTTACAGGAGGTTAAGTGAGAGACAGACCGGTCCCAGGTTAAGGGGGAATGAAGGGAAGTTTAGTTGTGACAGTGACTGGGTCCGTTTGAGGGTCGAAGTTGCAGTTTATTGAGGTGATTTTGTTACATAAGTATTCTGAGAGCTTGTTGCCAAGGTCTTGCAAGGGGGTGATGTTGCTGGAGGCAGCACGAGGCGGTGGTGAAATCTTTGATGGTGAAGATTTTCTTGCTGCTGTTTGTGCCATCGTTGATGCGATCTCCAAGAGCTGTGCTCTCTGTGTTCCGGTGACAGCTTCTTTGGATGGATTTTAAAATGACTCTGCCCATGGTGTCTTGACTTGATCTCCATTTGCGTTCCAGTTTCTTACAGTGGAGTTTCATCAGCCTAAGTTCCTCTGTGTACCAGTTTGCCTGTGGTCAGGCTCTTGCTCTTGGGTTGCACTTGAGGGGAACCAGGGTGTCGGCTCATGCAGTGATCCAGCTGTTGAGGTTCTTGATGGCTTTCTGCAACTTGCTTGGGTGCTCGGGCCGGTGCGCAAAGAGACTGGAAGCCCAGTCCTCTACAATGGTGCTTTTCCAGCTGAGGCGTGCTAGGTCTGTGGTGGTGTAGGATCTGATAAACTGAAACTGATGAGGCCATGGTCTGCCCATAGGTACTGGATTGGCATCTTTAATGTTGCTGATTCAGGAGAAAATCGGGTCCAGTAAATGTTCAGTGGTGTGGTTGATTTCATTGACGTACTGAGCTAGGCTTGGGTTTCTGAGGTTTTCTAGAAGGGCCATAGAGTTTGGGTCCGTGCAGTCTTCTTGGTGAAAGTTAAGACCTCTGAGAAGGATGATGTGCTGGTATTGATGATGAGGGTACGACAAAGTCCGTGACATCACTGACAAAATTTGTGCGGGTTCCTGGTGGTATGTAAAGGAGGGTTCCGCCCAGGGAGAAGTTGGCTGTGATTCGTATCTTAAATGCAAGGTGTTCCATGTAACTGGTGGGGCTGTCCGTGCAGGTGGAGCAGCTGATTGTGTCTTCGAATATGATGACGACTCTGTGCGTCTGCTGATGGGCTTGCCTGGCAGTCTTGTAGCTGATGGGGATGGCTGTAGCGATGTCCAGTGCAGAGGTTGGGTTTAACCATGTTTCTGTGAGGAAGAGCAGATCCACAGCGTGGTCATGCAGTAGGTACCATATCTCCTTGATGTGTTTGGTGAACGAGTGGTTGTTAAGAGAGTGTGTGCTGTCTTGCATGGGTGGTGGTTGAAATGAAAAAAATTATAAATTGCCTATAAATGCCTGGATGCCTTAAGGCGCTAATAGGGTTAGGAAGAAAAAAGAAGCGGAAAATGGGATCAAAGAACAGAAAGACCCATACCTCCATTAGATGTAAAGAGCCAGGTTTTAAGGCCTTGCAGAAAGAGGTATGGACCCGAAGACAGGGGATGGCACGGGGAGGGGGGGGGGCTCATAATTTGTACGCGGCCACCGAGAAAGCTCTGCCCCCCCCCACCCCCTTGCCTTTCAAAATTTGCGAACAGTCGCATGATCATGGCTGGAAGATCGGAGCAGTCTGGAAGGAATATAATGTTGAAACATAGAATCGATTCCCACAGACCTAGTGTTCTGCAGTGCCTTGTGAACAATACACAAGGCTTTAAAGACCACGCTTTTGTTCACAGGCTTAGATATCCCTGCCGAGACAGACTGAAATTTAGGGATATCAAGTACCAATCTTGCTGCTATGTTTTGAACCAGCTGTAGCTTGGCTATTGCAGTTTTATTGATGTCCAAGTATAACACGTTACAATAGTCTATCCTAGATAAAATCAATGCAAGAGCCACTTGCTTATGCGTTGGGAGAGAGATGTAAGGAAACACCTTCCTGAGAATCCTGATTGTCCAAAAACAGGTAGAGACTGTCCCATTGACCTGAAGCTCAAATGACCGGTTTTTGTCTATCAGTACCAGGTTTTTTGCGTAGTCTGTAGAAGTGGGTAGTGCACCCAGCATTTCTGGCCACGAGGAGCTTGGTCGAAATGGATGGTTGACTCCCGAAGATCAAGACCTCCATCTTGTCTCCATTGAGTCGGAGATCATTTTTTCCCCTCCAGCTGGCTACAGCCTGCATTCAATTTTTGAGGTTGGTGCCAATCTCCTCAATCTTTGATTGACGCGATTATTTGCGCATCATCCACATATGATAGAGCCTGTAGTCCAAACGACCTAATGAGTTTGGCCAGAGGGGAGACCTAAAGATTGAACAATATAGGGCTCAGGGAAGAACCCTGAGGAACCCCACAAGGGAAAGTGATGGCCTCAGAGCAAAATTGATCCACTAATACCATTTGAGACCTATCACTGAGAAAAGATGTTAAGAGCTTCATTGCTAAGTCTTTGACCCCCAATTCCTGCAGCCGGTCCACAAGCAAAGTTGGAGAGATGGTACCAAAAGGATCAGAAGCGCAGCCTGACCTGCATCAACCATGGTACGGATGTCCTTATTAGCTGACAGCAGTGCGGTTTCAGTCCTATGGTTACTCCTGAACCCAAACTGTGAGGCATGCAGCAGATCATGTTGTTCCAGATAAGCCATCAACTGAGAGTTCAGGTGCTTTTCCAAGATTTTAGCCGTGGTAGGCAGCAGAGAACTAGGTCAAAGTTTTCAGGTCAGTGGGGCCCAGGTTAGGTGCTTTAAGTAGTGGCTTGACTGCATCTTTTTTCCACAGTTGTGGATAATTTCCACAACTGTGGATCTACCTTGCCGTAGCATAAACGGGGGCATGTTCATGCGCGAGTCTAGCAGGGCGTCCAGTTGGTCTGTGGGAGCTGGTGGCTGGTTTGTGCGAGTGTGAGCTAGTGGGGTACTGTTGGTGTGGAAGTGGTGGGTGTAAGGGTGTCAAAGAATGCCAAAGAACTTGCAGGAGGCACCTGTTAGCGCTCCCTCCGTGTTGTGTGGTGTTGTGGCAGCAGTGCGGCAAGCAGTGGTCGGGGTTGAGAGCACAGTGGAGTGGGACATGGCAGAGGTGGGTTGGGGGAGGACCAGGGTTCCCTAGCTGTGGGTGCTGACCAGGTGTGAACAGGCACAGACTGGCTTGCCCGATGCGGCATCCATTAAGTAGGTCCTTGGGGGAGGGGGGAGTGCAGGGGTAGTGGGCAGGACTGAAGGGTTGTGCAGGTGCAGGTGAGGAGTGCTGCTGGGGTGGAAAAGAGTGGGAAAACGAAGGGCACAGCTAATGAGATCTGGCACTAAGACAAAGGTCACAATCGGGCAGAAAAGCACACATGGAGAGAAAACGGAGCAATAGACACTTAGTAAAGGTTATAGAATAAAGAGATGACACACAGAGTAAAAATATGGGCAAACGTGGCACAAAGCTAAAGCTCACAATAGATGTGTGGTTCACAAGCAGAGTGAAAAAACGGGCAATTGAGGCATGAATCAAGAGATCGCAGATGGATGACACAAAACCAAGAGAGCGATAAAGATTGTGAGAAAAAAGCGACCAGGAGAGAAGCGAGGTGGGAGTCTCAAGAAGCTCAAGTGGGGTCTAGAAGCGCCTTGTCTGGTCTGAGGACCAGGCACAGGTAAGTACTAGGGTGGGCTACCAATTACCCTGTGAGTGAGACATTTAATGATATTGATGTCTACATCACAAATTTTCCCTTTTTGTTTTTTTTCCTAATCCTTCCCCTCCAGTTTAGAAATGTTTTCACCATCTATATCTGAAGAAAGCTCTAATATACTTCACAGACAAAACAAGAGGTCAGATAAACGAAATAGCTCCTTGTGAAATGTGGAGCTTTCCATACAGGTTTTCATCCTTCCAAAACAGCCATGAGCGTGGCGTATGAATTTAAAGAGGATAGCTATGATGGACACTAAGATTAAAAGTAAGTAACTTATCCTTTTTTTTTTCTTTTTTTTTGGTAGACCTGGGAGAAACCTATAGTCCCACAATGTAGAAATCAGACGCCTTGTTTACTTCTTGGTATTAAACTGTATATTTATTTGAACACAATTACCTAAATACATTTTGATAATGCAACTTGTTTGTTTTTCAGGCTAAAGTCAATAACTCCAGCCTGATTGGATTAGGGTACACTCAGACTCTAAAGCCAGGTGAGTACAGAGGTATGAAATTAGCTGAGTGAGACTGGGGTTCCAAGGCAAAAAAAACCTTACTGTCCTTTTCATGACACATTGAGAGCCCAGCTTGAATGTAAAGCCCTTTCTCTCCTACCACCCCCCCCCACCTTCATTTTCCCTTTCTACATGTGTCATGAATTGGTTTTATGTTATAATTTCTTTACCATGAGAGAAAATTCTACATGTTTACTATGTAATAAGTCTGAACATATGCAAAACAGAAATTATGCCCTTGTGTACTCCTATGTTTGGCAGACGGCATTCAAAGTAACATGCATTATTTCACTGTCAGAATAGTTTTTTGTCCCTGAAATGTCTGTGTCCTAGCACAGACATTGCACTGCTGGATTCTACATACGCCAGCAATAGATAGCCTTATCCATTTATCTTATGAAGACACTGTAATGAAAAGTTATTCAAATGTTCCACGTGTTATGACCACACAACCTCCTTTTACGAGTTTCCCCCATAGTCTGTAAGCAATCCTCACGTCCTGTTGATTGAGACAGTTATACTTGGAGTTTACACTGGCTCATGAAGGAAAGTTGGTAAATACAGCTCCGGTTTAACATTTAGCTTTATTAGAACATAACATGAACTACTTTTGTGGAGACTTTTCACATCTGTTTACAGAGAAACCTGTGATTTGTCCCTTAATGGTGTTTTTAAAAAAAGGAAGAGATGTAGGATTTACCAGACCAAGGGGAAGGGTTGACCTGGATAAGCATAAATCTTCTCAGTCTGAGATTAATTTATAACATCATTAGAAGAAAAGCAAGACGTACACGTTTTACTTAAGCAGCACAGCAGGTGAAAAGACAATCGGAATCCTCTAACAAAGTATATACCCATATCTCATGTTCTACAACCATTACTTTTAAGTTTTAAAATGGACTTCTTTGTCTCGCTCCAGTTCTGTAACTCGAAAATGGGTTTTATGGAAAGTATCCAAAAGATCTTTTGAACTGTTTTACATTACTCCTTCTCTCAAAACACTTGTTAATCTAGGCAGCATATTGGTTGGTAGTTTGTTTTATAAAGATTAGAATAACATAGGAGAACTTACCTTGGGTTGGGAGACTAAAAGTGCGACTTTTAAAGTTACGCCACAATATGGTTTCAATCATAACACAAAGATGCAGCTGTACAGTTGAACTATTAACAATCTTTCTCTTCTTGGAAAGACAAAATGATCCAGGCCATTTGCATGTTGAACACATTTCTGTTAAACATTTGATTAGAGATCAACATAGCTAAACTCAGATCTTCCATGAACTCGCTTGTTTTCGCGAGTCATCATACAAGGTTCCAGACAACCGGATGTTCAGTGCTACATAAATACTATCACTATCATTAACTATGTATTAAGATTTTCAGCCCAACATCCAAAATGCACTAATAAATGAAATATTTACTACCCGTCATCCGAGTTTTCCTCCAGGAGAATCTTCATTATTTGCGCTTTTATTTTGAAAAAGAGAACATTTATTTTTCTTAGAAAAAATAAATATTTTATAACTGGCTGAATACCTTGGACGAGCACATTCACAAAGACAAGGAGAGGGTGAATGATCCCTTTGGTAGAACATAAAAAGTCTTTCAGCTCATTCCTCCATGACTTGGTATAGCTATCAAAACCAAATGTACTGTTTTAGTTCCCTTTGCAGTCCTAGGACAAAGGAATTACCTTACCAGCACTTTAAACTGTATTCCCATCTCTACTGCATTCCTGTAAATTTTACCACCAAACAAGCTTACGTTCCCCTAATCATTCCATGTGTGTCTGTTTCTCAGGGAATTTTGGGTCACTGAGAGAATTTTGGAAGCAGGGTTTTCTTCTAAACTTCTTGGAGCACCTCGCCATGTCCATTAAGCTTCTGCAAACTCACCCATTAATGAAGTAATTGCTGAACCTCAGGTCCACAGCGCCGCATGAGATTTAGATCCTTCAGCCACATTCCTGAGTTCGGTTGCTTGTTTCCTGCCGGGCATTTGCTCCTTGATGCTTAGTAGTGTCCACCTAACGAAGCAGCCATGTTCTGGATATTAAAGTTTTCTCTTATCCTTAGTTTGATCCTGGGTTTCTTCTTACTGCCGTGTTCAGTTTTATGCTTTCAGGAAATTGGACGTGAACATGTTTTGACTTGCTTTTTGGGCTCTTAAATTCTACCATTGATTGGTTTCATTTTCTCCATCTACCTGAATGGTCAGTGATGGGAGACAGTTATGCAGATCCATTCTGTTTCCTAAATTGTGTTAGCTAGTTACATTTCATATAATTCCAGGAGTCAATGGATATTTGAGTTTTGCCACAGTATTATGCCTTTATTACTCTGGAGTGGTACAATGCTGTTCGTGATGCTTCAGTTTTGTAGGAGTAGATGTGGTTTTATTGCTTTGCAGTTCATCTTAGAGTATTTTGATCTCTTATCTGAGACGAGGGCGGCATTGTATTCTGTGTGCACTTTGCAATTTCATATACTTTATCCTCAAGCCTTTTTTCCTCCTTACCCTCCTTACCTTTTCAGGAATAGTCCGATAGAATGGGACAGTCTTGGCTTGATTTGCTCTTTTCTGACTGACATCAGTCAACTTCCCTCTCCCACCCATCTGTCCCTCCATCCTGCCTTTGTGTTCTTGCTCTTTTTGAAAGCCTTGTCCTTCTCAAACGTCTGACTAACCTCACCCACTTCAGCTTCCATCTCCAGGTAAAACTAACTTTTGTATGACCTTCTGACACAAAAATGACCCCTTTTGCTCTCCTTAAACTCTGCTTCATTGGCTCGTTTCGTTGTCCTTTGGTAACTGTTTACTCCTTTTTTACGCTTTTGGCCCGTTTGGTCTCTCAGGGCTGAAGCTTCATTTGATGTGGGTATGAAACTTGCGCTTCAGCAAGACATAACGTTGCCCTGGGTTGCATGTATCTATTTAAACAAAACTTTATTTTACTTTGAGGTTGTGCTTTGGAACTTAGCTGCTTGAGGAATGAGAAATATATTCTTAAGTATTGCATAGCACAAACCTAAATAGGAAGCAATTAAATACTGCCCTTAGAATATGGGGTTGGGAACGATTCAGTTGTGTGGCCTTAAAGTAGATGGTCAGTAATAAGGCAGTAGATTTCTCTCCGTTGTGTGTACCCCAAGGGTAAAAGCTCTGAGTTTTTTTCCTTGGCAGATGGCGAGTCCCTTGATGAGATGAGTTAGTTTTCAGGTCCTTTCTGAGTTAGACTTGTGAATGAGTGTGCGCATTCTATTGCGGGATGAGAACATTTTTGTCTCCTGCTCTTTTAATTAATGCACTTCATGATTTCAAGTCTGCCGATGGCATAGCTTTGTGTACTGTGTTTGGCTCCTGAGGTGGTGTTTTTTCTGCCAGGAAAGGTGGTGTGTGTTTAAGGAAGGGTGTGGAACTCTAGAATCTGTAAGAGATTTATGCTACAGAGTACTGCCAGCAGTGCCCAAGTGCTTATATGCCATAGACAGGAGAGGTAATCAATCTGATCAAATACTTATAAGATCTGAATTACTTGGATAAATGAGCCGCCACATGGAAGGCCCATCCAGGGCTTCGGAAGCTCCAGATAGCTCATGAATGATCAATCTGACTCTCCATGCTGATGAGGTGAACAGCTAGATGCACCTGCCTAAGGTCACATCTACTGCTTGGTCCCACTAAAGTTCGCTCTTCCCTATTTATAAATGGCACACATTTATGATTAACGTCTTAAATAATGCTGAGCAGCAGTACAGGCGAGAGCCAAAGATCTGATTACAAAAAATACATTGCCTTTCAATTCATAAATTTAACAATGCAATAAAGGTTTTCCGGTATGGAGTCCACTTTTGTTTTTAAACCTTGGCATCGCATTCCAACCAACATTTTTCATATTGCTACATTTAGTATGCATTAGTTAATAATGATGAAGAGGAAAAGGTGTAGCAGCGTTCCGTCTGGTATTTTTATGACATCTGATGTTCTTGTGATACAGTCTTACATTCTTATTTCTTTCCTCTTGTCCCACAGGTATCAAATTGACACTATCGGCTTTGCTGGATGGGAAGAACGTGAACGCTGGTGGCCACAAGCTTGGTTTAGGACTTGAATTTGAGCCATAGAATTGGGAACTGCACAATCATTTACAAATATTTGACAGCATAGCTACCTTCAAAACCTAGTGTACCTTTCAGTGTTTGTCTGGGACGCTAATGTTGCTTTTTCATCCTCGAGAAAAGGATGGCGTTTCAGAGGTGAAAAAACAAATAGGAAGTCACTTGCGTTTGCAGATCACTGAGGTCCTTCACGGATATATGTTCCAATCATGCTTTCAAGGTGTTCGTCGCTTTTTTTTTTACATAGTTCTATTTATAACGGGACAAATCATGATGACTTTTCGAAAAAGTTTACCAGTCTTAAAGTAAAAGATAATGAATTTTAAGGTAAAAGGTAATAATCTCTTATGAAAATCGCAAAGTTTACCCATGACAGAGCATACAGTCCATTGCAGAGCATGCAGACTTTGTATGTAAAAGCGAGTTTTTAGTAATGTTTCATAACTGTCTTGTTTATTACCTTTTGACATTACACACCCTCTTTATATTTGCTCACCCTGTATGTGGAGAACGCTTGGTACGAGTCAATGTCCTATTTTGTGTTGTGATTGCCTTTCATTGAAAAAGCTGATTAGAAAAAGCCATATGTGGGGAGCAGTTATTGTTACTGTTTCTGCACAGTGGTGTTGCTTAAAAACCCTAAATGAGACTTTTCTTCTAGTCTTGCGTTTTGTTTTTAGCAGTTTGATGGGTACATTAGAGTCTTCCATTCTGTTGGCATAGAAAACCCAATATGCTGTATTTGAAACCACTAAAAATAAACCTTGAATAAAACACTAATATAAAATCTGTTTTTGCTCTTTATGGTTAATTCGTATGCTTCAATACAGTTACCCACTGAAGCCACCTTTGAGTTTGAAATCAGCATTGTAATCATTGTCCGACCCATGGGCACTGCCCAGGCAGATTTTGATAATAGCATGGTAGAGGGGATATTCAGCGACAGCAACCATGCAACAGCTACGCGTCTTGCCAAGAAGAATAATGATGCTAAGCAACTTCAGGGCCTAAGTGGATTCATTATTTCATAGATGAAGGAGGCTAATTCGATTTCTTGGGTAACCCTAATAGATAAAGGAGAAATAAGCACTGAAATATTTGGTTAAGTCCATTTGTCTAGTCTAAAAGTTGAGCTTAATTAAGACGCAGCAGTATGCAACACTGGTATGTGAAGTATATATTTTAAAAAGAGTGCACTGCAAGGTGCACTTGAAAATTGAGGAAACATGTAGGTCACAAAATAGCTGACTATATGAACCAGTGTTTTTGTTCACTAGAAAGCACATGAACTGTAGATTCTACTTCATTTGACAATAAGGAGCTTGGGCAAATTTTGCAACATTTTGATATTGATAAAATAATAGGAGCACATTTGAGTATTAAATTATTCCAGAGAGATTATTGCAGCATATCCCCTAAACATTCCTTGGGACTAGGGAATGGCAGAGGTTATGTTGTTGGCTGGTAACAGGCACTCAACGAATTTAGTTTGTTCTTTATTCATGGTGCAATGATGTAAACATTACCATAGCTAAATGGATTTTACGTTGTTTTGGCCTGGAATTCCTCAGAAAAGTACTCCTTACATTCAGCACACTCCTATCCCTAAGGAAATAAAACCTGGTATTATCCACCTTGGGCTGTTAACTAATAATTGTTAATTATTGAATAGCTCTGCTTCGATTCATGATCCTGGATCAGTTGTTTAAAGAGAAGTTCTTTTTAAAATTAAGTTAAACAACGGCCTAACCAAAGGCAGCGATTTCTGTACTTCTCAAATTCCAGTTATAATTGCCCAAATAACAGTATGCTTACAAAATGCAGCGGATCTGAAACACTGTTGCTAAGGCTTTATTTTGGTGGGGTAAAATACAGTAAATGAGGACAGATCAGCAACAGCCTTATTGAATTTCCTTTTTATTTTTTTTTATTTTTATGTAATTCAAGAAACAGAACAGAAAAGATGCAAATGCAGCAAAGAACAAAATACATATAAATACATTTCAAAAAGACCATATTTCCTTTACGTCAATCAGTACTGTGCTGCTAATGTAAATCATTCACAAAAGAAAACTAGACATACCATGGTTATATGGGCAAGAGATTAAGCAGATTTAAGAACAGATAACTAAGATCTTTCGATTTTCGATCATCATAAATCCCAGAGTGCAGAGGAAGTGTCTAAGATAGAGAGTAATAATACAAGCACGGGGATAGATACAATACAAACACCTGTATCATAAAATTCATCACAGGATTTCATTATATAAACAAAAACATAATTAGGCATTGCCTCGGTGTTCATTCTTCCCGGGCAAGCTGAGCCGTCCAGGCGATTAATGGCCCCCAGATCCTCTTCCCTTTGATCCTGCTCTTTTTACCTCTCCGATCATAAAGTGCTTTTTCCAAATTGAATATGTGCAGAAAACGACCTTTCCACTGCTGAAAGGTCGGGGGAGAAGGGTCTAGCCAGGCCGAAGCGACACAGTCTAAATACTGACATTATTATAAATGTAAGCTCATCTCCACTTTTCCCAACTTGTTCAGTAACAGCTAATGGCATGAGCTGCGGTGACAGCGAGACATCTTCTTTCAATACATGCCCCAAAAAGCCAGATATTTCTCGACCAATAGGCTCAATATTGGGGCATGTAGAGAAAATATGAACCAGATCCGCACTGTGTGTCTTGCACCTGAAGCACTGAGTCCCTTCCACTCCTCCCCAATTCACTATTTTTGCTGGCGTGATGTACAAGTCGAAAAGGGTTGTAAAATGTTGTGTCCGCAAGTTTGCAGAACATAGTATGGAGTTGCCCATCTCCAATGATTCCAAGAAGTTGGAATCCTGGACCCCTAGCCTGTCCTTCCATCTCAGCCCATGCTTGTCCATATCATCCGGCACCCCTTCCAGCATACTGCTATACAGTTGAGATCAAAGTGCCAGAGGGCCTTATTAATAATTCGATCAGGGATACCTGTGAGAAGCCAGTGGCGCCGCCCGCTTTTTTAAGAAGAAAGTCCCTTAATTGCAAAAATGTGAAGAAATCCCGATGGCCGATTTTAAATCTTTCCCTGACTGTTTCAAAAGATGCTATATGGTCCACCACCAAAAGATCTGCTATCCTGTAGAAACCCCCTTTTCCCACCTTGCCAGGCAATCATCCTGTAAAGCCTTTGGTAGTTGATCATTACCAACCAAAGGGGTGTATCTACTAAACCTACGCATCCCAAGTTTTTTCCGGACGCCTGCCCAGTTGCGGAATGCAGCAATTAGAGTCTTAAACCGTGTTCTTTTAAAATAACTTGGTTCATAAATCTTTAAGAGGCAGCCATTAGCCCGTGATCCAATCAACATCTCGTAAATTGATGGGATAAAACGGGGGCCATATTCTTCCCTCGAGCTGATTCCAAAGAGAAGCCAATAGTATTGCAGAGATGCGGCTAGGTAATATAATTTAAAGTTAGGAAGCCCCAACCCTCCTCTGTCTCTCGGGGGGGGGGGACAAAAATACATTGGATCTTCTGGTTCAGCTATATGACCAAATGAATCTAGCCACCTCTCTCTCAATTAGCCTGAAACAATCATTATGTATTTCCAAAGGTATCCTGCGAAAAATATACAGTAATTTAGGTAAAATCATCATTTTAATCAAATTGCATCTACCAATAATAGACAGCTTTAAATTATCCCATCGCCGCATGTCGTTCTTAATTTTCCCCATTATAGGAGCCAAGTTTATATCTACGATATCTTCTACCTTTGCCGTGATGTGTATTCCTAAATAAACTGCTTCTTCCATGATCCTGCTGTCAGAGGAAGTGATAAATTTATTTATCAAGATCTGAGTCTTTACCTTTTTCAAAGAAAAGCCCGAATGTGTCCCAAAATTTTCTGCAATGGTTTCAGCAGCGAGCAGTGCTCTGTCAGGGTCAGCAGTAATTATTGCCATGTCATCGGCATATGCCAATAATTTCTTATTCCAGCCCTGTAGAGTTATAAGAACAATATCTGGAGAAGCCTCCAGCCGTCTGAGTAGAGGATCTATATATGGCGCGAATAGCAGGGGAGAGGAGGGACAATCCTGCCTAGTACCCCTGCCAATTGAAAAAATTGCGGACTCTTCCCCCATTATCTGCAATCGTGCTGTAAGATTAATGTACAGAACCTGTACTGCTCTAATAAAGGAACCCTCTAGGCCATTGGCTTCCAAAATCCTCCATAAATAGCCCTAAGACACCCTATCGAAAGCCTTCTCGGCGTCCAAGAAGGCCACCCCATAGGTTTCGTGAGGACCTCGGTGGCATCAAAGAGTGAGATAACACGCTTAACATGGTCAGTGGTCCCCCTCCCCTGAATAAAGCCATGCTGCCATACTGATACCAGGTGGTGCATTACTTTATTCAATCGGGTAGCGAGAATCTTTTAATATAGTTTAGTGTCGCTGTTTAAGAGTGTTATAGGCCTATAGGAACCCAAATTCATGGGATCTTTGCCTTTCTTTAAAAAGATGACAATGTTGGCGGCGCCCCATGAACCTGGTGGTGCCGCCCCATCCCTCACCTCTTTGAATAATCCAAGTAATTCCTGGGAAATCTCGTTGACAAAGGTTTTATAAAATTCTAGTGGAATACGGTCAGTCCCCGTGGCCTTACCAGATGGGAGAGCCAGATGGAGCTCCTCCTGAGAAATTTCCACCCCCAGCAGGAGGCCCTCCTCCTGGGAGACCCTCCCATTCGGAGAAAATTCACACCGATCATCATGCATATGAGGGCCCCCTACGGGTGACGCTGTATATAATTACTCGTAGAACCCCCTAAATGCCTCCCTGATATCTGCAGGATCTGACACTACTTTACCCTCCCTATTCATGGCCTGCTTGATATGTCCTGTCGCGATCTGTTGCCCTGACTGCTAATAATCGGCCAACATTTTCACTATATTCGTAACACTGCTGCCTCTTAGCAAGATATCTACCCGCTGTCTTGGCATTGAAATCATTCAAAGAGGCTTTAGTAACCGTTATTAGATTCATAACTGAGATGGTGTCGCCTCCGTTGTACACAGTGTTGATTAGTTCTGTCTCGAGGAGGGCAAGTCTTTGATAGAGTCCTTTAATCTGGGCAGCACCTTTTTTCTGTTAAATCAGGCTATATCGAAGCGTCTCGCCTCTTACTGATGTTTTAAAAGCATCCCAAATAATTCCGGGGGAGGCGCTATCCTTATTGTTACTAAAAAAAACTCCCCAATCCAGCCCTTCATATACTTTAACATACTCCTGATCAGAGAGGAGTGCTCTCTCAAAGGTCCACCTCTTATTCTATTAAAAAACGAGGGGATTGTGATCTGACATCACCCTGGGAAAGAGCTCCACTCGGGCTTCCTTGAGTAGAGATGGTGAGATTAAAAAATAATCAAGCCTGGCAAACTTGCGGTGGTGTGCTGAGTAATAAGTATAACCTGGCTCCTGGGCCATCAGACTGCGCCATACATCAACCAGACCGATATCCCTTAAAACGTTTTTCATCGCCCTAGATGATTTAGGTTTACGCCCCTTACTAGATGCCCCATACCTCTCTGAGGCTCCTCTGGATCCATTAATATTTAAGTCCCCACAGACTATGTACGGAGCAGGCCAAGAAGGTAGCTCAGTAACTAAGAAATTCAACAGACCGGAGTCGTCTAATACTGGAGCATAGACGGAGCATAACGTAAAGGTATCTGACCCTCCTCTGCATTCCATTATTATCCATGTCATTCTTGTCCACTGCCTTTCTCCCATGCGTAATGAGCCCACCTTTCATTAAAATGGCAACCCCCTTAGTCCTCACATCTTGTGTTGTATGGACGGCAACTTTTAAACCTAAAGAATTAAGCACATTACTGTCATTACAGGCTATGTGGGTCTCCTGGAGGCAGGACAAGTCTGCTTGTAGAACTTTAAGATCTTCTTGGGTCCTCCTCCTTTTAGCCCCATCATTTAGGCCACAGATACTTATGGTGGCTATGCGTACCTTAACCATAGCACCAATACATCATCTTGCCCAAACAGCTACCCTTCCCCCTGTTATCAACATCAATCTGTCTGTAAAACAAACTCTCTGATTGACTCTTACATACACATTGTTCATCAACTTTTAATGCTTCCCAAAATTCTAATAAAAAAAGACATTCTTTAGCTGCAAATAGCATACTAGCTTTTTACCAAGTAACCCCCAACACGAAACCCCCCTCGCATCCCCCGCCTCCCTCCCCTACCCTTGAAAGCACCCAGACCAATCAGGTCTGTGTGATAGAGATAGCGAGAAACACTGTAGCCCCTCACCCCCTGTGCACCGAGCCATAATTACAACCTAAGTTATCCATTGATAACGTAAAGACAGCCCCCCGAGGAACAGTTTTTCTCCCTTTTATAGAGGCCCGTAGTGCAGAAAGATTGAGCTGCCAAGAAAGAAGAGCGATAAGACAAGGAAAAGAAAAGAGAGAGATAGGGCAGAGACAACTTTGTAGTATACCGACTGTCTAATTAAACACCCCTATCTTGTGAGATTTGACCCAGACACTTCTAACACACTGTTTATACATTTCTTTTCTCTGCCTGAGCCTGATCCAGATGCTCTCTGGCCTGTATCTCAGAAGTAAAAACTTTACTGACCCTCTCACAATAGTTTTCAACCTGGCCGGGGCCAACAAAAATACCTCAAAACCAGCATCTTGATAAGGTTTAATTAACTGTCGTAGACACCATCTGCGTTCAACAGTTATGTGGCAGAAGTCCGGGCGGACAAAGAAAGAAGACCCTTTATACTGCCTTCTAGCCTCTGGACAGGCTTTCTCGAATATTTCCTGCCTCAGCGAGAAGCTACCGAAAAAAACCAAATTGGCCCTCGGCCGATTTGATTCTCGGCTATGGGTTTTATTGCGAGCAAATGGAAACCTGTGAACCCTCTGTATTTCCCGTTGCCAATCCCACCCTGTGAGTTCGGGAAAGGAATCTTTAAGGAGGTCCAAAATGAAAGAACGGATGTCATCCCCTTCCAGACCCTCCTTAATCCCCAGAAAACGCAGATTATTTCTTCTCTGACGGTTTTTTAGGTCCTCTAGTTTCCACATGACATCTGTAAGTTGAGCTTCATGAGTCTTCGTCTGCTCTCTTACAATGGCCAAATCCTTTTCTACTACAGATGTTCTCTCCTCCATAGCGTCCATCCGTTCTCCAATTTCCACACAAGTTCTCCCCACTTTTTGTACTGCGCCTTCCAATTTCTTTGTGGCCTGTCTTGCTTTCTTTCCATCCACCCTTGTCTCCGCCCGATGTTCTCTAATTGACTCCAAAATCAAACTCCGAGCCGGGTTTATATTTGTAGCCCCCTCGCCCTGTTCAGCTAAGGAGCTTCCCGCCTGTATAGAAGCTGTGTCCGAAGGGCCCATGATCCTTGTATGAGAGTAGTCCCATTTCAGCCCTGCGCCTTCCCTTCTTTTTGCGTGAGTCAGCGTGGCCCTTAGATCCTTTAGAGCTCCTTCGAAATTTCTGGTGTTTAAGGGCAGTCTCGGGTGCCTCAAGCGTGCTCGAGCCAGAGGTTGATGCGCTGTCCTCTGTATCACTACGTCCGGCCTCGGAAGCTCCTGAATGCGAGTCCTCCGTAAGAGAAAAGAATTTATCCGTCCCATCGGATATGATATTGGCTACTAATAAACCGTCAGGGCCTGTTTTGTGAGGACCTTCAGGCTGAAGAAGCTGCACATCGGGTTGAGGGTCAGCCATTATACAAAGTTCATCCCCGGTGCCACCCTGGGGCACCACTCTCGGAGTGCCTTCTATGTTGGCTGCTGATCCCTCAGCCTAGCTGGTGGGGGGCAGACTTGAATTATTATTCAGTGATATTTCATTATCTGCCCCATTATATGGTATTTCATTTTCTTCATAATCCTTCCTGTGTGCCCCAGTAGTGTCGCTCGCGTTTTCACTAGAGTTTGATTCGGGTGTCTCGGAGCCAATTTTATGTGAGGATTCGTTGGGAATCTGGCCCCTTGGTCCCTCCTTAATCTGAAAGAAGTCCGTAATGGCTGGTTGGGGTGGGACAGGGGTGATGGCTGCATTATCCATATCAGATATTGTCCCTAAATCCTCTGCAGTTTTGGGTGCGGTTGTTTTCTTGCCCCCGGTTTGCCCCCGCTCCATTATGTTTCCCCGCTTCCCAGCCCCGATATTATCCACCTGTTTTTTAGGAATACGGGGATCGCAGGGCTTACCTGCATTAACCTCTGCATTTGCCGGTGGGGACTCCTGTCTTGATCCTTGTAGCTGGGCTAGATTCCGCCCCAGGGTCTCTTTTACTTGCCTCGATGCTTTTAGAGAGGCATTCCTTTAGATATTGATATCAAACTAATGTCAATTACAGCAGCGTGTCCTCCGGGCAAATGCGAAACTGACAGAGGCAGCAAGACCTGCCCACGACCTCAAGGTGTTGTGCAGAGATCGGGCGAGTCTCACTGCCAGGACGCTGATCACACAGGGTCTTGCTCCGAGGCTGCTCCGCCTCCGCTCCGCCGCAATAATCACAAAGCACGCACCTGAGGACTCCAGTGAAGAAACGCCAGGACTGCTGACAGCTTCCAATCGCTCTCAGGCAGATACGCAAACCTCTGATGCCCACCGACCGGACGGCTGCATCCGTGTCCGAGTCCCTCCTGCAGGTAATCTAAGCAGCAGCGGGGTGCTTTTTGTGGTGCTTCAGGGGGTGAGGCGAGGGCTCCGCTACGGCGAACTACGCGATCGCCATCTTGCTTTCCGATAGCCTTATTGAATTTCCACGCCCCTTTAAGACAGGCAGCTGGCAAATTAGACAAAGCAAATAACTAAATCCATCACCCGTCACTTCCGGGTAGGAATGAGGTTTTTTTTTTTTTTTTAATGAATGGCGAACTAGGATTACAAATGGAGACATTTTTATCATTGGATCTTCACGCCACTGAATAGAATGACTTGTACATACATTGTACCAGGAGACCGGTATCTTCGGAATTAGGAGGGAAACAAGTGGATAAGTATAATGATTAAACTAACAAGTTGCAAAGAGAAGGCTGATCCATTTGTATGGTAGTTCTAAAGAGAGTAACAACAATAGTGCTTCACAAAGTTATGCAGCAGTCTCCAAGTGACTGGTCTACAATTTTCAAAGACTAACATTTCTTATGTGATCAGCAATGGCTGCCTCATCTCTTGTGGATGGGCTGCATACTTTAAAAGAATGCATCAAGTGGCCTTCTCATAGCATGTAGTGATATCCATCCGTGTGTGGAGGTTAGAGTTAATCAGTAATCCACAGGTAGGTCCATAGTTAACATACAGTGATTGGGATTTCATAATCTTAGATATTTTCAGGGTAGTATCTACACATGTATGCTATTTATGTTTAACTCCTTTTATTTGGTATATCATGCTTTCACATATTCTCCCCTACATCCCAAGGCCAACGAGGTTCATATTAATCATTACCTTTTAGGCATGGAAAAAGAGGAAAAGAAAGAGAAAAACCTCAACATAACACAACATTTTCCTCTAACTTCCCAACTCGTCGTCCTCCCCATAGGTATCATGCAGCCCCTATTGGGCAGTTTTAAGATTCTTCAGGAGTTTTGATGGAACTATTTCGACCCGCCAGTCACTTCTTGCGTTTCTCTTCTGCAATCAAGTGAAGCACCCTGAGGTTACCCAGACATATCAATTCTCTGAATTCCTTTGGTAAGTAACCCAGCATGGGGCCCCAATTGATCTCATACACCTTATCTTCTGAGGTGATAGCTTTTCCCATGGCAGAGGTTCCCACATCCTGTGAATCCAGTACTGCCAAAGTATAACATTATTGGATTTTCACCTCCCCAGGACCACCCAGTGCGCTGCACTTATCGCCATACCTATTTGTTTGTTTTCGGGTGTCCCCAGTGATCTTTCTCCTTTACCTTCTGCCCCCAGTAGTACTACTCCCGGTTCCCTGGAATTTTCACTTGATATATTTGTTTGTTTGCCCCCAACACAATCTTCCAATAGTTTGTCAGTTTACTGCAACCCCACACAATATGGGGTAGGGTCCCTGCTTTGGTGAACCTACCCATCAGGTCCCTTAGTCTCCTCCCATTCATACCTCTTGGGCAGGGTTAGTGACCAATATAACACAATCTTACAGAATGTTTCTGTTTTTTTGGTGCATCGCATAGTTTTATGTGTGTGCATATGTGTTCCCATTCCTTGTCTATATATGTCTGACCAGCTCCTTTTCCCGTCGTTTCTGGGCTACCGTTTTTTCTACCTGGTGCCTATCTTCATTTCTGATTGTAGTACCCAGTGATATTACTGATAGTAATGGAACCTCTCTTGATCCCTAATGCCATATACTTTTTTTATGTTTTTGAATGTTAATTATCCCTTCGTGGAAGAGGGAAGCCACCATTATGCATCACTTCTCTAACTAGGATGTGATTTCTCCCCTTGCTGTTCCTGTGGTGAAATCAGTATATTGGCATGAATAGAAACAGGAATGGCTTTTTCCCCCTTGCTGTCACTAACTTATCCCACACACCTAACGTTGCCCTAGTTATTGGTGAGGAGTATAAATCCTAACTTCTGTGCTTTTTTATATAGCTATCCAACACCAGTGTTTTTCTGATCCTTTACTTCCCCAGTCCATGAGAAATCTAAACTGAGCTGCTTGATAGTAGTATATTAAGTGCTGAACTGCTAGTCGTCCTTTCTCTGTTGGCAAATATATTGTGGTTTGTTTTATTGTAGCTTTCCTCCCTGCCAATATGAAATAATTTAACCGGGATTGGAAGTGCTTTATTAAGCTTTGTGTGATAGAAGGGGTATTGTTTGAAAGAGGTAGAGCAATTTGGGGAGCATGGTCATTTTTACAACGGCTATCCATCCTATACATGAGAAAATGCCCTGGTTCCAATTCTTTCGTCTGGTTTGGAGTTCTGCCAACATTGGGAAGTAGTTATGCGTTACTACTTGGGAGGTTGATGGGGCTATTGAAATAGCCAAGTATTTCACCACTCCTTTCAGCTTAAAGTCTCTGTTGGCTTCAACCATGTCTTTCTTGGTTACCCAATGCCTCCGACTTTGCCAGATTTATCTTGTACCTTGAGACAGTGCAGTACTGGTCCAGTTATCTTAGAAGTTCTGGCAGTGATGACTGTGACTCTGAGAGAGAAACCATGACATTTCTGCAAACATTTAGATTTGCCACTTAGTATACTGACCCCCCTCACTTTCTCGTTATACTAGACATGGGATGCAAACACCTCTGTTGTCATAGCAAAAAGTAGCCGGGATGGGGGGGATCCATGTTTCATACCCCTTGTGATTTTAAAGGGAGTTGAAGTAGTTCTGTTAACCCTTATTTTCACTATTTGGTGTCTAACTAGCTAATGCCCAGTTTAAGAAGTGAAGTCCCAAACCTGTTGCTTCTAAAGTGTATCAGGTAGGCCCAGTTGAAGCGATCGAATGCCTTTGAGGTCTAGAGGGAATCTAGAATAGATTTTTTTTTTCTCCGTTTGGTGTATGCTTTATACGGTTTGTAAGGTTTTCTTTGTGTGGACCACACATTGCCTTTCCATTTTTTACCCTGATTGATCGGAGTCCACCATTGTGGGGAGGATTGCAGCTTGGCGTCATTCCCTTTCTGAATCACCAAGATATTAGCCTCTAAAACAGTGTAGCAGTTTCCCCCTGTTCCCTATCTCATTAAATAAGCGTGTTCGAATGGGTACAATCACTGAACAAAACGTTTTGTAAAATATTGCTATGTAGCCGCCTGGCCCATGACGTTTTGCCCTTCAGTTTTCTATTTTAATTTTTGTGTAAAAGCTTTTTATTGTATTTGTCGCAGCCAAAACAATCTCATGATAATAGTGGAATTACAGTACCATGTAGAATAATAACCACATCAGTACATTGTCTCCAATACAATGCAAACTGGTCGCCCCATCAGCGTTCCCTCTTATTTACATTCAATCATGGGACAAATTCAGCAGAAGTCTTAGCAGTGTTGTCTTATCACCTTCATTTCCATGAGGGGATCCGCAACATATATAACATTCTTAATTGTTGATTTCTTCATCTTCGATTCCAGCAACATATGCCTGCAAGGGCGCCCAGAAGTATTTTGGGCTAGAGGCCGTGAAGTTGTCACAAAGCTCTACCATTTCTCCACACAACATCAACTCCTTAAAGCGAGGCAACATTTTGCCATGCCCTACCCACCAATATAATTGCCACTTTGCTCCTTCCCAGCAGAATACATCCAGACTTGAGCATCTACTGCAGTGTGCGTTACATGTCATGCCATATTTAACCATAGAAATATGAGTGTGGAAGACTGTGCTAATATTCGTAATGAATCCGTGTTAGAAATGGGATTCCTGGTGGGCTTAGGTATGCACCCAGGCCAGGCAGGAACCACCCTCTGGTTGCTTGGCACAGAACAGTCAGGCTTATCTAAAGAGGCACTGTGTAAAGTATTTGTGCAAAACACACACCCATAGTAACACAATGAATACACTACAAAAATACTGATCGGTCTAAATTGATGCCATCTCATGAGGGTTGCTGGCGCGATGTCCTGGTACAGGTCACATTTGAATCCCTGGAACGCCACTATCTTTTTTCCTGGCGGCTTGTAAGATGGCTTCTTTTGTTTTGAGAGAGTGTAATTTCATCAAGATGTTGCGTGGTTGGGTCTTCTCGCCCTGGATGGGTCTTCGAACTCTGTGTACTCTTTCTAGTTTAATTTTAATAGTTGGTGTTGCTAGTGTCTCTGCAAAGAGACCGATTATGAAGGCCTCGAGATCCGTGCCCTCTGCCCCTTCTGCCAGATTCCGGATTCTTATATTCTCGCGCTGTGACTTGTTCTCCAGATCTTCATTTTTCAGCCGAAGTGGGATCGCCCCACTAATGTCTCCCTAAGTACACCCACTAGGACGACTCTGAAAACTTGGGCGCAATACTGAAACAGACGGAATGGACAACATTCCCTCACCATTCACCCCCATACATCACACCCCGGCGTTCCCTCCCGCACTGCAACAGGGGCCCTTCGATGTCTGGAAAGAAGGGGGATGCCTCACCCTAGCGGACATTTTCCATAACTGGGACATACTGACCTTTGAAAACTATCAAAGAAACTTTAACCTCCCACACACAGAATACTTTCACTATATACAGTTGTGACGCTGGGCCCTGCAACCAGACATCAGAGAAAGAGCCACAAGGGAACTCACAGCAATAGTATGGTATATAAAGGGAGTGGGGACAGTAAAAGGGGCTATCTCATTTCACTACTCGTTGCTGTTCAAGACACTACCGTCTAGACCCACCACGACATCCCGAATTCTGGGAACGTACGTTAGGCCACGACATTACAGAGCTGCAATGGAAAGGCTTATGGAGGGACATCAGGCGACACAACCACTCTAGGGCAACGAGAGGCACACTATAAGATACTCTATGATTGGTACTTATACCCCACCAAACTAAAAAAGATATTCCCGAAAACCTCAGACCTATGTTGGCTGGTCTGTGGCTTACTAGGGGACTTTCGCCACATATGGTGGGATTGCCCAACAATTCGGACTTTCTGGATGGAAATTCTGGCCCAAATTAAGAGATCCTGGGATGCCCGATTCCAGAAACTCCAGACTTTGCACTCCTGGGTCTCAAGCCTGAAATATCAGACGACCGCCGATCAAGCCATAACGTGTCTTTGTCTGGGGGCAGCCAAGAAGGCAACAGCTGTAGCCTGGAAAAACAAAAGAGGCACCAGCCAGGACTCAATTGCACGCCCGCTTATGGCAGGCACTCGCAATGGAACGCATGAGTGACATTTTCAGGGATGAATACAAAAACTTTGAATATACCTGGGGCCCACTTGTCAGTTACCCATCCAAAGGGCTCCCGCTAACCACCTGCCGATCAAGAGTCAGGGTGCTACTTCTCTTCCACTTTTGAGGGAGGCAACCACTCCTGCTACAGCTCTTGTCACGGCAGAACACGCATACCGATGTCACCCGGGTTCTCAACTAGGCCATATTATTTTTACTTTTCTTTTTTCCTGCTTTCTCTCTCTTTCCTTTGTATTTTAACAGTCTCACCTCTCTATTGGTAAACTCATGGGACCTCTATAATGACCATTCCCTAGAGAGGAATGGCCTCACGATAAACGAGAGAATCCGGGGGGGGGGGGCGGTGTGCTAGTATATGGGGAAAAGTAACTCATGGAAATACACGCCTTAGCTTTCACAGAGATGATTCTTCTGCTTTTACGTTTGACTCTGTACTAAGAGATGACTACACAATGGATTCACGCGAAGACGACAATTAATTGTATTGCTATGCATGACATGTAAGGTATGAAATGATAATAAAACAAGTTTGAGAAAAAAATGAAATAGGCTGATGGTCACTACCAGGACATGCAAAACATGAAAGTACATGTCCGGCCCTTTACTTACATAGCACCCTGCCCTTAGGATTACTTAGGGCCTACCTTAGGAGTGACTTATAAAAGGGGAGTTTAAGGCTTGGCAAGTGGTTTTAAATGCCAAGTCGAAGTGGCAGTAAGCTGCACACACAGACACTGCAGTGGCAGGCCCAAGACAGTTTTGAAAGGCTACCTCTGTTGGTGGCACAATTAATGCTGCAGCCCACTAGTAGCATTTGAAGGACAGGCTCTGGGCATATGGTATACCACTTTACAAGGGACTTACCAGTACAAAAATATGCCAATCAGGTATACACCAATGTCATCCAGTTGAGGGGAGATGCACATGCACTTTAGCACTGGTAAGCAGTGGTAGGGTGCTCAGAGTCTAAGGCCAACAACCAGAATCAGCAAAAACAAGAGGCAATAGGTAAAAAGTCTGGAGAAAGACCACCCTAATGCTGACCGGTTTAACATTCAGTCTATGGTTACTATTGGAGAAACCTCTTTGGTCTGCTCACAACAGTAGGCCCATTGTTACCCGATATATCAACTCCCAGGTTGCATGACCATTTCAGCTTGGTAAGGGGTTCTAACTCGCCCATCCCCCATAATACTGTTAAACATCCTGATGACCAAATTTTTTGGGTAGGGGTTTGCCAGCAGCAAAGTTAATATGTCCCATTCTGCCAGTGCATCCGGGAAAGAGGGCAGCATTTCTCTTTGCAGTTTGTTTAGATTGGAATAAGTAAGAATTTCTAGCGAGGAATTTATGGATGAACACAGGTAGTCTTGAAACGCGATACATTTTTGATTCGGGAAGAGATCTCCAATCACTCTCGAATTTTTTTTTATTCAGTTGTGTCTTCAGTGTCGGGTTATATTCTGTTTGGGTATGTAAGAAGTGCGCAATTGTAGCATGCTGGGAATATACTACCATGCTCACCTCCAATACAGCCAGACACGCCCATCTCATGCACCCAGCTGTATCAATCTCATGACCAGGTTGAGACTGCTTTTGATACAGGGCGGCTTAACTTGGAATTGGCTTAACTAGTCCTCTTTCCATGTCATAATGTGAGGCCTGTCTACAATTGTGCATCCGGTGATGGGAAAATGGTGCATGCGCTACCACATAATACACACCAAAATGTGGTACGCCAAAGCCGCCCTGTTCATATGGCTTCTGCAATTTGGCCCAACTAATCTTCAGCGGTCTACCAACCCAAGCCAGCGTGATATCAATGTTTGAAGCAGGCTAAAAAATGCCTTAAAGGAATTGAGGATATTCTGGTAAAGGTACAGGTGTTTAGGAAGAACCACCATTTTCATCAATGCAATCCTACCTACTACCGTAAGTGGGAGTTTAATCCATCTGTAAAGAGGGCTCTAATAGATGACATGCATTTTCCATAGTTCAATGAGATGATGGTGGCAATGTCCCTGTGATACATAATACCCCAAATATCTTACTAGGTCAGTTCCCCATTTCAGAGGGAACTCTGTTAGGCCTGATGGTGTTTTCCGTCAATGGAACCGTAAAACATTTTCTCCAATTTATACATAGCCCTGACCATCAACCATAAGCTATTGTTGGAAATTGGGTTACTGGTTGGGGAGGGTGAAATCCTACTCAAGCAGCAATCGCAGTCTCTGTTAGGGTGAAACACAAGCAAACCCCCAATTAACCTGTACTTAACCTGACGTAAAGTCCTAAGGTTCGACTCTGATTTAAGTAGGCATGACTCCATCGTAGATAATGAAAGTCGCCATTTTCTCAATTTTTAGGTAATGGTGTTTGGAATTCCCTGCCTCGCTGCCCTGGCCCCACAGCTTATCTGGGGGTCACAATTGACTAGTGTCAAACCCTTTGTGTGCTCAGGCAGAGTGTTTGTGATGTGCAAGTGTAGTAGGTGACAGCTTCTCCCACTCATCAAGTCTGAGATGGCCCATCCTTGCAACACCTATGCTCCTTTGTCTCACTGTCTGGGAGCAATACACAAAGACCAACTGCCAGCTACACCTAGTCATGTGACCGAGGATGGAGGCTACATGCACAAAATGGTTGGGACAAGAAAATGGCATCTTTTTAAAAGTGCCATTTTCCGAATTGTGACATAAATCAAACTTTACCTTTAAAGAGGTCTTTAAATTACAATTGTTTATCAATCAATCAATCAGGGGTTTGTTAAAGCGCGACTACTCACCCGTAAGGGTCTCAAGGCGCTAGGGGTGGGGGGTGCAGGTTCCATTCCATCAAGGAGGGGGTCTGTCGAAGAGCCAGGTTTTGAGGTTTCTTGCGAAGATGGGGAGCGATGTCGGTCTGAGGTGGAGCGGAAGGGCGTTCCATGCTTTGGCCGCGAGGAAGGAGAAGGAGCGGCCTCCCGATCTGGTCTTTCTGGTGCGGGGGACCACGGCATAGGAGAGCTGGGCTGATCGTAGGGTCCTTTGGGGTGCGTGGAATTTGAGTCGGCTGTTCAGGTCTGCTGGTCTGGTGCCGTGGAGGGCCTTGTGTGCTTGGGTGAGCATCTTGAAGGTGATTCTCGCCTCGACGGGGAGCCAGTGGAGTGTGCGCAGGTGCTGGGAGATGTGGCAGTGTTTTGGCAGGCTGAGGACCAGTCTTGCGGCGGCGTTCTGGATGTTCTGTAGCTTGCGGGTGAGGTTTTTGTTTATTCCGGCGTAGAGTGCATTGCCGTAGTCGAGTCTGCTGGTGACCAGGGCGTGAGTGACGGTCTTTCGGTGTTCGAGGGGGATCCATTTGACGGTCTTACGAAGGAGGCGGAGGGTGTGGAAGCAGGAAGACGAGACAGAGTTGATCTGGCGGTCCATTTTGAGCTCGGAGTCCAGGACGATTACCAGGTTGCGTGCGTGGTCCGTGGGGGTTGGCGGGATTCCGAGGGCGGGGGGCCACCAGGTGTCGCTCCAGGCGTCGGGGTTTGGGCCCATGATGAGTACTTCTGTTTTGTTGGTGTTTAGTTGTAGGCAGCTGTTTTTCATCCATTTGGCGACTGCTTCCATGCCTTCTCGAAAGTTGCGTCTGGCGGTGTTGGGCTTGTTGGATAGGGAGAGGATGAGCTGGGTGTCGTCTGCGTATGACACGTTGTTGAGTCCGTAGGTTCTGACGTTTGGGGCGAGTGGAGCCATGTAGACGTTGAAGAGCGTCGGGCTGAAGGAGGAGCCCTGGGGGACTCCGCAGGTGGTAGGTGTGGGGTCTGAGAGGAAAGGGGGGGGGAGTCTGACCCGCTGCGTCCTGCCGGAGAGGAAGGAGCGGATCCAGTCGAGGGCCTTGTTTAGACACCAAACTCTCCATTCCTACCTGCTCCCAACTGAATGTTATCACTTATTAATGCAATAAGTTAACCCAAAGTTATCCCATGGGAGAGCGAGTCCTTGCAGAAGTGAAAAACAAATTTAAGAGTTTTTCACTACCAGGACATGTAAAAGTTAAAAGTATGTCAACTTTTTAAACCCCTTAACTGCTTGGCCTCCCCCCCCCCCCGTGCTCCCCCCTACAGAGGTAGACCTTGTTTGGCTATTTAGGGTAGTTCGTGCTTAGGCCTCTATAACTTTTTTTCCACATACGGTAGCCACGCCAAATTTGTGTTCTTTTTTTTTTCACCATCCTGGAGATTCTAACAGTACCCAGCGTTTGTGGATTGCCCTGGAGGAAATCAAAAAAAATAGCCAAAATATAGCAACATTTTGAATTTGTGTGGGAAAAATAGGAAAAAAGTGCTCTGGATAAAAGTGTCTGTTTTTTTTCTTAAAAATGGCATTAACATTGTTTGCTATGCTAAAGTTATCATCTTCCCAGCTTTCAGGAACATGCAGAGTCGAATCAAAAATCTTAATTTTTCACCACAGTGTTTGCATTTTTCAAAGAGGTAGCCCGTTTTTCCTTTTTTTTGTGCTTTCAACCTACTTTCAGTTTTCGGTGGAAACCAGTGTGAAACCCATGGGTGATCCAGGAATGCTATATATTTCTGAAAAGTAGACACTATTCTGAATTCAGCAAGGGCTCATATGTGTAGATCCCTCAAGGTTTTCCCAAATAAACTAACTGTTGAAATAAAGAAATATTAAAAGTGATTAGGAAAAAACAGCCATTTGTGACAATGGTTTCATCTGTAACTTTTCATAACAATGGCCGATTTACAAAAGCAATGTACCATTACGTTTGCTAGACCTCTTTTGGTTATGGGGATTTTTAGGGTTTGTAGGTTACCCAAGTACCTAGAGCCAACAAATGAATGTTTTTTCATTGTGTACTGAGTATGAACCAGCTCATATGGTGAAATGTGTTGAGTAAAAAATAGGCATCAAGGTAACCTATGTATTTCTAAAATGGGCACACGATATGGAATTTAGGAGCTGTGGTTATTTGTACATCTCTGAATTTGTGGGTACCTGTATGAGCCTATAATTTAGAGGGTATTTTTCAAATTGTCTTCTTTCTTACATCTGGCTTACATTTGGAAGGTACAAATGCTGTGAAATTCAATTGGTACTAACAAATATTCTACTATTCTATGCTCCCACATGTCTTCTGATCAAAATGGTACCTCACTTGTGTGGGTAGGCCTAGTGCCTACGGCCGGAACCAGCCCAAATAGCAAAATAGATACATAACATTTTTCCACTCAAAACTGACCCATTTTTTGCAAAGTGATTAGCTGTGGATTGAGGGCCTTAGTTCAGCCTGCACCTAAGGAAACCTAGCAAACCTGTACATTTTTTAAAAGTAGACACCTAGGGGAATCCAGGATGGAGTGACTTGTGTGGCTCTCACCAGGCTGTTTTACCCAGAATCCCTTGCAAACCTCAAACTTTGACTGAAAAACACATTTTCCTCATTTTTGTGATGAAAGTTCAGGAATCTACAGGGAGCCACAAAGTTCCTTTCACCCAGCATTCCCCCAAGTCTTCAGATTAAAAAAATAGTAGTGTGTGTGTCTGTCTGTCTGTCTGGTGCCCGCAAAAGGAAATGTCCCAAAACGCAACATGGATACATCACATTTTTCCACTCAAAACTGACCTGTTTTTTGCAAAGTGGTTAGCTGTGGATTGTGGGCCTTAGTTCAGCCTGCACCTAAGGAAACTAGCAAACCTGTACATTTTTGAAAAGTAGACACCTAGGGAAATCCAGGATGGAGTGACTTGGGTGGCTCTCACCAGGCTGTTTTAGTCGGAATCCCTTGCAAACCTCAAACTTTGACTAAAAAACACATTTTCCTAATTTTTGTGATGAAAGTTCAGGAATCTACAGGGAGCCACAAAGTTCCTTCCACCTAGCATTCCCCAAAGTCTTCTGATTAAAAAATAGTAGTGTGTGTGTGTGTCTGTCTGTCTGTATGTCTGCCGCCCGCAACAGTTAATGTCCCAAAACGCAACATGGATACATCACATTTTTCCACTCAAAACTGACCTGTTTTTTGCAAAGTGGGTAATCGTTGATTTTGGGCCCTATCTCAGGTGGCACCTAGGGAAGCCCAGCAAACCTGCACATTTTTAAAAACTGGAAAATCCAGGTGGGGTGACTTGTATGGCTCTCACCAGGTTGTTTCACCCAGAATCCCATGCAAACCTCAACTGTGACCAAAAAAACACATTTTCCTCCACATTTCTGTGATGGAAACTTCGGGAATCTGCGGGGTGCCACAAAGTACCTTCCATCCAGCATTCCCCGAAGTCTTCCGATAAAAATGGTACTTCACTTGTATGGGTAGACCTAGTGCCTGCGACAGGAAAGGGCCCAAAATGCAACATGGTTACATCACATTTTTCCACTTAAAACTGGCCCGTGTTTTTTCAGAGTGGGTAGCTGTGGATTTTGGGCCCTAACTCAGGCGGCACCTAGGAAAATCTAGCAAACCTGCTCATTTATGAAAACTAGACAACTAGGGGAGTCCAGGGTGGGATGCCTTGCGTGGTTCCCATGAGGTGTTTTTACCCACAACGCCATGCAAGCCTCAAACTTTGCCTAAAATCACATATTTTTTATGGCATTGCTGTGATGGAAACTTCCAGAATCCGCAGAAATCAACAAAATACCTACCACCCAGCATTGCCCCACTTGTGCCGATAAAAGCTCTGCACCATTGTGTGACTGGGCCTAGTGCCCACGACAGTTACAGATCAAACCAAGGGCAATCGTAGCCATTGCATGGGGACTCGCATTGACCATGGGTTGATCCATTCCTGGGGGGACTCCCATTTCTTTTGCATCTCACAATCCTTTTAATATTATAGCACATGCTGGCAGTGCACAGGATCGCCACTCTTGCTTTTTAACTGTCCCTTGGATCTCATTCTATGCCAGTCCTGTCTGCTTAAGTGGGTTTCCTGAAGAAGATATATGTTTGCCTTCAATGCTTTTAATTTGTTGAGAACAGTGAGCTGCTTTGCAGCCCCTGCTTGCTTAAAATATATCAATTGAATTTATAGTTGGGCACCCCTCACTGTTACTACAGGCCCCTTAAAGTCTTGCCAAAGTGACTTTCAGTATTGTCACTGCCACGGTTTCTGAGGTATTGAATGACTTTGTCTCTCCCAGTTAGGATTTATGCTTTGTTGCATCTTGAATAAGATCTTTCGTGTTTCACAGTTTGCCATTCAGGGAGTAGTGAAGGTGTTAAGTTTCCGCGAGCATGAGATGAACTATCTTTGTCGCTCCCTTTCAACATTAATAGCCCCTGTGTTTGAATGTTAGAGCCTGCTGTTTTCCCTCCATTGTAAAGATCAATTTCAAAGGGTGGCCTCACTTGCATTCTGTTTTCCTTTCTCAGTGACCTGAAGGAAAGCCTTTTGTCTGAGTTTTACTGATGATAGATCTAGGTAGAGCAGATTATTCTGTCCATTGTAGGATAGTGGACCCCCTCCATCCCCCCCACCCCCAAACCCGCTACTGCGGTTTTTCTCATGATTCTTTCATTGTCCCTATAGAAGGTCACCCTCACCACGACATATGGGACCAATTTGCTTCCCTGCCTCAGTAGGGTCACCTGGTGCGCTCTTACAGTGCCTGGTTGCTGAGCATCTGGTTCTCCAAGGTTAGCTGCATAAAGGCCTTTGATGTAGTCCGTGATTGCCTGCTTTTTTACTGTATGTGGGATTCCTCGGATATGGATATTGTTCTGCCAACAGCGCTTTTCAATTTCTTCACATTCTCTTGGTGGACGCTATGCTGATCCTCTAATGTTAAGTGGTGTGCCACCTGGGCCTTGGTTTCTGAAGTTTGCCCATCCACCACTCTCTCAAGAGTGCCCACTCTGCCTCAATTTTTGTGATATCCCTGCATGTTTCTTATAAGTCTTGCTTCCGTTCTACTTTGAAGCAAAGTATCTCAACCTTGAAATCCTCAGAACTTTGCACTAGAAACCTAAACTCTTTGTTATGCCTTCCTCCTGTATTGCAGCTCACTTCCATCCCGATCACCATCTCCAAGTTTGGGCACACTTTACTGTTGGCACATATCCTTTATGGATGTTTGATTTTTACTGTTTACCCCTGCCATTTCCTGAAGGTTGCTGTCAAGTCTTTTAATGATTAGGACCCTGCCTGGACCCCACCAACCCGGCAGCAATTGGCCCTGAGGGCTTCAGAGTGGAGGGCCTGTGCCTAGATCAGGTATAGCTTCACATCACCGCCAGGCCCTTTCTCCATGTGGCCCACTCTCAAAATCAGTCGGTATTTGGTTAACCTGCACACCTCCACTTTATGCACAAAATGAAGCATCTTTTAGTTCCCGCTTCTGATCTGATAGGGAAGTATGGAAGGTGTGTCAAGGAATGTGGTGCCTCCCTTTCTGTTCTTCTTATTCAGTGAGATACTGGGGAACGCTCCGCCGGCTGTGCTGGCTCACTATTGAGCTCCAGCTTGGTCATTTGTCTTCAAAGTTTCTTGAGGTCATGCCCGCACCTTGATTCTTTGTTGTGTTACATTATGCAGCTTCTGTTACATTATGCAGCTTTACATTTATATTTCCTTGTTCTTATGTTAATGTTATATGCGTGCATCCTTCTGCTCTTGTTTGTTATGTCATTGATGACGCCTGGAATGATGGCGTCATCAATGGTCAGTTGGGGAAGCTGTCACTTGCTGTGTGGACGTGTTGGCCTCCTTTACCAGATACTTCAATAAAGGACCATCGTAAACTACTTGTTTTCTGGATTACTTCCATCTCAACAATTTTGGCGACGACTTGGAGGACTTTGCGTGCACCCCTGTTTTTGGGTCTACAAACAGCACTTCTCGGTTTGCCTCGTCTATCAAATATTTGAAAAGCAACCCTCACGTCTTATTGTGAGTACTGCTCTCTACTTTATTTTCATCCTGGAGGCCATCACGCTTCATAGACAGTCTTTATTTTTATTTTTCTCACTTGCCATTATACCCGACCCGATACTTATCTTGTTAACGGACTCCTTTGGATTGTGCCACCTGTTACCTTTTGAATTGGTCCGGCATTCCACGGATTCCTGTCGCGCGCATGCCTGCGCTGCATCTCCACGTTCTCCACAACTACGCAGTCCCTCCACGTAATAGCGTTCTCCACAACCTAAGTGTGACGCTCTACCTGCTACCCCATCTTGGATCAGTCATTCTCCAACCATCACACGTCACCACGTAAATTTACGTGGCGGCCATTTTGGAGATTCAACTTCCATCGGAGAATTGTCCTGTCACCTATTTTCACCGATGATAGGCACACCACCTTTATTTGATAAACTTTCTTCTACGGAGATTGCAAAAAGGATTTCTTCATCATTTACAAGGTACTTTTAAACCATTTCATCTACTGCTTGTCAATTACAGTGACACGCACACTTCGTTATATTCTATTGATTTTTACTTCTGAACTTTGTACTCCGCCTGTCACTTTGTCAACATCATATTGTTCTCCTTACTTATTTTGCTTTTTGTCAGGTGACACGGTGACAGGCACACCAATTCATACCTTCATACATTACTTCGAGTATTACTTTTTGGTGACAGGCACACCAGTTACTTTCTTTTTCAAGCCCTGCCTGTCATTTATGGTGATAGGCACACCAATTGAAAACTGAGTCTTGAATTTATCTTATACTCAGTCATCACTATGTGTGCTGCTCAAACATTTTCTTTAACTCTCCACAACCATTTCTTTCCACTATGGGGGATCCCCCCATTAAATGGTTAGAATGGAGAGAGTACTTCTTAAATTACATTGATACACTGGAAGATGGTGACGACGAGTTATTGCAAGTCAAGAAAAAAAAGATTTTACTCCATTCTCTTGGTCCTCAAGGTTTAAAAGTATATAATTCACTTAAATAGAACATTTGTTCTGTAAATGACACTAATGTTTTCCTTCATGCTTTAGAAGATTTAGATTTGTATTACTCTACTTCTGTTTGCATTGCCAGTGATCGCCACAAGTTCTTTGGAAGGAAGCAAGGTAAACAAGAATCTATTGAAGAATTTGTTTCTGATTTAAAGAAACTTGCTTTAACTTGCAGATTTGGTTCTTTGGAAGAAGAATTAATTTGTGACCAAATTATTATGTATGTGAACAATGAACATGTTCAAGAACGATTATGGATACATGGAGAGGCCCCATTAGCTGATGTTGTTGCATTCGTTAAGAAAGCCGAAGTTACCAATAAGTGTGCTAAAGCCATTTCTGTTACGCCTAAAGATATTGACAAACCTATAGTGAGCAAAGTTACTAGCAAGACTAAAAATAAGTTTGTTAATTCACCAACGGTCACCAGTAAGGATAATATCCGTAGAGAACTAAAATGTTACAGGTGTGGAAGAAAGAATCATTTAGCTAACTTTAAAAAGTGTCCTGCCAAGAATCAAAAATGTCTTGAATGTGGTTTAATTGGTCATTTTACCAAAGCTTGTAGACGTAACAAAGGTAAGAAAAAAAAAGTCACTCTAATCACAGAGGGCAACGATGACTCTTGTTCACCCTCATCCCATGGTGAAGATTCTGTTAAGAATGTTGACTGTGTTTTAGGTGTGTCTGACAGTGTTAATCTTTTAAGTTTACAGTGTAAGTCTAAACCTGTTTGCTGAATACGACTAGGTGGAGTGGATATGCTCATAGTAGCCGACTCAGGTTCTCCTTACACCATCATTGAAAAGGATCAGTGGGAAAAGAATTTTGTTCATGTTCTTGGCCCGTCCTTATTGCCTCATGATGTAGCTCCAGAGAGTTTTACTGGAGAGAAAATTTCTCTGATCGGTTACAGAGAACTCAAATTTGAGTTTAAAGGGAGATCTGTAGGGAAGTTGTATGTTGCCCATAATGGTCCCTCAGTCTTAGGATGGATAGATCAGAGAAATTTGAACATCATCTTGAATCCTACTGGAGCCGAACAAGTTGTGGTGCTTGATCAGAGTGAAGATTACCATCATAAATTCAATGAAGAATTTCCTGAAGTTTTTTCTAAAAAGGTTGGCAAATTGAATGGTTATGTACACAAAATTGTCCTTAAAGATGACGCCAAACCTAAGGTCCATAAGTCCAGACACATTCCATGGGTGGTCCGGGAGGAAGTCACCAAAGAATTAAAACGTTTATTGGATGATGGCATTATAGAGGAGGTTGAGGCTTCTGATTGGGTCGCACCCTTAGTCGTAGCTCGTAAGGCCAATGGAAAAATGTCTTTGTATTGACTTGAGGTCTCTCAATGAGAATATTGTTGTTGAGAGATTTCCTCTACCCAAGATAAATGAGTTAATATCTCTTACTAAAGGTATGAAGTGGTTTTCCATAGTCGACCTGACTTCAGCTTATCATCAAGTTATGCTACATGATGATAGTAAAAGCCTTACTACATTTATGACTCCCCAAGGATGTTACCGTTTTTTGCGAATGCCGTTTGGTCTAGCGTCAGCGGCTGCTGTCTTCCAAAAACTCATGTTTAAGTTATTTCAAAATTTGCCTGGCGTTTTATTTTTCCAGGATGATATCCTTATTATGGGTGAGACAAAATGTGTACATGATGACAGAGTTTGTTCAGTTTTTATGAAATTACGAGAGAGAGGGTTGACTGCAGAATTATCAAAATGTAAATTTGGGGTTCAATCCTTAGACTATTTGGGGCAAGAAATTTCTGCTAATGGAATTAAGCCAAAAATGAATTTGATGAATGCTATTAGAAATGCCCCTCTCCTTCCAACAAGGATGAACCGAGGTCCTTCTTAGGTCTCATTGAAATTTACAGTAAATTTATTCGAAATTTTTCTGAAAAAGACTTACAATATGCGTCAATTGTTAAAGAACAAATCTTCCTTTGTGTGGTCTGATGGTCTACAGAGTGATTTTACTCAATTAAAGGATTAACTGTGTAATGCAAAAGAGTTAGTTGGTTTTGATCCCTGTTTACCTTGCATCATTACTACTGATGCGAGTAATATGGGCCTAGGTGCAGTGTTGTCCAAAAGGAGGATAGTGGCAAGGAGAGGACTGTAGCGTATGCTTCTAGAGCACTTTCTCCTGCTGAGGAGAGATATTCTGTTATCGAAAGAGAGACTCTAGCTGTGGTTTGGGGTCTTGAACACTTCAGGAATTTTATCTGGGGTTTCCATGTTGAGATTAGATGTGATCACAAGCCTTTGATCAAGGTTCTTTCTTCTGAAGGACTGCTCAAGGCAACTCCCAGAATCGGCAGGATGTCTGTTTGCTTGCTTGATTATAGATACACCTTACGTTATATTCCTGGGGTAAAGAATCAAGTAGCGGATTGTCTGAGCAGACTACCATTGCCTTTAGAATCTTCTACTGAATGGTGGGATGATATTCAAGTAGCATGGATGGATATTGGAGGTGATAATCCCGCTTTGGATTTTTTGAGTGGAATGAGTCTGTAACCAAGGATGAAATTTTGACTAAAGTTGGGGTTTATGTTACTCAAGGTTGGCCTGACAAAAAATTCTTGTGTAAGGAGTTGAAACAGTTCTGGGAAGTACGTGAGGAGTTGTCCTTAGTTGTGGACAATATTTTGTGTGGTGGAAGGATCATTCTGCCTAAGGAATTAAGAGTGACAGTTATTCAATTATGTCACGAGGGACATTTAGGTATTGTTAAGACCAAGAAACTTGTAAGAGAAATGTATTGGTGGCCAGGGGTAGACACCGAAGTGGAGAGAGTAGTGAGGGAATGTTCGTTATGCTTGAATTCTGACAAATCTCAGAAGTTGGCTACTCCACCCATGTGTCCTGTTCCCTGTCCAGATATGGCATGGGAAACTTTGGGTTTGGATATTACTGGTCCCATTGTCAGAAATGAGCGCAGTTGGTACATTCTGGTTGCTGTGGATTATTTTTATAAGTGGCCAGAAATTAAAGTGGTGGAACGTGCTGATTCACATAGCGTACTAGAATTTTTAGATGACTTGTTTCAAAGAGAAGGTCTTCTCAAGGTTGTCATAACTGACAATGGTGTTCAATTTAAGAGCAGTCTTCTTGAAGACTTCTTTAAACGCAACGGCATACAACACAAGGTCACCTCGATTTATCATCCCAGTGGCAATGGCGAAGTTGAGAGATTTAATCGTGTGATCAAGGACTCTATTCAGTTAGCCAATATCAGGAATCAAGACTGGATTGTTGGAGTAAAGAAAATGGTGTGGATGTATCGTGTGACCCCCACCGTCACTGGGTACAGTCCTTTTACTATTATGAGAGGCCGTGTCCCTCTTCCAAAGGATAACCAGTGTTGGTTGAAACATTCTAGATTATCTGAATGGTCTCCTGATAAAGTAAAAAAATAACATTATGTTGCATCAGGAAAAGTACAAGGATCATTCTGATTTGAAACGTAAGGCAAAAAAGGGTTTCCCTAAAAAAAGGTGATTTAGTACGTGTCAAGCTACCTTTCAAGGTAAGGAAGGGTGACTAAATTTTCTAAGCCTTTTGCTGTTATTGATGTTTTTACCAATTCAGTCAAGTTGTCTGATGGAAGAGTTTGGCATCTCAGCAGACTTGTTAAATTTAATGAGAAGCTTGAGAAGTGGATGGAAGTGCAAGGGGAAAGAAGTTTTCATTCGTTGGACTCTGAGAGTAATCTGAGTTGTGAACTTTCAGGTGCCAGATCAGCTAATCCTGTTTCAGAAGATTTGGTAGATTCGTTTTCATCTTCTGTACCCCTGAGTAAGGGTTCTTCATTCAACAAATTTGGTAGGAAGTTAAAGCTGCCAGTTTATCTTAAGGATTACGTTACTGAACATTAGTTTTTTTTATTATTGTTTTTTTTTTTTTGTGTGTTATAAGGGGGAAGGTGTGTTGTGTTACATAATGCAGCTTCTGTTACATTATGCAGCTTTACATTTATATTTCCTTGTTCTTATGTTAATGTTATATGCGTGCGTCCTTCTGCTCTTGTTTATGTCATTGATGACGCCTGGAATGTTGGCGTCATCAATGGTCAGTTGGGGAAGCCGTTATTTGCTGTGTGGACGTGTTGGCCTCCTTTACCAGATACTTCAATAAAGGACCATCGTAAACTACTTGTTTCCTGGATTACTTCCATCTCAACATTCTTGTTCTCCTTGGGTGATGTTTCCCTACTGGCACAGCCCGCCTTCGCCCATGCACCTGGTGTTGCTGAGCCCCTCAGCTGGCCACCAGGCAAGCACCAGCAGCGTCCACCACACCAACCATATGTCAGTAGCCACTATGCTCAGGCCATAGTCGGCAAGCCCCTGGTACAAGTTCACTCAGCAGGGTCCAGTGGGCGCCGGCGAACGTTCTGGTGTTATATTTCATATAGGTACCCCGATATAGGTCTAGGTAACATCAGAACCCTTCACCTACATTCTCTCCTATTCTACATATATAACGGATTTGAAGGACTGACCTTTTACCCAGTTACAATACTACACACAAGTACGTAGGGTTTTTCCCTGGACACTGGCCTCCTAAATTATGCATGAGGATTCTTAGTTTCTTGGAATCACAGCAGGACCATCATCTCCTGCATAATAACTGTGTATAAAGTTCATTCCCGACATCATCCTAAGTCCGACACTGACACAGCAAGGTAGAACCCCTGGAGATAACTTAAGGTATATAAACACCACATCTTGCTGAGATAGTTGGAGGACACCAGGACTTCCCGGCCGACACACTGACGCAAGACGCTGAGGTCCCTGCAAGCAGATACTCCAGCTCACAGTGGTCCGCCATCCCTTATGGGGTGTTCAGCTCGAGACCAGAACGGGGTCCCGCAGTCCCACATCACGTAATGGGGTTGGCTTTATCCTAGAGGGATTCTAGGCTTTACACCTACTCACATGCTAGGTACATCTAGTTAGGGTGCATTGTAGAAGTACGCATTTTATTGCCATTTATTTTATATACTTGCCTGTATTTATGAATTTAGCAAAATGGTAGAGAACTACCATCTGTTTACTTTCTTAGTGCTTCTACTCATTTATCTATGCTACTGTCTACTGGTGATTTCAGTGCACTTATTTTACGGTAGAATAACGACTGTTCAATAAATACTTATTGAAAACGTCCCAACCGTTTATTCTGTGTATCTCGCTGAGAACAAGTGAGCACGAGTGACTGAGCGAATAGTATGTTACTGTTTCCACAGTCCTGAGGGATCAGGGTTGTCATGTTCGATAGTTGCCAAGAACTATTCTCTCCTTGGTTAGAGGAGGTTATAGTGGCATTGCAAGCTAGCTGGTACACAGGCCAACATACCCCGGGGGTGTCTGGAATCAGTCTGGACACCAGTCCCACAGTGTATGTTGTCTAAACGCGCAGATCCTATATAGGTCTTATAGGGACTACACGACATGGTGCCGCCAACGTTAGTATTGGCACTTATTTAACAGTCAAATCTGAGTAGTTCAGTCGTGCTATTCTCAGAGACCCCTACTCACATTTCCCCAGAGACGTCTGGAGTGGGAGGGAACAAAATCCGCTGCAGCTGAGTAGGAAAATTCCTATGTATTGGCTGTTGGTTTAATCAAGCTTGAAGGATAGATTGTTCCTAAGTGTGCATAAACACCGTATCTCAGTACCCTTGAAGAGCTTTTCTTACTAAAAACAATGTTGGTACACGGAGACCCGACAGGAAAACTAAACTTCTCAGCCGAAGACGATGCAGATGCAATATACATTACAGAAAATGTTAGAAATGCCGTCACCCTAAAACTAGTATTATATGGTGTTACAATTAGGGGTCGGCAAGTGACTTTCGTGATTGAGGCACACGAATCATATAGAACAGAGGTATTCTATTCATGGATTAAATTTCCGCAGGCAAATGCACAAACAAAAGCATTTCACTACTATGTCGAAGATGACATACCAAACGAATACAGTCCATATGAGGACATTGAAATTCCACTCACTTACCACGAACATTTTTACTGGTTTAAAGGTGCCCTCCCCCATACAAGAAATAGAGTAAGACTCGGCCCGCTCGGAAGAGACAGAGCAACTTGGCCAGTACTAGCGGCCTACACACCACATCCCTACATTGACACAATGCCAGGAGGAGACTTACTCGTACAGCATAAAGAATTAATAAGACTTTACAGAAACATGACACAGTTTGTGATGAGAACACTCACACTTCAGCCAACACCGGCTACACAACCAGGACCAGTCCAAACTTCTACAACCAAAATTACACCACAAACACTGCACGCAGTGATGGGTAAAATGCCCACTAAACGTGAACAAATGCCCTTCTGGATAGCACAAAAAATAACACAACTGGAGGCAGTGTTTCCACACACTGGTCCTAAGGAAAAGCATAGAATACTGACGATTTGCTTGCCAATGGGAATAGCTCCCTCAGTAGAAGATAGTACTTCTTGGGGTACAGTTTTCGCTGCAATATATACCAGGACTCATGGTATCCCTTCTTTAGCGGTCATACCAGATGTATTAAGACAAATACAGAACGAGTATGGAGCAGAACCTGCTCTAAACTTAGGGATGAAGTTGCTAAATAACTTTGCCCAGGTATTTGCGATAATATTAGCAAATATTAAAGGGGAAGCAGCATCAGTGGCAGTACGCCAACGTCTGAGAGATTTCACTCCCTCACAACAGGAGACAGAGCTACCTAAAATAATTGAAACTGCTTATGCGGAATTAGGTAGAGACAGTCTGGGAGCTAGACCTGTAAAACCTCAACTAGTGGGAGGTACAGATAAAGAACGGTTCCTTCAAAAAATAAATGGGACAATAATAAACAGCAAAAGAACAGATCTCACCCCAGGGGAAGGTCTCCTCAACAGGAGCCCCCAGAAAGGAGACATAATCTTAGGAATAGAGATAACATTAAAAAACCTGACCGGTATCAGGACACTGATACACGCTCCTCTCGTTCCTTTCAGGATTCATCAAAAAACTCAGAGAGGGAAGGACGGTCAGAACAGAGACAAGAAGAGCGTACAAAGCCCAGAGACAGGCAACGCACTTCGGACTACGCTTCAAAGAAAGAAGAAAATCCCAAAGCAAAACCTCAATTTAAAAAGAAGGTAGCAGGTCTCAAAGTTAGACATGCCCAGAATTCTGAGGACTCAACTACTGAACGGGGAATGGGCTCTGACGATGCTAGACAGCGCAGCAGAAGTAACAATAGCTCGCCGGAACCTGATGGAATTTCTGGTGACAGCGGAGTTGAGTGAGTATATCACGGTGAAAACACCTGATACTAGGGTGAGTGTCCCACACAAGTTACATGAAATAACACTCCAAAGGGAGGGGGACAAGCCCAGACAAGTTAAGGGTCTCTTTTGGAAGAACCTGACTTCTGGCTACGACATCCTATTAGCAGAAAAAGATTGGCCGCCTACTATTGTTATGGAATGCCCAAAGGGAGAAACTGTGATTTTACCAGCATTTTCCGACCTAGTCCCCGCACACCTAAGACATACATATGCGCAGGAGTGGGCAGTAGCCCTCGCTCCAGCATTATACCGCAACCACGTAGGGTGGGATGAAGAGTCACCACACCATGTAATTCCAATAAAAACAAAGCCAACTCCACAAAGGCAGTATCCTATAAAACAGGAAGCTAAAAAACAGGTTAGGGAGATCTTAGATCAACTTGAATACCAAGGTGTAATTGAACCATGCACCTCATCAATGAATAATCCTTTGTTTCCCGTAATGAAACCCGACAATTCATATTGTCTAGTTTTAGACTATAGACACCTAAACTCATGCACGGAAACATTTGCAGTTCAGAATGCACATAGTGCCACATTAATGAATAACATTGTGCGGAAAAAATACAAAACAACATTGGATATCTCAAATGGATTTTTCTGCCAAAACATGGCGCCTGAAAGCAGATATTTGGCAGCCTTCTCAGGGCTAGGGTCCCAGCGTCAATTTTGTCGACTCCCCCAAGGGTATAAGAATAGCCCGGGGTTATTCTCAAGGAGAGTACCAGAGTTACTACAGAATTTGGATGAAGAAGCATTCTCCTATGTAGATGATATTTATCTGATGGATGATGACTTAGAGGAACACTTGACCAGGGTGAGCACCATAATTTTGGGTTTCCCCTCTGAGGGCTACAAATTTAATTTAAAAAAATCGAAAATAGCCCACCTCAATGTCCTATTTTTGGGATATGAGCTTTCAAGTGAAGGCAAAAGCCTGGCAGCCCACTTTTGAGAAAAGTGTGCATTGCTACAACCTCCAAAATCATTAAAAGATTTACAGTCCATACTGGGATTTTTGAATTTTGGCAGAACATACATTTTGGATTACAAAGAGAGAGTAAAACCTTTCTACGACCTAAGAAGACCTGACTTTTCAGTTAGACAATGGACACAGGAACACACAAATATCCTCGCTCCCTACAAACTGATGTGATATCATCAAAACACTTAGACACGCGTAAACGTACGCAACCTGGTGATCCGCGTAGTCCCAGGTCAATCAGGGTACACTTACTTAACCTTCAATGAAGGTGAAGCTGTACCAATTGCATATAAATCGCATTTGTACACTAACGCTGAAATGCGTTTTGCACCCACAGAAAAAATTCTGACAGCAGTACAGACTGATATAGTGAGAGGGAAACGAATAATTGTCGTGACCCCGGTACCGGCCTTGGAGGCTGCCACAAAGGCAAGCATCCCAAATGCAAAAGCGTTACATCCAAGATGGATACAATGGGCTAATTCTCTCACTGCTACATATGTAGAATACAGATATGGATATGACCCTAGTCTACAAACGCAAGCATTCCTGCAATATGAACAAGAATATCCTCTACCAAATGAAATAATGCCTCTAGATCGGTATGAATACATTATTTACACCGACTGATCTGCTCAACCGGCCATAGGGAGTAAACAACAATACAATGCAGCATGCGCTATTGTAAAAGGTAGGATGCAGGACGGCAAGTTCCGTCCAAGCTGTACAAAAACGCAGTCTCTCGGAGACTGCACGGCTCAGTTGGCAGAATTAAAAGCACTATTACTGGCACTAATAAATACGGCTCACGAATTCCCCACACTTATTGTGTGTGATTCCTTTTACTGTGTCCAGTCGTACAACGAATACCTCCACTATTGGGGACAAAATGGGTTCAGAGATTCAAAAGGTGGCACAATTAAACATAGAAAACTATGGGAACAGGTAGGAGAGTTGAAGAACGAACTACCAAGAGCTCACGTGATACACACGCTGAGTCATCAACGTGATGGCGTTCACATGGAAGGGAATTCATTGGCTGATGAAGCCGCAAAGGAGGCAGTACGCACTGCGTCCGTAGCTGCAATCACACGTTCAAAAACAAGGGTAGACGGCAGCACAATGGTAGCTGTGATTGCTTCGCGCAATAACAGCAAAGCACTACCTAAAGGTTTTCCACTCAAGTACTCCTACAAGTTAGATGCAAACAACGTTCCATTTGCTCAGATTTCTGGAGTGGGGGATAGAGTAATACCAAACATGGATCGCAGGTTAGGTTTGATCTTGGCTGCACACAAGGGTCTGGGTTCTGCTCATACAGGAGTTACGGCAACAGTTTCTTAACCGAAACAGCGCTATTGGTGGGCAGGGTTAACAAAGCAGACCAAAGACTTCGTCTTAAAGTGCGATATCTGTCAACAGATAAAAGGTTCCACCGTAGCTCGCCCAGCGCAGACACCATTGTTAATATCAGTCAGACCGCTCGCGTGCATTTACCTGGACCACTGCAGCCCCTTACAATCTGATGGGGCTTACAAGTATATCATGGTGGCAGCGGATTCCTGTTCAAGATTCTTATGGGTATGGCCCCAGCGCTCGGCTGATGCCCGAACTGTTGTAAAAGATTTGCGAGTCTCCATAGGGACATACGCAGTTGGCACATTACATTCTGACCATGGCCCCGCATTCAGCTCTAGGGCTTACAAGGAAGCCATGGGAAGTTTGGGTGTAGCATTGTGGTACTCCTCTCTGTACCATCCCGAGGGAAATTCGGTTGTGGAGAGGAAAACCGGGACTTAAAGCAATCTTTAACAGCTAGGTATTAGGCTCGGGTGGTAGTTGGGTCAATCATCTATATGGGGTCCAGCGAGCCCTTAATAACCAGCCAAGAATCTCTCTAGGGGGTGCCACTCCTTACGAGGTCCTGTTTGGGACAAGAACGTGGGTACCTGATCTCGATTGTGAAGGCACAGTGGCGGATGAAAAACCATTTGACATCAATAAACGTTTGGCTGTTTTACAGGATCTGAATGAATCCAGAGCCTCCTTAAGTAACGTCGAGACAAAAAGAACCGCCACTGGGGAAGTCAAGTCAGCCACGGCAAGACCTGCCTGGATTGCTAAAGTTGGGGATCTGGTCAGAGAAAATATTGTGGACAAAAAAGAATTCGGGCCATCCTATTGAAAGCCTGTCCTGGCCGTTGAAGGATCAAGAACTGTACTTCTACCGCCTCTTGCCGGAAAAGAAAAGAGATTAGTCTCAATCGATCTGATCAAACAACACTATGTGGCCGATACTAAATAGTAGGCCTCGTGAGCTCCTGAGTAGCCGACGTCCTCCTCTCGCTACAATACAGGAAGTTCAAACTGAAAGACTGATAACATTTGAAGAGTCACCTTTACAAAGCAATGGAATCAATAACAATGCAATGGAACTAGTTCCCCTTGACACGAACTTTCAAAATCAAAATGAAAGACAAATTTCAATTCAACCTAATAAGGATGTCTACGTCAACATACCTCTTCAAGAGCAATCTACAAGTTCAATAAAACCTGCTGAGCTACCAAAAATAGATCAAACTGCATCTGGCTATTTTATCAACTTCGATACCTTTTATTGGATCCAAGTGAACCTGAAACGACGCCAGCCCAAATTTCTCGCAAACAACGGATCAAAGACTTTTTTAACTTTCTTAGAAGGACTTATTTAGTATCACCTTGGCTAGAACTTTGGATAATCACCGGTATATTATTTTTTCTTTTTGGTTAGGATTAGTAATCACTTTCCACTTGCTCATCAATGGAACTTATCTTCAACCGAGCTCTGCAACGTCAGAAGTAAACTTAATTTTAAAACCTCATGTTTCATCTCATCGTGAAAAAAGAGACTTGTCCTTCGTGAACATTTCAGCAGTTCCAATACGGGATGGTATAGTGTGGGACAAAGTAAATTATGATATATTTGGACCGACCGAGCTTTTAAAGATTCCACATTTGTTTAAAATTTCATTGAACGATATCATTACCTCCAGTACATTTTCTGATGATTGGGATTTTGAAACTGTTAATAACTTATTGTCTGATTTGGAACAATCTGCCGCATTTTCTAGCACTGAAATGTTAGAGGACACATCAGATTTTGACAAAAAGTATTGTTACCAACATTATGGTCATCATTTCTTGCATAAATCTAGCAAACCTAGAAATGTTTTCAGATTCCATCAGTGGGAACATTGCCATACACCACTGAAAGGTAGTTCAAAAACATTTGCACAGAAATTGTCATATTTTTCAGGGTTTAGCACTTCTGACCCAACCTCGTACTATTATAAGGTTGCACCTATATCTGCTCAGAAAAATATGTTAAACACCAAACAGATTTACTCTGCTTCCTTTATTTTCCAGCTGTCTGAACAGTGTTTTGACTTATGGATGTACACTATAGACTTGAAATCAATCTGGGGTTCTAGGGACTGGCAAGTCCAGGGAACAGAAGCACTATTTAGAGCATGCCTCATTCCACAGCATATGATTTTTCTGAATGACACTGTGCAACAGACTTCCTGTCTTGGAATAGCCAAGAATAAGGACTTGAACACGCCTCAAATTCCAACACCTTTAAACACCAAGGGGAATTTTACGTCAGAAAGAGGGGCTAAGTTGGATAACATATTGCAATACAATAGATCAGACCCCCAATTGGAAGGGATGGTTGGTTTGGCCCACTGACACAAACAGATGTCAGGAAAGATTCAGGGGTACCACCGAAGGGTTTAGCATCCATAGGCCAGACCCACGTTATGTACAACGAGAACATCCGGGGGTAGTGACATCATACAGTGTTGGGGAGTTGTACCTTGATTGGTTAAAGACCTCAACACTACCCCAGGTGAAACAACACTTGTCTCTACTCACAGAGGATGTGGACCTACGGGATTTTTTAATAGATCCCAGAAAACCACGTCAGAAGCGTTTTTTGTATGCTGTCTATAGCGAAATCTGGAAAATCTCCCAACAAGAAGCTGCAGAGAGATTAAGAGAAATAGATAGAGTTAACCTAGAAAAGGCGTTAGCCGTAGTTGACAATGGCATGACTACATTAACATCCAGGATATATTCACTGGGAAACGTATCTTCTGCTATCGATGTAATAGAACAGGATTTGTCCATATTGCAACACGGACAGTCACAGTTGCGTTCTATTATTTTATTAAGCTGGACGCTGCAGTCATTGAGCGCCGGTTATGTGCCTTGGTGTTTTATCAACATTACGTCATTATTTTCTGCATACAATCTAACAGAAAAACAGATAAAAACGGCACAGAAAGGAGCAAAATATACAATGCTGCGTATTGAAAAACTGGATAGGTTACCCTTTACTGTGGCAGAGTCACCGTCCACTGAGTGGTTAATCCACGGCCATATAACATTACCGGTCGCAACTTTCCAATTTCAGTATTGCCTAGAACAGCAACAGGCAGGCAGATATGAAAAGATGGGTAGGGAATTCATCAGGGAATCCTAGGATTTACCATACAGATTTCGATGCAGGAGTGGGGATCTGGAAGTGCTTCTAAGCGGAACTAACTGCGAGAACGCTTTAAGTGGATCTCTCATATGCCAGGATATTATGCTACACGGGGATTGTAATGGGTCTGTGGCAAACTTGTCCTGTCATTTGAGGGGTACCCCGGCAGCTGTGATTAATCCGGTATTCAGGCTTCTCTCGAATGGGAGTTACTTGATGCTGAATGATCAAGGTTGTTGTGGGATGCTTCCGGGCATCGCATATCTAGTCACTGTGAGCTCCAGGGTTACTTGCTATATGCAAGTATTGTTTCCACCAACACATACAGTCAGGGAGGCGACGTTATGACCTTCGCTAAATGTTTCCTTTATACGGTTTGATACTCTGAGCAAAATGAAAGCCATGCTTTTACAACGAACCTTGCCCTTAACCTCCTCCCAGGAGACTTTTGATCTCCAGATCGCAAGGTCCTCGGCTGAGATACAGGCACTTATACGTACAAACTGCCCCTTCCATTTCACAGAAATGGTAAGTCGTATCTTTAACATGTCTGATATGACGGGTGTTGTACACCTATTTAAGACCATAGGTTCCGGACTGTTAAGCACCTTTCAGAGGGTACTCGGAGTTATACCGAACTTTATACACTCCGTCTTTGGAAGCATTTTTGGAGGGCTTCCGCTGATCCGGTTTCTAATAGCAGAAATCCTGATTGTTACCTTTCTGCTACGCAATGGACGTCCCAGCCACCAAGGAGATAGCAACAGCTCTCCTGGAGCGCAAATACCGTGATCGCATGATACAATCTGGGCACACCTCGCCTACGGGAACTGAGCGCCTCTTGGTTCCTGTCATTTAGACCAGTCGGATGGACTGTGTCCTACCTGTTCTCCGATGCCTGTTCTGCGGAGAAGAATGCGTGTTGGACCTCTGTCTGACACTTCCATCGGTTGCGCCACCGGACGTTGATGCTTTACTGGACCCGAGAACGGCCCAGGTTCTGCAGTGTCCTCAGCGCATTCCCATGTTGTTGGCAGCATTCTTAGAGCCACCACAGGGGGTTTCTGCTCCTGTTGGTATGGACACCGGCTCCTCCAACACTCAGGCCTTGGATGTGGCACAGGCTGCCCTGGCATCTGCTGCAGGCAGTACGGAAGATCATCTGTGCTCAATTGACATTCTTTGTGAGGTGTTATAGGGATCGTCAGCTGCGTATGCAGACAGCAGCAATGTTGCGTCTACCAGCAAGGACACATAAACATTTCGCATGTCGCACGCTGGGAAAACTTGTCTTTTTAACTTTTTTTTTTTCTTCTCGAAATTCCAAATTGAAACCTTTTAACCTGCATGGCTTTCAAATGCTTGTAGTTGTTCGGACTATATAAACGGACACTTTAGAGCCACTACTTGAATAAAATTTTTTGGGTGGACAACTTTTAAAGGGTTTTTTAACGCTTTTTAACTTCTCTTAAAAATGTTTTTATTATTTGTTGTGTACAAACCTCTAGACGCCTTGGTAGTAGGCTAGATTTGAGTAATGTCATCCAGTCGGCTGAGGAGTGGGTGTTATATTTCATATAGGTACCCCATATAGGTCTAGGTAACATCATAACCCTTCACCTACATTCTCTCCTATACTACATATATAACGGATTTGAAGGACTGACTTTTTACCCAGTTACAATACTACACACAAGTATGTAGGGTTTTTCCCCTAGACACTGGCCTCATAAATTATGCATGAGGATTCTTAGTTTCTTGGAATCACAGTAGGACCATCATCTCCTGCATAATAACTGTGTATAAAGTTCATTCCCAACATCATCCTAAGTCAGACACTGACACAGCAAGGTAGAACCCCTGGGGATACCTTAGGGTATATAAACACCACATCTTGCTGAGATAGTTGGAGGAGACCAAGACTTCCCGGCCGACACACTAACGCAAGACGCTGAGGTCCCTGCATGCAGATACTCCAGCTCGCAGAGGTCTGACATCCCTTGCGGGGGTGTTCAGCTCGAGACCAGAACGGGGTCCCGCAGTCTCACATCAGGTATAGGGTTGGCTTTATCCTAGAGGGATACTTGGCTTTACACCTACTCACATGCTAGGTACACTTGGGTACATCTAGTTAGGGTGCATCGTAGGAGTACGCATTTTATTGCCATCTATTTTATATACTTGCCTGTATTTATGATTATAGCAAAATGGTAGAGACCTACCATCTGTTTACTTTCTTAGTGCTTCTACTCATTTATCTATGCTACAGTCTACTGGTGATTTCAGTGCACTTTTTTTACGCTAGAATAACGACTGTTCAATAAATACTTATTGAAAAAGTCCCAACCGTTTATTCTGTGTATCTCTCTGAGAACAAGTGAGCACGAGTGACTGAGCGAAAAGTAAGTTACTGTTTCCACGGTCCTGAGGGATCAGGGTTGTCATGTTCGATAGTTGCCAAGAACTATTCTCTCCTTGGTTAGAGGAGGTTATAGTGGCATTGCGAGCTAGCTGGTACACAGGCCAAGATACCCGGTGGGGGTGTCTGGAATCAGTCTGGACACCAGTCCTGCAGTGTATGTTGTCTAAACGCGCAGATCCTTTATAGGTCTTATAGGGACTACACAACACTGGCTGCTTGGGCAAAGCCACCTTTGCATGCTCCTTTGTGCTGCCCCAGCACCTGTCTCAGTCTGCAGCCGTCGCCCACTGCCAAATGCGCAGCCCTGCAACCCGCGGCTCATTAGCCCTCAGTCATCATGGCATTGTGACCCGACAGCCCACGACCCCCATGTGCAAGCCACTGCCATCCACTGGGATCTCTGGAGGGGGGTTGTGAAGTGTCCAGCGTGTCCAGGCTCTGTGGAGGGGCTTCTGCCCCGCAGCAAAATATCAACAAACATCCTGGGCACTTCACAACCCTCCCCCCCCCCCCCTTTCGAGCAATCCTCCCCCCTTCACAGAGCATTCATCATCGTTGTCAGTCAGGCCACTCCCCCCAAGGTATGCTATTTAATCAAAGATCAGTATTAAAACATGCAACTGAAAGGCACAACCTACTATTGACAGAATGTCTTGGCCTTTTTTTTCCCTTCACAGAAGCCTGGTTCCCTGAGGAATGTGTGCTGATAACTCACAACACCTCTTCGAGGCTACAAAATCTCAGTCAAAAAACCGACAAAACAAGGGAGCAGGAGTAATTGTTATAATACACAAAGAAGATATAGAAATGAGGACTCTCACCAACTCTGAAGTCACTTACTTCAAAACAGTCCGCCTTAGATACAAAAACTCTTCCTACTATTTTCCACTAATTTATAGACCTCCAGCTAGTGACCGACATGTTCCCAGAAAACCTCACCTAATCAGTAGCTACCAGAATCAGTAATCAACAAAACCTGGCAATACTAGGATCCGTGAACATTTGGTTTGATCTACCTGATAAATTATCCTTCCAATCGGTTTTCAATAATCATGTAGCCTTACAGCTGACCCAGGAAATTGAAGGCAGTACTCATGTTGCAGGACACACTCTAGGTTCCATTGTTTTCCTCCTTGAAACCTGTTCCCTGTATACACTGTCATAATTGCCCACATGCTTGATAGAAAAGCCATATAATCTAAGATGGTTCAGGATTAATGTCCCAGCACCTCCGAAAAACGAAGGGTGTTCAGGAAAGATAAGCTTATCTATCCAGTTTCAGGCTTTAGCCCATTATCGTGAGTAAGGCTCCAAGTGACAGTCGCTACTATGTAGAATCATTTGTGGGAGTTTATGACTGAAAATACGTGCAGTGTCTTAGCATCAACTGCTATCACTTAAAATGTTTCTAAGCAATACATTGTACTGTCTTCCCAGCCGGAGTACCCGCCAATAACCATGCCCCACACATGGAGTTTGGTATTACACGTCTTTATTCTGCTGCGTGTAACTGCAAATTCAACATTCTAAAACACGCCTCCATGGAATTGCGCTCTGACACCTATGTTACAGCTCTACGGCGTCCGTTAAGGAGCTAAAAGGATTCTGTTCTAAAATATCGCAAAACACTACATCTCCCCCTCTGTTAAATAAAAAATATTTCTTTTTTTACAAATCACTATATATATTCTCTCTGTCTCTGTCTGTCTCTCTCTCTGTCTCTCTTTCCTTCAATCAACCTTCTTGGTGCTTTAATTACTCGGCCTGATCTGGTTGCTGTCATCTTCACTGTCAGAGATCTTCGAAAGTGGTGAAGAAGTAACAGCAGTCGCTATTTTCTCAGGTTCAGTCTTTCTTTCACTAACTGAATCAGAAGACTGATGAATCAAATGCTGAAAGTGAGAAGAGTCTCTGGGAGTCCCAGGAAGCTGGGCAGCCACCATATGTCCTTTGGTGGGCACAACGTGGAAAGGTGCAGCATCATATGGAGCATCGGATATTCTCCTTTGCAGTTGGTAAGTGGTCACTAGATTGCCTGTCTTAAATTCAATGTTCTTTGGATGTCACCTCTTGTCTGCATAGGTTTTCATCTTTTCTTTTATAAACCAAATCCTACATTAGAGTTGTATTATCACCTCTTTTGTTGGTCACATGGCAGACCCTGCAGTAAACCTCATGCTGCGCACAGCCGAAGGCCAGCCATGTGCGGTGGGATGACAGCAAAATTATGTATGGTAATAAAATAGTACTTTACGTTAAAAAAAAACCCACAAGAAATTCACTGAAAAAAACAATGGCTAAAGTGACATTATAGTTAGATATGGTAATAATATTTTGATTTGCATTTAAAAAAAAAAAACCCTCAAAAATTCACTGAAAAAAACCAAAGGTTACAATGATGTTATGTTTAGGGGAAGAAGTCAGTTTGAACATTACATTTGGAGTGGAGTGGAGTGGCGTGGCGTAGAGTGGAATAGCGTGTCGCACAGTGGCGTAGACGAGTGGCAAAGACTGGAGTGGCATAGAGTGTAGTAGTCTAAAATGGAATGGTGTAGAGTGAAGTGGAGTTGGGCAGAGTGTAGTGGTAGTGGCGTACAGTGTAATAGTGTAGAGTGGAGTGGCATAGAGTTTAGTGGTGTAGAGTTGTTTGATGTAGAGTGGAGTGGCATACAGTGGAGTGAAGTGGTGTAGAGTGGAATAGCATTGAGTATCGTGGCATACAGTGGAGTGGCATTCAGTGGAGTGGCATTCAGTGGAATGGTGTTGAGCGGAGTAGCATTATGTGGAATGGCATAGAGTGGAGTTGTGTACAGTGTAATGTAATACAGTGGAGTGTCATACAGTGGAATGGCTTATGGTGGAATGCCGTGGAGTGGCGCGGAGTGGAATGCCGTGGAGTGGCGCGGAGTGGAATGCCGTGGAGTGGCACAGTGTGGAATAGCGTACAGAGGAGTGGCATAGACCAGAATAGTGGAAAGTGTAGTGGCATAGAGGGGAGTTGCACACAGTGAAATAGTTTAGAGTGGAGTGGCATACAGAGGAATACCGTAGAGTGGAGTTGCATACAGTGTAATAGTGTAGAGTGGAGAGGCATAGAGTGAAGTAGCATGCAGAGGAGTAGCATAAAGTGGAGTGGTGTAGAGTGGAGTGGTCTAAAGTGGAAAAGCATAGAGTGGCGTGTCATACAGTAGAGCAGTACACAATGGAGTGGCAAAGACTTGAGTCGCATAGAGTACAGTGGCGAAAAGTAGAATAGTGTAAAGTGGAGTGTTGTGGAGCTGGGCAGAGTGTAGTGGCATATAGTGTAGAGTGGAGTGACAAACAGTGGAGTAGCGTAGAGTGGAATGGTGTAGCGTGGAATAGCATTGAGTATAGTGCCGTAGAGTGAAGTGGCATACAGTGGAATAGGGTACACTGGAGTGGTGTAGAGTAAGGGTGGACGGTGAACTCCGCTCCGCCAGCAGAGTTTGCAGAGTTTTGCCAACTCCGTGCTCTGCTGGGAGTGCGTAGTTCCACAAAATTCTCCGATTCCGTGCGTGAAGGAGTTTGCCCCCGCCGCCCACCCCTAATTAGCACCCACCATAGCTGCAGAATATCATGATACGCGCAGCTGTTATTTTGTGAACAAGTGACACTGCTACGGAGGCCATGGATCAACAAACAAAGGAATGTATGAGCGCTCTGTGAGCAACGGACTCACATTTCACGGCATGTCTGCTTTAAACATTGGGCCCCGTTATGCAGCACCCTGACAAATGGACTTGGAAAACGAAGAGAAGGAGGCAAGCAGCGGCCCGTGTTATCCTGACTGAAATCAAAGCACCAACCTGCTGAAGCTGTCTGCACGAGCCCCTCCCTGGCTAGCCTACTAGTCCATTGCATTTTTGTTGCCCCTCAAATGTCTGCAATTAGAAATTTTGAGCTCCTGCTCCAATGACAGGACTGCGCACAGCATGGTTTCCCCTTTGTACACGATGTGTCAGGCCCATCTCTAAGAACACTTCAGCGGGCCTTCATCGATCTGTAGCCTCCTTTTGTGTTCGCACTACAGGTGATGACGGGTTAATTGAGTGGCGGTGCGAGCGGCATGCCCTCATTGGTGCACGCTGTTGCTGTGCGCAGTCAGAGTGAGTCTTTTCTTTACTGGAATTTCTCGACCTAGAAAGAACCTTGCTTTCTGAATGGCACCTTCGGAACAGGCACGCAATACGGTATGTTGAAGGTTATTATTATCCTTGTCGGTAGTTTTGTGTTTCATATCGTCCCAGAAAAGGCAATACACAGTTTTTAAATAATGTAGACTCGATGCTATTAATTGTCCGGGTAATTACAGGCGGGAAGGCATGGCTACTGAGTAGTCTGAATAAATTAGAAAACTGGGACTGAATTCCCCTCTTTTCCTCCAAAATATACAGAGCGGCGCTCTGTCCTTAATGTGAATGTCACCTTTAAATCTTTTAAAAGTTTGGATTAACTGCATTAGCAAAAAAGGTAAACTGTAGGGCTTTCAATATGATGACGCAAACAAAGGTTTTCTCTAGGGTGCAGCGGAACTTCGCGGAATTTCACAGTTTTTATGCAACTCCGCGGAATTCTGCATAGTGCAAGTCCGTGAACTCCGCCCACCCTTGGTGTAGAGTGGAGTGTCATACAGTGAAATAGTGTTGAGTGGAGTAGTGTAAGTGGAGTGGCATAGAGTGTAGTGCTGTACAGTGTAATAGCATACAGTAGAGTGTTGTACAGTGAAGAGGAGTGGAGTGGCGTAGAGTGGAATAGTGTACAGTGAAGTGGCGTAGATTGGAGTGGTGTAAGGTGAGTGGCATAGACTGAAATAGCATAGAGTGTAGTTGCATAGTGTGGAATAGCAGAGTGGAGTTGCATACAGTGGAATAGAGTAGAGTGGTGTGCAATGGAGTGGCATAGAGTGGAATTTAATACAGTGGAGTGGTGGAGTGTGGTACAATGGAGTGGTGTACATAGGAATAGCATACAGTGGAGTGGCGTATAGTGGAGTGGTATAGACTGAAATATTGCACAGTGTAGTGGCGTACAGTGGAGTGGCATAGAGTGTAGTGTAGTGGAGTGGCGTATAGTGGAGGAGCAGACAGTGGATTGGTGTACAGTGGAGTGGCGTAACGTGGAATAGCATAGCCTGGAGTAGTGTAGAGTGGAGTTCCGTACAGTGGAGTAGCATAGAGCGTAGTGGCATAGAGTATAGTAGTGTAAAGTGGAGTGGTGTAGATTGGAGTGGCATTTAGTGGAGTGATGTAGACTGGGGTGGCCTAGAGTGGAATAGTGGAGTGGCATGCAGTACAGAGTCAAAGAGTGGAATAGTGTTGAGTGAAGTGGTGTAGAGTGGAGTGGCGCACAGTGGGTTGGCGTATACCGAAGCAGCGTAGAGTGTAGTGGTGCACAGTGTATTAGTGTAGAGTGGTGTGCCGTAGAGTGTAGTGGCGTAGAGTGGAATGGAATGGAGTGGAGTGGAATAGAGTTGAGCGGAGTTTGGCTATAGGTCAAGTTTTTTACGTAATTTCTAGCATAATAATAATCTTGAAGGGCATCCTTCGCTTTCCTCAGCACCTTCCAGTTAATATCAGAACTATTCTGCAGAAACCTTCTGTGCTCACGATTGATCCGGTTTTCCAAATCCTTATCTTCATCCCTCAGGGCTTTATATACTGAGCTATATCCCTGGAGATAACTAATTGCACGTAGGGGACCTTTCATGGCGTCCCAGACTATGCCTGCTGCGGCAGAACCCTTGTTTTGTTCAAAGAAATGTACAATCTCAATTTTATATGATCCAACCCAGTCCTCATCCTCCAAATAGCATTTATAATACACCCATCTCGGGTTTCTAGGGCCAGCCTTCTTAGTGCTTATTTCTAACTCCAGAGCAGAGTGATCGAATAAACCATTAGGTAACCCCACCGTAAGCGAAATTGAAAAGTAATCAAGGTAAGCTGCAGTTCTATGCCTAGCAGAAAAACAGGTACATTCTCTCTTAGAAGGACTGGCCTCTCTCCATGGATCAATCAGCCCCCAAGTCCTCTGGAGTCCCCCCAAGATTTTTGCAGTTTTGGGTTTCAACTGCGCCTTTTTAATGGAGTAAGAATCGAGGTCTGGCTGTTGTAAAAAAAATTAAAATCACCCCCAATAATCCTCTCTCCCTCAACACCTATTAATGACAGCAGTAGTTTATTAAATGTGGCAGGGGCGTCTTCAACTAGGCGTATACATTATCCAATGTGACCCATGTTTGATCAATCGTGCAGTCCACCCAACACCACCTCCCATCTATATCCGATTGCCAACTGTGAACCTGCGGCTGAACAAGCTTGTCGATATATATAACTCCTCCGCTGTGAGCTTCTTCCACAGAAGGGAAGCATCTAAAACCGGCCCATGTTTTAAACATATCGAACTTAGATATTCTATGGCGAGGGATTTACCTCTCCTGCAAAAAGATCACTGTAGGTTTATGATTTTTCATCCAAATTTCCACCGATTGTTTCTTCCTAACATTGTTCAACCCATTTACATTAAGAAATAACACCTTCACCATTCCTTCTTGCTAAGACTACAACAAGGATATATAAAAACATTTTCCATAATTATGTATCCCAAGCAGCAGAACATTTTGTCAACAGCCTAAAAGTGCAATAATAGCTCAGAAAAAAAAGTGCGGATAAGTGCAAAAAAGAGGAAAAAACGCATAAATCCATAAAACTCCCCAGCACCTCTTTTCGTACATAAAAACATGTCCTACCCTAATAACAAACTTGCCCTATTAAAATGCATCTCAAATCCCATATTAAAGTGCCTTAGAGTGCATGGCCTAACCAGTTTATAAAACTTTGGCTGAGTTTCCTTTGTCCTGGCATTGCTACTTGGCTTGCCTGTCCAGCCCTGCACACCTTCAGTCCATTTAAAATGCATTATTCTGATAAATTATGAAAACACTAACAAACCCTTGACACTAGGTTTTCACAAAAAGTGACAGTAGTGATCATTGGAGTGCACAGGCCAAAGTTCCACTCTATCTCTAGGTAATGTGCCAACTCCTAGAGTTCTCACTGCTCCCAGAACTCAATTCTGAACAAAACTTTTTTTATGCCTAGGAGGGCAACAATGTAATCTTATTCTTTTCTACTGGCCATCCGATTTAGTAGCTGTAATCACTCTTTTTTCCAATCGTGTATACAGAGGGGCCGATTCCGATCTCGGTCGGAGGCGCACCCAATACCATTCGGTCGGGAAAAAAGCCATGCGAAAGCCTGTTTCCCGACCGATCCGTACAGCACACCGAACGAGTAAGTACGATGCGCACAACAGCACAGAATCCGGCCGAGCCGTACTCACCCAAACCAGGTCCTGTTCTCCGACCGAGGCGAATCCGGAAACGCTGAATCGAGTCGCACGGAAGGGAAAATGCAGCTCCGTCCGGCCGAACAAGTACGATGCGCTTCCGTACGCGCCGAACCCGTCGCTACGCACGGCACGTCAAAGCATCCGGGAGAGGCGCACATAAGCTCCGATTCGCGCCACAACACGATCCACGGCTACGAGGCGAACACGCCAGCGACGAGGACGACGCGAAGCGACGAGAACGACGCGAAGCAACGAGAAGGACGAACGACACGAACCAACCATGAATCCCTTCGTCCCGATCATACCAATATTCTACATTTACTACCGGAACAGGCACGGACGCGTATGGCGCAGAAGGTAAGTCAGACACCAACCACAAAACACATACAACACGTACACACGCATCACATCACACAGAGGGATGCAGAATATACTTACACCAGCAACAGCAGCACCATAGGGGCGGGATGCCCATCACCAATGCCACATATGCACACAGGGGCCTGAATGCGCACCACCACCCCTACCCAAGGGGGGCAGGATGCCTACCACTACTACCACCCTCACCCAGGGGGGGCTGGATGCCTACCACTACTACCACCCTTAGCCATGGGGGTGCCAGATGCCCACCACTACTACCACCCTGAGCCAGGGGGGGCTGGATGCCTACCACTACTACCACCCTTAGCCAGGGGGGCTGGATGCCCACCACCACCCTTAGCCAGGGGGGGCTGGATGCCTACCACTACTACCACCCTTAGCCAGGGGGGGCTGGATGCGGGCTGGATGCCTACCACTACTACCACCCGTAGCCAGGGGGGGCTGGATGCCTACCACTACTACCACCCTGAGCCAGGGGGGGCTGGATGCCTACCACTACTACCACCCTTAGCCAGGGGGGCTGGATGCCCACCACCACCCTTAGCCAGGGGGCTGGATGCCTCACCACTACTACCACCCTTAGCCAGGGGGGGCTGGATGCCTACCACTACTACCACCCTGAGCCAGGGGGGGCTGGATGCCTACCACTACTACCACCCTTAGCCAGGGGGGGCTGGATGCCCACCACCACCCTTAGCCAGGGGGGGCTGGATGCCTACCACTACTACCACCCTGAGCCAGGGGGGGGCTGGATGCCTACCACTACTACCACCCTGAGCCAGGGGGCTGGATGCCTACCACTACTACCACCCTGAGCCAGGGGGCTGGATGCCTACCACTACTACCACCCTCAGCCAGGGGGCTGGATGCCCACCACCACCCTTAGCCAGGGGGATGGATGCCTACCACTACTACCACCCTTAGCCAGGGGGCTGGATGCCTACCACTACTACCACCCTGAGCCAGGGGGGCTGGATGCCTACCACTACTACCACCCTTAGCCAGGGGGGCTGGATGCCCACCACCACCCTTAGCCAGGGGGGGCTGGATGCCTACCACTACTACCACCCTTAGCCAGGGGGGGCTGGATGCCCACCACCAACCTTAGCCAGGGGGGGCTGGATGCCTACCACTACTACCACCCTGAGCCAGGGGGGGCTGGATGCCTACCACTACTACCACCCTGAGCCAGGGGGCTGGATGCCTACCACTACTACCACCCTTAGCCAGGGGGGCTGGATGCCTACCACTACTACCACCCTGAGCCAGGGGGCTGGATGCCCACCACCACCCTTAGCCAGGGGGGCTGGATGCCTACCACTACTACCACCCTGAGCTAGGGGGGCTGGATGCCTACCACTACTACCACCCTGAGACAGGAGGGGCTGATTGCCTACCACTACTACCACCCTTAGCCAGGAGGGGCTGGATGCCCACCACCACCCTTAGCCAGGGGGGGCTGGATGCCTACCACTACTACCACCCTGAGCCAGGGGGCTGGATGCCTACCACTACTACCACCCTGAGCCAGGGGGGCTGGATGCCTACCACTACTACCACCCTTAGCCAGGGGGGCTGGATGCCTACCACTACTACCACCCTGAGCCAGGGGGCTGGATGCCTACCACTACTACCACCCTTAGCCGGGGGGCTGGATGCCTACCACTACTACCACCCTGAGCCAGGGGGCTGGATGCCTACCACTACTACCACCCTTAGCCGGGGGCTGGATGCCTACCACTACTACCACCCTGAGCCAGGGGGCTGGATGCCTACCACTACTACCACCCTTAGCCAGGGGGGCTGGATGCCTACCACTACTACCACCCTGAGCCAGGGGGGCTGGATGCCTACCACTACTACCACCCTTAGCCAGGGGGGCTGGATGCCTACCACTACTACCACCCTTAGCCAGGGGGCTGGATGCCTACCACTACTACCACCCTTAGCCAGGGGGCTGGATGCCTACCACTACTACCACCCTTAGCCAGGGGGCTGGATGCCTACCACTACTACCACCCTGAGCCAGGGGGCTGGATGCCTACCACTACTACCACCCTTAGCCAGGGGGGCTGGATGCCTACCACTACTACCACCCTTAGCCAGGGGGCTGGATGCCCACCACCACCCTTAGCCAGGGGGGCTGGATGCTTACCACTACTACCACCCTGAGCCAGGGGGGCTGGATGCCTACCACTACTACCACCCTGAGCCAGGGGGGCTGGATGCCTACCACTACTACCACCCTTAGCCAGGGGGCTGGATGCCCACCACCACCCTTAGCCAGGGGGGCTGGATGCCTACCACTACTACCACCCTGAGCCAGGGGGGGCTGGATGCCTACCACTACAACCACCCTTAGCCAGGGGGGCTGGATGCCTACCACTACTACCACCCCCACTCATAGGATGGACAATGCATGACACAACCAGCACACCACAACCTAGGGAATGCAAGAAAAAGACATCCCCCAACACCATGACAAGCGTGTGTAGACTGTGTCAAATGCCTACAACACCGAACATGACTTTGAACATACAATGTGACCCCCTAGCACATGTGCCACACATATATGTGTGTGGCACCCACAATGCAAGCAGGCCATGACCATTGTGGCAATGGGGTCCAAACCCCCATCATCACAGTGAGCAAAATGTAAGTGTGGGGTCCATAGCTGAAGCACATTTTGAACATTGTGGCAATGGGGTCTAAACCCCCATCATCACAGTGAGCAAAATGTAAGTGTGGGGTCCATAGCTGAAGCACATTTTGAACATTGTGGCAATGGGGTCTAAACCCCCATCATCACAGTGACCAAAAGGTAAGTGTGGGGTCCATAGCTGAAGCACATTTTGAACATTGTGGCAATGGGGTCTAAACCCCCATCATCACAGTGAGCAAAATGTAAGTGTGGGGTCCATAGCTGAAGCACATTTTGAACATTGTGGCAATGGGGTCTAAACCCCCATCATCACAGTGAGCAAAATGTAAGTGTGGGGTCCATAGCTGAAGCACATTTTGAACATTGTGGCAATGGGGTCTAAACCCCATCATCACAGTGACCAAAAGGTAAGTGTTGACAAAGAAAGAGCTGCAACTGCCAAACTGCATGGATGATTCCTGGTCACAGAACAAAAAACACATCAGTGGCAAAGTAGTGTATGTGTCCCATTGCAACATAAATTGGGTGAGCCAAATACTGCAGTGCAAATAAGACATACCTTTGGCCATGTGCAGACAAACAACACCCATGGGGGCTGACACTGTCAACATTCATCAATGACACAATGACAGAAGTGACCATCAGAATGCAGACCCACATATTTGCACCAATGGGCACACAAATGCAGATACCCTGTGGAGACTGCAGATCTGAGGTGAACAGATACCATACCATGGCAGCAATGGGACACACAAACCATGATCATTGTGCTGACCGATGACCTAGGAGTCCCAGGGACAGCAGGGGAAACCCACCAAACTACATACAGCCAATGGCACACCCAAGATATGCCAATGCAGTGGTGCAGATGCACAAACACAAACAGGCAGACCCACACTGCACATCATACACAACAGGTGAGGGGGTGCCAGTGTCCCCAGGCAACCACACAACACATGAGGAGACCTGAATACCAATCATACAGATGTGCATACAGTGCCACACAAAGGTAACTCATGGATCCAAATCCCCTATGTGGGCAAGCAGGCATTGTCAGATGAGAGGGAGCACAAATCACACATGTCACACAGGCACGTAGGAACAGCAACTGACACAGCAAGACACAGACACACCACAGCACCACCCCCAGGGCCCCCACAATGTGGTGACCCTGGGCTGCATTACAATCCCACTGTGATGACAAAGCTAAATGTGGTTCACAGTCATGTGTCCTGAGCAACTAACTACCATCACACCTACACAAGCACAAATCAATCAGCATGGCCAGTAAGCCAAGGCCAACATGGAGGCAGGGGCCTAGCCGGGCAACAACTCTCATCTGCACACACTCAACACCACACCCCTCGACCTCCAACAATGTGCAGCAGTGAAGTACACATGCAATGGTGACATTGCACATGCACCCATGACTATTCCAGGGTGGTGGGTGGGAACCAAGGTGCAGAAACACATGACACATGGCTACTCAACAAGACTCCTGAATGTCTGACACACTGCACACTACGCTGTACATGGACATGACGGCAATACCACACCAACCAATGGGATCCCAGCCACAGTCACACACCAATGAAGAAGCCAAGGTCACCCACAAAGAACACACATAGACAACAACCAACATTGCAGCCCGGACCCTGAGGAGTGCCAGCAGTCACACACACAACGTGTCACAATCACTGAAAGATAACACAAACTGGAAATCACATGACAGGGGCAAACAACAAGTGCCAAGGGGAAACCTGACTGTGACCCATCTGCGTCTGCACACAAACTCAGCCCTGACAGCAAACACACCTATGGGTGACACCCTGATGACCAGTAATGTGCCATGCACCCACATCACAGAGAACCCAGGGAGAAGACTTTGGGGGAACATAGGTCAACTCAGCAAGCATCACAAACAGGTACAACACTAGGGATCACAGCATGCACAGCTAAACGGAAGTGAACACACAGACATGCACATACAACACACACCTTGGGCGCAGGCAATGTCACAGGTGTACACACTGCCATGAGGGGACTCCACTCCTGTGTGAGGAAAGCTGTGCCATGTGTTGCCTCAGTAGGGCCCCATCATGTCAGCTGAGCACTTGGTCACACAATCAACAATTAGCACCAAATGAGGGCTCCCGTCACATCAGCCTGGTCATGGAAGTGCCAACGGAATCATCAGCACAGATCCAACACACTTGTATAGCAATGTTGCACTGACTACACGGATGAGTCCTTCCCCATTGATGCCCAAACCTGCATGTCCAGTGGAGATGGCCACACGGTCAGGGAAGTAGACGAATTGAACAATGGCAGGCACAACAGATGTGCAGGGGTGGAAGCCACAGATGTGAAATAGCTAATCTAAGTAGGAAATCCCATTGCCAAATACTGAACACATGACACCCTCAGATGCTGCTATGGATGACATGGATACACCACAGGATAGGACACATTCCCCCTGGACCACATGGGTTCCTGCACAGTAACACTTCATTATCATGAGACCAAATATCACCATCACTGCAGCAAGGGCATGGTTAGCATCATCAACAACATGTACATCAGAAGCATAAGCACTAGAGAACAGAAAGTTGCTTTATTCAGCATATGTGTGGAATGAAAACAAAGTCCAGAAAAACACAAAGGCCAATGGCCAGTCCATTGTCAAAGTCCAAACTTGGTGACAGTGGCAGATGTCACCCTACGCATGCCTGCACAAAACCAGGGACAATCCACTAGGAGGGGCAACCGGGGGGCAGGCCAGGCACCGCAGGGACAGGATCAGGGCTCACCAGGAGGAAGCAGGGAAGGGGTGGTGGGTGCTGGAGAGCCACTGACAACTGCAGTGGAGGTGTCTGACATGGTGTGTGCCGGCACAACTGGGGGCATGACTCAGATGTTGTGGGTGCCGGCACGACTGCAGTGGACCCTGCAGATGGAGTGGACAGGTCCGCCACTGCAGTGCCCAAGTCAGACAGGGTGGTAGTGGACTCCACTGCAGTGCCTACCACCAGGGGAGGAGAATGGGGAACAGGCAAGGTGGGCTGGGCAGAGGGGGAGGACACCCTCACCACATCAGTGGCACAGACAAGCGCAGCGGGGGTGTGGTGCCGGGAGAGCAAGTGCCAGGGGGAGAAGGCCGGATCCTCTTGGGGATGGTATATCTGTGGGTGGGGGAACCTGGGGCAGGGTGTGGTGGGGGCACCTGTGGAGTGGGGGCCTGAGGGATGGAGGAAGGAGACCTGGTGCCTGAGCTGCAGGGCGGCGGCGGGGTCTTGCTCTTACGACTCCGGGGGACTTGCGGGTGGGGGCCTCAGTCTGTCTGCGCCTGGGGGAGGGTGTCCGGGGGCGAGGGGCACTCTGCTCCGTGTGGGTGGGCTTCCTCTTCCCCTGGATGCTGGAGCAGCTGGATCGGAGGGGAAGAGGCCGAGGTCACTGAGGAAGAGGCGCTGGGTCTTTGGGGTTGCAGGTGAGGCAAGGGAGGGTGTTTTGGAGGGAGAGCCAACTGAGGACTGCGCAGTGCTCGTGGATGCGTGTGTGTGTTCCAGGGCCCCATCTCCTGTGAGTCTGGTTTCAGTCCCCTGACTGTGCGTGCGTGTGCGTTTTGTTTGTGGCGTGTGTGTGTCTGTGTGCTGGATGTGTGTGTGCTGGTGTGTGCCTGTGCCGGTGTGTGTGTGCTTGGGACGGGTAAGGTGCTGGGGAGTGTGGATGGAGCAGAGGCAGGAGGGGTGAGGGACTGTCTGAGGAGGGACACTGCTGCCGTCAGGGAGGAGTCCATGGACCTATTGCCCCTCTGTAGGTCAGACATGCCCGATGAGATGCCCTCCATGAACGACACCAGCTGAGTCAACAGAGCGGTGTGCGCATGGAGGACACTCAGCATGGCTGTCTGCCCTACATGGAGCTGGCGAAGGAGGTACACAGACTCCTCACTCAGGGCAGCAGGGGACACAGGGGCAGGGGGTGCGGTGCCTGGCCCAAAGGAGACACGCTCCCGAACATGGGAGCCTCCACGGACCTGGGGAATGGGAGCCGATGGGAGGGCGGTGGTGGTGCTGGTGGTGGCGGGGACAGCAACACTAGCTGGGGTGTGGTGGCTGCTGACACCCGCCTCCATAAGGGAGTCATCCTCTGAGTTGCTCTGGTCCTCAGCTGAGGTGGATGGTGCTGAGGACTCCTCGGTGTGGCTCCCCTCGCCCTCCGTGCCACTGGGTCCCTCCGACCACTCCTCGGCTGCTGACCCAGTCTGGCTCTCCGGCTCCTCCTGGTCCGTGGAGCTGTCCCCTTCCGTGGCCGTGGATGTATCTGCAAACAATGGGGAAACAGACAGACATCAGTCACCTGCACCAAACGCACACACCACTGTGAGCACAGCACATTACAGAGCAAGCCCTGGCATCATTAGTTGTACATTGCTAAAAGTGCCCTAACTGAACAGGAGCAGCCAATTGTCAGTCTGATGCCAACCATGGCACTCACATCCCACATGGCCTTGCACCCATCTGTCTGGTGTCTGTTGGATTGCAACACCCCAGTGTGGACACATGCACCAACTACACAGTAGTTGGACAGTGCAGAGGACACGGTGTAGCATGTGGACATGCACACATCACAGCTCTTGCCACTGAGTCAGTACAGGTTTCCGGATGAAAGGGATGCCCAGAGTCAAATAGGAAATGCATGTGATGCATACCAGCGACAGACACCATGATGCACCCATGTCCTGATAGCCATCGCCACAATGGTGTGCATGTAGCACATGTCACTCCCCTGCAGGATCACCAATAAGTAGACACATGCCATGGCGGTGGCATGACTGCTAAGTCATACATCACTGTCTCAGTGATGTATGACTTGGCAGCCAGACAACAACACTCTGCACTGTGTCACAATAGTAGGTCATGGGGAATGCAAGTCCTGGAGCTGCACAAGTGCACATGTACATCCCCCCACAACACATCATCTTAACCCTCATCTGTCCAGGTCATACCTATTGGACATATGGGAGACCTGTGACACTACCCTCTGAACCTGAGCCCCTCACAATCTGCTGTGAATGGGGAACAGCTGCCTGAACTTCACATTCGCATACCCCAGTCTGCACGGGCAGCTGATCAAACACCTATGTGACACACAAGTATCGTCTCCTATGGTCACATCTCCAGTGGCATGCTGAGCCCCTACCAAGAAACACCCCAGCAGTCCTGGCAACTAATCCACAGCACACTGACACAGAGGCAGACACCTGAGGGGTCAAATCACTGCGCACAATGTGTCAGCTGATACACGGGAGTGGGAGTACAGAGTGCATTGCATGGCCTGGAGTAGGCATGACTGTCCTGCCCCACATGAATGAGGGATGAGCCCTGGACAGTGGATAGCTGGCTATGTATGTGTGACACACGTAATCTGCACACTCCTGGGGCCCAAACATTGTTCCCACCCGCTGCATGGGCTTGTGCCACATACCCCAGGCACATGTGGTGGCTCAGCTCAGCAAGTGGACCGCATATCAAAGCAACACGCAGATTACATGTCCGAACACAGGCGTTGTGTGAACAATGGACCCACCCATGATGCCCACAACAGAGTTAGGGAAACAGATGCTGTCCCCCACCTTTAGTGAAGCAAACTGCAAGGACACAGTCCCAAGTGACACAATTCCCTGAATGTAAGGGCCACACCTGGGTATCAGATGAGGAGTGGGCAGTGCACAATAGAGGGACATGGCTCCTGGACAACATGACTGCTGCACTGTGGCAGTTGAACCAGGCCAGAGGAGGGCACAAAGCATGTAATACAGAGTTCACAGTGCAGTCTTTGACTCACCCCTCCTTGCTGCTGTCTGGCCTTCAGCTGCCCATCCAGGTCTGGAAACACCACCGCCAGGATCTGGAGCATGTGGGGGTCAGGGTCCGTGTTCCGCCCCTCCTGCGAGGAGGCGACAGCTTCAGCTGGACCCGTGCATTCCTCCGGGTCCAGCCCCGAAGGTCCTGCCACCTCTTCTGGCAGTTGCGGATCCGGCGCTTGTAGACCCCCACGGACCGGACAGCCCGGACGATGTCCTTCCAGATCTCCTGCTTCCGATGGGCATTAACCTGTCAGGATGACAAAGTGAAAAGGCCATTACTACACATGCAACATATCCGTGCATGACACAGTTGTATATACATGTCTCAATCACAGGGGCACATGATGTACACAGGCAGTGCAAAGCTGCCCATGGACAGTTTGCCAGACGTCACTACATGGTATCATTGCATGGGAAGTAAAACCTTGTTCAAATGCACTGTCACTGCACCATACCTGTCCAGTGCATGTCACTACACACTATGGGGGTGACAACTACTCAGTGAGCCTGCTAGCCAGTGGCGTGCAGACTTTCAGCCTTGCTAGTCAGACAATATGCACATTCAGAAAGGCAGTGCACAGAACACTCACCTGCTCCCCTGGTGTCCCATACAGCTTGCTGTACTGTGGAAGTAGGCTGTCCAGCAGGGCCTGGTTCTCCTCAAGGCTGAAGGCTGGGGCTCTCTCCACAGTACGTGCCATTGCAGGGTCCAGAGGGGCAGAGACAGCAGCAGTGCAGTGGCAGATGTCGTCCTGGAGCATGTAGTGCAGGCAAGTGAGCTCTCAGGGGAACAGCCAGCAATATATATGTGCTGGAGAGGCAGATACTGTCCCTTGTGTCCAAAGTGATAGGTCCAAGTCGTTTGCATCTTCTGAATCTGGCCAATCCATGGAATAGCAGCACCAATACACGCCCACAGCATCCTTCAAATCTTCAACTTCATGACATACATGATTTTGCAACATTGTTGTGGGTGACCAACTGAATTTCCAGCAACCGACTCGTTCGAAATTCGAAAACGCGTCCGTTGCCAGGCAAGGCCATTGTCAATGGGTGCGCACCGATCGGTCCATTGCGGTACAACGCGTACAGGGGTACAACGCGTACCCACACACATTGAATGCAATGGGCCGGCCGGGGCACCGATCGGTCCATTGCTGATCAACGCGTACAGGGGTACAACGCGTACCCGCACACATTGAATGCAATGGGCCGGCCGGGGGCACCGATCGGTCCATTGCAGTACAACGCGTACAGAGGTACAACGCGTACCCGCACACTTTGAATGCAATGGGCCGGCCGGAGGCACCGATCGGTCCATTGCTGATCAACGCGTACAGGGGTACAACGCGTACCTGCACACATTGAATGCAATGGGCCGCCGGGAGCACCGATCGGTCCATTGCAGTACAACGCACAGGGTACAACGCGTACTCAACACATTGAATGCAATGGGCCGGCCGGGGCACCGACGGTCCATTGCTGATCAACGCGTGCAGAGGTACAACGCGTACCGCACACATTGAATGCAATGGGCCGGCCGGGCGCACCGATCGGTCCATTGCAGTACAACGCGTACAGGGGTACAACGCGTACCGACACATTGAATGCAATGGGCCGCCGGGGCACCGATCGGTCCATTGCTGATCAACGCGTGCAGGGGTACAACGCGTACCGCGACACATTGAATGCAATGGGCCGGCCGGGGCACCGATCGGTCCATTGCAGTACAACGCGTACAGGGGTACAACGCGTACCCGCACACATTGAATGCAATGGGCCGGCCGGGGCACCGATCGGTCCATTGCAGTACAACGCGTACAGGGGTACAACGCGTACCCGCACACATTGAATGCAATGGGCCGGCCGGGGCACCGATCGGTCCATTGCTGTTCAACGCATCACTGTACAAGTGACTGGCATATGTCACCATGCCTGTCTCAGATGGACATATGCCAGCCACAGATAGCTCCCAGGGAGTGAGGGGCACACCTACATCACGACAGCCTGTCCAAACTTTATCATAAGGCATGTAAGGCTGCATTTCCTATTGTGTGTATGTTGGTGTACATGTTGTCCTGTGGGTGTCACCTGTGGGCAGCCACCCCCAGGCTGTGCACGTGTTCATGGGGACAGGATCCTGGGTGTTACGTGTACATGACCACTGTGATGTGCAACTGTTCATATCTGTGCATGTGCCATGGTCACATTTCACGGTGGTGTATGTGTATGTCATGTCACATACCCCGTGAGTCCCATGTGGGACGGTATGTTTGAGCCAGGGTGTCCCAGTGGCACAATAGTGATGGTCCTCCACAGTCTGTGTGCATGTAGTGTTTACAATGTCTCTGATTTCATGTGCACAATGGGAGACAGTCTCCACATCCACGTTGTGTGTGCATGGACTTTGATGTTGTGCGTGTGTGTGTCACAGACGTCCATGTCTGTCCTGCCGTGGCAAGTGGGACCACTACCTGTGGGGGTCATGGTTGTTTTGCTGTGGTGTATACATGATACTCCATGTAATGCCAGTGTCCATGTGGCAATACAGGGTCCCTGGGAATGTACCTGTCGTTGAGCTGTGGTGCCTGGGGCACATCTGTCCTCACATGTCACTGTGGGGGTGATTGTGACACGGCAGCAGGAGATGGGAACTGTGACACGGCCTCATGATATCCAATGGGCCAACCTGGGACTAATTGATGCCACTTGTTGGACCGTGTTGACAGATGTTGGCCATGTATGTACCATACATGTCCTTACGGAACTGCACACTTCATGTAGTTGTGCCTCATAATGATGTATGTTGGGATATTGAGTGTGTTCAATGCCGCATATGTGGGGTGACTGACAGTCTTGCTTACTTCTCCTCTGCACTGCAGGGCTCCTGCTGTCCATCGACCATTCCCAGACCTGGCAACGATGGTGGAACGGGACAGCATCCGACGGTACCGCTTCACCAGGCAGCTGATTGAGGATTTGGCAGTGCAGTTGTCCCCACATTTGCAGCCTGGCCGGCCGTATCCTACAGCGCTGACCCCCAAGGTGAAGGTGATGGCAGCCCTACACTTCTTTGCCACCGGTACCTTCCAACATACTGTGGCGACTGCTGGTGGGATGTCACAGACCATGTTGAGCCGTGTGCTCCGCGATGTTTTGGCGGCAATGTTGCTATTCCTGAACCGGTACATCTATTTCCCTAGACTGCGACGACTCACTGACGTGAAGAGTGACTTTTATGTCCTGGGGAGGATGCCGCATGTCATTGGCTCCATTGATGGGACACATGTGGCTTTGGTACCACCACAGGCCCAGGAGCAGGCCTACAGGAACCGCAAGCACTACCACTCGGTCAATGCACTGGTGGTGTGTCTTGCAGACATGACCATCACACACGTGTGTGCCCGTTTCCCTGGTTCAGCACACGATGCCTTTGTGATGAGGAGTAGTCGCATCCCCAGGATGATGGCACAGATGCAGAACCAGCGTGCCTGGCTTGTCGGTGTGTACTGACTTTGTGCCATTGTGTGTGATCTGATCTGTAGTATTCCGCCCACTTTTCCAAGTCAGCTAATGTGCACTTGTCTGTCCGTAGGTGACTCGGGATACCCCAACATGCCGTGGTTGCTGACAACCCTCAGGAACCCTGTGACACCAGCCCAGATGCGCTACAATGAGGCACATGGTCGGACCAGGAGAGTGATTGAGCGGACATTTGGTCTCCTGAAGAGCCGCTTCCGCTGCCTGGACAAGACCGGAGGGTCCCTCCCATATGCCCCTGCGAAAGTGTGCAAGATTATCATCGTCTGCTGCATGCTCCACAACCTGGCAGTGCGGAAGGAGTTGCCTCTCATCCAGGATGACAATGACCAACATCCGCCACCTGTGGAGGATCCTGGCCTGGACCACGATGCCAGTGACGATGATGATGATGATGATGAGGGTGATGTCCGCACACAGCTCATCACCAACTTCTTTAGCTGAATGTGAGTATCCTGAGGTGTCATGTCAATGATGTGAGTTGGCATGATATGTGTAGGTGGTGCTCTGGTGCTGTTGGAGTGTGTCCATGGGCTACTTGACTGGATGTGTGTTGCGATGTGTGCTTACAGGTGGGCTGTACTCCCCAACAGTGTTGACATGCTAACTTGGTTCTGGGTGGGTATCTTGTAACATGTATTGTGCATGAGTTTTGCTGTTCTGTCCTGTTCTCCATTGCTTTTGACTGTGTGTCATTTCTGTCCTTCACAGGGTACTTTCAGATTCGTTTGGTCAACTGTGTCCACCGACGACGTGATTGCACTTCCAGGGTGGTAGCTGTTGTGTCCCTACAGGTGATGTGCGCCACACCCATGGACTTCCTTCCGTCTACAGTTGTTGACTGTGTGCCCACTGCCAGGTGGGATTACCTTGCATCTGTAGTGGTTACGACATGTTGCAACTGTGTAATAAACCTGTGCTTCACTTTGTGATGTGCGTTGTCTGTGGTCACACATTTGACTGCCATTTGCTTACTGCACCTGTGGGCTACTTGACTACAACTGGGAATGGGTGTGGTGTCTGTGCATTGCACCGTCTTCCCTGGCAACATCAGTGTAGGCAATGAGTCAGATGGCCTAGGTGTGTATGTGTTGTGTAGCCCTGGTGGTGTGTCTCCCTCATATGTGTCACGTTGCCTTTACTCACATGCCTGTGTTGTACTTGCTGTTGCAGTTCGCATACACAGTGTAATTTTGCAGTTCATCATCCCCATAACAGCACCCACGTTGGAATCACAACAGAGGCAAGTATGGTGTATTAGTGCGTTTATTGTGATACATTTGTGTGAATAGTGCATAGGATGGGTAGTGCTGTACATAAATCTTGCAATCAGAAGTTCCTAGGTGAATTGAAAGTCCTGGTAGACAGAATCCCCAGTATCGGGGCCACAGTTGTCTGACACATTGGTCCAACTTGCACTCCCCATGCAATGTGTGGGAGTAGTGTTGCCGTCAACAGGGTGAACAGTCTGTGCACAAAGGTGAACATCCAGAACAGGTTCAGGCTTCCTGGGAGTTGCGCTTGGCCATCGGCCTCTCACTTGCCCCTCTTCGGACGACCCCTCTTCTTGGGGGGGGCCCTCAAGTACAGGCTGCTGCGGTGCAGGGGACTCTCCGCCAGAGTCATCCTCCCTCCCTGTGGCAGTTGCAGTTTGGGCAGCACCAGATGTTGTTGGCACACAGGGAGGTGTGGACTCGTTGCTGTTCATCTGGCGGAGGCATTGTAAAATGGCCCTGTGCACCGCCGTCATCTCATGCATTGCATCCCACTTGGACTCCACGCGGGACATGTGTGAGTCCACGCGGGACATGTGTGACTCCACGTGGGACATGTGAGAGTCCAAGCAGGCATGATGGGCAGCCTGCTGCTGTTTCATGTCTCTGAGAAGCCCCACTACCTGGCTGAGGTCTCCGGTGCTGGACTGGTACGCATCAGCTATGCGTACCAGTTGTGGGTCATCATGCACACCAGCAACCTCTGCAAGCAGCGACCTCTGTCTCCCACCCTCCCACCACCCCTGCTGACATGTGCAGTGCGTGCAGTGGCACGCACAGATGACCCTGGTCCACCTTGGAGGTTGGTGGTGGTGGTGGTGTCCATGGCCCCAGGTTGGTCCAGGGTCCCTGTGCTGGTGTTGCTCCTTGTTCTGTCCATGTCGGCAGGGATGGTATTTGTGTTGACAGTCGTTGGAGGGGTGGGTGCAGGGGGTGCAGCTGGTGGTCCTGCTGGTGCTGCAGCTGGTGGTCCTGCTGGTGCTGCATGTAGACTTGCACCGGATGTGCCAGGTTGGTCTTCTTCGTCCGAGGAGGGCAGAGGCTGTACGACACCAGTGAGCTCCGCATCCTCTTGAGCCTGGGACTGGGACTCCTCAGCGTCTGCTGCTGTGTCCCCATCATCACCTGTTTTTGGGAGACACACACAATGTATGTTATGTTTCTGCAGGCATCAATGGTTGACACACCTGACAGTTGTGACTGTGCCTCTGGGTGCGGGCCTGTACATTGCATTGTCCTAAGTCGTCACAGTCAGGGGTTGATATTGGTGTGGCACATTGTCCTGCATTATTTGGGCATTTCTATGTATTTGTTGGGGTGTGAACATGGTCTGCATTGGTTGTGTTTGGTTGACAGCCGGCCCTCCTTCCCACCCACCCAGCCAGTCAGTTATCCCACCATGGACTGTGCTTGCATTGCAGGGAGTGGAAGTTGTCTCTCAGGATGTCAGTCAGTGGTGTCCTGCTGTTTGTTGGTGCACAGTTGCCAGCAGGGCCTTGTGCTCCCCACAGCAGTAGCCAGTGTCAGCCATCTTGTGAGTCCTTCTCCACTCCCTGTGATGTGAGCATGGTTCAGGGTGGTGTTGATGGGCCAGTTGTGAGGGTGACCAATATCTGTGACTGCCACTCCCATCATGCTATTGCCTCCACCCCACTTGCCAGCATTCCCATACTTACTTGCTTTTGTGGGGACTTCAGTATGTGTGGGTGTGTGAGCAATGGCAAGATGGCTGACAGTGGTGTCCTGCTGTTGGTTGGTGTGCAGTTCCCAGCATGCCCTTGTGCTCCCCACGACACAGCAACAGTGTCAGACATCTTTGATGGGCCTTTCCACTCTCTGGGGGATGTGCATGCGTGAGTGTGAGCTTGCTGGGCCATGTGGTGGGGGATGTAGAGCTGTGACTACCACTCCCATCATGCTATTGCCTCCACCCCCTTCCCAGCATGCCCATGCTTCCTTCCTTTTGACTCTGCTTCCCTGTGGGGTGGGCTGGCTGTGCTGACAGGATGGCTGGGAGTGTTGTCCTGGCAGTTGTTTGGCTAAAAGTCCCAAGAGTGTCCCTGTGCTTCACACAACATAACCCAGGGTGGTGGTTCTTTGTGGGATCTTGAGTTAGGATGGGAGGCATTGCATTCTACCAGGTGGGTTCTGTGGAGTTTGTGTTGAGGGGGTGTGAGGGGAGGTGCTTGTGACTATGGTCAGTGCTGCAAGTCCTCCTTCCCACCCAGCCAGCCAGATATCCCACCATGGAACGTGCTTGCATTGCAGGGAGTGGAAGTTGTCTCTCAGGATGTCAGTCAGTGGTGTCCTGCTGTTTGTTGGTGCACAGTTCCCAGCAGGGCCTTGTGCTCCCCACAGCAGTTGCCAGTGTCAGCCATCTTGTGAGTCCTTCTCCACTCCCTGTGATGTGCGCATGGTTCATGGTGGTGTTGATGGGACAGTTGTGGGGGGCAATATGTGTGACTGCGACTCCCATGATGCTATTGGTTACACTGACTTGGCCAGCATACACAGAATTCCTTCCTTTGAGTGGTCTTCACTGTGTGTTGGTGTTGTTGTGGTGGCTACATGTCTGGATGTGTTTGTTAGTTCTATTTGTGTCACTGCCTAGCTGTAGTTGTAGTTGTGTTTGTACATGTGATGGCACGGTTGGATGTAACTTTTTTGATGGCATGTGTTGTGTTTATCTGACTGACATACACATTTTGGGATGATTCAGTTCTGGTTGCTGTGTAATTGCTATGAGTGCATGGTTTGACTCTCCCCTTGACAGTGATGTGTGTGTGTTTTGTGGCAGAATATTGTGTACATTAGTTGTGTACTCACCAGGCTCTGGGATGTTCTCTAGTCCATATACGCTCACTGGCGGAAGGATGGCTCGCACCTTCTCCTCCCAGGGCCTGAGGTATATTGGCTTGGCAGGAGGGCCACTGCCGGTGTGTTGGCTGATGATGTAGTCTTTCTTGAGCAGGTCCCGTACCCTCCTGCGCACGTCATACCACCTGTTCTGGATGTCAGTCTTTGTGCGCAGACATGGTGATTGTGCGTTCACCCTGTTGATGATCCTCTCCCACATCTTGGTTTTCTGGGAGATGGGTGTCTGTTGGACCAGTGTGCCAAACAGCTGTGGCTCTACCCTGAGGATCTCGTCTACCATGACTTCCAATTCACAATCTAGGAACTTGTGATTCTTCTTGGGGGGCATGGTGATGGGTGGTGATGGTGAGTGATGTGTGTGTTGGTGTGCAGGTGAGGGTGTGTGAGTGTGTGTTTTGCTGGGTGTATGTGAGGTAGGTATTTGTTGGTGTGCTGATGGTGTGTGGCTTGTGTGAGGGATGAGCTGTGGGTGTGTGGTTGCTGTCTCTTGGGTGCTGGCAGTGGAATGGCATTTGCAAAGGATCATGGTTGTGATTTGTGTCCTTTATATGGGTGGAGTTGTGGGTGTGTCTTTGTTCTCTGTCCCCACCCCCCAGTATTTATTGGCTTTGTAATTGCTTGTTTGGCCTTTTTTGTGTGATTTTTCCTTTGTACTGTCTGTGCATGTTGGAAACGTTCTTGTGACCGAGTCGGACCCTGCATTTGTCTCATACGGTGTTCTCCGTTTCGTTCACGCTGTGTTTGTGCAGTTTTCTATGCTGCGTAGGCGTCGGTCGCAGTGTTTTGTGTTGCTTCGGCTCGGTTTTGTATGCGTGTCGGTCGTACGGCTTGTCCTCCGTCCGACTCGGTCGTGGTTTTCGCGCCTTGCATCGTACTTTGCGGTTTGGAGTTCGCGTGTACGTTTCGGTTGGATTTGTTCCGGGTGCGTGTCGGTCGGTTCGATTCGCGTGTTTTTCCGGCCGGATTGCTGTTTTCCGTGCGGCTCGGTCGTTCGGCTTGGGTTCGGTACGTGTCGGTCGGATTTTGCACGCCTTGCATCGTACTTGGCGTGTCGGGCGCCACAGGTACGTGTCGGTCGGTATAATTTCCGGCTCCGAGTCGGTCGGTGCTTTTTCCGGCCCGAATCGGAATCGACCCCATAGTCTCTTACTTTAAAGTAAATCATCAAATGTTGTGCGTTATCTTAAGATCCTTTATTCAATTCAAAAACATAAATTTTTTTTTGCAGACCCAGCCAGCGCATTTCATCCCTTATAGGGACTTCATCAAGGCCATCTTACTTGACGTGCTGCGGGTTCCTGTAATGACATCCAATCGCTCGAATAGATGTCATTACGGGAAGTCATGACATGGTGTTGCTTCTTTTCAGCCCCAGCCCACCTACCTACCCTCCTCCCACAACCAACCAACTAGTCGAGCTAGGCTCAATGATATGTAAAACCATTACCAACTAAGTAATTCATATACATTGGTCCAAATCAATTCACCCCACCCTGCTTAATCTCTGCAAGGAACAACTGGGCCTTACTTACTTATCTGGGCATAAACCTGGAAGCGACCCTTAAACAGTACTTTAAGCGTAACCATTTGTGTAAAAAATGCTTGGGTGCCTGCAGATTAAAATGACGCAATCATGTTTTTAAATTCTCTGTGCCTGCGGGCCGTGTCAATTGTCATATCTGAAAAGATCCTGAACGTATATTCATTTTGGACTGAAGAAGTCCTTCCTCTTATGGCCTTGTCCAAACTTCTCTCTTTCACCCTGCGATCCGAGAAATTAACCAAAATGGTACAGGGGTAACTCACAATCTGTAGGATCTGAGAAGGTACTCTATGGGCCCGCATATTAGGTAGATCCTGTGGGTCCTCAGGTAGAACATGATAAAGTATTAATGATTCAACTAGGACCACCATGCCAGAACTTTCCTCTTTCCCTTCGGGCACCCCGACAAGCCTTAGATTGAATTACCTTGAATGATTTTCCAGGTATTCCTGCCTCCCCCACAGGGACCTGATCTACTGATCCAATCTTGAGCTTAATAAGGAAGTTGTTTCAAGTTTGTCCTCACAATAAGATACCAGCTCTTCTAGTTCCTCGTAACTATCTGTGAATTGCGTCAGTTGATCCTCAATTCTTTGCCAAGTGCTGCTTCATCTCATTTGCAAAGTCAATTTGCGGAAGCCATAGCCCTTTGACTTCTCCTAATACCTCTTTAAACAGCAATAACACAGAGCTTGAAGAATCCCCCATGTCTTGACTCACCATGGTTTAAAGTGCGGGCTTTATAATGTCGCTGCTAATCGTGTTAGATGTCCCCGAGATCAGAGTCATGTGTCTACATAAGGCACTTTCCTCAGCAGCTACAGCTTCGCCCAGTCTCTTTACGATAATTTCCTGAGGTCCAACACCAATCTTATCCCTTGTAATAGTCTTGGCAAGCAAGCGTCCCCTATCTAAAATCCCGATCAGGCCCAGAGAAGTGTCCAACCTTGCTACAATTGGCTGACCTTCCGCTGTCAATTCTGAGGCTAGGTCGCTCTCTACTGGCGTCAGAATATTATAGCCCCCATCCTTTCGGCATGAGTCCTCGCATGCTTTTTTTGCTCTCAATCTTATTGAATATCTTGCAGCCTTGATCAAACACCCCTCTGCTGATACCTGCATACTATCTGACCTTTCCATGACCGGAGCTGACAAGTTAGCATCTGCCTCTCCCATGACTTCCTTGTCAGCCCCGGTGCAGGGGGCGGCCTAGTCGCCTTCCCCTTGTTATTGCCGCACAGGATCCAGTCTTTTCAATAACATGCAATAGCTGTGCAGTTGAATCTGAATCAAGGCCCAAAGCACACATATCTAGCGGAGGAGCATCAATCTCTAAGCCCCCTCCCCGCCCATAGAAGCCGATGTGAAAAAAATCTTGAGGTGGATTTAGAGGTAATGGCTTGCAGCTGCTTCCCAGTCTTTAAGCTCCTCACTTTTGTGTTTAACAACTTTGGTGGCATAAGCAGACCAGAGCCTCTATTTAACCCTTGAGTAGCATCCAATCTCTCTGGGGGATGGCATGAAAATTATGAACTTCACGAATGACACTCACGCTGCCAGTTTCAAACAACCCCTTCACTGCAGTGGAGCCAGAGAACAACTGTAGATTTAATCAGGGTTTAATGGTTCCCAGTAAGTTTGATTAACATATACTCACACAATGTGCCATTAGCAGAGCATTTAACCCTCTTTCACTTGCGGGGGTGGGGTGCCCTTCCAGTGTGACAGCATAGTAGCACCTCCTCAGCATGAAAACCTCCTCCTCAGAACTCCTGAATATCCAATGCTGCCACTCCAAAAACAACACGCTGATTCCAGGCGGCATCAGCCGACCGCAAGGTCACCATCCTGCCTCTTCCGATAAGCGATGTGGGCAGGGCCGGTGGTAGGGCCAGAAGTGATGGTGTGCTACTCAGGTGGCATAGCGCTGCACATCCTCCTGGCTCTTCACCCTTCATGTGTCATCAAGAAGATCTCTCTCAGATCAGAAGAGCTCAACTTCTTCATCTGTTTGGTGCACTTTTGCTGTAATGTTATATGCTAGCCATTTTTTCCAGTTTCAACTACCCACATTTGGAGCACCTCCAGTCTATTGAGTTTATTTATTTCTTCATCATCAGAAACACAATTATTGCGATCGCACCCACAATCAGAATTGGAGCCAAAAATGTGAAAAATCTGAATCTGAGAATATATACACTAGTGTATGCGAAGCTGACCCTAATGTTTCTTTAAATAACCCTAAATATATTTTTTTTCCTGCTGTTTTAATAAGTCTTGTTATGTCAGTTATGTTACAAAAACTAGTTCCTAACACTTCAATAAATGAACAAATAAACGAGCGTGGATATGTTGTTTGTAAAAATTGTGCTGTTCTAATTGCACTATGTGCAAACTGACAAAGTAATCACTTGCTGCTTCCAACATTACGGGCCTGATTACGAGTTTGGCAGTCCCACAGCTGCGGTCGCATCGGATTCACTGCTGCCGACTAAGAAGTCTGCCTGCCGTATTACGATGTTGTCGGATTTCAGAATGAAAGACCGCGAGAGCTCCGCCTCCAGCCATTCGCTGACCGCCGCAAGGTAGGTCGGGGGAAAGCAGCTGCTATAGGGCGGTGCAGTAGAAGTTTCTCCACCGTCCGAATTATGAGTTGGCTTTCCGACGAGCCGACCAAGACAGTGGGACCACCTGCTTCAAGTCGCCTGAAACAAAGGATTTGGGGTGCATACTCACCCATTTCCATTTCTACCCTTCAGTCTCCAGTGTGGATCCCTCTCTCCAGGTTCCCCCTTCACAGCAGCATCTTGACCCCAAAGAAAATGATCCTTTTGGTGGCAAAATCCAGGTAAGTTCGTTTTGTTGTATTTGCCCATTGACTGGACTGGGCACATATGGTCCAGACTCCAGCAATGGGTAGAAGACAGTTTTTCACATGTGTAATGCATATGTGTACATTAGACACGTGTGCAGTCAGAATATGCACACATGCATCGATTAATATGAAAAAACATTCACCGCCGTCAAAAAGACGCCGCTGGCCCATTGGAGACATCATAATACAGCGGGCGGGAGACCGCCGTGGTGGTCTTCTTCAGACCACCGCCACGGTGTTAAAGAGCTGGGACCGCCAAACTCGTAATTTGGCCCTAAATCTTGCTTCAATAGCAGTGAGATTATGCTTGTCAGTTTATGAAGATTTGCATACAAGAGTTTGTTAATATTTGCCAGCAAGTGTATTTATCTCTTCTTGAATTGGTGGGCATAATGTGTAACCACAACATTCAGTCAGCTCACTCATAGTGACTAAATTTGTGAATCCTTTAAATGAACACCTGTTTTTTTTTAATCTTACAACATAACTATTATTTATTCTTTCTAGAATCTCAGAAATTTCAGATTTTGGCTATATCTTCAGTTTCCAAATACCTTTAGCTGTAGTTTATTACATTCATCATGACAAATAATTGTTCACTTATAAGTTAAGTTTAGAAACGGGCGTGAACATTATTTTGCATTTAAAAATATGAATTATTCTTTAAGCAAACAATGCACTGAATATGGAATTTCCTATGTATATTTTAAAAATTAGTTCGCTGATTCTGTATACTACCTATCAGCTTTATGAGACATCCTTCAAGGCGTAACATATTAGTAGACATCATAATAAAGTAATATATTAACGCTCTGATCGCCGTGAGGGGAACGGCTTTTCCTTGCACCAGCACACGCCGTGAGGGGAACGGCTTAAATCTTTCTACATAGCGCCGTGAGGGGAACGGCCGGGCTAAACCACAAGCCCCAGCAGCCCCCTGCTGCCAGTGACGCCTTCCTGTCGCTGCACCTGCGCCCGGAGGCGCTTTAAAAGCAACGAGCGCCCCCCGCAGCGCGGGACGCTCTGATCGCCGTGAGGGGAACGGCTTTTCCTTGCACCAGCATACGCCGTGAGGGGAACGGCTTAAATCTTTCTATATAGTGCCGTGAGGGGAACGGCCGGGCTAAACCACAAGCCCCAGCAGTCCCCTGCTGCCAGCGACGCCTTCCTGACGCTGCACCTGCGCCCGGAGGCGCTTTAAAAGCAACGAGCGCCCCCCGCAGCGCGGGGCGCTCTGATCGCCGTGAGGGGAACGGCTTTTCCTTGCTCCAGCTCACGCCGTGAGGGGAACGGCTTAAATCTTTCTACATAGCGCCGTGAGGGGAACGGCCGGGCTAAACCACAAGCCCCAGCAGCCCGCTGCTGCCAGCGACGCCTTCCTGACGCTGCACCTGTGCCCGGAGGCGCTTTAAAAGCAACGAGCGCCCCCCGCAGCGTGGGACGCGCGTGGGCGGCGCCCGGGCAAAGCCTGGGCCAAGGGCGGGCCCGTCCTTGCCCGTCATTGCCAGGAAGAGGCAGGGCAGGGCCACCACTTTAACTTTAAAGGACTAAGACCCTCGTGTTTTACTAGAGGCGGAAGAAAAAGGTACTGTGAGATTTTCACTCTTAACAGCTCTTCCACTTGTAACTGCCACTTCCCTTCATGTAGATACTTGGAACTGGTCAATGTCACGGTTAAGCTGATATGGTACATTACTAATAACTGTTTTTTATTCTGGCATTGGACTGCTGGACCCTATTGGACTGGTCTTTATCTAATACTGGGACCTTATATAACATGTTTTACTAGCAGCAAACCGTTTACATGCCCATTACAGTTGCCAAACCCATCAACAATCCTGTACTTTTGTCTATAGGGGCATGATACAGCTAGCCCTCAGCACTTTGCACTTTATGGTCCATGTTTACATTTTTCTTATTGCTGCTAAATATTTGATCACGTTGCACTTTAGGGGCCTGATATAGTTAGCCTTTAGCACTTTGCTCTTTTCGGTCTAACTGATAAATAAGGTTTTATGTTTTTTATATAAAGTGTTAAAGAGCTTCTAAAGGACCGCATACTTTAGTTTTAAACCCTACAGGAGTTATCTTGACAGCAGTGCCATCTGCCAGTGAGTCCTCAAGCTTCTGCCAGCAAGTTCTTACGCTTTTTGGGCCTGTATTTCGGTAGAATGATCTTGTTTTGTTGAATTTCTGTTGTGAGCATTCATGCACTTGGTCACCTAAATTACCTGGATTACTGACAAAATATCGAAGGTCAAAAAATCGACCTACAAAAATATCGCAACAAAAATATCGGTCAATAATATCGAAATCCTATCTACAACATGGTAAGTACAAAAATATCGGAAAAAAAATATTGATGTCAAAAATATCGTTATCAAAAATATCGTTTTTTTTTTTGTTAAAAATAATATGTAAAATAAACTAAATAATACTTATAATTAAAATAAACATAGTTAAACATATTTTATAATATTTAAAATTAATAAGTAACATATATAATTAAATAAAACATTAATTATACATATAATATATAATATATATACTTAATAATCAGTTTGAATAATTATTTTAATAAATTATAAATTATTAAAAAATATTATAAATTTCAAATACATCTATACACATAAAACAATAACATAAATAAAAATTCAATAATTATGTATAACAAATTAAAAAAAATTAATTTACTTTTAATATTTTTAAAATTAATTATATACTATATTAACTAAAATAATACAAAAAATATTAAATAGCGTAGGGAATAAAACTACTATTACAACCCCCAAAAAAACAACAGTAAGAAAAATGTTGGATAGCGTAGGGGTAAAAATTACTATTCCCACTCCAGAGAGTGCAACAGTAGGGAAAGTGTTGGATAGCGTAGGGGTAAAAATTACTATTCCAACTCCAGAGAGTGCAACAGTAGGGAAAGTGTTGGATAGCATAGGGGTAGAAATTACTATTCCCACTCCAGGGAGTGCAACAGTAGGGAAAGCGTTGGATAGCGTGAGGGTAAAAATTACTATTCCCACTCCAGTGAGTGCAACAGTAGGGAAAGTGTTGGATAGCGTAGGGGTAAAAATTACTATTCCCACTCCAGAGAGTGCAACAGTAGGGAAAGTGTTGGATAGCGTAGGGGTAAAAATTACTATTCCAACTCCAGAGAGTGCAACAGTAGGGAAAGTGTTGGATAGCGTAGGGGTAGAAATTACTATTCCCACTCCAGGGAGTGCAACAGTAAAGAAAGCGTTGGATAGCGTGAGGGTAAAAATTACTATTCCCACTCCAGTGAGTGCAACAGTAGGGAAAGTGTTGGATAGCGTAGGGGTAAAAATTACTATTCCCACTCCAGAGACTGCAACAGTAAGGAAAGTGTTGGATAGCGTAGGGGTAAAAATTACTATACCCACTCCAGAGAGTGCAACAGTAGGGAAAGTGTTGGATAGCGTAGGGGTAAAAATTACTATTCCAACTCCAGAGAGTGCAACAGTAGGGAAAGTGTTGGATAGCGTAGGGGTAGAAATTACTATTCCCACTCCAGGGAGTGCAACAGTAGGGAAAGCGTTGGATAGCGTGAGGGTAAAAATTACTATTCCCACTCCAGTGAGTGCAACAGTAGGGAAAGTGTTGGATAGCGTAGGGGTAAAAATTACTATTCCCACTCCAGAGAGTGCAACAGTAGGGAAAGTGTTGGATAGCGTAGGGGTAAAAATTACTATTCCAACTCCAGAGAGTGCAACAGTAGGGAAAGTGTTGGATAGCGTAGAAGTTACAAATAACATACTTATAAATAAATTAATTTTTTTAAATAATTAATGAATTATTAAATAACTCTAAACTATTTACCAATACCAATAAATAATTATTAAAAACATAATTACCAATAGAAAATTTATTAACAATAAATTAATAATAAATACCAATAAATAATAATTAATAAATATTAATTACTAAATAATAAATATTGAACAATAATAATAATAATTAAACATTAATTATCAATTAATAAATAATTCTTAATATATTAATTAAATGTATCAATAAATAATATTTAATAATATTTAATTACCAATTAATGATAAAACAACAATAAATTAATTTTTAGAACCCAAAATTTGTAATTTAAAAAAATTACCTATTAATAATTAATATCCAATAAATTAATTATCAATACCCAAAAATAAATTTAATAATTACTTAATTAGATTTCAATTACTTCCAAAAGTATTCCCCTATAAACGCACAACACACTCCAATGATAAAATAATACACTTAACATAATGATCAATTAATCAATTAATAAAAATTAATAACTAATTAATAATAATTAATTACCAATTAATAATAATTGATTACCAATTATCAATTAATTAACAATAATATAATTATCAATACCAATTAATTAAAATAAATTATAAGTTAATTACATTTAAATTACATGATGATCAATTAATCAATTAATAAAAAATTAATCACCAATTAATAAAAATTAATTACCAATTATTAATTAATTAACAATTATATAATTATCAATAACAATTTTTTAAAATACATTTTCACTTGATTACATTTAAATTACATGATAATCAATTAATCAATTAATAAAAATTAATAACCGATTAATACAAATTAATTACCAATTATTAATTAATTAACAATAATATAATTATCAATACCAATTAATTAAAATAAATTATAACTTAATTACAATTAAATTACTTCCCACCCTATTCCCTATAAACCCACAACCCGCTACAGAACTTAAACGCATAAAAATAATTAAAATTAATTTATAATTCCTAAAAATTAATAATTAATTTAGTATAATTAAATTACTTCCCACCCTATTCCCCTATAAACCCACAACCCGCTACAGTACAAAAAAAAAAAAAAAACTTTAAAAAAAAATGTATTAACATATAAAAATTGTATACATATATTTTTAAACAAGTAGAACACTTAAAAACACATATAACACATACATACTAAAAACATAACAAAATACATAACAATAATACAAATATCGATATTAGTAACATCGATATTAGTAACATCGATATATTTGATTTCGATATTACTAACTTCGATATTATTTACATTGATATTAAAAAATTCGATATTACTTACCTTAGGGTCGATATTCTGTCCATCGATATTCTTCACATCTATATTCTGTCCCTTCGATATTTTAACTTCGATATTATTGTATTTCGATATTTTGACTGCTCACCAATTAGCTGTAGTATAGTAGCTTTCCCTCCACCTTGAGCTTTAGACAACTACCAGCACCCAATTTAAAGCCATTGACAGTATTAAAGATAATTGTCCTAACTCAAACAGAATGGGGAAACGAGCATGCACAGAAAAGAAATCAAAGGCCCCTCCCAGCCCTATACTAAAACCAAGCCGACCTCTATAGATAGGATGTTCGAAAAGGCTTTAGGTGTAGTTGCCACTGAAATTGAACGGACAGAGAGACGATTATCCCTAACTCCCAACCTGGAAATCCTCACGATAGACCTTCATACCTCACCAATATCAGGAACCCCAGGAGTTCCAGCAAATGAATCCCTGGGGCCCAAACTTCAATAGTTGAAGTAGGTAGTCCTGATCAATTAAGGGAGCAATCTCGTATACAACCCGTTACAAAGGGGAGACCCAAACCGCAAGTAAAAACGGCGGCAAGAAGGAAGAAAACTATGGTAGAAAAGACTGATAATAGGAATACTGGGACGGAAGGGATAGTCAACAGTATTGAAACAGCTAATGAACAGCCAGTGTGGGTTACCAAGTTAGGATGCAAGTGAGGGACATAGTCCAGGACGAACTTAAATCACTTCAATCAATCAATCAATCACGGCATTTATAGAGCGCGCTACTCACCCGGGAGGGTCTCAAGGCGCTGGGGGAGGGGTAAGTTACTGCTCGAACAGCCAGGTCTTGAGCTGCTTCCTGAAGGAGAGATGGTCCTGGGTTCGCCGAAGGTGAGTGGGGAGCGAGTTCCAGGTCTTGGCTGCCAGGTAGGAGAAGGATCTTCCTCCGGCGGTGGTTCTGCGGATGCGTGGTACGGTGGCGAGGGCGTGGCTGGTTGATCGTAGCTGGCGGGTGGGCGTGTAGAAGGTCATGCGGTCGTTGAGGTACTTTGGGCCCAGGTCGTGGAGGGCCTTGTGTGCGTGGGTGAGGAGTCTGAACGTGATTCTCTTGCTGACGGGGAGCCAGTGCAGGTCTTTCAGGTGTCCGGTGATGTGGCTGTGTCGGGGGATGTCCAGGATGAGTCGTGCGGAGGCGTTCTGGATGCGCTGGAGTCTTTTTGAAGTTTGGCTGTGGTTCCGGCGTAGAGGGTGTTCCCATAGTCCAGTCGGCTGGTGACGAGTGCCTGGGTGACGGTCTTCCTGGTTTCAGTGGGGATCCATCTGAAGATCTTGCGGAGCATGCGCAGGGTGTTGAAGCACGAAGATGAGACGGCGTTGACTTGTCTGGTCATCGACAGGGAGGAGTCCAGGATGAAGCCCAGGTTGCGTGCGTGGTCCGTTGGCTTGGGCGCGGTGCCCAGGGCCGGGGGCCACCAGGAGTCGTCCCAGGCGGAGGGTGATGAGCCCAGGATGAGGACTTCCGTCTTGTCTGAGTTCAGTTTAAGGCGGCTGTTCCTCATCCAGTCGGCGACGTCTCTCATCCCGTCGTGTAGGTTGGCTCTGGCGGTGGTGGGGTCGTTGGTGAGGGAGAGGATCAGCTGGGTGTCGTCGGCGTAGGAGATGATGTTGAGGTTGTGTTGGCGTGCGATGGCTGCGAGGGGGCTCATGTAGACGTTGAAGAGGGTTGGACTGAGTGAAGATCCTTGTGGAACGCCGCAGATGACTTCGGTGGCCTCGGATCTGAACGGGGGAGGCGGACTCTCTGGGTTCTTCTGGCGAGAACGAGATGATCCATTCCAGTGCTTTCTCTCGGATTCCGATGTTGCTGAGGCGCTTCACTAGGGTGCGGTGGCAGACGGTGTCGAACGCCGCGGAGAGGTCCAAGAGGATGAGGGCTGCTGTTTCCCGTTGTCGGTTAGGGTTCTGATGTCGTCGGTGGCTGCGATAAGGGCGGTCTCGGTGCTGTGGTTGGCCCGAAACCCGGACTGCGAGGGGTCGAGGGATCCATTCGTCTCGAGGAAGGCGGCAAGCTGTCTGCTGACGGTCTTCTCGATGACTTTGGCCGGAAATGGAAGGAGCGAGATGGGACGGTAGTTCTTGAGGACGGTGGGGTCCGCCGTTGGTTTCTTCAGGAGGGCGGTAAGCTCGGCGTGCTTCCAGCTCTCCGGGAAGGTGGCGGTGTGGAAGGAGGAGTTGATGATGTCCCGGAGATGGGGTGCGATGGTGGCGTCGGCTTTGTTGAAGACGTGGTGTGGGCAGGGGTCGGTTGGTGATCCGGAGTGGATGGAGTTCATCGTGCGGGTGGTGTCTTCGGTGCTGATCGGGGTCCAGTTGCAGAGGGTGGTGGTGGCGGGCGTTGGTTCGGCGGTAGGGTGCGTGGTTTGTGCGTCGAAGCTGTTATGTATGTCGGTGATCTTGCGGTGGAAGAACGCGGCGAGTGAGTTGCAGAGGTCTTGCGAGGGGTGATGTCGTTGTTTCCGGCGCTGGGGTTGGAGAACTCTTTGACGATGCTGAAAAGTTCCTTGCTGTCGTGGGCGTTGTTGTCCAGTCGTTCTTTGAGTGCCGACTTCTTGGTGGCCCGGATCAGCTGGTGGTGTTTGCGGGTGGCGTGCTTGAGGGCGGTCCTGTTGTCTGTGGTCTGGTCGAGTCGCCAGGTTTTCTCGAGAGTGCGGCAGTTCTTCTTGGATTCCTTGAGTTCGTTGGTGAACCAAGGGGTTTTCTTGCTTCCGGGTCTGCTGGGAGGGTTTTTAGTGGTGCGAGGTCGTCGGCGCAGGCGGTCAGCCACTTGGCGAGGTTGCTGGCTGCTTCGTTTGGGTCCGTTGTGTTGGTGGGTGTGTTCTGGCTGAGGGAGGCGGTGAGCTGCTCGGCGGTGATCTTGCTCCAGCTCCGGCGGGGAGCCTGTTGCGGGTGGTGGTGGGTCGCAGTCTTTCTGAAGCTGAAGTGGACGCAGCTGTGGTCGGTCCAGTGGAGTCCGGTGGCGTGGCTGAAGGAGATGTGCTTGCTGGAAGAGAAGACGGGGTCAAGCGTGTGGCCGGCGTAGTGGGTGGGCGTGTTCACCAGTTGCTTGAGTCCGAGGTTGGCGAGGTTGTCCAGCAGGGCGGTGGTGTTTCTGTCGTTGTTGTTCTCCAGGTGGAAGTTGAGGTCCCCTAGGAGGATGTAGTCGGCGGAGGGCATGGCGTGCGGGCTGATGAAGTCTGCGATGTCTTCGCTGAATAGTGTGCGTGGTCCCGGGGGTCTGTAGATGAGGGTGCCTCGGAGGGTGGTCTTGGGGTCAGTGTGTATCTGGAAGTGTAGGTGTTCGGCGGCGGTGAAGGTCTCGTCGGAGTTAGTCGAGATGCGGATGGTGTTCTTGTGTACGATGGCGATGCCTCCTCCCGTCTGGTTGACGCGGTCCCTCCGGGTGATCTTGTATCCGTCCGGGATGGCTATGGCGATGTCGGGCGCTGAGGAGGCGTTCATCCAACCCTTCCCACTTGTGGGAAGGGTTGACAAACTGACGTTACTTATTAAAAACTGGACAAGCAATAGGGGGGTAGTAGACGGGACCGTTGAAGTGGACACTTGACCTGGAGACTAGGTAATTGCGATCTCCACAAAGGCCATTTCAACCATTAAACATAATGACCGCCCAGCCACTCAAGCATTAAATATTGAGAGACAACAACCACTAGTCCCATTTGCAGTCAACACAAAGAGGGCACCTATCGCCTCCACTAGCAGAGAAAGTCTACCCCCCCTATTTAAACAATCCATCAGGCCTTGGCAGCCGAATAATCAAAGGGCAGGGGTAGAAATTACAAACATGCACAGAGGCTCCAAAGGAATATGCCCCCCCCCCAAGCTATTAACCTACCACCGGCCTCAACCCCATATGTCCTCATCCTGGCTGGCATCCCTGAGCTTCGAAAGGGCCAACATGAACCACACCAAGAACTAAAAAATAAATGCATGCACTGGCTAGCGAACCACAGGTACTTTAGGTATGACGACGCTGACGAGATTTTAACTACACGTAGAGTGGGATGGCTGGGTTGGAGGCCCAAGGATAAGAAAGGTGATTGCATAGTGATCAACTTTAGAAACCCCTGTGTTGTCCAAGAAATTCTAAATAGAGAGGACGGGAGACCAATGGGTTCTATTTTAGCCCTCCCATTGGGCTACTTTTATCCCCCTGAGAGGGTTTATGAAGACACAAGGCACTATGGGTGGGACCGGGGACACGAAAACTATAGCCACAACAAAACTGCCATAGAACATTAGTGGCCTAGGCAACAAATGTACAATATACCTACAGCTAACAGGTTTAGTAGCCTAGAAGGAGTGGATTGACTTGAGGCCCAAGCCATTGGCCCTGGAGTACAGTTGGGCAAAATTCCGTTGGTAACTGAGCCTCGCAAGAATGATGTAGGGAACCATATGATGTTGGGGGAATGGGAAACCTGTAGGTGCATGAGCGGCTCACCAGGGAATACCCATGAAGGCCCAAATACGACTTTGATTATTAACCAACCACTTTCATCGTTCTGCGGGTCTCCCCTGCAGTCCTCCCCTTCAGTTGCCAAAAAAATTATCTCTCCTGACTGCCCAAGGCTACGCGTTTTATCCTGGAACTTAGCAGGCCTGAATAGCAAGATCGACGACCCCGAATGGGAGTCGCTTATTGACCAACATGAGATCTGCATGTTCCAGGAGACGTGGGCAAGAGGGGATGTCTCAAAAGCGGGTTATGCTATATTTAATATCCCTGCAACATCAGGGGGGAAAGGGAGACCTTCAGGAGGCCTGAGCACATGGGTGGCAGTCCACCTAGGCTGCTCAGCAGAGTGGATAGAATCATCTTCAAACGACATTCTGTGTGTTCTTCTGCACTTTTCCCCCAAGATCTCCATTGCCCTCTTAAATGTGTACTCTAGACCAGTCAACCAGGGCCAGGTGTCAAAAATTCTTGAGGAATTAACATCATTTCTAGCCACCATCACAGATAATTGTATGGTAATCGTAGGAGGGGATTTTAATTGTCAGTATGAGCCGCTAGATGGCTTGCATAAGGATAGCCTCTGCGAAGAAGACAAATACTGGGCCATCCCAGAGTCTTCATGCCCTCTAGTTAAAATTTGGTCCCCTTTGGTGATATAGATGAACTGCTTTGTTTTAAAATACTCTCTAAGGGCGTGTAATGGGAGAACACAATCTGACTCATCCAGTATTTACACTTTTATCAGAAATGGGAGAGGCTCCCTACTGGACTACATTCTAATCGATTGTAAATCCTGGCACAAGGTTATTGATTTCAAAGTAATGGCACGACAAGATAGTGACCACAACGCCCTCGTGCTAGAATTACACGAGCCCAATCTTGGGAGTGTAACAAGTGTCCATTCCCTTTCTGATGATAGGCTGTCCCTCTCAAATTGTAGGAGGAGAGTACGCTGGGCTGACATAAACCAGACACAGGATAAAATAGGCTCCCTGTATGAAGCTCTCATCCCGGTGCTCTTGAACGCAACTAATTCTGTACCCATTAATGGAGGCAGAATTGACGTCTCAATGGTCACCCAGAATCATACTAGGCTACTGGCTATTACGGTAGACTTCTTTTTTCCTATAAAAAACTCCAGGCCCAATACGAAATCTTCCCACCCCTGGTATAATGATGAATGTCGTAAGGCCAAAACAGCCCTGATTGCCTCCATCAAGGCTAATGATCGTCCCTTAATCAAAACATCTAGAGTGGCCTATAAGGCCAGTGTTAGTGAGGCAAAAAAAAAGGTGGGAAAGCAGCAAGTGGGACATTTTGAGAAGTTCTCTGGGTGCCCGGGATATGAGGACCTTCTGGAAAGTGGTCAACACAGGCAGTTGTGAGGCAAAATCTTCGATAGAGCCAAACCTATAGGCATGTGTATGGAGGGACCACTTTGAGTCCCTATACTCAAGGGTGGAAACATCGGCTGAACCAGCTGTCAATGTTTGTCCTGAGGGGATGGACCCCCTGACTGTATCTATGCTCACCCCCATAACATCGGCTGACACCCCTGTGATATCCCTCAATGAGATAACTTTCGCCCTTTCCAAAATAGCACCGGGCAAAGCCCCCGGACTGGACAAGATCCCAGGGGACCTTCTCCGTAGTGAACCCATTGTCTGGACGCCATACCTTTGGGTACTATGCAATGCTATACTCCAAGGTATGGAGATCCCTCCTAGCTGGGCTGGAGCGGAAATAATCCCCATCTATAAAAAGGGCTCACCGCTGTTGCCAACAAATTACAGGCCAATTAGCCTTATAGACATCACACACAAAATCTTCGCACGCGTGTTGTTGCTCCGGCTGCAGAGCTGGATGGAGGAGTATAAGATACTTACTCCCCTTCAGGCAGGGTTCAGGGAAAAATTGTCCACATTGGACCAAATCCTCAGGCTACAAATATTACACTGGAAGATCGTGTGTCTGGAGGATGGCAGCCTCTACTTAATATTTGTAGACCTGAGGTCCGCGTTTGATTTGGTCCCCAGAGAGAAGTTGTGGGCAGTCCTGCATGAGTTGGGGGTTCCACCTTACTTGTGCCAAGCTATAAAGCGTTTGCACGAGGGAAACTACGCCCAAATCAGATATGGGAAGGAGGGGTGCCTTACGGCCCCCATTCCCGTAAACAGAGGTGTCCGACAGGGATACGTACTTGCCCCGACCCTATTTAGCCTATACATAAATGGGTTAGTAGATTATCTGCTCAGCGAGAAAGATTTGGACATCCCTAAGCTGGCAACACGCAAAATTCCAGCTATGATGTTTGCCGACGATACTCTACTAGTATCTAAATCACCCATGGGGATACAGAGGGTATTAAATAGGTTCGACGCATTTTGTAGGGAAAGAGGGCTTGAAATCAACCTCCAAAAAACCAAATTCATGGTGTTCAATTCCCCGAAAAGCACCCGACCAAATCCATCTTTATATGGCAAACCCCTTGAAAGAGTATCCTCTTTCGACTATCTAGGCATTACAATTACAGATTCTATGGACTGGGGGGCTCAAATTAAAAAATCATCATGTAAGCTCTCACAATCATCTGGAGGACTAATGAAGGTTTTTCGAAAATCAAGTTATAAACCTGTGAGTCCAGCCATAGAAATCTACAAGGTCCAAGCTAGGGGAGGGGCATTGTGTGGGGCAGAACTGTGGGGACACCGTAGCTCTGAGAGTCTTACACAGACAGAAAACATCTTTCTCAGGCAACTGTTTAGTCTCCCACAGAGTACCCCACTCACGCCGCTACGTCTGGACCTGGGGGTAAGGCCCATAGCGGATGAATCTAATCTTAGACCCCTTCTATTCTGGCGACGTCTGTGGGTTACCCCTGAACTTGTAGCATACAGAGATGAATTAAGAGAGGTGCTGAGCCTACCAGGGGCGGGCAAATTACCTTGGCTTTCCTATGTCCGTCATATGTTAACAAGCTTGGGACGGGGCAATCTTTGGGATGACCCGGAGGTTGCCTGTGCCTCAATCTCTAGGAAAATGCTGAGGGATTCGTACGGGGAATTCAAATTGGCCCAGCTTCAATCAAACCCCTTAGCAGGTAAACTGACTGTAACCTTCCTAGAGTTCAAGGATAGGTATAGCTTAGAGCCGGCCCTAAATGACATCAAGCCAGCAACCGCAAGAAAGCTCTTTTTGCAGTTTAGATACGGGGTCTTGCCTCTCCGCTCCTTTACAAACAACTGGGGCGGCTCACAAACTTTGGGGTGTCCAGCATGTGATTGCCCAATAGAATCTGACCTTCATGTATTTTTTAGCTGTCCCGGATACCACAAAGTGAGAAAACGGTGGCTGGCCCAGATTTGTAGAAACCTAGGGACCAGACGCTGTTGCGAGGCTTTCAGGATATTTAAACACGATACCAGCCTCCCGATAGTTTATTTGGTAGCAGGTTTTCTATTCTCCATGTGGTGCACTCGTAGGGCCCTCTTAAAAACAAAACAATAGCAATAAATGAGGGCCTCAGCCATGCACAAATGTAATGAGGAATTTTATTGGGCCACTAATTTTTATTGTTTATCTGACATCACCTGCTTTGATACATCAAATGTATATATATATATATATATATATATATATTCACTGAAAAAACCATAGGTTTTAGGGACAGTTTTAGTTACTTGGACATTGCACTCGTACAAAACCCGTGAAATTCCCCCGTTATAGTTAGTTCAGCTAACTATAACTCGCGCCCCGCAATGCACTGCTGATGATGTCACATATTACATCACTCATGACATGGTCAGTGACATCACTGATGACATCACTGATGACATCTCAAATGACATCACTGATGACATCATCCAGTGACTGTGTGTTTCTGTAAAGTTTAAATATTTTTAATATATATTGGAAAAGACGTATTGAAGAATGAGTGGGTGTGTAAGTGTCTGTATGGATGATTTAGTAGGTGCGTGACTGACTATAAGTGAGTGATTTAACGTATCTTACTGAATGCATGGGTTAGTGACTAAACTGGGTGAATGTCTGTATCCGTCTGTCTGTTGCTGTGTAAGTGGCTGCATGTGTTTGTGAATAGCTAAATGAGTGTCTATATGAGTTATTGAATGCTTGTCTGAGTATCTGTATGGGTGCCTGAGTGTTTGTGTGGGAGGGGTGTGTGCAACTCTGTGCATAGATGTGTGAGTGGGTGATTCACTGGGTGGATGGTTTCAAGAGTGCATCTGTGATAGACTGTATGGGTGGGTAAGTGTGTGTAAGAGTGTGTTAGTGAGTGAATGTATGTCCCAGTGGTACATGTGTGAGTAAGTACATATGTGAAAGGCAGTATATATGTGTGTTGGAGTATATAAATAGCTATAAGCAAGAGTGAGTGATTGTGATAGTGGCTGTATGGATGAGTGTGTGCTTGTATCTGTGATTGTATAAGAGCGTAACAATGTGCTACTATTTGTATGAGTAAGTGAGCTGGTGTGTGTATAACTGTATAGGTGAGTAAATGGCAGTGTGTTTAATTATTTGCATGACTGACTAGGTGTGTGAGTATCTCTATGGATGAGTGGCGTTGTTTGAGTGTCTATATAGGAGTAAGAGTGCATATGATAGTCCTGTACTGAGTGACCGTAAGTATGAGTGACTGTACGGGTGAGTGAGTGGATGTGTGTGTGTAGACCTAAGAATCAGTGACTGGGTATGTAGTTATTGGTGTTGGAGTGTCTATGGTTTTGCGAATGGCAGTCTGTAATTTAGAGTGGGTGTATCAAAGGTTATATTAGGGTGTGAGGAGGTGCATCAGATTATCACGTGGATGATGTCATCAGTGATGTCATTTGAGATGTCATCAGTGATGTCATCAGTGATGTCACTGACCATGTCATGAGTGATGTAATATGTGACATCATCAGCAGTGCATTGCGGGCGCGAGTTATAGTTAGCTGAACTAACTATAACGGGGGAATTTCACGGGTTTTGTACGAGTGCAATGTCCAAGTAACTAAAACTGTCCCTAAAACCTATGGTTTTTTCAGTGAATTTCAAAGGTTTTTAAATGCTAATTTGTAACTATAACGTGTCTGAAACCTATGGTTTTTTCAGTGAATTTCAAAGGTTTTTTAAATGCTAATTTGTAACTATAACGTGTCTGAAACCTATGGTTTTTTCAGTGAATTTCAAAGGTTTTTTAAATGCTAATTTCTAACTATAACGTGCCTGAAACCTACGGTTTTTCAGTGAATTTCAAAGGTTTTGTAAATGACAATTTTTAAATGTATTAATTGTTATATTAATTTTTTCATACTGATTTACTACATTTTTAGAAACAATTTTTTTTACATATTTTATTTTTAAATTACATTGTAATTACATTATACATTACATTACAAAAAATACTTTCTCAGAATGAATTACTTTAGTTTAAATACTTTGCAGATAGGCAATAGACTTTTAAGTACAGTAGTTACAGTTGTTGCAATGGGCAACACATTTTCAAACACAATGCAACATTCAGCTCAATGTGAATTTCTAGTTAAATGCAATTAGTTACTTTATGGATTACTTTTGTAACCACAGGACTGGATCCTAGATTCAGTCCTGCTACATCTCCTGTAAACAGTTGAGTAAAAGCGTTTTGGTTACAGTCGTGATTTTTAAGGAATATTATTGTATTTTAAAAGTTGACACTTAGAAACTTTTTCTCATAGAATCACCAATGTTATCCTATTGAAGGAAATTCACTTAGCAGGTAAAAACTGTTATTGTTACTTTTTCTTACTCAGTGTTGGATCCTGGATCCAGCACTGGTGCATCTCCTGTAAACAGTTGAAAAAATGCGTTTAAGTCATACAGGCGATTTTTAAGGAATATTTGTAGTTTGTGAAAATCAACACTTTGAAACTTTTTGCTGAAAACCAGTCAATCTTAGCCTATGAAGGAAATTCAAGTTACCGGTAAGTACGGTTAAAATTACTTTTGAGGATCAGTACTGGGCTGAAAGATGCAGCACTGAGGTCTCTCCTGATAACAGGTGAGTAAATCGGAATTCGTATTTCGGCTGATTTTAGAGGAATATTTTAAAGTTCCAAAACTCCACACTTAGAAGAATTTCCAAGTGAAACCAGTCAATGTTAGCCTATGAAAGGAAATTCAAGTTACTGGTAAGTACGGTTAAAATTACTTTTCAGGACCAGTACTGGGCTGAAAGATGCAGCACTGAGGTCTCTCCTGATAACAGGTGAGTAAATCAGAATTCGGATTTCGGCTGATTTTAGAGGAATATTTGTATGTTTCAAAAATCAACACTTAGAAACTTTTTCAGCAAAAAGCAGGCAATGATATCCTATGGAAGGAAATTCAAGTTACTGGTAAGTACGGTTAAAATTACTTTTGAGGATCAGTACTGGGCTGAAAGATGCAGCACTGAGGTCTCTCCTGATAACAGGTGAGTAAATCGGAATTCGTATTTCGGCTGATTTTAGAGGAATATTTTAAAGTTCCAAAACTCCACACTTAGAAGAATTTCCAAGTGAAACCAGTCAATGTTAGCCTATGAAGGAAATTCAAGTTACCGGTAAGTACGGCTAAAATTACTTTTCAGGACCAGTACTGGGCTGAAAGATGCAGCACTGAGGTCTCTCCTGATAACAGGTGAGTAAATCGGAATTCGTATTTCGGCTGATTTTAGAGGAATATTTTAAAGTTCCAAAACTCCACACTTAGAAGAATTTCCAAGTGAAACCAGTCAATGTTAGCCTATGGAAGGAAATTCAAGTTACTGGTAAGTATGGTTAGAATTACTTTTCAGGACCAGTACTGGGCTGAAAGATACAGCACTGAGGTCTCTCCTGATAACAGGTGAGTAAATCGGAATTCGTATTTCGGCTGATTTTAGAGGAATATTTGCACAATGGTGAAGGGAGGGGCGGGGCCTGAGGTGACATCTGTGCAAACGCGCCCCGTTGCGCGTTTTAAGTTGGGGGATTAAGTCCCCTTGAATCCTGAGGGTCCCTAGGGGCCAACTAGCCCACCAGGAACCTCCAATATGCGCCAGGGGCTGCGTTGCAGAGACGTGTGGAGAGGCCACACCCCTTTTACACCTCTCTGCAACGCAGCTCTGTGGCGCTTTCTGGATGTACCTGTTGGGCTAGTTGGCCCTCAGGGACCCTCAGGATTGAAGGGGATTTAATTCCCCATCTTAAAACGCGCCACGGGGCCTGTTTGCACACATGTCACCTGAAGCCCGCCCCTCCCTTCACCACTGTGCACACGCGCCCCGTGGCGCGTTTTAAGTTGGGGGATTAAGTCCCCTTGAATCCTGAGGGTCCCCGGAGTCCAACTAGCCCACCATATACCTCCAAAGCGCCACAGAGCTGCGTTGCAGAGAGGTGTAAAAGGGGTGTGGCCTCTCTACACGTCTCTGCAACGCAGCCCCCTGGCGCATATTGGAGGTTCCTGGTGGGCTAGTTGGCCCCCAGGGACCCCCAGTATTCAAGGGGATCGTTCCCCCTCTGCAAACGCGCCAGGGGCGCGTTTGCAGAGTGGTGAAGGAAGGGGCGGGGCCTGCGGGCCGATCGTTTTTAATTTTTTTTATTTTTATTTTTTTAATGCTTTTTTTGCCCAGGGGTCCTTGTGGGACCCCCTGAGCAGGCCTAGGGGTTAGGGCGTTTCTACCCTGCCCCCTTTGTGCGTTTTGCGCACTTGTTTCTTTTTTTCTCGGCGGGATACGCGCACCCTAAGCGCATCCCGCCGATTTAAAAAAAAAAAAATCTTTTTCTGCCCAGGGGTCCTTGTGGGACCCCTGAGCAGACCTAGGGGTCAGGGTGTTTCTACCCTGCCCCCTTTTGCGCTTTGCGCACTTGTTTCTGTCCCTCGGTTCTACCGAGGGACAAAATGGCTGCCAACACTTCTTGATTTGGAGTGTTGACAGCCAATTAGCATGCAGCTCGTGATCGGGAGGGTGCGCGCAGGGTGCGCTGAGGGTACGCGTATCCGACGCGCCCATAGATATATATGTACTTTTACTTTTGATTTTCTCAGGAACTACTGAACGGATTTACACCATTTAAGCAAAAGGCACCAGTCTGAACCAAGGACTACCTCTTTGCCAAATTTGGGGTAATTCTGTTCAGCAGTTCGGGCTGTAGCTGCGACTAAAGGTTCCTATGGAAAAATGAATGGGGAAAACGCGTTTTGGGACCCCCCTTTTTTCTCGGCCCCCGCTTGACGTATCACCCCGAGACTTTCAGGGTAGGAGCGGACCGGAGCGCCCCAACAAGTTGGAAGCTTTCGCGAAGATTCGTCAACCGACGCCAACGTTATTGCAAATAGAATGTCGCGGATTTCCTATGGATAATAGGTTGTAACTATAACTATCTACTGGCGACCGCCAGTAGATAATATATATATATATATATATATTTTTTTTATTTTTTTTGACCTGGTTCTGTTTTCTGTCTCTAATCTCGCAATGTTACATATGTACTTTGTATCGTCAGCACTGTTACCAGTTATGATTAATCAATTGTTTTATATGATCAGGCTCTCCCATGCGTGGAACTAGTCGAACAGACTATACCATATATCTGTGATAGGCCACATTTGTTTAGGTTTCATCTAAACTGTGCTTATTTTATGTAGCCATCCTTGCTCTATCTTTTTTAACTTTCTTTTTTTTAATTGTAATCGATTTTAAAAGGAAATGAATTGTATGTAATTTTAGTTGTACCTTTAAGGTCTAATTGACCGAAATAAAGTTATTACTGACTGACTGACTGAATATATTAACTTTGTAATACTCTTTTTTGTATAAACGAATAGTTCACACTCTTGTACCAAAATTAGATTGTATCTGAATTATTGCTTGCATAGCATATTTTGATGATTGCTCAGATTCTATAAAATATTTCAATTTCATCGTGGAAGACTATGCAATGTCACTTCTTGTAAATAGGTCTGCAAGGTAAATCTAATTCTAAACTGTTCCTATTCATATCTATAATTTTCTGTCATATTTTGCACAGCATCAAAAACAATTGAAGTCATTTCTATAATTGAATATAATTTTTCATTATCATTTATCATTGTTAAAGCACTATTTACTACAGTAAATGTTCCCTAAATATTTTCTATACCTCTTTCTCTTATCTTCTGAAGAGCTTCTGCAGCAGAGTTATGCAATAATGCAATTTCCGCACTTTCAAACTTTTCTGGCCTTTAGAAACTTTAAGAAAAGCATAAACATTAAACTTTTATGCAATGCATCTGCATATTGTTTTATATCTTCTAGTGAACAACATTCACCACCTTTGACACATCTTACCTACACTAGAATTGTCAATGTACATTCTGTTATATTTAGTGTCTACTTTATTCTCCAATTGTCCTGTTATTCCTTTAGCAAATCTGTTGTAACAATCATTTGCTTGCGAACTCCAAACACAAGTTCACCCAGATTCAGGAGGCACATTTTAGAAATGATCATTATCACATAATGCTTGAATTTCATGTTCATTTAATGCTATTTCCAATTTGGGGAGTAAGGATAATTACCCTTCAACAACTTAGGCGTGTATCTTCATCCAGGAAACTATCCAGGACTGCAAAAGCGCTATTTTAAAAATAACTCTAACCGATAATTTCACGTTCTTTGGATTACTTATCTATCATCCCCCTGGGCCGTCTAAACTTTTCAGAGAAGCAGTAGTCAATGCAGCCAACACTCTAGCGCTTAAATCAGCCAATTTCACTGTTATGGGAGATTTGAATCTCCACTTAGAGTCCCTCAATGACCCTGATATTCGCAACTTCCTAGGAGATATGGCAGCCTGCCAACTATCTCAACTAGTTCTAGGGGGCACACACAAAGCTGGCCACCTCCTGGACCCCGTTTTTCTAATATTCCGTTCCTGGAGGTCCTACCACCCCTGTCCATGACTTGGACCGACCACAATCTTGTCCTGTTCTCGATACACGCAGTAGGCTCCAAACCCCAGGCCCCTCGCAATCCTATATATAAACGCCACTGGCATAACTTAGATCACTCTACTTTCCGAGACACTCTCGGTATCACACAGCCGCCATTGCCTACCAACATCGAGACGGCGAATGACCATTTCAGGGAATGGGTCAACCAGGCTCTAGACAAATGTATCCCGGCCAAATGGACTCATCCCAAGAAAGCTCGGTCCAATGTTTGGTTTGACGACTCGCTCACAACAGCAAGGAAGAACTGCAAAGTGTTCACTTGGAGACGCTCGTATAGTCCCACTGCTGAACTTGAATATAAAACGGCCATAAAAACCTATCATAAATTGATACGGAAATCATTCGCCGCCTATTTTGCTAGTAAAATTAATACCAGCAATAACCCCTCTAAAACGATATTCTTTTTGCTAAAGGATATGGTGAAATCCCCTCTGTCACCCGAAAACACCATAACATCCAATGCCCAATGTGAGGTATTGGCCACCTATTTTATCAACAAGATGGAGGGCATCTATGACAGTTCTAAGAGCAACGCTCGGGACCCCCTGAAGGGCGCTAATACGGGCATGGAGATCTACTCCCTCCCTGCCCTCCCTTTAATCACCACCGAAGGCCTTCTGGCCTTGTTCACTAAGGTAAAATCTGGGTCTCCAGAGGACCCTTGTTAGAAATGGGATTTCTGGTTGGCTAGGGCATGCGCCTAAGCCAGGCAGAAACCACCACTATAGTCAGGGTAAGGGAGTTACACTCTGAAGATAACCCCTGCTCACCCCTTTGGTAGCTTGGCAGAGCAGTCAGGCATATCCCAGAGGCAATGTGTAAAGCGTTTGCGCAACACACACACACACAGCAGCGACACACTAGGCACACCACAAAAGAAACTCCACACAAGGTTACATCAAAAATAGCCTTTGTATTACTCATAAAACACATTAGAACGCAATCACATATATACACTGTGCCACCTGCCACTAGGTATGACTTTACAGGGATTATATACATTACAGGGCCAATCGAGCCACTGCCATAACCATTAGAACTCACTAGTAGTGAAATAAAAACAACCAGTAATTACTGGCAATAGCGCACTTAGCATATACACCTTAGGCATACATCATGGCATTACTCAGAGAAGCATATTATGTAAAACATCATCAGCCATAGCGCAATGGATATTCCATAAACATAGCAGGCCCCTCTTGGGGATAAAACTGCACCCTAGGTGAGCCTTACACCATATCGCCTCATCACATCAGGCCCCACCTAAACATAGGGGCGACCATCAGGCCGGCTGGCCTTAACCTGGGGGGGCCCGTATTGGGCATCCCCGCAATGCCCTTTGTCCCAAAGTCAGGGCTCTCCTAGCATTAGGCCTTCAAACTGGCCACCTGGCTGCCGATGCAGAAGAGACACGTGCACAATTCACAGGGGACGGGGGTGCAACTCACCCATGTCCCCAAACAGGAGTGCTCCAACGTTGCAGCTGCCCGCGATCCGGCGGTGCAGCTGTGACCGTAAAACAGGCACCAACAGTGTGCCTTGCAAGCCCCACTTCTCCTCTTTACGGGGCCAATCGACGGTACGTGGCAGCAGGGAGCCCGCGAGGCTCCGGTCCTTCCTCTGCGTCAGAAAAAATACCAGGAGGAAGGCAAAAAGTTCAGGGATGACCCTGCAAAAAGGGCCAAGTCCAACAACCCTCTTAAACCGGAACTCTTCCTTAAGTTCCAAGACTGCCTCCTACCTAGTTGTCTGGAACTCATCAATCTTTCCTTATCATCGGCAGAGTCCCCGCAATCCTGGAAACATGCAAAAGTCATTCCGCTTTTGAAAAAGCCATCGCTAGATGCTTCAAGATCAGAGAATTACCGTCCGATCTCTCTGCTTCCTTTTTTAGCTAAAATCACAGAATCCCATGTGAACATCACTCTTACTCAGTATCTGGAAGCATGCTCCATTCTAGATCCTTCGCAAAATGGCTTTAGGACACGTCATAGCATGGAGTCAGCCTTATTGGCAGTTACTGAGCAACTCAGGGCATCCCTGGATGAGGGCAGAACGTCGGCACTGATCCTGCTAGATCTCAGTGCCACTTTCGACACGGTCTCTCACGACATCTTGCTTTTTCGGCTGCAGGAGATTGGTATCACCGGTAAAGCCCTCGCCTGGTTCACATAATTTTTGACCAACAGGTCGTTTCAAGTCATCACCCCCCCCCTTCCATTCTCAGACGCACTCCCTACGCTGCGGCGTCCCCCAGGGATTGGTACTGAGCCCAACCCTGTTCAATGTTTACATTCGGCCGCTGGCTTTGCTGGCCAAAGCCCGTAACATATCCCTGGTGTCATATGCGGATGACACGCAGCTAATACTTTCCTTTACTAAGGACCCTAGCCTGGATGCTGCCAAATTTCAGGAGGACTTAACGATCATCTCAGCCTGGATGGAGGCTAACTGCCTCCAGCTCAACTCCACTAAATCTGAGATCCTCCTACTAGGTAGAGACTTCCACCTTTGGGGCAGCAACTGGTGGCCTCCTAAGCTTGGCACACCCCCCCTGCCGAAAACGGTCGTAAAAGATCTAGGCATCTGGGTTGATAGCTCCCTTTCCTTCGTGGACCACGCCAAGTCTGTTGCAGGGACATGCTTTGGCTTGCTGCGTGACCTTAAACCCATACTGTTTTTTTTTTTACCTTCACACCCGTCAGCTGATTGTTCAAGCTACTGCTTTGGCAAGTCTGGACTATTGTAACGGTCTGCTGCTTGGCGCCAATAAATCTGTGATTAAAAGGCTTCACCGCACTATAAATGCTGCAGCCCGCACGCTGTTTGCCCTACCTAGTCACTGCTTGGTCTCCGGCTTTCTGCGCTGCCCTCAATGGCTGCCCATAGAGCAAAGAATCCATTTTAAAGTGCTTTGCTTCGCGCACAAAATTCTGGCTGGTCCTGGCTCAGCAATTCTGAGTGACCTCTGCCTTCTCTACATCCCAACGTGTGTCCTACGCTCGACTGACCTCCATCTGGCACGTGTTCCTCGGTTCCATAGAACCAGAGCAGGAGGGCGTTCATTCAAGGTGCTTGCGGCAATCCTCTGGAATTCTCTATCTCTGTCCATCAGAAGCATCCCCAACCTTCTACTCTTTAGAAGGGTGGTGAAGATCTGGCTTTTCCAGTGATCAGCAGTTTCCTCTCCCACTCTCTTTCCTGGCATTTAGTGCCGGGACAGCCATGCGCTTTACAAATTTCATAACATAACATAACAGATGACCCTGTGAGCAGGAGGAGAGTGCAACCCTGAATTGAGGTGGGACATAATTGTTACTGCACTGATAGGCCCATTGTCCATTTTCTGTTCGAAGTCGGCGACCCTGTATGCCTTTGTGCCAGAGGGGGCGGCCGTGAAGCTATAATCACTACTGCAGTGATCGGGCTGTTGGCCTGTGTTCTGATCAAAGTCTGCTACCCCGTATATAAGAGGGGGCCACCGTGATATTCGCTGCAATACCGATATGGCCGTCCACCCCTGTGCTGCCCAAAAGTTGGTCACCTTGTATGCCAGAGGGGGCCGCTGGAAAGAGAAATTGCTGTTGCCCTGGTACACTGTATTCCAAGAGAGAAGGCCATAGCTGAGTACAAGTGGCTGCATGTGGGTGTGTCAGTAACTGTATCTGTCAGTGAGTAACTGTCTCAGTGAATGTTTATGGCTCACTTAGTGGGTGTCTCATTGCCTGTGTGGGTGAGTTAGTGTCTTAGTCACTGACTATATAGTTCAGTGAGTGGCTGTGCGAGTAGGGGTATGACTAAATTAATGTCTGTCTTAGAGAGTGTTTGCAGTAGTCAGTGGGTGTGTTAATGACTGCCTGGATGAGTGAGTGGGTGTGTTAGTAGCGGTATGGGTATGTGAATGGGTGTGTCAGTGAATATATGGGTGAGTGAACAGGTGTGTGAGTGGCTGTCTGGTTCTGGGAGTGTGTTTGACAGGGTGTTTCACAGATAGTTTGAGGGTGTCAGTGGGTGTGTAAGTGCTTATCTGCATGAGGTCATCAGTGATGTCATCAGTGATGTCACTGACCATGTCATGAGTGATGTAATATGTGAGATCATAAGCAGTGCATTGCGGGGCGCAAGTTATAGCTAGCTCAGCAGAACTTCTGAATTTCTCTGGTTTTGTACCAGTGAAATCTGAGCCTAACTATAGTGTCCCTGTAACCTTTGCTTTTTTCAGTGAATTTCTAGGGCTATTTTAACGCAGCAGGGAGTTGGCCCAGGGCCAGCAGCTGACCCCCTGCATGCACCTAACCCCGTGCACAACCAAAGGCCGTGCACGGTGGGTGTTGGCCACAGGGCCTAGCTGCAGCCAACCTCTCCCACAGGCCTCCAACTCCACACCTTCGGTCAGCCCCTGCGGCAACCCCCACATCATGTCTAAGTGGGTCTGTGAGTGGGTGCATTATCTGACTGGGTCTGTGAGTGGAAGGTTTAGTGTTTGAATGGGTCTGTAACTGAGTGCGTAAGTCTCTGTGAGTGGGTCGGATAGTACCTGTATGGATCTGGGAGTGGTTATGTGAATGCCTGTGTGGGAATCTGAGTGGGTGGGTGTGTGAGTGCTTGTGTAAATCTGTGAGTGGGTGTGTGAGAGGTGCCGATTTTGGCCGCGGGGACATCATCCCCGAGGGCCCGGTTTAAATTTTTTTTACAGCCCCCCCTCCCGGGGCAGATTTGGTCCAAGGGAACCCTAATCCCAGGGCCAGGCCTTAATCCAATGGGGGAGGGGGCCCGTGCATCCCCCCTCCCCAGGCTGATTTCGGCCAGGGGACTTCATCCCCCCGGGCCCGGCCTTTTTTTAAATGGGTAAGAGGGGCTGCCCAGCCCCCCTCCCAGGCCGGTTTTGGCCCCAGGGACCTCAACCCCCAGGGCTAGGCCTTAATTTAATGGGAGTGGGGGGCCACAATTTCGGCCCGGGGACCCCATTACCCAGGGCTTAGCCTATATATCTTTTTTTAAATGGGGTCACATGGCCACCCTCCCAGGGCTGATTTCGGCCCTATGGACCCCATTCCTCAGGGCCATGCTGTAATTTAATGGGGGAGGGAACCACGAAGCCCCCCTCCCCAGGCCATTTTCGGCCCTGGGGACCACATCACCCAGGGCCAGGCCTTAATTTAATGGGGGAGGAGGGCCGCGCAGCCTCCCTCCCTGGGCCAATTTCGGCCCCGGGGACCCCATCACCCAGGGCTTGGCCTATATAAAAAATGTTTGGGGGGAAGGGGTGGCCACACAGCTGCAGGGACCTCATCCACCAGGGCTGTGCCATAATTTAATGGGGGAGGGGGCAACGAGGCTCCCCCTCCCCAGGCTGATTTTTGCCCCGGGCACCCCATCCTCCGGGGCCCAGCCATATGTGTCTGGGGACCATGGTCCCACCCAGGGCACCAAGTCTGCTCTGGGACCGCGGGGGAGCCTCAAGGCTCCTGCGATCCCTGCCGGCTTGCCGCCTTTGATCAATTCAGCATTCTGTCCATCATCTGTTCTTTTTGCATTTGTCACCCTAAGTAGGAAGGGTATGCCCAGACGTGGGTCCTGTGCTTGCTACGCCACCAGATTCAAGCTAGCCTGGCTGATGAGGGGTGTTACCCCGAAACTGGTCCCAGGATGTTTGTTTCTGGTCCAGGGAAGACCTGGCGCCGGCTTTGCTTTCACACACAGGGAGCTGCTAAACATGCATGTCTGAAAGCAATTTGTCTGTTTCCCTGCTCGCTTGACATCAGGCAGAGTAACAGACAAATGCTCCGCTTTCAGCAAGCGAGAGCATTTTCACTGCTCTCGCTTACTGAAAGCGGAGTGTTTGCTGTGACTTGTCAGGAGCGGTTAAAGCTCCCGCCAAGCCACAGCACATAGCTATGTCCCGGGGGTTGGCACCCTGGGACATAGCAGAAGCCGGCACTTTAGTCCTGAGCCCCTCAAGAGGACTTCATCCCCAACCAGCAGTGTGCTAGGAGGCGCGTTTGCAGAGTGGTGGAGAAAGTGAGCAGGGCCTCTGGCGAGTTGCTGGGCCTTTTCTTATTTATTTATTTTTAGGCAAGGGCACTGTGTAGCCCCCTTCCCTGGAGCGATTTCGGCCCTGGGGACCCCATCCTCCGGTGCCCGGCCTTTCTTTTTTTTAAACTTTTTTTTTAATTTAAAGGGAGGGGGGCCGCACGACCCTCCTCCCAGGCCAATTTCAGCCCCGGGGACCCCATCCCCCGGGGCCTGCCCCTTTTTTATGTATTTATTTATTGTTTTTAAAAAGGGAGGGAGATGCGCGGCCTCCCTACTGGGCCGATTTCGGCCCCAGGGACCCCATCCCCACGGGGCCAGGCCTCTACTCTGGGTGCCATGGTCTCACCCAGGGCACCCACTCATCTGTTGGGGACCGGGGGAGCCTGAAGGCCCCCCCGGTGCCTGCCGGCTCCCCTCGTCCTGGGGGAGCCGGCATTGCTTTTGGACAGAGGGAGCTGCTAAACATGCACCTTCCTCTGTCCAAAAGCAATTCTGCTCTGCTTCGAATAAGCGAAAGAATTTTACATGCTCTCACTTACTCAAAGCGGAGCAGTGTTTGCTATGGCTTGGCGGGAGCGGTGAAGCTCCCGCCAAGCCATAGCAAACTGCAATGTCCCTGGGGTGGGCACCCCGGGACATTGCAGGAGCCGGCTCTGGGGGGTGGCAGTACCCAGGGCCATTATTGGCTCCAGGAGGGGGGCTGCACGGTCCCCCTCCAATGTTAATTTAGCCCTGGGGAGGTGGTATTCCCCGGGACTGCGCAGCCCACGTATTTAATTTTAAAGGGTTGCCCCATGGCCCCCCGCTCTAATTTCATTTTAGCCCCAGGAAGGTGGCGGCCCCCAGGGCTGCGGGGCTTGTGCCCCCTGCATTACTGTTTTATTTTGCCCCGGGAAACTGAAGGTCCCCGGGGCTGGTGGGGGGGGGCTCAGGCCCCCCGCATTAACTTAAGAATTTGCCCTGGGGAGGTGGCGGTCCCCAGGGAATGGAGGTTACCAAACAGGCAACCCCCACATTTCAAATGAAATAAACCCCGGGGAGGGGGCGGTCCCCAGGGAATGGGGGATGCCAAATAGGCAACCCCGACATTTCAAATGAAATAAGCCCCGGGGAGGTGGCGGTACCCCGGGCATTAAAATGCCCGGGGGGAGGCTTGTGCGCCCCCCCCTCCTTTATTTGTACACTGCCCCCAGGACCTGGTCCCCACCCAGGGGCTAATTAATTACAAAGCACGGGAGTCCGGGCTTTGTTTTATTTTTACCTTTTCAGTGGGATTCGTGGATCCAGCGTTCCTCCCGTAGAATCTTTTTTTTTTTTTTAAGCTTTTTTGCCCCTGCAGGGTGCCTGTGGGACCCCCCCCCCCCCCAGGGGAGGTCAGTGTGTTTCTACCCTGCCCCCTTTTCATTTTTTTAATGTTTTTTTCTGTTACTCGGTTCAACGAGTCACAATATGGCTGCCAACACTTCCTGGTTTAAAGTGTTGGCAGCCAATCAGATCTCAGCATGAGATCGGGAGGGGTCGCGGATCCACCGCGTCCCTATATATTCAACTGGAAATGTCTTTAAATAACTCAGCAACAAAAAGGTCGCTTTGTGCACCAACAGCTAACTTTCTGCCAAATTTGGTGTCATTCCGTTCAGCATTTCAGGCTGTAGTCTTGTCTAAGCTTTGCGAATCTGCATATGGGCTGGTGGGAGGAGCAGGTGCTCAACGGACCAAAATTGGGAGAGTGGGCTGACCCCGTAGTATTATGGGTAAGGTATATAGACGATGTCTTCCTGCTGTGGCGGGGCAGCGAGACGTCGGCTAGAGCCTTTGTAAAGAGGATTAATGATAATGCATTAAACCTCAAATTCACTTGTGAAATCAGCAATAAAAAAATGAATTTCTTAGATGTCCATTTAGAAACATGTGGTAGGAGCATCAATACTACTGTGTACAGGAAGCGAACAGCAAGGAACAGCATCTTACATGCGAATAGTTTTCATCCAAATACCCTCAAACAAAGCATCCCCTATGGAGAATTACTCCGAGCTAGGCGTATTTACAATACGGAAGAGAAATATGAGAAAACGGAGAAAGAGATTTTCAGTCGATTGGAACAGAGAGGGTACACCCAGGGCACATTGAAACAAGCACACAGAAAAGTCATTCAAAAGAAAAGAGAGGAAATTCTGTATACTGAAGAAAAGAGAAAAGATATTGGAAGGAAAAAAGAGGGAGTGAGGTTCATAACGACATACAATGAAAAACACAGCCTAGTTAGAAAAGCACTCACTAGACATTGGCACCTCAAAGAGAATGATCCTGTGGTGGGTAAAGATTTCCCTAGAAAACCGCAAATAACATATAGGAAATCGAAATCTATGAGAGATTGGTTAGTCAAGAATGAGGTAGTGAGTACAGTGCCTATGTGGCTTAAACCACAGCCAGGCTTTAAAAAAATGTAGCAAGTGCAAGGCATGTGAGAATGGAGTGAACCAAACAACGATACAGACACCTTTAGGGAAAACCTTGCATATAAAACAAAATCTTTCATGCAAAACGGATTTTGCAATATATTCGCTGAGTTGCCCCTGTTTGAAGCAATACATTGGGAGTACCATCCACCCAGTACACAGACGTATATTGCAGCATTTGAGAGCTATTAAAAATAACGATCCTAGCTACCCAGTGGCGAGACACTTTTTCCAAGAACATGGAGGTGATCACAGGCAGTTGAAGTATAGTGTCATTGACTGTGTGCCTAAAACAAAAAGAGATGGAGACAGGGAAAGAAAACTCCGGAGATTGGAGTCTATGTACATCCTTGAAATGGACAATAAGGAGCCACGAGGCTTGAACATTGACAAGGAAATGTACAAGGAAATGTACATACATCTCTAACTGCTTACCTCAGCCATATTAAGAAAGTCACAGTAATGTTTTAATCTTGTTTTTAAAGAATAAGTCGAGCTTAGGTGAAGTGTGGAGGACATGAATTGGTCATAATTCTTTGTTGTTTTGTGTTTTGTAGGAGAGGCTCAAGAGAAAACAGCACTAGGAATATTGAAATTTGTAAAATTGATTGAGATTATGAGATTAAGAAAGAAAAGCATTATGCCCACTGGGGCGGAACCTACAATATATTAATCAAAAAACGAGTAATGTTATTATGATATGAAATAATGAGTGATGATAAAACATGTGGAATACATTAATGAATTATATTCCTTTCTGTGTTGTGTTATTATGATATGTAATAATGAACACAAACAAATGAAATGGCCATTAGAATAATTGAAAATTAATCATCTACATAAATGCAGCAGTATGAACATGTTCCAAGATGGCACTGACAAAAAAAGAGTAATGAATTAAGTCCTCTGTTTGTTTTCATGAATTGAAATTACTGGCTCGTACTTCCTGGTTTATTTAACTACAAAAAAAAGTTGTTGTGAAGTGACAAAACGTCGTGACAAAGGTGCCGGGAGCACCGAAACACGTTGGTGTTGTTTATTCTGCCGAATAAAACACCTTAACAACCACCTCGGAGTGCCGAAGTTCTTTCCTGTATGTGAGGAGGACGCTGGAGTGATTTAATTGCAGCGCGCGGCGAAGCGCTGCTTGTTCGGCACCACCGGCGATTAGGAAGCCCGGTAGGCAAACTCGCCGAAGTAGGAGGAATATATATATATATATATATATCGCTAACTCCGCAGCTGAGTAGCAGTAACTCCTCCTCGTCACTTCCACAACCAGCACGGACACGGACCAGCAAATAAGTGCAAAATTAATTTATTTTTTAATAATATGCCGCCATAACGTTTCGGCTCGTCCGAGCCTTGTTCACATGACAATGTGATAATGGCAGTTCACAGTTTTTAAAGTGACAGTGCATTATTCAAAACCCACCACGTGACCATAGTTACAATGGAAATGGTAAAAACACTGCGGCCATATATACTCTTTCAACATAGATAATTTCACAATTTTATACTACATATCTCAATATTTACTAAATAAAGTGCAAATAGTGCTGATATGTGCAAAACTGCATTTATGTAAAATACATTTTTTTAAATACCACAATTTTGAATGATATATACTTGAAGATGGAGGATCACAAGAAAACAACAGCCAGCCAGGGCAAAAATCTGGATCCCAAAGGATACAATGAGTCACAAAGAAATAAAATAGCCAAGAAAGAAGTGACTCAAACAGATAGATTCACCAAAGAACAAAAATATATTTCCACTACAACGTTTCAGCTTCCGCCTTCCTCAGGTAGTACAAGATGGTTTGCTCAGTGGCTGCACAGATGACACAGCTGAATTTTCAAAAAGCATCATGAGTGAAGATTCCATTTGGAATGTGGAATCAATGCAGTCCTGAGAGCTCTTGAGATATGCAGTAATCAGGTTGTATTATCAGTAATGTTCAGTCCATCTGGATGCAGTGATTTTAAACGGTACATCCAGACGTTTTCTCTGGAGTCCAGTAGTTCTTCCTTTGAGACATGTTCCACGGGGAAAATCTTCAAATCTGATAGTAAATGATCCACAAGGTTAAAATAATTGGCTACAGGCTGGTCAATTTTCTTATTAATTATTGCCGATTTGTGGTTCCTGAATCGTGTACGGAGGTCATTCACTGTTTGGCCTACATATTGTTTTTTACAGCTTTGCCGTTGGCACTGAATCACATAAATAATGCATGTTGAGCGACATGTAAGATGCTGTCTTATTTCATAGGTCCTTCTTGTAACAGAACTAGTTACTGATGATGTTTGTAAAAGGTATTCACACATGATGCACCTTTTAGAGTCACAGCAATGAACCCCTGCATTTGTTACAACTTGCTTGAGTTCAGCTCTCACAATAAGAGATCGTAAATTTGGAGCTCTGCGGTAAGCAATGACTGGCGGTTTTGGAAAAACCTTTTGCAATTTTTCACAAGTAGACAGTAAGGGAAATGTTTTTGCATTATATTTCTGTAGTTGGGAGCTGATGGATGATAGTCAACCACAAATGGAGTTCTGTCACTTTTGTTTCTGCCGTTGGTATTCCAAATAAGTGCTTCTCTGGGTAACTGCAAAGACTTGTCAATTTGTTGCTGTATGATATGCAGAGGATAGCCTCGTCTTTTAAATAATGTAGCAAGCTCCTGTAGATGGTCTTTACAGGTTTCCTCATTGCTGCAGATGCGTCTTATTCTGAGTGCTTGGCTGTAGATGATGCTCAGTTTAGTGTGGTGTGGGTGACATGAAGTCCAGTTTAGATACAAATGAGCATCTGTAGGCTTGTGGTACAGATCAGTTGTAATTTTTTGCTCATGAATTGTGAGAGGCACATCCAGAAAAGGGAGATGATGCTTCTGTTTAGTATTGCTCCTGGTAAATTTGATGGTAGGATGGATATTGTTGATATAAGCTGTAAATTGTTCCAATGCTCTACTTCCTGCATTCCATATTATAAATATGTCATCAATGTATCTTAGCCATACCAGTGGTTTGATGCTATAAGTAGCAAGTATACAGTTCTCTAGTTTGCCCATGAAGATATTTGCATAGGATGGAGGAGGCGTGGCACGAACACCTGAATTGAGGAAGCGCCTACCTGCTGAGGCTCATCTGCGGGTCTTGAACGCACCAACAGAATATTTACAAGCAATTGATCGGGACCACAACTCCCAGAACACTTGGCGCTGTCTCATACAGAGCGGCCCATAGGGGGCGCGCAGTTATTGTGTATTAAACGGGGAGAGATTGGACCGAGCTTGTTTTCCTTTCCCACAAGCCTTTGAAGAAGAAATAAAATTTCGAAACGCGTCGGCAGCAGTGGGATATGGCTGTGAAAGGGAGCAGGCTGGTGTCTTCCATACCGAAAATAAAGGGCTTAAGCTTGGAGCTCTGTGTTCGTGTGCTTCTTAATCAACTGGTGCAAGCAGGAGCAGGATATTTTTGCGCGGGCCATGCCGTAGAGAGAGCACCATCCCGTTTAATGTAGGGGCCACTGGGGTTGATATTTATCAGCCTCCCCATGTGGGGCACGAACACCTGGATTGAGGAAGCGCCTACCTGCCGAGGCTCATCTGCGGGTCATGAACGCACCAGCAGAATATTTACAAGCAATTGATCGGGACCACAACTCCCAGAACACTTGGCGCTGTCTCATACAGAGCGGCCCATAGGGGGCGCGCAATTATTGTGTATTAAACGGGGAGAGATTGGACCGAGCTTGTTTTCCTTTCCCACAAGCCTTTGAAGAAGAAATAAAATTTCGAAACGCGTCGGCAGCAGTGGGATATGGCTGTGAAAGGGAGCAGGCTGGTGTCTTCCATACCGAAAATAAAGGGCTTAAGCTTGGAGCTCTGTGTTCGTGTTCGAGTGCTTCTTAATCAACTGGTGCGAGCAGGATATATATATATATATATATATATATATATATATATATATATATATATGTTTGGAACAGAATTATGTGGTTCAGGTACACAATTTGGAAGAGACACGCTGCTTTCTCCAGCAGGTTGGGGGTGGGGGGTGTCTCACAATTGTAGAATGTTTGATTATTTTTTTGTTACAAATTTTACATTGTAAGACATATTGTTTCGTTTTTTTGGCATCAACAGCCACCAGTAACATTCCTGTTGAATATGTAACATTGCAGATACTGCAGCATGCATAGAGTTTATCCCTTTATGAGTGGCATTTATTCGATTTAATTGGTTAGACATATTTGGTATGTAGCATGGTCCAACTTTAGGTATGTTAACGCTAGGGAGCCAAGCGTGTCCCAGGAAGTGTTTGTACTTCACCGAAAAGCCAGGAGGCAGGACATTTTCATTGTGTGATGACTGGACTTTTGGGTATATATCCAGTTCAATCTTGGTTTTTCAGCTGGGTCATCGTGTCTACTTTGCATGTGCTCCTGCATGGCAGATTTCACAGGCGTCCAGAAATGGGTCAAAAGTAGATTTACATTAAAAGTCTAAGAAGCAGCCAGTGATGCATCCATGCCTAGGGTTAACAAGTTCTCTTTCTGCTGTGTATAAACAATGCTTTGTTTTAGGTGTTCCATTGGTAATCAATGAGGCCCCTCTCGAATTGTTCCATACTTCACCCTAGCCAATAAATGCAACCAAGATCTAACATATTTGTGCCAGAGAATTCTACAGTGGCTGTCTAATCTGACTACCTCTTCACGAGCTGAACTATATGAAATTAGTTTATCTGTATGCAAAATTCTGCACCAGTATAGCAGTGGCCAAAGTTTTTCTTTCAGCACAATGTGTTTCACTCCCAAGTCCCAATATAGTGGCAGAAGTGGAGCACACAGGGCCAAATTAACCCAAGACTTGCAAAACGTATTTTCTAATGTAGTTAAGCTAGTGATGGAGCAGGGTTTGCGTCATGGCGCTGGATCACTAGTAACCTTTGTGTGCCCTCATAATTCTGCACCATATAATGCAGTACAAACTTTAGAATGAGCTCCCTCACTCTTGTGTGCTAGCATATCCTGGACCTACACCAATGAAAACTGTCGCTGAAGGGCAGCTATCCAAGCCCAAAGCTGTCTAGCTTTTATCATTTTTCCCTGCTAGTCTTTGTAATTATTGGTTTCCCAATGCTTTAAGTCACCATTGTATTCCTGCACCCAAAATGATGAATCGTTTATAATAAAGATAGGAACTGAGGGGCCGATTCACAGAACTAATCTGAGATAAAATCCTAAACTTAAATGCCTTTTGTGAATACAGAAAGTCGGAAAGTTAGGATTTTGTCTCAGTTTAGCAGTAGTAAAGTTAGGAGTCCTAACTTTACTACTACTAAATGCCTTCTGTGAATACCAAAAGTAATAAGTTTAGGACTTTATCTCAGATTAGTTCTGTGAATCGGCCCCTCACTAACTAGTTTTCTATAAGGATAAGAGAAGTGCATTTAGTTCTGCAATTTGTGCAATTGAGTTATTCAAGGGCTTCCCATATATGTTTTCAATTTTAAATTCCCAACTCCTAAATATCCCTTCCACTGCTGAAGAAGCTGCGGAGTACCATTGTTTTGTGCCTGTATCAGAATGCGTTGATCCATCACTATAGAAAAAGTCATGATACGCATGCAATTGTTTTGCAGATGGAGCTTCAGAAATTACCTGTGGATATTGTAAGAATTCTTGTGTCTTTAATTTAGGATTGTACTCAAATTGCCCATCTTTTTTTGCTGATTAGCAGCACACTGCACCCAATGGACGTGTACTGCATGTGAGTTTAAGATGCTTGCTTTTTGGCAGATTCCAAGAATGGTATTGGTGTTACTATAATCAGTTTATTTTTCATGGGCTGTGGGTCACTTTTCATTAATTGTAGCTGGCACTGCAGTATTGTCTCTATAGGAGCAAATTGATTTTCCGCTGAGGTATGAGTGTGATATAAATGCAATAAGTATGGTTTGTCCCTCAGTGTACAAAATATACATATATCTGGATTGACTGGGTACTATTCTGACCACCAAATTTAGTTTGTTATCTTGTTTTGTTAATGTATTGTTGCAAGCATGATTCTTTGTAAGTCTCTGAGTATTTGTGTATGTTCCTGTTTCCAATCTTTTCTGAAAAATGCAGATGTGATTAGCTGATATAAGGATCTTTCAGCTTAATGTGGCAAATATGTTCTATTGAAATTCGGGAATCCCATTAATGATTGTAATTCACTGAGGGAATTGGGAGACTCAATCCCCTCCACATTTCTCTGAGAACCTTGCTGCAAGTGATTTTCCTTCATTGGATAGTTCATATTCTGGAAAGATTACATTCAAAAGCATATTCTGGATTTCCTGTAATTCAATTTGTAACCTGTTTCTGCAACCACTGCAACTCTGTTGTCTATGTGTTGCAAAAGGTTTTCCGAATTGTCATTTGTTAAAAATATGTCATCGGAATAAGTAATTCCACTCACATCATACTGTAATAATTCAATTAGTCTTGCAGAAAACAATGCCCGGCTATTTTCATACCCCCGGGCGAGTCTTTTAAAACAAAATGGGAATCCTCCTATTATAAAAGAAGTTAAATATTATGAATTTGATGCTAAACTTTGTGTAAAAAACATGTTTACTATATCTGGTGTAGTTTCATATTTCTTGCTTGTTAACTGTATAATGAATCCAGTGCAATGTGCATTCTGTACTGAGTATGTTTTTCAATGTAAATTTTAAATATGATAGTTTATTAGAATTTTCCAAGACTTACCCGGCTTTAAAATTTGGTAAACAGGTGTATTATTTGTTAATGGGCATGGGACCACTATTCTCTTGCACTGTAACTCAACTAAAAGAGCTTACATCTCATTTAAGACATTTTTGTGCTTCCAGCTTTATGGTATTTTTTTTAAAACCTGTAGTTCATCTCTCAAATAAATCATGTGTGGTGTTGCACCCAAATGGATTTGATATAATGCAGGAGTACCCACTTTATGGCATACCGGTCCTTAATGATCTCTTTTAACTTCCTCCCCTACAGGAACCCCAATTATAACTTGTGGGGGCAATCTTCTTCTTCTAGCATTGCATCACAGCAGTCAGTCAAGTGAGCCCGAAAATCATTGAGAATATTCATTATATATCTCTTTCAGTCTTGAATTTTGTAGATTAAATTGTCTCATTTAGAAGCCCTTTCATTGCTTGTATTTGTACATAATCACTTGTCTCCTCAACAATCAGGTGGAAAGCTTCTATATTGTTTATATAGTATAGTTATTTCTGCCATACAGTCTAGCATGGCCACAGCCCATATTCCATTCCTCAACTGAAGTCTCTTTCTATGAGGCATCTTGTGTTCTGGCTGCAGCCACGTGGTCCTGACTACCATTAGCACTAGCACAACATTCATTAAAGTGTTTAAACTCAGAAACGCTCAAGTTAAATCCTCGCCCCTTGAATGCAATCCGATATTCATCTGTTCATGGTACATCAGCGAAGCCCTGAAAGTGCAGATTGATAATGAGCTGTTGAATTATATTAGCTCCTCTGAAATCATCTGTTTGCAAGAGACATATGCCACACAACTGACACCACTGGCTGGTTTCAGCACATAGCACACCAGCAAGAAACAAATCCAGGGTCATGCCTCCAGGGGCCTTCTATCTTCATTTGCAACAGCCTGGAACACAATGTGGTGAAGCTGGACTTTATCTCGAACCACTTACTTTTTGGTAAAGCTAGAACTTCTCTCAACAAGTGGTAAGGGGGATAGATTCTTGTTATATAAAATATTTGTAAACCCAGCTTTGTCTATCAAAAAAGAGTCCTTTTGTACATTAGTGTGAAGCAGACACAGGGAGTGACCCTACTATCCAAGAGACAGGGTACCACTGGTAAACAAAAGAACAGAACTCTCTTGGACATCCGCCAAATTTTACCCACTTTCAAATGCACAGTCAATCTCAATTGTCCATTATACCATACATACACATGTGTTCAACTCAATGAGACCACAAATCTGAACCCAAAAAGCAACCATATATTGCACAGCAACACAGCCTTATACATATATCATAATCAAAATTTATTAAAAATCAGTGATGAAGGATAACACAAAAAAGAAAGACAATTATTTTACACAAATTCATATGTTAAAAACAATAAGAACATTAAAAACCATCAGAGAGACAAAAAAATATATGTGAAGTCATTAAATTCATCAGACAAGAGGTTATTTCAAAGATGGAATCAAATATATATAACACCATCCGTCTATTCACTCATTGTTTACATTAGACAGTTGGCTGTTCCAAAATATAACCCAATATAAAACCAGTAGCGTCGACGCGTTTCAGTGGTAAAAGATTATTGAAGAACCACCTTCTTCAGGACATGTATACAACTTGTCTCTCGCTCAACAAATTGGAAATTGTACCACTAATTCCATGTACACGTAAGAAAATGATTATGTAATTGAGCCTTCCAAGCAAATTAAAATGTACGAATGGTCCAATTAGATCCACCGCTTCTTTACCCACTTGGTAAATTTTCCTAAATTGGTTCGTGTATGTGCTCAATTTCTGACGGAGTTTTAAAACCGGACTTAATTTATGAAGTCCGTTGTTATATTTCAAGCCGGACACTCGTGCTTCGTCCCTTTCATTAAATTGAAACAGATAGCCGCATAAAAACCGTCGTCTCCTGACGTCTCGTTGCAGGGAATCGAACCAACTAAGAGTTAATGAAAGGGACGAAGCACGAGTGTCCGGCTTGAAATATAACAACGGACTTCATAAATTAAGTCCGGTTTTAAAACTCCGTCAGAAATTGAGCACATACACGAACCAATTTAGGAAAATTTACCAAGTGGGTAAAGAAGCGGTGGATCTAATTGGACCATTCGTTACATTTTAATTTGCTTGGAAGGATCAATTACATAATCATTTTCTTGCGTGTACATGGAATTAGTGGTACAATTTCCAATTTATTGAGCGAGAGACAAGTTGTATACATGTCCTGAAGAAGGTGGTTCTTCAATAATCTTTACCACTGAAACGCGTCGCATACTAGTTTTATATTGGGTTATATTTTGGAACAGCCAACTGTCTAATGTAAACAATGAGTGAATAGGCGGATGGTGTTATATATATTTGATTCCATCTTTGAAATAACCTCTTGTCTGATGAATTTAATGATTTCACATATATTTTTTGTCTCTCTGATGGTTTTAATGTTCTTATTGTTTTTAACATATGAATTTGTGTAAAATAATTGTCTTTCTTTTTGTGTTATCCTTCATCACTGATTTTAATAAATTTTGATTATGATATATGTATAAGGCTGTGTTGCTGTGCAATATATGGTTGCTTTTGGGTTCAGATTTGTGGTCTCATTGAGTTGAACACATGTGTTTGTATGGTATAATGGACAATTGAGATTGACTGTGCATTTGAAAGTGGGTAAAATTTGGCGGATGTCCAAGAGAGTTCTGTTCTTTTGTTTACCTTTTGTACATTAGCAAATGTAGTAATTGAACTAAAGCTGAACAAGGAGATTCTCTCATTTTGCTCTCAGGCGATTTTAATGTAAAAATTATTCCCTGATGAGAGTGCAGAACAAGTTTCTAAAGACTTTGGGGCCGATTCCGATTCAGGCCGGAAATCTCCCCGACCGAGCCGGACCCGGAGAGATTTCCGACCGAATCGGACCCTAGGAGTCCGACCGAACGAGTACGATGCGCACGGATGCTATCGGACTCGATTCGGTCGGACTCCCATTGAAGTCAATGGGAGCCAGTCGTACGACGCGTACATGGGCTCCCATTGACTCAATGGGCACGACGCGAACAAGGGCGGCCCCTACAGCGTGTTCGCGTCGATGCGGGTCGCACCGTACATGCACGTGTAGGGGGGCCATGGGTCCCCCTGTGTGCGACTCGCACGCCTACGCTTCCAGGGGGTCCGACACGGACCCCCAAAGTGCGGCTCCGACAGCTCCTTGGAGCCGGACTGCGCGAGTCGGTCGGAGCGGTCGAGGTGCGCATCGTACTTACCCGGCCGGGGAACGTCTCCATTGCGAGGTGCGCGTCGTCCCCGTGCGAGTCGGTCGGAGCGGTCGGGTCCTGCGAACGAGTCGGTCGGAGATTTTGCGAGCACACGCATCGTACTCGCTCGCCCGGACGCACGTACGACTCGGTCGGGAAATAGGGCTCCGAATCGGATCCGGTTAAGCCGAATCCGATTCGGTGCCCTACCGGCCGAGATCGGAATCGGCCCCAATGTGTTCTGTGAGATTCTTTGGTTCTACATCCCAAAGCAGCGACGCGATAAACTAGGAGCAGAAGTTATAAACTCATTAAACAGGTTAGGCTTACAATTATTAAACGCTGCTTTAGAATGCTCAATCTCTACACCATACATGCTTCTCTACTCATAGGCTGCGGTACTGGATTTTATGTCAGAGGAGAATTTTCACAGAATTGCTTATTTTAAAACAGTGCAAGAATTAATTTTGCAATGAACATTTGAATTGAATTGCATAACGAACTGTAATGTGCTATGTATGATCTATCAATACTGCACATTTGTTCAGTATGTATGGATACATGCATTTATTTGTGAGCATTTTATAGCTCACACTTAGCTAGAGAGCATCAGAGTGCTGAACAAGAATATGATTTATGACTATCTGTGTTTGACTTTATGTCTGACTCCTGGTAAGAAATTTCTTCATGCTTTATTGGGTTCTTTGATGTCCACAAGTTTGTAGTGGCTATGGTATATTTCAATACACTGAAACATGGTTCCTCTGCATGTTAGAGTGGCGATTAGTGTTACCATTTAGGCAAAATCTTGGTAACAATCATATAAAAATGAGCAAAGGTTATGAAACACTGGATTTCTTTTAGTTCAAGGCGCAGGTCAGTCCTGTTTCATTGGCATTATTTTATTTGTGTTAAAACGAACATCAAGAGCCCAGAAGCTTTCATATGAACAATGCATTTTTTTTTTTTTTCCATAGCAACAAAATAGTCCCTACATAATCTTCCAAACATGTAAAAATGTAATCAAAATGTATTTAATGCTCTAATCAATACGAGCTCATAATTCACCATTTGTTTTTGGGACACAATATAAAGGTGAAGCAACAGGGTAGGCTAGATAAAACTTGCATCAAGACGCTGGCCTACCTAGTTTTTAAGTAAAGATTTTCTACCACAGTCAGGAAGTACATTCCTCAACAAAGAAAGGGTGAGTTGTGAATCAGATTATATATGGGAATCAAATGATTGAGGTGGGGAGAGGAGGCAATGGCTCTATTGAATACTTATCAAAAATGTCTGCAAGGTCAATCACTCTTCTTGTAGTAGTTCTATATCTTGAGCCCTGGAGGCTATAGAATGGGATGTGCTAGTCCAATTAAGTGTTTTACTGGGAAGGGTCATAGCCTAATAAGCAGGGTTCATTACAAAGAGCTAACAGACACAGTCACTGAAGGCATGTGATAAACAATGGGACCTGAAGTCAATTTGTAGCTTTCAAAACCTCAACATGTTATTTACAAGTACTGTTAAATGGAGAGTGAAAGTGTAGGCCATGTAAAGAAAATTCCTTTTGTTTCAGAATTCAACAAAACAAAATTATTACCGCTTACCCAGGGGAAACTTAAACCAACAGACATACTGTTGTGAGGTATGGCAGACTGCAACTTAAGTAGCAACTTAGGAATGCCTGGACACCTTTTGTTGTGCCACTGTCATGAGGAACACTCTCTTGGCACAACAACCCCATTTAAAGAACCTGTTGCCTTTAGCTTTATCAAAAATTCCTTCACCAAGTAATTGCTGACCTCAAAATACAAACACAGTCCATTGTTTCACCAAGTAATTTTCTTACCAGCTGATCTCTCGCTCATCTTATAGTCCAGTTGAAGCAGCAAGTTAATCAGGTAAGTATATGCGATCAGCCTGGGGATCAACATAGTTGCTGGACCCTTCTTCAAAACCCATCTTAGTGTAGAGTGGGAGGGGAGAATGCAAAGGTAGGGGAGAAGGCAGGAAGAACAAACAGGAGGTGAACTAAGGCAGTCACTCATGATTAACCCATGTTCCTTATCACAGAACCCTATTACAATAAAACAGACTCTGGAGGGGCGAAAAGAGGAGGTATTCCCGCAACAAAACAAAAAAAGATACTGCACTAAGCACAACTGGAAGCCATCTCTAACATTCATCATGGAAGATCTGCAATCATCCATATGTGTAAAAAAGTTTTGACTCTCTGCACTATTTTAAGTTATCCAGATTACATAGAGATGCAGAAATTCCCATGGTCAAACATTTCTTTGAAATCACTAACAGTTGATTTGAGTCTCCATTATAAAGCCCGGAAAAAGCAGCATCTCCTTCCCTTGAATTTACCACACATGTTTCAAAGCTTCTTATCTTTTGAAGATGGGTCTCTGTCATTCTGGATCCACAAGCATCACCATGACAATGGATACAGCAGTTTCCCTAGTCCCATTAGAAGGAAATCTAAAGGCTCCCTTCATCGGGGCGAGTCCAGGATGGGACAAGTCAATCAGGTGTTGCTCAAGAAACCATATCACCACATAAGTGATGCCCTTGCTGGCATCCATGGGGGAAACATTCAAGACTTCCTTGTTCTCAATTCTCCATGTGAGTTCAATATTTGAAGTTACTTTCTGAAGTTACTTTCAACTGGTAACAGCATCAGGTACACCTTAGTGGAACACCACTGGCTTTTGCACCTCTTTTTCCACTGCCTCCAATGTTCTTCAGTCCTCTATGTTCTCGGCTCAAATGCAGTTGTTGTAATTTCCAGCTCATATATTCTCAGCTCAAATTGATTGAAACACGACTCCACAGCACTGACAATGTTTTTCTACAATGTTTAGTTCCGTCACAATGATGTCCAAAGCAGCCAATATCTCTTTTGACCCCTTCATCGGTTTGATAGCAGTGTTTGGTTGAAAAAAATCTTGCTTTTCTTTTCTAGGCCACCAGTCGGCCATTGGTCCCCTTCACCAGAGGTGGCCTTGCCGTCACTTTCGTCAGGTTCTGCTGGGGGCTCGCTGGCCTCCATTTGAGGAGGTTTTCTCTTCTCCTCATCTCCTCTCTGCTGCGTCTGTGCTACACTGAGTTCAGTGCATAGGCCCAGTTGAAACTGGCACACTCTGGAAACCACAATAGGACACTCAATTCACTTCTTCTGCATCAACATGCTGCCTATGGACTATCCCTGGTGCACTGCACTTACCAGGAGCATCCAGGCAGTAGGATCTTCCTTCACACCAAACCTGCCTGCTTTGTCGGTTCCAAGAGAGATAGCAAGCCCCTCCTATCAGGTCATCACAAAACCACCTCATCACTGAATCACCTCTCTCTGCTGCCCCACAATTGGTTGCTCGACTACAGGTGCAGATTCCATGTGCCTCTGAGATCCAATAGTGGTTACAAAGGGCGGGCTAGAAGGCAATGCTTTGGGATTGCCATTTCAAGCGCCACCGGCCTCTATCCCGTGTCCCAAACATCACGTTTAAATGTGTCACAAACAGTGCTTTAAATGGGCTGGTACTCACCCGTACTGAGTACCGGCACTTATGAATTTTCCTTCCGTCCGTACCCGAACTTGTCTCTAGCCAGGGAAAGTAACCCTAGTCTGATGGACAGCTTGGCAGGCTTAGGTTAGGTATGCCTGCCAGGTCAGGTGCCGAGGAGCTTGTACACCCACTGAGCCTCCGTGTAGCCTTGTGCAGAGCTGCTGCTGTAGACTCTAGCAGCGTTAATTTAAAATTCATCAGATGCCAGGGGTTGGAGAGGGCCTGCATCGCAGATGTCACTAGTCTATTACACAGTATTGATGGTTCTTATCTTACCGACCTTTGATCTTGAGCACATTAAATGTTTTCATCTAAACCCCGCCCTAGCCCCGCCTAAATTCCACGGCTTATTTGGGTGCGAACCTGCCTGTAATGTTTCCCAATTGAAGCAGTGAGCATAACATTTGGGGGGCCCTTCCGGGCTCAATCAGGAGCTCTGCAGCCAGAGTGCTGTGCTGAGGGCGCCCCCTGGAGCTTGGGACCGCCCCCCCCCCGCGCTGCGGGGGCCTGTGTTACCCCCTGAAAGGAGGTGAAACTAGAGTTGCTCCCAGCAGTAAACACAGCTGGAGAGGACATAACATGTTGGAGCGCCTTCAAGGCTGTCATTTTGATAATAGAGAACAAAAGTGTTGGAAAACAAAATATCATTTTGCAAATAATGTAGTCTGCATTTTAAAATGTTATAACTGAGCAACGTTTCCACTGCAAAGCCTTTAAAGAGAAATAGTATGCGCTCATGCTGTACCAAAGATGTTATAAAGAATTTTAATGCATATTTCCTCTGCAAAAAAATATTTGACATAGAACTTTGAAAGCATTGCCTGCTAGGTGTGCGCACTGGGCCTTCTTCGAAGACAAGGTAGGCTGCAGAAGCCTGTGCAGTCACATAGTAGGTTCATTCATTTCTGAGCAACGTCACGCGGGCCCACTGGGCGATGACTCATGAAGGCTTTTAACCACATAGGCAGGTTTGTGTGCTCTCCCAAAAGACACGTCCGCTAGCAACAAGAATGTCTTACACTCCCATACCTCGACCAATCAGAGTTTCTGCTTTGCAAAGAACAAGGAACTAACTAATGGAAGTAAAAACACGTGTTTGGGTCATATAATTGCATGCCTTTCTCTTGTTTGATGTAAGGGAAGGAACGGGGTGACATAGCTGCTGTGCTGAGTAGTCACAACACAGCCTGTGCCTGGTTTATATTTAAGCTGCACTATGTCTTTAAAACCCCACGGTTTGTGATCCCAGTTTGCTTTAATGGGTTTGTCCACACATCCGGCATCCTGCTCTGACGGCAGCTGTAATTGCTTCCTTGTGAGTGACCCGGAGTTTCCCATTACGGAGCTGGGAGAGCGTGACTGCAAACCTTGTAGGATGCAGTCCAGTTGCATGCACTACGATGCAGCACAGCGGATTTGGACGTAAGTAGTTGACAATCCAAAACTGCTAGTCTATAAAAGTCAGCCTAGTTAGGGGTTGGTAGCTATTTTGACCAATATTTGAATAGAAGCATTGGGTAAAGTAATGAGTTCATCTACCACACACAATCCGTACTTACAATGGCGATCTCATCATGAGGTGCTTGGGTTTAAGCATAAGACCCCTTCATTGTTCAGGGGCACTCGCTACCCAAGGCCATGTGTGTTCCTCCACGAATTTTGCTTGGGGACCCATCCTTTTGCATTGGCCACTGTGTGGCTATTCTACAGGCCACACATGTACGTAGACGCAGGCACACCAGTACCATTTGAGGGGGCTGTCTCACAACCATTTCACTTTCAGACGATGGATTTAGCAGCCACAAATATCTAAAAATGGTAGCACAACGCAGGAAAAACAATGAAGAGACTAATGCCAAACAATCTCAGAGATCTGTTGAGATACAGACATGAAATGGTAAACAACATTAACTGTAAAGGGCAACAGAAAATAATCAGGATAATCTGGTACCAGATAGGCCTCTGACTTCACAATGACTTAGGAATTGTATATGTGTGAATGGATGCTAGCATGCGTCATGACATCACATCAATACTGCACCTTGTGTGAGTGCTCTGATGCCCTGCATTGGTGCATCAATACAAGACAGCCTACGTGTCAAGGTCAAGTTGTGTAGCGAGGGTCGTCCTTGCCTTGTGCTGTCTTGCCTCCTGCATACAGATCCTCAAAGTTATCGCCATTTGCCCTATGTCTGTAGAGGAGCTGGGGAAGTGTGGGCCTCACCTTCCTAACCTATAGGAACTGAAATATAAACATTATGCCAGACTACTCCTACATGTAAAGCCACAAGCCCACATCTCCTCTGCCCTGAGGGCCCTACTTTGGTTACCAGTTGCCAGAAGATCCCTCTTCAAGCTGCTTTGTATCTCCCACAAAGCAATACATGGAACAGGACCCCTTTTCATCAGGAATAAAATCACCAAATACATGCAACAAAGAAACCACCGCTCAAGATTGGCACCTCGCCTCGAAACCTCACCATACAAGAAAAAGACCATAGGTGGTATATCTTTCTCTGTTCAAGCAGCCAAACTATGGAATTCATTACCCCCAAACATAAGATCCAAAGATAACTATCTTATGTTCAGAGAGTACTCAAGAGTTGGCTCTTTCCTACATAACCACCATACTCAAACACTAATGTACAGCATATATCTATGTATGTAAACATTTAAAATTTGATTATATGTATGTATCTAGCTATGTGCATTTCTTTGTACAAATAAGTATAACTATGGTTTTTAAAATATATATTCTTTAGGCCTGCTTCACAAATGTATATATTACTTACGGTTAAATATATGTATATATTATTCCATGCTTAATATGTTTATCGGTCACTGCATAGTTTTCTATAAGTAATTTGATTATATGCTATCGGTCTCTGTCTTATTTATGTATCACAATATGTAAATATCATCATAACTATTTTATCTACAAGTGCTTCACTATTGAAACATTGAGAAAAAGATAAAATAAAAATAAATAAACGAGTTATGAAAATACACAAATAAATTAGCTTCAAGTACAGCAACACTTGAAAGTATGTTTATACAATACAACTTTAGATCACGATATTTTAGCTTCCTTATACATGTATACCCTTTCTATGTAGTTATGTATCTATATATTTATTACGTTACTCCTACTGTAGAAAGAAAAAAATGAACTTTGACTCTCTCTAATATACTACTCTGTCTCACCCTATACCTCTCTCAATATATGCTCTACCCCGCTCTCTGACTCATTCCATACCTCATTCTACTACTATGATCTTCAAAATAACCCTTTCTAGACTCTTCCCTCCTCTATCCCTCCTTGGCTCACCCCAAACCTCAGTTTACTAAGATCATCTCTCAAACAACCCTTTCTAAATTCTTCCCTCATGTATCTCTCCTTTGACTCATCCCAAACCTCGTTTTACAACTATGATCTTCCTAATCCCTTTCTAGAGACTCTTCACTCCTCCATCTCTCCTTTTACTCATCCCAAACCTCATCTTACTACTATTATCTCCCAAGTAACACTTTCTAGATTCTTCCCTCTTCAATCCCTCCATTATCCTATTCAATACAACTAACAGACATGCATGCCCACCACTCAAATTAACTCATATTTCCCTATACTAATCCATCACTAATCCTTTTGGGTTCCGGAGTAGCATGCTTCTCGCCGAAAAGCACTTTGACGCCTTATCAGGGGTAGTAAGCGCTATATAAATTCCTCCCAATTCCCCTGCTGACGACCTATCATGTCCCCCCCCCATTTCCCGTCCTCACATCCCCAGATCCTGCCCCCTCAAGACATGGTCCCAATTCCTGGAACATCGTATACCCATCTAATCTGTCCAAAAATGCCAAGAAAAACTTTAAACATAAATTACTGACTCGTCACCCCGAAACTCTCATAGTTGATACCTACCACAGCCTAACCTCTCCTATAAAAACTAACCTTATTTTCTATTCCAAACGCCCCTCCAAATGGAAAAGCATCTTCCTGGGCCATCTCACAGTCACTAAATCCAGCAAAATCCCATATGGCTTCAAATTATCTACCTCCCCATCCCCTGCTTTTAGCGGAGAAATTGACATCCCCATATTCAAAACAGGTAACATTCTCATTCAAGCATCCGAACACCACCTCAACATCTTTGACCACCACTACAGTTCCCTGGCAGACCATCTATCCAAAACTGCCCCCAAATCCCCTTCCTCCCAACCGTCTGACACCCCCTTGGCTTCCCCCCCCCCCCATCTCTGAGCCCACACCCCCAAGGCACCCCAACTGCGCACACCACCACCCAATTCCACACCTTATCTAACGACCGACATCAAACCTACCTCACTACCGATAACCTCTCCACATCTCCCGGATCCCTCCACCCTGATCGTCCACCCTCACCCCCCCTGCGCCTATAACACCCACTCCGGACTACACTATCCCCATGCAAGCGGATGTAATTAAGTCCCGGCCCCTTCACCTACTGCCTCCGACTGTTTCCCCCCTACACCTATATCTCCACCACTGAATTACACTGCCCCCCTCATAATGCTGTTACCTCCCCCTCCATCCCTCTCTCCATCATATCTTCTCCTCCGGCTTCTCGGCCTATCTGCATGATTGACCCCGCCACCTCCACGTCCAACTTCCCTAGCTCCTCTCTGACTCCCCCCGCTGCATCTCCCCCCCTCCACTCATCAGGCTTTCGTCTCCGGCCAACATTGAACCCCCTTGCTCCTCCCCCTCCTCGCCGCCCGAGCTAACACTCAATCTTATCGCTCGGACACTTTCTAACATTGAACTTAATCTCTCAACCTTTCAGACGGAATTTATGAGACTCAGAGAAGATTTCAACGCCCTTAACACCAAGTCCCTCCTCAATCATAATGACTCCGCCTGCCCTTGCCTCACTTACACCTCCCAACCTAACCACTGGAAAACTATTCCTCTCCGCAGCAGATCTTTTAGGCCGGGCCGTGCTAGGAACGGCCTCTCCCCTTCTGTCATTACAGACTTATGCAACTCTTACCTTCCCGAACCCCTAATCCCTGATCATACCCTCCCTTATTCCGGCATCCCAGTGATTTTGGGAACGAGCAGAATCCCCTCCTCTCCCATCTCACCCAGACCCCCAGCCCAACTTACCACCATACACTCGTGCCCGACAACCAAAGCCAACCCTAAGCCCTTCTCCTGCATGCTCGTTAACTGCTGCTCGGCTGTCCGACATGCAACTGAAATATCTGAAACCATCCTCAGTGAAACCATCGACATCGCCTTCCTTACAGAAACATGGCTTAATGACCACTCGACGGCCATCCTTGACCTGCTCACCCCCCCCTGGCTAGTCTATCATTAGGAAAGACAGACCAGACAGAATTGGAGGTGGATTAGCTATTATTTATAAAAATGGACTGCAACTCACCTGTGTTAAAAACACTGACCACTTAACCTTTGAATATCTTGGCGCCGAACTCACTATACAGGGTTCTCCCCCAATTCGCCTACATAACATCTACCACCCTCCGGGTGACCCACTACCCTTCGCTGAGGAACTATCCAACCTTCTTTCTCAATCCTCACTCTCCAACTCGAAAAACCTCTTCCTAGGAGACTTTAACATCCACTGGAACAATGTTGTTGACCCCCCAGTCACCCATCTCATCAATCTTCTAGAGATCAATGGCCTTGTTCAACTATGTCACTCGTCCACTCACACCAAAGGTGCCACTCTCGATGCCATCATTTCCAATAATGACCTGGCCTCCCTCTCCAGCATCCTTCCCATTGACTGGTCTTACCATCACCTCATCCTGTTCAAGATCGAAACCGCTCCCCTCCCCCCCCTATTAAAAATTACAAACCCATGAAATGGACCAGAAATCTTAATCAAATCCCTCCTGGCGAACTCGAGTCTAAGCTACATGCCCAACTTCCTCTCACCCCTCTCTCCCAAGATGCCAATGAGCTCACCAAGCTTTTCAACAAGACCGCCAATGAGGTCGTAGACCTCCTAGCCCCTCCCAAACTAAAAAAACAAAGATCCATTCCATCCAAAACTTGGTTTAACTCTGACCTCAACGACGAAAGACGCTCTCTTAGACTGACTGAAAGAACATGGAGGCAACACCCCTCCCCCGCCCACCTTGCCTGTCTCCGGGCCGCTAGATCTACTTATAAAAAACACATCTTCAAGGAAAAGGCTACCTTCTTCCGAACACAACTAGATCGTGCCAAAAATAGACCCAGAGAACTATTTAATATTGTTCGCAACCAAACATCCACAGCCCCACTTAAACTTACTGCCTCAACGAATAGATGTGAGGAAATTGCCAACTTCTTCTCGGATAAAATCGCCAAAATTGATCAGTCCTTCCATCTAACTCAGATCCCAACCAATTCCCCTTTTGTCGATGACATTACATTAAACGATCCTCCCGTCCTGACTCTGCCTCCTTACTCTTCCACTCTCCCTCACGCTACTACCCCTCCAGAACCCAGCCTTCCCCTCCTGCAACTGAAAAACAATGCATCCTGGGCTAACTTCCATCCCGTGACTGAGCTCGAAGTCTTTAACATCATCGCTAAACTTAAGCCGTCCTCACACACCAAAGACCTTATCCCCTCTAGTCTTATCCAGAATCTTAACCACATCATTGCCCCTTATTGGACCACCACCATCATCAACACCTCCTTCTCCACAGGATGTGTCCCGGACTCACTTCAACTCGGTCAAATCACGCCTATCCCAAAAAATCCCACCTCAGACCCTAATGACCCGAACAATCTCCGCCCCATCTCGAACCTACCACTTCTTTCCAAAGCCCTTGAAAAATGTGCTTTGCTTCAATTGGATAAACACATTAAGAACTTCAACCTTCTAGACTCCCTGCAATCCCGCTTCAGAAAAGGCTGCAGCACTGAAACCGCCATGCTAAATATAATCAATGACATCCACTCTTCCCTTGACAACGGTGAATCCTGCCTACTCATTCTCCTTGACCTCTCGGCTGCCTTTGATACAGTCAACCACAATTCCCTACTCAACTCGCTCAAGACCCGCTTTGGCCTTAATGGTCAGGTCCTTAAATGGTTCACCTCATTTCTCCAACACAGAACACAACAAATCAAAATGAACGACTGTCTATCTAACCCCTCACTGGTTTCACTAGGTGTCCCTCAAGGCTCTATTCTCTCCCCCTCTCTCTTTAACCTCTTCATGGAACCCCTTACCCTCATTCTGAAACAAGCTGGAATCAATTATCACCTCTATGCTGACGACACCCAACTTTACTATAAGATTAGGTCCCACTCTGATGTACTTCATCTTAACCATACCTTGAACAAGATCCAATACTGATTCCACTCCAACCATCTCAAACTCAACCCTAAGAAAACTGAAATCATCCTCTTCTCCCCTAAAAACAACAGACTCCCCATCCAAACCTGGATCTCTGACCTTAATGCACTCAACTGTTCGCTCTCTTTGTCCAATTCAGTGAAATCACTTGGTATTACCATTGGCAAAAATCTAACCCTTTACGACCACATAAAAAACTCTGCTAAAGGGGCTCTCTTCACCCTCCGTCATCTGAAGAAAATCAAACCCTTCATTCCACCTGAAGACTTCAAACGGGTTGTCCAATCGACTATGGTAACGCTATCCTCACAGGAACCCCCAAAGTCCACCTAGCCCCACTCAGATCTGTGCTCCACCTAGCAGCCCGGCTTATCACTGACTACAAACGTTTTGACCACATCACCCAAGCCCTGAAGGCTCTCAACTGGCTTCCCGTTGAAGGTAGATCCTCCTACAAGACAGCATGCATCACGGATAAAGCTCTACACCAGAATGCCCCGCTGTACCTCACAAATAAACTAAAAAAAGCAGGCGGATCCAGACCGATGAGGAGCACAAACACTTTCCTCCTCGTCCCCCACTAATTCAAAAAGAAAACCACTCAATCTCGCTCCTTCTCTGGAAACGCGCCGATCATATGGAATGCCCTCCCCAAGGAATTGCGTTGCAACCCCTCCTACATCGGCTTTAAAAAAGAACTTAAACTGCATCTCCTCAGCAAATACTGGGGCCCTTAACCTAGCATCTGACCCCACACTCTGCCTCCACCGTCCTTATCCTCCTCTACTTCGCTCCTTTCTCTCACTTCTCCCCTCCCCTCTCTCTCTCCTTGTACACTCCCCCCTTCTTTACCCTCTCCTCCCTCCCACTTCCCTTACCTCCGTCCTCCAAAAATCCCTTCCGGGTTGACCATCCCACCCCCTCTCCCCCAACTTGGTTTCCCCTCGCCTATCCTTATCTAATTATTGCCTCACCCACAGCTCAGCCCAGAATCTCTTTCCTCCCTCTGCCACTCTTTATGTAAATGTATCTGTTTTTTGCTGTTACTTTGTTTAATAGACCTCAATGTGTGCCTTTTTCGTGTATATTGCCCTCGGATAATTTCAGATTGATTTTACTTACTGTTATGCTCTGTTTTTGAACAAATCCTTTCTCTGTCCTGTAATCTTGTTTGTGCACATGTAAAGCGCTCTGATACCCCCGGGTCTAGCAAGCGCTATATAAAACCTTTCAAATAAATAAATAAATAAATAAAAATAAACAAATAAATACAATTACAATTTACAATGTACACAAAGAACATGTACTCAATAACCTCCAGACAACAGTATCATATGGGTGCCTCACACTAGCTAGGCTTTATTTTGTTGCAACTGACTATTATTCCATTCTAAGTAAATTGAGGGAGCGAGTTTAACGTGGATCTCACTTGATTACCGCAGCTACATTTTTGATCCAACCATTATTACAGTTAATATCCTCTGGAGAAGTGAGGCCCAGCATGACAGGACTTGACTTTTGTGAAAATGAGCTTCAGTACCATTGTAATAACAATCACTATTAATAACTTGCCCTTGAAGCTTGCTCTATTGTCAGTCTAGTTAAGCGTAGCAAACGGGGCCAGACTGAGAACGCCAACCAGCCCTGGCAATCGAGTCGGGCTGGTCCCGGGGGGGAGGGGGGGATTGTTCCGGGGAGACACTGCTGCTGCTTTTGTTTTGTTACAGGGGGCTGATATTGCAGCACTGCTGCAAAACCAGCCCAAAGTAACAAAAAAACGCCCCCCACCACTTCAAAACCAGCCCTCATTCTACCGGCCCACTGGGAAAATGCCCGGTGCCCGCTAGAGCCAGTCCAGCCCTGGTAGCAGCCTTCACTCATACCACATGGAAAATCAGCCCATAGACCTCCATGTGTAATTGTCTGTTAGAACTGCTCTTCTCCAGATAGCTACTGGTAGTACAGGAGACAAGGGGCCATTGCTGCACCGCTTAAACCTGTTCCTACTATCTCCAGAGCAAAAGGTACCACCAAGCCATCTGTTTAGCTAGGTATGAAGAGTGGGTTTGCTTGTTGTCTAGTCTTAATGCGCAGCGCAGCATACCCTTAACTGCAGGATGCTTTGAACCCTATGCTTAAATGATTGTGAAGATGGTGGTGCACGCTATGACATGTTATACCTGGAAGGCTTGACGTCACCATGTCGATGAAATTCCTTGGTGTGTGAATGCAGGGTGGCCATTGAGACACCAAGGAATTTTCGAGATTTAACTTTAATGATTCCAATCAAAAGTTCAGGAAAATGTCCTAAAATTAAGAAAACACCTCTTTAACATTCAGTCAGTAGTTCACAAATTGAATCATTTCTTTTTGGCTCCTCAGCGATATTTGCTTCATTTACTTTGAAAATAATGAAGCTAAGGAGTAGTTAGAAACAATCGCAATCTTACTGAACCACAAATGTCAAGAAAACATGTATGTGGCGCAGCAGGATAGCTATATAAGGAAAACAGGTTCAGCGGGATGCTAGGGCGAGGCTTAAAAAAAAAAGAATGTTAAGATGGGAGGAGTAGGTAAGGAGAAAAAGATAAGTAGAGTGGCACTTGAAAAGTAGTTTTAACAGGTAGGGATGGGGAAAGTAGCAATGTCAGTGTTTGACAGGTAAGTGGCATAAACAAGATATCTATCGGCATGTGGAGCCATGAAAACATATAAGGCAGAACAAATACTTAGAAACATCAAAGGAGGACCAAGGCAGACTTAAAATCAGCAATTGGAACTTGAGAGGTGTTGGATGCCTAAAATAATAGGAAATAATTGCACATTTTCTGACCACCTAAGTAAAAAAGAAGGTTGATTTGGGAGTCCATTCAGAGAATAGGAATTTGCAGATTTCCAACGAGCAGATTCTTTTTAATAGGTGAGAAATCTGTGATTTTCGTAGATTTCCATGCATAGACTGGGGATTTTTGAGAAACACTTGAAATGAGGGACTTTAAAACTGGTGACACAATGTATTATTCCTCACATCAGCCCCAAGGAGTTTAAGGACTGGGTGTGGGGAGTTTGGGAAAATACGCATGTGGATGAAGGTGGAGGCTAGACAACAGGTGTTGAACTAAAAACAGTGATTTGAAGGTGAGAGGAAGCAGGAAATACAGGTTATGCAATTTTAACAAGAGGACAGAGAAAAGTCATTTGGAGACCGAGTGCTTTATAGTACTAGATTGACAGTATGTGAGACAATGTTGAGCATAATCTGTAGTACCTTAATCTGCTGGTACATTAATTTCACGAGAACGCAGCCGTTGACACGTTTATTTTACTTCAGTTCAACACAATGATGGATCTTCTAATGCCAGACAGATATGAAGAGAAACCTACCTCTATTATCCTAGTCACACGTATGACGCAAAGGCGTGCAGGTTGAAGGTTCTGGGCCAAGGACAAAAAAACGCATGTCATGCTACAGTGATCAGCAGAAGTACCCATAATAGGATTAGATGTACATAATTTCAAAGAAAGTATAACTGGTTGTAGGCACGGGCGAGCTGGCCCACCTTGACCACTAAATGTAACCGTGCATGAGGAAGAGTGGAGGCAAAACGTAGCAAAATACTATTGCATATAGTACTGCTCGTCGCTCACTACCACTGGCAATATAATATCATAAGCTTTTGGTAACACAAGTAGTGTTTGCAAAGAGAAGTGAGCAGTGCACAATGGCAACTAATACACGAACTACAAGTGTGTTTTGCACGTGATTTACCAGAGTACAGCAATATCCAACGCTCACTGGGAGCAAAGGTGAAGTACAGTTTGCGATATGGCTTCACTTGCAATGTCACCACAATGTGCAGTGCTGCTGGCAGAGATAGCCCTGAGGATATATACAGGGATTGATATTCACGAAGGCAATAAGAAGAGTGGACCAATCAAATGTGACACCATCTCAACAACCCATATTACACAGCCCTAAGGAAGTGCACTGAAGCTCCATTAACAACTTCGAGGTGGCAAAATCTTGGTTTAATATGCTACTGCATTATCATTCAATAGAAACAGTGTATATGTACTTATTGGGGGATTCCAAGAGATCTTTAGAGATGCTACTTACCATAATAACACAGACCAGCACACAGACTTACTTTTTATGAGTGTAGTTGCTTGTCGAGTGTCCTACTTAGGTGTTTCCAAAGATGGAACAGGCTGGAAGATGGAACAAAGTACAAGTAAACTTCAGAAGCAGGCACATGAATTGGAAGCAGGCGGCCTTTCACTTTGATTAAGGAACACAAAATATGGCATTATAACTTGTAAGCTGACCTGCGTCATTAAAGACTATTTTCCTGCACTGCCTGTAATAAGACCTCACGCCACTGACGGTAGGCAGAATATGGTTTATGGCCCTGGCTAATGGTAGACCGAATAAATACTACATCAGATGTAATCCTTAGCAGTGTCTGTACCACAAAGCTTTCCTGGAAATCTGCTATGGCAAGCAAACCTATATTATCACTTAAGATTGAACATTAATCTCAAAGGGCATCAATCATTATCCATTCTTCTTCATTTAAAGATAGATCTGGATCAATATTTGTCAAGCTTCTGTGGGGGATTTTCCTAAATCCCTTAGCCTTTCCTAAGGACGGGGGTTGGAGGTCACTCTGACAGTGTGGGAGTGTGTGAGGGAACTGCTAACGCCAACCTCGCATAATTGCGAGTAAATTACTGTTGCCTGCCCCTCCGCCACCTACACCTTGACCAAGGGTGAGGGGGGGTTTACCCAAAAATAACCCAAAGTATTGGTAAAGACAATAGGTCTCGCTTTTGGTACCAAAGGCAAGAAAAAAAGGATGCAGCTAACATTTGCTCCAGTGCAATGTTTGGAAAATGGCAGTGGAGCAGCTGAAAGCTACCCTACTCCTCTGTAGCCCAAACCAAGTTGCTGGCCACAGAGGAGCGAGGCAATAGCAAACAGGGTGCAGGCGTCCTCTGACCAGCTCCTTTGTGTCCTGCAGAATTTTGCAGGCCAGGTAGGACGGTGTAGCTCATAGCTTCACCCTGTCCACAACTGTGAAGGAGCACAAAGTGCAGCTGCCATGCTTCTCAGTGACTGCAGCATCAAGCGAGCCATGGAGGAGTGGACTGCTCACAAGTGCCTTGGGGCCTTCATTTCAATGTGATGATAGCACTGGGGTAGCTGGCTGCTGCACCAAAAAATGTAACAATGCACTTCTTGCTTTTTCGCGGAGCGAGGGGGGCTTAGGAGATGTATCCACCGCTCGCCCAGAGCAATGTAAACGGTGATGATGTGGGACATTATACCTGCCTGCTCTTGGGCAAGGCATAAATCACCGAATGTCTTCTGCACTGGTCAAGGTGGGAGTTACTTAACATACTTAACAGAGGAGAAAGGACCCCCAGTCTGTCTGTACAGTTATCTTCATCTTCAGACCTTCACAGCCCCCCCCCCCCCCCCAGACCCCAAATCTGCACCTGCCCCACCGCAGCCCCAGGAGGAGGAGAGAGCCTGGAAATGCACAGTTAGGAGACTGTCAGCACCTTCTGCTGTGTTTTTAGAAATAGACTGAATAATCATGGAGGAAATCTCTGCCAGGAGCCGGTCTGAGCTGGGCTCTTCCATCTAGGTACCTTTGGGGGGCTTTCCTTCTGGCCCTGGGGGTGTTTGTGGTCATCATTTGTGTTAAAGAGGGGATTTGTGCACTGCACTGCATCTTACTGCACTATGAGGAATCTGTGCACTGTGCATCTTACTGCACTATGAGGAATTTGTGCATTCTGCATTGCATCTTATTGCACCATGAGGAATCTGTGCACATTTCACTGCATCTTACTGCAGTATGGGGGCTCTGTGCACAATGCACTGCATCTTACTGCACTGTGAGAAATCTGCGCAGACTGCACTGTATTTTACTGCACTGTGAGGAATCTGTGCACACTGCACTGCATCTTACTGCACTAAGAGGAATCTGTGCACACTGTACTGCATCTTACTGCACTATGAGGAATCTGTGCACACTGTACTGCATCTTACTGCACTGAGAAATCTGTGCACAGTGCATCTTCCTGCACTATGAGGAATGTGCAAGCTTCACTGTATCTAACTGCACTGTGAGGAATCTGTACACACTTCACTGCATCTTACTGCACTGTGAGCAATCTGTGCACACTGCACTGCACCTTACTGCACTATGAGGATTCTGTGCACTGCACCTTACTGCACTATGAGAAATCTGCGCACGCTGCACTACATCTTGCTGCACTATGAGGAATCTGTGCACGCAGCGCTGCATCTTACAGCACTATCCAAGGAGATTCTGATTCTCAGGAGCAGCTCACTGACCCCTGGCCATCAGCCAGGGCCTCCCTGATTGGCCGTCTAGCTCCCAAGCAAACCTGAGCCCTCTCCCAACCTGCAATATCCCTTAAGGTGTGTGCAGGGCACCCCCAGACAGCCACCTCCATTTGTAGCCTCAACCTCTCTGTGTCCTACAGAACACAGTGGACAAAGGAGAGAGAAGGTGGTAAGAACCAGCCTTGTGCTGTGCTTTTGAAACTTTAAAAGTGCTGTTTTTTAGGTCTCACCTAGCGACGCAGCACATGCGCTGCTCGCTCTGCGAGATCTATTGTCGTCGGGTTGCTTTTGGAAGTGGGGTTGAAGCTCCGCCTCTGCTTTTCATTGGCGCGCGTCACACTTTATGTTAAACGCGCGCTTTTGATTTGCAGTGAGGCTTTTTCGTCCCCTCCCTGTCTCCTTTCCGGCTCGCCCACCCGGACTGGATATTTTGCTCACGCACGGCACCAGTCAGTGCAGGCACGAGCAGTGGCTCTCTCTCTTGCCTCTCAGTGGGTCACCATCTCTCCTGTGGTTTGCTGTGGCACCCCGAGCAGATGGAGATCTGCAGAGACACGCGTGTTTAATTTTGCATCGCGCTTACGTTTGCATCGCGCTTACACTTAAAGTGAAAGCGTGATGCAAATATAAACAAGCGGCTTTCGTTGGCGTAATGGCGACAGCTTGTTTAAGCAGTGTGAAATGCCGCCCTTCATAATCAACAATGGCAGCCGTGCACATTTCTTTTCTTATGCGCAGCTCGTAAAACACCAAAACCGGGCTACAAAATGTCACGCTCCTAATCGCTTATTTTGAATCAACAAAAGCATTTATCGCTTTCGCTTTTTGCACGAGATCGGAGGGGCCATGGTATATGGTGAGTAAGCAGTGCATGTGTTTTTAAAGTACACTGGTTGTTTCATAACATGTACACAATATAACAAAGTTGCCTGCGCTGTACCAATTATTATTACTGTTTTTCTGCTACTTTCCCAAAACACCGAAATGAGTTTTACTTTCCGTGTGCTTTCCTTATTGTTCAGTAGCGCCGGCATGCCACCACATATGCAAATTTCTTTGCCTCCTCTTACTTAGAGCTAATGCATGTAAAAGTTACAGCCTTTTTATGTTTGCACTTTATCTTTAACAATAGCGATCAAGCTTTTTTTTTACTTAGGCACGGCTCGCCTGGCCAAATGCAATCCGCTGGCATCGCTGCACATGCCGTGGCTTTACTTGCTGACATTTCGTGCGAGCGCCTAATGTTGTTTTGCTTTTTTAATGTGTTTTCTTTTCGATTACGGTTTTGCTGCCATTGTCGTGGCCAAAAGCCTTCCGGTGCGAGGATGTGTTGCAAAATATTATCCGAGGCCGAGTGTTGGGCGCTCGAGTGTGGATGCTCGCGTCCTTGTGTTTCCGGCTACCTGTGCCCCGTTCCTCTGATTCATAGTGTTTGATGGGTCTTTGGGCACAGTGCGGCTGTTCATTTCGCTGGTGTCCCCTGGCTCTCGCTGCGCCAGGATGTTACCAAGCCCCACTGTATGGCAGCAATATCTTCAGGAGGAGGCATGCTATTGGTGCCCCCAGAGATGCCACCGCACAGGCATTTGCAGAGAGCTATTGACTAAATAAGCTCCGATGTTGCTTTCGCCCAAGGCGGCGGTGCCCGTATGCTTCCCCAGCATAGCTCTCCGGTAGAATGTCGTGCTGTCTCTATGGAGCCGAGTCGGGGTACAGATGGCAAGAGTAGTATTAAAACATCCTTTCAGTTGACAGAGGGGCCGGGAAATTCTCACGGTGCCTCCTTTTCAAAGTCTCGTGCTCGGGTGGTCTCCCCTGAGCACTTCGCACGGATCGGATTGTTGTGCTTGTTTCACAAGACGCTTTAAAGTAAATGGCGGGGTGTGAGGGATCACCGCAGCAGTGCGGCGTATGTCCAGTTGTCCCCAGTCGGCAGTTGCCTACACATGATATTGTTTCCACTGCTGCCCCTGGGTGTGTAGGTTTGGACTGTGGAGGCGAGCCTTGGCCTGAACGCACTGCTTATGAAAGCAGAGAGCGTGCAACGAGACGCTGCCACCTTTTAGTTGTAACCCTACTCACCTGTGAGTACCCACACTGGAGTATTTATTCCACAGAGGTTGCACCTGACATGGGGATGCGGTGGAAGGTCCCTGCACTGCATGTGCGGCAGATCTCCAGTCTGCTCGCTCAAGAGTGTACGTTGTTTGGAAACATAGCACTATCGATGTGCTGCGCGGTAGCATCAGTCTCGATGTGTGTACACAAACCCCTGATCGCCCATTGAATGCCACATAAATCTGAGAGGCTTGTCAGAATCCATGAACCTTTTGGTTCATTTGATTTATTAGCCCCCATAACTAATACGTCGGAGCAGCCTTTCTCCCGCGATTCTTCAGCTTTCTATTGATTTCCTGATAATTTGCAATACTGTGTATTCAAGACAACAACTAAGTGTGTATTTTCATAACTCATGAGCTGATGTTTGTAGAAAAATTGATTTCCAAAATATATTTAAACCTTACTTTTAAGTGATAGATCATTTAGGGAGACATTACTATTATTATTACTTATGCCCGGGGCGTTGCTGCTGTGGCTCTTCTGTATTACCCAGCTAAAGGAATTCCAATAGACAAAGCCTTATTTACATTACTGTTGGCAACCCGGTCTGAGGCACTGAGGCAATCACTGCTAGTAATTTTACGTATGGTGGCCACTAGTGTAATCTTGTATGGTGTGGTCACTATTACAACACTAATAATATCAGTAACTCGCAGTGGCTTTCATTGAACACAAGTAGCTCTTATTACACTACAGGTTGAATGGATACCCCTGAATTCTAGCAATTAATGCCTGGACAAACCTTTGGTTCTGATGCTTGACGAGATCACAGTGTATCCTTTCATTTGAAATATGTCGAGCAAAGCAACACAGGTCTTCTCAGCAATGACATAGTGGGACATCTACGCATAGCCATAGATGTTAACATGTGGGTCACACAGCCAGTCGCATATTTTTAATGACTAAATACAGTGTGTGTGCTGAAAATGTAGCCCAATAATCACAATTGCAAACTTAAAACTACAGGCTCCATAATTAAAAGGGTTGATGGCTCAAAACCTGGGGGTAGAAACTGTTGTCCTGTGTGTAACGATGTTTTCCTTAAAGTGACAGCAAAACTAGTACCTATTGTGGGTAAGAGGCATCCCATGTCCCAAAATCCTGTTCTGTTCACTTATGGACTTCCTGTGATCAACCACAACACCACCCCAGTGAACATAGACCATGCTTCCTATTTTTCTGTGTTTTTCTGCTTTGCTACACATAAACTGTGTTTATTCTACAGACGTCCAGCATAGGGTCTTCACAGCCGAGACCTGGTTATGGGGAACAAATACACTTCTGTTTTAAAAACAACACATAAATAATAGGCATTGTTATTTACAATGCCAATAGCTCAAACTGTCGTACATGCGAGACCTATTGCATTGCAAATGCTTGTTCTACCTGTGACTGTTTGAATTTAATCTCTGGTCCTGTGTGTCACTGGTACTGTTAAATACTGCATTTTTTTTGCTCGTGACTGAACCGAACTCTTGGTTTCTTTGAATTGGGTACTGCTTAAACTGTTGGTTTTCTACCCCTGACTATTTGTAAATCTGTCCTAGTTTCCCCTGTAGGGTGCTTAGGCATGCAGGGGCAAACCCCCAGACCTCCCCCTCCCTCTTTTTAAGTTAAGAAGGCTGTCTACACCTTCAGAAGCTAAGCAGAGTGTGTTTATGAGACTACTGAATCTGCTTTAAGGTTTAAAACTGTGTTTGGAAAGTGTATGTAACCCTCGTTTTTGGCTAGAAAAAGGATTTTGTTGAAGTGTGTGAAAAGCAGTATTTAAGTGGCTTAGATTTGTGCCTACCTGCAGGGTGAACCAGGATCAGCAAAGTGTGGATTGAGCCTGTCTGTATCCAAGGAGATTCAGTTTCTCAGGAGCAGCTCACTGCCCCCTGGCCATCAACTTGTGCTTGAGGTCACACGCTCCTTATATAAGTTTGCCATCGGACGCTACATTTGTGCTCTGATTTGCAGCTGTATCTGGTGTTTCTGTTGGGCTTAGGTTTCTGATTGGCTGATAGGTCTGGGGTTTCTGATTGTTCCCTGGGAAGGTGATTCTATTGGGCTTTGTGCTAGAGTTGTGATTGGTGGATAGGTGTAGGCTTTTGATTGGTTCCTGGGGCTAGGGTTTGTTATTGGGACTAGGGTTTAGGGTTTGGTCTCTAATTGGCTGCTAGGACTAGAGCTGTGATTGGCTGTAAGGACCTGGTATCCTATGGGTCCTATGGCTTAGGGCTAGTGATGTGATTGGTTAGGGTTCCCATTAGCCGAAGGGGGTCACCTGACCTAGGGCTATTTAAGCTTAGGGCTCAGGGCGTCTCTGCCCGGGCATCAAGGCTAAGGGTGGAGAGAACAAGGGCTGTTGCCCGTTTGGGCCTGTTCAGGACTTGTCAGACCTAGGACCAGAAATGCTTCCTTTTTTTCCATTCACCATCGCCCACTTTAACTCATCCACATCCACAAACATATTAACACACTCACAGCAAATGTACCCTACTCTCTTACTACAAACAAACCCTACACACACTTCAGTGTCTCAAGACCCACTACAAAACCCCACAAACCACACCTATACACCCTTCTGCCTCAACTACCAAACAATGGCACATTCACTCCCGTACAAAACACAACGATATCCCATACCACTAACAAATCCACATATCAGCAACACAATCCAAATTCACACCATATGTAACTATTTCCCATCCAGACACACACTCCCTGCTCATACAAAGCACCAGCTCTAATCTCTAATTACTCCCAATAGACGCCTTTCTGTCACCACCAAACCTATACTCAGTCTTCCATCTTTTCGTCCACCATCACCATCCTCCTCTTTTTTCCCAAAAAACACAACCATGCAACCCTTACACTCCACTCCACCATACATATTATCACTTCCAACAATCAAATCTAACATAAACACTCTTAACTCTCGTCCATCCCCTCTCACACACCACATACACTCTTCCAAAACACATCACCATCCCTTTTACCTTGCAACTTCCACTCACTAACAATACTTTAAATACAAGCACTTCTCAGAAAACAAATACATCATCATCTCCTCTCACTACTCCACAAAAACAAAACATAACACACCAGCACAACAAAATCACACACACACACACAACCTCATAATACTTTCTGTCACAAACTAGAAACATACACCCACTCTCACCCTCCTGACTGCACAAATCATACACACTCTAAACCAACTATACTGCCAAGCTTTCTCTCTACCCCACACCTAACACATATACAGCAACACAGCAGCTCTCTTCTAACCGCCTCTCATCCATTGGACAATTTAGAACCTTACAACATGACCCACATGCTGCACCAGAACCCCTAATTCATACACCTTCCACCCTAAACAGACGTAAACAAAATAAACAACATGCCACTCTTCACAACTTCCCATCTCCATGTCTACTGCACAACAAGGCTACTCTACAAAAACAACACAGCTCATCAACTCATTCTCAACCACCATCTCCACCACTTACACATGCAGACCCATCAAAATGCTGTCTTAGCCTGCTGGACGAGGAATAGGATACAGAAGAGCTACACTGCTATCCTTACACATCTAATACCAGCACTAAGGACACACCTGCTACAAGTCCACAAAACAAACACTGCTCACTCTTCTACAAAACAAAGTCACACCATCACCAAAACACACTCTCTAAACTGCCTACTAATAAATGCTTGATCACTCTCAGAAAACAAACATCACATCTACGACCTTCTCACTGACACACAACCTGACTTACTCTTCATAAGTGAATCATGGTTGGGATATGACATGGCTCTAGTGTTGCATGAAGCTGTTCCTTTAGGCTATCAAACTATCACACAAAATCATATAGGCAAAAGAGGAGGTGGCTTGGCTGTTGTATTTAAGAAAAATTAAATATCACTAAAGCTGACAACCTCTCCATACAAGGTTGTGAGGCCCTCTTCACAAGACTCAACCCTACACCATCTTCCTCCTTTAACATCCTACTCCTTTACAGTCCTCCACCTAGCAATGCAACATTCCCAGACACACTTCTAGACACAGTTTCAAACCTGATAACACTACACTCCAACCTATGCATTCCTGGTGACCTGAACATTTGGTTTGACAAAGCCAATATGCCCCATTCAAAAACAATCATCACTGGCCTAGACACTCAACCTAAATCAGATTGTCCACAAATCCACACACATCGCTGGACACATCCTTGATGTCATTTTTGCAAATCCTGAACTAGTTACCTTTCAAACAATTAATCCAGTCACATGGTCAGACCACCATTTGTTTGCTTTCCATCATAAAACAATACAAAACAACACACCTAAAACCACCGTACATACATCCACCTATCGACCATGGACTAAACTCAATTTTAAACACTTAGAAACACAACTAACATCCAATACAGATCTAGGCGCAATAAATTTTGTTCATAAACTATATGAGGGGCTACAGGAAACATTTGCTATCATAGTACCAAAAAGAACAACACAACAGAACAAAAGAAAACAGGCACCCTGGAGAAATACAGAGCTAAAAGAGATAAAATAGCAAACTAGAAAGCTGCAATGCTCCTGGCTCAAAACAAACACCAATCAAGACAAACTTCACCTACAGAAACTTAACAGATTATACAAGTCTGCAATAAAAAAAAGCTAAGAAAATATACGATTCAGACAGAATTCAAAATACAAAATGTGCAAATAAAGAAATCTATCAAATTCTCACTGAATTTCATAAACCAAATTGCCTTAAGGTAGATCATCCCATTACTCAAGAATTCACAAACTGGCAAACCATTACACAACCAAAGCAGACACGTTGGACTCCTATTTAAAACAAAGAAAACCCACCAGCACCAACCCTTTTCCAAAAAGCCCCTTCAAGAGTAGGCTAACCCAGCCTCTGCATTCCTTCCAACAAATATCACAAATGAATTTATGGAGCTGGTCAAAGCAAGCAGGCCTGCCGGCAGCCCTTCTGACCCATGTCCACCACACCTTCAAAACAATTCTTCTAACTACCTCTGCTGCCACACCAGTGAGAAGAAAGCAAACACAAGGAGATGATGGGCGGAGCGCTGAAACTTTTCAGACACTCACCCACAGTCACAGATCTGGGTTGAATCCATCATCGTTCTTTAGCTCACTTCGCCACCCCAGTTCAGATATAGCTATATGAAATTAAATGAAAAGGAGACTTGTAAAGCGCAAAACATTCACCAACATTCATGGCGCTGGCTCCGCACTAAACAGATAAGAGCGATAGAGACAGCTCAAAGATTGAACAGCCACGTCTTTAAAGCCTTCCTGAAAGACAGCAGTTGATTTTCTTTCTTAATCTGCACCGGCAATGTATTCCAAAGTCGGGTCGTACTGACCAAAAAGCTCCTTCCCCCCAAGCACACTTTTTGAACCTGGGAACTACCAGGTTGTGGGAATGTGCTGAACGGAGCTGGCGGGCAGGAAAATAAGGCTGCAAGTTCTTTTTAAAAAACACTGGCCCCGCATCGTGAGTGTCCTTAAACGCAATACAGAGCACCTTAAATTCTATCCGCCTTTTCACTGGCAGCCAGTGCAGCTTTTTGAGCGCCGTGGAGACTGATTTGTGTTTAGGGCTATTTAGCAATAGCCGCGCTGCGGCGTTTTGCACAATCTGCAATTTATTAAGACAGTGTTTGCGGAGGCTCATAAAAAGTCCATTGCAATAGTCGGCTCTGGACAATACAAGCGCCGAGACCACTAATTTCTTCAATTCAACTGGAATGAGTGGCAGAATCCTTCTTAATATTATTAAAGTATAGAAGGAGGCGGAAGTGACCTGATTGACATGACCTTCGAAGGAAAGCAAAGAGTCAAAAGTCACCCCCAAGTTTTTTACTTTATCTTTTGGATAGGGAAGCGGACCAAATTCTGGGGGCCACAACGCGGGGGCCCAGAAGTTGGTGTTTTTGCCGGAAAGTAGGACTTCGGTCTTGCTTGCATTTAGCTTCAGACAGTTCGTGAACATCCAGTCCCCCACCTGGCGAAGACATGTGTGGAACTGGGCCGCAGTTTCGTCTGGAGAGCCTGTCACTGAAACCGCAATCTGGGTATCATCTGCGTATGAAATAGCAGAGAAACCCAAAGATCTAATTAGTCTAGCCAGTGGGGCAACATAAATGTTAAAAAGGGTGGGGCTCAATGACGAGCCCTGTGGGACCCCACATGACAGTGTGAAATTCAGTGACTTGTGCTCAGCGAGAGCTACAAACTGTTCCCGCCCTGACAGGATTGATTTTAGAAGAGCCAGCGCTTTACCTCTGATACCAATACCCTCCAGAACTTGCAATAGTTTCTGATGGTTAACCATATCAAATGCTGCAGAGAGGTCAAGCAGCACAAGTGCTGCATTGCCTCCTGCATCAATGGTCTGCCTAATCATTTCAGAGGCAGAAATCAGCGCCAGTTCCGTACTGTGTTGCTTTCTGAATCCACACTGAGAGTTGTCTAGGCAATCATGCTTTTCCAGGTAATCCGAAAGAACCCTATTCATAGCTTTTTCCACCATCTTTGCGGGCAGAGGGAGTCTGGAAATTGGTCGATAATTGTTAGGGTCTGCTCCATCCAGATTGGCTTTCTTTAGGAGAGGGAGAACAGATGCCAATTTCCAATTGGCCGGAAAAATTCCGGAGAGAAACATTTGATTAAAATTATGAGCCAAATGTGAGGCAAAAACCTCTGGCACAAGATGGAAAATTTTGGGTGGACAGGGATCAAGGGGGGACCCAGATTTGGTGGACATCATGAGTCCAATGACTTCCTCAATTGTTAATACGGGAAAGGAGAGAAGTTCTTGCGGATCACTCCTATCAGCGAATACCGGAGATGTTTCCGTTTCAGCCAACACCGCACCGGGAGTCCCTAAAGGCAATGACATCCCAGGGGCAGCACTCTGTGAGAACCCACTATAGACCGCTTTCACTTTGACCTGAAAGAACGTAGCCAGGGAATTACAGAATGTTTCATTCAATGGTAGAATGGTCTCCTCGGGGCATTTGGCTAGCTTTTTCACTGTGGAAAAAAGTTCCTTCGATGAATTTTTTGCAGTTAGTATGGCTTTGGTGAAGTAGGAAGCTTCCTCCTTATGTACTAACTTTTTATAGTCAAGTAAGGCTTGTTTATAGACCAACTTGTTATTAGTGTCGTTGGACATTCTCCACTTCCTCTCCAAACGGCGACACTTTTGTCTTTCTAGTCTAAGTTGTTCTGAAAACCAAGGTTCAGACTGCCTTGCTCTGTGGCAAATGGAGGATTTGACCGGAAGCACCTGATCTATGGAGCTCTTTAGCCAAACCTCAAAAGTGGAAGCTGCCTCATCCGGATTCTCAGAGAAAATCGGAGGGTTCCGTGACAATGTGCTCTTAAGATCCTCAGTAACAAGCCTGTTCCAGGGTCGAAACTTTTTCAGCTGTTTGTGTTTACCAATCCCTGACTGAGGGTTTGGAACAAGAAGCGAGAACATTACTGCTTTATGATCTGACCATACAAGCGGTAGTGAAGGAAGACAATGCAGGGACTTATTATTTGTGAACAGTCCATCCAACAAATGACCTCCTGAGTGGGTGCTACCTTTCACCTGCTGAATAAGGCCTAAACTGTTCGTAAGGTCGAGAAAATGGGCTGCATCTCTGTCTGAAGGATCTTCAAAATGGAGATTAAAATCTCCCAAGAGCGTAAAGTCAGATGACTGTGATATAATGTCCAGGGAGTTACCAATGGTGTCCATAAACTCAGCTCGGGGGCCAGGGGGCCGATATAGTAAAATACCGTTAAAAGAGTAATGGCTGTTGATTAGGATATTAAATATCAATGACTCTAATGTGGGCCCATTGTTTTGCACGTTAAAGGTCCCTTTCCAAATGTTTCTGTAGATGACAGCTAGACCCCCGCCCCTTTTCCCCACCCTGTCTTGTCTGAACATGGAAAAACCCCCAGGGACCGCCATAGCTAGATCAGGGTCTGAGGTAGCTTCCCCCCAGGTTTCCGCAATAAAGGCTAGGTCTACCCCGTGTCTCTCTACAAACAGCGCAAACTCTGTGGCATGTTTGCAGAGGGAGCGGACATTAATTAAAGTGCCTACTACCACTCTCGACCCTTCCCGCTCAACCTTAGTGTGATTACAATCCGCTGATTTCAGTTGAGGTATGGAAAGGCAAATGACAAGCCGGCACTCTAGACATTGAGAAGGTACCATGGAGGGATAAAACCTAGAGCTGACCTTGCGGCAACACCTACCGATATTATTCAGGTCAAGTAGTTGGTCCCTGGTGTAGGTGAGCCTGACGGCAGGCTGTGAGCTACAACCGGCAGCATCCCTGGCCCTACGCACGGACCAGGCGCGGACGGGCGCAGACGGGCTTGCCTTTGGCGCGCCTGCTGCGCGGCCGCTCAGCGGCCATGCTTTTATCCCCCAGCTGTGATTGCAGCCGGAACGTGGACCCGCCCCTGCTCCTTCCTGCTTGGACGGAAGTATAGCAGTGAAGGCGGTCCCCGTAACCCTTACCTCGCTCCTAGCGAGAGTAGATTCAAACAGGAGGTGAGTTTCAATGAATGTGCAAAATAAACAGTAATAAAAGCATTAAAACTCACAGCTTTTAAAAACACAGTGCAAATTCATAGACATTCAATATGCTCACCAAAGGGCAAAAAAGCAACAATGCGGCAGAAACGTGCGCATGTGCAAAATAAACAGTATTAAAAGCATTTAAAACTAGCAGCTTTTAAAAACACAGTGCAAATTCATAGACATTCAAAATTCACGCCAGAGGGCAAAAAAGCAACAATGCGGCAGAAACGTTCCTAATCAGTCTTGACCCTGTGCCTCATGGGAACAGTCCAACCCGAACTGCCAAGCCATGTCTTCCCTGGACCGGAAACAAGCATCCTGGGACCGGTTTTGGGCTAACAGCCCTCATCAGCCAGGCTAGCTTGAATCCAGTGGCAAAGTGAGCAAGGGACCCACGTCTGGGCATACCCTGCCAACAATAGGGCGAACAAAGCAAACACAAGGAGATGATGGACGGAGCGCTGAAACTTTTCAGACACTCACCCCTAGTCACAGATTTGGGTTGAATCCATCATCGTTCTTTAGCTCACTTCGCCATCCCAGTTCAGATATAGCTATATGCAAATCAGTCTTGACCCTGTGCCTCATGGGAACAGTCCAGCCCGAACTGCCAAGCCATGTCTTCCCTGGACCGGAAACAAGCATCCTGGGACCGGTTTCGGGCTAACAGCCCTCATCAGCCAGGCTAGCTTGAATCCAGTGGCAAAGTGAGCAAGGGACCCACGTCTGGGCATACCCTGCCAACTTAGGGCGAACAAAGCAAACACAAGGAGATGATGGACGGAGCGCTGAAACGTTTCAGACACTCACCCCCAGTCACAGATCTGGGTGGAATCCATCTTCGTTCTTTAGCTCACTTCGCCACCCCAGTTCAGATATAGCTATATTCAAATCAGTCTTGACCCTGTGCCTCATGGGAATAGTCCAGCCCGAACTGCCAAGCCATGTCTTCCCTGGACCGGAAACAAGCATCCTGGGACCGGTTTCGGGCTAACAGCCCTCATCAGCCAGGCTAGCTTGAATCCAGTGGCAAAGTGAGCAAGGGACCCACGTCTGGGCATACCCTGCCAACTTAGGGCGAACAAAGCAAACACAAGGAGATGATGGACGGAGCGCTGAAACTTTTCAGACACTCACCCCCAGTCACAGATCTGGGTTGAATCCATCATCGTTCTTTAGCTCACTTCGCCACCCCAGTTCAGATATAGCTATATGCAAATCAGTCTTGACCCTGTGCCTCATGGGAACTGTCCAGCCCGAACTGCCAAGCCATGTCTTCCCTGGACCGGAAACTAGCATCTTGGGACCAGTTTCGGGCTAACAGCCCTCATCAGCCAGGCTAGCTTGAATCCAGTGGCAAAGTGAGCAAGGGACCCACGTCTGGGCATACCCTGCCAACGTAGGGCGAACAAAGCAAACACAAGGAGATGATGGATGGAGCGCTGAAACTTTTCAGACACTCACCCCCAGTCACAGATCTGGGTTGAATCCATCATCGTTCTTTAGCTCACTTCGCCACCCCAGTTCAGATATAGCTATATGCAAATCAGTCTTGACCCTGTGCCTCATGGGAACAGTCCAGCCCGAACTGCCAAGCCATGTCTTCCCTGGACCGGAAACAAGCATCCTGGGACCGGTTTGGGCTAACAGCCCTCATCAGCCAGGCTAGCTTGAATCCAGTGGCACAGTGAGCAAGGGACCCACGTCTGGGCATACCCTGCCAACAATAGGGCGAACAAAGCAAACACAAGGAGATGATGGACGGAGCACTGAAACGTTTCAGACACTCACCCCCAGTCACAGACCTGGGTTGAATCCATCATCGTTCTTTAGCTCACTTCGCCACCCCAGTTCAGATATAGCTATATGCAAATCAGTCTTGACCCTGTGCCTCATGGGAACTGTCCAGCCCGAACTGCCAAGCCATGTCTTCTCTGGACCGGAAAGAAGCATCCTGGGACCGGTTTCGGGCTAACAGCCCTCATCAGCCAGGCTAGCTTGAATCCAGTGGCAAAGTGAGCAAGGGACCCACGTCTGGGCATACCCTGCCAACTTAGGGCGAACAAAGCAAACACAAGGAGATGATGGACGGAGCGCTGAAACTTTTCAGACACTCACCCCCAGTCACAGATCTGGGTTGAATCCATCATCGTTCTTTAGCTCACTTCGCCACCCCAGTTCAGATATAGCTATATGCAAATCAGTCTTGACCCTGTGCCTCATGGGAACAGTCCAGCCTGAACTGCCAAGCCATGTCTTCCCTGGACCAGAAACAAGCATCCTGGGACCGGTTTCGGGCTAACAGCCCTCATCAGCCAGGCTAGCTTGAATCCAGTGGCAAAGTGCAACTGGAGTCAAGCTATCCTGGCTGATGAAGGCTGAAAGCCCGAAAAAGGTCCCAGGATGTTTGTTTCCAGTCCAGAGAGGATCTGGCCTGGCAGTTCGGGCTGGACTGTTCCCATTGGGTGCAGGGTCAAGACTGATTTGCATATGGCTGGGTCCAAACTGGAATGGCATGGTGAGCAAAAAAAGGATGGATTTAGGCCAAGATCTCTGTACTGGGGTGAATGTATGACATTGTTCTGCATTCTGTCCATCAATTGTTCTTTTTGCATTTGTCACCCCGAGTGGGACGGGTATGCCCAGACGTGGGTCCCGTGCTCTCCATGCCACTGGAGTCAAGCTATCCTGGCTGATGAGGGCTGAAAGCCCGAAACCGGTCCTAGGATGTTTGTTTCCAGTACAGAGAGGACCTGGCCTGGCAGTTCGGGCTGGACTGTTCCCATTGGGTGCAGGGTCACGACTGATTTGCATATGGCTGGGTCCAAACTGGAATGGCATGGTGAGCAAAAAAACGATGGATTTAGGCCAAGATCTCTGTACTGGGGTGAATGTATGACATTGTTCTGCATTCTGTCCATCAATTGTTCTTTTTGCATTTGTCACCCCGAGTGGGACGGGTATGCCCAGACGTGGGTCCCGTGCTCTCCATGCCACTGGAGTCAAGCTATCCTGGCTGATGAGGGCTGAAAGCCCGAAACCGGTCCTAGGATGTTTGTTTCCAGTCCAGAGAGGACCTGGCCTGGCAGTTCGGGCTGGACTGTTCCCATTGGGTGCAGGGTCAAGACTCATTTGCATATGGCTGGGTCCATACTGGAATGGCATGGTGAGCAAAAAAACGATGGATTTAGGCCCAGATCTCTCTACTGGGGTGAATGTATGACATTGTTCTGCATTCTGTCCATCAATTGTTCTTTTTGCATTTGTCACCCCGAGTGGGACGGGTATGCCCAGACGTGGGTCCCGTGCTCTCCATGCCACTGGAGTCAAGCTATCCTGGCTGATGAGGGCTGAAAGCCCGAAACCGGTCCTAGGATGTTTGTTTCCAGTCCAGAGAGGACCTGGCCTGGCAGTTCGGGCTGGACTGTTCCCATTGGGTGCAGGGTCAAGACTGATTTGCATATGGCTGGGTCCAAACTGGAATGGCATGGTGAGCAAAAAAACGATGGATTTAGGCCCAGATCTCTGTACTGGGGTGAATGTATGACATTGTTCTGCATTCTGTCCATCAATTGTTCTTTTTGCATTTGACACCAGTGAGAAGAATCATCAACAATTCCTTAACTGTGGGAATATTTCCAGAAGACCTAAAAAAGTCATACATATGCCCATTACTAAAGAAAACAAATCTGGACCCGCTTAACCCCGACAATTACAAATGGACCTTTCCTGGGCAAACTGATAGAAAGAGCAGCATTCGGCCAGATGCCACAATTCATTGAAGATAATTCCATACTTTCAGACTTCCAAACAGGATTCTGTCCAGGAAGAGGCATAGAATCTGCCCTAATTGCAATCTGGGATGACCTTAAGAACACAGTTGCCCGGAACGGGGTTGCTGCACTACTTATCTTGGACCTATCAGCTGCCTTTGATACATATGACCGTGACACTCTAATACAAAGACTCTACAAAGCCGTCATAGAGGGGACTGCTCTCAACTGGATCACATACTACCTTCAAAGCAGAACTAATGTCATCCATACCCCACCTTTCTCATCCAAACCATACTTCACAAAAGCAGGGGTCCCTCAAGGCTCTATCATCTCACCCATGCTTTTTAACAACTTTATGAAGTCATTACCGGCACTGATAAATGAATTTCACCTCACATGTTATAACTATGCAGATGACACACAAATACTCCTTAAACTGGAAAGCCTCAAAGACATTGGAAACGCACAAATTTTCAATTGCCTCAGCGCCATTGAGCAGTGGATGACATAGAGCCATCTCAAATTGAATGCTTCCAAAACGGAAATACTCACATGTGGTGATTGGAAAAATTATGACCCACTCCCCGCCTGGCCTGACGATCTGGGAACACCACCTAAAGTATCGAAGGAAGTAAGAAACCTCAGTATTACCATGGACTCCAACCTATCAATGAATGCCCAAGTGGACAAACTAGCAAGATCAAATTTCGTTACTATAAAAACTCTGCGACGCATCTTCCCCCACCTGGAACTTCCGCACAAGGTCCAGGCTACTTTCTCTCTTGTTCTGTCTAAACTCGATTACGCCAATAACCTCTACCACGGATCATCTTTAACAACTATGAAAAGAATACAACGGATTCAGAATCCTGCTGCCAGACTACTCTTACATATAAAGCCACAAGCCCAAATCTCCTCGGCCTTGAAAGCCCTACATTGGTTAACGGTTGCCAGAAGATCCACATTCAAGCTGCTTTGTTTCATTCACAAAGCGATACATGGACCAGGGCTGCTCTTCATCAGGAATAAAATCACCAAATACATTCAACAAAGGAACCTCTGTTCTAGATTGACACCTTGCCTCAAAATCCCACCATATATGAAAAAAACCATAGGTGGTACATCCTGCTCTGTTCAAGAAGCCAAACTATGGAACTCTTTACCCCCGAAAATAAGATTCATGGATAACTACCTTCAGGAGACTACTCAAGAGTTGGCTCCTCCCCATATAACCACCATACTCAAACATTAATATACAGCATATCCCTTTCTATATAAGCATTTATTTGGATTATATAAGTGTACCTAGATATGTGTATTCCTTTGTATAAATGTGTATAATAATTATATCTATAAATATATAGATATTCGTTAGTTCTGCTTAAGAAATGTACACACTAATTATGGTTATATTATTCTGTGTTTAACATGTATATAGATCACTGCATAAATAAGCACATTTTTATCATAACTATTTATCTACGGTTGCTTCACTATTGAATAAATAGTTTTTATAAATTATGAAAACAAATAAAGGAGCTTAAAGTACAGCAACACCAGAAAGTCTGGGTTTATTAAATACAACTGAAATCTAGATATATTACCTTCCTTATACTTAAATACCTTCCATGTACTTATGTATCGTTATATTTATTACTTTACTCCTAATTCAGCATCTCCAATGTACTACCCTATAACTCACCCTATACCTCTCTCAATATATCCTCTACCTCTACTCTCTGACTCATCCCAAACCCCATTCTACTACTATGATCCCCAAAATAACCCTTTTATACTCTCCCCTCTTCTACCCCTCCTTGCATCATCTCAAACCTCTCTTACTATTGAGATCTTCGAAACAAACCTTTCTAAACCCTTGCCTCTTACTCTTCCCCTTTCACCTCCCCTATAGTCATCACAAACCTCCTCCTACTGCAATGATCTCCAAATAAACACTTTAGAGACCCTTCCCTCTTCTATCCTTCCGCTATCCTTTTCAATCCAACTAACAGACTCACATGTCCACAGCTCAACTTAATTTCATATTTCCATATACTAACTCAACACTAATCCTGTTTTTTGGGTTCTGAAGTAGCGTGCTACTCACCAAAAAGCGATTTGATGCCTCATTGGGGGTAGCAAGCGCTATATGAATGAAAATCCTTCCCTCTTCTATCCCTCCACTATCCTTTTTCAATCCAAATTACAGGCTCACATGTCCACCACTCAAATTAATTTCATATTTCCCTATACTAATTCACCACTAATCCTTTTTGGGTTCCAGAGTAGTGTGCTACTCGTCAAAAAGCGCTTTAACACCTCATCAGGGATAGCAAGCAATATATATAAATGTATAGGTATATCCCTCCACTATCCTTTTTCAGTCCAAATAACAAACTCACATGTCCACCGCTCAAATTAATTTCATATTTCCCTATACTAATTCAACACTAATCCCTTTTGGATTCCAGAGTAGCGTGCTACTCGCTGAAAATCGCTTTGATGCCTCGTCGGGGTAGTAAGCACTAAATAAATGCAATTACTATTACAATTCTGCCACACCACAGTTGTCAAAAGTAGGGGAAAACCAAAAAACAACTCCCCCCCCCCACCTTTGGGCAAGGCATAAGAGGGTTAAGCCTTGGTAGGCCGACCCTGGACCCTGAGGAATGTGGGGTCCATTATGGTGGCTCATTTTCAACAAAAAATGTCATTTTGTTTTTACTTTACAGAATGTGCATTGTTAGAATAAGGTAATGAAGGGCCAAACAAGGTGATACTGTGTACGTATCATGAATCACATGTAAATGCACTTGCCAGCCACCTCTCCCACAGAGCTAAAACCAGCTTTAAAGAAATCACCCACTAGGCTCCTAAAATGGTAGTCTTGCTTTCAACCCGTATCCAAGCTACACTTCTTTGAACCTGGGGCTTAAAAAACACAACTTGCCACTGGGCCTCTTACTTAAGTATGGCCATGGTTTGAGAACATCAAAACAAACAATGGTGCAATGCTAATGGAGACCTTGCTCTTTTAGTACCAAACTGACTTATGCTGCTACGTTGCTTTCGCTAGTAATCCAACATAACATTTTCCTGAAAACCCTAATGGTTATTTCTAAAAGTGCTTGGTAAAACGTTTAAGGAAAACAGCTTGCCGCCCACTTCCATTGTGTAGTTAAACTGTTACTTAAGTATTAACCTGCTGAACACAATACCGCTATCAATCACTATGTGCAAATCCAAGAACATTTGAATTTGCATAAAGTGACTGAAAAAACACAAAGGCTATAAACAGAGTGGGTGCACCATGGTTTGATGAAAGATTTTAAGCCATCCACTGTTCGCTTTCAATCTGTTGATTAATTTTCTTTTGTTAATCTAGCCGTTCTTTTAAGTATCGGGGCATAATTTGATTGAATGTATGGCTATTGTTGAGATGTGGCTCGAATCTAAGCGCAGACCATAAAATGTTTTAACAAACTCTTTACACCAGGCGACCCTGATCCCCGTCCGGCTGGATTTATACTTCTCATCCCCTGAATCTTTTTTTTTATATGGTCATATAGTTTATTTTCTGGTAGTTTTCTAAATCTGTTGCCTGAAAAAGCCTTGACGTAGAATATGATATTCCAGAGCTCTCAAGTATGGGGTAGTGCACAGGCACGTTATTTATTCGCAGCAGTCAATCGTCTTCCTGTAAAAAAATCCCAGGGGCTTATGTACAAGCCCCTTGCACCACCCCAGCGTCAGTTTTCTCCATATTAAAAGTGAGGCACTGGCGGCGCAGGGGCTTGTAAATAAGCCCCTGTGTGTCGCTTCCCGAGGGTCAATTATTTAAATTTAGGTCAGCTCATCTTGACCTAAAAGCACCCCCAGACTCCCAGCTGCCTTCCATTTTTTCCTACGCCCCTTACGGCCAGACATACAACCCTTTGCAGCGACCTGCATTATGTTAGAGTAGCTCTTTCAGACATAACAGTGGGGCCACATGTTAACAACCAGCAGGGCTTAATGCAAGACATGCTCTATTTTTAAGCGGTCCCACGGAAATCGTGGCGCAGAGCATGTGTGATCTTGGGCCATTCACCCAGTTTGGTCAAATTTGGAAACCCAAATTAAATCCCTTGCAGCCCCTGACTCCCATGAAAATTAATTCGATCATTGGACTTGGTCTTGATCGCCCACTAGGGGCAATGAGCTGTGTTTAGCGTGTTTGCAAGGTGCGTTATATCATTTGGAGAGGAGACCTTTAAGTACAGTTGAGTGTCATCAGCATGCGGAAGATAAAAGATCCCTGGTTTTCCTTCTGAAGGGCCTATTTACAAGCCCTGTGCATCGCCGGAAAGTCACTTTTTGTCACTTTCTGGTGGCGCACAGGGTTTAGCCATATCTACAAGGGCCACCTAAAGCCAATCTGCGAGGCTTTTGATGGCCGTGTAGATATGGAGTAAGATGAGGCAGAGCAAGTCACTGCCTTGCCTTACTCTGCGTGAAAGGCGTTCTATGGGTGTTGCTGTGGGCATTCCCAGTCAACATCCATGGAATTTGACGCTGCCACAGATTTACAACATCAGGTAAACCTGGGGCAGTGCCAAAACCTTGAGCCTTCCTAGAGCAGGTGTAACGAGGAGAACTGTTTACATTTCTCCTCGTGTTTTAGGTCTCGCCTAGGCAGCGCGCATGCGCTGCCCTAGGAGATGACCTTTAGAAATTGGTCTGCTCCTTTTCCCCCACACTCGTGCTTGTGCTGGCATCCACCTTGCGGGAGCAAGCAGCGGCGCGCATTTAATTGAAAACATATGGCTCTCGCGCCGCCGCTGCTCGCTCCCGCAAGGTGGAGGCCAGCACAAGCACGAGTGAGCAGCAGCGCCATCTGGTTTCAATTATCGCGCTTGCGCTCGCATTAATTGTTGTAAACACATGGCGGTCGCGCTTTCACTTTTGCGGCCCCGCTTGCAGTGGCGTGCTTGAAATGTCCACTTTCCTGCCTTGTTTTCGGAAGATCTCGGCGAGTCACCCCTAGAGCACTAATAACCAACCGTCTTCGGAGGACACATCAACAGGGAGGCGGCACCTCCAACTGTTTCTTGTGCGGATTCCTGCACTCCTGTTAGTTTGCTGAAATGCTTTGGCGGCTCAGAACTGAAAGAGCTTTTTGTCGGTGTCCTGGTTCCTAGTTGTCCTGTACGTGAGCTCAAAGATGCAGAGCCCACCTTCTCTTGCCCTCCCTGGTGCCGGCCTCTCTTGCTACCCCGGTACTTTGGAGACTCCGACCCGCGTGCTCTCGGATCACGAGTCTGCCTCGGGCTGTGTGATCGGGACTGCAGCAGCCCCCCTGCTCTGTCCTGGCTGCCCTGTCACTGTTCTCGAGGATGCCGGGCCCCTCCCCAGGTGGTCAGGGAGCTCACAGCTGCAGCGTCCCCCCTCGCCTGCCTTTCTCTGTCTGTCAGTGAGCTCGGGATAGCTGAAATACCGCTCTACTCACCTTTTTCCTAGTTGTCCTGTAGGTGAGCTCAAAGATGCAGAGCCCACCTTCTCTTGCCCTCCCTGGTGCCGGCCTCTCTTGCTACCCCGGTACTTTGGAGACTCCGACCCGCGTGCTCTCGGATCACGAGTCTGCCTCGGTACTCAAGCGCTGCTGTTTGTTTCGTTTTTATTATTATTGTTCTTTAATCCCACGTTAGCACAATTCAGCTTCCTGCTTAAAAATGTTGCTTGGGAGATGAGCATGTGTGAGGCGCACATGGTTAACGTTTCTGCCTCCGCACAATGAAGGGGCATTTAAAGTGAGCCGCGGCAGAGCGGAGACTTGCTCGTCTCATAATGTTACCTTGTGCCCAGGGCCACACGGCTGCAAGATCCTACATAACCACTCGTGCAAATAGCACCATATATAGGGGCCGATTCCGATCTCGGCCGGTAGGGCTCCGAATCGGATTCGGCTTAACCGGATCCGATTCGGAGCCCTATTTCCCGACCGATTCGTACGCGCGTCCGGGCGAGCGAGTACGATGCGAAATCGCCGACCGACTCGTCCGGGCGTCTTGACCGCTCCGACCGACTCGTTCCCGGGTCTAACCGCACCGACCGACTCGCTCGGACTCGACTCGCACCGCGCAATGGAGACGTTCCCCGGCCGGGTAAGTACGATGCGTGCCGCGAGCAGTCCGACCGAGCCGCGCACTCCGGCTCGAAAGAGCAGTCGGAGCCGTACTTTGGGGGTCCGTGTCGGACCCCCTGTATGCGTAGCCGCGCGAAGTCGCACACAGGGGGGACCCATGGGTCCCCCTACCTGTGCGTGTACGGCGCGAGTCGCTTCGCCGCGTACACGCTGTAGGGGCGCCCTTGTCCGCCTCGCACCCATTGAGTCAATGGGAGCCCGCGTACGCGTTGTACGACCGGCTCCCATTGACTTCAATGGGAGTCCGACCGACTCGAGTCCGATGGCATACGTGCGCATCGTACTCGTTCGGTCGGGCTGCACGGGTCCGATTCGGTCGGAAATCTCTCCGGGTCCGGCTCGGTCGGAGAGATTTCCGGCCCGAATCGGAATCGGCCCCATAGTGTTTTACACCCCACGTTTGGTGTGGGATGAGCACGTAGATTTAGAAGTATGCATGGCAGAAATATACCCAGGTACTGCTTTTACCGGCGTGCATTTGTTAGCGCACTTAAGGTGTTAAATGCCATTTACACTGTTAGATTATATACTGACATGCGTTTAGTTCAAAGATGTATTTCTCTTTAGCACGTTTATGCCGCCTGGACGAATGTCGTCATGTATACTTGGTGCCATGCTAAACTTTTCGGCAGGGCTTTAAACACCATCGCATTAAAATTCAAGATGAACGCAGCCTATCACTTCTTTCCAGCTAGGCTAACCTGTCAGCCTTTGAGCAAACATCAAATAATCATGTTTGTCCTCTTATGGGAGATATTCACAAGCTGTAAATCGTCCAGACATCACATACGTTTCGTGTGTGTATGTTTAAAGTGTCTGATGATCCGAAAGTTCCAGAAAAGTGTATTATTTATCGAAGCAAACATTGCGGGATGTTTCTAGGCAAACCAGACCATCCATTTGCATTTCAATGGCTGCATGGAATACCGCAATGCATGTGCAGGGGGAATTAGGAGAGGAGGGAGTGGGGGGATGGGCGGGGGTCACTCGTATGTTGATTTGTGGTAATTCATGGCAAACGCTAGGTCTAACTGGTCAGGGTATGCAATGAGCGAGACCCCACTGTCCCTGCCTTTGTGTTCTGCTGCAGTGATATCCTGCACTGAGCATACAGTAAAATCATATGTTGGACGCTAAAAATATAACCTGTGGCTCAATGAAGAGCTGGAACTTGCACAGCACCAATTAGGAGTTAACTAGTGCCATCTCCTTTTGTCCAAGCTATTTTAATATTTATCAACTTTAATTTCTTCTATCGCTTCTAGTGAAATACTCCCCCCGTCTCCCCTTCTCTTTTCCAACTGCAGTGCTTCGCCTTCCGAAGGCGGGAATGTATGTATTTTTGTTAAATTGCTACTCTTTCTATGAAAATTTGCTCCAATTAAAGCCAGCTTTAAGGCAATTGACTCCCCAGAGTTCAAGGGGACTCGGGCCGAAGACGCCAGATGCAAAAGTGCTGCAGATAAGCCTGACAATGCTTTAATCCATGGCGGCACAGCACCCAGGATAATGTGCTGCATGACTAACCACTTATAAGGTCCCAAAGGCGAGACCTATTGGCTATGCTAATGCTTGTTTCTTCTTTCCACATGTGCTGCATTCTGCAGCATGCATAGAAAGAGGAAAAGACTCTTGTGATTGTGTTTGTGTAGGAAGGTGCACCTTCCTGCACAATAACAATTGTACCAATAACACAGACACCCTTGCACCATGGTGCAAGGGTGCCTGCGTTGGCGCACAGCTGCAAAATGTGCTCTGGCGCTGGCTGAAAGTCCAATAATGCACTGTATCTTGGAAATACGGTGCATTCCTGTCCTTTCGAATTGGCGTAGGGCAGCGCAGCAAAATGATTTGCGACACTGCCCTACGCTAATTCCTTGTAAATATGCCCCTAAGAGTTTAAGGCCCAGATTCACAAAGGTTTAGCGTCAGGTTTGCATTCATTTTGTAACACTAACCCGACACTAAACCTATTTGGGGATTAACAAACCAACGCTAATTGGTATTAGCATTGATTTATATAGAAAAGTAACGCAAAGCAGCGTGAAACCCTGCTTTGCATTACTTTGCATCAAGGAGGCGTTACATGGGTGGTACATGGGCGTTCCAATGCAACCACCCATGCTATTTGACGCTAAACCCTATCTATTAACAATAGCAGACAGGGTTTAATGCCAAAAGTTAACGCCGCCGTAAAGCAGTTGTTAAAAAGAGAAATGTTTTAATTTCTCCTTTATTTTCTGACTTTGCATGCGTTCTGCCCTGTGCAGCACACATACAAAGTAGGAAAAGCTTTGAAGTGTGTCTAGGCATAGTATTTTCCTGCCTGTACAAATCCTATGCTAGATTCAAGCAAGCACCCTGGCGCACGGCTGTTGAAATCAGCACCGGCATTAGGGAGAGGGAGGAGAGTGCCATATCTCTGTGAATATGGCACTCTCCTACTCTCTCCCGTCACGCAATGCAGCGCAGCGTCGTTTGAGGCTGCGCTGCATTCCGTGACAGTTTTCAGAATCTGGGCCTAAGGGGTATAATAACTAGGTTTAAGTGTCACAAAAGTGACACAAATCAACGCTAAATCTTTTTTATTAATTTGCTTTCCAGCGCTAAACTTATTTAGCACTGGAAAACACTCGAAAGTAGCGGCGCTGCTTTGCATTACTTAGTGCCAAGGGGCCATACCACGGGTGGTGCATGGGCTTTCCCATGCAACCACTCAAGGTTTCTGACGCTAAGCCCTATTTACTTAAAAAAGTAGACAGGATTTAGCTTGAGAAAGTAGCGCCCATTTCAAATATGCGCTATGAAGGAAAAATGCTTTAATTTCTCCTTTTTTTTCAACTTTGTATGTGTGCTGCACTTTACAGCACACAAACAAAGTGGGAAAAGGTTTCAAGTTAGTTTAAGCATGGTATTTTGTATTAGAAGGGTTCCCTCCCAGTACAAAACCTATGCTAGACTCAAGAAGACACTCTTGCACTATGGTGTAAGGGTGTGTTGTTGGTGCACAGCCGCACATTTTTACACCAGTGTTAGAGAGAGGGGAGGAGAGTGCCATATTTCTGTAAATATGGCAGCACAGTGCAGTATTTGAGGCTGCTGCACTGTGCTCCCTGAGAATCTAGTAAATCTGCCCCTAAGTGGTTTGATATAAAGGTTGAATAAGATCGGGGCTAGGGTAGATCCTTGAGGGACCCCTTAAGCTAAGGCCATTGATATTGAGAAACAATCATCAATTTTTATCCTCTGTGACCTTCCCGTGTAGTATGATTCAAACGATTGAGGACCACATCATCAATGCCCATTCAAGTTTTGAGCATGTCAGGAAGTCAACAGTGATTTATAGTATCAAAGGCCAGCGATAGGTTAAAAAGGATCAGAAGGCAAGAGCTGCCTCTGAATCTAGGACGCAAAGTGTATCATCGACCAGCTGGAGCTTTTCTGTTTCAGTGCAACAGCCTTAATTGAATCCCAATTGGTATTCGTCTAGGAGGTTGTTATGTTAGGCGTGTTGGGTAAGTTGATCTGCTACACATCTTTCGAGGATTTTTGCATGGAAAGGGAGGCTGGAGACTGGACATAATTTATTGAGTTCATTCGCCTCTGCAGAAGGTTTTGTAGGAGTAGGGCAACTTGCCAAGTCTTGAGGCAGTAAGGAAAGATTCCTTGGCTGAGTGAGAGATTCACACATTTAGTTCAGTAGAGGAGCATGTGTGTGTAAAGGTCTTTAGCATTATTATCCAGCCTTGGCTGTGTGCTGCAGGGAGTTGGCTGCAGCACCCAACTCTACAGCGGCTAGTGCCCTGAGCTCAATTCCACCAAGGATGGAAAGTTCCCTGCTGTGCCAAAGTCTTGATTTGGGGCTTTGAGCACGACTGGTCCTGCTATGCGCTGTAACCAACCCCCCAGGGTCAGCCAACCCCCTGTGCATTTTTTTATTTTGGCCTCTTGGTAGTCCCTCTGGGCCACCCACACAAGTACACGGGGAGCAGGGTGTCTCTACGCTGCCCCCGATATTCTATATTATAAACCTTTTTTGTAGGACACAAGGTCCGAATTCCCAATTTCTGTAATGGCAGCAGCAACATTGTCTTCTCAGTTGCAGCCAGCCTATCAAATCTTCCAGAACTATGGGTGTTAGAAATGGGGGTCTCTAGTTGGCAGAGGTAGGTACCTTTGTCCAAATAGGGACCCTTGCTTCTAGTCAGGGTAAGGGGGATACACACTTTAGATACCCCCTGCTCACCCCCTTGGTAGCTTGGCACGAGCAGACAGACTTATCCCAAAGGCAATGTGTAAAGTATTTGTACCAACACTCACAGTAACACAGTGAAAACACCACAAAAGGACACCACACCAGTTTAGAAAAATAAAGTATCTTTATCTAAACTAAACAAGACCAAACCGACAAAAATCCAACATACACAGTTAAAATATGACTTTCAAAAGGTTTCAAGAACTTGTACCATAGAAAACTATGGATGCGTGACTTTTCACCAAAGTACCTGTAGATGCATCAAAGTTCCAAAAGCCAAACAGCCGCAGAGTCGGAAAACAAAGTGATGCGACACTCCTGAGACCTTGGGGAGGCGATGCGACACTTCTGCGACATGAAGAGGACGAGTTGCGTCGAATCCAGTCTGTATGGGGAGTGATGCGCCGATTCTTTGTGGCGGTTCCGGTCCGCAGGTGATGCGTAGGGAAAGCGGGCCGCACAGGTACCATGCGTGGAAATCTGGGATGCGTCGGCGATCGATGCGGTGGCGTCGAGCGGCGATGCGTCGGTCCTCTTCAGCCGTGATCCCTCGATGCGTCGACGGTTTTCGCAGCGGCACGGCGATGCGTGGAAATTCTACTTGCGCCGTGGAGATGCGTCTAAGAAAACAGCCGCAAGAAGAGCGATGCGTCGATTAGCAGTTTTTCACGTTTCTTCTTTCTTCCAGCTCCCAAACATCAGCAACAACCTCCAGAGGCCCAAAACTGGCACAGGCACCTCTTGGCAGGCTAGAACTCACAGCAGCAGAGTTCAGGGGAGCTGGGGGTGAAGTCTTTGTGTCCCTGAGACTTCAGAACAGGAGGCCAGCTCACTTCAGGCCCTTGGAGATCTCCTTCAAGCAGGGGACCCAGCACACAGCAAAGTCCTTCTCCTTTCCTTGGCAGAAACAGCAACTGCAGGCCAACCCCAGACACACAGCAATGGCAGTACTTCTCCTCAGTCTCTCCAGCTCTTCTCCTTGGCAAAGGTTCCTCTTGAATTCCAGGAATGATCTAAAGTTCAGGGGTTTTAGGTCTAATACTTATACCCCAAAATGTCTTTGTTCTCTTTGTGCAAGGGGCTCTGAGCCCAGTTCAAACCAGTTCTGGGGGGCTCTCTGCAAGTGCACAACAACATCCATTGTCAGTGTGAGCCTTGGCCCCAGACACACCACAGGGGGGCGGAGCCAGCATTGTGGAAGGCAGGCACCTCCCTATTCAGGTACAGGTGCTACTTCTCCCACCACTCCAAATGCAGATCAGGCCTATTCAGCCTAGTGCTGACTCATCCAGACTCCTGGAGCCACTGCACCTCCCCAGCCCGTCACTCCCAAGCCAGACAGTCAATCCACAAACAGGCAGAGGCACACAGGATGGTTGAACAAGAAAATAGCCACTTTCTAAAAGTGGTATTTTCAAACACACAATTTAAAAACCATCTTTACTAAAAGATGTGTTATTACATCCTGAGTTCAGGGATACCAAACTCCATTTTACAATAACAATTTACACAGATAGCATATGCACTTTAGCACTGATCAGCAGTGGTAAAGTGCCCAGAGTCCTATAGCCAACAAACACAGGCCAGGAAAAAATAGGAGGAAGAAGCAAAAGTTTGGGGATAACCCTGCAAAAAGGGCCATTTCCAACACAATCCCCTTCCAGCCTAAAGCCAGGGTAGACCAATCAATAGCTCGGTGGGCTTCTCGCTTGGGGCGACAGAACATGGAACCTGGCCCGAACAGCAGGGGTCTATTCCTGTTTTCCTCCAACTCCTCTGGGGAAAAACTTCTAGCGGAATGGTTGCTGCCAGCCCTGGAGGCTGCTCTTCCCACAGGCAGATCCTGTGATCTGAAAATATCCCCTTGTGCATCCTCATCCACCTCTGCATCATCTGTCTCCCCAGCCTCTTTGGCCTCCCACCAGGCCCTTAAGGCCTTCAGTAGCTCCTCCTTCCTGGAGCTGCTCTGCATGGGACATCCAAAATCTTTGCAAAATTGCTTGATCTGATCTACTCTGTAGGTATGCAAAACCTCAATATCAAACTCCAATTCTGCCATCTCACTTGTTGGTTTACCCTTCTGAGACATGATGCGTGGATACTTTAAGGGTTACTCAAAAATAGAACCAAAAATAAAACACAGTATGTGGTTGCGTAGTGGTGTGCAATAAACTAGTGATGTACACCAATCACTGTGGGTCAAGTACAAATACAGGTTCAAATCCTCACCGCTGACCACCAATGTTAGAAATGGGGGTCTCTAGTTGGCAGAGGTAGGTACCTTTGTCCAAATAGGGACCCTTGTTCTAGTCAGGGTAAGGGGGATACACACTTTAGATAACCCCTGCTCACCCCCTTGGTAGCTTGGCACGAGCAGACAGGCTTATCCCAAAGGCAATGTGTAAAGTATTTGTATCAACACTCACAGTAACACAGTGAAAACACCACAAAAGGACACCACACCAGTTTAGAAAAATAAAGTATCTTTATCTAAACTAAACAAGACCAAAATGACAAAAATCCAACATACACAGTTAACAATATGACTTTCAAAAGGTTTCAAGAACTTGTACCATAGAAAACTATGGATGCGTGACTTTTCACCAAAGTACCTGTAGATGCGTCAAAGTTCAAAAAGCCAAACAGCTGCAGAGTCGGAAAACAAAGAGATTCGACACTCCTGAGACCTTGGGGAGGTGATGAAACAGTTCTGCGACACGCAGAGGACGAGTTGCGTCGAATCCGGTCTGTATGGGGAGTGATGCATCAATTCTTTGTGACGGTTCCGGTCCGAAGGTGATGCGTCGGGAAAGAGGGCCGCACAGGTTCCATGCGTGGAAATCCGGGTTGCGTCAACGATCGATGCGGCGGCGTCGAGCGGCGCTGCGGCGGTCGTATTCAGCCGCGATCCCTCGATGTGTTGATTCTTCCAGCGGCGACAGGCGCTGAAACGGTTTTTGCAGCGGCACGGCGATGCGTGGAAATTCTTCTCGCGCCGTGGAGATGCGCCGAGAAAAAAGCCGCAAGAAGAGCGATGCATCGATTTTTAGCAGTTCTTCACGTTTCTTCTTTCTTCCAGCTCCGAAACAGCAGCAACAACCTCCAGAGGCCCAAAACTGGCACAGGCACCTCTTGGCAGGCTAGAACTCACAACAGCAGAGTTCAGGGGGAGCTGGGGGTGAAGTCTTTGTGTCCCTGAGACTTCAGAACAGGAGGCCAGCTCACTTCAGGCCCTTGGAGATCTCCTTCAAGTAGGGGACACAGCACACAGCAAAGTGCTTCTCCTTTCCTTGGCAGAAACAGCAACTGCAGGCCAACCCCAGACACACAGCAATGGCAGTACTTCTCCTCAGTCTCTCCAGCTCTTCTCCTTGGCAAAGGTTCCTCTTGAATTCCAGGAATGATCTAAAGTTCAGGGGTTTTAGGTCTAATACTTATACCCCAAAATGTCTTTGTTCTCTTTGTGCAAGGGGCTCTGAGCCCAGTTCAAACCAGTTCTGGGGGGCTCTCTGCAGTGCGTAACAACATCCATTGTCAGTGTGAGCCTTGGCCCCAGACACACCACGGGGGGCGGAGCCAGCATTGTGGAAGGCAGGCACAGCCCTATTCAGGTACAGGTGCTACTCCTCCCACCACTCTAAATGCAGTTCAGGCCTATTCAGCCTTATGCTGACTCATCAGACTCCTGGAGCCACTGCACCTCCCCAGCCCCTGTCACTCCCAAGCCAGACAGTCAATTCACAAACAGGCAGAGGCACAAAGGATGGTTAAACAAGAAAATAGCCACTTTCTAAAAGTGGTATTTTCAAACACACAATTTAAAAACCATCTTTACTAAAAGATGTGTATTAAATCCTGAGTTCAGGGATAGCGAACTCCATTTTTCCATCTTATCCCTATGGGAAGATATGCTTGTAAAATGTTACAAAGCATTCCCCATTCTGTCCTATAGGGCAAGATGGCCTTTCAATAGTGAAAAACGAAATTGGCAGTATTTCACTATCAGGACATGTTACACACTCCAGTACATGTACTACCTTTCACATACACTGCACCCTGCCCAGGGGGGGTACCTATGTAAGAAAAGGGAAGGTTAGGGCCTGGCAAGTGGGTGCACTTGCCAAGTCGACATGGCAGTTAACAAACTCTGCACAGCCACCGCGGTGGCAGGCCTGAGACAACTTTTCAGGGCTACTCATGTGGGTGGCACAATCAGTGCTGCAGGCCCACTAGTAGCATTTGATTTACCAGCCCTGGCACACTCAGTGCACTTTACTAGGGACCTACTGGTAAAACAAATATGCCAATCAGGGAGAACCAATCACAATAACAATTTACACAGAGAGCGTATGCACTTTAGCACTGATCAGCAGTGGTAAAGTGCCCAGAGTCCTATAGCCAACAAACACAGGTCAGGAAAAAATAGGAGGAAGAAGCAAATGTTTGTGGCTAACCCTGCAAAAAGGGCCATTTCCAACAATTGGACTCCCAAAATGGCAGACAGAAAAAACCCTCCTTCTGCCAATCAAAGGGCCCTGTTTTAAAAAAAATTCAGAACCATGGCACTCCTGCGGGAACAAAAGTCCATTTCTACCTAACTTTTTAGCTCCTTCAAGCCCAACCTGAGCACTTCTTTAAAGGTGAATTTCTCAAAATCGTACTGTACTGTAATGTGTGCTGATGGGCTCTATGTGCTGAACATAGGAATAAGTGCCTCAGTCATGAATCAAATACAAATAATAACTGTTGATGAATCTGCTCAACTCACCAGTACCCACAATCCTCGCACTTATGAGAGTTCCCAAATCAATGATGGTTTTTCCAGTGACCTCACTTTTTAACAGACTGCATAAGTAAGTGAAAGTCATTGCATAGCGATTTCATCTGCCTGCATTTGACGAGGCCCTGGCTGGGATGGCACTTCGTCCCGCAGCTCTCCCTGCTGTGTAGCAAGGGCCAGAGCTACAAGAGTTGAAAAGCGACTGACATTTCCCGCAGTGCGGGACAAACTGCATAATGGTTTCACCTGCCTGCATTTCACGAGGCCCCGGCTGGGGTGGGACTTCGTACCCCCAGCTCTCCCTGCTGTTTAGGAGGGGCTGGAGCTACAAGCGCTGAAAAGTGCTGGACATTTCCTGTGGCGCAGGACATGGTTTCACCTGCCTACATTTCACGAGGTCCTGGGTGAGACTTCGCCCCCCAACGCTCCCTGCTGTGTAGGAGGGGCCAGAGCTACAAGCACTGAAAAGTGCTGGACATTTCCTGTGGCGCTGGACATGGTTTCACCTGCCTACATTTCACGAGGTCCTGGGTGAGACTTCGCCCCCCAACGCTCCCTGCTGTGTGAGGGGCCAGAGATACAAGCGCTGAAAAGCGCTGAACATTTCCCGCAGCGCGGGACGCGCTGTTTTACGGTTTCACCTGCCTGCATTTTACGAGGCCATGGCTGGGGTTGGTCTTCGTCCCCCCAGCTCTCCCTGCTGTTTTGGGGGGGGGGGGCAGAGCTACAAGCGCTGAAAAGCACGGGACCTTCCTGAAGCATGGGACACATGTGCCCGTCAGAGCCCGGAGGAGGCTGGACTCGGCCACCCCCCTTAGCTCTGTCACCAGGTGCTATCATCTGTACACTACAACACCATCTATCGCTGAAGAACCATGAGCAAGAGAAAGGTTAGTGTTATTACTGCACCAGTTAATGATCGTCGGGTGGCTGGTTCCATTACTAACTATTTGAATACCACAATGAGTGCCATCAACTCTGAGACTGAGAATGTGGAAGAGAGTTTGGGGGCAACCAGAAAGGCTCTGTTACTTGCAGCCACCAGTGACTATGTATCTAATCCTGTGCAAGTCAATGTAGATGCTATAGCTGATGCAGGGGAGTTTAAAGCGAGGGTGGCTTAAAATCAAATAACACATGTGAGGTTGCAGGGGACCTAGATATTGCAACAATGCCACACGTGTCTCTAACTTGTCCGGGCAGGTCTCCAAACACAGATATAACAGGTTCCCCTCCCACCAAAAGAAAGAAGGCCAATGCTCACCCGGTGCGTGCACCCAAGGCCAGTGAAAAGAAAGACTTCAAGTGTTTGCTGATCGAAATGAGGAATGGGCGTATAGAGCCCAAACCACATACACAGGTGCAATTCTCTATAGCAGGTGATGGAAACGATGCTAATATCCTTAAAGTCATTAACCAACTAGAAGGGATCATTGCGAACCTATTCAGCCCTGTACTGGCTGTGCTCAAGAGTATCCACAAAACCTTGAGAGAGCTTACTGTACAAATCCATCACAAGCCACCTGGTCCCACTGAGCATTTTAAATGCCTGGGTCAACCTGAGATGAATGCTCCCCCCAATACAAGTCCAGTACAGTCACCACGGACTATGGGAGTTTGAAGCATTATAACCCAGTGCCAAAGCAACAGACTGTCTCCAATGGAATAGGTTAATGCCTCAAAGTGGTCTCCCCCCCTCTTCGGTCATAGTTTTTGATTCTGATGCACCAGACTTGACAAAGAACTCCCTACCCTTACAACTGCCCCCTGATTGTATACCGAATGTGATTGTGCTAAAAAATGCTCCACCCTTACACTCAAATGTTCTGGAATCGAATTCTCAACTAAAGCATAAGGTGATTCACTGGTTCAGAGTGTCCCTTGGGAATATCAAAAGTAATGTGCTTGAAGGAAGTGGCCCGATTAGGGCCACCCGGGTCACTCGCGACCACCTCTCAGCCTTCCATACAAATGAAGAGTCGGTCAGTCAGTAGAGAATACAAAGCAAGTATATATTTATTTAGATACACTCGAGCGGAGCCCCGTCTGCCCAGTCGCTTGGGGTGCTGCAGAGAGGACTGACATCAGAAAACATGGTGATACATTATGTAAGATTCAGAACCAATGAAGGCATGCCCAGAATGGAAATTTCCAGACGGAGGCAGCTACACAAAGGAGGTACAGAAGGATAAGTTTCGATCCTGAGACCGGGCACACACTATCTCTATGCCAAGGTCGTTCTGCCTGCGCCCATCGCTGGACTAGTGGGAGCAGGCCTCTATCTAGTGGGAAAGGTATGCGCTAATAAGAACAGTGCATTCATTAGTACAGCAAGGCCCAACCTTGGAGAAAAGGAAAATTACCAAAGCTGCTTCTTGCAGAGGCAGAGAGAGATTAGTTTTGTTCATTGTTAAAATGGCGGTCAAAAATAAAATGGTGCCGCGAATGCTAACTTATGCAGAACAATATATAAACGACACAGTTAAGACATTTTTATTCTAACAGACCCTCCTTTTAGCATTCGCTAACTAATTTTATATGGTGGGCAGAAAAGACATAACATCTTGGAAGCGAAAGAACATCAATACTCGGAACAATCCATATACTCAATATCAGAAATAGAAGCTGCAAGGGATGGTGTCGAATCAAAGATGACCTCATCGATCTGCATCATGTCCTCAACGTCCTTCTGCAACATGATCGCAGCATTAGTATCATGGACTGATATTTTCTGTTTAGGGGTGAGAACATTTACACAGTAGGTGCAACAAGCCGGGAGACAGTGTATACAGAGGCAACATGCAAAAATAATACTAGCAACCACAATCAGAAAGATGAGAATCTTTCAACCCCATGTTGTTAGCATAATCCAGAACCACCCCGATAGGGTCCAAGTACCTGTCTCTTGGTGAATGTCAGACAAAAGTCTATGCAATGTTTGTATAGCTGCATACACAGTGGGGGTGTGGCCAGGTGTGTAAACGCAACAGCTGCTGCCAATGACGCGACAGGCCCCACCCCTATCTGCAAGTATGACGTCTAACACCATCCGGTTCTGCAAAGTGACTAATCTCGTAGCCTGAAGCTCAGCAGTGATATTTGTCATTATCCCAGCAGTTGTATTAATAACCCCTTCAACAACTCTTGTTAACCGACGGAGTTGAAGACTATTAGCCATGGGGCCCCAAAAGGGTAGGAGACCCTTTATGGCATCCTCAAACTGTTGTGCAGTGGTATCTGTATGATCTATATCCTTTGTGTCAACAACCCGTCTGACTCGGGGCAAGTATGTACTCCTATGCTGCAGCTGATGATCTTTATGATAATTGGACAGGGCAACATACACAGGGGGAAGGAGGAAAGAGAGGTAACATCTGCCTGACCATCCCCTCGGAAGCCAGACATGAGCTTAGGATCCACAGACAAAATAGACATTATGGGGTAGGACCAAAGGCGGACTATTAATAGTTCTCAGTCTGTAGGTGAAATTGCATTTACTCTCCCCCACCTTTACCTCCCCAGTCCCCTAGACACAGAAACTAGCTTTTGTGTTGACCACGGACACCAGCATCAGTTTGTCCTTAGTAATATTGCGAGCTTGGAAAGATTGGAAATACTCAGAGGTGTTGAACCTTTGGAAATCAGCCATTTCCATTCAAAGCTATGTTTCGTTCTTCACTTTTTCATATGTGCTCATACAGGAGTTTGGGGACAATGTACCGAAGGTCCCTTGTCCTGATTGTCCTACGGGAGCAAACCCGTGATGAAAACGTATATACTCTACCACAGTGCGAGAATCAGCAGGTGTCATAACCAGAGTAGAGAGTTGGGAATGGTAGTGCACCATAACGAACAATTCAAACTAACCTTCACAGCTACCAATATATGACAATGGCATGGACAACAAATTATCGCTCTTATGAGTAACTGAGGGGAGCAATCCACAAACCCAACAATTAGTTGTTTCGGGACACATTATGGACTTGATGTAACATTTGTATAAATACATTATCGGTGTAAGACAACCTATGCGTTGCTTTGTTTGGAGCCAAAGTGACAAAAACGTGCTCGGGGGGGAGTGGGCGTTGTACCAACCAAGGAATGTACAGGATATTTCTCTAGAAACCAGGTTATTCCAAGTATTGTTATTAGCGTAATCACAACAATTAATATGTAAACTATTTTACTCTTTGTTGACCAACCCCGTGCTAAACGCGGTGCTGCAAATGGCTGTTCCTCCTCCTCAATAGGTCAACCAAACGGATGCATTATAGAACAAGAAGAGGAATGCAATAAAACTGATAGCAAAGGTAAGTGTTCCCAAGTGTCCGTCAGAGCCTCACTGGTACTGGCTCCTATTGTTCATCAACGTTGGTGCTCTTGAGCACCGGCGGTGGAGCTTGCTCAGTCCTAAGCTCTCGATGAATCCCACGTCGCACAGGATGATCTACCCCCTTCCTAGGAAGCAAGTTCAATTTATCCTGTCCAATGTCAGAATGGTGCACCAACCTCACGACACGCTGAACTAACACCGTTGTTCCTATAGCAAAGTACACCCTGACTTACACAGTCCATCCCTAACTAATCTGACTTCTCCTTTGGTGCACCATTCCTCAGCCGAGGGTGCACATTGTACCTGGTAACTCCAGGCACAGAGGGGTCAACAAACAGCGGCTCTTTAATGGCTCGGATTTCTGGAGGCACCGCTGCATTTAGTGCGTCGTCATTCTCTGCATCCGTTTGGGTCCACGTTAATTTTGCTTCGCTGAAGGGGATGAACTGAGGCACCTTCTCAAACTCAGTGTCCCCAACACCATCAGCGACCCATTGGTCATAGGGCAGCGGTAGAGGGACTCGTTTACAATGAGTGCCGTGAATCCAGTTCTTTCGGCCAGCGACCTTGACTGCAGTTCTGGTGGCTAGAAGGACCTGTTCAGGTCCCTTCCAGCGTGGCTCCAAGCTCTTTTTCCGCTGAAAATTTCGCTCCAAAATCTAATCACCAAGCTGCATGTTGTGTCCGGGTCCCTCTGGTATATCAGGCAGAGCCTCCCGGACCTGTTGGTGAATAGAACGCAAATTTTCAGTTAACTGGCACAGGTAGTCTGTCAACAATGGATACTCAATATCGGAGAACCGACGGGGACGCGGGACGCCCCAGACATTTGCCGGGCGTCCAAACACGACCTCGTACGGTGACAATCCTGTCCTAGAATGTGCTGTTGTTCTTGTCGACAAAAGAGCTAATGGTAAAGCATCTGGCCACTGTAACCCTGTTGTCTCCTGAATCTTTGCTAACTTCAGTTTGAGAGTACCATTGTACTTCTCAACCAAACCTGCTGATAAGCGGGTGATTGCAGCATGGAATTTCTGTTTTATGTGCAAACCGTCACAAACTAACTGGATAACCTTGGTATTGAAATGACTTCCGTTATCACTCCAGATCAAGCCGGGCAAGCCAAAGAGAGGAAAGAACTCCTTCAGGAGTACCTTTGCAGTCGTCATGGCTGTATTGTCTTTAGTGGGGTAAGCCTCAACCCATTTACTGAATGCACAGACAACCACCAACACGTACTTCAAGTTATTGACCCTGTCTAATTCAATATAGTCTAACTGAAGGACCTCAAAAGGGAAAGTGAGTGGTGCAAAATTACCAGGTGGTGTAGGGATACCTTTTCCAGGATTGTGCATCATGCACACCATACAGTACTTTACTAAATGTGTAGCTGTCTTCGAAATGTTGTCATTCTGCCATACGGGGTCTAACAACTTGCAAATACTTAGCACTGATATGAGCTGGGCCATGAGCCATTGTGACTACAAGAAGAACATATGCATCTGGCAACATCCATCTTTGCTTCCCTGACTTGTCAATCCAACATCCCTCATCGTTCAATTGTGCTGTACTTTCTTGCCACACTGCTAATTCCTCCACTGTGGCCTCACTCTGTATTTCCTTCACGTTCTCAAGTCTATCCTCAAACATGGTGACCTCGGGCACCCACCTAGCAGGACCTGCTACGAACATTCTTTTCATCCTAGTCCGGGCTGTTTCCTTAGCTGTCTGATCTGCAAAAGCGTTCCCTTTACCCACATCGTCAGTAACTTTCCTATGGGCGCTGCACTTTACTATTGCCAATTTCTTAGGGAGTGTCAAAGCGGCAAAAGCCTATATATAAGATGACCATACTGAATCTTTGTCCCATGGGAAGTAAGGAACCCGCTTTCTGCCCAGAGTCGCCCGAAATTATGGGCGACTCCAAAGGCGTACTGGCTGTCAGTATAAATATTAACAACCAGTCTCTCACTCAACTCACAGGCTCATATTAGGACAACGAGCTTTGCAGCTTGGGCCAACTGATAGGGAACTCGTGATGTCTCAACTACCGTACGCAGTGTAGTAATAGCGTATGCTGCAGTGGTGGTGCCATCTGATAATTTAAAACAAGAGCCATCGACATATAGTTCCACTTGAGGGTGAGATAAGGGAACATCAGTCAGGTCTACCCGTCCTTTCGTCTCTTCTTCCGTCCGGAAGATACAATCATGTATGTCAATCTCCTCATTCTCAGAAGGGAGGGGTAGTAACGTGGCCGGGTTCAGAGTGGCACATCGTTTGATCCTGATATGTTTGGCGAACAGCGTTAGCTCATAACCTGTCAGACATGCACTGGTGAGGTGCTGTGTCTTTGTCTTATTCAAAAGTGTATCCACAGCATGGGGTACCATGACTGTGAGGTCAGTATCAAGTACGAGTCCAGCCGATTACCTTATTGAGACAGCCAAGGCCGCGACCGCTCTTAGACAGCTCGGGAGGGCTCTTGCGACAGAGTCAAGCACAGCAGAGAAATAAGCACACGGCCGTTGCTTATCTCCAAATTTTTGTGTTAAAACAGAAAGCGCGCAACCAGCCATCTCATGGACGTACAATACAAACTGCTTAGCATAGTCAGGGGTGCCGAGTACTGGAGCCGAACAAAGCGCAGTTTTCAATTGCACAAAAGACTGCTGACATTCAGGCGTCCAGGGCAGGGGTTCATGCACATCTTTTAGTGTTAAAGCAACCAGGGGTTTGATTAACAGCGAGTAGCTAGTTATCTACTGCCTGCAATAGGAAGTGATACCTATGAAAGTGCACACATCCTTCTGAGTTTGCGGAACGGGCATTTTAACAATGGTACTGATGAGCTCAGGGGTCAATCTCCTACCCTCCTTCGACAGTAGGTGACCTAAGTAGGTGACCTCCTGTCGACAATACTGAAATTTGGAAAGGGATACTTTATGGCCATGTTGAGCTAAATGTAACAACAATTTTACTGTACTGTCTCTGCAACCTTGTACTGTATACGAGGCGATGAGCAAGTCATCGACATACTGAAGCAATACATTACCTGTAGGGAGCGACAAAGAGTCCAGCTGACCTTTCAATGCCTGACTATAGATACTCGGACTCTCTGTATAGCCTTGAGGAGTGTGACAGAATCTAAAGCTTCTACCAGATAGGGTGAAACCAAACAGATACCTGCTGTCAGGATGAATGGTAATACTGAAGAACGCGTTTTTCAAATCAATGACCGAAAAGAATGTAGCAGAAGAAGGAATTATTGTCAAAAGAGTCATAATGTCAGGGACCACTGGAAACTGGGAAATCACTATTTTATAAACTTCCCGCAAGTCAATCACAAAGCGATAAACATCTGCATGATCATCAGAGGAACCCGACGGTGTTCATTTGAGAATGGGAAGAATAGGGCTATTGCAAACATTAGCAGTCGTCTCTTCAACCACTCCTTTCTCAATCAAGTCCTGTACAATGTGTCACCTGTCGCCCAAAGAGTGTGGGGTACATCTTTAAACTCCGCAGGAAGAGGCGCATCTTTGGACAGGCACTGCGTAGCGCGCACCACATCCGGACCCATTGTCATGTAAACACCTGCCGGGGAGCGATAGATCGTAGCATGCAATTTCTTCAACAAGTCCAAACCCATCAAATTTTCTCCACAATTAGACATCAACAAGAACGGCAAATCCACAGTGAAAGGACCAATAGTCAACGCAAGGGGTTTCGAAATGGGGCTCACAACCGTTACACCAGAAAAACCTACCGAAACATTATTATGGCCAGACAGAGCCGCCCCAGGGACCAAGGAACGAGAAATAGAACTGTTCGTTGCACCTGTATCCACCAAAAACTCCTTAGCCGAACTATGCACATCCGCACTAACGTACGGACCGCGTTGATCTACAGGTATCGGAACTGGTCCCTCACTCTGTCCCTGGCTGTCCTAGCTGTAAGACATCCCTGTCACCTCATCCGTGTCATAATCATCATGATAATACTGTCCTCCTCGAGGGTCATCAAAGTAATTCTGGTCAGTACGACCCTGCGGAGCCACAGCATTCGGAGCCCTGTCCTGACCACCAGCTCCACGACCCCGTCCACGAGAACCTCGTCCTCGCGGGACCTCCACTTTCTGCAAAAGCACAGGACACTCGCTACGCCAGTGTCCCTCCTCTTTACAATACGCGCACTGATTCGGCCCTAAAGGCATGGTATTTGTAGGCCTACTAGTGCGTGGAAGGTGTTGGGCCGAACCACCACCACGTCCTCTACCATTCCCCCTAGAAGCATGCTGCAAAAACACTTTCGTCTTCAAATCCTTGTGCTTCTTCTCCGTCTTCTACCTATCCTCATTTTCCCTGTGCTCATAATACTGCGCCATATTCAAAATAACAGAAGGGGAAGAGGTAGACCAGGTGCTCTCTGAAGCCTGTAGTCGGGTCGCAATCTCAGGAAGCAAATTGGAAACAAATCTATTAACGAACAATCGGACGCCACCTTCGATCGACAAATCCTGCCCACTATAGTCTAAAAACACACCTTCAAACCGAGTGAAAAAGTCAGACACACTCTCATCTTTCTTCTTGCGACAAGCCGATAACTTGTCCCAATCAATCTTTCTCGGAGGGATAAGAGAATGCATATACTTAATGATACGGCTGGGCAAAGCAAGTATCTCTGGTCTAGGCTTATCACCTGGCTTCCGCTCCTGATCCCATACTTTAATTTGATCCCAGGTACCACCCAACTCCGCAGCATGATCCTGTGTGTGTCCCTGTCTCCAAATATCAACCAGAACTAATAAGCCAAAGAACATTTCAATATCAGCAAGTGTCATCACTGTAGAAGAGGCAGCTTTAGTCAACTCTTTGTAATAAGCAGTCAGATTCTTCCTAGGATCAGGTAACTGAGTCTTAAGAGACAAGACTTCACTCCTTTTCCACGGAGTATAAACCCATTGTTCTTGGAAACGGGCAGCTGCCCCTGGTCTAGTAACAACATCATGTTGATCCCTTAGCTCTGGTATTTCGGGATGATAGATAGGATGAACCTCCCGCATCAGAAACTGAGATACCGGGGTGGGGCTCTTCTCAAGCAGTCTACCCCGATAAGCAACCATTGTTGCAATATTACCAAAAACTTGACCAGGCGCCATATCAGTAACATATACATGATCCTTAATATCATATAGAATCTGCGGTGCTGCATCGTTGAAGCACTGCTCCCAAAGACCGATCAAAGTAGCCGACATATACTTAAGGGCATGCTGTTTTACAAAAGGCTCATAATCTTTCATCACACTCCACACATCTTCCACACCATAAATGGGGTTTCGGGCCCACTGCGCTGCCTGATTAGCCACTACCTTTTTCTCTGCATCTCCCACATCAGATCAAAATAACGTCCCCCCCATACGTTCCTTAAATTTCGTCCAGTCTCTGTCCTCAAATCCACGTACTGGTGTCCCACTACTCGATAATGTCGGGGAATGGAAGAACACAGTGGGAGTGATCACAGAGGTAGTAGGCACTAACGTCGCTGTTGGCTGTGTCGCAGGTGTAAGAGCTGGCGAAAGAGACGCCGAAACGATAGGTGTTGCAGGAGTACTAACAGTCATAGTTGCCACAGACGGCGAGGACAAAGAAAGGACAGGAGGTGCCGTGGCCAAGGCAGTCCGATCAACAGTCATAGAAGCAGAAACAGCGAAGGCAGAAGAACCGGGTAGCTGAGCCTGTGAGGGAAGAGCGGGATATATCTTCTGCGGGGCATATGGAGGTGGGGGTCGAGAATCTAACAATTGTTCCACAAACATATCATTTTCTTCTTGGGCCACATAAGATTTATCTATATTCAATCGAAACCTCCTATCTTCATGTTCAATTCCTATTCTTATCTCCTATCTCTATCATGTGCTACAGCCTTCTGAGTCAATGTTTGCATTCTCCCCGTCTGGGCCTCTTTCTCTGCTTTCATTCGCCTCTGTTTAGCCTCCTTTTGCCACGTTCGAAGAGAATCAAACATAAACTGTCTACTTCTTTTTGCAAACAACTTCTCCTGTAAAAACCCAATTTTTTGTTCATCAAAAGTGCCCGCCAACGGCCACTGCAACTCGGCATTGTCCCTCGTATATTTGTGCCATAGCGTACTAAACATAATATGGCCAAGGCCATGCTTCACATACATATCAAATTTTGGAGTGCCTTCTGGAGGCGCCGGCTGACTTTCTTCCAATCGAGCATCTGCAGAGCAACAACGACAACAAGAAACGGCTGAATCCAGGCATTTTCAAAAGTGAGCCAAATTCGTTACGTTGCCTGGTGAAGTGTTCACAAACACCTCATATCAAAATCGGTCCTCAGGCCGTACCAAATGCAAACCAAAATGGTACCATATCCACAAAGAACCAAAACAAACTCACCTGGTGCATACAGGTCAAACAAACTTATTCTCCACTGCCGACTCTTCGGATCAAACGGTCAGATCCAAGGGTTTCGCCGTTCAGGACCCCAGTTGGGTTGACCGCTGGGCGAGGCAATGTCTGGCGGGACAGAAGGGGCAGCTGCGAGTTCAGGAACTCTCTCGTGCAGGGATCCCTGGTGCGTCTGTCCAACCCGACGGTGGCCTCGACCTCCCCACCCGTCCTCAGGAGGGGATGGGCCACTCGCCCGATGGGGTCCCTGTTCGGGCGCCAACTGAAGGAAGCGACCCGATTAGGGCCACCCGGGTCACTCGCGACCACCTCTCAGCCTTCCATACAAATGAAGAGTCGGTCAGACAGTAGAGAATACAAACCAAGTATATGTTTATTTAGATACACTCGAGCAGAGCCCCGTCTGCCCAGTCGCTTGGGGTGCTGCAGAGAGGACTGACATCAGAAAACATGGTTTGATTTGATTTGATTTGATTTGTATATTTGTAGAGCGCACGAATGCCCAAGGGCGTCTTGGCGCTAATCGTTGTAAAAGACTAGGTCTGCCGAAGAATGATACCAACTACAAAGTAAACAGCCATGTTTTCACCTCCTTCCTAAATGAAAGTAGCGATGTGCTGTTTTTAATTGTAACAGGGAGAAGGTTCCAAGTCTTAGCTGCCTGTAGGAGGAAGCTTCTCCCTCCCCACCTAACTTGCTTAAATTTAGGAACCTGAATTAATTTTGCCTGGCTTGATCTCAGTCTCCTGGATGGCTCATATGGTTTCAAATGAGTTTTTAAGAAGTGGGATCCTATTCCATGAAGGGCTTTGTAGGCCAGGCAAACTGACTTAAACCTGATCCTTTTTTCAATAGGTAGCCAATGGAGTGTTCCCAATCTGTGGGCAACTGGTTCATATCTGGGAATGTCCATCACCAGCCTTGCTGCAGTGTTCTGTAAGCGCTGTAATTTTCTTAGATGTTGAATTTGTAACCCTGCATACAGTGCATTCCCATAATCCAACCTGGATAAGACCAGTGCAGTTACTAATATTTTACGAGAATCTGGGGGAATAAATGGTGATAGTTTCTTTATTAGTTTGAGGATGTACCACACCGAGGAAGAGAGTTTGTTTATCTGGGCACCCAAAGATAGTTTATTGTCCAGCAGTACTCCCAAGTTTCTAACTTTGTCCACTGGGGATGGGCAGTCGCCTAGACTATCTGGCCACCATTTTGGGGACCAGAAATTCATATCAGTCCCAAGCAACATAACCTCGGTTTTGTCACCATTCAATTTCAGGCAATTATATTGCATCCAGTGAGTGATCTGACTCATGCAATTACTAAATCTGCCTGCTGTCTCATCAGTATTGTTTGAGACTGCTACCACAATTTGAGTATCGTCTGCATAGGAGACTGGTAGGAAACCACAATTCCTTATTATAGCCGCTAACGGGGCAACATATACATTAAAAAGGGTGGGGCTTAACGAAGACCCCTGAGGTACGCCACAAGGAGAATTGAAAAGTTTAGAAGCAGCATCTCCTAATTTAACTGAGAAAGTTCTATCTGTTAGATAAGAGGATAGAAGCTTAAGTGCCATCTCTTGGACTCCTACTTCGGCTAGTCGGGTCAGGAGTGTGCCATGGTTTACCGTGTCGAAGGCCGCTGAAAGATCCAAAAGGATCAAGGCAGCCTTCCCTCCAGCATCCAGTACACTCCTGAGTTCTTCCGCAGCCATGATCAGGGCAGTTTCGGTTCCATGTTGTTCCCGAAACCCATACTGTGAGTGGTCTAGGGCATTTACGGAGTTTAAATAATTTGACAATTGTTTATTCAATAGTTTTTCCAGTACTTTTGCTGGAAAAGGGATCTTTGAAATGGGTCTGTAATTCCCGGGATCCTGTGGGTCAAGAATTGGCTTCTTAAGTAACGGGAGGACTGCGGTCTTTTTCCAGGCATCAGGGTAGCAGCTCGATGTAATTATCTTAGTGAACACCAGGGATAGTTGGTCACTCAGTAAATCTGGAAATAGGTGCATCACCTTGGGTGGACAAGGGTCTGTTAGGCCACCGGACCTCGTTGTCATTACCACCTGTTTGATCTGTTCTACTGATGGAGGCCAGAAATGGAACCCCGTATTGGAGCTTTCTATAGGCAGGCCCAGTTTATATTCTAAGGATGGAAGTGGGGTATCAGGTTTGTTGGTCGTAATGAAGGACTCATACACGGACTTAACTTTATCCACGAAGAACTGACCTAGAGTATTACAAAATTCCATGCTACCGTCTATCTGTTTGTTAGCATTGAGATTAGTTAGTTTTTTTACCGTGGCAAATAATTCCTTACTGGAATTTTTAGCTTCATTTATTTTTCGTATAAAATAGTTACTTTTTTCCTCGACGATTAATTTTTTGTAAGTTCCCAGTGCTTTTCTATATTCGTCTTTCGTCCGTTGTTCATAGTCAGCCCTCCATTTCCTTTCCGCCCTTCTGCAATTTAGTTTTTGTGCCTTTAGTTTTTTGTTGAACCAGGGTTGTGGGGGATTTTTCCTCCTAGAGGAAATCTTTTTCAGTGGAACTGCTAATTCGACCGCTGAATTCATCCAGCTGCAAACCTGTTCGGCAGCTACATTACTATCTAACTCAAGATCCGGAATGGTCCTAGAAAGCTGCTCCTGTAGTTTCGGAGTGTCAATCTTAGACCAGTCCTTGTAGGTAACACACCTATGCTGGGAGGCAATGGCTACTGTGGCCTGCTCTACCTTTAAGGTGAATTTTATTACCTTATGATCTGACCAAGGGACGGGTAGTACTTCCAAGATCTCGATTTTTGTATTTGAGGTAAAAATCCCGTCAAGTGTGTGCCCGGCCACATGAGTGTTGTGCTTTACAATCTGTTCCATAAACATGTTGGACATTGTATCGATCAAAGTCATCGTGTTATTATCTAAAATCTTTTCTAAGTGAACATTAAAATCGCCCAAGATGGTAAAATCTGAACCTTTTACACTTGATTCTAGGAACGGGCTTATTAACTGTAGCAGGGGGGTTTTTGATCTCGGTGGTCTATAAATTAAAAGACCTTTAAATGTGTAATTGTTTGTGATAGTAATCTGAAACGATAAAGTTTCACAGTCTGGGCTACTGCCCTGATCCGAGCCCCTAAGTTGCAATTCATCTCTAAAAATGATGTCCAGACCCCCCCCTCGTTTCCCTTTCCTGTCTGCTCGGATGATCGAGTAACCTTCTGGTATAGCTAGTGATACATTATGTACGATTCAGAACCAATGAAGGCACGCCCAGACTGGAAATTTCCAGACGGAGGCAGCTACACAAAGGAGGTAAAGAAGGATATGTTTTGATCCTGAGACCGGGCACACACTATCTCTATGCCAAGGTCGTTCTGCCTGCGCCCATCGCTGGACTAGTGGGAGCAGGCCTCTATCTAGTGGGAAAGGTATGTGCTAATAAGAACAGTGCATTCATTAGTACAGCAAGGTCCAACCTTGGAGAAAAGGAAAATTACCAAAGCTGCTTCTCGCAGAGGCAGAGAGAGATTAGTTTCGTTCATTGTTAAAATGGCGGCCAAACATAAAATGGTGCCGCGAATGCTAACTTATTCAGAACAATATATAAACGACACAGCTAAGACATTTTTATTCTAACATGCTCTCTAGAGCCATAATAGGCATCAGCAGGGCACCCTGGGTCCGCAGTAGCCCAAAAAAGGTGATTGTATCGTAACCAACTTTCATGATACCCAATTAGTGGGCCACATTTTGCACAGGTTGTCTGGTCCCCAAGGGCCCTTGCAGGGCATACAGCCTGTCCCGCTGGGGTATTTTTACAGACCCAGGCAAGACATATCCTTTGTTCCATCCATTTTTATTTCTGAGGGCACAAGGACATTTACTATCTCAATAAGGAATAGTTTTGCTGCCCTCGAAGAGGTGGACCGACTGGAGTATGTCAATGCAAGTTCGAGACCAACTGCAGGGCATTGCGGGTCATGCTACACTGGGGATGACCAGACTAAACCAACCCATTCCCACAATAATAGAATCCTCAAACTTGTGATTGAGCACTCACATCTACCAGCAAATGCAAATGATCAAACAACTAGCATCCTCACCCGGCCTCCCGCCAACATTAGTTACCTTGATACCGATTCATCTCATCTTGATACCGATTCTCCACCCAGAGGGTCTGGAGCCCGTGCTCACTTTCCTAACCATGGAACAGTGCTGACATGTGGAGCAAGCAATGACATTGTAGTTTCTGATCTAAGCCTATTATTTTGGAATGTTGCCAGTATCACAAGCAAACTCAATGACAATAACTGGGAAACCTTGATAGCTGGCCACCAGATAGTGTGCTTACAAGAGACATGGTCCTGGACAAATAGAAAGTAAATGGTTTTATTCGTTTTTGTCCCCTGTCACTCCAACGACTTCAGGGCACTACAGTGGTGGCCTATTAACTCTGTTAAGTGCCACCATGGCAGTCAAGATATTTAAAACCTATTTGGACTCTGTTCATTTACAGATAATATACGTGTCATTTGCTTGGTTACTGCTTGTTGTTCTGATTAATTTTTACCACAACAATTTTGACAGTAAAAATGCTTCAATTATAGAGTCACAAAGTGTTGGCGGGTGTGAACGGAGACTAAGTCATACTATAGGGGGGGGGGGGCAATTTCAATTCCAGACTGTGCCCCATTTCCATGACCTCGTATGTGGAACAGGAGAAAAGGATTCACCTATTTACTCACACTTTACACAACCTTTGTGGGGATATGTTGAACAAACTGTTGGTGACCCATGACCCATGATCTTATCCTTAGTCTACACCTGGCCCCCAACAAGGTAACATATACGGGAAGGGTCACTGGATCTTTTATTGATTATACTGCCTTATCAAAGGTAAGGGTGAGGAGGGTGCACAAGCTTTCCATCATAAAAAGCCCACAACCCAGTAGCACTAGGCCTCTACCTAGGGCTGTCAACACCAGTCTGTAATGTGGTGGCTCCCCTGATTGAGTACACAAGAAAGGTGGTGTACGGCGCAAATGGCAGGATATTGACCCTGAGGTGCTCTTGTCCCTACTTCTGGAGGAAAAGAGGGTTCAATTTGAGCTGTGTTTAAGTTTTCAGCCCGATTAATTGTGGGTACTGGGGGCTTTCACTGAAATATGCAAGAGGGTAACTGAGCTGTAGGCAACACCACAGCCACGGCGTGCTCCCAAGCGTACAAAATGGTTTGACAGATCTTGTTCACAAGCGCATAATAGCCCGATACAGGCAGTTAAAAGGGCACCAAAGGATATGACAGAAGTTAGAACCAGCAGGAAACCGTATATGGCTGCTGTCAGGGAAAGGAAAGAGAAGATTAGACCGGAGGCCTAGGAGCAATTAACTGCTGCCTGTGCCAGGGATGATGTGTCTCAATTTTGGAGGGTAGTAAACACACCTTTGTTAGCAAACAATTCTGCCACTAGTATAGACGTGGCCATTCCAGAGCATGCCTGGGTCACCCATTTCTCTAATCTATACGACTCTCACAACCTTGTTTCCCAACCAATGGCAGCTCACTGAACGTGGTAAACAACCCAGAGGATGACGACCAGATAATAGTCACGCTTAACGAGGTTATATCTGCCATGGAAAGGTGTCCAAGTAATATATCATCAGGACCCAATGGGGTCCCGATTGACCTTTTCAAGAATAATTTGGATTTTTGGGCTCTGATTCTGGTGAATGTGCTGCATAGCGAGATCTGTGCTGGCCCTCTTAAATCTTGGACTAGGGCAATTGTTGTCCCTCTCTTCAAGAAGGGGAATAGAGGTGACCCCCGGTGCTATCGCCCAGTATCTCTAATAGGTTCCACAGCTAAGGTGTTGGGCAGGGTTTTGCTAGATCAACTGGAAAACTGGGCCACAGATAAGAGCATCCTGATGGCAGTCCAGTATGGTTTCAGACAGGGACTGGGGACAACAGACCAATGTCTGAATCTTCACTTGTTAATTAGCAAATATGTGCTCGCTAAAGGGGGTTGCCTTCATCTGGCGTTTATGGACCTCAGTGCAGCCCTTGATAATGTCATTAGGGGCAGGCTGTGAAGTATGCTGTTGGAAAAGGAAGTTGATCCGAAGATTGCCCATTTACTTGCCCAACTTAATGAGGAAGTCGAAGGCAGTGTCAGGTTTGGTCCCAATGGGGAATGTGCGTCATCTATAAAAATCAGAAGAGGTATTAGACAGGGGTGCGTGTTGGCCCCGTTCCTCTTCAGATTCTATATAAATGGCCATCTGTCGGCCATAGAAGCTGAGCCCCCTAGGGTAGGGAATAGTAAGTTACCAGTGTTGATGTATGCAGATTACTGCGTTCTCATGGCATGAACAGGACGGAAACTGCAGAGCCTGCTAGATAGATTTGTTGTATTCATGTCTGCTTTGGGTGTATCAACCAATAAAGAAAAGTCAATTGCTATGGTGTGCGGCCGACCCCTGAGCAAGGGTACTCCTTTTCACATTGGCGCTACCGTACTCCAGCGTATACTCATCTTTACTTGCCTGGGGTGTCCCTTTCGACAATAAAAGATCATGGAAACACCTGTTGAGTGTGAGGACAACACAATTTGAACAGACTGTTGCTTCCCTGTTCACATTTACTGCAAAATTAGGGTCCATGACTTTCGAAGCTGTCATTAAAATTTACAAGACCAGAACCTTATCGATTGCCTCCTATGGAGCAGGTGTATGGGGGTTTAGCGACTCTTCACAACTCGAGGTCAGCAAAAATAATTTTTTGTGCAGACTGCTATTACTTCCCAAAAGCGTTCAGGCCCTAATTATCCACGAGGAGCTAGGGCTTCAATATCTAACTGATCTTATAAGGCTAGCACCAACCATGTTCTGGCTCTCCATTTGGTCAAAGCTGTCCTTAGCCAAATGATGACTGTCGACTGCTTAAAACTGACAAAAGCCCAAAACATTAAATGGCTGATGCATGTAAGAGAAGATCCGCGGGCGATCCGAAGGGTAGATCTGTTCAAAACTCTGCAGAGCATTAATCGGTCAACAAAAACCCTGGTGAAGAGTGAAGTATTGGGCCTAATAGCTGAGAAAAGAGCTGAAATGGAAATTAGGAAAAAGTCAGTCGAAGCTTATTTCCCATTGATTACAACTGCCAATTTGGAACCATATCTAGTTAAAGGGCCACGGAACCAGAGGTTTTATCTGACTAGATTCAGAGTAGGTATGGACCAATTCTTGGTCTCTTATCCGTCACATGCCTATGTTAATAGAGATTTGGTACCCTGTCCATGCAACTCATTAACTTCCCAGTCCCAGTTGCATCTGGTTTTCTTTTGCAATATATATAATGATCCTAGAGTACACATTTTAAGGTCTTTACTCAGGAACCTTAACATCAGAGTGCTAGGTGGCGCTGGAATATCTCCATTTGCTACAAACAGATGTGGTTTGTCTTACAATTTATAGATTTATTGCTGCTGCAGTCAAACAGCGTAGACTAGTTGGGAAATGAAACGCGAAGTGTGCGTAGCACTGTGGTAATCAAGTAAATAATATGTCAGTTGATTAGGTTGTTCAAAAAGTCAAATGTTATTACCTACCAGGGAATTGTTTTGATATTTTTATATTATTTGTGGATCGTTTTTAGTATTTTTATGCACTTATTCACTTTATGTACATAATTTTCTACAAATTAATTTTTGGATAACATTTTAATTAATTAATTTGTACTGTTTCTTATCTTCACTTTCACTTTTTTATAATCTGTGGCTATGAAGGGGCATTGAATGATTTTGAAGTAATGTGATTTGACCTTTTAATAATGTGTTTGCTAAGAATCTAATTCATTTTATGTATATTCTTTTATGGTTTTGTCAAAACCGACTAAAGATTGCAAACAAAAAATTGAAAGTCATTTTATTTTTTATGCAGAGGAAGGATTTTTGAGATAAATGTATTTTATAAACGTATAGAAAGGGGCGCTGGCATTACAAGCCTAAAACACATTTGTAGCATTTGGGGATCAGCAAATGCCACCTAACATTTTCACCGATATCATTTGGAGAAACCACCGGAAACTGTACAAAACAGGACCGGAAACCAAATATGCTCATGCAGCCCTCCCACGAGGACAGGCTGCTCCTCTTAGGCCAGGGCTGGGCTGATATATACAAGTTGGGTCCCTGCCACAATCGTACAGGAGAGCAAGAAAATGATAGATATGATTATCTGAGGAATTTCCAATGGTTTAGATGCACTGCCTCGACGATTGTGTTCTCTGTGTAGTAATATTACTCCGCGTACCCATAACGTGCAGTGTTGGTAGTCTGTTGGTAGGGTGGTGGATAGAATGAGGGAGGTGCTAGCAGGTATTGCACTGCAAGTGCAGTGGACTTTATCTCCATCACCTATTCAACCTCAAGGGTACCTTCCAACCGAAGATCACTCTGGCTCTTATCAATAGTGCGCTTAGAAAATTAATTTGGGACCAGAAAGGGGGCTGACACCATTGTGAAGCCGTTGCTACAGCTGCACTTTGCAGGCAGTGAAGTCCACACCATTCTTAACGCACATCTGAGCATTGATGAGGCAGATGGCTTAGAAAGTGGTGCTGTACTCTGGCGAGGTAGAGAAGCACTCATGTTAATGGTGATTAGGGATGATCCATTCTACGCCAGGCCAGTTAATATGTAGCTACTGACATTTTCCATGTTATGGTGAGAGATCTGGTGATCACGGGTACTTTTCATGAAATGGACGACCAGTTGGGCTGGGCCATCTGTAGGTGCAGATCTGTAAGACTGAAGTGTATGGCAGAGAGAACACGACATCTTAATACCAAACATTTTTGGAAATGGATGATGAGGATCCATGATCATGAGAACTCTCGTGCTGTCAAGATGTGGGAAGCATAAAGCTGTGAGCTGGATACAGAGCGTGTGGGGAAAAATGGCTGGTACTGGAAAGATACAAGTAGGAATGGTTTCTGAACTGGAAGAATTGCTATCTCTGTATGGGTTAGCATTCATTAGTGCACCTTCCAGTGACAGCCTGCTCCCCTTTTGAACACTCTGGCAGATCTGGTATGTTTTCTGTTGGTGGAGACCAGTGCCATGAGTCTCCAGACCAGTGCTTTCCATGTTTATGGTTTGTTGTTCATCAGCAGAGTGCTAATCACTGTTGGGGATTGGAGTTTACCCAAATAGCGCTCTTTGTTACGTTTGGTGTCTACCATCCCTGAGACCAAGGTATGACAGTACTAATGTTTTATGGTAGCTGATTATAATAACAGGTACAGGCCTTATTACTGGCATCCTGTGGGGGGACTTCCTACTGGCTTTCCATTGTAAATCTGTATAGCAGGTCATGACTTCCCCCTCATTCTCTGATTGTATGTGGAGTGTGCCTGTGTGTGCTTGGGCACCCTGTGAGGTGGGGTATGAAAGTTGGAGTCCACCCAGTGTGTATCTAACCTCTGAAGTTGTAAAGTGTACAAAAGGGTTAGTGGTGATCAGAGTTAGAGGTGTTCCTCTCTCTCCCAGTCCCTCTGTGCACTATTTGGCTTGAACCATGAACTAGTTCTAGAAAGTTGAACTCTTACAGAAAAACGTGGGCAGCTTGCCCATCTCACTTTTCTTGTGCTTTGTGCTGAGAGCAGAAATTGCCAGCCTGGAATCCACAGAAGGAAGGTGGCATTTCATCTACTAATGGGAGCCATGAAGTTATGACCAACCAAATAAAAATTCACTTAGCCTGTAATTTGTTTCCTCTAATGTTTGGGGCTAACCTTAAATATGACTGGATAACTAGTTCAGACCAAATACCCCCAGGGCTGGATTTGTGATGACCCATCAAGCACATCCAGTGTTCATCAGTGTTAAGGAAGGCAGCAACATGGGGCTGATTACTGTGGTGTCTCTTTCTTTAAGGGCTAAGTACCACATACTTATGGAGAGAATTTACTTTCTTTCTGCTGAAAGACCCACAAGGTATACTTCCTGGTATGAATAAAATGTTCTACGTTCAGGCAGAGCTCAAGATCAGTGTGCTTATCTTGCCATGAGGAGGTCAGAAATGCTGTGCCTGCATACTCCGAGAGCTGCAAACCGTGGTTTAGCTGGACTTGCTTTCTCCCTAGTGTGTGGTTAATGAAGCTGCATATTTTACCTTATGACCGGAGTGAGAACCACCCTGCAAATAATAATCCAATTTTTTACATCAGTGAAATAAAATATTTGCACAGGATCACACACTGTGGTCAAGCAGGGAAACCGGGATTGATTCCTGGTTTCACATTTTGCAATTCAGCCACTAGATGGTTAACTCTTTCTCTTTTCTGTTTTACAGTAAATGTAAGAAACTGGATTAATATTTGGGGTGGGTGACTACCCACCTCAAATAATCACAACCCTTGTCACGGTGAACCCTCAAATTAAATTATTAAATTAACTTGAGCTCAACCCACTGGCAGCTATTGCACAGAACAGACAGACTTATCTTAGGGCAATGTGTAAAGTATATGGGCATTACCAAAGCAGTAATAAAACTGAATTACAAAACGCTACAAAATCCCAATCCGAATCAGAAAAAAAAGTCAAATGTAATAAATAAAATGACACCAAAATGACAGAATAAGGCTAATCAGAGATATGAATGTTTAAATATTTATGTTGGATAGCGCCTAGAAGCATAAAGTGCAGATGACAGTCAATGGTCACTGTAGACTGTAACCAGGCCCAATTTGACGGTGACCGCGATGGAGCATGGATCCGATACACCAACCAGGTTTGTCCTGGTCAAAGATTTTACCTTCTGACTTGAGTCCTTTAAGTCCCAATCCACCACAGGAGTACACATATAAAGACCTTAGGACCCGATGAGAGGTGCTTAGAGACTCACAGAGTGTCAGGCAGAGGTCAAACAGCAAGGTCCAATCCAGGTCCAGTCGCCACTGCAGGAAAAGCCTAGTTGTAGCTTGTTGTGGTCCTGTAGCTTTAACAAGAAGTCAGTCTTATGACACTTGGGATCAATTTATGTGTCCTGGGTACAAGAAGGAGAGTGTGTTCATTCGTTTAGGGCTCTTCTCAGGTCTCAGACAGCATGTTTAGTCCTCTTCTGATCTTCCACAATTCCAGAATGTGTTCTGAACTGGGTGCCTGGAGGTACCACATTTATGCCTGCCACGAGCTGGTGGGCAGGGATGACTCCTGGGCACATCTTAACAAATGGGGTAAAAGTGCCTGGGGCCAACCCTACCCACTTTGGACGTTTTCAAGATGACAGAAGTCTTTAGAAATTCTAAACTTGTGTTGTAAAGGCTAGGGTGCATCTGTATATGTGTATGTGTGTGTGTGTGTGTGCGTGTGTGTGTGTGTGTGTGTGTGGTTGTGTGTAGGGTACTATTGTAATCCTGGTGTCTTCCCACACCTAACACTAAAATCCAGTTTGGGGCAGTCACTGTACACCCCAATAAACCAGAAGACAGGCATCTGATAGAACATAGCAGGGCTTTCCAGTGACCAGACGCTGGAAATACAAGAAGAGTTTTGGCATCCTACTTACCTTCCTTTAAAGTGTGTCACCAGTGTTATATGTAAAATCTCAGCAGACCTGTCAAGCAGAATTTGACATTCAAGAGGGGTATGACACTGTAATGTCAAAAAGGATGCTCACAGCCCTGCCCTATATATTCTCAGTTCAGAGAAGTCATCTCTGCCCATTCATGTCAGTCTATTGTTTGCTCCTGGAAGGCATTTAACAACTTTTTCACACCTGTTCAAATGCTAATTACTGGCTGGCAGCAGTGGGAGAGCAAATGCAAATCTAGCCTCCAGGAACTATAGGCAGGCAAAAGTAACTTTCTTAAAGTTACCTTCCTTAATATTTATTCAAAATTTGATTTCACCTCTGGATTGGATTTTTAAAAACTATTAAGCTAGTTATTTAATTATTGTTTTTAGCTGGCCCCATTCTGAAGACACAGTATTAGGATTTTAACCTGTACTCTTCTTTTCTACATAGGACAGATAGGCTGGCCACATTGAAAAATAGCCGTTAGCTGCTTGTCACTGTTAGGACATATTAACATTAATTTTCTACATGTCCTACTTTTAAATACCATGCACCCTGCCTTATGGGTCCCAAAGCCTACATGGGGTGACTTATTAATATGTAAAAGGGAGGTTTTAACTTGTCGAAATGGTTTGTTTTGACAGGTTGAATTGCAGTTTTTACACTGCTACAGTCAGGCTATTCAGGGTACCTGAAGCCATGTTTGCACTACCACTGTAGTGGATGGCACAATAGGTGCTTCCGTCCACTAGTGACATTTAACTTTCAGACGCTGGGTACAACGTTTACAATATACTAGGGACCCATGGGTAAGTTAAACATACTAATTAGGAATATACCAATTTAACCATGTTTAAAGGAGGAATGCAGGCACTTAACCTCTGGTTAGCAGACCACTCAGAAAAGACGGATTTTCTTCATTATCCTTTTAATTCTATGCCAGAACCAGAGGCAAGGATTATGCTTTACTTTCGTCACTTTTATTGCATAGCAGCCATATTCTTACTAACATCATGCCATCAAACAATAAACTACTTTTCCCAAGAACCTAAGGGAAAATTAAAATAAAGAAAGTCCATCCAATTCCCTTGCTGAGCTTGTCCTCATAGTCCCTTGTCTCCTTCATTCGTCCTCTTTCTTCGTTGCTCCAGCCCGCCAGTTAAATACCTCACAAAAGGGTCCCACTGTGACTGGGGGTTTACTGATTGGTTTGGGTGGAATTTGGTATTTGTAATGCTTAGGAATTATAAGTTTTAATGTGTGATTGATTGCACGTTATTTTGTTCCCCGCGGGAGCGCTGCTTATGCGTTCCTACGAGGAGTTTCAGGCCGACATCGGCCCACCGGTCTGCATTAAGTGGTAATGTCCTCCAGCCTCTAGAGGGCGCTGCTTGTCTGAATCACACGGTGCATTCCTTGCAGGCTCCACGATCGATGCGTAGGGAAGAGAGATCAAAGAGATAGCGCGCCGATCGCGGAGTCCTACCTGCAAATCCCCGCTGCCTGGAGTCTGATGCCCTGTGAGGGTCCGTATTCATTTCTGTCCTTCTTAGATCAGCACTGTTATACAGATTCTTCCTAGAAGGTGCCTGGGACACTGACCCAGGCTATTTATACCCTGTGTACTATAAGGGGTGGGTGGTGTCCTGGGCAGTAGCCTTATCTGGTCCCCTGTGTGCCCCCATATCACACTGGTCTCCCAGTACCGTGATTACTGCTTCATACAACATTCTCTGATCCCTCCTTCGGGGGAAGAGGAGGAGCAATACCTTCCTTTTGATGATGATTTCTGCCAAGCTGTGGATGCCTCAATAAACCTGGCAGTCTCTAATGCCATGGCGGCCTATGAGTAGGCCCTTCAACAGCTCATTGACAGCTGTCATGAACTCCTCTTTTAGAGGGAAGACTCTGCCAGACCTTCAGTCCCACCATCTCTAGGGCAGCCAGGAACGAAGCCTGTTAAGGCAACCGCAAAGCGCAACCATGACCAGGGGGTAGATACTGACTCTTTTGCTAGGCTTAAGAAAGCCTTTTTGGCCCGTCGGTAGCCCACCCCACTCCCTAGTACATCTCACTCAGCACACCTACTACTGAAGACCCCAAGACACACAAACGTCAAAGCTTCAGAGAATTCTTTTATGGCCACTAATGCCCCCAGATGTTTGAATATTCTTATCACAGATCCACAATACATCTTATTACCACAATCTCAAGCGATTGACATCGGAAATACAATCAAAGAACAATTTGCCCAAGCAACGGTAGAAGAATCACCTCCTCTCAATCGTGTGACTCGTCAACTAGAGATCACATCCATCAAAGCTATCCTTCCTAACTGTAAGCCAGAAGCCTGTAATACAACTTTCCTATCTGCTTTCACCCAACACATGGCACTACTGCCCTAACTGAAATCTAGTTATGCTCATTATCCATACCACTATATTGCCACTAGGTACAATATTTTCTACCTCTACAGAACAGAACAAAATGTTGGGTGGTTGCCTTTATCCACAGGGATCAACTCATCTCCTCTTAAGAGCAGACATTCCTGGGAGATATCAGCCTCCACTGGGAGAAAACAAAAGTTAACCCACATAGGCCACTTCAAATCCTTGCTCTCAGAGAACAACCTACTACAACATTGCACATTCCTTATCCACAATAACGCTGATTTTCATTAAGAAACACCACATACACATCTCAAACTATCTCAAATTGAAGTGTTCAAACGCTTCTTTATTGGTTTCAAAATCCTGATACTAACACATCCTCCCCATGCTAAACTCTAGGCTCAATTGAAAAAATATATATATTCCATACACATACTGACAATGACTATCAGCAAAGCCAAAGATCTGGCTTTAGTGTGCTAACAAATGCAAACACATAAATGCACTAATGTGCGGACTATTTGTTCGGTATCTCCGTGCAACCTATCTTTTTCTGTGCACAATCTGTGCATGTCAGTGTTTGCATGCATTAGCACATTAAGACAGACCTACTGGCGGCTTTAGCAAAGCTTGTTTCCTCAGTGGTAGTTGTCTGTATGTGCCCCATCTGCCTCACATTGATACTGCAGATTTTTACCCGTCTACATGCTGTGGATGAGTGGTTCTAACAGATGTGCTCATGCACCTGCCCTCTTTGCTGCCTGTTTTCCTGTGTGGACTAGACTTCAGCTTCTATGACCACCTTAAGAATTGTTTAACCTTTTCCCGCAGAGTACCCTTCCTGCAATGAGAACTAAAAAAGATTGATTTCGAACTGTGCACAAACTGAACAGTTGCAAGCAGGTGCTGAGCTTTGCTATTAAATGGGGATTATCCCCATTAATGTAACCTTTGTCATGTGCTTATGCGTAGAGTGCAATTCAGTTACAAATGTACCTAATATATGCAGAAATAAATGCCATACAGCTTAGTAAAGTTATTGGCCATATTTTCCTAATAATACTAAAAGCTATCTCTTTTACAAAAATATTACCACTGCTGGGGCATTTTACTTATTGCAAGTGTAACTTGATCTAGAAGTTCTATCCCACACCACCTCCAAGAGTTCCAATGTTTCCAAGGACAGTGGTAATACTTGTCTGAAGATGTGACTGACTTCCCTTGAGTCCTGTAGGTCCCAAAGAACTGGCCTGACAGTTTTCATTAAACCTTAACATTTTCATTAGGTTTTTAATGCAGTCTTTGCTGAGCAGTTATCTACTATAATTAAAAGAATTTGAATAAATTCTTGAAAACTATTAGAATATTTAGGCAAGTATACGTTGCAGCACTGGACAGAAGAATTAAAATTACCACAGTGCAGTCATGGGAACTTTTACGTCAAGTACCCATCCCTTTCTGGTCTCAGCTCGCCGTCTCGGTTTGATGCTCCAAACTCAACCCTATACATGGCTGCAACATCTTTTTCCAAAGGGCACTGGAATTAAATGTTATCTCAGCTTGTTCAGCATGCCATTTTGCAGTCTGAGTGATAAGACTGCAGTGCTGTACTTTTCTCCTCCATGGAGATGTTGACGCACATTTTATTCGCTAACAAAATGTTTTGATTAATAAAGCGAAAAGCTTACATTTAAGTAAAACATATGCACAATTTGTAGTAGGTAATCATACTTAAATGCTATAGGCCTGCAAGTAAAATAAAGGTGCTGGTTTAAGGTAGCCTAGCTGCCGATGCCATGCCATGTTAACTGAAAATAATACATTAACACTGAAAGGCCTGTTTTTCACATTGGATGGTTGTTTGCGCACAATGTTTTTCACTTTGTTTCAGATGTTGTATTTTTCCAGAAACCTTCTGTTATCTAGTAAATAGGTATTTGTTTTGCATTAGACAACTGATAGTGAGTTCTCACTGGAAGGAGAGGAGGCAACAGGAAGGATGAGTCATGAGAAGACCAGTTTGGACAACAGAATACCAACAATGAAACTTTTCAAGGTCTAATGTCTGAAAGTCTATTGTACCAGCATATGAAAATGGAGAGCTTGTCTATTCCCAGGAGGTTGCTGAAATTTTATTGGAGGATTCGAGAGACGAAAGAAAATAATGCTGCAACATAGAACACTGAGTGTTTCTATTAGTTTGTATTCCTAGTATTCCTTTCCCGACACTCTGGCTGGAGACTCATCTATGAGTTTCTTAGACTTCTCTATATGAAAGGTTATTTAGCCTAAGTCATTTATGTCTGTTGATTTATGACTGTGAATATTATCCAGTCTGAGATGCAAAGGCATTATGCTTGAGCACTGATTTTCTCATCAGAACTATCTATTGGGTATCTGAACTGACACCCTTTTCTCTTATTACAACTTAATTTAGATTAGGGAATTTCCTTTATGGAACATGCTTGCTGCATTATAACAATAACTACTATAATTCTGACTAATGTATTATTTTACCTTATATTGAAATATCAATTATTGGACTATGTTCATTTCTAATGCTAATGCCTAAAAGATTAATCCTTACTCAATAGAAATTGAGATACTTAAAACATTGAAAAAGAAAACTTTAAACTCATACACACCTCTCTTTGTTGACTGTACTAAAAGTTTTAATGATTTATTACTATGTAGATGATTTCTCCTTATTTCTCCTTGTCGACAAACAAAGGTCCATATGACCAGTGGCGGGGTTATTTAAAGATTACACCCGAAGATTGAGGTATAGAAAACCCTGCTCCCTCAGAGATAAGCAGTCACAGACCAGTGCCCCTGTAAGGTATCATTTAGGTGGTTCTGGCATAGGATGATCACCTGTCGAGTACTTTTCAAAGACTATCCAAGAATTAAGGCTCAAATCCGTTGCCCGCTATTGCTCGTTAGACAGGTGGCATTTGTCTGCAATTTTAGGACTGCAGTACGGTCAATTGGGTGTCTTGAAATAATTCTGTTACTTTAGAGAGAAGTGTAAATACCTGAGATTGGCTGATGTGCAGTTTCTCTAACCAATCAAAGTCCATCACAATTTTTCCAGCACTGACAGAACTACATGTTCTACTGTAAAGTATTGAAAATCTATGCAAACTTGCCATAACACGACAGGCTGTGTTGACTAAAGTGCTGCCTTGCCTTCGAGTTCTTGCTGCACCTACTCCTTGGTTCCCAGAAATCCCTCCAGTCACTTGAATACAGTTGTTCCTGTTACACTTACTCCACTTCCCCACTCTCCTCGATCCCGCCCAGTCCTCAAAGGTTCCTGCAGTTCTGGCTCAGAGTCCCCAGTACAATGCCAGTTTTAAGGTCATTGTATGTGTACCCTGACATCTAGTGGCTACCAATGGCATTATTATTATTATGAATTGCCATTTGTAGATCGAACGGCTATCCAGCGGGTTTCCCGGCGCTAAGCATCAGCAAGGAGATCCTGTAGACACCATTCTTAAAAGAGCCATGTTTTTAAAAGTTTACGAAATTGCATTAGAGAGGTGCAGTGTCTTATATACTGAGGCAGAGCGTTCCACAACTTCGGCCCTAGATAAGCAAAAAAACATCCACCAGATCGAACTCGGGTGATTCTGGGCACACAGTATAGGTCCTGACTGGCAGATCTCAATATGATATCCACCCTGGTATTAGATGGCATCTTCAGCATAATATTGGCTTTTAATGTCCAATGCCGTTCCACATGTGGTATCTAGTAGCCTCAAGTGATATATAGTTGTCATCTTTGCACTAGGGGAGATCCAGACAAAGAATGTATCCATTTGCACAAAAAGGGGTACCCCTAATAGCGTTTCCTAAATTAGGGTCTACATAACATATGTGAAAAAACATTTAGGAAACATTAAATAGTGGACTTACAAATTTACATTAACGAATATGCAAACACCCACAAATTTGTTCCATATAAAAAATTACTTTTTATTATTTTTTTTATAAAAAGTTCATTCTATTATCATCTATTAATGTACTTTTTTTATTATATATATATAAAAAAGCGGGAGTTATTTTCTAAAAAATCTAAATTATACTCTCACTGGTATATCCATCACATGATTTTTTGAACGAATGCTAATCTACGTATTTCAGACATTCTTGTGCATTCATACTTGTCTGTCTAATATCACTAGTTTCATCAGAATTATGATTCTTCAATATATACACTGGTAAAGATGAAACATGATCAATCCGTTAGATCAAAACAATTAGGTCAGTGAGTTGGATATAACTCTTTTCAGTTCTTTTCTCTATACAGACAGTATGATTTATTCAGAACAATATCACACTTTTTTGCATCTGAAAATACATAAGCCAAGCAAGGGCATTCATATATGCCATGGCTAAGAATGGAATCCTACGTGCGTTTCGGCATTACGCCTTCATCAGGTAGCCATGTACGATATGAAGCCTGGAAAAGAAGGTTCAAGAATATCGGGGTTACATAACATCAGTCCTACTTAAATTCATACATTATAAAAAACTAGTATTTATTCTAAGTGGTTCCATTGTCACAGAGAAAGATTAGCCCAAACTTAAAGAGGAAAGTAGAAATTCGATATAGATTGGACTGTTAAAAGAAAAAAGAAGAAGAAAGAAAAAATCCGGGAGATAGCTTCAGAATAGTGCTCACCCAAGCATGTGACCACCCTAACACAAAGATTTAAAGTGCCTATACAATGGTTCCTACACAGTGAGTGGCTGAGGTTGAACATGTATTTAGTGGGTTCAGAGGTAGCGGTTACCTTATTGGGATCGATAAAATCAATGGTCAGGAACTGCTTATAAAGCTTGGTATTAAGGTCAAGGCTCGAAGATTTATTCTTCTGAGTTTATTTATCTTTAATAACAGAGGAAGGGGGAAGAGAAAAATTGGTTTTAATATCTCTTCGCATGATGAAAGTACAGCTAGTGTACTGAGAGGATAAAAGAAGACTTACCCAGAAGAATAGGGCATGTAGATATCTCTATCTTGATTATGGCATGATGTTGATTCCCTAAAGAGAGTATATATTATTGCCTATTGACTATGGCATTTCTATGTTGTTATACAAAAACAATCTAAGTCGTGAAACTTATTAATTTTAAATTTTAGATTTTAAGTAATTTATGACTGCCTCTAGTGCATTTAAAATAAACATTTATTTGCTATATATGCTTTGTAACGGATGATATAATTGACACCTGTCTGTTAATGGGGGTACCACGGGATCTCATGTTTACGCAGTTTTTCCCTTTTCTTCTACCTAGATAGCATAATCGCTTTTCAAGTGTCGCTAGCTATAATGAATGTCTCTTACCCGTTATTTAAAAGTTGCGTGGCGTGCACGGGTCACAGGACCGTTCTCCAAAGATATGAGCCGCCGCTTCATCGATTCAAATGTGTAGACGCTCTCGTTACGGGCATCTGTAGCCGTCTGACCGGAGGCTCATCCGAGCTTCGCTCAGCGGCTGCGTTGGTTCCCTGCAGTTACGGGAAAGTGGTGCTTGTGCGTCCTGGGAATTGTGTTTTTATATATATTTTCGAAATTTCCCGCGCCCGTCAAACAGGAAGCTCCTGATTGGATTACCTAAAAGGCTATAGTGCTCTGCAGAGTTTGTGTGTAATAATAGCGGCCATCTTGGTGGTATTTTAATAGTGTGTTAAGATGCCGAAAGTTGAGCTGTCATTATTACTGACTATGGCGGCCATCCTAACGATATGTTGATGGCGTACGAGGATTCAAAGCCTGATTGGGATTCCTAGGTAGCTCCTGATTGGTTGACGTAACGGGCTACGGTGCTCTACAAATTCTTTGGATAAAAATGGCAGCCATCTTGGTTTGTCGAATTGGCAATTTGATACGTCATAAAAGATGTACAACCAATGCCATATTGGTGGTATTTCAATATTAAGATGCCGAAAGTTGAGAAGTCATTGTTACTGACTGTTACGGCCATCCTAACGATATGTTGATGGCATACGAAGATTCAAAGCCTGATTGGAATTCCTAGGTGGCTCCTGATTGGTTGACGTAACGGGCTACGGTGCTCTACAGATTTTTTGGGTAAAAATGGCAGCCATCTTGATGGTATTAAAATGGTTTGTCGAATTGGCAATTTGATACATTATAAGAGATATACAACCAATGCCTCACAGTGTTGAACACTAATATTTAATGTTCATTTATCATGTATGATGGTGGGAATTATTTTTTTGATGGATCAAACTGTCACAGACTGCATCTTTAGCCTATTTTACCATGATGAGTAATCAGACGTTATTAAATCTGATTGCCTGGTCCCAAGGAATTTCGCTGTTCATACCTTTTTGGTATGTATCTAGAGTAAAAATCCAAAAGACTTCCCTGCGTTTTCGTATTACTGTACTTAGGGGGCCTTTAGTGTGGATTTTCTCGAGGATAAGCCATTTAATGTCCTCGGTGGAATGGTTTGCATCTATATAGTGTTTTACTAATGGTGCATTTACTTTTCTTGTCCTAATGGCGGACCTATGCTCAGTAAGGCGTATTGTCATGGTACGTGAGGTTTTCCCCACATATCCCTGATTAACCGTCCGCGACTGGACCGCGCCCAGTGCCAGAACCCCTGGACCGCGCGCCCCCCGCTCCAGCCTCGAGGACCGACGCCGATACGATGCCACCACACTCCACGCTCTCAACCCCGGACGGACGCACAACTGCTTCAAGGCCGCCCCGAAACGCACCCATGGTCCCTTCACCTGCCGGAACTGCAGCTACACCAGCCTCAGAGCCACCGAGGCGCCCGCCAAGAAGGACCTCAACCACCTCCGGTGCATCCTGCTGAACACCCGCTCCGCACGCAAACACGCCGTCGAGCTCTGGGACCTGCTCGACACATCATCACCAGACGTCGCCTTCCTGACAGAGACCTGGATGAACGACTCCTCTGCCCCCGACATCGCCATAGCCATCCCAGACGGCTATAAGATCACCCGCAGAGACCGCATCAACGCAGTAGGAGGAGGAATCCCCATCGTCCACAAGAACACCATCAGGGTCTCGACCAGCACCGACGACACTCTCAGCACCGCCGAACACATGCACTTCCAGATCCACACTGACCCCAACACCACCCTTAGAGGCACCCTTGTCTACAGACCCCCTGGGCCCCGACCCCAGTTCAGCGACTCCATCGCCGACTTCATCAGCACGCACGCCCTGACCTCTACCGACTACATCCTCCTCGGAGACCTGAACTTTCACCTGGAGAACAACAACGACAGCAACTCCACCACCCTGATCGACAGCCTCGCCAACCTCGGCCTGAGCCAGCTCGTCACAACACCGACCCACTGCGCCGGCCACACGCTTGACCCCATCTTCTCCTCAAGCTCCCACGTCTCCTTCAGCCACACCACGGAACTCCTCTGGACCGACCACCGCTGCATCCATTTCACCTTCCAGAAACCCACCACACACCACCGCACCCAACAGATCCCACGCCGCTGCTGGAGCAAAGTCACCGAAGACCAACTCCGGGCAACCCTCGCTCTCAGCCCTCCCTCCGACCCATCCAACACCGACGACGCTGCCTGCAACCTCAGACGATGGATGGACGACTCTGCCAACACCCTCGCCCCGCTGAAAAAGCTCACCTACAGCGACACCACCAAAAGAGCCAGCTGGTTCACCTCGGAACTCCTAGCTTCCAAGCGCACCTGCCGGAAACTAGAGAAGAAATGGCACAGCGATAAGACACCGGACAGCCACACAGCCCACAAAGACGCCATCCGTAACCACCACCACCTCATCAGGTCCGCCAAGAGAATCTCCTTCAAAGACCGCCTCGACAACAACGCACACAACAGCAAGGAGCTTTTCAACATCGTGAAGGAACTCTCCAATCCCATCTCCAACACCAACGACATCCCGCCGTCGCAACCCCTGTGCGATTCCCTCGCCACCTTCTTTCACCGCAAGATCGCCGACATCCACGACAGCTTCGACACCCAGACAACCCCAACTAAGATCAATACACCAGACCCGCCACACACCATCGACCACGACCCCCTGCCAGCCTGGGCCAGCGTGAACATCGAGGACACCATCAAGACCATGAGCACAATACACTCCGGCTCCCCGTCAGACCCTTTCCCGCACCACATCTTCAACAAAGCCAGCAGCTCCATCGCACCCCACCTGTGCAACATCATCAACCTCTCCTTCGAGACCGCGACCTTCCCAGAGAGCTGGAAACACGCAGAGATCAACGCCCTACTCAAAAACCCAAGGCGGACCCGAGAGACCTCAAGAACTTCCGGCCCATCTCTCTGCTTCCGTTCCCAGCCAAGGTCATCGAGAAGATCGTCAACAAACAGCTAACCCGATACCTCGAAGAAAACAGCATCCTGGACCCATCCCAATCAGGGTTCCGCAGCAACCACAGCACTGAGACTGCCCTCATCGCCGCCACCGACGACATCAGGATCCTGCTGGACAATGGTGAGACCGCAGCCCTCATCCTGCTGGACCTCTCCGCCGCCTTCGACACTGTCTGCCACCGCACTCTACGCGCACGCCTCCACGACGCAGGGATCCGAGACAAGGCCCTGGAATGGACCACCTCCTTCCTCGACGGCAGAACCCAGAGAGACCGCCTCCCACCCTTCCGATCCGAAGCCTCCGAGATCATCTGCGGCGTACCCCAGGGATCGTCCCTCAGCCCAACACTGTTCAACATCTACATGGCCCCGCTCGCACGCATCGCCAGACAACACGACCTCAACATTATCTCCTACGCCGACGACACTCAACTGATCCTCTCCCTCACCAAGGACCCCCTCGCCGCCAAAGCCAAACTCCATGAAGGAATGAAGGCCGTCGCCGATTGGATGAAGATCAGCCGACTAAAGCTGAACACGGACAAAACGGAGGTCCTCATCCTCGGCTCCAACCCCTCAGCCTGGGACGACTCCTGGTGGCCAACAACGCTGGGAGCAGCCCCGACACCCACCGACCACGCACGCAACCTGGGAGTCATCCTCGACTCAACGCTCTCCATGGCCAAGCAAGTCAACGCAGTCTCCTCCTCCTGCTTCAACACCCTCCGCATGCTTCGCAAGATCTACAGGTGGATCCCGACAGACACAAGAAGAACAGTCACCCAGGCCCTCGTCAGTAGCAGACTGGACTATGGGAACGCCCTCTACGCGGGAGCCCCGGCCAAGCTCATCAAGCGACTGCAACGCATACAAAACGCCTCCGCACGACTGATCCTCGACGTACCACGCCACAGCCACATCACCCCCCACTTGAGGAACCTGCACTGGCTCCCCGTCGACAGGAGGATCACCTTCAAACTCCTCACCCACGCACACAAGGCACTCCACAAAACTGGCCCAGCCTACCTCAACAGACGACTCTTCTTCTACGTCCCCAACCGCCAGCTCCGCTCCGCCGACCTCTCCCTCGCCACCGTCCCCCGCATTCGAAGAACAACCACCGGCGGCAGATCCTTCTCACACCTCGCCGCCAAGACCTGGAACACCCTTCCACTAAGCCTACGAAAGACCCAAGACCTGCTGACCTTTAGGAGGCTACTCAAGACCTGGCTGTTCGACCAGTAGCAGCATCCCCCCCCCCTTCCCTCTCCCCAGCGCCTTGAGACCCTCGCGGGTAAGTAGTGCGCTCTACAAATTCTGTGATTGATTGATTGATTGATTGATTACAGGGACATAAAATTAAGTAGACAATATTTGTGGTCTTACAGTTTGTTAGAGATTGAAGCGAAAAACGTATTCCATTTACAGTGTATGTTTTTGTTTCTATGGCAAATTGACATGCCACACACGACATGCATTTGTAATTTCCCATCGATGGTGTATTACCACAAAGTGTTGTTTGTGTTGGTTCTTTCAAGGTATTGGTCATGCGGGAACGTACTATCAAGTCTTTAAGATTTTTATTTTTTCGATTGACAAAAAGGGGTTTTGGGATTAATGTAGTTCTGTCTCTTGTGGCATTTAAAATATGCCAATTAGAGTTCACAATGTGACGGATTTTGTTATTTATTATGGAGTGGCGTGTAACAAATACCAGTCTGTTGTTCTCTTTAAGTTTTTTGGGAGTTAACAGATGCTGCCTATCGTAGTACCGTGCTCTCTTGTAGGAGTCACGTACTAATCGACTGGGGTAGCCTCTGGCTATGAACTTGGCTTTCATCTCAACTGCTCTTGTGTCAAAGTCTATCAAATTGGTACAGTTCCTGCGAAGCCGTAGGAACTGTCCAAAGGGAATGCTGGTTTTTTGTGTCTCCGGATGGTAGCTGTTGAAGTGCAGCAACGTATTGCGGGCCGTGGGTTTTGTATCTAGGTCAACTTCCAGTTTTTGCCCACTCGCTTTGATCATGATGTCTAGAAATTCTACGTTGCTGTTGCTGAAATTAGCTGTAAAGAAAATATTGGTATCGCAAAGATTTAACCAAGTAATAAACTCAATAAGTTCATCTGGGTCAGCTGTCCAGATAAAGAAGACATCGTCTATATATCTAGACCAGCTATTGATGGATCCACTGAATGGGGCGATCTCGTTGTAAACAAATTTGAATTCAAAGAAGGCCATATATATATTGGCCACTGTCGGGGCACAAGAAGCCCCCATACTGACTCCCTTAGTCTGTTTAAACAAAGATCCATTAAACTCAAAAGTGTTCTCTTGTAAGACAATGGTGAGACATTCCATGACAAAGGTCTTGGGGCAGTCGATTTTAAAGGTTTCAATAAACCATATGACAGCCTCTATGGCCCCGGGCTGGGGGATATTACTATAGAGGGCTTCTATGTCCATGGTTACCATAACCTGTCTCATTGCATTGAATGGAAGATGTTCTACTTTATTAATGATGTCTCTAGTGTCCCGTATGTATGACTGGATTTTAGGGACATGAGGTCTCAATATTGCATCCACGTATTTAGAAAGGGGTTCAGTAACAGACCCAATGGTGGTCACTATGGGTCTGTAGGGGGGATTTGTGCTATGCTTATGGATCTTAGGGACCCCATAAATCGCTGCCATTCTAGGTTTGTCTACCTTTAAGTATTGCCATTCTTTCTACCAGATGAAATTTTTATCAAGAGCTTGTGTGGTGGTCTCCAGAATTAATTTAGAGACCCTCTTAGTGGGATCCACTTTTATTGGTATGTAGTGTTCTATGTTGGAAAGCATTTGCTGCATATTGGTGACATATTGATTAGTGTCCATAAGGACAATGCCACCACCCTTATCACAACACTTAATTGTAATGTTCTTATTTTGAATTAAGTTGTGTAGCGCTGTATGTTCTTCTTGGGTTATATTATATGTTGGTATAGGGATGTATTTCATGGCAGCTTTCATTTTGTTGAACACTACGGGGCCGATTCCGATCTCGGTCGGAGGCGCACCCAATACCATTCGGTCGGGAAAAAAGCCATGCGAATGCCTGTTTCCCGACCGATCCGTACAGCACACCGAACGAGTAAGTACGATGCGCACAACAGCACAGAATCCGGCCGAGTCGTACTCACCCAATCCAGGTCCTGTACTCCGACCGAGGCGAATCCGGAAACGCAGAATCGAGTCGCACGGAAGGGAAAATGCAGCTCCGTCCGGCCGAACAAGTACGATGCGCTTCCCGTACGCGCCGAACCCGTCGCTACGCACGGCGCGTCAAAGCATCCGGGAGAGGCGCACATAAGCTCCGATTCGCGCCACAACACAATCCACGGCTACGAGGCGAACACGCCAGCGACGAGGACGACGCGAAGCGACGAGTCGACGCGAAGCAACGAGAAGGACGAACGACACGAACCAACCATGAATCCCTTCGTCCCGATCATACCAATATTCTACATTTACTACCGGAACAGGCACGGACGCGTACGGCGCAGAAGGTAAGTCAGACACCAACCACAAAACACATACAACACGTACACGACACATCACACAGACACAGAGGGATGCAGAATATACTTACACCAGCAACAGCAGCACCATAGGGGCGGGATGCCCATCACCAATGCCACATATGCACACAGGGGCCTGAATGCGCACCACCACCACCACCCAGGGGGGCTGGATGCCTACCACTACTACCACCCTCACCCAGGGGGCTGGATGCCTACCACTACTACCACCCTCACCCAGGGGGGCTGGATGCCTACCACTACTACCACCCTCACCCAGGGGGGCTGGATACCTACCACTACTACCACCCTTAGCCAGGGGGGCTGGATGCCTACCACTACTACCACCCTCACCCAGGGGGGCTGGATGCCTACCACTACTACCATCCTCAGCCAGGGGGGCTGGATGCCTACCACTACTACCACCCTCACCCAGGGGGGCTGGATGCCTACCACTACTACCACCCTCACCCAGGGGGGCTGGATGCCTACCACTACTACCACCCACACCCAGGGGGGCTGGATGCCTACCACTACTACCACCCTCACCCAGGGGGGCTGGATGCCTACCACTACTACCACCCTCACCCAGGGGGCTGGATGCCTACCACTACTACCACCCTCAGCCAGGGGGGCTGGATGCCTACCACTACTACCACCCTCACCCAGGGGGGCTGGATGCCTACCACTACTACCACCCTCACCCAGGGGGGCTGGATGCCTACCACTACTACCACCCTCACCCAGGGGGCTGGATGCCTACCACTACTACCACCCTTAGCCAGGGGGGCTGGATGCCTACCACCACCCTTACCCAGGGGGGCTGGATGCCTACCACTACTACCACCCTCACCCAGGGGGGCTGGATGCCTACCACTACTACCACCCTCACCCATGGGGGCTGGATGCCTACCACTACTACCACCCTCACCCAGGGGGGCTGGATACCTACCACTACTACCACCCTTAGCCAGGGGGCTGGATGCCTACCACTACTACCACCCTCACCCAGGGGGGCTGGATGCCTACCACTACTACCACCCCTTAGCCAGGGGGGTGGATGCCTACCACTACTACCACCCTCACCCAGGGGGGCTGGATGCCTACCACTACTACCACCCTCACCCAGGGGGCTGGATGCCTACCACTACTACCACCCTCACCCAGGGGGCTGGATGCCTACCACTACTACCACCCTTAGCCAGGGGGGCTGGATGCCTACCACCACCCTTACCCAGGGGGGCTGGATGCCTACCACTACTACCACCCTCACCCAGGGGGCTGGATGCCTACCACTACTACCACCCACACCCAGGGGGGCTGAATGCCTACCACTACTACCACCCTTAGCCAGGGGGGGCTGGATGCCTACCACCACCCATAGCCAGGGGGGGCTGGATGCCTACCACTACTACCACCCTCACCCAGGGGGCTGGATGCCTACCACTACTACCACCCTCACCCAGGGGGCTGGATACCTACCACTACTACCACCCTTAGCCAGGGGGCTGGATGCCTACCACTACTACCACCCTCACCCAGGGGGGCTGGATGCCTACCACTACTACCACCCTTAGCCAGGGGGGCTGGATGCCTACCACTACTACCACCCTCACCCAGGGGGCTGGATGCCTACCACTACTACCACCCTTAGCCAGGGGGCTGGATGCCTACCACCACCCTTACCCAGGGGGGCTGGATGCCTACCACTACTACCACCCTCACCCAGGGGGGCTGGATGCCTACCACTACTACCACCCTTAGCCAGGGGGGCTGGATGCCTACCACCACCCTTAGCCAGGGGGCTGGATGCCTACCACTACTACCACCCTCACCCAGGGGGGCTGGATGCCTACCACTACTACCACCCTCACCCAGGGGGCTGGATACCTACCACTACTACCACCCTTAGCCAGGGGGCTGGATGCCTACCACTACTACCACCCTCACCCAGGGGGGCTGGATGCCTACCACTACTACCACCCTCAGCCAGGGGGGCTGGATGCCTACCACTACTACCACCCTCACCCAGGGGAGGCTGGATGCCTACCACTACTACCAACCTCACCCAGGGGGCTGGATGCCTACCACTACTACCACCCTCACCCAGGGGGGCTGGATGCCTACCACTACTACCACCCTTAGCCAGGGGGCTGGATGCCTACCACCACCCTTACCCAGGGGGCTGGATGCCTACCACTACTACCACCCTCACCCAGGGGGGCTGGATGCCTACCACTACTACCACTCACACCCAGGGGGGCTGGATGCCTACCACTACTACCACCCTTAGCCAGGGGGCTGGATGCCTACCACCACCCATAGCCAGGGGGGCTGGATGCCTACCACTACTACCACCCTCACCCAGGGGGGCTGGATGCCTACCACTACTACCACCCTCACCCAGGGGGCTGGATACCTACCACTACTACCACCCTTAGCCAGGGGGGCTGGATGCCTACCACTACTACCACCCTCACCCAGGGGGGCTGGATGCCTACCACTACTACCACCCTCACCCAGGGGGGCTGGATGCCTACCACTACTACCACCCTTAGCCAGGGGGGCTGGATGCCTACCACTACTACCACCCTCACCCAGGGGGGCTGGATGCCTACCACTACTACCACCCTTAGCCAGGGGGGCTGGATGCCTACCACCACCCTTACCCAGGGGGGCTGGATGCCTACCACTACTACCACCCTCACCCGGGGGCTGGATGCCTACCACTACTACCACCCTTAGCCAGGGGGGCTGGATGCCTACCACCACCCTTAGCCAGGGGGCTGGATGCCTACCACTACTACCACCCTCACCCAGGGGGGCTGGATGCCTACCACTACTACCACCCTCACCCAGCGGGGGCTGGATACCTACCACTACTACCACCCTTAGCCAGGGGGGGCTGGTTGCCTACCACTACTACCACCCTCACCCAGGGGGGCTGGATGCCTACCACTACTACCACCCTTAGCCAGGGGGGCTGGATGCCTACCACTACTACCACCCTCACCCAGGGGGCTGGATGCCTACCACTACTACCACCCTCACCCAGGGGGGCTGGATGCCTACCACTACTACCACCCTCACCCAGGGGAGCTGGATGCCTACCACTACTACCACCCTTAGCCAGGGGGCTGGATGCCTACCACCACCCTTACCCAGGGGGGCTGGATGCCTACCACTACTACCACCCTCACCCAGGGGGGCTGGATGCCTCCCACTACTACCACCCTTAGCCAGGGGGCTGGATGCCTACCACTACTACCACCCTCACCCAGGGGGGGCTGGATGCCTACCACTACTACCACCCTTAGCCAGGTGGGGCTGGATGCCTACCACCACTACCACCCCCACTCATAGGATGGACAATGCATGACACAACCAGCACACCACAACCTAGGGAATGCAAGAAAAAGACATCCCCCCAACACCATGACAAGCGTGTGTAGACTGTGTCAAATGCCTACAACACCGAACATGACTTTGAACACACAATGTGACCCCCTAGCACATGTGCCACACATATATGTGTGTGGCCCCCACAATGCAAGCAGGCCATGACCATTGTGGCAATGGGGTCCAAACCCCCATCATCACAGTGACCAAAATGTAAGTGTGGGGTCCATAGCTGAAGCACCTTTTGAACATTGTGGCAATGGAGTCTAAACCCCCATCATCACTGTGACCAAAAGGTAAGTGTGGGGTCCATAGCTGAAGCACCTTTTGAACATTGTGGCAATGGAGTCTAAACCCCCATCATCACTGTGACCAAAAGGCAAGGTTGGGGTCCATAGCTGAAGCACCTTTTGAACATTGTGGCAATGGGGTCTAAACCCCCATCATCACAGTGACCAAAATGTAAGTGTGGGGTCCATAGCTGAAGCACCTTTTGAACATTGTGGCAATGGGGTCTAAACCCCCATCATCACAGTGTCCAAAAGGTAAGTGTGGGGTCCATAGCTGAAGCACATTTTGAACAGTGTGGCAATGGGGTCCAAACCCCCATCATCACAGTGACCAAAATGTAAGTGTGGGGTCCATAGCTGAAGCACATTTTGAACAGTGTGGCAATGGGGTCCAAACCCCCATCATCACAGTGACCAAAAGGTAAGTGTGGGGTCCATAGCTGAAGCACCTTTTGAACATTGTGGCAATGGGGTCTAAACCCCCATCATCACAGTGACCAAAAGGTAATTGTTGACAAAGAAAGAGCTGCAACTGCCAAACTGCATGGATGATTCCTGGTCACAGAACAAAAAACACATCAGTGGCAAAGTAGTGTATGTGTCCCATTGCAACATAGATTGGGGGAGGCAAATACTGCAGTGCAAATAAGACATACCTTTGGCCATGTGCAGACAAACAACACCCATGGGGGCTGACACTGTCAACATTCATCAATGACACAATGACAGAAGTGACCATCAGAATGCAGACCCACATATTCGCACCAATGGGCACACAAATGCAGATACCCTGTGGAGACTGCAGATGTGAGGTGAACAGATACCATACCATGGCAGCAATGGGACACACAAACCATGATCATTGTGCTGACCGATGACCTAGGAGTCCCAGGGACAGCAGGGGAAACCCACCAAACTACATACAGCCAATGGCACACCCAAGATATGCCAATGCAGTGGTGCAGATGCACAAACACAAACAGGCAGACCCACACTGCACATCATACACAACAGGTGAGGGGGGTGCCAGTGTCCCCAGGCAACCACACAACACATGAGGAGACCTGAATACCAATCATACAGATGTGCATACAGTGCCACACAAAGGTAACTCATGGATCCAAATCCCCTATGTGGGCAAGCAGGCATTGTCAGATGAGAGGGAGCACAAATCACACATGTCACACAGGCACGTAGGAACAGCAACTGACCCAGCAAGACACAGACACACCACAGCACCACCCCCAGGGCCCCCACAATGTGGTGACCCTGGGCTGCATTACAATCCCACTGTGATGACAAAGCTAAATGTGGTTCACACTGTGAACCACAGTCATGTGTCCTGAGCAACAAACTACCATCACACCTACACAAGCACAAATCAATCAGCATGGCCAGTAAGCCAAGGCCAACATGGAGGCAGGGGCCTAGCCGGGCAACAACTCTCATCTGCACACACTCAACACCACACCCCTCGACCTCCAACAATGTGCAGCAGTGAAGCACGCATGCACTGGTGACATTGCACATGCACCCATGACTATTCCAGGGTGGTGGGTGGGAACCAAGGTGCAGAAACACATCACACATGGCCACTCAACAAGACTCCTGAATGTCTGACACACTGCACACTACGCTGTACATGGACATGACAGCAATACCACACCAACCAATGGGATCCCAGCCACAGTCACACACCAATGAAGAAGCCAAGGTCACCCACAAAGAACACACATAGACAACAACCAACATTGCAGCCCGGACCCTGAGGAGTGCCAGCAGTCACACACACAACGTGTCACAATCACTGAAAGATAACACAAACTGGAAATCACATGACAGGGGCAAACAACAAGTGCCAAGGGGAAACCTGACTGTGACCCATCTGCGTCTGCACACAAACTCAGCCCTGACAGCAAACACACCTATGGGTGACACCCTGATGACCAGTAATGTGCCATGCACCCACATCACAGAGAACCCAGGGAGAAGACTTTGGGGGAACATAGGTCAACTCAGCAAGCATCACAAACAGGTACAACACTAGGGAACACAGCATGCACAGCTAAACGGAAGTGAACACACAGACATGCACATACAACACACACCTTGGGCGCAGGCAATGTCACAGGAGTACACACTGCCATGAGGGGACTCCACTCCTGTGTGAGGAAAGCTGTGCCATATGTTGCCTCAGTAGGCCCCCATCATGTCAGCTGAGCACTTGGTCACACAATCAACAATTAGCACCAAATGAGGGCCCCCGTCACATCAGCCTGGTCATGGAAGTGCCAACGGAATCATCAGCACAGATCCAACACACTTGTATAGCAATGTTGCACTGACTACACGGATGAGTCCTTCCCCATTGATGCCCAAACCTGCATGTCCAGTGGAGATGGCCACACGGTCAGGGAAGTAGACGAATTGAACAATGGCAGGCACAACAGATGTGCAGGGGTGGAAGCCACAGATGTGAAATAGCTAATCTAAGTAGGAAATCCCATTGCCAAATACTGAACACATGACACCCTCAGATGCTGCTATGGATGACATGGATACACCACAGGATAGGACACATTCCCCCTGGACCACATGGGTTCCTGCACAGTAACACTTCATTATCATGAGACCAAATATCACCATCACTGCAGCAAGGGCATGGTTAGCATCATCAACAACATGTACATCAGAAGCATAAGCACTAGAGAACAGAAAGTTGCTTTATTCAGCATATGTGTGGAATGAAAACAAAGTCCAGGAAAAACACAAAGGCCAATGGCCAGTCCATTGTCAAAGTCCAAACTTGGTGACAGTGGCAGATGTCACCCTACGCATGCCTGCACAAAACCAGGGACAATCCACTAGGAGGGGCAACCGGGGGGCAGGCCAGGCACCGCAGGGACAGGATCAGGGCTCACCAGGAGGAAGCAGGGAAGGGGTGGTGGGTGCTGGAGAGCCACTGACAACTGCAGTGGAGGTGTCTGACATGGTGTGTGCCGGCACAACTGGGGGGCATGACTCAGATGTTGTGGGTGCCGGCACGACTGCAGTGGACCCTGCAGATGGAGTGGACAGGTCCGCCACTGCAGTGCCCAAGTCAGACAGGGTGGTAGTGGACTCCACTGCAGTGCCTACCACCAGGGGAGGAGAATGGGGAACAGGCAAGGTGTGCTGGACAGAGGGGGAGGACACCCTCACCACATCAGTGGCACAGACAAGCGCAGCGGGGGGTGTGGTGCCGGGAGAGCAAGTGGCAGGGGGAGAAGGCCGGATCCTCTTGGGGATGGTATATCTGTGGGTGGGGGAACCTGGGGCAGGGTGTGGTGGGGGCACCTGTGGAGTGGGGGCCTGAGGGATGGAGGAAGGAGACCTGGTGCCTGAGCTGCAGGGCGGTGGCGGGGTCTTGCTCTTACGACTCCGGGGGGACTTGCGGGTGGGGGCCTCAGTCTGTCTGCGCCTGGGGGAGGGAGTCCGGGGGCGAGGGGCACTCTGCTCCGTGTGGGTGGGCTTCCTCTTCCCCCTGGATGCTGGAGCAGCTGGATCAGAGGGGAAGAGGCCGAGGTCACTGAGGAAGAGGCGCTGGGTCTTTGGGGTTGCAGGTGAGGCAAGGGAGGGTGTTTTGGAGGGAGAGGCAACTGAGGACTGCGCAGTGCTCGTGGATACGTGTGTGTGTTCCAGGGCCCCATCCCCTGTGAGTCTGGTTTCAGTCCCCTGACTGTGCGTGCGTGTGCGTTTTGTTTGTGGCGTGTGTGTCTGTGTGCTGGATGTGTGTGTGCTGGTGTGTGCCTGTGCCGGTGTGTGTGTGCTTGGGACAGGTAAGGTGCTGGGGAGTGTGGATGGAGCAGAGGCAGGAGGGGTGAGGGACTGTCTGAGGAGGGACACTGCTGCCGTCAGGGAGGAGTCCATGGACCTATTGCCCCTCTGTAGGTCAGACATGCCCGATGAGATGCCCTCCATGAATGACACCAGCTGAGTCAACAGAGCGGTGTGCGCATGGAGGACACTCAGCATGGCTGTCTGCCCTACATGGAGCTGGCGAAGGAGGTACACAGACTCCTCACTCAGGGCAGCAGGGGACACAGGGGCAGGGGGTGCGGTGCCTGGCCCAAAGGAGACACGCTCCCGAACATGGGAGCCTCCACGGACCTGGGGAATGGGAGCCGATGGGAGGGCGGTGGTGGTGCTGGTGGTGGCGGGGACAGCAACACTAGCTGGGGTGTGGTGGCTGCTGACACCCGCCTCCATAAGGGAGTCATCCTCCGAGTTGCTCTGGTCCTCAGCTGAGGTGGATGGTGCTGAGGACTCCTCGGTGTGGCTCCCCTCGCCCTCCGTGCCACTGGGTCCCTCCGACCACTCCTCGGCTGCTGACCCAGTCTGGCTCTCCGGCTCCTCCTGGTCCGTGGAGCTGTCCCCTTCCGTGGCCGTGGATGTATCTGCAAACAATGGGGAAACAGACAGACATCAGTCACCTGCACCAAACGCACACACCACTGTGAGCACAGCACATTACAGAGCAAGCCCTGGCATCATTAGTTGTACATTGCTAAAAGTGCCCTAACTGAACAGGAGAAGCCAATTGTCAGTCTGATGCCAACCATGGCACTCACATCCCACATGGCCTTGCACCCATCTGTCTGGTGTCTGTTGGATTGCAACACCCCAGTGTGGACACATGCACCAACTACAAAGTAGTTGGACAGTGCAGAGGACACGGTGTAGCATGTGGACATGCACACATCACAACTCTTGCCACTGAGACAGTACACGTTTCCGGATGAAAGGGATGCCCAGAGTCAAATAGGAAATGCATGTGATGCATACCAGCGACAGACACCATGATGCACCCATGTCCTGATAGCCATCGCCACAATGGTGTGCATGTAGCACATGTCACTCCCCTGCAGGATCACCAATAAGTAGACACATGCCATGGCGGAGGCATGACTGCTAAGTCATACATCACTGTCTCAGTGATGTATGACTTGGCAGCCAGACAACAACACTCTGCACTGTGTCACAATAGTAGGTCATGGGGAATGCAAGTCCTGGAGCTGCACAAGTGCACATGTACATCCCCCACACAACACATCATCTTAACCCTCATCTGTCCAGGTCATACCGATTGGACATATGGGAGACCTGTGACAGTACCCTCTGAACCTGAGCCCCTCACAATCTGCTGTGAATGGGGAACAGCTGCCTGAACTTCACATTCGCATACCCCAGTCTGCACGGGCAGCTGATCAAACACCTATGTGACACACAAGTATCGTCTCCTATGGTCACATCTCCAGTGGCATGCTGAGCCCCTACCAAGAAACACCCCAGCAGTCCTGGCAACTAATCCACAGCACACTGACACAGAGGCAGACACCTGAGGGGTCAAATCACTGCGCACAATGTGTCAGCTGATACACAGGAGTGGGAGTACAGAGTGCATTGCATGGCCTGGAGTAGGCATGACTGTCCTGCCCCACATGAATGAGGGATGAGCCCTGGACAGTGGATAGCTGGCTATGTATGTGTGACACACGTAATCTGCACACTCCTGGGGCCCAAACATTGTTCCCACCCGCTGCATGGGCGTGTGCCACATACCCCAGGCACATGTGGTGGCTCAGCTCAGCAAGTGGACCGCATATCAAAGCAACACGCAGATTACATGTCCGAACACAGGCGTTGTGTGAACAATGGACCCACCCATGATGCCCACAACAGAGTTAGGGAAACAGATGCTGTCCCCCACCTTTAGTGAAGCAAACTGCAAGGACACAGTCCCAAGTGACACAATTCCCTGAATGTAAGGGCCACACCTGGGTATCAGATGAGGAGTGGGCAGTGCACAATAGAGGGACATGGCTCCTGGACAACATGACTGCTGCACTGTGGCAGTTTAACCAGGCCAGAGGAGGGCACAAAGCATGTAATACAGAGTTCACAGTGCAGTCTTTGACTCACCCCCTCCTTGCTGCTGTCTGGCCTTCAGCTGCCCATCCAGGTCTGGAAACACCACCGCCAGGATCTGGAGCATGTGGGGGTCAGGGTCCGTGTTCCGCCCCTCCTGCGAGGAGGCGACAGCTTCAGCTGGACCCGTGCAATCCTCCGGGTCCAGCCCCGAAGGTCCTGCCACCTCTTCTGGCAGTTGCGGATCCGGCGCTTGTAGACCCCCACGGACCGGACAGCCCGGACGATGTCCTTCCAGATCTCCTGCTTCCGATGGGCATTAACCTGTCAGGATGACAAAGTGAAAAGGCCATTACTACACATGCAACATATCCGTGCATGACACAGTTGTATATACATGTCTCAATCACAGGGGCACATGATGTACACTGGCAGTGCAAAGCTGCCCATGGACAGTTTGCCAGACGTCACTACATGGTATCATTGCATGGGAAGTAAAACCTTGTTCAAATGCACTGTCACTGCACCATACCTGTCCAGTGCATGTCACTACACACTATGGGGGGTGACAACTACTCAGTGAGCCTGCTAGCCAGTGGCGTGCAGACTTCCAGCCTTGCTAGTCAGACAAAATGCACATTCAGAAAGGCAGTACACAGAACACTCACCTGCTCCCCTGGTGTCCCATACAGCTTGCTGTACTGTGGAAGTAGGCTGTCCAGCAGGGCCTGGTTCTCCTCAAGGCTGAAGGCTGGGGCTCTCTCCACAGTACGTGCCATTGCAGGGTCCAGAGGGGCAGAGACAGCAGCAGTGCAGTGGCAGATGTCGTCCTGGAGCATGTAGTGCAGGCAAGTGAGCTCTCAGGGGAACAGCCAGCAATATATATGTGCTGGAGAGGCAGATACTGTCCCTTGTGTCCAAAGTGATAGGTCCAAGTCGTTTGCATCTTCTGAATCTGGCCAATCCATGGAATAGAAGCACCAATACACGCCCACAGCATCCTTCAAATCTTCAACTTCATGACATACATGATTTTGCAACATTGTTGTGGGTGACCAACTGAATTTCCAGCAACCGACTCGTTCGAAATTCGAAAACGCGTCCGTTGCCAGGCAAGGCCATTGTCAATGGGTGCGCACCGATCGGTCCATTGCGGTACAACGCGTACAGGGGTACAACGCGTACCCGCACACATTGAATGCAATGGGCCGGCCGGGGCCCCGATCGGTCCATTGCAGTACAACGCGTACAGGGGTACAACGCGTACCCGCACACATTGAATGCAATGGGCCGGCCGGGGCACCGATCGGTCCATTGCGGTACAACGCGTACAGAGGTACCACACGTACCCGCACACATTGAATGCAATGGGCCGGCCGGGGCACCGATCGGTCCATTGCAGTACAACGCGTACATAGGGTACAACGCGTACTCGCGACACATTGAATGCAATGGGCCGGCCGGGGCACCGATCGGTCCATTGCTGTTCACCACGTACAGAGGTACAACGCGTACTCGCACACATTGAATGCAATGGGCCGGCCGGGGCACCGGTCGGTCCATTGCAGTACAACGCGTACAGGGGCACAACGCTGCACCGCGACACATTGAATGCAATGGGCCGGCCGGGGCACCGGTCGGTCCATTGCGTGTACAACACGCATAGGGGTACAACGCGTGCACCGCGACACATTGAATGCAATGGGCCGGCCGGGGCACCGATCGGTCCATTGCGGTACAACGCGTACAGGGGTACAACGCGTACCACGACACATTGAATGCAATGGGCCGGCCGGGGCACCGATCGGTCCATTGCAGTACAACGCGTACAGGGGTACAACGCGTACCCGCACACATTGAATGCAACGGGCCGGCCGGGGCACCGATCGGTCCATTGCAGTACAACGCGTACAGGGGTACAACGCGTACCCGACACATTGAATGCAATGGGCCGGCCGGGGGCACCGATCGGTCCATTGCTGTTCAACGCGTACAGGGGTACAACGCGTACCCGACACATTGAATGCAATGGGCCGGCCGGGGGCACCGATCGGTCCATTGCAGTACAACGCATACAGGGGTACAACGCGTACCCGCACACATTGAATGCAATGGGCCGGCCGGGGGCACCGGTCGGTCCATTGCAGTACAACGCGTACAGGGGCACAACGCGTACCCGCACACATTGAATGCAATGGGCCGGCCTGGGGCACCGGTCGGTCCATTGCGGTACAACGCGTACAGGGGTACAACGCGTACCAACGCGTACAGGGGCACAATGCGTACCTGCACACATTGAATGCAATGGGCCGGCCGGGGGCACCGATCGGTCCATTGCTGTTCAACGCATCCCTGTACAAGTGACTGGCATATGTCACCATGCCTGTCTCAGATGGACATATGCCAGCCACAGATAGCTCCCAGGGAGTGAGGGGCACACCTACAACACGACAGCCTGTCCAAACTGTATGATAAGGCATGTAAGGCTGCATTTCCTATTGTGTGTATGTTGGTGTACATGTTGTCCTGTGGATGTCACCTGGGGGCAGCCACCCCCAGGCTGTGCACGTGTTCATGGGGACAGGATCCTGGGTGTTACGTGTACATGACCACTGTGATGTGCAACTGTTCATATCTGTGCATGTGCCATGGTCACATTTCACGGTGGTGTATGTGTATGTCATGTCACATACCCCGTGAGTCCCATGTGGGACGGTATGTTTGAGCCAGGGTGTCCCAGTGGCACAATAGTGATGGTCCTCCACAGTCTGTGTGCATGTAGTGTTTACAATGTCTCTGATTTCATGTGCACAATGGGAGACAGTCTCCACATCCACGTTGTGTGTGCATGGACTTTGATGTTGTGCGTGTGTGTGTCACAGACGTCCATGTCTGTCCTGCAGTGACAAGTGGGACCACTACCTGTGGGGGTCATAGTTGTTTTGCTGTGGTGTATACATGATACTTCATGTAATGCCAGTGTCCATGTGGCAATACAGGGTCCCTGGGAATGTACCTGTCGTTGAGCTGTGATGCCTGGGGCACATCTGTCCTCACATGTCACTGTGGGGGGTGATTGTGACACGGCAGCAGGAGATGGGAACTGTGACACGGCCTCATGATATCCAATGGGCCAACCTGGGACTAATTGATGCCACTTGTTGGACCGTGATGACAGATGTTGGCCATGTATGTACCATACATGTCCTTACGGAACTGCACACTTCATGTAGTTGTGCCTCATAATGATGTATGTTGGGATATTGAGTGTGTTCAATGCCGCATATGTGGGCTGACTGACAATCTTGCTTACTTCTCCTCTGCACTGCAGGGCTCCTGCTGTCCATCGACCATTCCCAGACCTGGCAACGATGGTGGAACGGGACAGCATCCGACGGTACCGCTTCACCAGGCAGCTGATTGAGGATTTGGCAGTGCAGTTGGCCCCACATTTGCAGCCTGGCCGGCCGTATCCTACAGCGCTGACCCCCAAGGTGAAGGTGATGGCAGCCCTACACTTCTTTGCCACCGGTACCTTCCAACATACTGTGGCGACTGCTGGTGGGATGTCACAGACCATGTTGAGCCGTGTGCTCCGCGATGTTTTGGCGGCAATGTTGCTATTCCTGAACCGGTACATCTATTTCCCTAGACTGCAACGACTCACTGACGTGAAGAGTGACTTTTATGCCCTGGGGAGGATGCCGCATGTCATTGGCTCCATTGATGGGACACATGTGGCTTTGGTACCACCACAGGCCCAGGAGCAGGCCTACAGGAACCGCAAGCACTACCACTCGGTCAATGCACTGGTGGTGTGTCTTGCAGATATGACCATTACACACGTGTGTGCCCGTTTCCCTGGTTCAGCACACGATGCCTTTGTGATGAGGAGTAGTCGCATCCCCAGGATGATGGCACAGATGCAGAACCAGCGTGCCTGGCTTGTCGGTGTGTACTGACTTTGTGCCATTGTGTGTGATCTGATCTGTAGTATTCCGCCCACTTTTCCAAGTCAGCTAATCTGCACTTGTCTGTCCGTAGGTGACTCGGGATACCCCAACATGCCGTGGTTGCTGACACCCCTCAGGAACCCTGTGACACCAGCCCAGATGCGCTACAATGAGGCACATGGTCGGACCAGGAGAGTGATTGAGCGGACATTTGGTCTCCTGAAGAGCCGCTTCCGCTGCCTGGACAAGACCGGCGGGTCCCTCCCATATGCCCCTGCGAAAGTGTGCAAGATTATCATCGTCTGCTGCATGCTCCACAACCTGGCAGTGCGGAAGGAGTTGCCTCTCATCCAGGATGACAATAACCAACATCCGCCACCTGTGGAGGATCCTGGCCTGGACCACGATGCCAGTGACGATGATGATGATGATGATGAGGGTGATGTCCGCACACAGCTCATCACCAACTTCTTTAGCTGAATGTGAGTATCCTGAGGTGTCATGTCAATGATGTGAGTTGGCATGATATGTGTAGGTGGTGCTCTGGTGCTGTTGGAGTGTGTCCATGGGCTACTTGACTGGATGTGTGTTGCGATGTGTGCTTACTGGTGGGCTGTACTCCCCAACAGTGTTGACATGCTAACTTGGTTCTGGGTGGGTATCTTGTAACATGTATTGTGCATGAGTTTTGCTGTTCTGTCCTGTTCTCCATTGCTTTTGACTGTGTGTCATTTCTGTCCTTCACAGGGTACTTTCAGATTCGTTTGGTCAACTGTGTCCACCGACGACGTGATTGCACTTCCAGGGTGGTAGCTGTTGTGTCCCTACAGGTGATGTGCGCCACACCCATGGACTTCCTTCTGTCTACAGTTGTTGACTGTGTGCCCGCTGCCAGGTGGGATTACCTTGCATCTGTAGTGGTTACGACATGTTGCAACTGTGTAATAAACCTGTGCTTCACTTTGTGATGTGCGTTGTCTGTGGTCACACATTTGACTGCCATTTGCTTACTGCACCTGTGGGCTACTTGACTACAACTGGGAATGGGTGTGGTGTCTGTGCATTGCACCGTCTTCCCTGGCAACATCAGTGTAGGCAATGAGTCAGATGGCCTAGGTGTGTATGTGTTGTGTAGCCCTGGTGGTGTGTCTCACTCATATGTGTCACGTTGCCTTTACTCACATGCCTGTGTTGTACTTGCTGTTGCAGTTCGCATACACAGTGTAATTTTGCAGTTCATCATCCCCATAACAGCACCCACGTTGGAATCACAACAGAGGCAAGTATGGTGTATTAGTGTGTTTATTGTGATACATTTGTGTGAATAGTGCATAGGATGGGTAGTGCTGTACATAAATCTTGCAATCAGAAGTTCCTAGGTGAATTGAAAGTCCTGGTAGACAAAATCCCCAGTATCGGGGCCACAGTTGTCTGAGACTTTGGTCCAACTTGTACTCCCCATGCAATGTGTGGGAGTAGTGTTGCCGTCAACAGGGTGAACAGTCTGTGCACAAAGGTGAACATCCAGAACAGGTTCAGGCTTCCAGGGAGTTGCGCTTGGCCATCGGCCTCTCACTTGCCCCTCTTCGGACGACCCCTCTTCTTGGGGGGGGGGCCCCTCAAGTACAGGCTGCTGCGGTGCAGGGGACTCTCCGCCAGAGTCATCCACCCTCCCTGTGGCAGTTGCAGTTTGGGCAGCACCAGATGTTGTTGGCACACAGGGAGGTGTGGACTGGTTGCTGTTCATCTGGCGGAGGCATTGTAAAATGTCCCTGTGCACCGCCGTCATCTCATGCAGTGCATCCCACTTGGACTCCACGCGGGACATGTGTGAGTCCACGCGGGACATGTGTGACTCCACGTGGGACATGTGAGAGTCCAAGCGGGCATGATGGGCAGCCTGCTGCTGTTTCATGTCTCTGAGGAGCCCCACTACCTGGCTGAGGTCTCCGGTGCTGGACTGGTACGCATCAGCTATGCGTACCAGTTGTGGGTCATCATGCACACCAGCAACCTCTGCAAGCAGCGACCTCTGTCTCCCACCCCTCCCACCACCCCTGCTGACATGTGCAGTGCGTGCATTGGCACGCACAGATGACCCTGGTCCACCTTGGGAGTTGGTGGTGGTGGTGGTGTCCATGGCCCCAGGTTGGTCCAGGGTCCCTGTGCTGGTGTTGCTCCTTGTTCTGTCCATGTCGGCAGGGATGGTATTTGTGGTGACAGTCGTTGGAGGGGTGGGTGCAGGGGGTGCAGCTGGTGGTCCTGCTGGTGCTGCAGCTGGTGGTCCTGCTGGTGCTGCATGTAGACTTGCACCGGATGTGCCAGGTTGGTCTTCTTCGTCCGAGGAGGGCAGAGGCTGTACGACACCAGTGAGCTCCGCATCCTCTTGAGCCTGGGACTGGGACTCCTCAGCGTCTGCTGCTGTGTCCCCATCATCACCTGTTTTTGGGAGACACACACAATGTATGTTATGTTTCTGCAGGCATCAATGGTTGACACACCTGACAGTTGTGACTGTGCCTCTGGGTGCGGGCCTGTACATTGCATTGTCCTAAGTCGTCACAGTCAGGGGTTGATTTTGGTGTGGCACATTGTCCTGCATTATTTGGGCATTTCTATGTATTTGTTGGGGTGTGCACATGGTCTGCATTGGTTGTATTTGGTTGACAGCCGGCCCTCCTTCCCACCCACCCAGCCAGTCAGTTATCCCACCATGGACTGTGCTTGCATTGCAGGGAGTGGAAGTTGTCTCTCAGGATGTCAGTCAGTGGTGTCCTGCTGTTTGTTGGTGCACAGTTCCCAGCAGGGCCTTGTGCTCCCCGCAGCAGTAGCCAGTGTCAGCCATCTTGTGAGTCCTTCTCCACTCCCTGTGATGTGAGCATGGTTCAGGGTGGTGTTGATGGGACAGTTGTGGGGGTGACCAATATCTGTGACTGCCACTCCCATCATGCTATTGCCTCCACCCCACTTGCCAGCATTCCCATACTTACTTGCTTTTGTGGGGAGTTCAGTGTGTGTGGGTGTGAGGGCAATGGCAAGATGGCTGACAGTGGTGTCCTGCTGTTGGTTGGTGTGCAGTTCCCAGCATGCCCTTGTGCTCCCCACAGCAGTAGCCAGTGTCAGCCATCTTGTGAGTCCTTCTCCACTCCCTGTGATGTGATCATGGTTCAGGGTGGTGTTGATGGGACAGTTGTGGGGGTGACCAATATCTGTGACTGCCACTCCCATCATGCTATTGCCTCCACCCCACTTGCCAGCATTCCCATACTTACTTGCTTTTGTGGGGAGTTCAGTGTGTGTGGGTGTGAGGGCAATGGCAAGATGGCTGACAGTGGTGTCCTGCTGTTGGTTGGTGTGCAGTTCCCAGCATGCCCTTGTGCTCCCCACAGCAGTAGCCAGTGTCAGCCATCTTGTGAGTCCTTCTCCACTCCCTGTGATGTGAGCATGGTTCAGGGTGGTGTTGATGGGCCAGTTGTGGGGGTGACCAATATCTGTGACTGCCACTCCCATCATGCTATTGCCTCCACCCCACTTGCCAGCATTCCCATACTTACTTTCTTTTGTGGGGAGTTCAGTGTGTGTGGGTGTGAGGGCAATGGCAAGATGGCTGACAGTGGTGTCCTGCTGTTGGTTGGTGTGCAGTTCCCAGCATGCCCTTGTGCTCCCCACAGCAGTAGCCAGTGTCAGCCATCTTGTGAGTCCTTCTCCACTCCCTGTGATGTGAGCATGGTTCAGGGTGGTGTTGATGGGCCAGTTGTGAGGGTGACCAATATCTGTGACTGCCACTCCCATCATGCTATTGCCTCCACCCCACTTGCCAGCATTCCCATACTTACTTGCTTTTGTGGGGAGTTCAGTATGTGTGGGTGTGAGAGCAATGGCAAGATGGCTGACAGTGGTGTCCTGCTGTTGGTTGGTGTGCAGTTCCCAGCATGCCCTTGTGCTCCCCACGACACAGCAACAGTGTCAGACATCTTTGATGGGCCTTTCCACTCTCTGTGGGATGTGCATGCGTGAGTGTGAGCTTGCTATGCCATGTGGTGGGGGATGTAGAGCTGTGACTACGACTCCCATCATGCTATTGCCTCCACCCCCCTTCCCAGCATGCCCATGCTTCCTTCCTTTTGACTCTGCTTCCCTGTGGGGTGGGCTGGCTGTGCTGACAGGATGGCTGGGAGTGTTGTCCTGGCAGTTGTTTGGCTAATAGTCCCAAGAGTGTCCCTGTGCTTCACACAACATAACCCAGGGTGGTGGTTCTTTGTGGGATCTTGAGTTAGGATGGGAGGCATTGCATTCTACCAGGTGGGTTCTGTGGAGTTTGTGTTGAGGGGGTGTGTGAGGGGAGGTGCTTGTGACTATGGTCAGTGCTGCGAGTCCTCCTTCCCACCCAGCCAGCCAGATATCCCACCATGGACCGTGCTTGCATTGCAGGGAGTGGAAGTTGTCTCTCAGGATGTCAGTCAGTGGTGTCCTGCTGTTTGTTGGTGCACAGTTCCCAGCAGGGCCTTGTGCTCCCCGCAGCAGTAGCCAGTGTCAGCCATCTTGTGAGTCCTTCTCCACTCCCTGTGATGTGAGCATGGTTCAGGGTGGTGTTGATGGGACAGTTGTGGGGGTGACCAATATCTGTGACTGCCACTCCCATCATGCTATTGCCTCCACCCCACTTGCCAGCATTCCCATACTTACTTGCTTTTGTGGGGAGTTCAGTGTGTGTGGGTGTGAGAGCAATGGCAAGATGGCTGACAGTGGTGTCCTGCTGTTGGTTGGTGTGCAGTTCCCAGCATGCCCTTGTGCTCCCCACGACACAGCAACAGTGTCAGACATCTTTGATGGGCCTTTCCACTCTCTGTGGGTTGTGCATGTGTGAGTGTGAGCTTGCTGGGCCATGTGGTGGGGATGTAGAGCTGTGACTATGACTCCCATCATGCTATTGCCTCCACCCCCCTTCCCAGCAAGCCCATGCTTCCTTCCTTTTGACTCTGCTTCCCTGTGGGGTGGGCTGGCTGTGCTGACAGGATGGCTGGGAGTGTTGTCCTGGCAGTTGTTTGGCTAATAGTCCCAAGAGTGTCCCTGTGCTTCACACAACATAACCCAGGGTGGTGGTTCTTTGTGGGATCTTGAGTTAGGATGGGAGGCATTGCATTCTACCAGGTGGGTTCTGTGGAGTTTGTGTTGAGGGTGTGTGTGAGGGGAGGTGCTTGTGACTATGGTCAGTGCTGCGAGTCCTCCTTCCCACCCAGCCAGCCAGATATCCCACCATGGAACGTGCTTGCATTGCAGGGAGTGGAAGTTGTCTCTCAGGATGTCAGTCAGTGGTGTCCTGCTGTTTGTTGGTGCACAGTTCCCAGCAGGGCCTTGTGCTCCCCGCAGCAGTAGCCAGTGTCAGCCATCTTGTGAGTCCTTCTCCACTCCCTGTGATGTGAGCATGGTTCAGGGTGGTGTTGATGGGACAGTTGTGGGGGGGGCAATATCTGTGACTGCCACTCCCATCATGCTATTGGCTACACTGACTTGGCCAGCATACACAGTATTCCTTCCTTTGAGTGGTCTTCACTGTGTGTTGGTGTTGTTGTGGTGGCTACATGTCTGGATGTGTTTGTTAGTTCTATTTGTGCCACTGCCTAGCTGTAGTTGTAGTTGTGTTTGTACATGTGATGGCACGGTTGGATGTAACTTTTTTGATGGCATGTGTTGTGTTTATCTGACTGACATACACATTTTGGGATGATTCTGTTCTGGTTGCTGTGTAATTGCTATGAGTGCATGGTTTGACTCTCCCCTTGACAGTGATGTGTGTGTGTTTTGTGGCAGAATATTGTGTACATTTGTTGTGTACTCACCAGGCTCTGGGATGTTCTCTAGTCCATATACGCTCACTGGCGGAAGGATGGCCCGCACCTTCTCCTCCCAGGGCCTGAGGTATACTGGCTTGGCAGGAGGGCCACTGCCGGTGTATTGGCCCAGGAGGTAGTCTTTCTTGAGCAGCTCCCGGACCCTCCTGCGCACGTCATACCACCTGTTCTGGATGTCGGTCTTTGTGCGCAGACATGGTGATTGTGCGTTCACCCTGTTGATGATCCTCTCCCACATCTTGGTTTTCTGGGAGATGGGGGTCTGTTGGACCAGTGCGCCAAACAGCTGTGGCTCTACCCTGAGGATCTCGTCTACCAGGACTTCCAATTCACAATCTAGGAACTTGTGATTCTTCTTGGGGGGCATGGTGATGGGTGGTGATGGTGAGTGATGTGTGTGTTGGTGTGCAGGTGAGGGTGTGTGAGTGTGTGTTTTGCTGGGTGTATGTGAGGTAGGTATTTGTTGGTGTGCTGATGGTGTGTGGCTTGTGTGGGGGATGAGCTGTGGGTGTGTGGTTGCTGTCTCTTGGGTGCTGGCAGTGGAATGGCATTTGCAAAGGATCATGGTTGTGATTTGTGTCCTTTATATGGGTGGAGTTGTGGGTGTGTCTTTGTTCTCTGTCCCCCCCCCAGTATTTATTGGCTTTGTAATTGCTTGTTTGGCCTTTTTTGTGTGATTTTTCCTTTGTACTGTCTGTGCATGTTGGAAACGTTGTTGTGACCGAGTCGGACCCTGCATTTGTCTCGTACGGTGTTCTCCGTTTCGTTCACGCTGTGTTTGTGCTGTTTTCTATGCTGCGTACGCGTCGGTCGCGGTGTTTTGTGTTGCTTCGGCTCGGTTTTGTATGCGTGTCGGTCGTGCGGCTTGTCCTCCGTCCGACTCGGTCGTGGTTTTCGCGCCTTGCATCGTACTTTGCGGTTTGGAGTTCGCGTGTACGTTTCGGTCGGATTTGTTCCGGGTGCGTGTCGGTCGGTTCGATTCGCGTGTTTTTCCGGCCGGATTGCTGTTTTCCGTGCGGCTCGGTCGTTCGGCTTGGGTTCTGTACGTGTCGGTCGGATTTTGCGCGCTTTGCATCGTACTTGGCGTGTCGGGCGCCACAGGTACGTGTCGGTCGGTATAATTTCCGGCTCCGAGTCGGTCGGTGCTTTTTCCGGCCCGAATCGGAATCGACCCCTACATGTTCAAAGATTGCTATTTCTGGTCCCACTTGATCTAATGTGGGAAGAAAAGTGGACATTGGTGAAAGACCCGACCTATTATCAGTATTTTGGGTATATTCAGTTTGTCCCTCAAAAAAAGGCACGAAGTCTTATTTTACGAAAAAATGTAAGTAGATCTTGGAAAATTTCAAATCTATTGGCTCCAGTGTGTGGAACAAAAGATAGACCTTTTGTAAGGAGCGATTCAGTAAAGGGGTCAGTGATCTGGTCACTGAGATTGAAAATTGTCGGAGAAAGTGGTGACCTTTTTTGAAAATCTATTATATGTATCAACCTACACATAATAGATTTTCAAAAAAGGTCACCACTTTCTCCGACACTTCAGACTCAGAAGGGGAAGGGTACAATCACTTCCAACATCAAGGCCCAAGAAGAAATATGTCAGGTGGACTTAGAGGAGATCGCCCTCCTTTTTTAGCCAGGCGAGGGACACAAAAGAACAGATGGCGGACGAGGTACCAGCCAAGGTTTTGAGGGAATTACCAACCACCTCAGAATTTCCAGCAAGGGCAGAATCAGTACCAGGACGACAACCAATACCTGGTAACGAGACAGGGCCAGTACTGGCGAGAGTAAGTGAGATACCTATTTTCAATCTCAGTGACCAGATCACTGACCCCTTTACTGAATCGCTCCTTACAAAAGGTCTATCTTTTGTTCCACACACTGGAGCCAACAGATTTGAAATTTTCCAAGATCTACTTACATTTTTTCGTAAAATAAGACTTTGTGCCTTTTTTTGAGGGACAAACTGAATATACCCAAAATACTGATAATAGGTCGGGCCTTTCACCAATGTCCACTTTTCTTCCCACATTAGATCAAGTGGGACCAGAAATAGCAATCTTTGAACATGTAGTGTTCAACAAAATGAAAGCTGCCATGAAATACATCCTATACCAACATATAATATAACCCAAGAAGAACATACAGCGCTACACAACTTAATTCAAAATAAGAACATTACAATTAAGTGTTGTGATAAGGGTGGTGGCATTGTCCTTATGGACACTAATCAATATGTCACCAATATGCAGCAAATTCTTTCCAACATAGAACACTACATACCAATAAAAGTGGATCCCACTAAGAGGGTCTCTAAATTAATTCTGGAGACCACCACACAAGCTCTTGATAAAAACTTCATCTGTGAGAAAGAATGGCAATACTTAAATGTAGACAAACCTAGAATGGCAGCGATTTATGGGGTCCCTAAGATCCATAAGCATAGCACAAATCCCCCCTACAGACCCATAGTGACCACCATTGGGTCTGTTACTGAACCCCTTTCTAAATACGTGGATGCAATATTGAGACCTCATGTCCCTAAAATCCAGTCATACATACGGGACACTAGAGACATCATTAATAAAGTAGAACATCTTCCATTCAATGCAATGAGACAGGTTATAGTAACCATGGACATAGAACCCCTCTATAGTAATATCCCCCAGCCCGGGGCCATAGAGGCTGTCATATGGTTTATTGAAACCTTTAAAATCGACTGCCCCAAGACCTTTGTCATGGAATGTCTCACCATTGTCTTACAAGAGAACACTTTTGAGTTTAATGGATCTTTGTTTAAACAGACTAAGGGAGTCAGTATGGGGGCTTCTTGTGCCCCGACAGTGGCCAATATATATATGGCCTTCTTTGAATTCAAATTTGTTTACAACGAGATCGCCCCATTCAGTGAATCCATCAATAGCTGGTCTAGATATATAGACAATGTCTTCTTTATCTGGACAGCTGACCCAGATGAACTTATTGAGTTTATTACTTGGTTAAATCTTTGCGATACCAATATTTTCTTTACAGCTAATTTCAGCAACAGCAATGTAGAATTTCTAGACATCATGATCAAAGCGAGTGGGCAAAAACTGGAAGTTGACCTTTATACAAAACCCACGGCCCGCAATACGTTGCTGCACTTCAACAGCTACCATCCGAAGACACAAAAAACCAGCATTCCCTTTGGACAGTTCCTGCGGCTTCGCAGGAACTGTACCAATTTGATAGACTTTGACACAAGAGCAGTTGAGATGACAGCCAAGTTCATAGCCAGAGGCTACCCCAGTCGATTAGTACGTGACTCCTACAAGAGAGCACGGTGCTACGATAGGCAGCATCTGTTAACTCCAAAAAACCTAAAGAGAACAACAGACTGGTATTTGTTACACGCCACTCCACAATAAATGACAGAATCCGTCACATTGTGAACTCTAATTGGCATATTTTAAATGCCACAAGAGACAGAACTACATTAATCCCAAAACCCCTTTTTGCCCATCGAAAAAATAAAAATCTTGAAGACTTGATAGTACGTTCCCGCATGACCAATACCTTGAAAGAACCAACACAAACAACACTTTGTGGTAATACACCACCGATGGGAAATTACAAATGCATGCCGTGTGTGGCATGTCAATTTGCCATAGAAACAAAAACATACACTGTAAATGGAATACGTTTTTCGCTTCAATCTCTAACAAACTGTAAGACCACAAATATTGTCTACTTAATTTTATGTCCCTGTAATCAGGGATATGTGGGGGAAACCTCACGTACCATGACAACACGCCTTACTGAGCATAGATCCGCCATTAGGACAAGAAAAGTAAATGTACCATTAGTAAAACACTATATAGATGCAAACCATTCCACCGAGGACATTAAATGGCTTATCCTCGAGAAAATCCACACTAAAGGCCCCTAAGTACAGAAATACGAAAACGCAGGGAAGTCTTTTGGATTTTTACTCTAGATACATACCAAAAAGGTATGAACAGCGAAATTCCTTGGGACCAGGCAATCAGATTTAATAACGTCTGATTACTCATCATGGTAAAATAGGCTAAAGATGCAGTCTGTGACGGTTTGATCCATCAAAAAAATAATTCCCACCATCATACACGATAAATGAACATTACATTTTAGTGTTCAACACTGTGAGGCATTGGTTGTATATCTCTTATAATGTATCAAATTGCCAATTCAACAAACCATTTTAATACCATCAAGATGGCTGCCATTTTTACCCAAAAAATCTGTAGAGCACCGTAGCCCGTTACGTCAACCAATCAGGAGCCACCTAGGAATTCCAATCAGGCTTTGAATCTTCGTATGCCATCAACATATCGTTAGGATGGCCGTAACAGTCAGTAACAATGACTTCTCAACTTTCGGCATCTTAATATTGAAATACCACCAATATGGCATTGGTTGTATATCTTTTATGACGTATCAAATTGCCAATTCGACAAACCAAGATGGCTGCCATTTTTATCCAAAGAATTTGTAGAGCACCGTAGGCCGTTATGTCAACCAATCAGGAGCTACCTAGGAATCCCAATCAGGCTTTGAATCCTCGTACGCCATCAACATATCGTTAGGATGGCCGCGATAGTCAGTAATAATGACATCTCAACTTTCGGCATCTTAACACACTATTGAAATACCACCAAGATGGCCGCTATTATTACACACAAACTCTGCAGAGCACTATAGCCTTTTAGGTAATCCAATCAGGGGCTTCCTGTTTGACGGGTGCGGGAAATTTCGAAAATATATATAAAAACACAATTCCCAGGACGCACAAGCACCACTTTCCCGTAACTGTAGTGAACCAACGCAGCCGCTGAGAGAAGCTCAGACGAGCCTCCGGTCAGACGGCTACAGATGCCCGTAACGAGAGCGTCTACACATTTGAATCGATGAAGCGGCGGCTCATATCTTTGGAGAACGGTCCTGTGACCCGTGCACGCCACGCAACTTTTAAATAACGGGTAAGAGACATTCATTATAGCTAGCGACACTTGAAAAGCGATTATGCTATCTAGGTAGAAGAAAAGGGAAAAACTGCGTAAACATGAGATCCCGTGGTAGCCCCCATAAACAGACAGGTGTCAATTATATCATCCGTTACAAAGCATATATAGCAAATAAATGTTTATTTTAAATGCACTAGAGGCAGTCATAAATTACTTAAAATCTAAAATTTAAAAATTAATAAGTTTCACCGACTTAGATTGTTTTTGTATAACAACATAGAAATGCCATAGTCAATAGACAATAATATATACTCTCTTTAGGGAATCAACATCATGCCATAATCAAGATAGAGATATCTACATGCCCGATTCTTCTGGGTAAGTTTTCTTTTATCCTCTCAGTACACTAGCTGTACTTTCATCATGCGAAGAGATATTAAAACCAATTTTACTCTTCCCCCTTCCTCTGTTCTTAAAGATAAATAAACTCAGAAGAATAAATCTTCGAGTCTTGACCTTAATACCAAGCTTTATAAGCAGTTCCTGACCATTGATTTTATCGATCCCAATAAGGTAACCGCTACCTCTGAACCCACTAAATACATGTTCAACCTCAGCCACTCACTGTGTAGGAACCATTGTATAGGCACTTTAAATCTTTGTGTTAGGGTGGTCACATGCTTGGGTGAGCACTATTCTGAAGCTATCTCCCGGATTTTTTCTTTCTTCTTCTTTTTTCTTTTAACAGTCCAATCTATATTGAATTTCTACTTTCCTCTTTAAGTTTGGGCTAATCGTTCTCTGTGACAATGGAACCACTTAGAATAAATACTAGTTTTTTATAATGTATGAATTTAAGTAGGACTGATGTTATGTAACCCCGATATTCTTGAACCTTCTTTTCCAGGCTTCATATCGTACATGGCTACCTGATGAAGGCGTAATGCCGAAACGCACGTAGGATTCCATTCTTAGCCATGGCATATATGAATGCCCTTGCTTGGCTTATGTATTTTCAGATGCAAAAAGTGTGATATTGTTCTGAATAAATCATACTGTCTGTATAGAGAAAAGAACTGAAAAGAGTTATATCCAACTCACTGACCTAATTGTTTTGATCTAACGGATTGATCATGTTTCATCTTTACCAGTGTATATATTGAAGAATCATAATTCTGATGAAACTAGTGGTATTAGACAGACAAGTATGAATGCACAAGAATGTCTGAAATACCTAGATTAGCATTTGTTAAAAAAATCATGTGATGAATATACCAGTGAGAGTATAATTTTGATTTTTAGAAAATAACTCTCGCTTTTTTATATATATATAATAAAAAAAGTACATTATTAGATGATAATAGAATTAACTTTTTATATAAAAATAATAAAAAGTAATTTTTGATATGGAACACATTTTTGGGTGTTTGCATATTCGTAAATGTAAATTTGTAAGTCCACTATTTAATTTGTTTCCTAAATGTTTTTTCACATAAAGAACGTATCCATGACATCTGATGGCTTCTCTTAGCAAATGGTGGACATCCCTGATCTCTGATGGATGGCGAGCATCTTTGAGTATAGTTGCAACTACTGACGCCAACAGCCACCTGTGGCATAAGTGGAAATCCATGGCCTAAAGTAACATCCCAGGCATATAAAAATTCTTGAAATCCAACAGCCACTTCTGACACTCCAAAGCCACACTTAACATAAAGTGGACACTCACTGGCATAAGGTAGGCATTCCATCCCTGGAAAATGGTGGCCACAACTGACATAAGGTTTGCTCCCAATCTCTGACAAATTGTGGCCACCACAGACTTCTAAAGGTCATTCTCGGCATCTTGTGTACAATGCAATGCCCCTGTGTGAATAGGTATTTAAACACCATCCAGGTTGCGAGGGGCAATAAATACATCCAATGTGGAGCAGATTAATTAATAACCTGCTGGTGCAGGGATCACCACTTCGACACAGGTTCTTATCAAATTGAGGAGGACTCGACACTGGAGCGAAGGCAAACCATGGATAGTTTATTCAATCATTCATGAATGGGTCTCCATCCGACAAGTACCATCAAGATACCCAAGGATAAAAGCACACTGAACGATGGTTACATGGGTTTATATAGGGAAAATCACAGACTAGGAACGCCCAGAGGTAAATAGAGCTTTGGGAAGAACACACAAATGAGACAATCGGTAAGAATCAACAACTTTGGTGCCTTGTGTAACTGTCGCGTTTTGAGGATGCACAACAAGATAGGCTTATCTGAACAAACTTTATCTAAGGCTTTACCATTGTTTAAAACACACACGAAACCCACAGTGCAGACATCAGCTGTTCTTTTGTGCTGATTTTGCATGTTTACGCAGCCTACAATGTCTCAACTTTAGATTTGTGACCTAATGTTTATGCAGATGTGGTGTCAAGGATAGAGTCAGGCTGAAAACAGGTCAAAGGTGAGCATGGATGAAGCACAGCTGAATGAGAAAACGAGAGATTCAGATTTTAAGGTTTCACAGTCCTTCCTTTTCAGCTGTGCTGAATCTATTCTAAGGGATATATGTATTAATCATGTACATTAATATTCATTAGGTCATGGATTTCAGTGTGCATAATCATTTCTCTATTCAATTCATGAATATTGACTGGGGAAGGTTTAATACTACTACAGATATTTATACAAGTGGTGCATATCATAGGGGCACATTGAATGCAGCAGCAACAAGTGAGAACGATGGCTCCTATGATTACTATTCCCGTTAACAATTTCCAACCCCAAGTGGAGATAAGTCCCTGTAACCAGTCAGACCAGGACCATGTTCCCTGGTCTTGATGTATTTCTGCAGCTATTTTATGTAATTTTGAAATGGCGTTATAGACAGAAGGGGCGTGGTCAGGTATGAACACACAACAGCTACTACAGATGATGCGGCATGCTCCACCACGATCAGCGAGCACTACATCAAGCACCATCCTATTTTGAAGAGTTACAATTCTTGTAATTTGGAGCTCTTCTGTAATATTTCCTAGAACCATTGCTGTCTGATTAGTTACTGCTTCTACTACTCGGGTTAGGGGTCTAATTTTTCTACTATTTAGGACTGCACCAACAAAGAAGAAGAGTCCCAAATTAAAATCTACATATTGCTGCAAGGCTGTATCAGTCTGATCTACTTCATCACTATATATGGTCCGTTTGAATCTATTTAAAGAGATGTCATTAAATAATTTCAGGTCTTTGTGATAAGAGGCAGGTGCTAAAAACACAGGAGGAAGTAAGAAAGACACATAACAGATGCCAGACTAACTGACTGGTAGATGATAGTAACCCTTGCTACCACAGATAAAGTAAGTATTGTGTGAGGACAAGAAGCTACTGTTATTTGTTCCAGTAATGTTTAGTACTGTTGTACAGTCACTTTTTCCCACAGGAATACTGCCAATACTGCTCACACAAAGTTCTGCTCGGGCTCTGGTTACAGCGATAATAGGAGGCCCATTACCCTTAGCTGTTCAGGTGTTGGGGAAGACATATCTGGTGGAGGAATTCCCTCTGCGATACTCCTCCATTTCCCATACAGTTCCTTTGGCTTGGGGATCTCCTTCCTCATCGGGGTAACACACTCTGTTGAGCTGGGCTTTGAGTCCACCTACATCAGCAAAACCTTTGTGACTTATTTCAGAGGCCCACAATAATGCGAACCAGGCTCTACAGGAGCCATTATGTGAGAATGGCAAGGGGATAAAAGGCGTTCCTCCCTTCTTCTGGTGAGCTGGCATCATTCCACACACCCAGCAGTTGGTAGTGTTCGTAGCATTGTGGGTATGATGTAGCATTTGTATAAAAGTGTTATTGAGGTAGGACATCCGGTGCTTTTTCTCATTGTAGGGAAGAGTGTAATAAAAGTGTTCTGTGGGGACAGGAGTAGTAGCGGGCAATAGGTTTCGAGCCGGAATCACTTTCTCCATTGTCCAAAAAACTGCTGCCAAGATTATCAAGAGTATGATCAGAGTCACCATACACAGAGGCTTGTCTTTGTTTTGCAACTGCATCTTAGATCCCAGTCTCTGCATGTCTCCTTCTCGGTATCGATACACCACAGGTCGGGGAGAGATCCAGGCAACACTGAACACGTATCACAATCCCCTCTGAACCTAGTTCAGCCGATTCTGTGATCCCACTGTGTCGCAGCCGAACCGTTCCACTAATTGAAATCGGTCCTCTGGTATCTCTATCTGCTCCTTCCCTTCCTTGGTCGCAAATCGTACCTTGTTACTGAAGGCGTAGTTTGATCAGGAAACAAAGTATCTTCATTCAGAGGAGCAACACTTTTCTGAGTCTGCAAGATATCCTTCAGATCGTTTCTGCCTTCTGGCTGGAGAACAGTTGCTGGGATTCATTTGCAGTGCCCTGCATGGATCCAGTGGCGTCTGTTGGTGACGCGGACAGCAGTTCGGGTTGCCAGCAGCACTTGCTCAATGTTTTTCCAGCGAGATTCCAGATTCTTAGCACGCTGGAAGTTCTTAAGGAGCACAAAATCACCGGGTTGGAGAGCATGGGCCGGACCCTCTGATTTGTCTGGAATAGCTTCACGCACCTGCTGATGAATCAGAAACAATTTTTCAGTCAAGTTTCTAAGATAGTCACTCAAAACAGGGTACTGTATTTCTTTAATCATATTTGGTCTTGGGGGTCCCCATACATTCGTAGGCCTACCAAAGACTATCTCGTAGGGAGAAAGTCCAATCTTACTGTGTGGAATGGAACGAACAGATAGCAAAGCGAGTGGCAAAGCCTCTGGCCATTTAAGGCCCGTTGTTGCTTGAATTTTTGCCAATTTGAGTTTCAGGGTGGCATTGTATCTTTCTACCAAACCCGCTGCCTGGGGATAATTAGCAGCATGAAACTTCTGCTTTACCCCTAAACCTTTCATTAGGTACTCTATTATCTGGCCAGTGACGTGGGGGCCATTATCGCTCCATAAAACTCTACAAACCCCAAAACGGGGGAAAAATTCTTTCAACAGAACTTTAGCTGTTGTCAAGGCTGTGTTATCTTTGGTGGGATAGGCTTCCACCCACTTCAGTTCAGTTCACTTTATTCGGCCTTAACAATAAGGTCATAAAAGTATGAAAAGACAAACATACAATCAAGTAAAACATCTCATTTTCATAATAGAACATCAATAATTACAGATAAAATAGACGATAAAAAGTAAGTAAAGTAAAGTAAAAAGTAAAGTAAAGTAAAAAAATACAATTAATAGCACGTTAATAGAATCTTTTAGATATACAAACTTCAAACTGAACAGAGCGATCATCAATTTCGGGCACTTTCCAGACTGATCGATCTCCGCTTTGCTAAGGACATACATAAAAAAGATGAAAGGGAAAAACAAACAAATGGGTCAGGTAACATTTGAAGAAAGTACAAGGCTGGGCGGCATTGAACAATCTTATATTTCCGAAAAATGGGACAAATGTACTTTTTACGCTCAGGGGTATAAAATTTACAAAAAAATATAAAATGGAGGTTGGACTGAGGGGAAATACAATCACACGGACAAGCTGGCAGTTCACTCATTGTGTATACTCCTGCGGGAAAACCCAGCATACAAGGAATAAGGTTTAGTCTAAAGCGAACTAGCACGTATCGATGACGCATATTAGTCACCGAGGTCACATATGAGTTTAAACCTTCGGGCACAGAAGGCAGACCCAGGTATAGTGCTACCGTAGTTTTGTTACGATTAGATGCATATCTATTATTTTCCCTAAGAGTTTGAAAGCAGGTTTTGATTTCAGCTTTAGGGATTGATTGGCAATTTAAAGGTTCGTTATAAAGAATTTCTAAGCCCAGGCTTACTAATGTTTCTCTTACATATTTGAGCCAAGGTACCTTCTGGGCCTTTTCGGACGCCAAGCAATCCTTAATGATACTTTGGGTTAGGCCCAGTGTATCCCTTTTCCAAATTGAAAGCCATAATAAAACTGGGGCAAGTGATATGACATCTGAAATATATGGTACATTCAATTCCTGGTGCATTGTAAAACTTGAATAGCTAATAGGTAAAGACAATAATTTTTTTAAAAAGCAATCTTCTAGACGTTGGAGATGATCAACCTTTGAAATTCCCCAGATCCCCGCTCCATTTGTCGCAGAAGAAACTGCCTTAGCAGAATAGATTTTCTTTATTGGCTCTAGTGGCTTACTTCCCAGTTTTTTTTATAAAGGAGAACATTGCCACCATACATTTTTCCAAAGCGTTACATCTGTTTAATATCATGTTTGTCCAGGTACCCCTGTTATTAAAAAGTACACCCAAATATAGAAAGGACTTAGTAATCTCTACTTTCCGTTCCGCGATAAAGAAAGAGGGTATTTTTTTTGGTTGCTTTCCTGCTATCAAGATGAAAGTTTTTGATTCATTTACTTTTAACTGCAAAGAAGCCATGTAAGATACATAGTTATTTAAGAGCTTTTGCAGAGCTAAACCCGTTCTTGCAATTAAAACTGCGTCGTCTGCATAAAGCAGGATGGAGACCCGTATTCTATTAATCATAGGGACATCCACTGTGGATTGATCAACTGCTGTTTCAATACCATTCGTATACAGGGAGAACAGGAAGGGGGCTAACACACACCCCTGCCTGACCCCCCTAAGGATAGGGAATGACCTAGTGCATTCGCCTTGACTACCAAACCTCACACAGGCTGTACATTGGGAGTACAGTTGACGAATAAATAATATTATACTATCGTCGACCCCCATATCCTTCAGAATGGTCCACAGTTTACTATGCAACACGGAATCAAAAGCTGCCGAGAGGTCCATAAACCCCATAAAAATAGTCCCTTCCTTAATTTGGGTGCATTTAGCTGCGATTAGATTTAGGTTTAGGCACTGGTCTAAGGTGCCCATCCCTTTTTTAAAACCATACTGCACCGGTATTAAAATATTTTTTTCAGTTGCCCATTCTTCTAGCCGATTTAAAAGCAGACGACCCATTAACTTTAGGGTTCCATCTAAAAGTGAAATGGGCCGATAATTCTTAGGTAGAGATTTATCCCCTTTTTTATAAATTGGGACAATAGTAGTTGTTTTCCATGAGGCCGGAGGGCCCGCTGAGATGATTTCGTTGAATGAATTAGTTAGAAGCGGGACCCAGAGATCTGGAATATCAAAGAAAAGGTCAACTGGGACCCCATCCGGTCCTGGGGCACTTACTAAAGGAACAAACCACAACTAGTGCGTATTTTAGGTTGTTACAGCGCTCCAATTGGATGTAGTCCATCTGGAGTGCTTCAAAGGACACTTAAGGCGGAGAAAATCCACCAGTAGGGGTTGATATTCCCTTCCCAGGATTGTGCTGTAAGCAAATCATACAATTTTTAACTACATGCTCAGCCGTTTTCCGAATGAGCGGACTATCCCAGACTGGATTCAATTGGGAAATGATGTTTTTGGCACTAACGTGAGCAGGTCCATGAGCCATAGTCACAAAAGGAAATACATAAGCAAAGGGCAATTTCCATTTCAACATGTCTTTTGATCTCCAACATCCCTCATCATCTAATTCTCCTTCCTTTTGCCATTCTGCCCTTTCCTGTTCAGTGGCTGACTGCTGTATGTCCTTAACTTCTGCATACAAGTTTTCCCATCTTTCAGCTTGGGATTGTAACACATACATTTTACTTGCGAGTGCACTTGCAGTCTCTCGTGCAACTTCGTCAACAAAAGCATTTCCTTGTCCCACCTTGTCTGTAACTTTCTTGTGGGCACTACATTTGATAATGGCTACACTCTTTGGCAATGTCAAAGCAGTAAGAAGATTATTTACCAATTCACCATGTTGTATTTTAGAGCCATGGGAGGTTAGGAATCCCGTTCCTTCCAGAGCTTGCCAAAGTCGTGTGCCACACCAAATGCATACTGACTATCTGTATAAATATTCACTCTTAATCCTTCACTAAGTTCACAAGCCCTCAAAAGCGCAATGAGTTCAGCTGCTTGGGCAGATTTTTGTGGGATGCGGGCTGTTTCTACCACAGTCTGCAGGGTGGTAATGGCATAAGATGCAGAGGTGGTGCCATCAGGCAGTCTTAAACAAGACCCATCCACCCATAGTTCTCCCTCAGGGTCTACTAAAGGTGTATCCTTTAGATCTATTCTTCCCTTAGTCTGTTCTTCTGTTAGGAAAATGCAATCATGCAAATCATGCACTTGTTCAGCTGGCAAAGGTAGCAATGTAGCTGGGTTCAATGTCAAACATCTCTTGAGTGTGATATGAGGTGCCAAAAGTCTAAGTTCCTATCCTGTGAGTCTAGCGCTAGTCAAGTGTTGTGTCTTAGTCTGATTCAGAAGTGCATCCACGGAATGTGGTACCATGACCATAAGCTTATTACTCAACACTATTCCCTCAGATTGGCGTATAGAAATTGCTGTGGCGGCAACCGCTCTTAGACAACCTGGGAGTCCTCTGGCTACTGGGTCTAATACAGCTGAGAAATAAGCACATGGACGATGCTAATTACCATACGGTTGTGTCAAAACTGACAATGCACATCCTTCTCTCTCGTGTACATATAGTATGAAAGGCTTTGTATAGTCCGGAGTGCCTAACACTGGAGCAGAGCAAAGGGATGCACGGAGCTGCTGATATGCTTCCTGACATTCGAATGTCCATGGTAGAGGAGAGGGAGTGTCTTTAGTAACAAGGGACAAAAGAGGTTTGATAATTAGTGAGAAGTGGGGGATCCACTGTCTACAGTAGGAAGTAATACCAATAAGTGCCCTGACTTCTTTTTGAGTACTTGGAATAGGAATTTTTAGGATAGTTTGAATCCTGTCTTTGGTCAGAGTGCGGCCTTCCTTAGACAAGAGGTGACCTAGATAAGTGACCTCAGACTGACAATATTGTAGCTTATTCTTAGAGACCTTATGTCCCTTAACAAAAAGATGATGCAATAGAGAGAGAGTGGCTTCTTTACAATGCTCAACTGTGTCTGTGGCTAGCAGAATGTCATCGACATATTGCACAAGTGTAACTCCTGGTGGCAAAAGAAGTTCATCCAACTGTCGTTTAAGTGCCTGACTATAAATGCTAGGACTTTCTGTATAGCCTTGTGGAGCTCTACAAAATCTGAACGAGCGGCCCCGTAATGAGAAACCAAAAAGATATCGGCTCTCCTCATGTATAGGAATAGAGAAGAAGGCATTCTTAAGGTCAATGACAGAGAATACAGTAGCTGTAGATGGAATTAATGTCAACAAAGTCGTAATATCTGAGACGACAGGATATTGAGGGATAACTATTTTATTGACTTCTCTCAAGTCAATCACAAATCTGTAAATCTTATCCCCTGTTCCATCACCCCGTTTTAGAATGGGGAGAATGGGACTATTGAATACATTAGAGGAAACTTCCTCAACAACTCCTGTATGTATCATGTCATCAATGATAGAAATCAATGCATCTTCACCTTCTTTTGATATTTTATATTGCGGGACCCTTGGTAAGGAAGCACCCTCCCGAACCTGTATGTATACTGGGGAAATGTCCATTCTTCCCACATCTGTGTCAGCAGTAGCCCAAACACATGCAGGGCCAGAATCAAGATCCGAACATAAAGAAAAATTATATTGTTTAGGCAATGTCTTTTTCCCAAAAATTACACGTACTCCAGATGGGGAACAATGTATAGTAGCATGGAAATATTTCAAAAGATCAAGTCCCATCAGATTATCTGGAGCATGTAGGGGAAGTAAAAAGGGGGCTGTAGTGATGAAATTCTCAACCTGCAAAGGTAGTTTTTGGGACATAGGGCTAGGAGTTGGTGTTCCATCAAACCCTATCGATGTGATCACTTGGCCAGACAAGGGTGTCCCAGGGACCAGTTTCTGAGATATCGCACTACGTGTTGCCCCTGTATCCACTAAAAACTTTTGTTCCTGCCCAAGTATGGTTGCTGTTACATAGGGCCCTGACTGATCTACAGGTATCTCAACTGGTCCTCCTTGTCCTACGCTGTCCTAGGCAAAATGTTTTCCCACAGTTTCTTCTGATTCCCAATCTTCCATAGAATATTGATTATTTCTTTGATCGAAATAATTTCCTGACCTATTCCTCTCTGGAGCTTGAACCTGCTGTGGCTGTTGTCGGGAAGCTAAAATCCCTTGATTACTGTTCACCTGTCCCCTTCCTCTTCCACCAGCAGCTAAAACAGGACATTCAGAACGCCAATGTCCCTTCTCCTTGCAATAAGCACATTGATTTAGCCCTAGTGGAGTTTGTCTACGCGGTGGCCCTCCTGGAGGTGGTTGTCTATAATTCTGACCATAATTTTGACCACAGCCCCTACCTTGAGGTCCATAGGCCTGAACCATCATTACCTTAGTTTTCAATTCTTTTAATTTTCCTTCTTTTCGTTCTTGCTCAGCGGTCACCTGATTCTGATAATACTGAGCCATATCTAATATAGCTTTCGGGTTACTGAAGCCCATGTGCTCTCTGAATTCTTTAAGCGAACAGATATTTCTGAGAGTAAATTCCCTACGAATCGGTCTACAAATAAATGTGCACCCGTAGGTGTAGATATATCTTGTCCACTAAAATCATGGAATACTTCCTCAAAGCGAGTAAAGAAATCAGGGACGGCCTCTCCCTGTTTTTGTTTACAAGCAGTAAGGAGTGCCCAGTCTATTTTCCTAGCTGGAACCATCGTTTTTATATAAGTAAGTATGTTACCAGGCAGATCCAATATGAGCTGACTAGGTTTCTGACCAGGTTTCCTATCCCTATCGGCTGCTATTATGGCAGTCCAATCTCCTCCCAAATCAACAGCATGATCCTGTTTCCGGGTAAGTCGCCACATATCTGGGGGCAGGATCATACCAAAAAACATATCAATATCTGCTAAGGTCATAATACAAGAATCAATGGCTGCCTGTACATCATCATAAACTCCTCTAGGATTTTTCCGTATGTCTGGTACGGAGGCTTTTAAAGTGAGTACATCCGTCCTTTTCCAGGGCGTATATATCCAATTATACAAAAAATGGGCTCTAGCATCAGCACTATTTGGGTCATCATTGTCTGCATTCCCTCTTCCAGGAATGAACTGTGGTGCAGCTTCCCTCATAGGTCTTATTCGGGGAGAGGAAGAGAGCATCACGATATCCAATTATTGTTACTATGGCAGTGTTAATTCTGCTTACAGGGAAGGCTCCTATCTAACACTGTCTATTAATAGCTCTAACATCATCTGGGCCATTTCGTCCTGTAATCATCTCCCATTGAACCATAAGTTGATGAGAAAGCTTATTTATAAGACAAAGAAGCTCGCCCTCAGAGAAATCTTGTATCTGATCTATCATTTCTCCTACCTCCATTTCTAAATCACTGAAACAATTTAATACCATCAATCTTATCGCATCCTGACGTGATTGAGATACAGTAGAGCGAAGAACTCGAGGAGTCAGGACAGATGCGGGAAGCACAGAATCAGTAGACATTTCAAATGCAGTGGACTGAGGTGGAGGCGCAGAGGCTTGGGGTGGGGGTGCAGTGGCCTGGGTTGGAGGGGGTAAGGAATGTACCGGTACTGGTTGGAAAATAGGGAGCTGGACAACCGCGGGCAAAGGAGGTGGAACCGGGGGTACAGGGGGAACAACATTCGGTGGTCCTGGGGGAAGAGGTGTTAAAGGTACATATGGGGGTGGGGGTCGTTCTATCAACAACCCATCAATATCTGAATCCACATCTTCTTGGTGGACCTGAACTGCTACAGTTGGTCTAACTATATATTCCTTAGATGTTAATAATCTATGCTCTCTATCTAAACATTCCTTTTTCTCCTGAACTTCCTTATCCTTCAATTCCTTATACTTTTGATACTCTGTCTTCCTTTCCTGTTTCCTTAGTATCTTTTCTGCCTTGAGCTGCCGCTCCTTCACTTCTTTCCTCCACATACGCAAACTGTCAAACATAGCCGGCCTAACTTTCTTTAAAAACAATCGTTTCTCTAGATACTCGAGTTTGTGAAGGTCCATAGTTCCCTCTAATGGCCATTGTAACTGGGGATCCCCTTTTGTATATTTGTTCCATAATGCATTATACATGATGGGACAAATACCATATTTGATGTACATCTCAAAATTCGGCGTACCTTCTGGTGGCGCCGGTTGACTTGCTTCCAACATGCTCTGCTTATCGCAGCAGCAGCAACAACAAAACTTCCAAAGGGTGCTAAACACAGGCATGTTATATAAGATAAAAAAATCTTATAAACAGAGAGAAATAAAAAAAAATATTCTCACATTACCTGTAAGAAAAAATGTTAGTCAAAACAAATAGCAAGTCTGAAAACAAAGCCTAGGTTTCAAAATTCAACACAGAGTCTGAACGGATTACCAAATTCCGACCAGATTACCAATCAAATACCAAGTCAAGACAAATACCAAGTCAATGCAAAAATCAAACAGATCTTAACCAAAGGAACAAATGAACCGGTTCAATACAGATTTACCTCATGCTTAGTCTTCGACTCCCACCTGTCGATCCTCCCTGATCCAAAGAAAATCACTGACCGAAGACCCCAGTCAAGGCCAGCAGCCGCCAGGAAGATCAGAGTCGGAGAGCTGAAAAATCACCTTGGACCATGAGCAACACTAGTCTCTTCAGGTGGGGCGCCCCTCAGTGAAGTTCATCTTACCGACCCGATCTCCTCTCCTGGTCCAACTGCAAGCCTTTGATGGGGCCCCACGTTGGGCGCCAATTTGTGGAGCAGATTAATTAATAACCTGCTGGTGCAGGGATCACCACTTCGCCACGGGTTCTTATCAAATTGAGGAGGACTCGACACTGGAGCGAAGGCAAACCATGGATAGTTTATTCAATCATTCATAAATGGGTCTCCATCCGACAAGTACCATCAAGATACCCAAGGATAAAAGCACACTGAACGATGGTTACATGGGTTTATATAGGGAAAATCACAGACTAGGAACGCCCAGAGGTAAATAGAGCTTTGGGAAGAACACACAAATGAGACAATCGGTAAGAATCAACAACCTTGGTGCCTTGTGTAACTGTCGCGTATCGAGGCTGCACAACAAGATAGGCTTATCTGAACAAACTTTATCTAAGGCTTTACCATTGTTTAAAACCCACACGAAACCCAGAGTGCAGACATCAGCTGTTCTTTTGTGCTGACTTTGCATGTTTACGCAGCCTACAATGTCTCAACTTTAGATTCGTGACCTAATGTTTATGCAGATGTGGTGTCAAGGATAGAGTCAGGCTGAAAACAGGTCAAAGGTGAGCATGGATGAAGCACAGCTGAATGAGAAAACGAGAGATTCAGATTTTAAGGTTTCACACCAACACAGATCACAACCAAATATACACAAATGGCCTCAAGGTACATCTGAGCGATCAAGGGTTATATCTATGAGAGAAATGGAGCCATTACAGCTTGGGAAGTCAGGTGTTTCACACTGGGTTCAGGTGAATTTGCCAATTCCTAAAGAACCAGCAAAGCCAATACAGCATTTTTTGCAGTCAATGTACCAGTTGTATTGTATTGCACCATTTACATACATGTCAACATTCAAAAGAGGAAAGAGTGAGGAAGTGAAAACAAAATTGGGGAATTTTTTTCCCCTTTCACTAACTTACTCCAGTAAAGTCATCAACCAAGCATGTGAAAAAGTAATGACAGTAAAGAGAGTAGACACATTAAAAACGAAAACAGAGGAGTTGACAGCAAAAGAACCTATACGATTTATAACTTCGTATAATAACCAATCACAGGAAGTCAGGAAATGCCTCAAAAAATACTGGCATGTTTTGAATACAGATGAAACACTGAAAAAATATGTTGGTGGGCAACCCAAAATAACATTCAGAAACTGTACTGCTTTAAATGACATATTGTCCAGCAGCACATTGTGTGAAGACAGGGATCCCAGTCCCATACAAGGCTTTTTTACATGTGGTTCATGTAAGGCTTGTAAAAAGAGCATAAATCGCAAAGAGATCAAGCTGTCCCAAGACCATAAACCATTTAGTATCACCAAACATCTCACATGCAAATCTGATTACTGTGTGTACGCATTAAGTTGTGCTTGCCCATTGACATATATAGGTAGCACTATTCATCAGGTCAAAAACGCATCTTGGAGCATATGAGGGCTATTGCTAATGAGGATAGGCAATATCCTGTTGCCAGGCATTTTAAAGAGTTTCATAATAAAAACACCAGTCTCTTGCGTTTCTGTGCCCTAGATAGAATCCCTAAATCAGAAAGAGGAGGCAACAGAGTAAGAGAACTGAGATGCCTGGAGTCCAAGATGATTATAAAATTTGGCACAGTGCACCCCATGGGACTGAATAAAGATGAAGAGCTGTCTGTCCATTTAGGCTAACTGTTGTAACTCAAATAGCCTTGTACCGCTGTCTAACAATATTCATTCATCGTAAGCCATGTTTGTTTTTAAATATCACATTTTATTGATTGCACTGTTTTTATTTTTGTAGGAGATGAAGATATCAGCATGCCGTGTTGAATGAACGCAAAAGAGCCGCAGATATCATATCTAATTTTAGATCGTAACTGAAATGATGTTTTTTGTATTATTGTGTGGTTTGCTATTTGCCCACTGGGGCGGGATATTGAGATCGAATTTGGTCGGAAATGATTAGAATATGAGTACATCCTCGATTGTTATGGCCCACTGGGGCAGAATTGTGAGTTTATGGATTGACATTTAAAATTCATCTTTTCGATTAGCGATTTTGATTTATTATTTAAATCACTTGAAGAATTATTAGAACAAGTTTCAGTTTAAAGAAAACATGCAGCTTTTCTATGTGATCCTATATATGAGGTTACCACTTCAAAATGGATGCCGTTTTTCCTGTCTTTCACTATGCATTGTGATATGTAGTCCTACTTCGATTTTTTGTAAGTGCACTATAAGGTTTATGATTTCACAAGCAGTCCTTGACCCGTGACCAAGGTGCGGCAGCACCGAAACGCGTCGGGCGTTTGTTTGCCACATGTTTTGAATAAACAACGCTTTATGGATTTGGGCTCGAGTACATTTTGTTTAACAGCAAAGGTATTACGGATATATATATATAGGCAGAAACAGGGCGTGGCCATGGGGGCATGCTTCTCCCCTAGCTATGCGTGCTTGCACGTAGGCTGGTGGGAGGAGCATGTCCTCAGGGTTGACTACAAAGCTTTATATGAAGAACATGTGGTACAAATGTGGAGATACATTGACGACGTATTCATTATTTGGAAAGGAACATCTCCTCAGGCCAAAGGGTTTATAGATGCAATTAATTGCAACAATTTAAACTTGCAATTCACTGCACACATTGATCCTGTAACAGTTAACTTTCTAGACATCACAATATATATACAAAACGGAGCCATAGAGACATGTTTATACAGAAAACCGACGGCTGGCAATATCTTATTACATGCCACTAGCTTTCATCCCCAACACACCATCTCCAGCCTTCCCTATGGGGAGTTTTTGCGTATCCACAGAGCGTGTAGCACTAGTGAGACATTGGCAGCAGCTCAAGAAGCAGCCAGAACTAGGTTTCTGGAGAGAGGATATAATGCCAAGAAACTTGATATAGCCCTTAAGAAGGCTAACAACAAGGACAGACAGTCACTTTTGCAAACGAGATCAGGAACATCTGCCAATTCCATCTTGCCTCTAGACAACTCAGAAGATAGGGAGAGCCAGGGCAACTTGGGGAATGTCACCTGTAGATTTATATCCACGTACAGCAGGCAAGCCAATGCCATAAAAAGTATCATTAATTCACAGTGGCCTATAGTTCTCACTGACGCGACGCTCCTACAGATACTACCGAATAAGCCCAACTTTAGGTACCGCAAAGCACATTCAATGCGTAGCGATCTAGTAAAAACTAGCCCTGAATTGGACACGAAAAGTAGGTGGCTTTCCCCCAAGAAGGGTTTCTACAAGTGCAGCATATGTCGTGCGTGCAAATTTGGGGTGAATACGAAAACCTATTCCACCACCTTTTCAGATGTTCCTGTAAATCTTAAAGGACATTACACTTGCCGCACAGATTACGCTGTATATATTCTACAGTGCATCTGTGGACTTCGCTACGTAGGTAGCACGAAGCTGCAGGTTTATGTGCGAATCCTGCAGCATCTACGTGCGACAGTTAATTCTGACCCCTCATATCCTGTCGCCAGACATATTAAGTTGGAACACGGCAACAATCTAAACGTGCTCCAATACTATGTCATAGACAGTGTACCTGTGAACAAACGAGGGGGCAATCGCGAGAAACAACTGAGGCAGTTAGAGACCAAATATATAGTTGAGCTGGATACTAAGGCCCCTAGGGGATTGAATATTTGTGAAGATTTACATCATTTATTTATTTATTTATCTTGAGTTTTATATAGCGCTGGCTAGACCCGGAGGTATGAGAGCGCTTTACATAAGGAACAGCATAGCAACATAGCGAGTTACAAGGTATAAATAATTAAAACATTTGTTACACAGAAATTACAAAATAAATGGAAAATCAATAAGAGGCAGAGAAGGAAAAGTGGGACAAGAATAGAAGTCAGAGAATCGGTGAGAGGAGAGAAGGGAACCTGAGGGGGACGGAGTAAAGGCAGTCCAGCAAAAAAGAGAAAAGCATTCGAGGGTCATCAGGGGGAGGCAGGAGGGAAGAAGGGACGGGCAAAGGTCAGACAAGATGGCGGGTCCAGATCATGGGAATCGACGGAGACCATCTCCAAAAAATGGCGTGATGCACAAAAGTCACAGAAATCATAAGTGAAAAACCCAGAGAGCATGATTACATAGAGTACAGTCGGAGGGGGGACGCAGCCACAAAACCCAAGTCGACCGGAAGGCTGAAAGATACATGCCCAGGCTCTGGACCACGGGGGCATCGGTGTAGACGATCGGCAGACGAAGGTCCGGGGAAGCCAGCTGGAAGTTAGGGAGGCAGCAGCGAAGTCCGGGGGGGGGGCGCGCTTCCCAGGCTCAGGAAGGTACGGAAAAGCCCGGGAGCGTCGCACCGCAGCGCCGAGTAGGTTCACTACCACTGCACTCACGTGTCCCTGATGTCCCATCGAAGGCGAAGCTGGAGGGCGGGCAGTAAGGGAAGAAACTGCGGTCTTATCTATAATGTGTATCCAGCCACTATTCTGTAGTCTCCCATCTCCCCGTGTGTAGGTTTGGATTAAGTTTGGATTTAGTTGGTATGATGCTTTAGGTCGAGTGCATTTTAGTACTGTTTGGAGGTTGGAGTTTGGGGGTTGGAATGTTAGCTCCTGTACAGCGATGTCTCTATTAGAGCAGTTTCTTTCATTCTCCAATTTGTATATAGTCAGTTGTATATATTTAGATTCTATAATGAATTAGCATGCAGCCTTCTCTCACGAGCTTTTTTCTAAACTTTATTCACTGCACTTTTTGCACTTTTATAGCGATTTTTTGCACATGTGTACAGTCTATTGAATTTTGCAGGCAGCACTTTAAGAGGATATGAATAACATTTTAATGCTCTTTAGATTTGTAAATATCTATTGAAAAATCTAGATTTATTCATCCAGTATTTGCATGGGTTTTTATTTCAAAGTGTGTGTATAATGAAGCGAATTTCATATACAATGACTGAAATACCTTTATACCATGATTCCACAATTTAAACCTTATTTGGTCCATTGTGTCAATTGTCTCGTAGGATCTTGGTGCATTTGTGCATTTATAAATGTATAGTTTAGGCGATTACAATGTGATCTACGAGAAGTATGTTATAACTACATAGAATATTTCAACAGTGTTAGTAAGGACCAGATATACATGTATGGTTTAAGGATATTAGCAGTATTTTCTTGGTATTTTTTTTAAACAGAACGGAATTTCGTTTCAATTATAATTACATTTTATTATGTATATATTTAACTTGCAATCATGATGTTTATATTTATAAATTGTAAATCAGTATGATCCATTTGTCAAGGAGCAATGTGCTTGTTCAGGCAATGTTTACGACATACAGTATTTCCTCTATGTCCATGCAGGCAGTAGGCGCCAAGTCACATGGTCAATCAATTGCTTTATTTAAACGTCACTTTCTTGCGACGCATTTATGTGATCAAGGCCACCTCGTTGGCCGAAACGCGTCATGTTCGAGATTTGCACTACTAAAATGGAACAATAAAAACGCTACTGCGGCTGGCAGTATCAGCAAAGAAGCAGTTGTCCGTCTCTCTTTCCGGTGCCTGGATGCACCTTTGAGTGGTAATTGGATATATTAGAATTAGAATGGGTACTCTCCAGCTTTTAAGCAGGAAGTTGAAAACAGATTGGTACTGTATAAGATACAGACATGAGCAACAAATGTATATTGTTTACAAAGGATTATTGCGATTTGCACAGCCATAGTTTTTATTATTATTATGATTTTTATGTTTTTATCAACATATTGATTATATGTCTCATGAACTTAATATGCAGTGCTTCACGTATATAATGTGATTCTGTAACGTTTATTATGGCTAAGGTTGCTTTATGAATTCTTAATTATTTACTTATAATGTAGAATTATTACCTTGAATTCAAATGCAATATTGTTATATTTTTGCGCATGTATGCAGGAATACTTTTGACTCATGTCTGCAAAAGGGTCCCATTGATGGCTGAATTACGAAAAGTTTGGAAAACAGACTCATTAGTGCTGTCACACAAGAATGCCAGTGTTTTTTCCATGTTTATTGACCACGTGGTGATAGCACCTTAACACAGCATTGTATTTAAAATGGCGAACAGCGTTTCTTACTTGACTTGTGAGCAAGGGTACTAGGTACCCGAAACGCGTCAGGTTCGAGGTTCTTGCAATAAATAACATCTGGCCTCATATCGCTGGGTTCGTGTCTCTGTTCACCAGGTGGATGGAAGTGCAGAGCTTTAGGATTATTTTATAAAATTACGGAAGTCAGTTGCTTCCGTGTACGAACCCACTCCCAGTGAAGCAGGCTGCCGCTTTCAACCGAAGAAATTGCAGAGTCCGAGAGAGGAGCATTTGCGGCGGCCCCCTATCGCAACCGGAAATCGAGTCACCAGCCTGAAGGAAGGAAATCTGCGACGCGGTCGGCTGATCAGTTGCAGAGAGCTTTCCAAGGCGGTGAGTGTAACCGGAGATAACGCATAGGTGGGGAGGAGCAAGAGGCACGGCTGCAGTTACTTCGAAAACGTTACAGACAGCACCAATAAAAACTTAAGATTATAACCTCGAAATGTCAGCAGAAACTGTTCGCGAACGTGAAGTAACAGCAGAGGAGCTTTTCAGTGGCTCATTTAAGACGAATACAACAATAAGTATACCCACCAACAGCAATACAGCAAAAGAGGGGGATGTTAAAGCCCTATTGAGAAAGCTGGAAAAATGTATGAAATCTGAAATCACCAAATGGTGGGAACAGAAATCTTTGTCCAAATATGTAGAGGCAGGAAGAGTGCCACGAGGTTTGAGGATTTTATTGGCTCCGAGTTACGAAAGCCCCAACCCCAGCATGCTAAGGGAATGGGGAGAAAGTAACTTACAGGCATCAATGAATCTGGTCAAAATTTTGGTCAAATACGCGGACATAGATCGGGAAGCTTTAATGTTAGAAATTGAACAAATCAATGAGAGCCTAAACAAACTGGAACCCAATGATTTCATTTTCAAAACACGAGCGGAAATAAAAGATCGTTTGAGTAAACAAGAAGATAAGATCAAGGCTCGTAAAGCTTATAAATTCGGAAGAGATAAAGCCGATTACGAGCAAGGCCGTATCTTTACATTTGCCCGGAAATTTGAAACAGCAAAAAAAGTCAAGTTTAACAGCAAAGGAAATAAAATGCAAGAACAAGGTGCAAGATATAATCCGAACACTGAAACCAGCGAACTGCCGAGCACTTCAGATGTAGACTCACTGGCGAGTGAGCTCTCATCAGATGGAGGAAGCAGCCTTGGAGATCAGGCACATAGCAGAGTGTTGGATCTTGGAGAGGAGGTACATTTTTTAGCGTCAGACCGCCGCCATACCCTAAGACCGAGACAACCGAAAAAGAAAGAAGAAGGAGAAAAAACACAAGAAGAAGGGAAAGGCGCAAAAGGTGGAAATGTGAAAGCATCGAAAAAAAGTACTGGCGCAGAAAGTGAACGTGGATGAAAATACTATTGTCAACCTGTCCACAATCACTCTCACAGAGGCGGAAAAACAGCTACTAGCTTTAGGATTATCATTCTGCCCTATCAGTGATTTTAACTATACTCGCACCAGAGTTGACATTTTTTGCTTTATCCGTAAGCTAAAATTGAAAAAGTTCTTTTCCATCAAGGAAGGCTTGAAGGGAGCACAACCCGATGACAATACCAGCATTGCTAGTGCGGAACTCCAAGCTAGAGATATTTCCGCACTTTTGACTCTGCACAATCTGATTGAAGAGACGCCTACTCAAATCTCTAACAGCAGAGATATGTTGCCAACGCAGGAAAGACTAACTATGGCTCAAATCAAACAACGTGGAGCTGGCATCAGTCCTTTCAAGCCAAAGTCGCATTTTATCCCGATGATGCCGAAGGATGCCATTGACATTTTTCACGAGGTTGTCACTGAGGAGATTAAAAAACTGCATCACCAAATCAAACATAGAAGACGCCAAAAAAGTAATCAAGAAATGCAGTACTCGAAGCTCATGAAAAAACTTAGTGACAACCATGAAATAGTAATTACCAAATATGACAAAGGAGGCAATATTGTCATCTGGCCTCAAAAGGAATACAAAGCAGAAGCTCGAAGACATCTCGAGGACCAGTCCTGCTATGAAAAAGTAGATATGAAAAAATATCACACAGCTAAAAACAACTTAAAAATGAAGCTGTCACAATGGAAGAGCAATGGATGCATATCATCGGAGGAATATAATTTCCTACATGTAGAACATCCAATATTGCCCAGGCTGTATTTAATTCCAAAAGTCCACAAGAAAACTACCCCAGTCCCTGGCAGACCAATCATCGCAGCCATTGGAAGTGTAGGGGAACATGTAACGCAGTATGTGGACTTTTTTCTGCAGGACTTGGTAAAACAACTACCTACTTTTATAAAGAACACCGAGGACCTATTGAATAAACTGATGGGTATACAATGGGCGGAGGATTTGCTGTTTATTACGTTAGACATCGAATCCTTGAATACCAGTATAGAACATGAAACGGGCCTGAATGCCTTAAAACATTTTCTGGATACAAGACCACTGGATTGTTATATCCATAACAAGATGCTTTTAGACTTAGCAACATGGTGTCTTTTTAACAACTACTTTCTGTTTGGTAACGAAGTGTATTTGCAAAAGAGGGGTGTGGCAATGGGGGCCTGCTTCTCCCCCAGCTATGCATGCTTGCATGTAGGCTGGTGGGAGGAGCAGGTCCTGAGGCGCGCATTCCATTCTGATTACTGTAACCATGTAGTACAATGGTGGCGTTATATTGACGATGTTTTTATTATTTGGAGTGGTGATGAGAAGAGTGCTATGGATTTCATTGATAGAATTAATATTAATACTGCCAATTTAAGATTTACCTCTCAGATCAGTAAGCAACAGGTGGAATTCTTAGATGTTAAAATATACATCAAAAATGGGAATATTGCAACAACTCTTCATAGGAAGGCCACAGCTGGCAACACAACCTTACATGCCAGCAGTGCGCATCTCAAGCACACCATCAAAAGCATCCCGTTTGGAGAATTAATACGCCTTAAGAGGATTTGTAGTACAGATGAGGATTTCACTATATGCAAACAAGAGGCCCTACAAAGATTTAGAGCTAGGGGTTATAGTGAGTCCGTATTGACTGAGGCAGTTAGAAAAGTTGATATGAAATCGAGCAATACACCTTTATCTCAAGTGAACCGCACGGAAAATCTTGATACCTCTACGAGTGCACCAAGATTAATTACTGCCTTTAACAAACAGGAGAGGAGAATCAGGTCAATCATTAGGCGCAACTGGCCTATCATTATGACAGATGGAGTCTTGGCTCCTATTCTACCATCTCAACCCACGATCACATATAGGAAGGGCCCTTCCATGACAACACAGATTGTGAAGACTTTACCCGAACTAGCGACAGCTAAAAAATGGCTACAGCCGAGGCAGGGGTTCACGAAGTGCTCCTCCTGCAGAGCATGCAGGTTCGGGGTGAATACTACCTCCTACTTGACGCCTTGCAGTTCAGACTAGGTTGCAATTAGGGGTAGTTTTAATTGCAAAACTGAGTTTGCAGTCTACGTTCTGACGTGCACCTGTGGCCTTAGATATGTGGGCAGCACAAAGCTACAGGTGCACGTCAGAATACTGCAGCATTTGCGGGCTATTGTTAACAACGATTCTACATACCCGGTGGCCCGGCATTTTAAATTAATGCATAATAATGATCTCAGTTGTTTGCAGTATTTTGTCGTGGCAGCTATTCCCAAATCCCGGAGGGGAGGTAACAGGGAAAAGATGTTGAGAAAGTTAGAATCAAAAATGATTTTAGAGTTGGACAGTAAAACACCTAATGGCTTGAACAATACGGAGGACCTGTACCACTTTCTGTAATGTTTTATTAGCTTTGGACTTCTGTATGAATGAGTATATTTCTTTACGATCTTTTTAATTCCGATGGATTAGAATGCCGCAGGTTGTTAAGATTTTAGTCCTTTTTTATTAACTTTGTTAAGCAGGAGTATTACCTTATTACCCAGTGGTTTTAGTTGTTGTACATTTATTGTAGTATTATTAGCACTAGCACTTTATGAGGGTCTATTTTGGATCTTTTAGCACTTTATAGATATTCTGGCACTTTCTTTGCGATTTTGCACATTTCAGCCTGAGAATTAGAATGGGTACTCTCCAGCATTTAAGCAGGAAGTTGAAAACAGATTGGTACTGTATAAGATACAGACATGAGCAACAAATGTATATTGTTTACAAAGGATTATTGCGATTTGCACAGCCATAGTTTTTATTATCATTACGATTTTTATGTTTTTATCAACATATTGATTATATGTCTCATGAACTTAATATGCAGTGCTTCACGTATATAATGTGATTCTGTAACGTTTATTATGGCTAAGGTTGCTTTATGAATTCTTAATTATTTACTTATAATGTAGAATTATTACCTTGAATTCAAATGCAATATTGTTATATTTTTGCGCATGTATGCAGGAATACTTTTGACTCATGTCTGCAAAAGGGTCCCATTGATGGCTAAATTACGAAAAGTTTGGAAAACAGACTCATTAGTGCTGTCACACAAGAATGCCAGTGTTTTTTCCATGTTTATTAACCACGTGGTGATAGCACCTTAACACAGCATTGTATTTAAAATGGCGAACGGCGTTTCTTACTTGACTTGTGAGCAAGGGTACTAGGTACCCGAAACGCGTCAGGTTCGAGGTTCTTGAAATAAATAACATCTGGCCTCACATCGCTGGGTTCGTGTCTCTGTTCGCCAGGTGGATGGAAGTGCAGAGCTTTAGGATTATTTTACATATATATCCCACAACGCCGTTCCTTCTCACTTCCCTTCCTCTGGGAAAAACGGACTGCGAGACCTCAATTTCGTGCTTGAATTAGTTTATTTTGCCACCATTTTCGCCATGACGTGTTTCGGCCTCACTCGGCCTATATATTAGGCTTTTGCCTTTACCTTGTGTAAAAGTAGTTTTGTAAATGTGTGGCTATATATAAAGGCTCACATTTACAAAAACTATGTTTACATAATATTAGCTATGGCAGTACCTCCACCGAGGACCCCCCTATTTCCCCTCATTCCCACTCTCTTTCTGGCGGGAGTATGCACCTGCCCTGCTTTTGTGCTGCCTGACAAACAAATAAATGACTTAAATTGTTTCAGACTTCGGGTGTGCCTCTAAAAGCAGCCCTGCCAAGTAACAAGCATCAGGCGTTAGACTTACGCATTTCAGTGTGGTGGTCCGCATCACTGCACTGAAATGCAAAGTCACGCATATAGCGCCTTCTGAGGTATCAAGCCGTAGCGCTGCTTATGCACCATTACTGAACTCTTGAATGGCAGCGCGAGGCGCGCTGCTTCCAGCAGGCTTGGGGGTGGCTCAAACTGCTCGCAGGCAGCTCTAGCTGCTACAGTAACAATGTAACAGTTTTAACGGCCGCTGGACTTCCTGCCGCCTGCGGCGCATGCAGAGCGAGGGTCAGTTTCAGTTCGTTGGCTGCTAGCAATGCAGCAGCACAGGCAGCTCACCACTAAACCTAAAATGTATCCCATCTCGCGACCGGACACACCAGACCGTCACCCCACCGGCAGCAGCCAGCTGAGAGTGACTGAACCGACCACGGTGCCGCAGGTCGGAGGGGTTCCAGGCTCAATAGTCCACCACCAGAGCGGCACACCACAATCCAGCCTGTGCAGAGGTGAGCCGCCCTGAATTCCCTCCCGCCCGGCGCTCTGCGGCCCGTGTGGTCTGAGTCGTAGTTGTGTCCACAAGCCGCCGTTACCGAATTGCCGCGCTCGCCAGCTTTAAATGGCAGCAAAAAGTAAGTACAGCAATGTATTCTCCGCTTTTGTTTTCTAAATCACTTAAATAGGCGGCCGGTAAATGTTAAGATCTAAATACTCGTTTATTGTCGGGGCAGGCTCCTTTCAATGTACTCATGCCTCCACAGCCTGGCTGGCTCTGTCAGTGGACGGCGCGTGACTAACTCCAGACTGGATGGATCAGGTATTTTTTTACAAGTCCTGCCGGGCCCCCAGGAAGACATTGCTAGGCAAAATTAAGTACTCGACTGGTTTCATGTTACGGTGAGCACTGTTTTTAAAAGACACCCACCGCGCACACTGCAATCTAAGTTCTGCTGCTGAGAGCATTTGCCCTTTCTGCCCAGGTCAGTGCACTGGGGTGTATGGACTGCCCCACGGACTCGAGCATAGCACTGTCTGTGAGCAGCTCGGAGCAGAACAGCTGTCAGCAGTGAGTTCCCCATTGCAGCTAGGAAACTACAGCCCCAGGCAGGATTTTCCCATTGGTAAGTGGCCTGTTACACTATGGAGCAAACACTAGAATCAGTGATGTTTGTGTTTAGGAAGAGAGAATGCAATAAGGTTCAGATTACAATAAGAAAAAGAGTTGGATTGCTGAACAAAAGGTGTTCCGTAGCCAAACATGATCTGGCAATTTTACACTGTCAAATGCAATTTGTCTGTGGCTCTGCAAGAAGCAGTAATGATCACAAGTGTAAAATCATGTAAGATGTTAGTAGATTGTGGGTATACAATCGTTTTACAGTAGGATCAGGTGTTTTGCAGCCGTTTCAAGTTCTTTTCATAGCTTGTCCTTGCTCAAATGAGTGTAATTTCTTATGTTTATCAGTTTCCATGTACTTAATTTGTTGATTTTGCTCACAAAAGTGTCACTCTTTGGGGTATATTCACAAGAACGTGTGATAACTACCTCAAGAGTAGCGTAACACAACTTTCAATATCGCAGCCTAGCGCGGGAAAATAACCCCGTGTCAACGTGGAATTCACAACAAGGCGGTAGCATGCGATAGTCACCAGAAAACTTGTCAAATGTCAGCGTGAAAATCAACGCCAAGCCGAAAAAGTGCGAAACGCGAACGCAAAAAAACATGTGATGAGGCCAATCGCGGTACAGAAATCAGCGAACACCAGCCACAGGCCTGCAAATCCCACGCGTCCGGAGGGAAAAAGCACCATAAAAGAAAGAAAAATAAAAGCCCAAAAACAATTCAAACTGCGTAGCAACATGGATGCACCCGGACCCAGTGCAGAGGACAAGCCGAACACCACACGGAGGACCAGCCAGGAACCCCGCGTTCGGGGAAGGGCAAGGACAAGAGGAAGAGGAAGACGGGGTTCAGTCCGCAGGAAGACCGGATCATCGTCACGGAGGTGACCAAACACCATCAACAACTGTTCGGCACCTCCACTGCGGCACTGGCAACCCAAACCGAAAAATGGCAGGCCATCGTTACCAACGTCAATGCAGTCGGAGTGTCGAGGAGGTCACTGGAGGAGGTCAAGAGGTGCTGGCATGATCTGAAAAGGCAGACCAAACATAAGCTCGCCGCCAACAGGGAGGCAGCAACGGCGACTGGAGGTGGGAGTCCTGCGACACAGGAGGAGCTGGATGAGCTGGAGCAAATGGTGGCCACAGTCAGCAGTGAGGAGATGGTGGCAGGATTGGGGGGCCTGGACACAGCACGATACGACCTGACCCAACAGCAACAGGGTGAGTAACGACTAGGGACGGGGGGACGGGGGGAGATGGGCACAATGGCACACATGCACAATTACGTGTAGCACACAGCACACCCCCAATGACCGTGGAACATGTCCCTGATTGCCTTGGCACACTGCAGCACACACACATAGCAATCACAGGACATCCGCAATGACGGCAATGTGGTACAATGTGCAACACCAGCACCACAGGACAGAGCTCACAACAGGTTCCGCCCGTGCGTAGTAACTGTCCACTCACATCTGGCATTGCCTGACACTGTGTGATGATAATGAACGGGTACTACCACACATCTGTCATGTATCCGGAAAACACACTGACTGCCATCAAATAGCCAGCTCCCCCAAAACAGTCACAATGTACATTGGCATGCAGTCTGAATGTAAACATCTGCAAATCACCAACATACATGTGAAACTCTGTAAACCTGCATCTCCCCTTAACATTTCAGAGGGACAATCAACACTTGCTGCAGAGCAGACCACAAACCACATCATTGATGATGTAGAGGACAACCTGCACATATGTCAAGATACCCTCCAACGGATACTGGACAGCCTCTGCACCCCACCCCCAGGAGCAGGGCAGGCCAGCTGCCTCGAGGTGACCCCACCACCTGCACAGACCACACAGCAGGAAACACACACCACCACGGCTGTCTCCCAGGACCCCCCCGACCAATGCATGGAGTACATACAACGTGTGTGGTCTTCCCAGGTGGAGTTGGCTGAACAGTTGAGGGTGGGTTTCGAGCTCATGGCAGCCAAACTCGATGCCATACGTGGGTGTCTGAGTCCCATCAGGGACCACGTACAGTCCCTATCGGACACCCCCGGTACGCACCATGCTCCGCCACAGACCTTGGCTGACCTCGCTGGTGCCATGAATCGTACACAAGAACTGTGTGGGCAGACAGGCTCCAGCCATGACAGCACAGAGTTGGCACAGATGTGGAGGTCAATGGAGACCATGGAGCAGATGCAGGCTGGAAGGATGTCTGCCATGGATGGACACCAGCGAGTAGTAGCTGGGAACTTCAATGCCCTGCAGTACTTCATCTTGCCATTGCTGCCACTGAGCTGTCCCCAGATGACTGCAGCGGGAACATCGACACACACAGCTCCGACCCCTGATGTGTCCGTGGCACACAGTGATGCAGCCACCACCCCGCCACACACACCGGACACAGAACCCGTATCAGGGGAGTAAGAAGGGGATGGGAACTACTGTGTGAGGAAGGAGGCAGTAGCATCCATCACCGCCGTATGGCCTGTCCTTGCCTGGATATGACCTATGCATCATGGCCTGGGAAACACCTCCTACTGACCCCCGGAACACTCTGCGACATTCACCCGGACCCCGACACGGACTGCCATTTCTTCACCGCTGGCCAATTACACAGCTATCCTGCTGCGGACTGCACTCTCCCTCTTCCCAATCACTGTGCAATCCCCAAAGGACTCTGGTTGGCCCACCACTGGGCTTCCATGTGATGTGGGCTTGGATGGCCATGTACAGCTCCAGCTCCGTCAATCACCTGAATGTGAATAAAACATTCTAAATCACACAGATGTGTCCTCACTAAGTTCACTCACGTATGGAAGTATGGCTGGATGTGGGGACGATGATTGCACATGAAGGTATACCCTGGTAACTGACATCTATGCGCATGTGTATCCCTGAGACACATGGCCAATTGGATGACTGTGAAGGTGAGTACTAGCTGTGTCCCCATTGCACATCAACAACAATAACACAACCCCCCAACGTAGGCACACGTCCATGTGTTGAATAGGGCTGTGTGTAGGACTGACCCAAACGAAAGCAGGCCAGGAGTGGTGTCCTACACCACATGTGACAACAGAACTTCACGTCGCATACCTACTCACACACATCTGTGTGGACACATTCTGTAGTGAGATATGACATTGCTCCACATGATCAGTGGTTGGACACCATACTCACATTGCTGACGTCACGTAAGTGCAACTGTCGTTCAGCACATATCCAAAAACAATGTCTGGCTCACAGAGGTGGAGCTTGCCAAAGGGACACACCCACATTGCACATGCGTCAGTCAGTTCCTCCCTGTGTAAGGACGATGCTGAACGTAGTTACTCGTCCATGAATGCCCATGCAGCTTCATGTGCAATGTATTCCAATAGTACGTCGTTGTCGTGTTCAAGGAACACCAGGGTGAGCCAATCCATTAGGTGGTCCGGGCAGGTGTGCTCAGCCCACGCCGTCTCACCGATCCGCAACACAGCCCAATAGGGGAGCGCCTCGATGTGGTCACTGCACACGAGAAATTGTGCAATCTCCCATGCACAACTACCAATACATACGCAGTATGTCAAGGCATCCCATGCACGGCTGTCTCGGTTACACTCCTGTTCGTGATCCAACAGGGGGCGCAGACACAAGTCATAGTCCAATTCATCAACAGTTGTGTTGGATAGGCAGACATCCATGGGACACTCGAATGTGCATGTTCGGCAGTGGAACCAGGGCTGGACGCAGGTGACGTGGGCAATGCGGAAGCTGAGCCTGTAACTGATCCGCAGCACTGCCAGTGGCAGTGCGCCCAGTAAATGCAGCATACGTGCACGGTACTGTTTCACATGACGGGGGTTGTGCATGTGCCCGGTATGGCCTGCCATTGCGTTGGTGCGTCTCGTGAACCGGCACTCTTCTGAACTGCGGCAGTTGTGTGGAGGATATGCCACAGCTCTGAGCAATGATTCGAATGTGTGTGCAAAGTTGTGGGTAATGGGTTGCTGTTTCCGTGAGTGTCTAGGGCATCCCATGCGGGGGTACCACAGGCAGGGGCTTCTGTGTGTGGGCTGTGGATAAGTTGGATGGTTCATTTGCGGAATGCGTGGTGTGGGAGTCGTCCCCATCTGCCATTGCATCTCTATCAGGGTGTTCCAGGCGCGTTCTGGACCAAGGTCAGAGGTGCAGGTGTCCTCCCGCCTTCTGCATTGGGACAATGGTGCTTTCATCCCTGATGTTTGTCTGACTGCAACTTGCGTTTTCGGAATGTGATGTGGCTTTGGCGCTGAGATTGGGATACAGCCTTGGGCTCATGGTGTACGGATGGCGATGCACACACACGTTGGCATGTGGAACCAGGTGCCCGAGCGGCCTTGCGCTGCTTGTGCTATCTCACTCCGTCTCTCTCCCTCGCTCTCTCCCTCTCTTTCCTTTGTTGGGCGCATGGCACACCTTCTTCTCTTGGATTTGGTCTTCCAGGCTGTGTGCTACGGATTGTCCAGTGAGGAGCCGCTAGGGCTCATCCTAAGGGTTGTTTCTGCTTTTGTTTGTATGGTGTTTTGTGTTGGTGATTGCATTGCTGTATGACTGATTCTCCATTTTCTGGCCACGCATGTATGTTTATTTTCCTGCTTGTGCGACATCAGGCAAAATGTTTGTTTTGGGATTCGTGGTGTTGGTGTGCAGTTTCTTAGTCCGGGGTTGGGGTGGTCCCGGGGTGGGGGGGTTGTTGCGTGCCTGGGTGTGGTGTGGGTGGGTATTGTGGCCCTCTTGGGTGTCCGTGCTGCATGTTCAGTTGCTCGTGGGCATCTGTTGTCCTTCATGTGTGGTTCTGGGCTGTGCTCCCTTTTGTGGTGCAGGCTGTGGTCGGACTTTACACCAGGTCAGGGCAGGTGTACATTTCCTGGTGCTAACGCGGCTTATCGCCGGTATTGTGTTTTTATCGCCGATGTGGCTGGTCGTTGTGAATGTTAAGGTGTGACGTTGTCGCGCCTTTTGGCACGGGAACGCCCACTCTGCATCTCATTAGCAATAGTTGCGCGGCTCCTCTGTGGCGATGTTTTTTGCGGCTGCTATCGCGGGTAAACTGGTGCTGTGGGCTGTTTACACCAGCTTGTGAATGGGGAGGTATATTTATCACGACTTTGGCTGCGATGAAGTGCCGTTAATTCGGCAATAGCTCCTTGTGAATATGCCCCTTAGTGTCATACATGTAGTAGTTAAATGTCATTCATAAGTACTCTGAAACCTTGAAAATGTCACACATGAGCACTCTTAAAATGTGGCAGGTATGCAGTCTTTGTTTCATGTGGGATAGTGCCCTTCCATTTTTGGTGCTTTGCAATAGTTTTAAGATCTTCGTAGAGTTTCTCGTTGCTGAAATGGCTGTAATTTCTGATATATAGATATGTTTCCCTCATCTTCATTGCTTGATTTTTGCTCTCGAAAAAGTGTCACTCATAGTTGTTGAATGTCACTCATAATTACACTGAAATTACGAAAATGTCACACATCGGCAATCTGAAACCTTGGCAGTTATGTAAAAGGAGAGCAGATCCTACCTTTTAATTCTGCTTTGACGGATGACCTAACCTTTATCCCATAGAAATCTTACTTCAGCCAGCCTCTGACACTGCCCAAAACTTGCCCTGTACTAACATCAGGCGGTGGGTAACTGTGGGGAGTAAATTTGAAGGGATTTAGGTGATAGGAAACCAGGGAAAAGGATTAGCCTAGGACATGGGATAGTCGTAGAAACGAACAGCCAGCCACCCTGGTAATTCCTTGTGTCTCTGACGATAAACTGTAGGACCGCCCTCATATGCCACGGCCAGTAAGGCGCGCCCGCTGGTTTGGAGGCGCGTGAGCAGACACGTCACACAACCGTCAGCAACCAGCCTACAGTACAGTTGCCAGACAGGAGCAGTAGTAATCTCAGCCGGTGGCTGGTTTGGTGACGCTTCCCATGGCCGCCTGCAGGATGGAAGGGAGCGTCAAGTGTTGCCGGGGCGCTTGGGATCACCGCACGTTCTTGTGCTTGCTCGCGTTAATGACCTTCCCGTCGTGCATCGCGGCCCCGCCGGGTAAGTTTTAATAAATCGCCGCATTTCTTCCTGGTTTTGGAACCGGAGAAGACCTTCAAGAATTTGTTTCCGGTTGGGGAAGGCGCCCTGCTATTTACTAGTTCGCTTCTGTCTCTTCTCCCACATACCAATAGAAAATGAAAGAGCCCATTAAAATATCGATTTGTGTGGTGGGGCAGGCTCGGTGCGCCTTTCTAGGCTTCTTCGCCTAGTGCTAGGTCTGTGGACTTTCCATTTTTTTCTGGATCCATCTAGTTTGATGCCTGTGGTGGGAATTGAAACACGCCGCTGGCTTTAGTAATAAACATGAACCCATAAAAGACAAAATCGGTGTCCGTGAAACTGATCTGCAACTGTCTTTTGTAATTCGTTTCCAACACTTGTGTGCAATTTCTTCTACGTGCCCTTTTATATTCACTTCCCCAAGTGTGATTATTTTTCTCGCACTTATTAGCTCCGACTCACGGAAAGGAATTTACCAATTTTATATGAACAGTAGTCATTGTGTTCTGTCAAGTATTTCATTCCACCAGTTTTTTAATCGGGGTCGTACATTTTTAAGGTTACGCAAGTTAATTCGTTTTGATTTTGCAATTATAGAAGATCCTCAAACTTGAAAACCTGCTCCTTCCCCGAGTCTCGATTTAAAAAAAATAATTGTTTTCTTAAAAAGCTGGGTTGATGACAAATAGTATGCAGTGACTTCACAAAAAGCGACACCACAACCCATCATACCTCTGAATCAATCAATCACAGAATTTGTAGAGCGCACTACTTACCCGCAAGGGTCTCAAGGCGCTGGGGAGAAAAAAAAGGGGGGGGGTGAGTGTTGCTGCTACTTGTCGAACAGCCAGGTCTTGAGTAGCCTCCTGAAGGTGAGCAGGTCTTGGGTCTGTCGTAGGCTTAGTGCAGCGGTTCCCAAAGTGTGCGCCGCGGCACCCCGGTGCGCCGTGACGAGAAGCCAGGGGCGCCGCACCGCCGCGCAGGATGTGGGTCATGCAAATTACAGCCGCAGCGCAGCATGCGGGGGGGTTTGAAATGCCACCTTCAGAATGGTTTTGCCCAAGAGCGCATTGCCGCCATACGCATACGTGCGTACGTACGCACGCGTCGTACGTGCTTTAAAATGCGTAGTCTCAGCATTACTGCCATAGCAAGCTCGGAGCGTTTGAGGATCGTTGTTGCTGACCCCGTGTTGTGCCGTGCCTCGTGGGACCCACTTCACCAGGAAATCGGTAAGTAAGCACCACCACGTGTTATCTCATTTGTTCTTCTTTTGCTTTCCACCACATCTCAGCTCCCTTATTCTTAAATAACCTCTTCCTTTTTCCTTCTCTTCTCCACGCGCTCTCTGGTCTCTCCCTTGTTCCTCTTCTTCTCGTTGAACTTATTTGACCCGTTCACCCGTAGCTATCTAACTTAGCAACACCCCCCCCTCGTGACCTCAGCTGTTGTTTACTTCTCTCTTCCTCGCTCTCTGATCTCTTTCACCTCTCTGACCTGGAGAACTAAGCACTGCAGGACAGACACGTCCCTCATACTTTTCCCCTATCGAGGCTTCTGCTTGCCCATCTCTGCTGGGTGTAATTCTAGAAACTGAAGTTTTGGAGGTGTTTTAGACTTGTATCGCACTATCGTCTGATTCTATGCCTTTTTCCTCAAATTAAATAAAACAATTTGAACGCCCAAAAAAACATTGAACAACCCTTTTCAGTACTGCAGTGAAAATCGAGCCTTTTCATTCCCATGTTTTTCTTCCTGTCTGTGAATTGTTTCTGACCACTTGTTGAAAACTCGCTTCTTGCTTAAGGAACAATTTGAAAATGTGGCTTGGTAGTTGTTGGTAAATCCTGCCATTTTAGCTAAAGAGGGGATTTTTTTTGTCCACAGGGCAAAGGGGATGCTAGGGTATGTGATGAGCATGTTTCAAAACTTGAATTCGTAACAATCGGTATGCCACTCTGTTTACTTTGACCTCCAGCAGGGCCCCCAGATGTCTGTTTACACTCCCAACAGGAGCAGGGGTGGCTCAAGCATGGTATTAACATGGGATTTCTCTAGATATTCCGATTTTGCAGGCAAACTCTGCGCCACGATTGCATGTTCCCCCAGAGTGAATATAGACCTCTTTGCTGACCATAGTAGATTTTGCTCATAAAATGTATTTAAAAAAAAAAATATATATATATATTACTACGAATTCACAACAGTGAGGTTGTACAATGATTTCTCAGCATGAAGGCCCTCCCCCATGGCACATGACCACCTTGACATTGGGAAAGAGGTTCTCTTTGGAAAATAACGCTTTCAAGGTAGTGCTGTTTTTGGAGAGGTGTGGTGCAGCGGCCAGGGCAGCTGACTTCGGAGCACAGGGCTCACGGTTCGAACTCCTGGCTCTGGCGGCAGCTCAGCACCATGTGACTCTGGGATATTTTATTATACAGAAGTTTTTAAACTATTGTTGTGTGGTTAAAAAAAATTGCATGGAAACATATTTGGCTATTAATCTTGTATCGTTTCTCACTTAACAAGTTTTTATTAAACAACTGTTATCTTCTTATTGTGTTACAAATATGATTATAATACCTTCATTGCGTCCCAATTACTTTAAGGAAGACAACAGGAAGTACTCCCGAGGTCGGGCTTAAATCCCGCCCACCGGTAAAAAAATGGTGGGGAGCCACGGCCAACTGCCGATTAGGTCAAGGGAGCCACAGGTCAAAAAAGTTTGGGAACCACTGGCTTAGTGGAAGGGTGTTCCAGGTCTTGGCGGCGAGGTGTGAGAAGGATCTGCCGCCGGTGGTTGTTCTTCGAATGCGAGGGACTGTGGCGAGGGAGAGGTCGGCGGAGCAGAGCTGGCGGTTGGGGACGTAGAAGAAGAGTCGTCTGTTGAGGTAGGCTGGGCCAGTCTTGTGGAGTGCCTTGTGTGCGTGGATGAGGAGTTTGAAGGAGATTCTCCTGTCGACGGGGAGCCAGTGCAGGTTCCTCAGGTGCGGGGTGATGTGGCTGTGGCGTGGTACGTCGAGGATCAGGCGTGCGGAGGTGTTTTGTATGCGTTGCAGTCGCTTGATGAACTTGGCCGGGGCTCCCGCGTAGTGGGCGTTCCCATAGTCAAGTCTGCTACTGACGAGGGCCTGGGTGACTGTTCTTCTTGTATCTGTCGGGATCCACCTGTAGATCTTGCGAAGCATGCAGAGGGTGTTGAAGCAGGAGGAGGAGACTGCGTTGACTTGCTTGGCCACCAGGAGTCGTCCCAGGCTGAGGGGTTGGAGCCGAGGATGAGGACCTCTGTCTTGTCCGTGTTCAGCTTTAGTCTGCTGATCTTCTTCCAATCGGCGACGGCCTTCATTCCTTCATGGAGGTTGGATTTGGCGGCGAGGGGGTCCTTGGTGAGGGAGAGGATCAGTTGAGTGTCGTCGGCGTAGGAGATTATGTTGAGGTCGTGCTGTCTGGCGATGCGTGCGAGCGGGGCCATGTAGATGTTGAACAGTGTTGGGCTGAGGGATGATCCCTGGGGTACGCCGCAGATGATCTCAGAGGCTTCGGATCGGAATGGTGGGAGGCGGACTCTCTGGGTTCTGCCGGTGACGAAGGAGGTGGCCCATTCCAGGGCCTTGTCTCGGATCCCTGCGTCATGGAGGCGTGCGCGTAGAGTGCGGTGGCAGACAGTGTCGAAGGCGGCGGAGAGGTCCAGCAGGATGAGGGCTGCGGTCTCACCGTTGTCCAGCAGTGTCCTGATGTCGTCGGTGGCGGCGATGAGGGCAGTCTCAGTGCTGTGGTTGCTGCGGAACCCTGATTGGGATGGGTCCAGGATGCTGTTTTCTTCGAGGTATCGGGTTAGCTGTTTGTTGACGATCTTCTCGATGACCTTGGCTGGGAACGGAAGCGGGGAGATGGGCCGGAAGTTCTTGAGGACTCTCGGGTCCGCCTTGGGTTTTTTGAGTAGGGCGTTGATCTCTGCGTGTTTCCAGCTCTCTGGGAAGGTCGCGGTCTCAAAGGAGAGATTGATAACGTTGCACAGGTGGGGTGCGATGGAGCTGCTGGCCTTGTTGAAGATGTGGTGCGGGAAAGGGTCTGACGGGGAGCCGGGGTGTATTGTGCTCATGGTCTTGATGGTGTCATCGATGTTCACGCTGGCCCAGGCTGGCAAGGGGTCTCACATTGGGTGTTGGTCTATTTTATATACTTTGGCGAGTGTTCTGTTTATTCATTCACCTAGCGAGCATTCTGTGTAGTCACATAGATATGAATATGTTTCAAGTTCTCATATAATAATTAGAAGTAAGGAGGGTTGGTTATCGTCAGTGCTGATTTGTCATTTTGATTCAGATGTTAAGAAATACCATTTTTCCATGTACTGTTCCACGTTCGTTGTAGTGTTAAGGTTCACAGAGTTGAAACTCATTTGCTAATGCAAAGCATCCTTCCATTGTCAGTCATATTTTGCACTAAATGTGCCTGTGACGTCTGATCTGATATCATTGTTTGTTTCCATATACATATCCTCTCTCTAAACACTAATCCCTTTTATGGATTTATGTTAAGATGGTGCTAAACGTAATTTGAAACTCACTCCTGCATTATTGTTCTGCAGTTAGACTTTATAGATGGTACTCTTTGCGCCGTTCCTTGGCTTTCCCCTTCTTCTGAGTCCGCATACACTTATTCATGATGAGTTCTTCCTCTGCTATATGATTGAGTCCAGGCATGGAAGAGGACCAAACATTGGGGGATAGTGTGCATTTTTGAGAGTTTAGTCTTCTTTCTTGGCTCACTTTTGTAGGATTTCTTGCTAACAGTTTAAGTAACTCTTTGGTTGTGATAATTTTGGGTTCTCCCATTGCTCCTTATCCTGTGTTTTGGTGATTGTCCTTCATCTCATGCTCCCAGCACGGAGTATAACAAAGAGGTCCCAAGCTCTTGTGAGTATTCTATTTATAGACTGATTATTAAAAGTCGACCGTTGAATTTGATGGGCCAGTTAAAAAAAAAAAAAAAGTCGCCATGTTAATCAGGATTACAGCTTGTTTATGTTTCGCTGAAATATCTTTGTGAAACATCAAAGAAAAAAACGTGCTTGAATCAGCACTAAAACACAAATTCCCACGTTAGTCATAAAAATCTCATAACCCCAAAAATTTTATTATCACTGTTAACTATTTTCAAAATTAGGGAAATTTTATAAGATTTTAGCGCGTAACGTGGGAATTTCTGTCTTTGCTGATTCGGGCATGATTTTGGGGCATTCCATGATATCCGGGCCTGCTTTTGCTGTGGGCGAGCTGGACCCAGGGTGCCAATTTTCGGAGGAGCGCACAGAACTGTCTGCATTAAAGTCTTGCAGACAGCAGCGTCCCTCTTAACTTTAATGATTCAGGCTAAACTGCTTTTAATCCTTTTTACTTGCTGCAGGTGCCGTTTTACACCCCATTAACCCCCTTCCTTCCCCTCCCATCTTCCCCTCTGCCGACACACACCAACACTGCCATTCACACCACTAAAACTTGGCACTAGCTTGATCGAGCTACACTCTAAGTGAATCAGAATATTTTGGGGAGGTGTTGAAGTTTGAGCTCAGAGGTCAGTTACCGCTTTGGTGTGTGATGACCTGTAAACACACCTTATTTTATTCACCTGCTGCAGGGAGTGTGCCAAATTTCTTTCCGCCCAATCGCTATCTGAGCAAGGGCCGGCTCGGCATTGTATTTATTTCTATGTGTATGTGTGTTGGGTGAGATGTGGACAGTCATGCACGCGTGTTGTGGGTGTGTGTGATGTTTGGGTTATGAAATGTGTAGTGTTGTGAGTGAAGATACAGGCAGTTGGTGAAAGAGGGACTTTTTCCTTAGTGCCCCTTTCATCTGTTACTTAGTGACTAAACCTCACCTTTGTCTGCCATCAGATTCCTATCTTTGCTTCTCCTTGCAACACTGGAGACAAGGAGCAGTGTTGGATTGCTTTAGAACCAACGCCGCCTTTGAGGTTGACAGGGTAGTTGGGGGGGGGGGGGGAGGAGTAGGTTATCCATAGAAAGGCATTTGAAACTCTCAAGCAAGATCTAGTCCATGCTCCTTGTCTCAAGTTTGTTGTGAGAAAACAATGCATCGTATCAGGTGATGCTAGCAATAATGAGATTAGTAGAGTTTTGTCTCAGTGTGATAGATGGACTGGAATGTATATTAACTCCAGGCTTTCCAGTTTACTGTTGAGTATGTGCCGGGAAAGAAAAACATACGGGTGGATTGCATGTCTTGGATACATTTTTAAGGAGGCCTTTGACGCAATGTGGAGCTTGAGTATGAAGTGACTTGAATGTTTAAGGATGTGCAACCGAGAATAAGATCATTTCTTGATAAGGTGATTTCAGGGGAAATTGGAACAAGTAAATGTTGATACTAAGTTGGCCTGAGGAACCTAAGCTCCAGGGTGATTTGTGATCATTTTGTAAACTCAGAGGAAAATTGGTTGAGGAAGGAGGAATTCTGTTGAGAGGTGATAAGATCTGTCTCAATTTGGCCTCGGAGATTGTATTGTGAAACAAAGTCATGAGGGGCACCTCTGAATGTTTGGAAGTCAACGAAGGCCCAGAGAGTATTGTGACCTTGTATGGATCAGGTCAGATACCTGGAATTGGTCATGCAAGTTCTACAAGGTCACTTATAAATCAGCCAAACAGCGTATGGTGCGCTCGCATCCAGTCAGATGACCTTTGTTTGAAGTTGGTAGTGATAGTATTAGCCTTTTTGCAATTTGGTATGGGAAAGAGACATGTGGTTCTTGTAGCAGTCAATTTTGTTGTTCAAATGCTAGAATTAAGAATAGGGTAAAGAATTACCCCATATTTTGTGATTAATTGTTTAAAGGAAGTTTCCTGCCAGGAAGGCTTACCCATGTATGTGGTTTCTGATAATGGCGCACAATTTGTGAGTGTGAAAATGAAGGAAATGTTGTGTAAATGTGGGATTCAGATCATGAAAATTGGGGTAAACCATCTCGAGGTCAGTGGGCGTCCTTAACTGGGTTATTAGAGAATCCTTTTGTGATGATATCCAAAAGTAAATAAATGACACTGGGATGGATATGCCAAAGGAAGAATAAGTTTATTCATTTTTTTAAGGATTGTATCTTCCAGTACATCTACTCACTCTCTCCTCTCCTCTCCCTCTGTCCTTTTTCACAGAGTCACGAGAATGATGAGATCAGAGAGTTCCATAATCCAAGCAATTGCAAATACAACACACCCCCAAACACAAAACAAGGTAAACCAATAACTAAAATGAACAAATAAAACTAAACATACATAAATGAAGAAACATTAAAATATAATAAAGCTTCAAATCTAATAATTCAAGCAAAGCAATAAAATACATCATATTAACTTAATTTCTTTCTTAAGTTCAAGCCAATTATTCGTTAACTACAGCAATGTGTTTCAAGTTCCGTATACGCCCAGCTAGAAGTTTTACAGCACCCCAAAATAACTTGATCACTCTGAGGAGTTTGCTGAATTTAAAAACATTGCAACCATGTGCTGGTAATTTAACAATCACCAAGTCACCTAAGCAGCTACAGTTACCTTCACTCCAGACACACCCTTACGTATGTCATAACTGATTTTTCTTTGCGCTTGTTTGACCCTTTCTCTCATCAAGCGCTCATTAGAAACCTTCCGGCTACGATCCATCCATTCAACACCACTGTTAAATTTCATTTTTCCTTGTCCAAAAGGACATACCTTGGTACAAGGTTGTGTTGTCCGAAACAACTCAAAGGGAGTTTGATTAGCTGTGATATGAGGAACAAATTCTTAAGCCTCTATATTTTTCCACAATTAATCTTTCCACACTTTACCATATGACTTTGAGGTCTACAAACTTTCTTTTATTGTTCTATTAATTTTCTCCACCATACCATTGGTTTGAGGATGATAAAGCAAAACTTTTTTGTTTACAATACCTATTTCTTTTAGAAAACTCTCCATAGTGTGTGATGTGAATTGAAACCCATTATCGGTGAGAACAGTTCTAGAGTTACTCTCCCTGCTAAACACCTGTTCCAAAAACTTGATCACCGGTGCTGTGATGATTTTGTCACTCTGAGCACATTCAGTACAATATCTAATTAATCTCTCCACTTGACTATCCATCCCTGGCCACCCGTAGTCTCACCTCAATCTCTTTGGTTTTATTCATATCAAGATGTCCAACATGAGCTAAATCTATCAACCATCGTCTTAAAGTTTCAGGAGGTACTAAACGTGACCCTTTCTTAACCAATTTCCTAATTTACAGACAACTCGCTGTGCACCTTCCAGATATTTTTGTCTGCCTCATTGGAAGATTGCCAAACCCCTCCTTTTAGAAGCTTATTGTGAACTCCTTCTACCCACCAATTTTCAACCAAACTGGTACCATATTCTTCTTCACCAATCTTGAGACAGCTGCTTCATTAACAGTTCCAGGTATTTACCTTACATTGAATTCAACCTCCTGCAAAGCCACATTCCACTTACAAATGCGGCTTGATACATAATCTAACCGTTTCTTCTCAAAGCTTTCTATAGTTGAGTATTTGAATTCTGATCCTCTCGGTGCTCTGAAGGCAAATGTTATTACCACTTCCTCCTTACCCTGACTTTGCTTCAGTACTGCCCCAATCCCTTGTCATTGGCATCTGCGGAAACCGTACAAGGCAAACCCGGGATAAAACTGCCCAAATTCTGCATTTCTTTCAAACATTTTTTGATATTTACAAATTCTTTCTCACACTGTTCATTCTACTCAAAGTCAGACTCTTTCTTCAACAATTCATGCAAAGCACTAGTCCTACTGGTAAAATTGGGTACAAAGCGAGAATAAAACCCAGTCAACCCCAGGAAAGAATGTGCAGTGTAGCTAGTCTTGTATGGCATTGACAAGATCGTCTTTGGGATTAACCCCCTAACCATAGATAATGGCTTAGGTAGACTATCTCTTCTTGAGCAAATGTGCATTTTTTTCACTTTTAGTGTGAGACCATTTTCTCTCAGAACATCAAGCTCACTTTTGGCCTTCTTTGCATGTTGCTTTTTATCACATCCAAATATCATAATGTTGTCTTGGAAATGCATGCAGGTAAACCTATATGTACCAAACAGTGTAATAAATGAGGTTTCTCGGAGTTTCACCTGGTAGTAGGCAGAAGTAAGATCTAATGTAGTGAGCCATTTTGTTTCTGAAAAAGTTCCTACCATTTCCGAAATATTAGGTAGGGGAAATTTACCTTCCAGGACCCTTTTATTAAGTTCCCTCAGATCAAAACCGAGTCTAATCTCATGGTTGGGATTGCGGGCCACAACAATAGGAGCTACCCACTTACAAGAGGAAGGAATTGGGCCATTTTAAGTTTAAAGTAGTGCATATAATTTAAAAAAAAATCCTTGAAAACACAGTGGGAAATTCTAAAGGGTTTCTAAAGGAAACTGATTGACACAGTTAACCTGAACCTGAGAGTTGTCATTGGGATTTAAATTAACACCGAAGAGTTTCTGATGAGGCCAACTAGGAATATTATCTCCAAACACTGGAAAATAGACTTTGCCTTCTGCCACATTGCCTTTAAAATTGAAGCAACATTCAAAATAAGCAACTAAATGTATTGGTTTACCACCATATGCAATAGGCTTAACATCCAGTTCAAACAACTTGACTTTCCCCTTGAAATATTTGTGAAACATCACATCAGATATTAATATCAGTCTTGCTCCAGAATCCATCATCATTTCAATGCCTATATCGTTTATTAAAACTACATCATAGGGATGATCCACCTCATTTTGGTACGATTGATGGTATCTTCAGTTTGTAGAAGAAAGGGCTCCTCACCAACATTAACTAAATTGATCTTTGCACCATTATTTTCTTTATGATTGTTGCATACCTTCTGATTATGTGTACAACCCTTCTCAAAATTACCCTTTTCACCACACATATTGCATGCACATCTGATTGCAGGGCAATCTTAATTTTTTTCCCAGCACCCGACTGTGCCACATCTGAAACGGGCACCTTTATTCTTTGTTATAGTTTTGTTCTTGGAAGTTGTGCTGTACCTACTGTCAAGCTGAACAGTTGTAGTTCATTTTTTCCTTTGCGAAGTTCTGCCACACATGCTAAAGAATGCTCAATCTGCTTAACTCTCATCAATACTTTATTAAGTTTATGTTCACCTTTTAACCATAATTCCTCTCTGAATTTGTCCTTTCTAAATTTCAGCATAAACTGATCTCTAATACTTTCTTCAGTATTGTTACCAAAATTGCATGGATACGCAAACTGCCTAAGAGCAGTAACATAGTCTTCAACTGACCCACCACTTTGTTGAGAACGCATTCCAAATTGATATCGTTCGAAACGTCTGTAAATTTTGGGCAAAATGTTAATCTAGTTTCTTTAAGCCCACTTCATAGACTAGATGTGGCATTATCACTATCATTGTCAGACAAATCAGGCAGATTTTCAAATATCTGTTGTCCCTCAGAACCCCAGCAATGGAGAGGCAAAAATGCTTTTTCTTTTCAGCTGAGAAACTAAAGCCACATACTTATAATAATTATTAAACACTTTTTTTCCATCAGACTATTTTAACAGTGCCTCACCAGGCACTGATGGAATTAATGGTGGAGGTGAAATATTCTGCATATCTGAAATAATGCTAGCAGTTAGTGCAAAAAAAAACAAAAAAAACCCAGAAAAATAAATTGCAGGAAAATATATAAAATAAAAAAACACCAGGAACAAACACCAATATCAGAGTTGACCACCGGTAATCAATTCAGTACCCGATTAATATAATAACCTGTAGTTAGTTAACAAGAAAAAATACTCACAAGAACAAGTTCATATGCAATTCCACAAAATAACCAGTAGATGGTAGTATAAAACAAAACTTCCAGTCCGGAGAGAGGAAGTGACATGAGTTCTTCACATTGCTAATCAATCAATCAGGGAATTTTAAGCGCACTACTCACCCTTGAGGGTCTCAAGGCGCTGGGTGGAGAGGGGGTAAGTAGTTCCGTTCAGCCGAACAGCCAGGTCTTGAGTGCCTTCCTGAAGGCGTTCAGGGAGGGTGCGCGTCTGATATAGATCGGGAGCTCGTTCCAGGTCTTGGCCGCGATGTAGGAGAAGGCTGTTCCTCCTATTCTAGCTCTGCAGGTGCGCGGGGTTTCGGCGAGGGCGAGGTTGGTGGATCGGAGGTTTCTATTAGGTACGTGGAAGGAGATTCCCTCGTTGCGGTATTGGGGTCCGGTGTTGTGGAGGCATTTGTAGGCGTGGGTGACTATCTTGAAAGTGACTCTCTTCTTGACGAGGAGCCAGTGGAGGTTCCGTAGGTGTTGGCTGATGTGTTCGTGTCGAGGGGTGCCGAGGACGAGTCTGGCTGCGGTGTTCTGTATTGTCTGGAGCTTGCGAAGTAGAGACTTGTTGATCCCGGCATAGAGGGCATTTCGGTAGTCCAGTCTACTGGTTATGAGTGCGTGGGTGATGGTCTTCCTTGACTCGGGGGAGGAGGGGGGGAGGGGATCCATTTGAAGGTCTTTCGGAGGATGCGGAGGGTGTTGAAGCAGCTGGAGGTGACGGCGTTGACCTGTTGGTTCATGGAGAGGGAGGAGTCGAGTATGATGCCGAGGTTCCTGGCGTGGTCCGTGGGGGGCTGCTGAGGGCTAATCAATAGTGACACCTCCTTTACAAGACTGAGATTCTGTGTAGCCAGGTGGGAGTTTAATGCCAGCAGTTCATCTCTGTGAGAAAACCATTTTTTTTGTTTTCCTTTAAATTCCTTCTTTGCGCTGAATTGTAGTTAAAAGGCTGCTGTAGCCGCCATGTGTTTGCGTAGCTGGCTCGAAGAGTGCACAGACCAGAGTAGCTTGTGGAGGACCTCAAACGGCATGCTCAAGCGTCACAATGTATTGAGTCAGGTAGGCTGTTGCAGAGTGCACCTGGCGTCAAATGGGAGGCTTGATGAGCTGGTGCAGAAGCAATTGAGCAGTGCACACCCGTGGAATCGTTCAAAGTTTGGTATATATAAAATACTAAAACGTTTATACAAAGCTAAACTGTTGAAGGAAATCCTTAAATCTTCCTAGGTAGGCGTTAATTAAATGATTAAAATATGAAAAGATTGTTAAAAGCAGAGGAGGTAGTGTATACAGATAGCTATAACTCTCAAAAGGAGATCTAAAGCAAGTCTCCGGATGATGATTAGTAGTACCTTCTTTGAATCGTCCTCTGTTGGCGAAGGTAGTAAGTTTCCACTTAATAGGATTGAGTTGGAGTAAAAAAAATATAAAAATAAGGGAGGGTCTACCGCTCGTCGACAATGTTTTGTGGGATATCCAAAAGTAAATACATCACACCCAGATGGATATGCCAAAGGAAGATACATTTTCTTATATTTTTAAAGACTCTATCCTCTGTTACACCTCCTCGCCTCACTCTCTCCTATCTTGCTTCCTCTCATGTCTCCTCTCCCTCTGTCCCATTCCACATAGTCACACCAATGATGGGATCAGAGAGTTCCATTACACAAGCAATTGCAAATACCACACCATTCATTTAGCTGCAAAGGGACTTTCGTGTTGGAAAAAGCTCTACAGGCTATACTGCTATCTATTCATACTGCCCCAATTCTGGTATGGGCTGTTCTCTTGAACGTCTGAGAGGTCGCGAGCCTGAGTCATGTTTGACATCATGGTGGTTAATTCAAAAAATTTCCTGATGTAGGCTCCAATTGCTATAGTCCGTTAAATATCTTGAATTCTAATCTTATATAACTCTGCTCTGATCTAGAAAGTAAACAATAACACCAAAACTCTTTGGCTAACTCTGTCAAATTGTGGGACTGCTGCCGCCAAATGGTTTATGCAAGCACATTGTCTATTTTCAAATAACCATTGAAATTGCCTATAACTCCTTCAGAACTCTTCAGAGCAAAATATCCTACCTTCATCTCCAAGCAGTTGATGAGTACACATTTCTCCTCCAGAAATCGTGTTTCTCCTACTGATCCATCTTAGCCCTCAACAATGCAGACTCGCATCTATTACAAAAATGAAGTCTGGAAACATTCCCAAAATCAACACCTCTATATTGTTAAGCCACCAAGTCAATTCTTCTCCTGCTGTTACGGGTAAATAAATTAGATCGCCATACTACAGACCCCATCTCAGGATCTCAGGCTCTCTGCCTTTAGACTCTGCAGAGCTCCGTAATGTAATATAATAGATCTAGAAATACGGCCTGAATTGAGGGTGAAAAAAACCTATTATCTCAAGAGTCCTTAAAGACACCATATTCTTCTCAAGAATATCTCTTAACAGATGGATTACTTCCATTTTGAAATGTCTACTCTAGATTTATTACTGGACACCAACACTTGCCTTTCTTTATCACTAGAAAAATTGTACTCTCAAAACTTTTCAAATCTTCTGGTTCTTTCTTAATTGAACCATTTTTTTAAACACTATTCTCTGGGTTCCTTCACTTGAAATGGAATTTTCTTGAACTCCACCACGTAACCTTTAATTGTATTGAGGACCCTCTGATATTTTGGCCACTTCTCCATTTCTTCGAATAACAGTTTGAACGTCTTGCCAACCTTTTGATGGGGGGGAAAAAACCAGAAAACATCTTTGTACTTACCTTGATTTCCTTGAGCCACTTCAAACCTTGAGAAATCTACTCACCCGCTCGCTATGGCGAATCAGATTTTATCTGGCAAGCTATTTTTAAGGCCTACTGGCCGGTCTGGCGAGAGCTTGAACTGGCAAAGAAAAGGTTTTGTGTTCATTTAGAAAGTGGGTGAGCAATAAAGATGCTTTTAAATCTTATCATCTTGTCACATCTGCTGTCTGTTCATAGACAGTGGTCAAATGTGAGCTTATGTCTTCTTACAAATTGCTGCTTATTTTATCCTGGAGATTGGGGTTTACTTTTTTTTCTCTGACTGCAAAGTTGGAGAATTTTGTAAAGTGAACTGTTTGACAATCGTGCTGGTCACACATTTAAATTTCTTGTAAATTAATAGTACAGATATTTCAAAATATATTTCAGTAGTTAGGAAAGCACTTTATTATAATTGTGAGGTGGTATGGAAACAAAGATTTTAATGGGATCAAAACAAATCGGAATACTTTACTTGGTGATAGCAAACTACAAATATTTGCTGACAGCCGATTTCCACACATTATCATTTGCACGCTTTATAATTTTATCAGTAAAACTGCATATCGCTGGGAAAGTTAGTCCATTTCAATGGAAAACGTCTGTAAATGACAGTGCCCTACCACACCATGCTTTAGTATTATGTATGTTAAAACTGAGAGTTTTTAAAAAGAACTAAGAAACTTTCCTGCTCCGATGACCATGCTATTAGTGAACTAAGAGTCCAAGTCAGAAGTCATGTGTACTCCATTTTATGTTGATATCCAAAAGTAAATAAATCAGGATGGATTATGCCAAAGGAAGATGACGTTTATTACATTTTTAAGGACTATCCTCTGTTGCACCTTCTCTCCTCACTCTCTCCTATCGGGTCTCCTCTCTCTTCCCTCTGTCCCATTCCACATACATTTTTATTATACATGGAGAAAAAGTTTAGTTTGTTATATCAAACTAAAGTGTTTGTTTTGTACAGCAGACATGCTGAACTCAGATATTTAAAGTTGCTCTCGTATGTGATAATGAAGACAAAGTTAACTTGGTGAAATAAAATATTTGCCTAGTATCACACAATTCTAGTATATGGGTGCATTACAATGAGGCCAAATAGATTATGCAAGTCACTAGGTGTGCAGGCCTGGTAACAATTATATTTTTTTGTTTGAGGCCTGCGATTGTGCGCCTCGGCCCCTTGACGGGTGACCTCTACTTGATCTTCCCCATTGTGGGGGAAAAAACAGTGGCTGATTGAAATCTCCTGAAACATCCTCTCCTTGCATCTGATATCGGGACTGAATATACACTCTGAAACACCCTCTTGCTTCAGCCCTGTCAAAAACTCTGAAAAATACTTAATGATGCTTGAGCCTAATCCAAGGCAGCGAAAGTAGATACAAACCTGGCAACTCCTCTTCTTAATCTGTCGCCAAAAAGTAGATGTTCAGGGTCTTCACTAGGTTTTTATTTGCAAAGTTGCCTCATTTCAAACTAATTCTCATCAGAATTGCTTTGCACCTCTCAAACAAATTGCTCAGTAACTCCATCCTCTGAGCAATTCCTTGTCCACGCTCTCCTCTTTTGATTTTGCTTCCTCTGCCATGTCAAGAATCCAAACAAGTGGACCAGTCACATTCAGGAATCTATAATGACACTGCCTCAATGCTCTTTCCAATCCCTTTTGAGGATCAGAACCCATCTTCAATAGAAAGCTGATCAAATCTTGGTCCACATCCTTGGTGGAACATAGCTTTTTATCGGTTACTGAAAGGGCGTACCCTACCCTCCTAACTGCCATGGCCTCCATTTCTAAATGTCTGCGCATCCACTGTTTTATGAATTCTGCCATGTGACTCAGTGGCCACCAGTCGCCACTTGTAGTATGTCTTAGAATCTGACCTGTGGAAAGAACATATCCTCACCCTGAGGATCCCTAACAATCCCCTCAGTTCCCCAAGCATCCTCTCTTTTCGTTGTTTCTCAACCTTCATCATCATCAAGATCTAACATATCTTCGTTTTCACCTATGTCCGCATCTTCATCAGGCTGTGGCTGAATCTCTGTTTTGCTGCTATGGGCACACAATAATGTGCTGCGAGTGAACCCTTCACTCTCCGCTGTGCTTAGACTATCTCCAAAGAGGACAAAGGCCTCTTATTCTCCTCACAAATGTGTTACCTTTTCATCTTTCTTTTTCCTCCTTTCTTTACCTCGCTCGCATCTCCCTCATTTAGGGACCAAATCCTTCATTCATGTCAGACAAATCCACCAACGTTCGTTTCCCAACAGCCAAAGAATTAACAGCTTCTTGAACCTCCTTTTGAATCCGCTTCCTTAAAATCACTTCCGGAGCCTGTTGACTCAAAGCACAGGATTCCTCCATCTCGATGTGAATCTAATTGTAATAGGAAAAATAAATAACCATTTTTTTTATAGAAAGTAGGGCTAAAATATAAAAACTTCATCCAAGTATGAAAAATTAAATCGATTTACAAAACATAATGCTTTAAATATATCAAACGTCTTCCTCTGTGTTAAAAATATGATCAACTGCATTAAACTCTGACAAACTGTCAAAACAGTCAGTTAAACAGCTGACACAAGCTACCATGCTCTTATTATCAACCAATAAGAGCGCAACACAGTGTAGCTATTTTTGCATTCACACAGTGCGGTGATAATGTCTGACGCTGTACATTGTGTGTCACGCGGCTGTCAGTGCTTGCGCCTTGTCGCCATTCCTCCCGCTCTTTAAGACCAAACAGGACCGGCATGCAGCTTCCTGACAGCGCCATGGCCCATTGTGTTATTTCAAGTGTGTTCCCCTATAAAAACTTGTACCCTTTGGTTGTGTATCCTTAAGCATCAAAATATGACACTACAACACAATAAATGCTCAGTTTAAATTATTTTAGAGTTAGTCAAAAAACAATTAAGTGACATAGATTCTCTCTTTTTAATTATTATTAAACCGCAAGACCTTCCAAAAATAAGAGCACATAAAGAGCCCATAAATTGGGTAAATAAATTAAACCAATAAATGTTAAACCTTATTGCCACAACAAGATTATATTAATGAAAAAAATTATTTCTACACTTGATAGCATAAAGCGAATACAGATACTTAATTGACCAGGTGCACTAATGAAAGGAGGAAGATGGTTGCCAAGTCTGGGCTAATGAGGTCTTATGGTGTTCTAGTTCTGGAATTTTGTGTTTTGCTATGTTTCTTTGATTATCTGCATGTAGTTGATTATAAAAGACATGGCCAAAGCTAGCCTCCGGTCTGGACATGAAATTGCCAGTGCCTGGAGAACCTCTGGAAGCAACAAGGCATAGGCCCTGTCTAAAGAGTCTACTGGGAAAATGTAAAGACTTTATGATCGAATTCCATTTAGGCTTTCCTTTTTGTGTGTGGATTTTCCCATTCTTTTGTGTAGTTGTGTTGTGATGTTTGGTTGAGCCCAGAATGTGTGTTGAGTATTGTCCATTATGTTTCTAAGTAGGGTACTTACTTCTATGTGTATTTTTCCTCACTACCTCTACCAGCTTTTACTTAGCGAATAAATGTCAGCTGTATCTGCCCGGGACCCCCTGTCCTTTCTTTCCTAGCTAAATGTTGTACAATTTTGTGTGTCCATCTACTGTGCCATCCTCTTCAAAGTTTGACTGGTTAATGTGCTAACTATTTTCACGTGACCCACACATACTGAACAATGATCTTCAAAATGTATGGTCTACTTTGCCATTTATTGTCAGTGCTCCATTGCAGTACATTCTACTGAAGGCTTGGATATCCTGAATCTAAGGTGAGCTGTCATTTTTGCAGTCTCTCTACAAATGGCTCCAGCTGTCTTTCCGAGACAGCTTTGTATACAGTATTTCACAGATTCAATCCTTGCTCAAGATTGGACGCTTTCTTATCAGTCTCAACTGCCTTGCTCATATTTGTTGTTTTCCTTCCTTTCTGTGTTTGACTCACCCACTGGAGCTTTTTGGTTTCACTCTGGATTCATCTTGCTCCCAGCACAGCTTTGCATGTAAGACATCAATACCATGTTTAAACACATTTGCTACAGTTCAGTGCCACCTAGCGGTCACTAGAAAAACTACAACAGGTTGATGGATGGAATGGCTGAATAATCCTCAGCCACTGACATGGCCGCATTCCAGTTTGTTTTTCACACACCATGCCACTCTAGACAGAGGCCCACCTTATGCAGATCATTAGAGACCATGCTCCTTATAGGAACAGTCCGTCCCAAACTGATAGACAAGGCCCCCTCCAGAAGGGACCACAAGCTATCCCTAACTGGTTTCACCCTATTTGGGGCTCGTCAGTAGGGTGTAGCTTGAGTCCAATGGGACCCTAGACAAGGGATCCACTTCTGGGCATACACATCACACTTGGGGCGTCAACTGCAACAAAAAAGTTAATGAATGGAATGCTTGAATTAATCTCAGCTACAATCAGTCGCTTGAGGCTGCATTTCAGTTCATAATTTTTTGCCTCCATCGTACCACACAAGGCCAAGGCCCGTCGTATACAAATCAGTCTCGACCCTGCTTCCCATGGAAACAGTCTGTCCCGAACTGCCAGACGAGGACCCCTCCAGAAGGAACCACAAGCAACCCCAGGCTGGTTTCACTTGACTTGTTGACCGTTGGTAGGATGTAGCTTGAGTCCTATGGCACTGTGAGCATGAGAACCACATCTGGGTGGACCCGTCGTACTAAGGGCGTCAACTGCAACAACAAGAACATGATGGATTGAATGCTCAGATTAATGTCGGTCACTGGCAATTGCTCGGGCAGCATTCCAGTCCATAATTTTTCACCCACCATGCCACTCTAGACAAAGCCCTCACTTATGCAAATCAGTACCAACCCTGCTCCTCATGGGAACAGTCTGTCTTGAACTGCCAGATGAGACCCCCCTCCAGAAAGGCCCTGAGTAATTATGAGGGACTGTGATTAATTCCAGCATTGCACCAATTACTTTTTTGTTTGCTTCAGTGGGATGCCCTAAATGCGACGACTATGCCCAGACACGGGTCCCGTGCTCACTGTGCCACTGGAACCAATGTGCACCCACCTGAAGAGCCCCATCCAGGGCGTGACCGATCTTGTGTTGCTTGTAGTCTAGTTCATATAGGACATTTGTTATTGGAGTAGGACCAAAGCTGATTTTCCTGTGGCTGGGTCTAGTCTGAGGTGGCATGGTGGGCAAAAAAACAACGGACTGGGATGTTGCCCGATTACTTACTAGTGGCTGAGATTTATTCATGCATCCCACCCATCACTTTTGTGCTTGCTATAAAAACTGCAGCAGAAATGTGGAAAATATAAGATCGATCTTGACAGACATTGTAGATTACTATAAACAAGGAGTAGCAATACAAGTTGGTCTAATTTGTATGTAAAAGTAAGCGCAACCTATTGCCATTGGCAATAATGTTTTCCATACTTGTTACTTTTTTAATCTGATCTTCAGACGTAATTTTATTTTGTTAGTGTTGTGATGTAGATTTTTCCCTGCAAACTTAATTAAGCATTGACAAATCCAATAGGTCTGGTGGTGCCAGCCTTTTGGCTATGTCAATACTTGTTTTGTGTTTTATCATGGTTTTTACAAAACCTTATTATTGTGTAAGCTGCTGAGCTCTCATCAGTTAAAACAAAAAAAAATTGCTAAAAGACAAAAAAAGAAATTTAATGTAAAAAGCGCCCATTTCCATTTAGTTAAATGCTTTGGGTGTACATGTGATCCATTTGAAAGGACAGGATGCCGTCACTCACAGTGTCTTTATCCAATGACTGAAGTGGACAGACCCATTGCCCCATGCTGGAAGATGTAGAGGACTGAATAAAAAATGTGAATCCCTCATTGAGAGACCATAACATTTTTGTATAAGCAAAAGTTCTTGCTAGACGTGAAAAACACAAATCCTCTCTTGCAGTCTCATTACCGGAAGCGAGTGCGGATCCCTTTGTTGTATTTGAACTGCTTTCTACAGATCAGGGTACCTGTATCTGACCTTCTTTTTGTCCTCTGTTGTCTGAGGCACCCACAGCAGCCTCCTTTTGATGTTGTTATAATTGTAATAGTTTAGCCAGGTTGGGGAATCCTGTTGGTTTATGAATCTCATACCTATCCACTATCCTGAACAGGCTTTTCAAAATGCGGTTATTCACTGTAGTTGCATCACAATAGTGAGGAACACAACTCCTTTTCTGCTGCTGTGTGGTAACAACGTCCCATCTGAAGCTGGAGCCTATCTCAACTCCGTGTGTATTGCTGTGTCTAAAACACTACAGCCCTCATTACGATGTCGGTGAGGGAACCACCTGACCATAGGTCGGCTGTTTCGAACACCTAATAACGATGTGACCGCACATAGTGCGGTCGGAAACTTCTATTTCTCTATGGGAGCTTGTGTAGCGGGCGGAAACCGCCCGCAGCACAAGCTCCCAATGAAAAATGGAAGATTGTGGATATCCCTGCACCGTGTGGCAGGCACCGTGAGTCCCAGGATGCTTGTTTCCGGTCCAGGGAAGACCTGGTCTGGCAGTTCGGGCTGGACTGTTCCCATGAGGCACAGGGTCAAGACTGATTTGCATATGGCTGGGTCTGAACAGGGGTGGCGAAGTGAGCTAAAGAATGATGATGGATTCAACCCAGATCTGTGACTGGGGGTGAGTGTCTGAAAAGTTTCAGTGCTCCGTCCATCATCTCCTTGTGTTTGTTCTGATCTAGAGTGAGCATACAGTATTTACTCCATCAGAGTGATGGAGTAAAATACTGTCGCCCTAACAGAATACCCATACTCCGCAATTAAAAATGTCCGTCAGTCCTGCTGGCATTGCTAGTCATTGGCAGGAACCACGTTCACAGCAGTTCTTGTCAATTTGTTAAAAGTCAAACTTTTAACCGTGTCCATCTCAGCTTTGGGGCGCTGCGTAGTAGAACAAAGGACAGTGTCAAACAAACATGAGGCCACGTTATCAGCTTCGACCGCGTTGTGGGCTGGAAGACGTGTGATGCCAGTAATGTGCGTATAGAGCCTGAGCTCAGTAGCCGCAAAGTTTGAGATCTGACGCAAGCAGGCCCCCCCCTGTTCAAAGGGCAACGTAAGTGCCTCCTAATTTAGTCTAGGTGGTCGGTCCCCCCTAAGTCAGCCTAATCAGCTCGAATCCAAGCCTATTAAGGAACTGTCTGGTGAGCAGAAGTGGAATATCCACAAAAATGTAGAAAAACGTAGGAAGTCCATCATTCTAGCAATGGCTATTCTACCCAACAAAGATAGTGGCAATCTGTTCCACCTGATCACTTGTTTTTCCAACCTAGCAATAACTCTGCCATAGTTTTTGTGCCAAAATGTGTTGGTGTCTCTGTTGATCCAGATCCCCAAGTATTTCACCTCTGATGATGTCCACCTCAGTGCAATTCGAGTCGAAACTAGGCAGAGGCTGAGGTCAGAGGGAAGATTATTGATTTCGACTATTTAATTGTAATACTGGTGAGGTAGCTGAACTTGATGAATTCTCTAATTACACGTACTGTGTTTATCCCATGGTCTCAAATATACAGAGAGATGTCTGTGTCCTGTTACACCACAAATCGTCTGACCGTAAATTTAAGTCCTGTCTCGGAGGGATGTTGGTAAAGCCTAGCTGTGCCTGGCTCCATCGTTATCACATATTCGATAGTGGACCGAGGGGCAGCCCTGTACACCCTCTTCCATCTGTAGATCCCAGTCATGTCTCCAACAGAATTTCGTGGCCAGCTTTGGGTCAGAGAACATAGGAACTTCCCTGTCAAGCGAAATTCGTCAATTGGATAATCTCATTAGTATTCCTGCTTTTATCTGTGTGCACTTAATTGGAAGGAATTCTCTTCGAACAACCTGCACAACCAAGGTGAAGTCAGTTTAAATGGAGACATCCGCTGTTCCTTCACCAACCTCAGAAAAATGTTGCAATCCTTAAAATTCAGCAGGTGAGCAATGATAGGGTGGGCGGGAGGCTTCCACCAAGGAATGATGCTAGCGCTCCACTGATAACTTAGGGGTGAGTGCAGCTCCCTTGAGCATAGTTTGCAGCATTGTTTCCACACATTTCTTTTCGATCCCTAGCTGTAGAGTTATGAAGACAAAGGATGCGCATGCTGATCTGGTGACAGCTGGCTTCTAGATCTTAATTATTTGCCTTTAGGACCTCTAGAACCTTTTCCATATGCCGAAGTTGTTTATTGCAATTATTAGCGTTATCTTCAGTTTCAGACCCTGGTGTTCTAAATTGTCGATCTGGTTGTCGTGTTTATTCACGCTTTCATATTGTCAAGTTTGTCCATGAGAGTGCCTGTCTTGAATTCCACCATGATTAGGCTTTGATTAATTTCAGTCTATAAGTAAAGTAAGCCTTGGTCTAAAAGGGCAGCAGTAGGAGCCATATTTAAGGGTTCTCCTGATTTGGATCCTCATTGGAGGACCTTGCCATACGCTTATTGCCAAAGACCAGCTTAGATTATCTGTCATCCTGCTTGACCCTCTCTGCTATAGTCAGAGGATCCAGTGGTAGATGAGACACCGCCCCCTCTGTCTGCATTGGGATTTAGACAAAAGCTGAGTTTTGCCATTGCGTTAATAATTTCTTTGAAAAAATGTTGTGAGAATGCACCTAAAAGTCTCAATGTAATGTGATGAAACATTATTGCATAGTGAGCATTGATTAGTTGTATGTAAAAAGTGTTTTGTGTTAAGAAGATAATTGATTTTGCAAAAAAGTATGTGTACTATGGTTTGAATTTGTAATAGCATTGAAAACTATATAGACCACATGCTTTCTCAGTAGTGCGCTTCGTGTCTAGAACACTTTCTGGTGTATTAGAGTGGCAGACAGATAGTTACCGGAACGGGCAGGCTCAGTCACGAAGCAGCATACAGATCAAAGATTTACTTTAGAGTAACTTTTCAAACTCTATTACATTGGAGTGCAGGATAACTCTTTAAAGCATTAAGAGGTTTATTTTGGCAGGTGGAAATGGCAGTTTAAAACTGAACACACAGGCCGCAATGGCAGGCCTGGGGCATGTTTGAGAGGCAACTTAAGTGGGGGCACAATTATTGCTGAAGTTCCAATAGCGTATCAAAAGAAGTGGGAAAACCCAATATACCCTTGTAGGCTTGGGCGATAAAGCTAAAAATAAGTAGAAGGTTGCCTGCAAGGGATTTGTTTCTAAACTTAGTTCAAAGATTTTTATCTAGAAAAATTATTTACTGTTCAACCCTAATTAGTGGTGAACTAATGATTAATCAAACATCAAGATGAAGGAAAAGTAATTTTTACGGGCAGCCATTTGTCTTGAAACCCTAAATTAGGTAACACGGGGCAGACTTTTCTTCGAAAAAACATATATTTAATATATACACAAATAAGAACAAGGGAAATATACATAAAATCAACCAAACATAGTTCTAGAGGTATCACAAATTGGCCTGCAAAGAAACTATGTGTACGGTATGATTAACTCCTGAACAAGGTCCTATGCTTGCGCACAATTTGCGGATCCCGTCAGTCTTTTTTTTCAGTTCCACACTGACGGGATCTGCAAATTGTGCACAAGCATAGGACCTTGTTCAGGAGTTAATCATACCGGACAAAGTTACCGTGGCCGTTTGCTGTTGCATGCATGGTCCAAACGAATTAAGCATTTACAAGCTAGTCGTAGTAGACATTCTCTAAACCGGACGGCGCACGCGTCCAAACACCTTGATGCCTCTTGGTCCATTTCCTTACAAAGAAATTTCATAAGGATACTGTTTGGTTTCACAATCAACCCCACGTCCTGAAGATGGTCTGACGGTCTTATTGCCAACACAGACCGAAACGTCGACTGCAACGTCTATTTCTTCACACATTTGTTGATCTTAAGGAACCGTTTTCTGTTTTGTCAGATCGTTTTCCTTTGTTAATCTATGGAATAGTTGTACACATAGTTTCTTTGCAGGCCAATTTGTGATACCTCTAGAACTATGTTTGGTTGATTTTATGTATATTTCCCTTGTTCTTATTTGTGTATATATTAAATATGTTTTTTCGAAAAAAAGTCTGCCCAGTGTTACCTAATTTAGGGTTTCAAGACAAATGTCTGCCCGTAAAAATTACTTTTCCTTCATCTCAATGTTTGATTAATCATTAGTTCACCACTAATTAGGGTTGAACAGTAAATAATTTTTCTAGATAAAATCTTTGAACTAAGTTTAGAAACAAAATCCCTTGCAGGCAACCTTCTACTTATTTTTAGAAGTTCCAATAGCAGCATTTAATTTACAGGCCATGGGTACGTGTAGTACCACTTTACTTGGGACTTATAAGTAAAATAAATTTACCAATTGGGTGTAAACCAACATTACTATGTTTAAAGGAAAAGAGGCCAGCACTTTAGCACTGGTTAGCAGTGGTAAAGTGCGCAGAGTCCTAAAGGCCAACAAAAGCGGGTACCGAAAACAGGACTGTGAATGCAAAAAGTTTGGGGATGACCCTGCAGGAAGGGCCAAGTCCAACTGGGAGAAAGAAGCCAGGACAAATCGTGGTGGGATGAATGAGCACAAGAAATTAATATAATATTTAAGGGAAATGCACCTGACAGAGGAAGTAGAAATATAAGGTATAAATGTAGTTCAGAGTGGACATGCTGTTGTCTGGATGGCACTTCTCGTCTATTCTTGTATTGGATATCTGTAACCTGTCATGATCAAGGGCATTGATGTTCTGATCAATACCTACAGCAGTAAAGTAGGCATGGGTTTTTGGAATTTGTTCCAGTGTTCTAGAGAATTGGTTAGTAACCTAGTGTGGCATGAGTGGATAGTGAGCTGTGGGATATCATCGTAGAGATATGGTGAACGACTGCATCGGTCATAGTTGTATGAACAGTAGAAAAGCCACACGCTCAGAACCTCCACTTGACAATCCCATACCGGCCTACATTTGGTGGTTGCATTCCCCTTTCAAACTTTGGACTTCCTGTCCTTCCGTTGACTCCATAAATAATACTACGGTTGTCCCTTACGCAGAAGTGTTCCGCAGGCCTTACTAATGCTGTCTTTGAGACCCCGTGGAATTTACAAGTTCCATCTCTACAGCTCTCATCAGGAGGAAAGGAAAGGAGAACAGAAGGGATCCCAATAAGGGGCATTGCTTTAGACATGGGCTTAGTATTATTCTTGGAGAGGTTATGGCTTGTGATTGCAGAAGTACCTGTCAGCTTTGTGTCCTATAATATGGCTAGATACATCACTTGGACGTGGCTAAAATAAGCAGAGCTAGCCTTCACTGGCCATCTTGGGTCTAGATATGACCCCAGTTATTGCTGTTCCTTAGGAACACAAGATTTGTAATTCCATGTCTAGACTTAGATTGTGCTGATGTTACCTGTGACTGATGGCGTTACATAGGGTAAGTTTAGTTCTATAAAATCCACAAGTGACAGTTTAAGTATGTCTGATGTATTTCTCAGGTCTGGTGGCTCTTATGGTACTATTGACGTCCACACGCCGTGTGGTGTTACCCTTCAGAGTTATGTCTCAATGGAATTAATTGAGTCTTTGCTATTCTTACAGTGAACTAGGTGGCAATTCCAAAAAGAACAATTGATGGACAGAATGCAGAACAATGTCATACATTCACCCCAGTACAGAGATCTGGGCCTAAATCCATCGTTTTTTTGCTCACCATGCCATTCCAGTTGGGACCCAGCCATATGCAAATCAGTCTTGACCCTGCACCCAATGGGAACAGTCCAGCCCGAACTACCAGGCCAGGTCCTCTCTGGACTGGAAACAAACATCCTAGGACCGGTTTCGGGCTTTCAGCCTTCATCAGCCAGGATAGCTTGACTCCAGTCCATCATCTCCTTGTGTTTGCTTTGTTCGCCCTATTGTTGGCAGGGTATGCCCAGATGTGGGTCCCTTGCTCACTTTGCCACTGGATTCAAGCTAGCCTGGCTGATGAGGGCTGTTAGCCCAAACCGGTCCCAGGATGCTTGTTTACGGTCCAGGGAAGACATGGCTTGGCAGTTCGGTCTGGACTGTTCCCATGAGGCACAGTGTCAAGACTGATTTGCATATGGCTATGTCTGAACTGGGGTGGCAAAGTGAGCTAAAGAATGATGATGGATTCAACCCAGATCTGTGACTGGGGGTGAGTGTTTGAAAAGTTTCAGCACTCCGTCCATCATCTCCTTGTGTTTGCTAGGTGGCAATTCCTTCCATCTTTTATTATGTTCTCTAGTTTCTTTGTTGTGTTATGTGGTCTTCCACCGATGTGTGCCAAGAGGTTTTGATCACACACAATCGATTTTTCTTGACCTCCAGGGCATAAAGCGATTCTTCAAATGACCTGTGGAGAGAGGCAGAAATGAGCATGCGTCCGGTGGCCCTCTGTCTGGCTACATTAGAAGAAAAGACCCTTTATGCATGTGCAGTCTCAGTTCAAGCAGAGACTCATCAGGTTATTGGTGGGCTCTCCTCAGGCAGCCCCCTTCTCTCCCCCCCCAAGAAAAAATATATATATAATATACCGACCCCTAGTACTGTACATGGCAAACTGTGAGTTGGAGAATAGTCTAGAAAAAAAACCCTAGCATTATGTGTTTGTATTTTCTATCAAGCCTAATTGCGAACAGTCTGCCGTTATGAGAGGTGCACATCAGTACCGTATCAGGCTGAAAACAGCCTAAGCTAGCACATGCCATGGATAGCGCAGGTCCATGCCTGGGAAAGATGCCAGATATCCTTATGGGTATAGCTCCCTGAATGAGCTGTTCATCTTTGCCCGTTAGATGTGAAATTTTTAGGTCTCGCCTAGCGCAGCGCGCATGCGCTGGTCTAGGAGAGGGCCTCTTGGAATCACTTCAGACTTCCAAGAGACTTCTCCGTGTGGGTCTGCCTCCTCCCACACATCCCATTAGCCTTTGCTTGTGGCTTTCAATAATTGAAAGCACGCAGATGGCCAAAGACGGGTGCATGTCCCGCCTTCCCTCAAAACTTTCACTTTCATGGCCTAGGGGTCTCGGGAGCGAGCAATGGCGCGCATTGTGCCAGCTGCATTCCTCCCTGATCGTTATCTTGTCTTGGCTCTTGTTACTATCGTCCTCGCATGTTCCCTCCTTCTTCCTGGCGTCAGCTACGGGGCTATCAGCTGCTTTCCGCCAGTGTCTTTGATGTTTTCCATACTCGCAAGTTTATTTATTGTAAGGCATTTCACTCTTTCGCCAGGAATCCCGCAATGTTGAGAACAAAGATTGGCTTCAGTAAACTCCGTTAATCTTTCATTTATTTTAATCTGTGCAAGTTATTGTTTGTGATGTATAATAATCAACTTCATCAGTTCGTGTGCAGGGTGCACTCTCTGACTAACGAGACAAGCTCACCCAGCCTCGTGGCACGCATCTAGTTTAGTTCAGGCATGGGGAGAGCTGACGCTGAGCTTCAAACCCGGGTCCCGAGCTCCAAAGTCGTCCGCTCTGGATGTTACACCGCATCCACAACACAGTTATATCAAATAAATAAATAAGCTCCATCACGGAGATGCATGAATCGAGTCTGCCTGCATAATTGCAAATATGGCGGCTTCATGGTGGTCACTTAAACTGCAGCGTACTTGCTCCTTAAATACCAGTGCAGCACAGTAGTGCTCGCCCAGCATGATCCTCGACTGATACCAGTTGAATATGCAAAGCCAACAAGAAAACCAACGGGCAGACTCATGATAAATACCAAGGAACACATATGGCGGTTAAAAATCTGCCAAATAATTTCCTTTTTGCATTTAATGAACACTGTGTCATTGTAAATGGAATCACGAGAGCTGAAGACAAAGAAAATCAATTAAAACAAAGTCAGCAGGGCTCCTAGTGAATTGTTCATGGCAGCTATTGGGTATAACGTAGTTAATATTTTCAGTCCGCCAAATTAACACCATTTTTTTTCACCTTGCATGTACAGCTGAACAATGCAGTCTCTGGGGACCTGTTTCGAGAGTCAAAGTAATACAATATTTGTCCTGCGATTAATTTGAAGCGTAGAATCGCATCAAAGAAACAGCTTTGTGAAAGATTGTTTCACGCTCTACTTATCCCGACGTTTTTAAGGGGCGACTTTGTGCTTAATATAAAAAATAAACGTGCCTCCGTACCTATTAGTGCCTTAGTAGCATGTATCAAAGTCCTTCCCTAGAACACCTTATAACGTTAATAAACGGGCTCCTATTTTTGTCTGAAGCAATACTTTTGTTTTCATTCCACTCCACGTTGTGTTTGAAACCAAATGGTGAGTGCACTTTAGTTTCGTTTTGGTTCGGCGTAGTCTCTTTTTATATGCAGATTGTAGTGTGTGTTAGCTATGCCATGGAGGGCCAGTACCCCGCTTAGCAGCACATAGCAGACAGTAGCACCCGGTGGCACCTCTGTTTATCTGACTGTGACATATCACGCTGATCGCAGCCTGGGCCCGGACTCCAACCCCCAGGGCTAAAATAAACAGATCGCCTCCAAACAATGCCCTGCTTATCACAGCCCCCTATCGTGCTCTCTCAAACCTCGGCCTCAGCCCCTGTTCCTTTTTTAGGTCTCGCCCTGAAAGCCAGCGCTTCAGCGCTGGCTCTGGGCGAGACATTTTGTAGTGTGGGCTTCAGAAATGCGACCACAACTTTTGGCTGGCCTAGAGCATGCGAGAACGCGCACAGTAACGCGCTTTCCTCGCATGCTCCAGGCCATCTGCCTTTGATGTCACTTGCTCCTCCCCCTCCCCCACCACAGAGCGCTTCTCGGGGCCGCGCGGCCGTGTCACTTTCACGGCCGCGCGTCACTTGCTCTCTCGCTCCTCCCCCTCCCCCACCACAGAGCGCGTCTCGCACGGCCGCGCGGCCAATGCTTGTTGATTAGTCGGTATCCACAGCTTCTCTTCACACAATTCGCATGGTCATTCTGTAGGACTTGCAAACTGTCCCTATTGTAAGCCAGACAGCCTCTTTCGAAAAAAGCAACTTTTCAACGTGTAACATTCTGTATCGTTAGCCTTTGATTCCCATCCACACGAGACGCAGCTTTTAGGGAGTACAGCATTGTGCATAGAAGGTCATTGTGCCACTCGAATGCGGTGACATGCTTTCCTTTGTCCTCTTCTACTCCCGGCTCCTAAATGTTTCCAAGTGTCGAATTGTACACAGGTGGCATGTTGCTGGTATACAGGATTTATGCTTTGGAATAGGCACCCTCAACGAGGCCTCCTTTGACCACAGGCCATCGGGCATCCTTCAAAGGATTGTTGCTTCGTGTGTGTCCCGAGTGTGTTCCTCCGCGTCATTCCCCAGAGATGTCAATCTCTCTCCTTCCGGTTTCCTGGGTAACTCGGATAAAGCAAGTATTTCAAAGCAGAGCCTTTAGCAAAGGGGCATAAAATAATGAGAAAATGATGGATTGTGAGGATAGTAAGCGGGCAACATCATATAAATCTGTCCTGCATTAAGATCTAGATTTTCATTTCTCAGCGTTCTTGTTTATCTGAGCTGTACATAGTACACATGGCGTGTTATTTGTGTTCCTTCCAGCTGTCACCTTGAAAGGACAGCATTCCTTCATCCCTCGTCATACATATTTTATTTTCCTCTGTCATTGTGGTCAGACTCATCCCTGCTGTCTCGCACGGGATCTCGGCTCCAGTTGAGTTTTCATCATGCCCCAGCCGCCTCTCTGCTGATCTATGAACCCCTGTGGCACTATCATCGCTGCCGCGTCTATCCGCCCTCGCGAGACATGGCTTTGGCCTCTGGCTCCGGAAGTGCACTCATTGCATACCTTAACCTGCAGTTGTGTTTCCGTGCAGTCGTGATGGCGGGCTGGTTTCATGGATGGGGACCTGCTCATAAAAGACTGCTTTGTTGGACCAGAAGCACGGCCCAAAGAAAGAAGTCAATAGTTGGCGTGCGCCTTCCCATGGCTGCTTTATATGGGCAGATCTGCTTGTGCAGTCATAATAATGCGCAGTTTTGTTATTAATGTGGTTCTTCAGTCAATTGAGAATGAATAAACTCTTGCAAAATTGACTTCTAACCTGGTGTTTTTCTCTTGCTCACCTGTTTACTGATAAACCTTTAGTTCTCTGATTGCTAACAGTTCCTTAACAGCAGATGTGCTTCCCGACATACCAGAAGAATATGCAGCTCTCATGCTGCTGAATAACCTTTAAAATTTATTTTTAATTTTCACAGATGAAACGAGCGTCCTACTCTGATACAAGTAGAAAAAAGTAGTATATTTCACCTGCCTCTCATCACATATAGTGACATTCGTTGCAGTGCCCCATGACATAGTCATGTAATCATTAACAGTAACAAAAAACTTTAGGCAAGTTCTGCAACTCCTGGTTTTAGATCTTCCTTATATTACCCCCCCCCCCCACGCCCTGCATAATTTGTCTTTGTTTTCATATACAAGGTTATGATAATCTTCTGGTGACCCACAGGTTTATCCATGTGCATCCCTAAATGGCACATAAGGTAGGTAGCGTACATCTAATCTGTCACATATGCCAACGTTTTATGCATTATATGTTCCTTCCTCCTGTCCCCCGCTGGGCTGCTGGATACATTTTAGATCATTCTCAAGCTATCACTTTTGGCAGCAGCTCTCTTCTACGATTTGCTGTTCGCTACGTTATGCTGTTTCCCTTTATCATTGGGCATTGATAAGCCCCTTGCAAGGTGGCTACAGTGTTGAGTAGGATTGTAAGTCGGTATTACGCATGCGTTTAGAACGCATGCCTTTTTTACGCTGTCATTAGTATGAATGCGTCGTAACAACGCATTTTTTTTGCACGCAAGTCGTTACCACGACTTGCCCTGGGGGGCGCTGGATTTTGGATTAGTATAATTTACCAATCCAACTCCAGTCTGCGCATTAGTAGGTAAGGTGTTGGATTTTAAATCCAACTCCTCTGTACCAATGCGTCCACCTAAAGCAAGTCGTTGTAATGACGTGTGCTAAACGAATGCGTGTTAATGACACTTTCGTTTAATTTTCGGCGCTGTAAAGGCACAGCATGATTCCGGCGTCGTGTTAAAGGCTGTTTCCCGTTGAGTAGGGCTACACGTTCTCAGTCTCGTCTGTTTTTTCCTCTCATTTGCACTGCGACCGTCCGAAAATCTTGATGATTAGAACCTGGCCTGTTGTCCCAATTATGATTGCGTTTTTTATGGATGTACGCGTTTTTGTTTTCATATATTAGTCTTCTACTTTTTGTGTAGATGGGTGTAGAAACCGTGCTGTTTTTATCTGAGTTCGCGTTTTGTAGGACCTTTATTAATTTTTTAGGCACCTTCACAAGGTCTGTTTCCTGAAGCATTCTGTGGAGCGAAAGCATTATTCTGCTTATTCTGCTTGTTCCCTCTGTATGCTGATCTAATAAGAGACCAGATCAGCGCTAGATGTGATTTAGAAGCCTGAATAATGCTACGGTCATGGAGGCTGCAGCCTTGTGCGGTTCTCTCAACATCTTCAGTATCACAGCAGTTCTTGGGGTCTCATGATCAAAATAAGCAGCTCCTGTCAGCGGATTACCTATTTCCACTGTATTTCTCTCTGGTTCCATCGTGCAGCAGAAGATCTTCTCACCCTAACCATGGAATCAAGCTTATGCTAAACAAAGACAAATAGCAAGGTCAGTTGGTTTCTTTTCAGGACCCCTCCATTTACTGGGTGTAGAAGGCTGTGCAACAGTCCTTCGCTTACTGGCCATAATTCCTGTTCTCACTTCATGCCTCTTCTGAAGTTCCATGCCTCAAGATGCTGTAGAACCTCAAGCGCAGCCAGAAGCAGTTCTCCAGATTAGCAGATACGAGATCTCATGTCATTCAAGTCGTTCCTCTCATTAAAATATCAGTGTAATGCTCGAGTCATGTCCTATGATGATCATAACACTCGACTGTTGAATGTCTGATTATGAACCGCTTGTGGATGTTCAACTTAATAGGTACGTTTGCTGTCTTCAAAGAATCGTAAAGTAATGACCTGAAATGTTCTACTATTGCCCAGGAACCTTTACTATACAAAAACGAATGGCATTGCCAAACTGTTTTTTTTTTTTTTTTTTTAAATGACCACGTATTTCAGGCAGCCTCTTTGTACCTATCTCAAGGAGAATATTTAATTGCAGGTTACACTTTGGCATCATAAGGTCACTCACTGTGCGTTAGCAAAGAGAGGCATGCACAATGCACATTATCATACATAGTGGGGCTTACGTTTAATTATCCCCAAGCCTATGCAGTTCCCATGAAATCAAAAGGGAATAAATTGTAGATTTGAGTTCAGGTTGTTAAAGATGCTCTGTCAGAAGTAATTGACCATATGCTTTACATCTTAAAGTGATCATTACCCAGTTGTCTTCTGTGCATACTGGACTATTTATCATATGGATTCCTAATGTATTTTGAACAGGATGGATGGGGTAACTTTATTAAGATTTTAGAATGTGAGTTTGTATTGGGAGATTGGCGACAGTGCTTCTTTATAGTATTTGAATTATTCGTACCTATGTAAGTTGCATTTAAAAAGGTGAAATCGTCAGTAGCTCCTTTTCAAGCTTTAAGTTTGTTATAATGACGTAAACAGGTTATCTTTTGTGTTTTGGTAAATTAGTATTCTATCGGCTATGCACATTGAAGGTCTCTGGACTTGTGAAGGCCCAGTCAATTGTGGAATGTTTAATACAAATGACTGTACGGTTGTTTAATACAGAAGTGGTTTCTCCATTGGGACTCTGGGGCTGCGCACCTCTGAAATTCCTACAGGTTACTGTAAAAAAATTAAATAGATTTATTTAGAGATACGGTAATATCTCTTAATCTTAATCGATGTATGCTAGGCTAACCTCTCCCAGGCTGCCAGTCCCGCCTCACTCTGAACATTGAGCCGAACGCCAGGCAGTACATCAACTTCCTGCAATATGGCACAGGGTTTTACCTTTCTAAAGACTTTCTCTGCCATGGTAGTCTATGGTGGTGTCCACTGTATGCCAGTGAGGCTGTCAGTATCACGGTTTTGGGTGTCGGAGACTGCATCCCTGCATGAGGCCAGACAAATGTAATTCACAGGTATAGATCCCACCTTTTCCCATTCGCCACAGGGTTGGACTGGATGCGAGCACCGTACGTGAGATTTGGCACCTTACCCTCCGTAATGGTAAGTATTATAATGCTAAACTTGTTTTATGTTTATTGAGCTGACACCCCTGGTCATGCTGAACTCCCCCACTCTAACACCTCAGGCCATAGCTGTAGGTTGCTGGCCCCTTTAGAATTGGAGCTGCTGTATGTGTTCCCCGATGAAGTTGATGATCAGGGCTTTTGTTCAGTTGCCAAATTAATCCAAATATCTAAGTCAAGGGCAAAAGGAGTAAAATGTGCTTGTAGTGTCCTGATTTGTGGAATACCAACAAAAATGTCAAAAACATTAAATGCTATGTGAGTATGCATGCGTAGACTATGGCACACATACTAGCTGCTTATTAAGATCCTTTTTTATTTAGATTGATTGGCTTAGTGGTTCTAGAGTGATTTATCCCCATTCTTGACATGTTTGGATTTTAGAGTCAGTTGCACGCTGTACCATGGTTGATGGATGTGGTTGCATTATTCTGGGTATCTGGCTCTGTCATATGACATTAAAACGGGTCCTCTCTTCATGCCCTTAACATTTATGCAAAAAACCCAGACTGATTTCCGAACAACAAAAATTAAAAATGTTAAGTTAATGCATGTCAGCGATTTAGTTCCTCTTTTATTTCACGTGTTTTAATTAATCTTGAGTTCCCCAAGAGTGTTAGCTATTTCCATCATGTTGTTTCTATGGTTTTTTCGTGCATCTTATTACTCTTGTATAGTGCATACTTTGAGTCCTGCCAGGTGTTAATGAGGCTCCATGTTTGAGAGATCTGGCACTAAGGCTGAAGGCAGTGTGAGCTTCTCACAGTGTCTATCAGTAGGTTGGCCTCTCTGCAGAGCACACAGAGCAATTGTCACGTATTCCAGTTGCAATTGAAATTCTGTATAGATGAGTGTGGAGGGGGTACACAGTTGTCAAAATATTTACAAGGCAAAAAGTAAAAGGAAATGAAGTGCTTAAATGTGAGTGAGTGGAGTGTATGTTTGGGGGTGGTGAAGTGAGAGAGATACGGGGAAGTGCATTAGGGGGAGAGTGAAAAGAGGGTGCTGAAGAGGAAAGATGAGGTTGAAGATGTACAGATGGACGATATGTGGAGCTAAAAAGGGCATACATGTTTCACATAAAGTGCACATAACTGAAGACCAATACTCCTTCCACATGCCTCAATAATATTTAATTCACAGTCTAACATTTTCAATGCTACTCATTTATCTTAAACAGCTAATCACCATTGACAAAGCCAATAGTCTTGGCAGGTTTTAGTCGTATGTCATGTGTTGTGTTATATATCTGGATGCACTAACAGCTCAGAAAGAATCTAAAATACCGGCCAGGTGGCATACTATGGGAATCACAGAAATGTATTCACACACATTCTTTAGAGCCCCCCCCACACTTATTCCATCCCACTTAAAGACCGGGCCGCACATATTTCTATATGACTGATTGCAGCCAGCAGCTGTGGGTGCCTCCCGATGCTTGGTTAGAGCATATTCTTCCAAAGTCGATGCCACACGCAGTGCAAGACACTGGGTAAGCACAGACTGTAAAGGGGCTAAAGTTGTTGCGCTGTACAATTTGCACACTACAGAAACTGTAAAACATATTAATGTAGTAAGATACAGGGCAATTTTTAATGTATTTAAATATAGCAAGACTACACATTCACGATTGCTTTTAAACCTTGCTTTCCTACTAAATTCTTTGTTAAAATTTGCTTTAAAATGCACCATTTGCCAATCCTTTTTTTTCTAATGTTCTCGTTGTGAGGACCCCCCGAATCCCACACTTTGCGCATGCTCGCTACATAAAAACAAGCATTGGCATAGCCAATAGGTCTCGCCTTTGGGACCTTTATAAGTGTTTAGCCATGCAACAGTTGATGTTGTTGCACCAAGGATATTATGCTGCATAACTAAATACTTATAAGGTCCCAAAAGCGAGACCTATTGGCTATGCCAATGCTTGTCTCTCTCGTTCTAGAGCCCCTCCTCCTACTACTAAAGATACCCCATTGACATTTTAAAACAACTGGTGAGTGCACTTTATTTTAATTTTTTTCTCGGCGTAATCTCTATTTTCATTCATGCTTGTCTTAATACGGAAGTCTGCTAAAAGAAATAAATGTAACTTTACAAACCATTTTTACCTTTGCTTTTACTTTTAAAGGGTCTTGTTCATTTTTTGCTGTGGTTTTGCGGTGAGTAATAAACATGTTAGGGCATGAATATTTCAGAAAATCTGTATAGCGCACTCTTGACTCGTTTAACATATTTATGATGCAGTGAAAACACCAGCTCATACTTTCAAACCACACACAAGAGGGTGGCTAGGACGAGGCTGTGCAATGACCCCATGCATTTTCTTCGCATTTGGGTCATTTCATATCCTCCACCTCCACTCACCCCTCTCCACCTCCGCTCCCACCACCACCTCCACTCCCCCCTCCCTCCCTGCACCTTTACTCCCACCTCCACTCCCTCCTCTCCCCCCACTTCCACTCCCACCTCCACTCCCTCCTCCCTTTACCCCTCCACTCCCCTTTCCCTTCCCTCCCCCTCTCCACCTCCACTCCCACCACCACCTCCACTCCGCCCTCCCTCCCTGCACCTTTACTCCCACCTCCACTCCCTCCTCCCTCCCTGCACCTCCACTCCCCCTCCCTCCACTTCCACTACCTCCACTCTCCCACCTTCACTCCCCCCTCAATCCCTCCACCTCCCTCACCCCCTCCCTGCACCTCCACTCCCCCTCCTCCCATCCCCTCCCTCCCTCCCTGCACCTCCACTCCACTCCTCCCCTCCCCCACCCCATCCCTCCCTGCACCTCCACTCCCCCTCCCCCCACTGCCCCCTTCCTTGCATAAACAACAAAACTAGAACACATTTTTGGTGTTAATTCTGGTTTTTATTAGGATACTTCAGTTGTATATAATGTTTTCTAGGTTATATATAAAGTGACAAATGGTTATAACACTTTTTAATTATTACTTATAACTTTTAAACATGCTGCGCAACATTCACAATGCTCTGCAACACATATTAAAAACGTTAACAAAGCCAATAGCTCTCTCTAAACACTTATAAGGACCCAAAGACGAGACCTATTGGCTATGCCAATGCTTGTGTTCTTTTGTAACAGTTCGTATGGAGTGTGAAAAGGTGTTTTCATCCTAATGATGTATGTGAAAACTTAAGTATGAGAAGTCATGTTGGAGAATTACTCGCAAATTAAGTATTCTGGATTATTATGCTCGTCTTATGTCTCTGGTACGAAGAGCAGAGTAATGTTTTGCAAATTTCTAACTGCACCATGTATTTGCATTGTCATAAACAATGTAGGCTGATAATACCAGCGCAAAGTAACGCAACCTCTTGTAGAGCAATACGCGAAAGGACATGCGTTTCATCCGAGGGGCAGAGGTCATATAGGCCTCATGGTGGACATGAATGTAGGACATACCCATACACATGCCACCTGTGTCCCTAGGTTGAATTTTTTGTTGAATGAGGATAGGAGTTCAACAATTGAACATATATTTAGACGCAGGACTATGTTGGATATTGTGTGGTGGTTATTTGTAATAGTTTTTATATTGGCTATGTTTTTTGGGGAAACCGGCTCCCCCTTTGGCTCCCCTTCAATTGAGGAAATTGGGCCCAAATTGTCACAGAAGTAGGCCGGTAAAGAACTTAAGTCTGAATCATAACTGATACATCCTGGATCATCAGTGGCAAAAATCGCAATGTGACCAGAATTGTTACAAAACATGTAGGTTTCCTTATCGAAAAGGGTCATAAGAGCTAAAAAGATCTTGCATAGCCATACGTTAAACACAGAAGCAACATATGTCTTGCCAAACCATGGGTAAAAATCACCTACAGTAATCGTGCAAGAGCAGTTGAGGTTCGATCTCTGAAAACTGTTTTACAATCCAGGGCCCTGCATAGAGTTGTTTACAGCATTGCAAGGGTTCTTTGGGCCTTAATGCAAGGAAGGAAAATGTTCCCATTAAACAGTAGTCGAGTGGTAAAGGACAGCTTAATTGTTAAAGTTACTCTGGATCCCAGCGACGCTGCTCCTGCTGCACAAAAGATAGCTAGGCCAAAGCTGCACTGATTTGTAGTATACATAAACCCACACTCCTAATTTATTTGGGAGACTCACGATTTTTTAAAGCAAAAAAACAGTTGTTTTAGATTCCTCCCGCCTAAAAAAAATCATCCAGTAGAATGGAGGTTACTGAGGAAATTCAATTGCCCCGATGTTTTATTTTTCTAAATCTACATCTTATGTTATCAAATGTTGTTTTGCATGTTCTAGAGAGAAAAGGGCTGTCATCAGTTAAAAAGCGAAAGATTGCATTCTACCGTTATCCTTAAAAAAATATAGTCAGTGCTTTCTTGTTCTTTCACAGTTCATTACAGATTGTAACCAACGCTAGGGAATCTGCAGCATTTAACTCGTTGGCTTGGTAAAGAGCAAGTCAGCTGTTTCCCTGAGTTAACACTGAGTAAATATGCTTCTGAAAATTCTTAGACCTACTTTTTGCATTAACAAGGGACTTTGTGTTCAATGTTTTTTTCTTTTTAAAGGGTATACCAGTCCATGAATGACTGAATTCACGGGCACATCTGGGCAACATTTTGTATGTACATTGGTACTGTATTCCGAGAAGGTGGGTTTAGTTTTTCATTTTTCAGATTGCGTGTGGTTTTACACATTTCAAACAGGTCAGTGTTCATGCTCTTAGCAGGCTATTTTACATTATCATTAATGCCAGCGTTTGTCTACTCGGCCACGATTAAATGATATTTTTTTCATAAATGATGACCTGTTGTTAGCAATGTTTCCTTGAAAGTAGGCTAAGATTAATATCGTCACCTTATGTTATATTTATTGCGGATCTGCGTGACCTTGTAGGTTTGGGATGCTGAATATACATTTTGATATTGCCCTTTGCCTATATTTTTACCCTTGATATTTTTATTTTTAAAATTCTCACAAAACCTGCCTTTTCCTGACTTGTATACCAGAACAAATGGGCTTTTAAAAAACACCGAAGCCAACTGATTACCTTCAGAGCTGTTCAAGCGTTTGATCAAACGTAACTATTTATCAGTGATTATAAGCGCATACGAATACAGCGATCAACATTATTTGTATTTGTCAGAATGAGGGGAAAGGCACAACTGCCTTCCTTCAATTTAGATGCATTGAGCTCATTAGGGCATTATCTTCAGGCCCCCAACTTGACTAGAGCAGACCGCAATTTCTGTGCTTTGATTACACAAGTCAAGGTTTTTTGGAATAATCTTCCTAATTAATCTTCTTATGAATCCTTCATTACCTCTTCTACTCAATAGGTGCACCAATGAGGAGGACCTTTAACATCGGTGTTATCGGGTCAGATCTCTGGGTTCTCAAGTTCAAATGATACTGCCCCAGCTCGCATTGACATGTTCTAAAACATACAGCAACCACAGTAATGTTACAATTTACACCAGACAAAATATTTCCTATTATTGCTGTGTCATCAATAAAAGCTATTATCATAGGCCTGGATTAATAAGCTCTGCCCTGAAGTTAGTAGGGCAGTCCCTCCGGGCATATAAATGCATTTTCCAAGTTTGCAGTGCACCTTTAATTCTTCTTTGTTATAAACAATCCATGCTCTTGGTGTTTTCCTAAAGTCCGTAGTTTGGTCTGTAAGAACATTCAAACAGCATGAAGGAAATGTTTGAGAACTGTAACAGAGAAACCATGAGATTCGGTGGGTTTTATTGTATGAACTGCTTAAGAAGTCATTGTTGGAAATTGGATTTCTGGTTGGCTGAGTTATACGCCCTCTCCAAGCAGGAACCATAATCCTAATCCGGATAAATCAGATACACACCCTGAATTAACCTGTGCTCACCCTATGGTAGCTTGGCACAGAGCAGTCGGGCTTAACTTAAGAGGCAATATATATAAAGGATTTGTGCAAAGCTTAAAACAGTAAAAACACTAGACAAAAAGATAGAACACCCTGCTAGAAAACTAACGCTTAATTTAATGAACACAACAAGACCAAAACGACAAAAATCCGATAAGTAGAACCGGAGTTATGAATTTGTAAAGATTAAAACGAAATGTAATGTTTAAAAGAATAAAGTGCCAACCAGGGCTATCTGGCATGCTAGACCGGGTCAAATCCAAAAGTTCAGGCTCACCACGATGGCGCGTGGCTCGGAAACAGGATCAGCCTTGTCCCGCTGCACAGTACCTTGTTTGAGCCATCAACAACGATCCGATGCTTGGAGCAGAGGAGGTGATGTGTCGTCGTCGATCCTTTGGATGTAGGCGATGCTTCGGTTCTGAGCCACCCAAAGTCGGAGATGCGTTGAAAATGTAGGTGTTGTGCCTGCTGGCGAAGCGCTGTACTCTATCCTCGCAGCAGCTGCGATGCTTGGATTATGGCAGTTGCAGCACTTATACCCACTTCCAAGGGCCCAGGACTGGACCGGCACCACTTGGTAGGGCAAGACTCTCAGTAGGCAGAGTCGAGGTGCTGTAGGTGGATGGTTGGAAGTCATTGGTATCCCTGATACTTCAAACAGGAGGCAAGCCCTTGGAGTCACTACGGTTCTGGGTTGGAGAGATGCAGGTCCAGTACTTCTCACTCCCACGCAAGGAGGTCAGCAGGTCAGCATAGCAGAGCAAGAGTCCAGCAGAATGAGAGTCCTTTCAGCAGCACAGCAGCCCTTCTTCCTGGCAGAATGTCCATAGGTCCAGAAGTGTACTCAGTTGGTGGTGTCAAGGGTCCAGTACTTATACCACCCAGCTGTGCCTTAGAAGTAGGGGAGACTTCAAAAAGAGGCCTTTATCATGCACAGAGTCCCTGCCCTGGCTCCAGACTCACTGCAGGGGGTATGCAGCCCTTTGTGTGGGGACAGGACACAGCCTATTCAGGTGTACTTGTCAGCTACTCCCTCCAATCCTGCCCAGGATGGCCAATCAGGATGTGGATGGCCCATCGGTTCGCACCTAAGCTCCCTTTATGTGTAGCTGTCTAGAGGAAATGCTCAGAGTCCAGTTGTGACCCATCCTAGACGTGTATTCAGAGACAGGCAGAAGGCACCAAATGGCTAAAGCAATACATTGCCAACTTTCTATAGTGCAAAAGGAACAATTGATGGACGAGAAAACTGAACAATGTCAAACAATCATCCCCAGTACAGAGATCTGGGCCTAAATCCATCGTTTTTTTTGCTCCCCATGCCATTCCAGTTTGCACCCAGCCATATGCAAATCAGTCTTGACTCTGCTCCCCATGGAACAGTGCAGTTTGAACTGCCAGGCCAGATCCACCCTGGACCGGAAACAAGCATCTGTTCTTTTTGCTTTTGTCGCCCTAAGTGGGAGGGGTATGCCCAGACGTGGGTACTGTGCTCACTGTGCCACTGGATTCAAGCTAGCTTGGCAGATGAGGGGTGATACCCCGAAACCGGTCAGAGGATGCTCTTTTTCCAGTCCAGGGAGGACCTGGCCGGGCAGTTCGGACTGGACTGTTCCCATGGGCAACTGGGGCTAGGCTGATTTGCATATGGCTGGGTCCTAACTGGGGTGGCTTGGTGAGCAAAAAAACAATGGATTAAACCCAGATCTGTGACTGGGGGGGTGAATGCTTGATTTGTTCAGCATTCCGTCAATCATCTGTTATTTTAACTTTCTAAAAGTGGCATTTTCAGAATTACAATTTAAAATCTAACTTCACTATAAGTTGGGATTTTAAATTGTGATTTCAGAGACACCAAACTTGGGGGTCCCGTTTCTTCCCAATTGGAAATTACATTTATAAAATGTAATAAGGTAATCCCAATGTTATCCTATGGGGGTGATAGGCCTGGCAGTAGTGAAAAATGAATTTAAGAGTTTTTCGCTACCAGAACATGTAAACCTTAAAAGTACATGTCCTACTTTTTAAACACACTGCACCCTGCCCTTGGGCTACCCAAGGCCTACTGTAGGGGTAACTTATATGTATAAAAAAGGAAGGTTTGGGTTGGAAAGAGGGTTAACTTGCCAGGTCGACATGGCAGTTTAAAGCTGCGCACACAGGCTCTGCAATGGCAAGCCTCAGACAGGTTTAAAGGGCTACTGAAGTGGGTGGCAGAATCAGTGCTGCAGGCCCACTAGTAGCATTTAATTTACCAGCCCTGGGCACAGGTAGTGCACTTTAGGGACTTATAAGTAAATTAAATATGCCAATTGTGGATACACCAATACTACCATGTTTAAAGTAAAGAGCGCATGCACTTTAGCACTGGTAAGCAGTGGTAAAGTCCCCAGAGTCCTAAAGCCAACAAAACCGAATTCAGCAAAAAGCGGAGGAGGAAGGCAAAGTTTGTGGGTGACCCTGCAGATTGGGCCATTTCCAACAGTCCTGCATTTTAGCATCCCATATTCATAATCTTAATATAATATTTACAGGTCCCATAGACACTGCAAATAGTCTTCAAGAATAATATTCAACATTTCACCAATCCTACAGCAGTTTTTCACTAATTGCCCATTCAATTCTTTAGGTAGATAAAAACATGTGTCATAGGTACATACAGTTGTGCATTTGAAAAGGCTATAGAGAGCTGTAGCTTTGTGAACTCTGCTTAAGTTGAGACAAGATAAGAGGTGAACCCACCATACCTGAGACCGTTCTCAAGAGTTTTACTTCAGTTCGGTCTAATTCTGTTACATGGTGACTGACCCCACTGGAGTGATCAGCAACAAATGCAGACCTAATTTTAAAATGGTAAACTTCCACTTGTGCACCATGATCAAATGCATATGCCAGAAAGTATGTAGTGAAAACATACTGTGCAGTACACAATAGAAGTGAGCTCTCCGAAATCTCCACATTGAGCAAGACTGAGGCAGTCACATAGTTTTCACATTGTGTTTCAGTTCTACTCGACAGCTGAGCTATTCTCCCCTGATTATCTGTATAATGAACTCTGTGATAGACAGAAGACAATTGGAATCTCATCCTCTGCTAGTTTTCATCTCCGTGAAGTCTGAGCTACTTTGTCAAACGCAGTGAAGAAGTACACTAACACTCAGTATAAAAGTGCTTCTCTCTCCTTTACTGTCCAATGCTAGAACCATCATGGCTTCAAAGGGGAGCATTCCTTCCTGGATCCTGAGAAAATGCAAGAGGGGCTCTTGACTAGTCCAGCTTGTCAGCTAGACTTATAGATGCTTAGCAAAAAGCTTTCATTTAGAATGCACTATGGTTACTAAACAATAGCTTAGCTTGAGGAATGGTTATATGCTCCTTCCTTATGTGGAGGCCAGAACTGCTCCTTTCCAACTCTCATGGACTCCAGTAATACTGTCAATTGACCAGAATAGACGGGTCAAAACATTAGCTCTTCACATTACTTGTGGTGGAGCCCGAGTCTATCACCAAACAATCACTTGGTATAATGCATAAGTTCCTATTCTAATCTATTTATTATTCTACTGCTGTTTCAGATAATTCTCATCAACCTTTTAACAACTCTGTTTTTCACAAACACGATTATTCTCTTCCAGTGTTTTTGTAGTGGTTTGTGCACTTTGCCTTTGTTAACATTTTCGAGTCGTTGCTTTGCTTTTCCAAACTTTATAGGCCACACCTTTGATTGGGAGACCAGTAACTTTAGCTGTTTCAGTAGTCTTGGATATTTTTTCTCGTTCGTCTTCCCATTAAAACATGGTGAACGTTTCTAACTAGCTAGTCAGAAGAAAAATATTTCTTGTCCATAGCTATATTCAGGCCTCGTAAATTCATTGGATCCATATGACTGTCTTGAATACATATAGCGCTACTAATCCTAAGTACCTATGAGTTATGCCATCTTTTCTGAGTTTTGTCCAGATTAGTTTTGCATGTGTCCACAGTGTGATGGAATTTTCAAATTCCTACACAGTCTGGATACATATTTCCACTACCAAACATTTGAGGAGGAGACACCAATGAACAATCCCCTTTTTGTTTGATTCCCAAAGTGGACATCCAAAAAGAACCAAATGGAAATCCCAATGTAATCCAGTTTTGAGTTAGGCGCAACTCAAAACTTTGAACGTTCACTTGGAACATGCCCATTAACTCTCCTGTAACAAACTGTAATGCTATTTGAATTCAAACAATTAGGAATAGCAGTATATCTAGACACTGACAGTAAAGACTCTCTGAATGTTCAAAGGTTTATTTATTTCCACTACTCCCACAGCACAAAACCGGTCTGCTTATACACCTTGCGAACCGTGTACAGACGTGCGTGCGCTGGTAGATAATTTCCATATGCCAGAAGGACATTAACTATTGACATATTAAAATTACTCTGGTAATGATTATCAGCTAGTCTATCAATCAAAAATTCAGAACTCACTATCCTGACAGCAGGCAAGTCCTGTAGTAGCATTTTGCTACACCAGTTAGCATGCCAACACCGGCCTTTCTCTAATCTCCCTTAATTGCTGTTAATTCTCCAGTTCGCCTCTAGTTTAACTTCATCAGCTTCCCACGGCCCTCAATTTTGTTGTTGAGACATACTTCACCATCTCTGACATTATCCAGCATTTTCATTTTACCTCTCCAGTCAGTGATTGATTCTTTAATCCGGCGAGTGTCTTGCATCTGGTAATACATATCTGCATTGTTATTTTTTATGCAAAAACCGGAGCTGAATCCCTCTTGAAGACTGGTTTATATATTATTATTATTTATTGTTCGATCAATAACGTGATCATTTACATCCCAAAATTTCACAGTCAGTAATAAAAGAATAAAAAGATAAAAAGTCCATTACATCGTTGATAAAATGAGATAAAAACAGATAATCGCATACCTCCAACAATATTAAAATTGCCCAAGAATTTCATGGTTTCACATATGATTAATAAAAAGAATAATTCACATTACAGGGGTCTGTTTTTTAAAGATTCCTGGGGTCTAAAACCAAGTAATCCTCTGCTAGCCCCGTGACCGGGTAGTTTACGTGTTCAGTTTGCATTCCCAGAATCATGGTTTATTATTTTTAACCTTGTCCACCAAGCATAAAGCAGGTATCTCGAAATTGCAAATACAAACCACCTAGTGGTGTCCGTTCTAAAGATGCGTATAGCATCAGTGGAACGTGAAAAAGAAAGCAAACGGCAAGCGGGATTAGCCAGTTGTTTCGGTGGTTTGCATAGAAAGGACAGGAAAAGAGAAAATGTTCAATAGTCTCCGGGAGAGAATGACAGGTCGGGCACAGAGGTGTTACAAATGAATTTCCCCAGGTACTTTTCCTTGAATTTAAGGGGAGAACCCCGTACCTGAATTGAATGTTGAGTGCTCTTGCCTCTGGGGGTTCAATATCATCCATAAATGTTTCAAAGCCAAACCAACCTTTAACATTTGTAAAACTAGAGGTTAAGGTCCCATGTGCATTTACATCAATATATTGATTATCCACATACTCCCAGAATCTTTTTTTGAGGAGGTGGACCATTTCTTTCTCGATGGACCCCGGATTCTCCCACAAGGGCCCCAACCCCAGTTTGAGAAGCCATTCCTTAACCCTACTGAACCACGCAAGATGACCTGTTTGTTTCTGTAGGATTAATAGCTCTTCCACGGCCTCCTTCACTGGGACCTGTGTACTACTGGTCCATAGCCTGACCCAGAACAAGAGTGCCTTAAGAATGGCAACGTTGTTAAGGCCAAGGTTAAGTCTTAACGGCAAAAGAGGGGTATTAACTGGTAAATTGAGGATTACCCTTATAAATGTATTCTCGGCAGAGACTAGCTGCTTTAAATTCTCCAGCCCCCATAACTCAGCCCCATACAGTGCTGCCCCTAGACCCTTAGCCCTATGTAGTTCCAGAATTGGAGAGGACGGTCGGAAAACGGACCCCCTTGCCTTCGCTGCTATTACACAGTCAACATGTTGGAGAGTTAAAACACTCTTTTAAATTTGGGGCAACCAGACCAGCCTGTCACTGATTCGGACTCCCAAGTAGTCAAATACCTTAACCTGTTCCAAAGTTTGGGAGCCCAACCTCAGTTTACTCTTATTTGATTTGTAGGGGTTAAACGCCATGTATTTAGTCTTCGAGCAGTTGATTTCCAAGCCCCTATCCTTACAGGCTTTTGCGAACTTGTTTAAGATGTTCTGAATCCCCTTTGGCGTCCTGGCTATGAGCAGCGTATCGTCTGCAAAAAGCAGCGAGGGCACGGAGCTTCCAGCTAATTTTGGGAGATCGCCTCCACAATCATATAACTCTTCTATTAACCCATTTATAAACAAGGTGAATAGTGTTTGGGCGAGAACACAGCCCTATCGTACTCCCTTACCGACAGAAATATCATTTGTTAGGCTGCCATCTAGGTTCCATCTCACTTTAGCGTAATTACCTTGGTGTAAACGAATCAGGATTTTGAGTAAATAAGTTGGGAGTCCAAGGTCTCTAAGGGCAGTCCAAAGTTGGGTACGATCTATAGAATCGAAAGCCGTTTTTAGGTCCACAAACACGACATACAAATGACCCCCTCTAATAGTCACTTCCTTCCATATAAGCATTAAAAATCTGAAATCTTGGTCCAGAGTGCTAGTAGAGGCCCTAAATCCTGCCTGCAGGTTCGATAAAATGTTATTCTCCTCGATCCAAACTTGGATCCGAGTTAGAATGATTTTGCAGAAAATCTTTTGTGAAACATCTATAAGGCTGATGGGCCTGTAGTTTGCAGGTGAGCCCTTTTCCCCCTTTTTAAAAATTGGGATGATTTCTGCGCCTTTCCCGGACACCGGAATATCACCACCCCGCATAATGGCATTAAAAACCGTTTGTAACAGCGGTCCCCATATTATAGGCTCTGCTTTGTACAGGTCTCCCGGGAGCTTGTCTAAGCCAGGAGCTTTCCCATTCTGCAAAGAATTAATAGCAGTAACAGTTTAACAGTTTCCTCTATTGTAAAGGCAATCTCGCCTATATATGGAGGAGCTATACAATTTACCAGTGAGTCTAGGTGAGGGACATCCAGTTTGTCTTCATAGAGGAGCATGAAATACTCCTCCCAAACGTGGGGCTGTATATAGAAATCTGTTTCCGTTCTCTGTTTGGGTGTCCCTTTCGATAAAAGATGCCAGAATAATTGGCTATCCTTCTGCCTTGACGCTTCTATTAGTAGGCGCCAATTTTCTGCTTCCCAATCCCTTTTAGCCTTAGCTTGTGCCTTTTTGTATAGGTTCCTGTTGTTTTTAATATCTAACCGGGATTCTGTCTTGACCGCCACAATTGGAGCATCCCTTGCTTTTTTGCACACCTCATTATACCACGGGGCAGTGCTCCGCTCAAATAATTTAGGATTGCACTGTTTGTTAACCCCTTCGCTGCTAGGCCTTTTCCCCCCCTGTGCTAAGCCTTTTTTTGGCTATTTGGGGTAGTTCGCGCTTAGGCCCCTGTAACCTTTGACCACATAAGGTATCCACGCCAAATTTGCGTCCTTTTCTTCCAACATCATGGGGATTCTAAAGGTACCCAGGGTTTGTGGATTCCCCTGGAGGGGACCCAGAAATTAGCCAAAATACAGCTAAATTTAGTTTTTGGGGGAAAATGGGAAAAAAGTGCTGCAAATGAAAGCGTCTGGGTTTTTCCCTGCAAATGGTATCAAAAAGGGTTTGTGGGGCTGAAATCACCATTTTCCCAGCTTTTAGGGAATGACAGACTTTTGTCTGAAAACCAAATTTATTTACACAGTTTTGGCATTTTTCTGGGACGTAGCCTATTTTTGCTATTTTTTGTGCTTTCAACCTCCTTCCAGTTAATGGTAGAAATGTGTATGAAAGCAATAATGGATCCTGGAAAGCTATACATTTTAGTAAAGTAGACAAAATTCTGAATTCAGCAAGGGGTCATTTGTGTAGATCCTTCAAGGTTTCTTTATAGAAACTAACAGTTAAATATAGGAAAAATTGAAAATTAGTTGGAAAAAACAGCCTTTTGTGTTCACGTTTTCACCTGTAACTTCTTCTAATTATGACAGCTCTTTGAAAGCAATATACCGTTACATCCGCGGGACCTTACTGGTTGTGGGGATATATAGGACTTGTAGGTTCACCAAGAACCCGACGAACCCAGAGCCAAAAACTGAGCAGCGACTTGCAATGGTTTTTTATTATGTACCGGGTATATAGCAATCATTCTGGGAAAATGTATACATGGAAAAATCGGTATGAAAGACACCTATGTATTTCTGAAATGGGAACAAAATATAGAGTTTAGAAACAGTAGATATTTGCACATTTCCGAAATTGGGAATACTCATACTAGCATGAGAATTATCGGTCATTTTTCAAATTGACTTCTTTTTTTACATATTGTCTTTCATTTGGAAGGCAGAAATGCATTGAAAGTCAATAGGTAATAACAGTTGCTTTACAAATCTGTATTACCCTGTCTCCCGATAAAAATGGTACCTCACTTGTGTGGGTAGGCATAGTGCCCACGACACGAAACGGCTCAAAACGCAACGTGAATACACCACATTTTCACAATGAAAAATTACCCTTTTTTTGCAAAGTGCCTAGCTGTAGTTTTTGTACCCTAGCTCTGTCGGCACCTAGGGAAACCTAGCAAACCTATACATTTTGGAAAGCTAGACATCCAGGGGAATCCAGGATGGGGTGACTTGACTGGCTCTCACCAGGTTCTGTTACCCAGAATCCCTTGCAAACCTAAAAAAAGTTTAAAAAAACACATTTTCCTCACATTTCTGAGGTGGAAAGTTCTGGAATCTGCGTGAATCCACACATTTCTACCCACCTCGCAACATTAGTTGGTTCCAGTCCTGGTTTTCCGATTTCCCGTTCCCGCTTGCAGTGCAGTGCAGCAGCAGCCTGCCAGGAGACTCCCTTCAGCCCGTTACAGCCCCCCCCCCGCTTGGCTCCATCGCTTTATCTCCCGGCTGGGAAGCCTGCCGTGAGCGCCGCGGGTCGTGAGCTGCGAGTGCCGCGAGTGCCGCGGGTGGCTTCAAACGGCCCGCAGCAGCCTTGTCTCTCGGTGTGTGGTGTGGTGCAGCGGCGGCGGCGAGGTGGTGCAGCGGCGGCGGCGAGGTGGCGCCGCAGGAGGTTTAACCAGCCAGCTTCAACCAGCCAGTAGCAGCTTGTAGCAGCCCCCGCTGGCCCCCACTGGTCCCCCCAGCTTGTAGTGTGGCAGTGGAGTACTCCAAGGAAATCGCGATCAGTGGTCTTCCTTCCCTCTGGCCCGTGTGCCCGTCGCCGGACTTCTTGCCTCAGACTCACGTGAGGCGCTGTGAGAGCGGTGAGGTTGGTGAGGCCGTTGGAGAGAGGAGAGAGGAGTGGTGAGTTGCGGCGGGGAGGTCCCAAGGCTTGAGGAAGGCTTGAGGAAGGAGCGCCGGGGCCCTCCAGGGGTCTGGCAGGGTCTGCTGAGGGGCTGATGCAGATAGGTGGAGAGGTGTAGGTGGAGGTGAGAGTGCGACCACGGCCGTTTCCAAGTGGTGATCGCTGAGTGACACACCAGGCGCACCAGGCGAGCCCGTGGGTGCGGCTAACAGGACCCCAGCGTGCCCTGCTTCTGTGCCTCTCTCTCCCCTTCTCCCCCTTCTCCCCTCCACTCTGCCCCTGCCGCTGCCCTCGCCCCTTCCATCTCATCAAGGCTTGGTAATTGCGGCCACTCCTATTAGTACAGCCTTCACTAGCCTTTACCATCTGCCACACGCCGCCTGGGACGGCCAGGTGCCGTTGTAGCATACTTGGACTACGGTGCTAATACAGTTATGAGGTCGGGCCGAGTAAGGAAGACTCCCTTAAGACCAAAAACCAAACCTAAAAAAGGAAAAATAAGCATAGAGGTTTCAAGTGGCCTTGGATCAGGGCCAGTATCGAACAAAACAAGCAAAGAAAGTAACACAGCCAAGGGTGACACCAGCACTTGCCCCGGCATAATCTCTTCCATCAATGGCGAAGGTGCCAGTGAAGTGCGAGGAACGGGAAAAATAACTTCTCATCAAATAGCTGGCTTAACGCCGTCACCAGGTACCCAAATGGAGAAGGATCTTATAAGTATTGACGGGGCTCTCCAAAGGAAAAACTCCTGTACTTTCCAACCAAAAATTTACACAAAATTTTCTTTCTTGAAGGATCCTGGAACAGTAATTTATTCCAAAAGTGAGAACGTAAAAGGGCTGCAACCGCCTTTACAGCCAGAGAAGTACGGATCAACTCATCAGCCTCTTATCGCGTCCCCGGAACCCCCATTCCACCACCATGTTAAAAATCATCCAAGGAACACGCTTACGGTGGGTGACCAGGTTCCATTAAAAAATACCACCGTCACTAAGGCAGGCGGAGATTCCGAAGATACAATGGATGTAAGAGCTGACAGGGATGACAGTGTGGTAACCCAGGCGGTAGCTGTCAATAAGTTAGGCAGTCCCAAAAATCATCCAAGGCCTGGGAGTCTCCAACTAGTAGGTATGAAAGATCTACAAAATACAAGCATTCCAGAGGTTTTGGAGAATCCGGAAATTGAAATCGACTTACGAGGGGACATGAGGGACCCTCATGTCTACTCCTTGGTTTCAAGTCAGTCGGCAGAACACTTGGGAACGGTCCCCCATTCACAGCCAAAAAACAGCTCCCCACTACAGCTGCAAGAACTACGAGCAGGTGCAGGTGCTCTGGCAGATCCGACAGCTTTCAATAGCCCACTTGGCAGCAAACCATCTGAGCGTGGTATGATGTCTCCATATGAAGACTCTCACGATACAAGCCCGGACATGTCTTTCCTGGCCTCACAGGAATGGGAGGAGCTTGTTGCTTCTTATAATTTAAAATCTGGTCGAAATAATACGCCCCTGAAACAACTAATACACCGTTGTTGGAAAGATGTAACCTTAGCGATGCCATGCACACAGAATCGATTTGGGTGGCAATCTTAAATACAATGCAATATTCAACTACAGCCCTACAATATCAATCGCATAAAATGGATTTACAGCTCACGGTTCTTCAGACCTTGGCCGACTTTACGTCAGGGATTGACAAGAAGTTATCAGAGCTCAATAGCTTAATTAAGCGGGGACAAGAAGCGGTACATGGAAGCCAAATAGCCCAACTTGAATGCACCTGCGCCCCAATAATTGATAAGCTAATAACATTACCATCTATGTTAGGAAATCTCCTATCAGACATAAAAGGCAGTGCTTCAACGTCCACCAATTCCATAGATGGACTGCGTAAGCCAGGGACAGCTCCATTCGAACCCCAAAAAATGGATTCAACATCAACCAATTTATCCAATACTCGTACAGGCCGCGTTGCAACAGCAACAATGGCCCCAACACAAATTAGTCCTGCCAAAAAATCCCCACACCACGGAAAGTCCGTCACAAACAAAAAAGGAAGGGACGAAACAAGAAGCCACTAGCCCTCGCTCTCAGTGTTTCAAGCAAACCATACGCCACTGTGGCTGCACCCGACTCTGATGTTGAAGAAATTGGGCCCGAACCCTTCTCCACCTTGGCAGGCAGGCTGGATTACCCCATCGCAGGGCCTACTACAACCACGGCTGCCACTTTGGGGCCACCCTTAAGATCATCAAGATGGAATATCTCAAAAACGGACGACAGACAGGAGTCAACCCTATTAGTAAAAGAGCTAGCAACTCCAAAGCAAGAACTACCTTACAACATTAAGGAAGAACAAACATTAAGGTCGTCCTCTAATGAAGTCCATCTGTCTGAAAATGAAGACCGAGCACAACAGTCGGCGGGGGGCTCCGTAAAACAAAGTGGCTCTCCTAGCAAAACCAAGTCTCTAACTGTCCTCCTGCCAATCTCCCGTACTCATGCCAACCAAGGAGCGGGACAGAATAACCTTTTGCAATCAAGGCCTCATCCTCAGGAGGAAATCTCTATTCAAGGAACGAAGGAGAGCACTACTGAAGAACCGGTCAGCATCACTTTCATCCCTGAATATGAATCCCGGGAAGAGTTGACATATTAAATAGAGGGAATGTACTACGACTTTTAAATTCCATCCCGAGTCTTGGAAACGTAAGCTCATCAGAACTACTTTCCATAGAATTCCTTCCAAGTAATAATCGTCTGTGGCCTGAGGCAACTAGGACAAGATGGAGTTCCAGTGGAATCGTGAACAAAATCAAGGAAGAAGAAAGCAAGCTTAAGCTCTGGGGAATAAAGCTGGAACCCGAATTGAAATCTCCTTACCCTACTCCGTTCCTAAATGCTCGGATCAACGACCCAGACAAAATTACCCCCTCAGTATTAAGAGGGGCAAGAAGCAGAACTCCTGGTAATTTAACTGCTTGCATAAAGGTCTTAAATCCAAGTACAAGCTTTGGGCCATCAATTCCAATTTTGACATCGGGTACACAGACTCGGACGCAAATAACTCGCACAATAACAACAGAGCGCCTAAATTGACAAGAGAGCTGCGCCTTACAGATATCCCCTGAAGAGCAAGGGAAAATAAAACTGTGTATTTGGAACATTAATGGCCTGGCAGGCAAAACTGACGATCGCGAGGCAGTTAACTACTTAAAGTCATTTGATATGATACTCCTCCAGGAAACCTGGGAAGATAAGGCCTTAGAGCTCCAGGGGTACACCTCCTATTTCGTTCCGGCCACAAAGGGCTCTAATTTTGGTCGTCGTTCGGGGGGGTTAATGATGCTAGTTTCAATAACTACAATAGGCAAAACACAATCCATAGAGGCAAAAATCACACCACCAAGCGAGGTTCAAGCAGTAATGATAACCCTCAAGTTCAACAATATGTCCCAAGAAGTTATAATAATTAACATCTACGTGCATCCCAAACAAAAACAAAAAGCTGTAAAGGAGCTGACAAAAGAAATAAAAAGGATTATGGGCGAGCAAGATACCGACCATATAATCCTTGCTGGCGATTTCAACTTACACCTTTTGGGGTCAGGCCAAGATGACGGCCCTGCACACGAACTTACAGCAATATGGGGGATACCGAATCAAGGCCGAGCAAAAATTAATAAATCAACGAAATGGTCTAAACATCTGCTACAGGAATTAGAACACTTAAATTTAAGAGCACTAAACGGTCGCTTCTTGGAGGATAATCCACCAGTCGCCACATTCCATTCTTCAAAAATCTCCTCTTATTTAGATTTTACGTTTACAACATTAGCTATGTTCAACAAAATAGCAACTTTTAGAATAGGTGACAACACATATAGTGATCACCTACCACAAGAAGTATTGTTGAATGCGAGACCGGCTGTTATACTAGACGCTTGGAATCCCATTGTAACTGAAGAGATCTCTAACCTAAAGCGTATAAGGTGCAATCTCAACAACATTGATGCACTATCAGCCTCCGCCAAAATCCTACATGAGAGAGAAAAAGAATTCGCCGTCCCAACAGTAAAAGCATGGGAAAATTTTATTACGACCTTCAGTGGGAAATTTGCGATTAGGTTAGGGACCAAACCAAGACAATTGGAAGATGATCTAACAAAAGTGAAATGCAGTCCGGAATCAAAGAGTCTAAAACGCACCATAAATCAAACATTGAGTCAACTGCGAAAAACACCAGGGAACTTGGACTTGCAGTCGACCCTTCGGCATACGAAGGTATTATTGAAAAGGAGGAAGTGGAGGAAAATAAGATTAAAGAATGATGAACTGTGGGCCAAGTTACTGCATGATGCCAAGCAAAAAAACAGCGCTACGTTTTGGCAAACGATCCACAAAATAGAGCGACCGAACCATCCAGGATTAAGCTCCAATATAACAGAGGACGCTTGGGTAGATTACCTCTTTGCCCACTTCAACAACAATAGACAAAAGGAAGCGGAATCTAACAAGGAAATGGGTATTGTGACAACTGATAGTGAATCCCCCAAAAGGGTAGAAGTGACACACAATCACACTATCAATGATCAATCGGCCGAAAGTTCTAATACCCGCAAACAACAGGGGACCCTCCTGGCCGCCGATTTAGATTCATTAGCCTCCATTAAAGAGGAATGGTATGCACCCACGGAAAAACAGATAAAAAGTCTGATAGCCAGGGGTAGAGCTATGGGTGCCCCTGGCCCCAATGGCATCCCACCGATGTTGTACAAACATGATGCCGACTTCTGGAGCAAGGCTTTATTACCAGTCTTTAAGGGCATAAATTCTACAGTTACCATCCCGGAATCTTGGAAAGGATCAATTATCAGTCCTATTTTTAAACAGGGCAATAGAAACGATCCAAACAACTATCGATTAATTGCCCTTATCGACATAGATGCAAAATATTACGCAGGAACAATCTTGGATGAGTTAACTTCTTGGGCCTCAGAAAACTCCATCATTCCTACCAATCAAACTGGGTTTTGCAGTGGCCAAGGAACATCAACTAACATCTTGGCCCTAACACTGTTAATGGACGCAGCTAAGGAAACAAAAATCCCCCTCTTCCTCTGCTTCATTGATTATACAGCCGCCTTCGATCATGTTGACCGAGCCAAACTCTGGAGAAAACTTGAAAGCTGGGGTTTACCTAATTCACTCTTGGATCGGCTTAAACAGTTACACACAGACACCTGGATCAGGATTAAATTAGGCGCAGGGACACATATTTCAAAACGAATCATGACCTCGAAAGGCCTCAAGCAGGGGTGCGTCCTTGCGCCGCTTCTTTTTAACCTCTTTTAGCTGATCTCCCAGGGGAGTTGGACAGCTGTATATCCCATGCTCCAAAATTGGGAAACAAGTTATTGTCAAACCTGCTATATGCTGACGACCTGGTTTTGATTAGTCGGACTCCCATTGGTCTTCAGCATCTTCTAAATACGACAAGTAGTTTCTCACATCGGAACGCCCTCCAAATAAATTTCAAGAAAACTAAAATTATGGCAGTTAACTATCATAAAAAGAAGAATAATAGTTGGTTCCTAGATGGCCAACGCTTGGACCAGGTAACGAGTTATAAATACCTGGGAATACTAATGGACCATAAAAGCTCCTTTAAACCTCAGCTAGAGTCCATGCGGAGAAAGGGAACTACAACTTATTTAGCACTGAAGTCATTGAAGAGACGGCTTCCCGACCTCACGCTGGATCCCTTCCTACAGGTTTTGCGGGCCAAACTGCTGCCGACACTAACATACGGGAGTGAGGCTCTTAAAGGTAAAGACGCAGCAACCCTAGACGTAGTAATAGCCAATTCTTATAGAGCGATTTTCAATCTTCCAAAATATGTCTCCCCCGCTCAAATACGGCTGGAATTTGGGGTCCAAAGACAAACGGTGGAAAGAAGAAGTGCTTATGTAAAAAGTTGGCATAAAATCCGAAGTGCAGAGGCAGGATCCCTAAACTCCCACCTCTGGATCGCCTTACTTCGTCAAGGAAAATGCTCAGCCAGGGATTACCTGTTTGACTCCATTGAGCTACTGGGTTTGTCTGATCTCTGGGCCGTATCAACAGATCATCTTTCATTTAAAAAAACTGTGAAAAAGTCAACGTCCATGTTATCTGTTTTAGAAGACAAAGCAATTCTTACTAAAAAGGCACACGGCTGGATAGTGCTTAGTGATTACGTAAGGCTCAAACCCCAATCCTACTTGAGTGCAGGAGTCAAAATAAGAACGAAGGAAAACTTTCTAAAGCTGCGATTGGGGATAATTGCGATTAATCCCCACCTCCCACCATGGGAAAGAAGAGGAGGTACACCGACTTGCCGTTTATGTGGAAGCGGGAAGGAGGACATTATTCATGTAATCTGTATCTGTCCCAACTTAAAGGATATAAGATGCACCTTGTTACGTCCCTTTTTTTAGGTATTATGGCACCCGGTCCTGCAGGCAGGCAGTGAAGCTTTGTTTCAACCCTGTTGACATTCAGCTGAACTGTCGGCTAACACAATTTTTTGAGACGGTATCCAAGAGACTCAAAAATTTGTCGTCATCTGAAGTATGTTAAAAACAAGAGTACAAGGGCATCAGAAGGGACTCGCAAAAAATCAAAAATGAATAATAACATTCTATAATTGCACCAGCACTTTTTATTAATGCCGAAAGGTCAAGAAAACGCTTTTTTATATGAACTTAACACCTTCCTATAGTTGCACTTTTTTAAAATTAATAATGCCCAATAGTTTGAACAATGGACTTGGTTATGCTGTGTCAGGCGGCATGTAATCCAATGGTAGTTATTGCCAGCTCAGCACTATTTGAAGTATAAGTATTTATGTGTAATGTCTTACAGAACAGCCAATCGCACAAACTGGGAATATTTTATTGATGATCATTTTAATGTTGTTTTAAGCTTAATAATTTGTGTATAATGGGAATTTTTCTGTTATGTATTTGCAAAGATTTTAATTAATCAAGCAAAAATAAATATTATCTTACCCACCCCGCGTTCCCCAAAGTCTTCCGAGAAAAATGGTACCTCACTTGCATGGGTAGGCCTAGTGCCCGCGACAGGAAACGGCGCAAAACGCAACGTGGACACACCACAATTTCACAGTGAAAAATGACCCTTTTTTGGCAAAGTGCCTAGCTGTAGTTTTTGAACCCTAGCTCTGCCGGCACCTAGGGAAACCTAGCAAATCTATACATTTTTGAAAACTAGACACCCAGGGGAATCCAGGATGGGGTGACTTGACTGGCTCCCACCAGGTTCTGTTACCCAGAATCCCTTGCAAACCTAAACAAGCATTGGCATAGCCAATAGGTCTCGCCTTAGGGACCTTATAAGTGTTTAGCCATGCAACAGTTGATGTCCCTGGTGCAACAACATCAACTGTTGCATGGATAAACACTTATAAGGTCCCAAAGGCAAGACCTATCGGCTATGCCAATGCTTGTTTTATAGTTGATATTGCATTTCAATGTCTACGTTCTTACAAGCACCTTAACACTGAAAATGTTTCACATTTCTTTTAATATTAGTGTGGAAGCTCCAGACAGCAAATTGTGTCTTGAATTTCAGGAAATGTTGTCTCTGGTGTTAATTCAAGTTCCTGCAACATTCAAAATATTGGTATAGGAAATGTTTATTACGACTATATTATCGAAACTGGAGCATGAGCTCAAAAGGACATTATTATGCCTGATTGTATGCTGAAGGCAGCCACTGTTATTACAGAAGGGGCCACAATTGATTGCGGATACCCTTCGGCACCAATGAATGCACATGCACAAAGTTTACATGTGTGCATTCTGGTGTAGAAAGTCCCACTTTCGCATGCAGATAATCACCACACAAATGAAGAAACCCCCTTGGCGATCATGCATGCGCCCATTGCTGGGTAGGGGAATGGGGGCACTGAAGGGGGAGGGAATTTTGCACGCTACTCTAGGCTTGACCTAAAAAGCACGTTGTTAGAGATACACCTTACACAGCCGGACCACATCGACCCTTCAGCACACCTGCAACGATCCTCGTACGCGGCACTTTATGTGTGCGATTATCTTGTCTCACAAAACTTTACCTTAGCCCGATCCTGCACTCCTCCGAGTATAACGGCATCCTGCCCTACGCCAGTCCCTCAGGGCCAGGCGCGGCTGCTTCTTGGCGCATCTAGCTCGGTGTGAGGCCCGGCTGGCACTGTATTGACATTGTTTCCCCGATGTTCAATTGCTGCAGATAAGCACTGGCAGGCAGGAGGCTTAATTCTACAAATCCTGGCGGCTTCTGCAGTAGGGTGGTTTGATCCTCATTGCGCCTGCGCTGGTCCCTGCTGGTACCGCCGCCGTGCCTGGGACAGTGCCGGTAGTCACTGTGTCAGCTCGCACGCCTCACAGCCAAACTCTGTGCCGGGTTCTGCTGCTACTCACTGTGTTTGGAGCCGCGTGCTGCCTGTTGCTGGCCCTCGCCTGCCTGGCGCACTGTGCAGCATGCGCATGCTATCTGGAGCTGTTGCTTTTAGTCACTGCGCCGCGGCATGGCTCTCTTGTACTCACTATGTTTGAGGAGGTGCTGCAAGAGAGCACTGTGCCTGTGCTGGCTGGGTGACACGCGGAGTCTGGGAGAGGTCGATGCTGGTACTCACCGTGTCTGGGGCAGCATGGCGCTGGAACTCACTGTGCACGAGAAGGGCAGTGACGACTGTGCCACGTGGTACTCAGAGTCTGGGGTCCGTGTACTGCTGGTACTCCCTGGGTACGGAGCAGTATCGTGTTGGAACTCACAATGGGTGCGAAGGGCAGGACTCGTGTTTTGACACAGTTCTCTGCATGTAATGACTGTGTGTGTGCAGCGTGGTGTTCGGTGTGCAACTGTGGGGCTTTTTCACCCAGTTTATTGCTTCCATGCCGATTACCGGTTCATCTTGAACGCCTCCAATTGAAATTGTAACTGAAACAAGAGAGGAGCGGGGAAGAGAGGAGCGGGGGCGAGCGAGCGCGGCAGCCTGCTGAGCTGACCACATGCTCGTGCACCATGGCCTTTTGCTTGCGGTTACCCGCACGGCTGCCATGTGTTTTCAATTATTGCGCCCGCGTCTGGGCACGATAATTGGAAACAGATGGCGGCCGTGCGGGTAACCGCAAGGAAAAGGCCATAACGCACGAGCGTCTGGTCAGCTTTTTGAAGCCCCTACATAAAGTCTTTGCCAGAGCAGCGCTTGCGCGCTACTCTAGGCTCGACCTAAAAATTGTCAAAAAAAATCACATTTTCCTCACATTTCTGTGGTGGAAAGTTCTGGAATCTGCGTGGATCCACAAATTTCCACCCACCCCGCGTCCCCCAAAGTCTTCCGAGAAAAATGGTACCTCACTTGTGTGGGTAGGCCTAGTGCCCACGACAGGAAACGGCGCAAAACGCAACGTGGACACACCACAATTTCACAGTGAAAAATGACCCTTTTTTGGCAAAGTGCCTAGCTGTAGTTTTTGAACCCTAGCTCTGCCGGCACCTAGGAAAACCTACCAAACCCATACATTTCTGAAAACTAGACACCCGGGGGATTCCAGGGAGGTATGGCTTGCGTGGATCCCCCAACGTTTCCTTACCCAGAATCCCCTGCAAACCTCAAATTTAGGTGAAAAAAATCACTTTTTTCGCACATTTTTGTGTGGGAAAGTTGTGGCATCACCGGGCTGACCCAAATTTCCTACCACCCAGCATTCCCCCGGGTCTCCCGATAAAAATGGTGCCTCACTCGTGTGGGAGGCCCAAGTACCCGCGACAGGCAAGGGCCCAAAACATTTTGTGATAGGCAATTTTGATGTTGCCTCAATACGTTTTGGGCCCTTGCCTGTCGCAGGTACTTGGGCCTCCCACACGAGTGAGGCACCATTTTTATCGGGAGACCCTGGGGAACGCTGGGTGGTAGGAAATTTGTGTCAGCCCGGTGATGCCACAACTTTCCCACACAAAAATGTGTGAATAAAAGTGACTTTTTCAGCAAAATTTGAGGTTTGCAGGTGATTCTGGGTAAGGAAACGTTGGGGGATCCACGCAAGCCATACCACCCTGGAATCCCCTGGGTGTCTAGTTTCCAGAAATGTGTGGGCTTGGTAGGTTTCCCTAGATGGCCTCCAAGCACGGGGCCAAAAACCCAGGTGACCCCCCTTGCAAAACCAGGTTGTTTTCTGATGGGCAATTTTGATGTCGCCTCACTACGTTTTGGGCCCTTGTCTGCCGCGGGTACTTGGGCCTCCCACGCGAGTGAGGTACCATTTCTATTGGGATACTTGGAGAAAGGCGGGGGGTAGGACATTTGTTGTTTCTTTCTGCAGCGTGAAAATTTTGGCACAATAATGCAAGAAAAATGTGACGGACATTTTGAGGTTTGCAGGACATTGTGGGTAAGATAACGTGTTGGTATCCACAAGAGAGACATCACCATGTACTCCCATGGGTGTTTGTTTACGACAATATCTACAGTTGGTAGGTTATTCTTAGATGGAATGTACACCTTGGCAGAGAGACTAAAAAGACAAAGATTACTGAACAGCCATCTATTCCTCAAGCACACACACATACTGGTTGGATTTGGCACGAGGGCGAGTGATGGTTCAGTATATAAAATTTTATTAACGAGATTTCACAAAAATGAAATGCACTGTCAATAATTAAAAGGACAAAAAACTGAACCAGTGACTCGCAGCTCGTGAGCTGTAAAGCCACGGCAAGGCACCAACCGCTTTACAGGCCATTCACACACCTTTCATACGTGATACACACAAGACCATTCACACCACCAGGCACGAAACCAACACATTACAACACTCCCAAAAGGGACAAGGTACACCCTGCTTGAGAAAGACAGAAAAGACAAATATTTCTGCACAACCACCTATTCTTCAAGCACACAGACATACTGGTTGGATTTGGCACGAGGGTGAGTGATGGTTCAGTATATACAGTTGTATTAACCAGAGATTTCACAAAAATGAAATGCACTGTTAATAATTGAAAGGACGAGAAACTGAACCATTGACTCGCAGCTCGTGAGCTGTAAAGCCACGACAAGGCACCAACCGCTTTACAGGCCATTCATACACCTTTCATATGTGTGACATACAAAACCATTCACACCGCCAGCCGCGGGCCCAGCACATTACAACACTCACACCAGCAGACAGCGCCATTCAAGGGCCCATCACTTTCACACGCCCACATTCCTGACACAGCAACCACACCAGCTCACGGATTGCGTGGAGTGGCGTTTAGCTAGCAGTGTGTGTAGTGACCAGCAGCAAGTCACTACTCACACACCGCCAGCCAAGCGCCCGTCCACGCACACCGCCAGCCAAGCGCCCGTCCACGCACACCGCCAGCCAAGTGCCAGTCCACGCACACCGCCAGCCAAGCGCCAATCCACGCACACCGCCAGCCAAGCGCCAATCCACGCACACCGCCAGCCAAGCGCCAATCCACGCACACCGCCAGCCAAGCGCCAGTCCACTCACACCGCCAGCCAAGCGCCAATCCACGCACACCGCCAGCCAAGCGCCAATCCACGCACACCGCCAGCCAAGCGCCAATCCACACACACCGCCAGCCAAGCACCAATCCACGCACACCGCCAGCCAAGCGCCAGTCCACTCACTGCCAGCCAAGCTCCAGTCCACTCGCCGCCAGCCAAGCGCCAGTCCACGCACACCGCCAGCGAAGCTCCAGTCCACGCACACCGCCAGCCAAGCGCCAGTCCACGCACACCGTCATAATTTTTTTTAAACAAGAAAGAAAACACAAACAAATTGCAACTAAATACAAGACTATAACTACAAAAACAACAGCAGTAACTAAAGACATCATTCTATTGCCAAACGTTAAACTGAACAACTATATAAAACCATACAGACCAGGCAGTACACTATTAGACTCATGGTTGCTCCCAAAAACTCTTTTGAGTGTGATACAATATGAAACATGTGGGCACACACAGCCCAGGATTAGAAGGACAATCGGCACAGTGCATACGACTCTCCTGCCGCACACCTCTTCGCAAGCAGACTCTACATCTCTTACCGGGATTGTTTTTTTTGGGCGTGGGAGGAATTAAATCAGGAAAGTGGCGATCTTTCAATCTAGCCACATCCTCCACCACTCCAACTCTAGGAACACTTGCCTGTTCCACAACAACAAGGCTGCCTATCACAGACTCCTGAAACTGAACAAAAGTCAACTTAGACGCAGGAGAACACTCCTTGAACACAACAAAAGCATTGAAAGTTGCTAAATTGAAGAGATGGATGGCCAACTTCTTATACCAAATGTAAGCCTTACGAATAGCAGTGTAAGGTTCCAACCTCTGATCTACTCTATCAACACCACCCATGTGCTTATTGTAGTCTAAAATGCACACAGGTTTGCGCACTTCAGCAATCTGACCCCAAACAGCCACAGTACTCTCATCATGGATGGTAGTCAGCATGTACACATCCCTCCTGTCCACAAATTTCACAGCTAGTAGTTCATCACTACGCAAGGAACTGCACTGTCCCCTCTGAAGTTTTTTGCAAACAAGCTCTTTTGGATAACCTTTACGGTTAGAGCGGATTGTGCCACAAGCAAATGTGTCCACTTTGAACAATTCCTTAAACAATTGCACAGCAGTGTAGAAGTTATCAAGGTACAAATGGTGGCCTCTGTTAAACAGTCCTCTAGCAAGATCCCACACAATTTTCTCAAACTCCAAAAGTGGACGGACAACCAGGGGGGTCAATAGTGGAATCCCTACCAGTGTACACACGGAAATTAAAAACATATCCTGTCCTACTCTCAGACAACATATACAGCTTTATTCCATAACGTGCCCTCTTGCTAGGAATGTACTGCCTAAAAACCAAACGGCCCTTGAACAGGACCAAAGACTCATCAATAGATATTTCTTTCCCTGGAGTATAGATCTCCGAAAATCGATCTACAAAGTGATCAAGAACAGGCTGAATCTTAAAAAGACGGTCACAGTCAGGGTGATCTCGTGGCAACGCCAAAGCATTATCAACAAAATGCAGCATCCGAAGCAAAAGTAAATACCGATCACGAGTCATAATTGCAGGAAATATGGCCGTTGCCATCAAGGGACTGGTAGACCAATATGAAGCCATGGACGGCTTCCTTATCAAACCCATCAATAAAGTCAAACCCAAAAACTTCTTCATCTCTTCCAGATTTATGGGAGTCCACCGGGTAGCTCTAGAGTGGGGCCTAAGTCTGGCACTGTTGTCCCTCAAAAACTGTTCAGCATACAAATTAGTCTGCTCAACAATCTCACCCAAAAATACATCATCCATAAACAACTGAAAAAACTGTATAGGCAAAAAATGTTCACAATCCACTCTACACCCTGCATCACCACTAAAGGCAGGCAACACCGGCTGCACCATGTTTGGATCAACCCAGAGTCCAGCACTTCCAATGGGAAGCCTTAAAGCCCCAGGCTGCAATCCAGATGCCTCTTGCACCATCGGCACAGCAGTGTCCTCCTCTAAAACAGGCACTTCATCCACACCGAGAGTAGCTTCATCCGCACTGAGAGTAGCTTCATCATCCGATGATTCCATGTGGAGAGAAAACTCACTGCCTGAATCTTCCCCTCCCGCCTCTCCCTCAGACTGTCAGTCTCATAATCCTGCTCAGAGGAAGATTCAAGAAGCATACCAACCACCTGCTGAGCAGTCATTCTACGGCTAGCTATAATGCTTACTAATAAAGGTAACTTGTCAAACAAGTCAACAACAACAAACCCTTTGTAAAAAACAGAAATAAACAAAAAGTAGCTTTAGCACAAAGACCTATATACTCCGACACAATACCACTCACTTGCCAGAAGCAGCTAGACTCGCCACCACCTACTCTGCACAGACACGGTAAGGATCAAGAATATCCCACTAAAAAAGAAAAAGAAAATTACACATAAGACAATGCAAAACACATCACAAAGAATTTTATGCTCAGAACACTAACAAATATGCTGCCATTATGACACCACTTAAAAAAATTCATTCATGCATGACAATAATACTCATTTGGAGTAAACAGAACAAAAATGTTTTTCTTACCAAATAAATGCAATTACGCAAAACTGCAGAACAACTGCTGCCGAAACCGCAAACAAGAATCAAAAGCGTAACACTAGAATAAAAAGGAGAAAAAAACATTACAATCACATATGCAAATAATGCACCAGTCTACACACAATCCACCAACCAAGCTAAGGGGTAGGTGGGCCTAACAGTATAAATAAAATATTCACCCCCGTAAAAGGGAGCAACCCTTGCCCAGGAGGCCACTCCCCAACACCAAAATTTAAAAACCCTGGTGTCTAGTGGCTTCTGCCCCCCTTGGGGGCAGATGGGCATAAAAACATACTGCTGATCTGCCACCCAAAGAGGGCAGAAGTGGCCCCAATCATTCTCCCATAAAGGAGAGCGACCCTGGCCCAAGGGCCCGCTCCCCAACATAACAAAAAAACAATCCCTGGTGGCCTAGTGGCCATATAAAAAACAGATCCGCCGATCGGCCCCCCAACGGCCAAATTAATGCTCCCCAAAGGGGAGCGACCCTTGCCCAAGGGGCCACTCCCCACAAATTAATCCCTGGTGGTCTAGTGGGCCACTAAATAAACAATGGCGAGATCTGCCCCCCCTAGGGAACGCAGACAGCCAAAAACATTGCCCCCAAGGGGGAGTGACCCTTGCCCAAGGGGCCACCCACCACAAAATAATCCCTGGTGGTCTAGTGGGCCACTTTAATTTAAAAATAATGGCGCGATCTGCCCCCTAGGAGGGCAGACACAGCCAAAACATATTGCCCCCAAATAGGGGAGCGACCCTTGCCTAAGGGGCCGCTCCCCAAAACACAAAAAGGACATAAAAAAAAAAAAAATCCCTGGTGGCCCAGTGGGCACCTATACATAAATATATCTTTTTTTTAAAGGCGATCTGCCCCCCCCCCCCCAAGGGGGGCAGACCAAAGTAAAAACATTGCTCCCCCAAGGGGAGCAACCCTTGCCCAAGGGGCCGCTCCCCAAAACAAAATGGCCATTTACAAAAAATAACACATCCCTGGTGGCCTAGTGGGCACATATAAATACACATTAAATTTATTTTTTGAAATCGATCTGCCCCCCCAAGAGGGGCAGAACAAAGAAAATACATTTTTCCCCCAAGGGGAGCGACCCTTGCCCAAGGGGCCGCTCCCCGAAACAAAATGGCCATTTAAAAAAAAAAAAAAATCCCTGGTGGCCCAGTGGGCACCTATACATAAAAATATTAAAATGCGCCCCAATCTGCCCCCCCAAGGGGGGCAGAACAAAGTACAAACATTACTCCCCCAAGGGGAGCGACCCTTGCCCAAGGGGCCGCTCCCCAAAACAAAATGGCCCTTTTAAAAAAAACAAAAAAACGGGCATGCCTGCTGCACGATCGCGCCCCAGGCGCGATCGTGCAGCAGGAATGCTTTTTTAAAAGACATCGGAGGAAAGGAAAACCCTTCCTTTCCTCCGATGCCTTTTAAAAAGTACCCCCCACCCGCCCCGAGGAGAAACTCACCTGCTCGTTCACCGATGCACTGGAAGCAAATGGCTTCCAGCGCGTTGGGAATCCCTGGCGTCATTGATGACTTTGAAGGGGGGGCGGGGGGAGGCAGGGGAAGGGCTTCCCCTGCCAATCCCCGGTGGGGGCACATAGATCGGCGGCCCACGGGGGGAGCGCCAGCGCTTCCCCTGTGGGTGGGTGCTAGGACGGCCGGGAGCCGTCCTGAGCACACGCCCACCGTGGCTCAGGACGGCTCCCGGCCGTCCTGAGCATGGAAGGGGTTAAAGAGCGGCCTAAGTGTAAAAGTCAGTTGCTGAAAATTGGCCGTAATGTCAACTACACTGGCAACCGGATTGCTCATAGCAGGGAGGAATTGTGATACCTCGGAATACATTTTAGGGAGAAGGTTTGCATCCGCTAAAATCTGCGGCCATTTTACTCTTTAGTTATTATTGGAGGTGATAGCAGGGACCATTTTGTGCCGGGTTTGTCCATGCAAGATTGCAAGACCAGTCAGCGTGAGTGCCAGAGCGTTATGGTCGCTGTCCTCCCGTTCCAATACAGCCATGTCCTTAACGTTGGGCCATAGATCAAGATCAACCAAAATATAATCGATCCTGCTCTTAACTTTCCCCCTCTTAAACGTGTGACAGGCTTCACTGTCTGAGCGTGTCCGACCATTACAGGCTCGAACCCCATGGGTGAGGGTAAATGTTAGAACCTGTTGCCCAACTGTAGTGCATTTCTTAATAGCTGGGATCTGGAGCTTATCAAACCCCTACCTTGGTCTTCTTCATACAATAACTCTTGTATGTAGACAACTGGTTCGAAAGTTATATTGAAGTCACCAGCGACTATAAGTTGGTACTTCCCCTTGATTGTGTCAATGTAATTGGATAGTGTGGTTATCGTGTCTGATGTCCTATGGGGACTACTAAAGCGATTTATAAATATTAAACAATCTGAGATGGATATTTTCTTTCAAGGAGTTCAATTCTAGGCCAAGTCTCTCGCCTGAGCCTACTTTCAGCACCTTAATTTTACACGCTAGAGAGGTTTTGGCCCAAATTAGTAGTCCTCCTGCAGGACGGCCTGCTGGAGACTGCCTGGCCTCTATGCTAAAGGTAGTAAAACCCACCCTATGTACCTGCTCAACCGCCCAAGTTTCCTGAAACGGACATAAATGAAATCCATCTACTAAATTACACCATTCGGGGTCATTTATCTTAGACCTTAAACCAGACGTGTTCCAAGACATGATCTTCAGATCCTGAGCATTTACCACGCACTCCTGGGCATCATATCTTGGTAAACATTTTACTCTCTCATGATCCAACTGTAGGGGCTGATGGCATGGCACAATTACAGGGCCACAGGGTACAGTTTCACTAATGGTATCAGTTTTAAAAAGAACATCAATCTGAGTCCCGGTAGGTGCCGCAGTCATCATTGGTGGAGTGATGTTTACGCTAGTTAGTCAGTCAGGAGAATCCAGATCGGTTAGGGGTTGGAATCTATTTCTCAGTTCCACGTGGGGGAACTCCTGTCTCGCACTACATTTCTCCATATATGGCTTAGTGGCTGGAATGTTTATGCCTTTGCATTCAAGATGCCTATAAAAGAACCCAAGTGGCACTGTCAGTCCCTCGTCTGCGCCTATGATTTGATGAATTATTACCCCGGCTAAGCAGCTGCCCTGCGAGCATTTGTGATCTACAATTTATAACAATACAATCACCTGCTATAGACTTACACAGCTGGCCAACCCAACTTACCCGTCGTAAAAACAAGATATCATTATAATTAGTTTTTGAAAAGTTTGTATTCTGGGTAAGCCAGTGGCAGACTTTGTTTTTCAGCTGGTCAAATGATTCCTTTTGATTTCCCTGAGCTGGGGGTACATTAGTTCGAATAGCCACGTAAGGGCAGCAGTCTGGGGGAAGATGTAATGTCACATTTTTGTCTGCATCAGTCATGCCATTTTGATTCAACATTGTAGGGTAAAACTGTTTACTACGATCGGTAATATTCCCGGTAGTAGAAGTATTAGTGGTGAGAGGCTCGATGTTGCTAGAGGGTAACCTTTCACTCCCCAGGTGATTAAAACGTGTGGGACCTGTTGATTTTTGTGATGCTGCCCTGTTAACATTCCCATTTATTACCGCATTTGGGGTGCAAGGTGGTAGGTCCACATTCCTGCTAAAATGTCCCTCTACACAGTGTGAACCCCCATTAGTAACAACCACCCCTTCGCAAACTTTAGATCTTACCCCTACCCCAGATATTACATCAGCAAGCGATTTGTGGATTTGATCCACACTTGTCTCCAGTTTATCAAGTCTCGCCAGAATGGGCAAAAGGTTTTTGCAAATAGTTTTTTTTATACTTGATATTAGTGTTTCCACAGTTCGAGGGGATAGGCCTTCAGGGTGGGGATGCGAATCAGAGTCTAAGTCAATCAGAGGAGATGTTCTTTGCCTTTATATCGCTAGCTTCCGGAACTAGTTCCTGGATCTGTTTCCTGGATCTAGTCCTTAACCCCTGTGGAGGTTCCAAGTGTTTCACCACCTTCTTCTTTTTGACTTGAGTTTCACACATCAGGGTTAATACTAGTTGTGAAGAGGAGTGCTGAGCGGGGGGAAAGGCAGATGGACTTATACTATGTACGTGAGTGTTCTGACTAGGATCACTTGTGGGTACAGTATGTAGAGTATCCTCATTAATGGAACCAGTAAGAGGAGCAGTCAGCCCACCTTCTATGGACAAGCGGCGCTCTGCTACCATTATTTCCTTGTCTATGGCCTTTGAGGCCCGTAGTAAAAAACAGTCAAGCGTAGAATTTTGCAGAGATTCAGGAGTAGCCACATTACCCCCCGTTGGTTTCATTTTTGCCATCATTTCAATGTCAGAGGATCAGGGATAAGCGTTCGGACTTACGTGTGGACTCTTCTCCGATTACTCCTTAGGTTTCAGCACAGGTTCCACAGCCAAAAAACCAAGAGATTAGGCCCAGCCCGGCCTCCTCTGGGCTCTGATGGGCGTGGACGGGCCCGCCCATGCGCTGCGGGAGCCCTGGGCTGTTCTAATGCGCCTCCGGGCGCGGGAAGATCACGGTGGCGCCTCCTGGCGCTGAGCCTTGTGGGGGATGGAGTCCCCAGAACAAAGTGCGGCGTGCCTGGTGGCCCCAAAAGCAAAGTGCGGCGTGCAGTACGGGCTCCCGCACTGTGGGAGCCCTGGGCTGTTCTTATGTGCCTCCGGGCGCGGGGAGATCATGGTGGCGCCTCCTGGCGCTGAGCCTTGTGGGGGAGGGAGTCCCCAGAACAAAGTGTGGCGTGCCTGGTGGCCCCAAAAGCAAAGTGCGGCGTGCAGTACGGGCTCCCGCACTGTGGGAGCCCTGGGCTGTTCTTATGTGCCTCCGGGCGCGGGGAGATCATGGTGGCGCCTCCTGGCGCTGAGCCTTGTGGGGGGAGGGAGTCCCCAGAACAAAGTGCGGTGTGCCTGGTGGCCCCAAAAGCAAAGTGTGGCGTGCAGTACGGGCTCCCTCACTGGTTTATATATACTTAATGTAAGTATATTGTAAATGGCACTTTCCGGCTTTTAGTCGATGAATAGGATGATACTAAATGTGTTGTGGTTGAGAATCTTAAAATTATGTTGTTTTTCTGAGTTAGCCGATGAAGGCAGCACCCTGGTCTTTCATTAGATGCCAGGCAAGTCGTAAGAGAAAACAAAAATATCCAAATGAACTTGCTGGGACTGATTGGCATATTTCTAGCCTTGAATTCTATTCCTGTAGTTCTCTGCGAATGTAACAGCCAGCCAACACACTCCATTAGATCTGGCCTAATCCTTTTTGACCATCTTGACTGGACATTTGGGTGGTGTGTCACCCAATGTGAATGCACAAGACGTGATTAATGAGACAATCTTGGCTACTCATGAAAGGTCAAACCTTCTACCCATGAATTAGGCCACTATCAAAGTCTCATTCGTGTCAGATATTGAGCCAGGGCTTAACAGACAAGACCGACCACACCCTTGTGAGTTTCTCTCAAATAATCATGGAGTCTTTGCAAACAATACAATGTTGTATCTGGAATAGAAATTTGAGCAGTGACAAAGTTGAAACCTTTTGTCCAACCTTTTCAAAAACAACTCCTGCAGGCCAGTTTCTCATCAAACAAGCGTTGGTAAAGTCAACAGCTCTGGCCTTGTCCACCAGCCTTCTGGCAATTCTCATTTTGTTTTGTCATCATTTTTGCAAAACCTTAATGTTTGGGAATATCCAGAGCTCTTGTCAATCTAAAAAAAATAATTTGCTACAGCAAAAACATTTTTGGGTCTAAAAAAACATATGTTACCATAGTACTCCCTGGCACTGAAGGGAACTACATAATAAGTCAATCAGTCTGACATGGCATTGGCAGCAAGCCTCTTACCTTTGAACACGAAAGAAAAAGAGAAAGGAAGAAAGATAATGAATAGGCAACTAGGAAAAATGAAGGAAAAAGAAATAAAAAGGACAGGGAAACAAAGAAGATAAGGAAGAGAAAGAAAAGGAAAGAGAAGGAAGAAAGAACTAAAGGCAAGAGAAAAAAAGGAAAGAGAAAGAAGGAAAGGAGAAAAGACTGAAAACAAGAAATGAAAGAGAGAAAGAGGTAAAGACAGAGGGGAAAAAGGTAAAGGAAACAAGCATTGGCATAGCCAATAGGTCTCGCTTTTGGGACCTTATAAGTATTTAGTTATGCAGCACAATATCCTTGGTGCAACAACTTCAACTGTTGCATGGCTAAACACTTATAAGGTCCCAAAGGCGAGACCCATTAGCTATGCCAATGCTTGTCTCTTCTTACATTTGCTGAACAGCATCAGCAAAACCATTGGTAAAACCAATAGATCTGCGTTGGCAAAGACAAAAGCTGAGACAGATTGGCTTTGGCAGTGCTTGTTAAACTAGGTCAGTTCGTGCCTGGGTCAGTGATCTCATATTTTGGCGTAATGAGGATTACATCTAAGCCAAAAGCCCATTTTATGCTGCGTAATTGGTTTATTTTATCATACTTTGCTGAGTCACGGCGCTTTTATGTCTTACCCTATGAACATATACAGAACAGTCTCCCTCCCGGTGGTGGCTTCTTGTTAAGTTTATCATTTGTTACTTCTTTTCAGCTGTATGTAAACTCAAAGCCGCGTGACCCCCTGGTGCCAAATTTGCACGTGCACCCGTGAGCCCGGGAAGGTGCGCGAGATTTTATTCCAGAAAGCGCTGCAGCCACATTACTGGCCCGGGGATGGGATATGCGCGGCAGCATCACTTTCTGCAGTTATTTCTCAATTTCTCATACTTCCTGCCAGCTAACGCCCAGATATCCGTGGGGGAGGGGACAGCGGGCAGAAGAGCTGAAAAAAGGCATCCAACAGCAGTTAGCAACAATAATGTTAATCAGGGGAACGAACACGCCTTGAAATTTTAGAACATGCATCAGGGAAAAAATCGCAAAGGGGAAAGAAATCCCCCAGCGTTATTGATTGCTAATGGAATTTTTTTTTGTTTCAATCTTATTTACCATTTAGAGATAAAAGACGCTGGAGCACTTTGCGTGATTCGAGGCCCTGTACCAGAAATCTGAAGATCACTCAAATTAAGAGTGGAGAGTGAAATACTCCCTGGGGGCGGATAGAGTAATTTTTCACTTAACCCATTAGAGAGACTGCGCGTGCAGACACGGGAGCCTCCCTCCCCTGAACATGGAGGGGTACTTTTATTTATAGCCAGGCGTGCAAACCAGGAGCGGACAATACCACCGGAATCGCATCACAGACTACGTGCAATAGAGCAACAAGAGAGGAGCGAGGGCGAGCGAGCGCGGCAGCCTGCAGAGCTGACCAGACGCTCGTGCGTCATGGCCTTTTGCCTGCGATTACACGCACGGCAGGCATGTGTTTCCAATTATCGCGCCCGCGTCTGGGCACGATAATTGGAAACACATGTCTGCCGCGCGCGTAACCGCAGGTAAAGGCCATGACCTGCACGAGCGTCTGGTCAGCTTTTCAAACTCCCTAACTATAAGTCTCGCAGAGCAGCGCTTGCGCGCTACTCGAGGCTCGACCTAAAAAAGAAAGAATGAAGGCAAGAATAAAAGAAGCAGGAATGAAAGACCAATGAAGATTGAGACAAAGAAGGAAAGAGAAGGAAAAATAATGAAAGAAGACAATAAGGAAAGAGGAAGAGATGAAGAAGGAAGGAAAGAAAGAGAGAAAAAACTAAAGACGATAACAATGCAGAACAGTTCCAAATCTATACAATCTGGTATGCTATGAAATAGCAGCAGTCAGTAAAGCAAAGCACTGCAAAAGGAATTTACAACCGCATTGGAAGGAGCTGGGATCTGATAAAGACAAAATCTGTATCAGAAGCATCCTGCTATCACTTCCGGCTCTAAACACAAATGCAACACCAAAGTAATTATAAACAAGCATTTGCAATGCAATAGGTCTAGCATTAGTTAAAGTTTAAGCTATTGGCATTGCAAATGATAATGTTTCTTATATATTTTTTGTTTAAAAAAAAAAAAAAAAAATTCCAGCAGTAGCATAAGTAATAAAAGAAAATCCGCAAAGAAAGGGTGCAGTACCACAGGCTGTTACTAGGTGTCCGTGTGGAGTTGTAACGGGATCTCTATTAGCCACATAAGGTACTGCACCCTTAATGCAACTATAAAGAGAACTTGCAACTGAGCATACGTTTCCATTTGTTTTTATTGGAAGAGAGATTTTTTTTTAGCTTGCGTTTTCAAAATGAACCATTGTTGTTTATTTAGCATCTCACTTCCAATAAAAACAAATGGAAACGTATGCTCAGCTGCAATCTTTTTTTTTTTTACAATTGCATTAAGGGTGCTGTACCTTATGTGGCTATTAGAGGTCCCTTTGCAACTGCACAAGGACACCTGGTAACCGCCTGTGGTACTGCACCCTTTCCTTGCTTTGTGGATTTTCTTTCATTCCTTAAGCTAATGCTGGGATATTTTTTGACAAAAAACAATCTAAACAACATTAGCATCTGCAATGCCTATAGCTCAAACTTTCACTAATGCGAGACCTATTGCATTGCAAATGCTTGTTTTATTTTTGACGTTTTTCTGCTTGATAATCTTTGTTTCATTTACCAATCTAAGTGGAGCCTGCCATCCTAAATCAGTAAAAAAAATTGCTTAAATGGTGCCCGCAGCATACCGCATGTGCGCGCATGTCTTCTGACACACATCAGTGGAATGACTTGATCCAGGGCCCAAGTCGGGGGTACACGTGGGTAGATAGCGTCCATCCACTATTTTCACAAGGTGGACGCCATCTACCTTGCCAAGAGGTTGGGCCCCACTGAAATGAACTCGCCCCGGTGTAATTTTCAGGCACCGTGACACATTTAGCAGCACCTGCACCTTGTCTGCTTTTGTTCTAAGCAGCAACATGCAGACTGGGAAGAGGGCTTTATTTTAAATTCCAGCTGGGCCCAAAACAAAGGCCGACTTTACGGGTCCATCGGGATTCCTTTTGTTCGGGTATGCTTGGCTGGGAGCCTCACACCTAGATGCAAATACAATGGAGGAGAAACAAAGGCACACCGCTTGTTGTTACTTCACAGGTACTTAAAAGAGGCGTGGTTTTGACTTTGTTCAGTCCCTGTGTATAAGATATGCATTCACTGTGAAAATGTGAGCTGTTGGTCTGTCACAGTATTTACACAAATAATAGTTTAAATACCACTATTTTGGTTTATTTCTTTGATAGCGCTACTCACACTCATCACACGTATACATTATACATGGACAAGAAGTCATAAGTGTGTACAGCAATGTACAGGATGATGTTTTATATTAGACAGAATAACAAGCTGTGTAGGAGTCACAGGACCTTTGTTGTTCACTGTGCTATATTAGGATTACAATTTATGGACTGCAAGTAACAAAATGATCTCTGCGTTAAAAGCAGTAACCCTCTTGCATATCTACATAAAATAAAAATCTGCTGGCTGCATGTTACATGACGTGCTTTGTGGGAGACACATTAACCATCTATGCTACTTTTATTCAAAACTGGGTCTAGACAAAATTCAGATTTTTCCAGCAAATGTGTTAACCTCGAGAGTTCTCTCCATTATTATTATTATTCCGTGAGATTTAGCTGGCACACAAAGATCTCTGCAGACGTTGGAAGCATTTAATTATTACAGATTCACCGCCATGTTTCTCCTCGCTGCCAGTTTTAGTGGCAAAGTTTTAAAAAAAACTATGTATAAATTGAGGCCCTGATTTTGCGTTGGGATTGCGTCACTTTTTGGGCAAAACCCAGATGCATAATCTCATTTGGTGAATCTAGCAGTGCGCTCAAATGAACTCTTGATAAACCTGCTAAAGTCTTAAGATCTGATTCCCCTTCCTGTGATGTTACATTCTGTGATGCCATGTGCCATTACATCCCGCGCCATGATGACACTTGGATACTGGCTAACTTGGTTAGTCCTGCCCCCCACCCCCCATTCTGTTTTTTTAAGACTTGTGCCCATACGCGACCACCATTGCACCTTTTTTTTTTTTTTAAAAGATGCTGCAAAGTGTGTTCCGACGTTGCACTGTACCGCCAAAAGTATGTGTTAAAGCAAATGCCTCGCAAGGTGAAGCGTCTTGGCTTTGCCAATGCATGTTCATTAAAGCAGTTATGCATTTTATGACATAAATGATAAAGAGCAATGTGACCCCATACACTGTCCTCAGAAGTTCTGTGCAGTGAATATGCGTTTATCGCGCGAGCTTACATTTATATGTATCCCGTGCTGCTGACTTAGAGTTATTGTCCCAGAGGTTTCAAATCTGCTGCCTGCGAACTGTGGAAACCCCTCCGTATTGCCCACACGTGTGGAGATGCTGCTGATCCTGGAGGCAGTCAGGTAATTGCCGCATTGTGGCATTGCCCTCATTGAGTTAGCCTGGTACTCGAGCAGGGGTCTGTCAGCGGCCTGCCTTGCTTTTGCTCTAAAACCCCATCCTGCCTTTGGAATAAGCGTGTGGGGTGTTGTGTTTTGGCACAGCTGTGAACAGGACGCGCCCCTCCCTGCACACAGCTTGGCTCTGCAGGTTAATAACTTTCTCCATTCTGCTCTTCACGAGTGACGCGATCTTGGCTCAGAGGACATGGCGTAGTGTCGCCGTGCAGTGTGTGCTGCGCTGTAGGTGTTCTACGGGGGAGGTGGCACTGCAGGTAGGAGGGCACTGGGCCTCATCCGGGTCCTGGCGGGCCGAGCTCCCCTGGGGGCACCGTGCGCGCTATTTATGACTTGCGGAGCCTCCTGTGTCGGCTCGGGTTACCCTGGCACAGCCCCTCGCCGCTCTTTGGGCGGCATGCACACAGCGTGCAGAGAGCGGGGGGACTAGAGCCATGTGTCCGGTGGGAGCTGCGACTAGACACCGCTCAGGGAACCAGCTAGTTAAAGCTTGCTCGTGAGGCCACCCTGGTGCAGAACAGGAGTCGGCACTGATGCTGCGGGGGCGTGTGCACGTCGGTGTGTTAGTGCACACATCCGTCCGGCTGGAAGGGGGAGAGAGGCGCTAGACAAAGGAACAGGCCGCCTTAAAGATGTGTGCGGTGCCACCTGTGAGGTGGTGGCCGTGTGCGGCACACGACGGAGGTAACGGACTCGAGTTACAGGTGGTGGCGGGCGTCGCACAGACCAGGAGCGTCCGTGTAGAGCCGGTGTTTGTACTCTGTAGACATGCGGTTAAGTGCCTTCTGAGGCGCACAAGTGTGCATCCGAGATCCGAGCGCGTCGTGTGCAGCATGCGGAGGGGAGGCGGACACTCACGGTGGCGATGCACGAAGATGCTCACGCGTGTGGGGTGCGGCGAATGAGCCCCATGCAAACAGTGGGTGAGGAGGTGAAGGGGATTATTATTATTTTTTTTTTGTTGGAAGTGTGAGTAGTCAAGTGCCCTCGGCAGGGTGCGGCGAGGGCTCACGTGCTGGCATTCCGGGTGCGAATGATGGTGAAGTATTCTGCAGCGCAGAAGTGGTCTGTGCGCTTCTTTTTGCCGTCTTGCACACTCACTAACTGGAAATATTTTCGAGTGAATGCATTTTCTTCTGACAGCAGAAGTCAGAAACACAGAGGCAGTTGCTGCCCCCTGGTTTGTCGTGTTTCCGAGCTCCTTTGTCCGGAAAATATGTATTAACTTGAAAAAAATATTCCGATTTGCCATATGTGCTCAAGACGCCCAAAAGACGCGCACATATCCCCTCTGCACTGGCGCAGCGCAGGAGACGCCATCGGGTGTCATTTGTGGAATTACAGCAACAACTCCTGCACAGTGGTGGAGATGAAGGGACGTGTCCTGTGCGCTTCAGCAGGACATCCACAGAAGTGTGCTGTTCGGTGTGTGACGGCACAGCAAAGAGCTGTGTGCAGCGTGTGAAGGTACAGGGGCGTGTGCTATTTCGTCTGTAGAGTGCGCAGGACAGAGAGTCCTGCAAAGGGAAGCCACCTAGGTAGTAGCAGTGAGATACGGTAACTATTCTTCGCAGAGTGCCCAGATAAACGTGCCCTTGGCAGTGTGCGGAGATGTAGACAGGTGTCTTGTGCAGTGATGCAAAATGCAGCTCGTGGTGTGCAGTACACAAAGAGGCACAGGAGTGTGCTGTGCACGGTGCGCAGTACCATAGACTCGTACCGCGCATTGTGGTACGATCAGTGGTCAAAGTGGGCGGAATCGGCAGGGCACGGTGTGCCTCTACTTATTCAATTTAAATAAATCCGTTCCCCCTACTTTTTTCTTTTAAAAATGCGCTCCAGGACGGCGGAGATAGTCTGTTGGGGGACGGGCGGGATGGGCAGAGAAGGAAAAGGACTCTGTCTCTACTTTCTTGTCCAGAAAACTAGTGGTGCGCGCGCACCACAGAGGAGCGGGGGGAGGGAGCGCGGCAGCAGACGAACGCGCACTGCTGCACGTTCTGGCCACCGTCGGGAATGGGCGCGGCAAAGGCGGGACATGTGCCCGCCTTTGACCAATTGCGTGCCGTCTCCGCAAAAAAAAGGCACGCTCCAGCCAATGTGGGCTTTCGAAAGCAAAACCACACGCACGAACGTGTGGCTAGCTTTCAGAAGCCCTTTCTAGAGGTCTCGCGCTGCGCGAGCAGGGCTGCGCACTGCAACGCTAGGCGCGAGACCTAAAAAGTAACAAAAACACTGGCAGTGAAGGTAACTAGCTTGTGTGCAGATGTGCTCCTTTTGAGAGAGCAAAATGCAGTCACTCAAAGTGAAGTTTACCAGTGGCTTAAGTAGGCTGTCTCACTGCCACATGATGTATGATGTAGTGGGTGGAAGCAAAATGTGAATGACACAACAAAAGACCAATGGGGGAAGAGAGGTGGCTGAAAGCCCCTATATGATAGTATATTATACATTTTTTAGTAAAATGAAAAGATCTTGGCTAATGCCACACCTAAAAAGGAAGCCCTCGTGGATAGAAACACACCCACAGCCTTTCACAAACATCCTACACCAAAAGCAAGAAAATCTGCAGTAACCACAAAAAATGCTTCTCAACTCCACTTCCTTTAACACTATGGTATTCCATTAGTAAGATGGTGGAGAAAGTTATGTCATCCCACCAACTGCACAGCATGCTCCGTACTATACCAGTGCTTCAAGTGTGCTATTCCTCTTCTCATCAAAAAAGTTTGACGATCTGAAGCTAGCAACTCGGCCACTAAACTTTTCAGGGAGTACCATGTACACTTACTCAGTCATCCACATCTAACATAACATACTTGAATGCATACATTCTTGCCACAACAGACACTTCATCTACCCCTTATAAGTTTTGTTTCCCATATAACTCCCTACTTGTGGTCTGCATATCTGGATGGCTGTCTCCCTCGCTTGTCGTCCGTTTTTTTTTTTTATTTAATTAAATTTATTCATTTAATTTTTTGACAGCAAGTTATAAAGTAACAGTAGTTATCAGATATTCATAGAAAATGACAATTTTTTTAGATATCAGTCTCTGCCCTATCAAGTAAAACACATTTCTTTATCAACATTTCCTGTAGTACAGTGGTGGTTCAAGGCTGACACGCCCATGATACATATACAATGATATCAGCAAGAATGCATATGCATTCCTGACCACCCCCTTCCAGGTCTACAATTAAGCAAAGAGCAGAGACTTCTAATCACAGGGTCACAGCATGCAATATTATCTCTGCGCTGCCCATGATGGGTGCCAGCATCTCAGTCCCAACCCTGTGGAATGTAACATGGTAATAAACCTAAGTAAATGTAAAACCGTGACTCGCAACTTGGCAGGCAAAGTAAGCATCTTATCAGCGTGTGTGCCTTAGATGCAGCAGGAGGGTGTGTAGGAGCAGTGTATTCCTGTCCCATGGTCGGGGATGGAAGCAGTTCGGAACCCCCGGGCAGCCTCTCATGCTGTAGGTGTGTTCCGATAGTGGGTGCGCGGAAACATGGCTCTAGTGCGCTCCCTTCTCATCCACTCAGACACAAGCATTCTCAGGGGTGCGTATCTCTTCCTTGTCACGGGTGAGGAACTCCCACAGCACGTCCACCCAGAGCCCAGCGATAGGCTGCCTCCGCACCCCCGCCTCTCCTCATTCCGCAGCGCTGTAGCCTCTGCTCTGGCCCACAGCTCCATAGAGGGGGGCGTCTTCCCTTTTCGTCATAGCCATGGCTTCCTGTTCTGCTGGTAGATGCCCAGCATACAAGCTTCCATCCCAATGTACGCTCTATGTCCACTACCACTTTACTCCAAAAACGCGTAATCGCAGGGCTTTACTATACCAAGTGTATGAACCCAGCATCTCCAGGTCACATCTGGGGCACTGCAGATAGTTGATCTGCTGCATGATGTTTATCTTGGGGGGGGGGGGAGGGGGGAGGGGTTTGCGAGAAATCCTGTGGACCTTTCCATGGCCAACCACCATTCCATGTCCTGAAGCCTCCTACCCAAGGCAGTCTCCCAGCAGTCTCGCCTGAGGGACAGATCATCCGTGGCTATGTCAAGTGCTGTTTTATATCACCACAATACCAACTTCGGTTTGCAGGACCTGCAGCAACTCGTGCGTTCGGGACTCCGTTAGGCTACCAGCCCATAAACTCAGCATGGCTGCCCCCACCACCCCATACATGAGAAACTGGGTGCCTGGTAGTTGTCTCTACTCCATCTGGAAGTCTAGCGTATGTAAAGAGCCCTCTGTATAGCAGTCCCCCACAGTCTCTAAGTCCACCGCAAGCCACTGCTCCAGTCTGCGGGTCAAAAAGTACCCCTCCCTGCAGGTGGGAAGTCCCACCAGGGGATTCGCCGGGGCATAGAGCGCCGGGCGATAAAATCTAGCTGCCTTCCAGTACCGCATTGCAAACTTCAAAAACCGCGAGGGTGGAGTGGCTCGTGTGATCCATTCCAGAAGCCAAGCGACTAGAGCCCCCCTGCGATGGGGCTCCCCAAACCCCCACCCTAGGTCCTGCATATCCCTACCCGCCATCCATCTGGCTAGCCACTGCAGCTGAGCTGAGAGGAAGTATAACTCCATGTCAAGGACCCCTAGGCCCCCCTTCTGGTAGGCCTGCGTAGAGTGGCAAGAGGCACCCGATTACACCACCCGTCTCACACCAGTTCTCTCAGTACGGCATCTATGGCCTGAAACCATGTCTTGGGTATCCAGACCTGTAGGTTAGTAAAGTAGTACAAGACTCTGGGAAGGACTACCATCTTCGTGAGAGCAACTCTCGCCATAATGGGAAGCTTAAGGGAACGCCACAATTTAACGCTGCTTCTAAGCGCCCTCAGCGCGGCCCCCAGATTGTCCTCACTTGTGTCCTCCTCGCAGTGGAACACACGCACCCTCAGATACTTCCGCTGAGTTGCCGCCTATTAAATGTGTCGCTCCACAATGACACAAGGCGGGCCATGCAATCAAGGAGCAGTGGGCAGGCATATGTCTCATCCCAGTTGTGTCTGAGGCCTGAGGCTTTATCCAACTCCTCCAGCACGTACATGCACCAGGGTATACCCAGGTCTGTGTGATGCAGGTATATTAGCATATCATCCGCATCGAGGGACACAGTATGCACTCCGTCTCGTAACAGTATCCCCATTGGTATTCCCTCTATCCTCATGTTAGCAAAAACCTCTACCACCAGCGTTAAGAGGATGGGGGAGAGAGGGCAACCTAGGTGTGTCCCCCTGTAGACCCCAAAGTATTCGGATATGCAGTCACCCATCTTCACTTGAGCTGGTGCATCTGCATATAACAGGGCAACCCATCAGCCCCACGGGGTCCCATGTTCATTCTCCGCATCATTTCCTGTAAGCAAGACCAGCCTAGCTTGTCAAAGGCCTTGTTCAGATCCACTGAGAGGGCCAGCACACTCCAGGCATATTCCCTCGGTGTCTCATCCGTTAGGCAAAACAGGCTGTGGATATTGTAAGAGGTGTTGCGCTACGGAAAATAAGCCATTCTGGTTATGATGAACCAGTGTGGCCAGGTGTTAATGCAGTCGCCCTGCCTATATCTTGCTCAGTTTCTTGTAGTCAATGTTTAACATTGATAAAGGTCTGTACTCTTCCACTTCCCAGCAGCCTCCTCCTGTCTTGGGCACTGAGACAGAAAGAGCCTCTCGGGTGGTAGCCGGCAGGTGCCCCACCTCCAGCAAGTGGGCATAGAGTGCAGTGAGCCTGTGGGCCAAGTCTCCAACATAAGCCTGATAAAACTCAGCCAGTATGCTGTCAGTGCATGGTGTTTTGCCCCTAGTGAAGTCTCTTCCCCTAGGATGGGGCCTCCTAGGGCTCCCTAATCCTCTGTACTCAACCCAGGCAGCTGTTCAAGAACACATCAAGCACCGAGGCCAGGGGCACTGGCTGTACCCCACATGAGTCCTGGTAGTGCGTAGTGAAAGTATTTCCGATTGCAAGTACACTAGTTGCCCGTGTCTAATTTGGGTGGTAGTGTGACCATGCTGGTCAATGTGGATGAACCAAGACAGCAATCTACCTGACTGTCCGCCCTCAGCGTGCGAGCTGTCCATGTATTCCCTCCAGCTGAGGGAGGGCAGCTGCTTTGCGACTACTGCCATCTCCTCCCTTTGCCTCCCTCAGTGGCCACAATCCCCTTTGATCCCGCATTGTGATCAGAGTAATCCCCGATGGCCATCGCCAGGAGCTCTCTTAAAGCAGGTTCCAAAGGAGGAGGCTGCCAACCAAGTGCCAACTTTTCCAGGCCAAGTGTTCCACCTTGGTACCAGCCCTGTGGACTACTGGGATGCATAGCCAGCCATCTAGGCGGATGTGCAGATTGTAGGCAGGGGTGTGATAAGTGTTTTTCTTCAGGCGCGTATGCCAAGCCTGCCAGGTGTCTAATAACCCCCAGTGTGAGCACCATCCTCGATATTCAGCCAATAGTTTTATAATCGGACAGTCCTGGAGAGGTGGGGTCAATATATCCAGGGTTGGGTCAGCGATAATATTGTAGTCAGCCCCACAGGAGCATCTGAATATCGGGCCAGGCACAAGCAGTGGGGCCAATGTGTCATAGAACTGTTTGGGTAATGTTTGGGGCGTATATACTGCCCAACATTGTCAGCACCACTGAGACGTCCCCGAAGAATAACATACCTCCCACCCCTGTCAGTGTGTTCAGACATGACGTCCAAGGGGATCCCCGGCTTCATCCATATCAGTGTGCCCCAAGCATATGTATGATGAAAAGGATGTGGCGTATACCCGACCCCTCCATCTCCACGCATCCACCTCCCCGCTAAGTAGGTGTGTCTCCTTCAGCAGAGCTACATCCACATTTCTGAACTGTAGGTGTGAGGATTTTATCCCTTTTTGCAGCAGAGACCATACCCCTCTAAATCCAACTAATGAGGGTGTAAGATGTACTGTGCAACATAGTGGTACATTATATCCACTCCCACTCCCCCCGCGCCCCATCCACTATGCAATAGGATTATCACCCATCACCCATCATGCGCGTAGTCCAGTGAACTGATCTGTTCTTGTCACTGGAGTCAACCTTCCCAAACTCCCATTCCCCAGGACAGTGTGACAACGGCTACCCGTCCAAAACCATTCAACCAACCACAAACAGACAACTACTATGCATTCGTGCTCGACGAAATCCACTGTTATGGGAGAGTCAATAGGAGGTGGCATTCGACTCCGCACAGCCAGCAGTCACCTGTCGATCGTCCTGCTCCTGTAGCAGGCATTCACTACTACTGTCATGTAGTTCCTATAAACCTATATAGGATCTGCGCGTTTAGACAACATAGACTGTGGGATTGGTGTCCAGACTGATTCCAGACACCCCCACGGGGTATGTTTGCCTGTGTACCAGCTAGCTCACTGTGCCATTGTAAACTTCTCTTACCAAGGAGAGAATAGTTCTTGGCAACTATCGAACATAACACTCTGTCCCATCAGGGATTGTGGAAACAGTACAGTACGTTTCGCTCAGTCACGCGTGCTCACTTTATCTCAGAGAGATACACAGAAATAAACGGTGGGGACATTTTCAATAAGTATTTATTGAACCAGAGTCATTCTAGTGTAAAATAGGTGTGCTGAAACAACCATAAGACAGAAACAGATATAAATGATTATAAGCACCAACAGAGTAAATGGATGGTAGGTTTCTACCATACTGCTAAAAACAGTGAATATATACAAGCATATAAATACATGACAGTAACAATGCGTACTCCTACGATGCAACCCTAACTAGATGTATCTAAGTGTACCTAGCATGTATGTAGGTGTAGAGCCAAGAATCCCCCTAGGCTGAAGCCAACCCCATTACTTGAAGTGAGAGACTGTGGGACCCTGTCTTGGTCTGGAACTGGACACCCCGCGAGGGATGTCAGACCACTGCGAGCTGGAGTGTCTGCGTGCAGGAACCTCAGCGTCTCGCATCAGTGTGTCAGCATGGAAGTCTTTCTCCTCTCCTTATCCTGGCAAAGATGTGATGTGTATATATACCCAAAAAGGTACCCTCAACGGATTCTACCTTGCTGTGTCATGTCGGCCGAGGATGACGGAAGGGATGACCCTTATACATAGTTATTATACAGAAGATGGTAATCCTGCTGTGATTCTGAGAATCCTTATGCATAATTAATGAGTCTAGTTTTCGGGGAAAACCAGACGACATTTATGCAGCACTTAACTAGGTAAAAGGTCAAAACCTGTTATGTAGTGTAATGGTACGGTAAATGTAGGTGAAGGGTTAGGGGACTACTCAAGCTTATATTGGGGTACCCTATGAAACATAACACTACTTGCGGAACCAGTGCCAGAATTCGTTATCAGACAGTCCATTGGGCTCTCCATCATGACAGTACAGTTTTGCCCAGAGTATGCACTAATAACAAAGTCCGGTAAATCCTTGTAGATTAACTCGGGGCAGGGCGCAGCAGTTCACAAGTGCTCCCGCCGTCGGGCGGCATCCTACAGGTCCTCTGCCATTTGGAGAGTGTGCAACGGTGGAGACGGTTCAACAGCCTGCTCTTCGTTAGAGTCCGTGTCGGGCTTAGAAGACCCAGAGATGCATTCGCCAATACCAGAATGTCTCAGTGCTGCAAATGAGTTTGCAGTTTAAGGGGCCTCCTGCCGAACCCTCTTGGTCTGAGCTTTCGAGGGATTAACCACCCCTGGCCATCTGTGGCGCTTTTTGGGCCACAGCGTTCTTCACCACGAAGCTCCATTCGCATCCGTTCTGTGGAATTTGAGCCACTCCCAGGCATCCAAGGAGTTAATAAAAAAGTATTGTCATCCACCATGAGCTTGAGCCAGGCTGGGAACAACAGCATATATCTCATGTTCACCTCTCTGAGAGACTGCTTCACCTCGACAAATGAGGCCCTGCACCTCCATCGTGTAGTCCGGATAGATAGCCACCGGCAGGCTGTCCACCTGAAACCTGGCCACCTCACAGGACCACTGCAAGATGAGGTCCCTTTCACAGTTGTGCAGCCAGCGTGACACCACTGGGTGCGGCTGACACCCCCTGCCCCCCCCCCCACCCTCCCTCCCCGTGGCCAGGGGTCGAGCCAGGACCCAGTGCGCCCTCTCCAGGGTAAAGAATTTGGACAGACCCTGCAGCGCCATCTCCGTCCCCAGCTAGGCCTCCAAGTAGCAAACCATGTCCTGGCCATCTGCCTTTCCCGGTAGCCGCACATTATTCAGCTGGCTACGACCTTCAGTGTCTTCCGCTCGTCTGTGAAGGGTGTCCACCCTCCTAGTGAGTTCACGCTCTTGGGTCTCAAGCGCCTCCAGTCTCGGAGGTACTCTCGCTGGGGCTGCCTTAGTTTCTGCTACCCTTAGTTTGCGATTGTCATCCCGGAGGATCCCCAGGTCCACCGCCAGCGACTCAATTGTTTTGCTCCAGGAAGTCTTTAGATTTATTAATGGCCTCCAGTATTTGCACCAGGGTGATATCAGGAGTCTCCCCAGCAGTGGGCCTGAGTGCCTTCCACTTCTCCCTCAGGGTACACGTGCTGCAGCAGGGTGGACTTCGAGCCAGTTCTAGAACCCATGGCAGACTCCCTCTGTGTCCTAGTACGACCCATGGCCAGCAGGACCAGCCTCAAGTTACGGCACTGTGCCTGGCGTCTCCACAGTTCCGTTCATCTCCCAGGCCTGTTTGTCTCCCAGTTCATCACCGAGGTCCCCTCCAGTGCCCAGCCCATCAGACACCACAGCTGCAGCACCACATGCATCCTCACCTAGCAGGAATCTGGGGTGGGGGGGAGGTCCAGCTGAGCTACAGCCTTCTCTCCCTCAGTAGGTCCCAGCGATGGGGCCCCATGCACTCCACCTTCCTCCAACCTCAGAAGCCACTGCTCAGGTAAGATGGGCCTCCTGGGCAACCACCGCAAGGTGACGTAATGATGTCCCAGGTTGGTAGACACTCACCACGTGGTGGCACTGGAGGACTCGCAAGCAGAGGTTGCAAATAGTCCAGGCACTCAAGGTGAGCAAATGTCCTCTGCCAGAGCGCGGTAGGCCAGTGTCCTGCTGTTCTATTCACCTTCGCTCTGATTCCGTTCTAGGTACTACACGTTATTCGACCAGGATCTGTGCCCCATGGCCAGCATATCCCCTGCAGTGTCTACTCCCCACGCGCAGCTCCCACAGAGCGTGGCGTGCCACAGGCTGGGACCCGCCTCACGGTTTCTCTACTCTCGATGCGCAGTCCACTGACCCCCAGGGCGTCAACGGGGAGCCCAGCGGGCCTGCATGGCATGGCGGCCCTCCTTTCCGCCTGTGCAGCACGTCGCCATCCCCAAGTGGGCAGGGCTCAGACAGCAGTCACTGCAAGCATGCAGTGTGACCCAGGGGACCCTCTGGGGGCCCACCAGCGACCCCACAGAGGTATCAAGAGCCCTCCAAGGGGGCCCCAGTTTGGTCTCAGCAGCCCGCTCTGCCTCCTTGGGAGCCGCTACACTCCTGCACACCTCTGCTATCGCCAGGGTGAGTTGTTGGCGTCTCCACCTCCGTGCCGCTCGCTGCCGGTGCCACTATCAGCCACTGTGAGGGCCACCTCCCTCTGCACCACACTCAGCGCCTCAGCCTGCTTGGGTGTTACTGTCCCGCACCCCTGGTCAGGGCGCCTCATTCAACGCAGGCCTGCCCAGCACCGCCACCTCCACCGCTATCTTCCTGTTGCGGGCCTGCCATGCCTGGGCCTCCACGGAGGTATCGGCTTTCCTGGCAGCTCCCGCGCCCCAACACGCCTCTGCTGCCTTCAGGGAGAGTTGTCGGCGTTACTGCCTCAGGGCTGCTCGCTACCAGTGCCACTATCTGCAGCTGTGAGGGCCGCCCCCTTCTGCGCTTCACTCAACCCACCGCAGGCTGCTTTGGCTTTGCTGTCCAACGCCGCTGTTCAGGGCCCCTCATCCAATGCAGGCCCGCCCAGCAGCGCCACCTCTCCTGCCATTTTGCTGCTCTGGAAGAGCCGTAGCCTGGGCCTCCTGCACCGTCTGGGAAACACTTGAGTGCCCCAGGGGCTCCACGCGTTACAGGGAGAACCAGGATCCCATCCGACACCCTCAGCATCCCTGATAAGTTCTCCTTCAATCAGCTAGGTGGTAAAAACAGGGCGGTGAGCGGTGTGATGTGTTCACTATGGGGCATACCATTGTGCTCAGTCGCCCGAGGGGTGTTTGTGTAACTCCCCCTCTGGGTGTAAGTCCCAATAGTCACGACTGTGACGTAGGGGCAAGGGATGTTCAATAAAGAGGCTCGCTTAGAACACGAGAGTGAGAAGAGTATAGCCGTGTGTCCTGGTTATTACGTACGTGTACATAACAACTGGCGACGAAGGTGGTTCCTGTGTCTATTTCTGTTCTGTGCTGTGCTGTGGTCAGCCTCTGCTCCGTTCCTGCGGTGGGGCCTGCCCTGTGTTGGTGTGTGGACCTCGTGTGGTGCTCTGATATGCTGGTGGATTTCTCCTTGGTGATCGGACGGCCCGCTCGTTGCTGGGGGGCGTGGCCTGTTGTGGATGTGCGTCTCCTGATGGGACGTGCCGTCTGCTGGTGCCGGAGGGCGCTGGAGTTCGTTGTGGACTTGCTCAGGGGCGTTTTCCCTGCTTGGGGGAGTGGAGTGCCTGGAGTCTCACCGCCCTTCGCCCAGCTTTGCGGTGCGGGATTTGGTCCCGTTTTTGCACAGGCAAGCGTTTTCTCCAGGTGTTTGCTTACTGTTTCGTTGCTTGTGGCTTGTGCTGGATCGAAGGTCGTCTCTGGCACGTTTGTACCTGCTGTGTTGTGGGGATTTCCTTCACTGTGTGCAACACGGTTTGGAGCCGGAGAGTGCTTCCTGGAGGGGTGAGGTGCACAATTTTGTTTGGAACTCCCTCGGACTTCCTTGTGGTGGCACAGGGCCGTGTTTGGGTGTAGTGGCCTGGACCTGGGGGGTGTCGTGTTGCACCTGCTTCCTGTGGTCTCTTGCGCCCAACCTTGACCCAGCGCTATGTCAGCCATTCCCCTGTGGAGCCGTTTCTCCTTGATGGCCCTCCTTCAGCTCAGGCAGCTAAGTGGAGAGACTGGGTGGATCGCTTGGAGACTTACTTTGCTGCCATTGACCTGGATGAAGAACGGAGGCGTCCCATGCTCTTACATTTGGGGGGACCGGCGATCCACCGGTTGGGTAGGTCGGTGGTTGAGGGGGGCCCACCACACACCTATGTAACATTGAAAGGAGCGCTCACAGCCCATTTTGAACCGCTTGCAAACTCCGATTATGAGCGGTGTCTACTGCGTCAAGCCAGGCAGCTACCGGATGAGTCCATTGACGCTTGTTATGCACGGCTGAGGCACTTGGCAAGTACATGCTCGTTGCCTGATGAGGCGGATGAGATCCGCGCCCAGTTCATACAAGACTGTTCATCTATTAAGCTACGGGAGGCTATCCTGCAGGTCCCGGGCTTGTCTATGGCCGAAATGCTGACTAGGGGCAGATCCAAAGAACTGTCGAGGGTGAGGGCAGTCCATATGGAGGCGGCACTCCAGCAAGTGGTAAAAGTGGAGCTGGTCAATGCTATTGCAGCCCGGACCCCAGACTGGAGGAAACCGAGAGCTAAGATGTCATTGGGGCCAAGAACCTGTTATGGCTGTGGGGGGACAATTTCCTCACAAAGGTCCGTGCCCTGCCTCTGGGAAAAGATGTTCTAACTGGTAAAATGAACAATTTTGCCAAACTCTGTCGCGCCGAACCGATGCCGAGGTTTCCTCGCCCTAAACCACTCAACCACGTATATGCCGATGACCATCTGATGGAGGAAGGAGACATGGACGATGACGACATGGAAGGAGCTGTTCGTGTCATCCATGCTTTGCAACCGGGAGGTTACCTGCGGAGACATATATCAAAGTGCAGGGTGACGGTGGAGGGCCACCCGGTGCAGGCTCTCATTGACACAGGGGCATCTATCAATATAATGGCCCGGTCACTGATGCTCACGTTACCTGTGTCACCTATCCTGAACCACACTACCACCAGGGTATATGCCTATGGGTCCACTGATCCTCTTCCGCTGGCAGGTGTGTTCACCGATGGATGTGGCGCATGGATCTCGGTCAACGAAGACCAAAATATATGTCACAAAAGGGGGTCAAAGTATGCTGCTGAGTTGCCAGACGGCAGAATTGCTTCAGTTGGTCGCCTTTGCACTCAGTGTGCATCACGAGAATGTGGATGACCTGATGGCCCAGTTTGCACCGCTGTTTGAGGGCATAGGCTGTTTAAAAGGTTGTATGATAAAACTTCATGTTGACGAGTCAATTCAGCCTGTGGCTTTACGACACAGAAGGGTGGCATTCCATCTTTGGCCAAAGGTGGAGGAGGTACTGGCCAAACTTGAACAGGCGGGCATTATTGAGAAGGTGGACGGCCCGACTCCCTGGGTGTCTCTGATTGTAGTGACCCGAAAACCCAAACAGCCAGGAGAGGTTCGGATCTGCGTGGATATGCGCCTACCTAACCTCGCCATCAAGCGTGAAAGGCGCCTTATACCCCTACAGTAGATGACATTGTGGTCGAGGTCAGTGGGTCGCGCTGGTTTTCGAAGAAGGATCTATGTGCCGGCTATCATCAGTTGATGCTAGACCCTGCCTCCCGTGCGATCACCACGTTTTCCACCCATGTTGGCCTGAGGAGGTACAAACGTTTACGTTTTGGCATCTCCAGTGCCGCGGAGGTCTTCCAGGATACGATCAGGGGGGTCCTTTCCGGCCTTGATGGTGTAATCAATGTCAGTGATGACATACTGGTGCATGCCCCCTCCCTGGAGGAGCATTTTTCCCTCCTAAAGGCTGTCTTTCAACGATTGATGGAGAGTGGGTTTACTCTCCATAAGGAAAAGTGTAACTTTCTTAAACAGGAGATATCGTTTTTTTGGCTATCATTTTTCACTCAATGGTGTCACCTGACCCCCTCAAGGTTCAGGATATACGAACAGCTCCTGCCGCCATCAATGTAACTGGCGTAAGAAGCTTTATGGGAATGGTGAACTACTGTGGCCATTTCATTCGGAACCTGACTGATCTTACTGCTCCATTGAGAAAACTTACCAAAGCCAATGTTATCTGGTATTGGGGACCGGAGCAGGAAAGCACCTTCAGGCCACTAAGCAAGCCCTGTCAGCAGATACGACATTGGTGTATTTCGATCCGGCGAAGGAGTCAGAGTTGTCTGTGGATGCCAGTCCCATTGGCCTGGGGGCGGTGCTTTCTCAACAGCAGGGCAGTGGGGAATGGGCCCCGGTGGCATATGCCAGTCGAGCGTTAACAGCTATGGAACAGAGGTACTCGCATATTGGAAAGGAGGCCATCGCTATCCACTGGGGGTGCCGCCATTTTCATTTATACTTGTATGGCCAGCCGTTTACTGTGCACACGAATCACAAACCACTTATTCCTTTGTTTATGGGATCTTCGTCTAAACCCCCACCCTGGATCGAAAAATGGAGTCTTCAGTTACAGGACTATTGTTTTACTGTGGTTTTTAGTCCAGGAATCCAACACCCGGCAGACTATCTCTCAAGGCACCCCCGTCCAGCCACTCGGAGCAAGGAGGCTGAGGCAGATTAAACTGAGGAGTATGTGCGCCTGGTGGTGGAGCGATCTAGGCCCCTTCCTATATCTTTGGATGAGATTCTGGAGTCCACAATTGGAGATGCGTGCCTCCAACTTTGCCTCTCTGCTGTGAGGACCGGGAAATGGGGCATTTTGCTGGACAAATCAGTGTATCGTACTAAGGACGCACGGTCTACTCTGGTGTCCCTTCACAATGTGAGGGGTGAATTGGTCATATCCCTGGAGGGGTGTTTGATGAGAGGTCCCCGGTTGGTGATTCCTGGATGTTTGCAGCGAAGGGTGGTGTGTTTGGCCCACTTATCTCATCAAGGGGTCGTTAAGACGAAATCCCGACTGAGGTGTAAGGTATGGTTTCCCAGTGTGGATGCCCTGGTGGAACAGACGGTGAGGACGTGTCCACTTTGTCAAGCGGCCGGGCCTGCTGACCCACCAGCACCCATCCTTATGGAAGTGATTCCACCGTTTCCCTGGCAGCGAGCAAGTGCGGATTTTTGAAGTCTCCCAGATGGGCGACATATGTTGGTGGTCATTGACGATTTCTCCAAGTATCTTGAAATTGAAAATATGGAGTCCACCACGGCCAGCCAGACCATTCCTCGGTTTGAGAAAATTATGGCTACTCATGGATTGTTTCAGGAACTTCGTACTGATAATGGTCCGCCTTTCTCGAGCCAGGATTTTGCCGAGTGCCTCAGGGGCATCCGTCACAGGAAAGTCACACCCCTATGGCCTCAGGCCAATGGCGAGGCGGAGCGTTTTATGCGCACTCTTAACAAGGCCATCAAGATTGAGGTGGCAGAACGGCAGGAATTGGATTGTGCTTTGTATGGCTTCCTAAGGGAGTATAGAATGACCACTCACTCTACTACCCAAGTAAGCCCCATGTCTTTATGTATGAACAGGCTAATGGGTGATGTGATTCCTCACCCCGGAGTTGTATCTGCCGAACATGAGCTAGTGGCGGACAGACTGCGGCAACACGAATTGAAGAATGACTAGGTGTCAATAAGGGGTGGAGCAAGGCCCAGTTTGTTGAAAGTAGGTGACACTGTAATGGTGAGGAATTGATATCCTAAAGCGAAGTTTAGCCTGCCTTTTGAGATTGACCCCTGGGTGGTCAAGAGTGTGCATGGGGCTAAGGTCACGGCGACAAGGAACGGAGTGACTATCACGAGGAATGTGTCCTTTTTTAAGGTACACCGGAATCCTGGCGGCAGTCGAACAGGGGTCTGTGTGACTACGAGTGAGTTAGACCTGGTTTCCGATGATGATTCTGGAGCTGGTAGGGGAAGTGACCGTGTCGGGTCTCCTGGTCCACGTTTGCCCCTGTCTGGGCAGGGTGATTCCTCCTGTCGGCCGGAAACGTGCCATGTGGGGTGCCTGAGCCTGACCTGTTGCCCCCCCCCCTCGAGGAACCCGAGGGGCCAGAGGCTGGCGTGCGGCGCAGGGGTGCGGAAAGGTACCAGCTTAGGCCTTGCCCCGCCAGGGCATCGCGTTTGAAGAACTTTGTAACTTATTGACCAACCGTTATGAAATGGACACTTTACGTTTGAATTATGTGTTTGTTTTAGCATGGCACTGGTGGCATTAGGTGTTTTTTTTTTTTTCTTTGTCTTTTTTTGTTTTGCAGGTTGTCGAGGAGTGTGATGTGTTCACTATGGGGCATACCATTGTGCTCAGTCGCCCGAGGGGTGTTTGTGTAACTCCCCCTCTGGGCGTAAGTCCCGATAGTCACGACTGTGACGTAGGGGCAAGGGATGTTCAATAAAGAGGCTCGCTTAGAACGCGAGAGTGAGAAGAGTACAGCCGTGTGTCCTGGTTATTACTTACGTGTACATAACAAGCGGGAGCGGAAGTCGCAGCCATCTTCCGCGGCTGCAAGCCATGCCCCCCTCCCCTCACTGGTCCTCTTATTCTTACCTTTGGGGGATCTGGGGCTCACTGACAAAGCCCTTTTGAAGGCCTTTGCAAGCACCACATTGTAGAGATTCTTTCACACACTTTTTTTGTGCTGACTCAGACATTTCTACATTCATTTTGTCCTGCAATATTTTGATCTGACAAACGATTAGTCCGGTGTTTCTCATTTGTATATAGGCACTGTTTGTTTCACGGAGTGAACATGTATGGTTTGCTGTATTTCCTGTAAAAGAGGATCCGGCGGAGCTTTTATGTGCAGGTGTTTGTATAGTTTATATGTTTGCATAGTTTATATGGCTAAACGTATTCCTCCTTTGGCCAAGTGTTAAGATGCAGGTGTGAGGAAATTTCATGAGTTTGCCCAAATTGAAAAACATCACCTACGAACGTAACTTTCTTAGGTAGTGAGGAGCAGTGTTTTTCTTGTATTGTAAAACAAAACAGAGGTTTTTGAAGTATTTGCTGGACTTCAGAGAGAGAGTGTTGTTTCCTACCGTAGAGGGCATTAGTACTTAGCTGCGTCAAATTGGCCAGGTTGCCTAACGTAGTAGCACAACGTTCTGGGGCATTGCATAAGAAGCTAAGATGTCTCTGCTGAAAGAAGTCTTTCTTCATGTAAAACATTTTATTTGCTATATTTTGAATCCAGAAACATTGCAATTTTAGACACCGTGATATATTGGGTTGCACTTTGATTTGTGTATTGTTTCTGCCCAATTTTGCTTGTGTGTAGAACAGCAAACTCTTCCTTCATAAGTTACTTAAAGTTAGCTTCAATCCAATGTATAGTTGGTGTGAGGAGCTTCCTGGGAATTAATGTGTATGCTAATGACTCTTCCTGATGATGGGTAATTAATTTTAGCATTTGCCAGGAGGAGGACATAATGCTTTGATCATCTAGGAGAAGGGCATATCTCGTGGGGCAATAGGCATTTGGGGTTCACTTACGTTGCCTTCCATCTCCCACAAGAATCGCAATGAAATGGCTGGGACAGAGGAACGAACACGAGGAGCATCATTACAAAAAGTGACTTTATATCCATACAACGTGTCCAGGAACCCATCCATTCGAGTTTGGTGATTTGAAGGCAAATATCACTAAATTAGGCCGAGATCATGGTGCAGTAAAAGTAGGGCTATACTTGTTTTTTAGCTTAGCCTAGAAAAAAGTGCACCAGCGGACACACATAGCTTTAACTGATGTATTGTCATCTAAACTTGGTATTTGTAGCGGTTCCTAAATCTCAAGTCCAGGTTCTGCAAGGGAATACAATCTGCCAGAATTGGACATTCATTTCCTGAACTAATCCAAATGAACATGTTGCTTAGGCCTGCCTGTTGCTTTTTCGTTTGCCTAGAGAGAATGTCATCAAAATAAGATGGAGAATGCAGCTAGACATTTTTGCTTGTGAAGCGGGCAGTCTGTGCCTTGATCCCTCCAGCTTTAAAGGGAGAGAAGATTCCTTCATATACACTAAGAGCTAGATTTGATACAGAAATCCTGTGGTGCAGTTTTGAGATGTTGAAGCGCAGTAAAACATTATCACAAAAAACCTCTTAAATCTCCGTCAAAAGACCAGGCCAGTGAGCCGCTCTATATAGGGAAATGCATACAACGCCTTTACAGATGCTACATACATGTACCAAGGTGATTGACTTCTTTCAGCTACACATGTGTGTGAGCTCTCTTGATGTGCTAAGGCTTTCAAGGGAATGATCCTGGTGCAGGCCTTTCATTTAATGAACACAATGGCTATAATGCTAATTTTGGTGTTGAATTATTTCATCCTCTGTCACTGTTAACAGTGGTCCCATTAAAAATGTCAATTTCAATGTAAACGTAAGCCGACTTCATTGAGGGTAACATTTTCTCATAAATACATGGCTTGGTAGTGGCGACTACTGTCCCTCGTTAGATGCATACCCGTCACGAACAGTATAAATGAAATATAATTACATCGAAAACAAAGGTTTGAGGGATTAGATGGTATTATTGATGAAGAGTGGCCAAAGAGAGACCCTAAAAGAATTGGAAGAAAATAGACTACTAGAGAAGGCCTTTAAAAGGATTGTTGAATATGTTATCTGTCTTTGACTATGGAAAAAGGAACAGTATGTTGTGTGTGTGTTTTACACAGTGGTGTTAGCGTTTCCTTAGGAAGAGCGCTTTTTGTTTTGCTAATAACTTTGGTGCTGTTTGACAATTCTTTACAAAAGTTCCCCCCCCACCCCCCCCAAAAGTTCATTCACCTACGCTCCTTCCTGGAAAGAATCAGGTTAATCTGTCATGTGGGGGCAGAGAAAAAGGGGAGGGGTTCCAAAACACGTTTTCCCATGCTCATCATCATCTTTCTTTATTTGATTATTAAAAAATCTTCTTAAAAGAACAATAGAACATGTTAAAATACAAAACAGTGCGTCAAGTGTATAATTCATAAAATTATATACAAGTTTAGTTAAAAGTCCATTGAATTACGCCAATGCAGTGCGTTTAAAAAAAAAAAAAAAAAAAGCCCCCACAGAGAAATACACAACGGGATCAGGCAGCATATGGAGAAAAAAGCTGGTATACATTGCCGAAACCCCTGAGCTTTTAAAGTAGACAATAAATATCTGCGTCTAAAAGATTCCAAATATTTACAAAAAAAGAGTAAAATGCATCAACGTCTGAGAGGAAATTCCATCACAAGGGCACACTAAATTAGATTTTGTGTCATAATGTCCCAACGGGAAACAGAAGTTGCATCTGACAGAGCCCATATCGAAATCTAGTTTTGCGAGATCTTTCCCAGATATTTTTAACCTGGGAAAGATAGGGTTCTGTACCCTTCGATGCCTTATACATAATACACACTCTCATAGACGGTTTTTCCAATTCCTTTGCATCTCTAGCAGCAGATGCAAACCTCAGAAATAACTCTTTAACCCTACGACTCTCCCCTTTGTCCAGCTGATTTGGGGACAAATATAACTGTGGTTTTACCAGTGTTTCCGTAATATTTCTAATATAACTTAACCAAGGAATCTTATACCAAAACTCACAAGCTAAACAATCAGCAATAATCTCACGATTACATTCTTTATGCTTAGTCCCCCATACCGCAATGCAGAAGAGGAGTGGCGCAAGCTTTATGCGGTCTTCACAAAGCTTAATCCCAATTCTTCATGTAAAAAAAAATAGGGACTTCTTGGTCCTACACCTAAAAATCTACTACAAAACGATTCTCTGCTTGTTGCAAACTAGAACAGTCCCCATACCCATCGCTGAATGCCCCAAAAGTTAAGGTTGGTTATCATTTAACTTTATACACCTCCAATAAAGGCAGAATCGGTTTTCTACCGACTCTGGTCGCCAAACCAAATAGGGCCCCCACGGAGTGATTAAAATGGGAACTCACTAACTCTAGTTATGTTTTGTCCCTTAATAGCAATGGGTCCAGCTTTGCGTTTTTGCTTTCCACATACCAATTAATGTGTTTTTGCTATATTAACCTCTAGGTCTAAACTGTCCATAAAATTAACAAAAGCATCTATAGGATCGTGAAGGCCATTTGGTGTGCGGGAAAGCAAGTAAGGCCGGCACATGTTTAGCTTTCACTTTCGGTAAGTCCTTCCCCTGAGTAACTAAAATGGAATGCAACCCTTTAATATATAAAAGAAATAAAATGGGGGCTAAGACACATCCTTGATGGATATCCCGAGACAGCTTAAAAGACTCAGTACATTCCTCTTCTGTACCATATCTAACTGAGGCACTTACCCCATTATGCAAAGCCCGAAGAAATTCAACTAATGGATGTGGCAGCCCTATCTTGGATAGAATGCACAAAAGGTTGGAGCAATATACATGATCTAAAGCACTACTAAGATCATCAAAAGCAAGGTATAATGATCCTCGCTTAGCAATTGTGTACTTCCCTATTAGAAGATGCAAATTCAAGCGCTATTCTTGGGTCCCAAGGCCTTCTCTAAACCCATACTGCGCAAAACTAAGTATGTTGTTTTGATGGATCCAATCCTCAATCTTATGTAAGATAATACGCCCCACGATCTTAACCATAGAATCCAGCAGCGATATCGGTTTGTAACATCAGGATCCTTCCTTTTACCTTTTTTTTAAAACGGGCACCATACAGGCCGTTTACATGAAGCTAGAATTTCCTGGTAAACAACGGCATTTAAAAAATTGGTAATAATGGGTGCTCACAAAGAAATATTCTCCTTTTTAAAGGTCCATCGGTACTCCATCAGGGCCTGGTGCCTTTTTATATGGACTATAGATAATGGCCGCTGTAACCTCTTCAAGGTCAAATCAAATCTCCAAGGGGAACAATGGAGTGGTAACTGTCTCAGCCTTCTCAACATTTCTCCAAAAGAGTAGATTCGCCTGAAAATGGTCCAGCCAGCCCTCTGTACTGAAAATTTTGTTCGCAATGTTCCTGAATCTCCTAGTATCCTTGTCTTTACATGATTTGACAAGGGTCTTTCACATTTCTTCTTTAGTTCCCATTTTCCTATTTCTAATAGTCTAGCCTAGCTACTGCTACCAAATGCTTGTTCCTAAGCTTACTATTAAGGGCAATACACAACCTTTTATTAGCCGGTCCGCATGAACTATCAAATCAACCTGGGTAGGGGCTCCTTACAGGTCTAGTTACTTTTGATAAGATCTCTGGCAAAATTATTCACATTTTCAAAAGCTGGTAAAATCTCATAAGGTAAGGGGTTATCTGCTAATAAACGGTCAACAATCAAATCTAGGTTAGATCCAACCAGGGTGGTCAACACAGACAGAATATGAGCTGCTCGCCAGCTTAGCCTAAGCCCATTATCCTTTGTTCCAAGGTCTGTCACCCCCAAACGCTGATATGGTCGGGTACTGTCAAGTAAACTAAGTACTGGTTCTATAGGATTGTGATCACTATGATCACTTTCACTTAACCCGCCCCCTCACCCTCAGAAAGAACTAGCTGACCCATATCCTCAATAATAAAAATAGTCAGTTACTGTATCTTGGCCATAACCCACGAATGTAGGGGTCTGTTTGGATAGATCACGCACAATTTCAGCTTTATTATGTAACCCAAAGTTAGGTAGGGTGTGTAGGAGTTTCAAACCCGTATGATCAACAACCTGAGTTAACAAAAAGTTATCCTTAACTGCAAATGGATCATGCATAGTAGGATTAAAACCTAATTTATCATTAAAATCTCCTATTATGACATGAAAATCATTTAATATCCAAACTGATCTGGGTTTTAAGATAGTTAACATACAGAATAAAACATCAATCTAGCAGCTTAGCTCACAAACTGGGTTATAAAAATTAATAATAAAAAAGTTAAGCTTATTGATAAGAACAACCAACCCACAAGATTAATATCCCTTGATGGTTGAAGGCAACTTGAATGACCTTAAACACTTTGGGATACAAATCATTGTTACCAATCCTCCCTACCCAACCCCCTGCTTCTCTTCCCCAAGTGAAACAGTAGCAGAAACAGAATAACTCTCAAAGCCATCGCAAGTAATGTTTTCAGATGACCAAGTTTCTTGCATCATCCCTTAGTCAAACTTGGAAATATAATTAATCCAATCCTCATCCCACGGCTTAGATCTGTAGCCAGCAATATTCTAGCAGACTAATTGTATCAGAGAATCTTTTCTGTTGACAATATCCTGAGAAAAAGATTTTTTAGAGTCAGGAGACGACTTTGACAAGATCATGTTACACCCAGGCGTATTACAATTAATTAATGGTCAATCAATAGCCTCTAAACACGAAAGGATAGAAAACCTGTTTGTAACTGCAATGGGCGATTGAACATTAACAGCCAAATTGTTTTGCAAAGGTACCTGGAGTACATGCTCCACTCTCGGTTGCAAGTGTTTGTAAAATAATCCCAGCGGCACAGTATTAATACCCTTAGACATATGGCTCAGTCGGTTATTTCCGAAGATCAGACTGCATGCCAAACTAGGATATCGACAGTTAATAACAATACAGTCCCCCCTCCAATTGCCTAACCGAAGATCCAGTCCATCCAACCCTCCTAACAAAATGTCTTCATTTTCTGAAATGTGAAAATTGGTGTTTTGACTTAACCAACAGCAAACCTTCTTTTTAAGCTGGGAATGTAGATTCCCCAACAGAAGGGGGCAAAGATGGCACATTTATCAAAACGGCAAAATACGGGCAGCAATCGAGGGGAAGATTTAAATGTGACTGTTCTGCCGTATATGATTGTGATGGAACTGCTCCTTAATGCTCTGGGGTGACACGCTGATCTTCTGCCTTTCTGTGTAAGCAGCCTCCCCCAGATTGGGACATCAGCGGGTCAGAGGAAGCGGCCTCTCAGTGTACGGGGGTATAACTTTGGGGTATTACTTTGGTATAACCAGCATGCGAAGACTATACAGACCCTGCCTGGGTAGCTGCAGTATTCACTGATTCAGTAGACTTAGCACTGATAGACCCTATACCCACATTATGCCTCCTAATGAGTTCTTGAACAGTAGATTCCATAATCCTCAACCTCTCCACCAGGTGGGCCACACAAGCCTCAATGATGACCTTGAATTGTTCAAGTAGCCGGTCCAAGATAAGTTTGATAAGATCATTAGAGTTGCTCCCAGGAGCCTCATGATGCACTATAACAGAGAAATTCTCACCAGGATGGTTTGCTGCTTGTTTAGTTGTGTTACAGGCTCGTTATGGCTGTCTTTTCCTTTTTGCTGGTGGTCTTCCCTCACTAACTTGTGAGGTTATTGAATCTTTTTGAGCCCACTATCACTGACAATCATTCCATATCCTCAGAATCTGCTACTAAACCACTACCAGTTGCCAAGGGTTCCTCAGTTAGCAGGTTTTCTTGTGGGAGAATGACTGAAATATCTGAGCGCTCATATAAATTGAGAGAAAGACGCCTTTCGTAAGTTCTATCTCCTTAGAGATCACCCGTACTGCTCTGGCCAAAAAAGAGGTCTTGGTAGTACTATGAGGCACTCGATTAGGCTTCTCTTTATCCCTAACCTCTGGCCTCTTTCTCTTTCTCTTTCCCATGATTCCTTTAATTGATAGAAGATAATATAATAGGCGTCCGATGATAAAAAGTGCACAAACCAGACAGTAATTTATGCAGGGCACAATGATAAACCAGCCAGTCCGAATATGAATAATCTTGCGGTTGCTGCCCAGTCCAAGAAAAAAAACGAATAAGTCAGTAGAGTAAAGATATTACACTCACTTAAGAGGGATTTTTTGGAGCCTGGAACCTAGAGGGGTGGCCCAGACCAGCCTCTCCCGGGACCGCTCTTGGCCCGGGCCAATACTGCTGGCCGTGCAGCTACTGCAGATTAAATACTGCCTCCAGGCAGCAGAGCACTATGGGGCTTGAAGTTCGGGCCCCCAAGCGTCGGCAATGGCATGCTCGCTTCGGTAGCACATATACTAAAATTGGACCATTTTCTCATCCAATTTCCCATAGGTATTTTGGTAAGTTGAACAGAATTGTTCCAGATTCGGCAGAAAGCTAGATCTTTACTCAGGAATCATACTTTTTTTGATTTGGTGAAAATCAGACCAGTCGTTTTAGAGAAATTAAGCTCAGAATATAGTAATATCTGGACGGTTAGTGCTGCAGGAGTATTGTGGTACCACAAGTAAAAAATAAATAGAGCATTCTGATTCGCCTAAAGCGCTTTTATCCATCTGACCTTTCAGTTGGTCCCACGAGAGCAAGGGATCTGAATAGCTGGCCGCAACTGAAACAGAAATGTTGATGCAACCGTTTCAGGACTTGGGACTAAGTTCCTGTGTCCTTTGTTTTAAAATAAATAAAATACAGTAGGTGCGTGGTAGGGTTACCCTGACACCCTGGCCCTTGTGGGATCCCCTGCTGCAGCCAGAATAAAAGATAAATGTGTTCCATGGGTCCCAAAGGTACTCCCGCAGGACCTAGCGAGGCCTTCAATGAGGTCCTGCAAGACACAGCCTGTGTGCTCCCACAGGGGACCGCAAGCCCATGCAAGCGTTGAATAGCGAAGCTCGCAATGTCCTGCGCTTGTGCTTAATTAAGTACATAGAAAAAAATGGAAAATGTGGTGTTGTTGGGGGGAAGGGGGAGGGGCTTGACCAGCAAAGAGGGATAATCTGCCTGTTGTAATGAGGTTGGGCGCAGGGCACAACCGCCGTGGCCTACCCCCCTCCCCCAATTGTGGCTCTGGTTTGGTGATTTATGGGTGGGGGGGGAGGAAGGGGGCTTGGCCAGCAAAGAGGGATAATCTGCCTGTTGTAATGAGGTTGGGCGCAGGGCACAACTGCCTGTGGCCTATCCCTCTCCCCCCAATTGTGGCTCTGGTTTGGTGATTCATGGGGGGGCCGGGGGGTCAAAGGGCCTGACTGCACGCCACACTCTGCAATCAACCCCAAGCCGCACCCAGTTAAAGGCCGTTCAGTAGGGGTGTTGGCCCACCCATGGGTGCAGAGCCAGGCCACAGGCCAGGCCCTGATCTCAACCCTGGTCATTCGCTAGGGATTGGGCGCAGGGCCAGGCCAGTCCCATACTTCACACTGTCAAAAGGTATGCTCAGTGGGAGTTGTGTGAATATGAGCAACACCCTTCAGAAATTCACCGAAAAAAACAAAGGTTAAAATGAAGGTATAGTTGGGGTATGGTAATAAGATCTTACTTTACGTTAAGAAACACTGAAAATAACAAATGTTACAGTGATGTTATATGAAGTATGGTTCTATGATTTTAGGTCTTCTAATGATAAAAAAAACCAATTGTTTAAAAAAACAAAATAACACTGAAATTCACCACATATTGTTTACTGAGCTAACTGTAGCTTGCGCCCCCCTCCATTTACTGCTTATGATCTCACATATAACATCACTCACGACATGTTAAATAACATAATTGATGACATCACTGATGATACCAACGACATCACTGATCACATCTACAAGCTACTGGTTCTCAAATTCAAAGAGTGTAGTACTGGAGACTAATCTAATTCAGTAAAAACTATACTGTCCACACAGCTACAAGTGAAGTTTTAAGTGCAAGCAGTACTTCATTAAAGCAAGGTAGAGACTGAGTACAATTTGTGAGAGTTGCAAATGTATGGTTCAAATAAGCTGTGCCATAATTCAAAGGCCTGTTACCCAACATATGGCAGAACAACTGAATCTTCTCCTTACAATACATAAGTCGCCTGGGAGTCTGTGTACATGCTGACGTGAAAGAGTTGTCATCTAGTGCTACAGACCATTTCTATAAAAAATAAGATTTATAAAGTAGTCATTTATTGCCAAATATTTATTGAAAATTCAGAATTGTTGCAGAATGTCTAATGTATGGCTGACTCGTTTACAGACAGTTCAAAACGCAGTATGAATATAACTGTACTTAAAATGGTGTGCCTGGTAGTGCATGCCTTATAATTGCCTAATGGTTAGAAGTGATGTCGTTAACCTACCATTTTGCGTCAGTTTGATATTTAACAGGTACATCTCATTAAGGTAAATAATAACTAAACTCTGGTTTTGAACGGTATTCCGTGTTTATTACGTTTGCTGATATCATTCATTTCTACAGAGTCATTACATTTCTTATGCACCTCAATACCAGTAAATAAAGAGTAGAACATCTTCTAAATGTGGGTGGTTTCACAGCTATGATTTGTGATCTGCTTGTTGTGAAAGGATGCACCCATACGTTCTGCAGATGGAATATTGGGTCTATGTGTACCTTGCTAAATATGAAAAGCTTACAGCAAACTTTCATATTCTTTAGATGATGTCATCAGTGATGTCACTTAACATGTCATGCATGAGTAGGGCTCCCGGTTTTATGGTATTTATTTTTTTAAACACTTCCATCTGTATTTATCCATATTTATTTTTGGCCCTTCTTATCAGTATTTATCCATATTTGTTTTGTGTTTCGTGAATGCATGAAGTTGTGATTTGTTTAGTTCCACATTTATTTAACCAATAAATGTGCCCTCCTACTTTGCTGCCTGCCAGGTTTTAGCGTATTATGAAGCCAAAAAGAAATAAAAATTACACCCACGTGAAAATTATCATTTTAGCACAGACTTGGGTTGAGAAATAGTTATTTAAGGTACTCTCATACAATTTTTTTAACTCCCCACGCTGTCAATCTGCACAGTTATTGACATGGAATTCCAGAATGACAGCATTGCGAGTCGATTAAGAGACATAATTTTCTGTATTTTTCCACTTTAAAAAATAAATGCAGACTGGAAACACACTGATTTATTTCTGTTTTTATCTGAACAAATCAGTAAAAACGGAAGACTGGGAGCCTAGTCCTGATTGATTTAATATGTGAGGTCCTAAGGAGTGCATTGCGGGGTCAAGTTAGTTCAGTAAACCATACCTGATGAATTTCATAGTTTTTTTTTTTTCCTTTTGGTTTTTAAACATTAGTTTTATATTATTACAAGACCTAATTATAATGTCACTTTACCCTTTTGTTTTTTTCAGTCAGTCTCTAGGGATTTTATTTACCAAAAGTTTAAATCTTAGTACCTTACCCAAGTATAACTTCACTTATCCTTTTTGTGTGTGTGCATGCATTGAAAAAGTACATTGCTCCAGAAATACCTGTACTTTATACTTTATCCTGTCCTGCTACCCCGTGTATCTATTGCCTAGAAGCAAAATGTTTTTGCCATCCATTCCTCCATGGTTTCTTACATTTTGGGAATGGATTATAATTGGTTCTGCGGCTACAGACCAATGGAAAGATATGAGTGCCATCTGTGTGTGTGTGTGTGTGTGTGTGTGTGTGTGAATCTTGTTCCCATGTTAGTCCCAGGAGATTAATATTTTATATGATGAACAGGAGAGTCCAGAGTAATGTAGCATTGAGCTATTCCTCAATTGACAGCAAGTTATTTAGAGGAGATGAGCTATGTCAAACTCACAAGTCACTCATGAATTATATGCACTACTGCAGTCCTGAGCTCTGATGCACCAGTAGTGGATTCTAGTATTTCACTATGTGCCATCAACCAAAGTTTTGAAGGTGGCTGAAAAGTCTGAAGGTATGAGTATAGCCAGTTTTTGACACCTTTTCATATGTTAGTCTATCAAGAATTTTTTAAAATATAAATAGAACAGCTTTGCGGGTTTAACTATACATAAATGGTACACCTCTTAGATTAGTTATGAAAAGAACTGTTTATTTTAAAAGTAGCGATTTTAGCATTTAGTTCTCAAAGAGTTGACAAAGAGACCGGCTGATGTAAGACAAATCTTTGATTTAAAGAAAATTTAATATAATGTGTGTCATTTTTGCCTAGTTCTTAACACAGGATCGACTTTCAAGTATTTGATGGAGCTATCTTGAAACTTAATATCTTATCAGTGCTTTAGTTTGATGTTATCATTTATACCCGATATTTATTTGTACTCTAAAGATTCTTTTTGCAGTCTAAATGTTGGTGTTGAAAATCTGTTGATTGGGTTTCTTTTTTTGTTCAGGTGATCTAACAGTGTCTTCATCATTGATCAATGATGCACATAGTACGCCATTGCAGACACCAGATGATGAAAACATGATTGCCGCCAACTCAATGCAGTCTGCTAATGTTAATGAGACAGACATAACAGAAGGAAATGCAATCTCTAGCTCACTTTCCAATCCTACAGTAAATGCTACATCTAGTACATTCAACGGAACATATTCTTCCTCCACCTCATCAACTTCTCATTTTACTACTGTAAGTGTCACGCCTTCAATCGCTGCAGATGCCTCAAAAGAATCTGCAATTGAGGAGGAGGACCTTATTCCAGAACAAATGGACAATTCTCTACCCACTGAAACTGTAGATCCGGACTTTGATGATGATGATGATAATGCTCTGGACACACTTAATTATGACACCCCGACAAATCTAGGTGCAGCTGATGCAACCAATCCTGAAATGCTTGATGATGACACAGAAGACCAAATGGATGCTGGTGAATTACCAGGATACAATGTGAAGATTAAGCCGAGTTCGGATGAAGACTCGCATTTCTTTTTTCATCTCGTTATTATTGCTTTCTTAGTTGCTGTTGTGTACATTACTTATCACAACAAGAAAAAGGTGAGTTTGAAGATTCTGGTATCTGAAAAAGAAGTTGTACTTGATATCAGAGTGTATATGTTGTATGCTCACAAACAACTTTTGTAATCTAAAACACAAATTGGATTGACAATCATTGGAACTTCACTTATCACCTCTGTAAAAGATCCGGTAGAAACAAAACATAAAAAAAGGTAAAATGCGACCACCCTAGATCTGGGCTTTACTCCATGTCATTTAGTATATAATTAATAAAGCAGCATACATAAGTGGGCATTCAGAGAGGGGAAAAAGAAATAAAAATGCAGCGATATAGCCATATGTGCATAAATGCATAATTAAGTTACTGCAGTTTAATATCACTTGATATTCTGGAGGATATGTGTTATTAATTTCACTCCCCCACTCAAAAACACTAGACGGTGTAGCATTTTCATGTTTTTAGGTACTAATATGTAAAAAAGAATACAGTACATCCATAAAAATATAAAATCACAATGCAATGACTAAAAAACAGCAAATATAATGGCTCATTAAGTAAAATCCCCCTAGTCACTATATATCTTTTGCCTAAGTCGAAAGGCGCCAGAGATGAAAATTGCAACCCCTAAACAGACCAGCGGGGGCGGGAGCATTTGTAAATGCAACAAAGCTGGTTTGACATGTTTAAGTTGGTTGTTTCTTATCAAGGGAATGATACATTTCTGCCTTAATATCTGATAAAAATGACAGAAAAATGTAAAGTGCATAGTGTCTTGCTCATAAAAATTATCAAAGGGACATGGTTTCAATTCTCCCAGTTTGTGAAACCCTTTCGGAACAGCTAAAAACCAATGTATTAAATTAAGCCTGAACCTGGTCAATAAAAAACGATGATGTGCATTATTAACAATCGTCAACTATGGTTCGCCCCAAAAGCAAGGTGTCAATAGAAGGTATTGTTTCACTGTGGGTTTAAGAAGTTCCCTTTCTTCTCTTTCCATCAACATTATAGAAAGAAACATATTTTTTAGGTCCAGCAAATCCCTTGGCCGTAATGGTCTGGGATTGGTGAATAGTTCTGGTTGGCCCACACTTTCCAACATACCCTCGACATATCTGAGCCAACGGGTACGGAGTGCTCTATCAAGTGATCTACAGTCCTCAATCACAAGTTGGTTAAGTCAGAGAGCAGGATTAGACCATATCCTAAGCCACGGCATAACATGTGCCAAGACAATAAGATCAGTGATGTAGCCCAGGCCTACCTCCTCATGAACCACGAACGACAGGAAATTTGCGGGACTGCCAGGAGCCTTTGTAAGAAGTTGTTTTCTACCACCTGGAGGTCTCTGACATCTGTGTTCCCCCATGCACGTCACATCCATAGCTTGCCATAGGGATGTATTTTTCTCGATACACCTTAACCAAGGTCTGCACTGGTTTAACCCCAAGTCTCTTAGCAAAATCCATTGTCGCACCCACTGCTCTCATTAGAATTTTTTTTAGGGACTTTCGAGTAATCCAAGACCCTCCATCATCAAAAAGTCGACCCAAGCAAGGGAAAGTAGCTACTTTGGATTGTTCTACACCTTTACCAAAGAACTTGTTCCCAGCAGCCTTCTGATGACTAGTCGTTACTGTGTGTGACTTAGCATAGTTGGTTGAAAGATCTAATAAGTCCATAAAATCAATAAAAGCGTCCAAGAGACGTTGAAGGCCCACTGAGGTCCATGCGATCAGAACCACATTGTCTGCATACAATAGTGCGGGAATTCGTTTAGAGCCCGCGCTGGGAATATCTCTGCAGGCAGCTGAATGCACATCACGCAGTTTGTTAATATATAGGGTAAATTACAGGGGTGCCAAAATGCACCCTGATCTTACCCCCTCTTTGGACCCTCCTGGAGGCAGACAAGCTACCGTCCTCATTGTACCTCACTGAGGCAGAGAGGTTGGAATGGAGACTATATAGGAAGGCCACTAACTCTGCCTCTATGCCTAGATCCATGAGAAGGGGCCAAAGCTTGGATCTGTTTACCCGGTCGAAGGCCGAGGTTAGATCCATAAAAACCATATGTAGGCAGCCCCCCTTAGCTATTGTGTATTTACCCACAATCCGCTGCAGGCTAATACATTGGCCTAGCGTCCCTCTCCCCTGCCAGAAGCCGTATTGTAACTCAGATATAGCACTATTGTTCTCAAACCAAGAGATTAGTCGCTCCAGGACAACCCTCCCTATAATATTTGCGGCTGAATCTAAGAGGGAAATGGGGCAGTAACATTGCGGGTCGTCCCATTTTTAGGTCGAGCATTCGAGCCCTCTTGTATATACTTTAGTATATACTTATATGTGTATGTACTTTGTGGGCTCTGGAGATCAGCTCTAGGAGTTGTCTGCTTCTGCTTAGGGACTTTTTTTCTGTTCAACTGCCTCTATTTAACTGTCTTGATAGAGAACGACCAGTAGAGGTCAGTAAAATACCAGAATTGCTTTCTGCTTATTCAACTGCCTCTATTTAACTGTCTTAATAGAAAACGACCAGTAGAGGTCAGTAAAAACCAGAATTGCTTTCTGCTGTGGGACTTTTTTAAATTTTTCTGGCAACTGCCTCTATTTAACTTTTTTGGTAGAAAACGACCAGCAGAGGTCAATAAAATACCAGAATCACTATAGCATTCTCTAGATTCCAGTCCATAGAAATTGTCTTCCACGAGCACCCGTAGACAATAATATTTTTTTCAAATCATGTATTTTCAGTGATATGACCACCGAAGGCCCTGATCTTATATTAAAACAGAGCTTTGGACTATACCATTTCCCACTGAAAGGCAATATTTATCTCCATGTGTTCCCATACCTGGCATGTCACGCAGTTTGGTGCTTACTTCCCCTCCATGTTAAAGAACAGTAGATGTTTCAGCACCCAGGTTAATGTGCTGCATAGCTAAATACATATAAAGTCCCAAAGGCGAGACCAATTGCATTGCAAATGCTTGTTAAAGATGGGTAAGATAATTGATTTGGACCAAGAAGAGGGAAGGCCACACTTAGAAGCCGCATTAAAAACGTGAGTCAGTATCTATGCCCAGGTTTGAGGGTCAGCTTTATAAAGGTGCAACCCCTGGTGCAACCCCATCCGGCCCCGGCTCTTCCCCCCCAGTTGTGGCTGAGATAGCATTACACACTTCTTCTACACTAAAAGTCACGGGTGAGATGTCATTCACTGGCTCCCATGGGGTATCACAATCATTCTCGCCCCCGCTATACATTCCTTCGAAATGAATGACTCGCCTATCAGGGGCAATGTTACAGTCCACCCTTGAGTTTCCAGATTCCGAGAAACATGGTCTATGTACAATACCCCAGAATTCGGCACTATTAGCTAAAACACTGGGCTGCAATAAATCCTGCCAAGCTTGCTCCTTAATTTCTTTTTCCGCAAGTAAGTCGCCAATTTATACGCTTTTTCCTACAGGCCCTAATCTTATCCTTGTCCCTGGGCCTTTGCTTCAGGGCAACCATCGAATTCCTGTGTGTCCTGGAAAAGTTACTGTGAAACCACTTGTCCTCCTTGCTGTTACTATGTCTACCTCAGGACAAAAGATTAGAGGGGATCTGCCCACATAATCTGTTAAAGGCATTAATGACCACCTCATCCTGAGTGCCACTCTCTAAACACAAGGCAATGTCCTCGGCATTCAGCATATAAAGGTTTTCTAGGAATACCCCAGGGATCACCTGTCCCACTTCAATCTCTGCGCCTGGTCCTCAGTGCTAATATCACTATTTTTTTTATTTTTTTTAAATCGTCTTTTTTGGTGTTTTCATAAGCTTATACATAATACAATCTGCCAGCTTTATTATATAACAACAGTACAGTGACATTTACACATTTGACGCTTGGTGGGGAACCAAGCTACTCTGGATGTCGGTGTCATTCAAATGAAGAAAACCATATCTGTTCTCCTATACATGTCTACTTATATTGCCCATTCTGTAATCAGCTATTAAAAGAAAAACAACTGACGTTTCTGTTCATTTTACCGCTATGTTGTCACACCAGACAATTCACATTAAACACAAACCATGTGATCTCAACTAACCCAATTGTACCATGTGCTTTGGGGTTTATATGAGCTAGGGTGGCTGCTTACGCATGTACCCTACTGAGGGCAGCGGGGACAGCGGAGAGAGGGGAGGCAGGGAGGGAGGGAAAGGGGGGGGCCAGAAGAAAGAAAGAGAGAGAGAAGGGCCGCCAGCACATGTGCGTATGGCGTTAGCATTAGTATAGCCTCCCTTGAAGAACTCATTCATCCCTGGGAGGAGTGAGCTGCGTTCAATTTGTCCTCCACGAATGTCAAGTACTCCTGCCACTGCATGGGGTTAGTCTGTGGAGGGTCTCGGGGTCCCCTCAGTGATTGTGACGTGTGCTCAGTCACCAGTGCCTTACGAAGGTCCGTTAACCAGACGCGTATGCTGGGGGTTGTGCTCAACTTCCAAGACATGGCAATTCTCCGCTTTGCCAATACCAGAGCCAAATCTAAGAATTTATTAAGGTTTTTTCGCCCTGCAGATCGCTTGGTGACCCCTAGCAAGAAGTGGAGGGCTTGCGCCGGAATCGTGGTATCGGTTGCATCCCCCAGCATTGCCGCAATCTCGCTCAAGTAAGCCCCGAGGCAAGGGCACGACCAGACCATGTGAAGGAACTTCGCATCCGTACCGGCGCACCGAGGGCACCTGTCGACCGATGTAGGGTACATGCGTGCCAGTCTGTGGTGTTAAGTATCTGTGGTGCAGGTAATTAAACTGCGTATATTTCAGACGGGCATTCGCGGAAATGCTTTTAGGATACCCTATACACTGCGCCCACTGCTCATCACTCATAGTGGTCGACAGCTTGGAGTCCCATTACTCGCAAAGCTTTGTCAATAAGGGGCTTGGACCGGGCCTCAGGGAGTTGTATAAGGCTGTCACTGCATGTCTGCCCTTTCTGTGCGTCAGCAAGGTCTGCAATACCTTCGAAGTTTCTCGTTCTGTTTCGACGTTCCCCCATATTTGGTGAAATTGCCTCGCTAGTAGTGTATAAAGCATAAAAGTACCTGGTGCGATGCCGAAATCTTCCACCAGCCCCTCCAAGCTCTGCAGTTGCGCATCTGCAAATAAGTCACCCCAGGTATCCAATCCCACCTCCGCCCAGGTCTCCAGCTCCGGGCGGTCATGAAGTGTGAATGTCCCCGGCAGAATTTCGAGCGGAAGCATGGGTGCGTATGGAGTTGCCCGGTTTTTAGGCATCACGTATCTTAGCCAGCTACGCCTGGCCGCCGTCATTAGCAAATTGCCTTGCTTTTTCTGTATCGGAGTAGTGGCACCCGATAGCCATTCTATTATGGCTGTGCGCCTTAAGGGCAGTGCCCAGCTTGACATCACTCGCTCATTGGCCACTGGAGCTGCGCGGCAGCATAATATTCCTCATAATTTGGTGCCCCCAGTCCACCGTCGGTGAGTGGCAAATATAGCTTACGAAGTGCCACTCGAGACCTAGAGCTACCCCATATAAGTGCCACCAGTATCGCTTCCAATTCCTTAAATATGCTTTGAGGCAGCCGGTGTGGGAGAGCAGTGAAGAAATAGAGTATCCTTGGAAGAAGTAACATTTTAACGATGGCCACTCTTCCCATAGGAGACAGGGGAGACCGCGCCAAAACTGCAGCATCGCACGCACTCTGGACACCGCCCTACCCAGATTCCCATCTATGACATCTGCGCTAGAGTGGTAGATCTGCACACCGAGATACTTGAAGGTATCAAATGCCCATTCCAGCCCAAGAGGCCGGTCCGGTGGGACCGCTTTCATGGGGAAAACCACTGTCTTAGGCCAGTTAACCCTTAGGCCTGAGGCCTGCAAATGGATATCCAAGAACGCCATCAGATCCTGTAGTACAGCGCCCTCCCCTCGAAGGTAAACCAGGGCATCATCCGCATACAGCGAGATTATATGCCACTGCCTGTCTGCGTAGATACCCCAGTCCAACACCCTCTGTCGCAGCTTGCATGCCAAGGGCTCCATAGCGAACGCAAAGAGGATGGGTGACAAGGGGTATCCCTGCCTGGTGCCCCGTTCGATGGCAAACTGTGGGGATATGTCGCGGCCCGTTCGCACTCGTGCCTGTGGGTTAGTATATAGTATGCGCACCCAGCGCAGATATTTGGGTCCAATGCCAAATTTGCCTAACACTTCCAGCAAATACTGCCACCCCAGGGTGTCGAATGCCTTTTCAATGTCCAAGGCTGCCACCCAGGGCATGTTAGCCTCCACTCGGGCCCAGTCCTGTAACCTGAACAGCCGCCGCAGGTTCAGCCCGGTACTCCTCCCCGGAATAAAGCCATTTTGGTCTTCATGGATGAAAAGGGGTGCCGTTTCTATCAGCCTATTTGCTAACGCCTTCCCCAGAATTTTATAGTCTGCATTTAATAAAGACCGGGGTCGATACGATGCCATCTGCAGCGGGTCTCTACCCGGTTTAGGCAGTACTACTAATAGAGCATCTCTCAAGGATGCCGGGAGCTTTCCTCTGTCATAAGCGTCCGTATAGACATTCTTTAGCTGGGGCACCAATTTCTCCGAATAGGTAGAGTAGAACTCCGAGAAGTGCTAATATCACTATTAAGGAGACTTTTTCTCACGTTACCCTCCACGTCTAAAACCCAGTCCAGTTCCAACACTATGGGATTGTGATCACTGAAATTATTCCAGGATGCCCTCGGAGACTAGGGGTGCAGATGGAATAATAAAATCAGTAGTGGAATGACAACCCCTTCCAGTGAATGAGGGAGTGTCTTCGCCTTCCCCTGTCTGCCCCATACAGTACAGGTTACTGTCCACCAAAATATCCTCCAACAGGTCACCTTGCTCTGAGTGTTCAAAATGTATTATCGAGAGAGCATGGAACAGCCCTTTTGCTATGACACAACCTCCTTGAAATAAATGTATGTTAAATTCTCCAAGAATTATTACCTAGTAGTACAACTGCCTTTCCTGCCCAAACATTTCCAACCACCTTGCATCATCCCTTTTGGAATTAACCCAGCAATATTCCAGGTCATAACTTTTAATGGGGACGTCTGATTACACATGGGTGTAGTCAGGGCGGTATATTCACCCAGAGTGCCCTATGACTTTGGGCTAGAGGGTCCAACTTGTTGTGGACTCAGTCAATCATTATCATTCAGCCTACACAAAGGTGCAAACCTATTCTCGAGTGGTATTTCCATGCTTGGAGCCTCTCCCCATACCATCACTTGCGAGCAGGCCGGCCTTTACCAACTGGGTGGGAATGGAGGGGAGGATGAAAGAACTGCAGGGGAAAAACCCTAATTCCTGTGGCCTTGTCCTGCGTAATAAAGCTGCTCTGAACAAGGTCTTCCGCAAATCAGCGATGCCTTAGATTAATTATAATGCAATCCCCCTCAGTGTTCTTCCCCTTATGTCCTACCCAGCCAGCTCTTCTCACAATGATGATGTGAGGGGACAAAAGGTGCCCATTCATTATGGTCTTATTACACCAGTGTTTTACCTTGCACATGAGGTCTGCCGTTGTTTCCCTCGCACCTTGTTTGATGGGAGGTACCCCCGTTAAAACCCCAACCAATGGTACAGATTCAGGGGGAGATGTAATAGAGTGGCATCGCCGGCTCGTGATATAGGCAACCTATTAAGATCAGATTTGTTATGTTCTTTACCCCTGCACTGCTGGGTAGCCTCCTGCCCATTTGCTCTTTTAAAATTAGCTGCACAGTGGGTCCCATCCCCAATCCCTTGCAGTGATAGCTAAGCATTTTGCTCCCCAGGCGTGACAATGCTGGACCCTTCTGGCACCTCCACCGAACTTACGGATGGAGGGCTCTTCACGCCCTGGTTAACAGCACCATCTGCACAAATAACCGCAGAACCACCCAGCCCCTTAGATACAGCAGACAGATCCTTATCATGAATGACCCCCTTAGCAACACCAGAGCTAGGATAGGAATGCTTAAATAACTTAGCCTCAATTTCCTCAAGACACAATATTAGTGGTGCCAATAAACCTTTTAACAAAATCTCAAGCTTAGGCAGCATCATGTCGGAGGCCAGTTCAACTTTAGGATCATTACCCGTATCCAGAGTAGCAGATGCCCCCTTTCGGCTTGACGTCCTCTTACCCCCAATCCCGCCCTCTTCTTTTTAAGCGAAGGTTCTACAGTGGGTGCATTATCTGCATCGGGGGTCCTCAAGGACCATCAAGTGTGTCTCAGAAGGCAATGATATTGGCCCAGGCAATTTGAACAATGTTGTCATCTCGGGGAGGGGGGGGGGGTGTCAGACCATGGTCGCTTCTAAAGGTTTCCAGGGAAAGACTCCTTTCAGTCGATTCAATTTTCTTCGTATTAACACTCGCCGCCCTCACCTGAAAGGAGTCAATGGTGGTAATTGTGTCTCCACCTGCGGTGCCTGACCTCCGGTTCCTTTTACCCATTGGGAACTGTGGAATCCATGTGTATACTAGTGCAGTAAAGGCTGGTATCCATTACCTTACAGGCCAAAGGGGGTTGCCCAGCCTCCTCCCGCGCAAATGGGCCTACCCTTGGCCCGGGCGCGTCTCATGCTGCGGGACTTGGCTGAACGCTATATGCACCTGAGGGTATGGTCTCCTCCCCCAACAGGTTCTGGTGTTGCTGGTGGCACCTCCTGGCACAAAGAACGCTGAGACTGGCAGTCCCGTTCCCCAACAACGATGCAGCTCTCCCGCGCTGCAGGACTTGGCAGAGCGCTGTATGCGCCTGGGGAATGGTCTCTTCCCCCAACAGGTGCTAGTGGCGCCTCCTGGTTCAAAGAACGCTGGGATAGGCAGTCCCTTCTCCAACAACGATGCAGTTCTCCTAGTTACATATCAGATATCGGACCAATTTACAAAGAGCAGGGCATGTAGCAAACGTTTAAAGTCTGTTGGCCTTATTTTAGCGGCCTTTGAAGCATTATCTCACCACTTTTTTATTCCATTTGGCTGTTCTGGAGTGTGTAATATAGAAATCAAAGATCACCAATATTGCTTGTTGTAGTTTGAGTCTTGTCAGGGTAATCCAAGAATGTAATTTCCAGAGTAATTGTGTGAACGGAGTATGACCATTAATGGTAGATAACAATCGGGCCATTTTGAGGCCCAGTGTATTAGGCCATCAGGTGTCGTTTACATTAGACATAGGTAGAAGTCTTATATTGAGACAATTATGGAGCCCAGAATCAAATTCTAAGAGATATATTCTTTTAACAGAAAAGGTATATGTGTACAGTGTGAGAAATAATAAATAATTTGCAACAGCGTCACACTTACTATCTCCCTCCTAGAATCACACCAGTCAGTGTGATGGAGAAACAGGTGTATGAGCAAGAGGGAACAACCACCCACACACTCATTAAAGGAAAAAATCCCCGAATTTAAACAAAATGTTATTACTCCGCACACTGTATATATTCAGTACATTAATAGTCCCATAATGCGAATCAGTATCCAAGACGCAAATCCAGTTAATGAGACAAACAGTAATCCAAGATGTAGATTAATGATAAGTCTTTTATTTTTCTATTCTTCAAATAAAATTGATTTGCTTGTAGCCAAAAATAGCAAAATCACGAATGTAACGAGTTTCGTTCTCCTGGAGCCTATTCATGGCTTTTGTAAACATATTGTGGTTATTTTGACACTGTAATGTAGCACATTATATTATGCCAGAGTTCCATTTGGAAGCATCTTTCAAATTCAGTATCTTATAATTTTATGCTGTCAGCAAAAGACATTTGAGGACAGCCATCAAAATGCAGTGGAGGGCCATCAAGACCATCCCATAGTTTAGGCCGCATCAATATCGGCGGCAGCATCCTTGTGCGGTGTGCTCTTGGCTTTTTCAGCTGTCTTTTGCTGCTAGCGTAAACTATAAGGTACTGAATTTGAGAGGTGCATCCAATTACTTACAATACTTGTTGATGGAATTCCCATCAAGTGATTACAAAATGTTCAGGTCTATATTGTTTTCAGGTCGGCAAGTACCTCTATATGGAGGGCGCTTATTTGTGTAGTGAGGCACCCTGGGAACTCTATTTCCAGTGGCATGACTGAATGTCTTTGAATCATTTTCAATGTGAATTTAGCTTTTAAAAGGAAATGATCGCTGTCTTTTAGGGCAAGTACTTGAAAATCTAAGAATAACTGGAAATGCCAGGCTAGAGTAATAATATAATCTGTTGGACCAAGGGAGTTACCCTGACTAAAGGTCTTGCTTACGAGGGTATCTGAATGGAACTGATCATTCAGGCAGAACAGATTCCAATTCACCAAAAATCTTTGTATTTTACTAACTAACTTGGAGCTATGACGCTGGGGAAAAATTGCTGCAAGTATCTTTTGACTCATCAGTTCTCCAAACAGCACTTATCTTGGGATTGTTTTAGGTGCTTGTTAAAATACTCCCATATTAATATCATACTGTTGGATAACAATGCACAGCTGACGTCTCCTTCAAAAAGCTTAATTTGAACTGCATTATTAGAGTTTTCCCTCAAGTTTATATATACCTGGGGTCTTCACCCTTTTTGTAATAAGAGCTACTCATGTTCAATGAAGATCATACTGAGCTACTAATATTATTAGTGTTGTAATAGTGACCACGTCAGACAAGATTATATTAGTGGCCACACCATGCAAGATTACCAGGCTGTTAATGGAGCTATCTTTTGATTTGCCCAGTTTTGAGATATTATCTTTAGTGACGAACCACCTTAAATGCAGTTTCCCGAAACACTTTAGTACTTATACAGTTAACTTCCTTTTAGTGCTGAAGTCTTATTTCCACCTTACCCTGACATTCGCTTTTGTTGCTTTGCTCTGATGACTCATTATGTATATTGAGTGGCTTATTTTTTCACAGGCACGATATCAGAAGAGGCTTGCCATTCTTTTGGTTCTAGGTATCTTGATTGCTCGCCTAGACTGTTGTGGAGTGTGCAAGTAGTGAAATGAGCAGAGAAGCACTCCTAACTAGTACCTCGATTCCCTTGGCTGCACTGTAAGAACATATTTGGCCTTTCAATGTAACCCTGCTACTTGTAAATAAAGAAGTGGTTAATATAATTAAATTCAACACAATAAGTAATCTCTACAAGTAGCATTTCAAGGCTGTTCGTTGTTATTCATGGTTTACAGTCTTCCATGTAGTCTTTATTTTCCCTGGCCAATCTAGTTCCCTGAAAATTCTAACCAGTTGGTGGTGATTTTGGATCCAAGTGAAATTAGTTGACACTTTTTTTTTAACTTTAAATGTGCCAAAGAAGCCAGTTGGCACAGAGAGCTATTTGCTCTCCTCTCTCAAACAGTGGTAGTCAATAGCACTGTTGAAACGCCAGTGCCTGGGAACTTAGCAACGCCTTCCCTGAGACCAGCCCTGATCCAATTAGCAGCTGTGTAGAGGACTATCTAACTCGTGTATGGACGCTGAACAGAATTTGATACTCTTCAAAAGTTTACAATGCTATTCGACCGTAAGCAGTTTTAACATTTCTACAGGGGCTAGAATTGGTTTTTTAGTTAAATGACGTCATCTAATGTGTCTGTTTTTTGTGTTGCTTCTAGATCTTCCTTCTGGTGCAGTCTAGAAGATGGAGAGATGGTCTTTGTTCAAGGACTGTTGAATACCACCGCCTTGACCAGAATGTGAATGAAGCCATGCCTTCTCTGAAAATGACCAATAATTACGTTTTCTAAAAGCACTGTCCCTAAAAATTGTTTGCTTTGATGATTTTTTTGAGTGACTTCCTTTTTGTATATAATAAATCATTTGTGTAAATTGTAAATAGTGGTTCCTAATTTACATTTTTTCCCACGAAAGGTTGCCTTGGTATTGCATAGGACATTGGCTGTTCGGTGTTGGCAATTCTTTACTGAGTTATAATCGGTACGTGCAACATAAAAAATAAGTGTTTATGTTGTCCTTTTCTACTCCTGTGTACTGTTGTACCTTAAATTGTAGATCTGGAACAGCAGCAGTTGTATTACTTATGACATAATTAACATACCTGTAATTCATATACTTAGAAAAATATTAAATTTTTACTGTTTTGCGTTTTCTTTACATTTGGGGAACTATTGATACCAGGGCATTATTAAAAGCTTTGCTAACGTAGGAATTGTGAAATTCATTGGCAAACTTATGTAGATTAAGCCAAGCTCTCTTTACTAATTTAACAAATAAATGTCCATACATGTTAATTCCAGATACTGCGGACCTCTTCCTGCAAAATGGGCTGCTGAGTGGTCATTACCTAGAGGTGACTGAGCGCTGCGTTTTTGCACCGAGTAATGCAATTAGATGGACAAGTGTGTAGTGTAGGCATGTTAATTTTGGTTGTGGCTTTCTTACGTCAGAAGGCTCAACTCCTGTGACCCATGCTATTCTGCTGCAATTCAGTCCGCTTTTTCACCTTGTAAGCCTAAGTTGCGGGCTGCAGATCAGCAAGCACTGGTTCACACGGGGATAGCCAAACACTGAGTGTGTCTCGAAACACTTTTCACCATCCGAACTCCCCAATATGCCAGTGTCATCCTTGCTTGGCAAAGCAGTTGATCCTTCAAGCAAGGGAAAACGCCGGTTTCCTGCCACCTGGGCCAGGGAGAGGGGCCGTCCTGCTGCTCCTCTGCTTGCATACTTCTCTGCTGCACCGGCTTAAAACTAGGTCTGGGCGGTGAACTCCGCTCCGCTAGTGGAGTTTGCGAAGATTTCTGCACTCCGCGTTACACGAAGCTCGTGGAGTTCTGAAAAACTCTGCGGAGCAGAGTTTTTTTCCTCGCTAGCGTTCGTCAATGTCAAGTTGGCGAGCCTGGGCACGAAAAATCCACCTCCCTGCGACATTTTTGCTTGTTTGCGATCGTCAACATCAAGTTGGCGAGCATGGAAAATCAACCTCCCGGCGAGATTTCTCAAAGCAGGTGGTCAGATTTCTCATTGCGAGTGGTCACAAATGCTCGCAACCGCTCGCGTTGAGAAACTGCCCATTCGCGTTGAGAAAGCTACCGCTTGAGTAAAAATCTACTCGAGCGGCAGAAAGGAAGCAGTGCACGCTTGTGCTGTGCATGGTGCTGTTCGTGATGATTGCACAGTGCAGACAAGCACCTGGCCCTGAAAATCACTGCGAACAGCATTTATCCAACGCACTCCGTCGCTTGCGGAGCTCCACGTAGCGCGGCGGAGTTGTTTAGCACTTCGCGGAGTTCCCCGTAGCAGAACTCTGCAAACTCCACCCAGGCTTACTCAAAACCCTTTGGAAAATAAAGGCGTTTTTTGGTAGTCTTCAACTAAGACTCCTTCGTTTATTTACACATCCATGTGATTCCAATGGCACAATGCACATATCTGGGAGGAAGTGAGATTGCAAGCTGGAGTCCTGTTTGCAGAGGCAACTGGGAGTCGAAGAGAGATGGGTAGAGAAGAGAAGGGGGCAGTGGAATAGAAGAGGTTAGTGGCACACAGTCCTCCTGTTTCTCTGAGCAGACTTGTGAAGTTCCATGTTTGGAACGAACAGTTCCTCTTCTCTAGCCAAATGATATTGCTGCTTTATTATATTTTCACTGCATTAGCCCTCGTTCCTCTTACCCCTCTCTATACCATGTCTGGACCTCCGTTCCCCATCACAATGTATCTATAATATGAAATGGAATTTGTATTCCAATATTTAATTGTTCTGTTGTACCCCCACCCCTGCACTTACTCTTGTGTAACTTTCTTCTGAAAATGTTTCTGTGACCTGGAAAGAAATTATTGTTCCTTTCATTACAATAATGAGGTACCTGGGCATTCTTTACGATATCAGCTTGTACTTGAGGTCTTGGAAGGGGTTTCTTTTACCAGATGTCCTCAAGCGGATGGTAGAATCTCCTCGCAAGTGGAATTTAGTGTGGTAATCTATGTATGAGGTGCCTGTAGTAATAATTTGCCATTCTAGAATATTGATGGACATACCTTACCATTTATATTAGTTATATCTTTTCTTGCACTTTTTAATTCGTGTTAAGCATTCTGTGACTTGAAATGTGCACTTTGCATATATCATCTGGTAACAGATGGTTCAAGCAGACAATGTAACCATAGTCCTTAAATTGAAAATCTGTGTTGTGGGCAAAATATTTTTTCCATTTCTTTTATTAAAAGTATTTCCATTTTATGTACTATTTCAAACTGTATTTACATCAGTTGGTCAGGCTGCAAAACTATTTCTGTGATCAAAGTGAGCTTTTTTTTTTTTTACTTTATAATATTACTAATGTGATTCCATGATGAGTGACTCAGGACTTTAGTAATGTACTCTTGAGAATAATAGAAAAGGGTAACTAAATCATTTGTTGCATGTGAAGTGCTGATGGGCATGCTAGTGTACAGTAATGCCTGAACTATTTCAGCTAGTTAAGCATGATTGTTAACATTCCATCAGCAAATGCTTTCAAATGCACAGTCACATAGGGAAGCACACCTGAATTGCAAGATTTTTTCCTTGCAGTAATTTGTATCATATTTACAGCTGTATCTCCTATTTTGATAATGTTCAAATAAATACAATATTTTAAGTTTCTGATATACTTCAGTACGAGTTTCATTTAATACATTTTAGACTTGTAATTTTATTTGTTTTTGTGATGTTCCAGAATAAAGTAGCAGCTTGCGACCTGCCTTTACAGAAGTAAGAAGGCTGAATCAAAATTGGCAGACTCCATTTGAGACACAATGATTGGATACCAGTATATAATATGTTTGATTCAAAGCCTTGTTGAATAATTTTCACTAATTAGCAGAGGCACCAAACTAATACCTTAATTCTGAGTGGTCCAGTAATTGAACTTGAAGGTACTGGTGCGGGAGATACCGATCCCAGTTGATACCGCCACTTCAGTTACTGGTTGTTCTGAATTGTCAGGCCCGGAATGGGGAATAACATGCTTGACAGGGCATTACCCGGGGCCAAATGATCTTGTTTTCATTGATTTCAGGCCAGGTTCTGTGCACATTTTCCTCTTGCTTTTAACTAGAGGAAAATGTGTGTGAAAAAATACTTGGTGTTGATGGGTACGTTCCTGCACCCGGTAAAGCATGAATTCAGGCAGGTTGATACCCTTCTCGTGATACTGGTCTGCGTTACTTGTAATGGGCCCCTAAAGCTCTTGTCCGCGAATCTTCATAGCTGTGGGGGAGAATAGTCAATTGGCTTCAGATATATCACATGAAACTCAACCCGCATTAAAATGTGACTGTATCAGTCGGAAAGCTGAAAATGCTGGAATCCTAGACTATGTCTGATTCAGGCAGGGCCAAGGGATCCCGTGGTCTTTTCCACAGCATGTTTCCCACTTTTCCTACTTGCACTCAAAGTAATATGAGAGTTGTAAGTCCCAACACATATTTTTCACAAATGCTTAATTAAATGTTTTGCCCTTCTTGTGAACTGCACTTCACGTATTTGAAATGGTGGCAAAGCCATTTCAGCTTTCCGTTCTTTTGAGAATAGATGGCCGAGTACCCTTAAGTTTGTTTATAGTAAAAACATACCTGTTTTTTTACAGAAATGATAGATGTGCGAAATGAGGGGCAATATTAAAAATAAATTAACCCTGTGAGTGAGAGAACTTCTGGTGAACTACCCGAAATTGACTCCATGCCAAGCAACCTGAATGGTCTAATTATATATATTTGTATGGCAGTGGAAAAAAATGTCAGCCAATATCTCTGTTTTTAGAGCAACTTTACTAATAAACACCAATTCACACATTTATCACTGCAGTGCAAAAGTCAGATTTGAGGAAAGGAATCACTCCGACGCCAGGAATAGTTAATTCTTTTATTCCAATGAAAATGCACAAGATCCAGCTAAGAGGAGGGAAGAGCCGACCAACAGGACACTGCCCTATCTCAACTGTTCTTCCTAGAATATCCACTCCCAACAATTCCACCATTCACTAGCACACTGTGGTAATAAATAAAAATAACTAATTCTTACCAAAACAGTACTAGATATTGAATATTGACCAACCATATGCACACAGCTCTGGACTCACTTCAGTACTACTCAGAGTTTTGACGTTCCACTGGAAGATGTTTAATGGAAGTGCTCTCACGATTGACTTGAGAATTTCTTGCCTCATTGTTAACAGGAGCATCAGTTTCTGCGGTCCTAGCATCCAAAATGAAACTTATACTCGCAAGCATCCTGGGACCGGTTTCAGGGCATCACCCTTCATCAGCCATGTTAGCTTGAATCCAGTGGTGTAGTGAGCACGGGACCCACGTCTGGGTATACCCTTCCCACTTAGGGCGACAAATGCAAAAGAAACAATTGATGGACGGAATGCTGGACAATGCAAACATTCACCCCCAGTCACAAGGATCTGGGCTAAATCCATCATTCTTTTGCTCACCACACCACCCCAGTTTGGACCCAGCCATATGCAAATCAGTCTTGACCCTGTTCCTTGTGGGAACAGTCCAGCCCGAACTGCTAAGCCAGGTCCTCCCTGGACTGGAAACAAGCATCCTGGGACCGGTTTCAGGGCGTCGCCTTTCATCAGCCAGGCTAGCTTGAATCCAGTGGTGTAGTGAGCACGGGACCCACGTCTGGGCATACCCTTCCCACTTAGGGCGACAAATGCAAAAGAAACAATTGATGGACGGAATGCTGGACAATGCGGATATGGGGCAAATGGTTGAACCTACTGGACTGAATGGTCACAGACGATGGTTGGGGGGGGGCTGGGGAACACGCTCAATTCTATCCGTTCCTAAACTAAACGGGGAAAACTCTATCCCCGTTAGGACACAATACAGGAATTACATTTAGTTCTTCTGGTTATATGGAAAGTAAACCCCTCCGGGGTGAATACTCTACCGGTTATGTCCAAAGCTCTGACTCCCTCCTACAGGACACTAGACACAGCAGTGTAGTCCGTTTCGCTGTCATCTTCCTGGAGCGGTATTTATTGGAGGTCCAGGAGAGGAGACGATTTAAGACCTTATTAACACCCCAAAGAGCAAAATACTGCGGTTCCGGTGAAAGGGACAAACAAATACCCCTGATGAATTTGTGGAACAGAGGGTGTTCGCCCACCGGATAATCTCCGATGTGGAAATGCCCTGCCGAGATGGCTGACTGGAAGGTGTTGATAGACTTATACGCTATGCCTTCAGAGGCCAGGGAAGGGAGGAAATTTAGGCTATGGACATCTGTCCCCACTCTCTGGTGACACCAACCCAACCATCAAGACCAGGCTGATCTGTAACGCTTGATCGTTCTGTCAGCCCAGGCTTTGGAGACTATTGACACAGCTTGTGGCAAATGTCTGGGAGTTTCCAGCATTCCCTGTAATCCTCCACGCCATAAGGTGCAGAGTGCTGTCCAGCAACAGATGGTGAGAATTCCACACAGGATTCTTGAGGCGATCTGGCAACCGGGGTAGACGGATTGGAGAATCGCAGGAAAGTTCCATCAGAACCGGATACCACACTTGAGATCTCCACTTCGGGGTTATGACCACCAGGTCCGCTTGCTGTCTCTGAACCTGCTGCAACAGCTACATTATAATTGCAACCAGGGAAAAGCATAACCCGTTTCAATTCGCCAATCCTGTAGGAAGGTGTCCGTTGCCACTGTATTGGGGTATAACCTCCAGCTGAAATACCTGACCAGTTGATGGTCCAGGTGAGATGCAAAAAGGTCTACAATGAGCAGGCCCCACCTGGTCAGAAGTTCTTGGAAAACCAGTGGATCCAACTTCCACAGACTCCCACCCTGCCAGTGCCAGGATTGCCAATCCGCTACCTGATTGTCTTTCCCTGGGAGGTGTTCCACTGTCACCGAGATGGGGTTCTTGAGGCAGTAGTTCCCAGAAGCTCTGAGCAAAGTCGGAAAGGGCTTGGGATCTCGTTCCTCCCAGGTGGTTGGTATACTGGACCGCTACATACGTTGTCCATCTTCAGGAGAATGCAGCACTGAATCTTGTCCTTGGTCCAACACTTCGCCGCGAACGAGTCTGCCATCAGTTTGAGGTAGTTGATATGAAGGTTTTTTTTTTGGCAACAGACCATTTTCCATAGGCGGAGAACTCCACACATCGTGCCTCCCAGCCTGTGCTGCTGACATCAGATCCAGTTGGGAGCCGAAGATAGCTCGCCCATTACAGGCTTCAATTTGGGCGATCCAGCAACTCATCACTTCACTGGCTTCGTCCAATAAGGAGACTGTCTGAAAATATGTGACTCCATGTTGAAGGTGAAAGGCTTTCAGGCCCAATAGTGTAGGGGTCCTGGGAAGATGGCCTGTATCGAGGATGATAAGAGCTCTACTATTTGTGCAATGTGCCTGAGGGAGGTGGACGGTCTATCCACCGTTCTTTGCAATTTGTGTTTGATCTTGGTTAGTTTCCAAGAGGGAAGATTCAAGCTGGCTCTGACTGAGTCCAACACTAGACCCAGGAAGACAATGGATTGTGTCAGCAAGAGTATGAACTTGTTCCCGTTGATGATGAAACCCAGGGATTCCATGAGGCTGACAGTTTCCTGCAATTGTTCTGACAGCTTCCTTGGGCATTGATCCATGAGGAAGATTTCGTCCAAGTACACTATGAGATGCAGGCCCCTGGCCCCGAGGTGTTCCACTATCGGTTTCATGACTTTGGTAAAGCACCACTGTGCTGAGTTGTAAACTCAAAGGTGTGGGGTCACGACTGAAACTGCAGAAAGCAATGGTGTGGTAAGTAGGACGGGATCGTAAGGTACACATCCTTTAGGTCAAGGCGCACCATCTAGTCCTTGGGTCTTAGAAGGTCTTGCGGGAGGTGGATACCCTCCTTTTTGAAGTTGTGGAAGACCAGCCGCTCGTTGAATTCCCTGAGGTTGATGACTGGACATTGCCCCCCATCTCTCTTCTCCACTAGGAAGAGGTTGCTGAGAAATCCGGTGGGATGGGGGAATATCTGGGATATAGCTCCTTTTGAGAGCAGATCTGCGAACTCTGCATCCACTAGGGCGGCCTCTGATTCTAAGAACGAGAGGGAATGGGGCGGGGAAGATTGGCACGGGGATCTATAGAATTCAAAATAGAAGCCTCAAATTGTTTGAAGGACCCAGGAGTCCGATGTAATCGTCCTCCAAATGCGAAGAAAAACCACCAGTCTGCCCCCAAGAATTACTTACGAGAATCGGTGTACACTCGCCTTGAGAGGAACTGGGGCTGCTGCCACCCCTGGAGATCCTCTGGAGCCTCGTTGGTTGGGGTAGCCTCTTGTGGGGTAGAAACTTCCAAATCTGGCGGGGTCCTGTCACTGCCCTCATTTGGCACAGTGACCTCTGGAGGGAGCTTGATACTGGGGTTGGCCTGCCGAGTGTCCCCTGCCACGACCAGCCCCGGTGAAAACCTGCAGTGTAAAGATTCCCTTTATGGAGGCCTGGGCCTTGTTGAGGGAATTAAATGTGGTTTCAAATTTCCCTACTTCTCTTATAAATATGTACCTGAAAAGTCCCCCCTAGGTGATGGGGTCTGCTTCTGAGGTCGCCAAGTCTCCATACTTCGGGTCTATCTTAATCAGCAGAGACCTGCACCGCTCGCTGGAGATTGAGCAGTTGGTATTTCCTAGAAATATAATGGCCCATTGGGCTCTGCCTGATAGGGCTTCCAGGGAGATTAGGGAGCCAGGCACCTTGGCGTCTTCAGCCATTTCAAGGATCTTGGAAAGGGGGCTAGAAAGATCTAGTACCTTATCCTTTTTTAGGGTCCCGGATGCACTCTGGGCCTCAATCTCAGGAGTTGGCTCCAATTTGCCGTCCTGTGACGGCCGAGGGCACACTGCCCGGGGGCGGTTGCGTATCTCCTTGTCAAGGGGTTTCCTGAGCCTCGCTGCCACGTAAGCAGCCACTTTTGCTGCTGGGGCCCACTCTGCCGAGCGGGGGTACATTAAGTCTTCAAGGTCTAGCATGTCCGACCCTATGTCTGGCGTACCCTTCCCCAGGGTAGAACCACTGTTGGACGTGTGTGTGGCGGCAGAAGGGGGCCAGGGCCTATCCGGTTCATTGTACCCATCAGAGGCTGTGGGGGAGTCGTCCCCATCCAGAGCGTCTGGGGAGGTAGGGGGAACCGGTGTGTTTGCAAGTGCCCATCTGAGGTCCCAGGTTCAGGAATGGTGGGGGTTCTAACCCTATGGGCTGAGTATGGCTATGAAAGCTCTCTTAAGTCTGCCAAAAGCATTGTGGCCGACCCAAGAGTTGTGCACGCACTTTCATTTGCTCTTTGCGTCGTGTCAGGCTGCCCTAGAGGTATAGGGTTCAGGAGTCCACAATGGTCTTACCTCGGCGTAGGGGTTTAAATCATTTTCTGTCATCTGCAGGAGCTTCTGCTCTAAGAGCACCACCGCATCACAGACAGCCTTATGAATGGATACATCAGTCCCATCACTAACCTTCTCATCAGTAGGGAGGTAGGTGACACTTTCCTCCTCCAGGTATGTGTCTCCAAAGTCCTGCATTTATTGGGGCGAAATAGTACTGCGATGACCCAGGGAAATATATCACAACCAGCCCACAGGGCCTATTTGGGTGTAAAGCCCTGAGACACCGAACGCCCGCAGTTTTTTTTAAGGGGCAAGTGTAAATACCAGAAGGAAAACTAACACACCAGCCTCGGTCAGTGTCCCAATGAAATATGGAGTGCTGGCTTCATGTTGAAGCAGATCATACAGACCCCCACTGGGCGTTCAGACTCCAGGCGGCTGGGGCTGCATACAACAATCCCACATGGTGAAATGTGGCTGATCAAGCTACTTGCTTCTGGAGAGTAAAGAGACGCGCTGAGCGTTCTGCTTGAGGGTGCAGCGTACTTTAGCAGCCGGAGGACCACACCTATACCCATCGCGCCTCAAAGATGAAATATGACACAGGAGCGGCTGCGAAGCAGTGTCCGAGTGTTCCCGCGGCCCTGCTGCAAAAAAATAGACTGTGAATACCAAACAGTAAGAAAACTGTAAGCAAAGCATATAATATATGGCACAAAGGCCGGGATCACTTATCTGGTGGCTGCTGGAGCAGCAAAGAAAGGGGAAGCAGAAGTGTCTACATGGGATGATAAAGGAAGATTCTGACTGCCGATTGGTTGGCTTGAAGTTCTTTTCTTTCCCAGTGGTTCATGGGGAATGTAGTTTGCTCTTATTATGGTTCTAATATGGCTGCTGTTAAAAATAAATGGCCAGATGTATCAGAGTGTTTTACCCGTTCTGTGTCTATGGGAAAATGTGTTCATACATATGGCCCAAAGTGAAGAAAGAACAGCGTAATCCTTGCCTCCGGTCCTGACATGAACAAATTGACTGCAAAATTATAAAAATCCAACAAGGGGAACCATGGTATGAATTTTTATAGTTTTAAATGACAATAGCCACAAACGCCATTAAGAGCCAACTACTGTCTGGTTGAACGTGAGTGGTACCTTGTAGCGATTTAAGGCTGACCACAATGGAGTGCAGGTCAGATACAGAAACCAGGTTTGTCCTGGTCAGAAGTTTTACATTCTGACTTGGGGCCTGATTTAGACCTCAGCGGGCGGGTTACTCTGTCACAATGTCCGCTGAAATTAAAATCCCATTATAACCATTGGGATTTATTTTTGGCGGACTGGATATCCGTCACCATTGTGACGGAGTAACCCGTCCACCGAGATCTAAATCAGAACCCTTAGTCTCTGAAATTGAAGTAAAAAATACTCAATGGGGCAAGGTAGCAGGCTGTGGCCGTGACGGACTCCATGAGGCTGGATAGCTGTCAAACGGGATAAGTTTAAACTTTGCACCCAATAAAGGCTCCTCACTGGCTGGATACTTTTGGCACCCTCGTCTGGTACAGATTTCTACTTTCTGACTTAGCCTCTATTTCAGAGCTTGGATTCCTCCATGGGGCATGGAGGAAAGCTGAAGCCGAGCCAGGCTCCACAATGCCGAATTACTTCTTGTGATGTCTTGTTGAAACGGATTTGCTGCCTCCAAAAAGGTTAGAGCGGGAGCAACCTGAATCCTTGGCCCAGTGGTAGTGTACCTTCGTCGGATTGACTTGGCAGGTTTATCCCGGTCCTCTGATGGTCTTTGGAGCCAAAGTTTTTGACCCACAAGTTTTTTAGATTGATAGGAGGAGTACACTTTGACACAGCCAAGGGCCCCAGGACCTCAGGATCAGCACTTGGGGGTCAAGATTCACTCCAGCAGAAGCCACCAGTATGGTCTAGGGCAGGTTTATTTGGAACTGGTTAGCTGGGCTGTTCATGAAAAAGGGCTTCTAGCAGGTTGTAGTTTCATTGTAGTTTAACATGTCAGCTAACGGAACCTTGTAGTCCACTTCTTTTTCCTGCGTACAAGTGGGAGCAGGTCCAGCCTTTCTGGTCTCCTCATAGGTCTCAACTGCAAGTGTAATCCTTATTCTGTGTTCCACAGGTCCAGTGGTGTTTTGAAAAGGTTACCATGGTTTCTACATTTATGTCTGGCAATAGCTTGTGGGTGGAGGTGACTCCTGGCCATCATCCTTAACCAATAGGGAAAAGTTACCAGGGTTAACCATACCCACTTTTACAGTTCCTGTGTGCCCTACTGCAGACAATCCCAAAGTGCATCTCTCTTAACTAAATCCAGCAGAACCGTTCTTCCCCTGTGCAGAGTTTCTGTGCCCACTCTAGAGGTGAGCAGGGAAATGAGCAACCCCTCCACTGTGGTCACTGAAAGCCTGTTCTGGGGGCAGCTCCTTTCCCACAGGCATTGGAGCAGGGACAGACCCAGGTACTAGCTACATCTGCCTGTGACAGGGTAGGACTCATTAAAGTTAATTCTTGGGAACTGCCCAGAAGTTCATCCTGTCAGTGAAACAGAACACCACTCAGACCCAAGGTCTTTGTCTCAGCTCTGTGAGCAAGGACACTCCTCATCAAAGGGGCGATTCAGCTCCAGAGTGAGAGCTAGAAGCTCATGCAAATGGGTTTCTAGAGGCTTTACGCAGGTAAAAGGTGACTTTTTGAAAGTACCTTTTGTGAAACATTTAGTACAAATCCGACTTTACCATTGAATTGGGCTTGTAATAAACATTTTAATAATTTCAAGAATGAACTTTGTAGCTGGTTCCTAGGTGGAGATAACATCTTTAATTGTAATATTGTATCTCAGTGCTTTCCTATGGAACAGCTAACCAGCTACAATGAGTGAAAATAGCTTTTGGGGCTTTGTCACTGTAAGGACATGTCCTACTTTTAGATGTCATGCATCATGCCTTATGGACATTTAAGGCTTACTTGCAAGCGACATATTAATATTTAAAAAGAGTGTTCAGGCCTGTCAAAAGGTGTTACTTTGACAAGTTGAAATTGTAGTTTTTAAAACTGCACAGACAAGCTACAGTGGCGTTTTGCACTGTCACTCGAGTGGTGGCTCAATGCGTGCTGTGGTTTAATTGCAACATTTAACTTGTAGGCCTTGGGCACATTTTGTACCATGTACTGGGGGTGAATATTTGAATTAAATATGCCAATAAGGAAAAAAATCAATTTTTCAACATGTTTTACAGGTCAGAGCAAATGCACTGCAAACTAGTTTACAGAGCCCCAGTGCAGTCTCAAAAAAAAAAAAAAAACCAGCATCAGTCCAAAATAAATGGTGGTAATCGTGGGAAAAATAGCATTTTTCTACACCCTTCTTGGAGAACATATCTTCTAGAAACTCAACGACCCCTTTGGACATCAATCTTACTTCAGGCCATTTAGAAAAAGAATCAATTCAAAATATACTGCACGTCTCCTTACGTGAAAAGACAGCAAAATGTCAGACATCAATACTAAGTTGGCTCCATGGTCCTAAAGGAACTTCCATCATTTCTGATTCCACTACACAACCCTTGGCTGACTCATCACTGTTGGACTAAAGGCCACAATGCTTCACCCAGGAATCTATGCATTCATCCATAGCCAGACACCAATTACATTAGTCTTATTGGCAGATATTTCTCAATGTCCCTCATGACACTGATCAAAAATCTTTTCCCTATAAAGAAAAAGGTGTAACAGTTTTGTCACCTCTAATTTTGTTGGAGGGGGGAATAGTAAATTTAACCAATCCGAAGTCCAATGCTTTCTCTACTGTTCCATAGACTGGAGTGGGAATAGTAAATGTAACCCCTCCAAACTCCAACACTTTCCCTACTACTGCGCAGAATGGAGTGGGAATAGTAAATCTTACTCTTCCGAAGTCTAATGTTTTCCCTACTGTTATAACTGGAGTAAGAATAACAGCCCCCAAGGACGTCCTTGGGGGCCCAACTACCCCTCCTGTTATCTCAAGTAAGTCCCACACAGTGGGATTGCCAAGAGGTCTTCGGAGGCCTCGCCTCCTTTGTCCACCACTCTACAAACGCGCCTTGTGGCGCACTTCTGCTTGGGGGATGAAGTCCACTTAAGTCCTGAGGTCCTCAAGACACAAGGGGACCTCATCGCCCCATCAGCAGTGCGCCAAGAGGCGCGTTTGCAGAGTGGTGTAAAAAGGGGCGTGGCCTCCGAACACCTCTCAGCAATCCCACTGTGTGGGGCTTACTGTAGGTAACAGGTGGGCTAGATGGCCCCTAAGGACCCTCGGCAGCGAAAGGGACTTAATTCTCCAAACAAGAGCGCGCCAGGAGACGCGTTTTCAGGGTTGTGGAGAAAGGGGGCGGGCTTCAGCGAGTTGCCGGCTTACGATGTTTTTTTTTTTATTTAAGGAAGGGGGGCTGTGTGGCCCCACTTCTCTTTACCCTTTCGGCCCCCGGGGCCTGCCCCATTTTTTTTTTTTTAAATAAAAATAAATCGGGAGGGGGGCTGCGTGGCCACCCTCCCGAGGCCGATTTCTGCCCCTGGTCCCCATCCCCCGGGGCTGGGCCATTTTAAATTATTATTATTTTTTTTTAAGGAAGGAGGGCTGCGCGGCTTCCCTCCCTAAGCCGATATTGCCCCAGAGACACCATCCCCAGGGCATGGCCACATCCTTTAAAAAAAAAAAAAAAAGAAAATGGGTAGGGGAGCCTGCGCAGCATGGCCACGTCCTTGGGGACCGCGAGGGAGCCTCAAGGCCCCCGTGGGTGCTGCTGGCTCCCTGCCTCCTGCAGGAGCCGGCATTGCTTTTGGGCAAAGGGAGCTGCTAACATGCAGCTCCCTCTGCCCAAAAGCCATTCTGCTTTGCTTCATGGAAGCAAGAGCATTATTCATGCTCTCGCTTCCATGAAGCGAAGCAGAGTTTGCTATGGCATGGCGGAAGCAGCGCTCCTGCCATGCCATAGCAAACTGCAATGTCCCAGGGGTGGGCACCCCGGGACATTGCTGGAGCCGGCCCTGGGGGGTGGTGGTCCCCAGGGCCATGTAGGGCTCCTGGGGAGGGGCCACGCGGCCCCCCTCCCATCTACTTTGTAGCCCCGGGGTGGTGGCGGTCCCCGGTATTGCAGGGGGGCTGTGTGGCCCTCCGCATTACAATACATCAGCCCCAGGGAGGTGGCGGACCCAGGGGGCGCATGGCTCCCCCAGTTTAATGTATTAGTCCCGAGGAGGTGGTGGTCACCGGGGCTGCGTGGGGGGGTTGGAGCCCCCCACGCATTGTATTCTAAATATAGCCCCGGAGTGGTGGCGGTCCCCGGGGCTGTGGGGGCCTGCACAGCCCCAGCATTATTAATTGAATTGCCCCCAGGACCTGGCCCACCCGGGGGCCTCAAGGAAACGAAGCGCGGCAGACCGCGCTTTGTTTCTTTTTTAAAAATTGGCGGGATTCGCGGATCCAACGCGACTCCCGCTGAATTTTATTTTTTTACAAAATGCTTTTATTGGCCCTAGAGGTCCCTGTGGGACCCCCTGAGCAGGCCTAGTGGGTCAGGGTGTTTCTACCCTGACCCCTTTTCTTAATTTTTAACTTTTTTTTACCTTTTTTCTTGTAACTCGGTTCACCCGAGTCACAAGATGGCTGCCAACACTTCCTGGTTTGAAGTGTTGGCAGCCAATCAGATCTCGGGCACGAGATCGAGAGGGTTTGCGGAACCTCCGCGGCCATATTTGTATATCTGAGAAATGTTTACATTTCTCAGGAACTACTGAACGGATTTACACCATTTAACAAAAAGAGTGCTTTCTGAACCAAGAGCTACTTTTTGCCAAATTTGGTGTAATTCCGTTCAGCAGTTCGGGCTGTAGCCGTGTATAAAGTTGCCTATTGAAATTAACATGGAGAAAAAGCGTTTTGGGACCCCCCCCTTTTTCTCAGCCCCCGCTTGACAAATGACCCCGAAACTTTCAACACAACAGCTGAAGTGAGTGGGCCATTAGTTTTGAAAATTTCTTGAACAATCGTCAAACAGCGCCAAACATATTGGCAAATGAAAAAACGCTTTTTGAATAGAAACAAGGTCCTAACTATAACTACCTACTGGCGACGGCCAGTAGATAATATATGTATATATATGAAGGAATATATAAACTTACATACATATATTTTTGTGTGTTTATATAAGTATATATAGTATTAAATATTAGTGAGATTTATTTAATTAACATATTATTATTATTGGTATATATTAAAATATTTTAGATTTACTACTTTCAACTATATATATATATATATATATATATATATATGTATTTGTATGTTTAATGATATTAGTGTGAAGTTATATATTTTTTCAATATTTTTGTACTTACCATTTATAAGGCTAGGGAAGCAATATTTTTGTAAACAATATTTTTGACACTATTTTTGTTGCACGATATTGTTGATTTCGATATTGTCATTGATCCAGTAGTCCCATTCAGAAGTTAGCACTATTGAGTTTTCGGCATGTAACCCTATACTTACCTATGGGGATACTAGCCTTTCTACAGTAGAAAAAATGACAATTTGGGGTTTTTACTGTTAGGACATATAAAAACACATGCCCTACTTTTTAATATACAGCACCCTGCCTTAGGGCTCAACAGGCCTACCTTAGGGGGACTTATATATATTAAAAAGGAAGGTCTGGACTGTGTCTCTAGTTCGAATGACAACGTTGAGTTAGCAGTTTAAAACTGCTCTACAACCTGCAATGGGAGGCTGGCGTACATGCTTTATTTTGTCACACTTATGGTGGCAAAATAAGTGCTGCAGTCCACGAGGGACACCTTAAGTTACAGGCCCTGGGTACCCCTGGTACCATATACTAGGGACTGATAAGTAAGTCAGCTTATGCCAATTGGGTATAAGCTAATTAAACATACATTGTTAAGGATCAGAGCATTGGCACTGAGGTCTGGTTAGCAGGCCTCAGTGCACTCTCAGAGTCATTGCACCAGTAGTGGGGGTGAACATGCAAAAAGCCATTCACTCACTTTTATTTACAGCTACCAGAACCACTGATTGGACAAGTTGGGGCTTGTAAGTTTGGGCCACATTTGAGTATTGTGTTCATGTCTGATCTGATGTTTCAAATGTTTATAACAAAAAGGGAGCGAAAGACAAAACAAGTGAGGCAAACTGTAAAAAATTGGCTGAGATCTTGGAGTATCTGCAATTAAGGTTACATCTAGCTAACCCAGCAGCATGTTTTGGATGTCCTAAGGAGCAATGATGTGGCATGCATTACTAAGCGCCGGGGAGGCGTTCCATGGGCATTGCGGTGGGTTTTCCCACGCAACACCCATGGATTTTGACGCTGCCCCAGATTTACTTAATCATGTAACATGGGGCAGCGCCAAATTCTTACGCCTCCACAGAGCAGGCGTAACGAGAAGAAATATTTGTATTTCTCCTTGTTTTTTCCTCTTTCCATGTGTGATGCATTCTGCTGCACACACAGAAAGAGGAAAATGCCTCTCTGGATTGTTTTTGTGATGGAAGGTGCCCCTTCCTGCACAAAAACAATTCTGCATGCAACACAGACACCCTTGCACCATGGTGCAAGGGTGCCAGCATTGGCGCTAGGCAGCAAATTGTGCGTCAGCGCAGGGGGAAAGGACAGGAATGCACCGGATTTCATAAATACGGTGCATTCCTGCCCTTTCACATTGGCGTAGAGCAGCGCAGCAAGAAGACTTGCGGTGCTGCCCTACACCACTTCCCAATAAATGAGGCACAGAGTCTATGGAAAAAGAATATTGGGGTTAGTACGAATTGGTATATCCATCCGATAAAAGGAGATTGTTGGTGAGACTTCATCTCCGGTGTTGCGTCCAGGAAAGGAGACTTTAAGCCTCATTTATATTTTGGGCGGCGGATATTTTGGCTGCTGCTGAAGGTACTTTTACAGCTACGCCACGGCAGCTATTAAAATTCCAGATTGTCATAGATTTTAGAAATGCGCTCCCAAAGAAGAGGGGTCACTTTGTTTCCACATATCCAGGCCGCCTAACGTGCTGGTTTTACTCCGAGAATATTAGGGAGTTAAGCCAGCTCACCTTTTTGTGAAAGTTTCCTACCTGTTCTGTGACGGACTTTCATCGGAAACTCTTCCAGACCTGTGGTCGGATTAAGACTCAGGAGGAGCGAAATACCTGTTTGGGGATACCACCTCACCTGATTCGCACCCTGTATCTCCCTCTGCGGTTCCACACAGATATTTTTCCTTCTGAAAGGAGGGAGCAGGAGAAATTTCTGTGGCGAAACAGGCCAGGAATGGGGACCATGCATGTGGTAACTAACAGGCGCAGTAATTCTGAGACCGGCATGCAGTACCCATTCCTGGCCAGAATTGATCGGTGGAGGGATGAAGTTACCGGCAGAAATAAACGCTTCTAGACGGAGAACCATTGGGGCCTTGGTGGATCAGTCACTTTGAACTGATTCACCACCATTTTCTTACAGTTTACAGAGCACATCAGCAGACTGCGCTAGCAGATTTTTCCCATCTAGGGATTTCTGGGTGGGGTAGTTATACCAACAAAGGTGAAGACAGTGAAGCTGTGATTTTTTTGTCCTATTTTTCAGGACTGCCAATGATATAACAGATGGGAAGCAGTTCACAGAAGTTCTACTAGGGCAGTGGATGGTGTAAATGACTTGGCGAAATCAGTTGTGGCCGGTGTAGTGTTGCTGACGTAAGGGTGAGACCACCCCGCCCTATGGGGTAGGGGAGAGTTTGTTGGGAACCCCTGCACGCCAGTAATAGTGTGCTGGACTGGCGTACCCCAGGGCAGCGTGGGGGACGTGAATAAAGAGCCCCGGGTGTGGCTCAGTTGTAATCTGGCCACTAATGCAACCACTGTGTCCGGTCTCTCATTGCATCTGAGTGTCAAGGCCCGTAGCTACCCTACATGACACCACACTGGTGACGAGGTGGCTATGCTCCCACAGCATGCCCCGCCGTCTTCATAGTGCCACAAGACCGACACACGGCCGCAGCCGCCATCCACACGGTGTTGCTACCAAGCAGTGAGAAGCCCCTACCTTGCTGCATCACCGCCACACCTCCGCCTCCAGCTGCAGCGCGGACAGCAGATCGGATCACCGAGAGAGACTTGGCGGTAAGCGCCCATACCTCCGTCGCTCCGGTGCACGTGTGACTGTGCCCTTTGCTTTGCGTAGCGCAGCCACCGGAAGACTGACCGCAGCTCCCCTACCAGAGCTGTGGCCACAACGGAGAGGAGAGTGCGAGGCGAACACCCGTGCCCTTCCGCCCCCTCTGCTCAATCCGTCGCTCCATCTCAGTGCATGGAAAAAAAACATCACAGCAACGCCCCTCCAGAGCCGACGCAGGGGTGCGGCGAAAGTTCGAGGCCCCAGTAGCTGCCTCCACTTGGTGTCCCAGCCTCGGCCCACCACCTCTGCCAGCAACGCTCTAAACCGAGGCTCATCCCCGCAAGCCCTGCAGGCCAAGCCAGCACCCTGAGACGTGGTTGCTAGGAGGGGCCCCCAGGCAGCCCTGCAAACCCACCACACAGGAAGCTGACTGACCCACTGAGCAGCGAGAATGCAGTCTGCCCTGCCAGCGCCCCCTTGTGTGATCACACAAGGTTACAGCCAGCTCCAGTGCACACACAGGCCAGCGCCACAGCTCCACCTGCCACAAGTGCGCCCGGCTGTGCAACTACCCAGCGTCATCACCGCCTGCTCACCACTGTGACCCTCCACTCCCCACCACGGCGTCAGTCCCACCGCTGGAGCTGTTCACCATCACGGGCCCTCCCCCAGGTGGCGCGTTGGAAAGCGTGGGTTGTGCGCCTAGAGACCTACTTCGAAGCAGCAGAGATCCCAGTTCCACGGAGGAGGCCCATGCTCCTCCACCTGGGCGGGGCTGACATCCACAAGATCTCCAAGACAGTACGGGAGGCCGGACTGCCAAGAAACTATGCCACAATGCGCGATGCCTAAACAAAAACAATGGTTCTGTCGGGTATCTCAACTATTGCTTCAAACAATAATTAATTAATAATCCTCAAACAATCATGTTTGCATTATTTGAGACATATGGAACACATAACAAATAAATTTTGTTAAACAAATTGTTGAGTATTACATTTTTTATAAATTAGTTCATTCAAATATACTCATACATTTGTAGAAAAGCTGTCAAGAATAAACAAACAATGCAGTGATATGTGATCAAGTGACATTTGTGCCCAATAGTGAAGTATAGTGCATATTATTTACAGTGTGATAGGGTTATGTACAAGGGAAAGGAGGGGGGCCAGAATCTAATGTCAAGCACAATGACTCTGTTGCTTGTATAAATTAATTAGTTAATTTGCACACAGAGTCTTGGTCAGTCTGGACCGTATTCATTCGTCGACGTTTCAACCCAATCTACGCTTAGTTAGGTAGTCCGGGCGGGTCTTCATCAGGACAATTAAAGGATAATAAGAAATGACAGCCCACAAACACCAGAAAATCCTGGTAAATCGGACATCTGAATGGTCCAATCTTTGCTGACAGACGGCAGTGAAGTACCAGGACTCACGCCGGGCTTCCTGTATTGACATTGATTCCCCGCCTATGCCTTGGGAACTTGTCCACTTTTTGGATCCGGCAAATGGGCGCAATCTGACTGGATCGCCCACACAATACGAACGACTGATTGAATCTGCCTCCCCATGGTAGAATAATTCTGCTGCAAGTTATTCAGCTCTGATCCATCACTACCGTGATCCAACTATTGGACCATTCAGATGTCCGATTTACCAGGATTTTCTGGTGTTTGTGGGCTGTCATTTCTTATTATCCTTTAATTGTCCTGATGAAGACCCGCCCGGACTACCTAACTAAGCGTAGATTGGGTTGAAACGTCGACGAATGAATACGGTCCAGACTGACCAAGACTCTGTGTGCAAATTAACTAATTAATTTATACAAGCAACAGAGTCATTGTGCTTGACATTAGATTCTGGCCCCCCTCCTTTCCCTTGTACATATCCCTTTCACTCTGTAAATAATATGCACTATACTTCACTATTGGGCACAAATGTCACTTGATCACATATCACTGCATTGTTTGTTTATTCTTGACAGCTTTTCTACAAATGTATGAGTATATTTGAATGAACTAATTTATAAAAAATTTAATACTCAACAATTTGTTTAACAAAATTTATTTGTTATGTGTTCCATATGTCTCAAATAATGCAGACATGATTGTTTGAGGATTATTAATTAATTATTGTTTGAAGCAATAGTTGAGATACCCGACAGAACCATTGTTTTTGTTTATACATATACCCAGGTTCTGAGGGACACAGGGTTGCCCTACGATGCGCGATGCCATCACGGCGCACTTTGAGCCCTACGCCAACCCCGACTATGAACGGTTTCTTCTCCGCCAGGCGCGACAGCAACCAGATGAGTCGGTAGATGTCTTCTATGGGTGACTGAAGGAACTTGCGAGCACCTGCACCCTCCCAGACGAAGATGACGAGGTCCAGGCTCAGTTCATTCAAGGGTGTGCCTCATCAAAATTACACGAACGCGTCCTGCAGGAGCATAACATGCCCATGAGAGACATCCTGACGCTGGGGCGCTCCAAAGAACTATCCAAAGCCAGAGCGGCCCACATGGACCCCAATTCCGCCACGCCTATCAAGGAAGAACCCATCAACGCCATGCACACGGAAACGCGTGGGAACAGACCGAAGCTCGCCAAATCAGCCCAACACTCAGCCAAGCAAAGTTCGCGGAGTCGCACGTGTGGGTGGTGCGGAGGCCCATAACCCCACGACTGAACCTGGCCTGCCAGTGGCAAGACCTGCAGTGCGTGTGGGAAGCAGAACCACTTCTCCAAAGTGTGTCGCTCATCGCAAAGAAGACGGCCCGAAGGCCCACAGAAGCAAGTGCGTGCAATTGAACCACTCCCCGATAGCTCCTCCGGCAGCGACATGGATGAAGATGACGTAGCCACTGTCCACGTGGTGAGGATGCTTAATACGCTCACGGCTACCTGCCAGGCAGCACCAATTTGCAAGATCGGAGTGCAAGACCACTCCATTGCCGCGCTCATCGACACCGGAGCCACCATCAATCTCATGGCTGCGAGCGTCTACCACAGCCTACCCAACCCACCAGCGCCTCGCAACACCAATGTGCAGGTATACGCATTCGGCAACTGCTCACCGTTGAAGCTGTGTGGCGTCTTCCAGGCGGATCTCTCTCATGACACCACACACCAACGTGCTAAAATCTATGTGTCATAGGAAGGGTCAGGGTTCTTACTCAGCTGTCGCACCGCTCAGGACCTCAACCTGATCCAGTTCGCATTCGATGTGCATGCGCACGACCTGGATCAACTACTACAGGATTTCATGCCATTGTTTGAGGGGATTGGGTGTTTGAAAGGACCAGCTATCCAGTTACATGTCGAAAAATCGGTGGCTTCGATAGCCCTCAGACACCGAAGAATTGCCTTCCATCTCCGGCCGAAAGTGGAGGCCGAGCTCCGACTCCTAGAGAGAGCAGGCATCATCGAGCGGGTGCGAGGTCCAACGCCGTGGGTATCCCCCATCGTCGTGGAGAAGAAGCCCAAACAGCCTGATGCCGTGCGCATCTGTGTGGACATGAGAATCCCAAATTTAGCAATCAAACGGGAACACCATCTTGCACCTACAGTGGATTTCATCATCGGCTAACTAGCAGGATTCAAGTGGTTCTCCAAGATGGATCTTCGGTCTGGCTACCATCAAATAACTCTGCACACAGACTCCCGCCCCATCACCACTTTCTCGACTCATGCAGTACTTTGGAGGTACACCCGGCTCAACTTTGGGATCTCTAGCGCTGCCGAGGTCTTCCAAAACATCATCAAAAACGTCCTCCATGGGCTGAAAGGAGTGCTCAATGTGAGCGACGACATTCTGGTGCATGCTTCAATCAATCAATCAATCACAGAATTTGTAGAGCGCACTACTTACCCGCGAGGGTCTCAAGGCGCTGGGGAGAGAAAAGGGGGGGGGTGCTGCTACTGGTCGAACAGCCAGGTCTTGAGTAGCCTCCTGAAGGTCAGCAGGTCTTGGGTCTGTCGTAGGCTTAGTGGAAGGGTGTTCCAGGTCTTGGCGGCGAGGTGTGAGAAGGATCTGCCGCCGGTGGTTGTTCTTCGAATGCGAGGGACGGTGGCAAGGGAGAGATCGGCGGAGCGGAGCTGGCGGTTGGGGACGTAGAAGAGGAGTCGTCTGTTGAGGTAGGCTGGGCCAGTCTTGTGGAGTGCCTTGTGTGCGTGGATGAGGAGTTTGAAGGAGATTCTCCTGTCGACGGGGAGCCAGTGCAGGTTCCTCAGGTGGGGGGTGATGTGGCTGTGGCGTGGTACGTCGAGGATCAGGCGTGCAGAGGCGTTTTGTATGCGTTGCAGTCGCTTGATGAGCTTGGCCGGAGCTCCCGCGTAGAGGGCTTTCCCATAGTCAAGTCTGCTACTGACGAGGGCCTGGGTGACTGTTCTTCTTGTATCTGTCGGGATCCACCTGTAGATCTTGCGAAGCATGCGGAGGGTGTTGAAGCAGGAGGAGGAGACTGCGTTGACTTGCTTGGCCATGGAGAGCGTTGAGTCGAGGATGACTCCCAGGTTGCGTGCGTGGTCGGTGGGTGTCGGGGCTGCTCCCAGCGTCGTTGGCCACCAGGAGTCGTCCCAGGCTGAGGGGTTGGAGCCGAGGTTGAGGACCTCTGTCTTGTCCGTGTTCAGCTTTAGTCTGCTGATCTTCATCCAATCGGCGACGGCCTTCATTCCTTCATGGAGATTGGATTTGGCGGCGAGGGGGTCCTTGGTGAGGGAGAGGATCAGTTGAGTGTCGTCGGCGTAGGAGATAATGTTGAGGTCGTGCTGTCTGGCGATGCGTGCGAGCGGGGCCATGTAGATGTTGAACAGTGTTGGGCTGAGGGAAGATCCCTGGGGTACGCCGCAGATGATCTTGGAGGCTTCGGATCGGAAAGGTGGGAGGCGGACTCTCTGGGTTCTGCCGTCGAGGAAGGAGGTGGTCCATTCCAGGGCCTTGTCTCGGATCCCTGCGTCGTGGAGGCATGCGCGTAGAGTGCGGTGGCAGACAGTGTCGAAGGCGGCGGAGAGGTCCAGCAGGATGAGGGCTGCGGTCTCACCGTTGTCCAGCAGGGTCCTGATGTCGTCGGTGGCGGCGATGAGGGCAGTCTCAGTGCTGTGGTTGCTGCGGAACCCTGATTGGGATGGGTCCAGGATGCTGTTTTCTTCGAGGTATCGGGTTAGCTGTTTGTTGACGATCTTCTCGATGACCTTGGCTGGGAACGGAAGCAGGGAGATGGGCCGGAAGTTCTTGAGGTCTCTCGGGTCCGCCTTGGGTTTTTTGAGTAGGGCGTTGATCTCTGCGTGTTTCCAGCTCTCTGGGAAGGTCGCGGTCTCGAAGGAGAGATTGATAACGTTGCACAGGTGGGGTGCGATGGAGCTGCTGGCTTTGTTGAAGATGTGGTGCGGGAAAGGGTCTGACGGGGAGCCGGAGTGTATTGTGCTCATGGTCTTGATGGTGTCATCGATGTTCACGCGGGCCCAGGCTGGCAAGGGGTCATGGTCGATGGTGTGCGGCGGGTCTGGTGTATCTATCTTAGTAGGGGCTGTCTGGGTGTTGAAGCTGTCGTGGATGTCGGCGATCTTGCGGTGGAAGAAGGTGGCGAGGGAATCGCACAGGGCTTGCGACGGCGGATGTCGTTGGTGTTGGAGCTGGGGTTGGAGAGTTCCTTCACGATGTTGAAGAGCTCCTTGCTGTTGTGTGCGTTGTTGTCGAGGCGGTCTTTGAAGGAGATTCTCTTGGCGGACCTGATGAGGTGGTGGTGGTTACGGATGGCGTCTTTGTGGGCTGCGTGGCTGTCCGGTGTCTTATCACTGTGCCATTTCTTTGGAAGAACACCTCCTTCATCTTCAAGCCGTTTTCTCCCGCCTTAGAGAGAGTGGGCTCACGCTACATCGAGAAAAATGCGATTTCCTGCAGAAAGACATCAGCTTCTTCGGCTATCGGTTCTCTGAGAAAGGCATCGGCCCTGACCCTGACAAGGTGAAAGACATCCAGGAAACGCCAGCCCCAACATCGGTGTCCGGAGTTCGCAGTTTCTTAGGTATGGTAACCTACTGCGGACGATTCGTCAAGAACCTATCAGACCTGACCGGCCCGCTCAGAGACCTGACCAAAGCCACCAATCCGTGGACGTGGGAATCCGAGCATGAAGAAGCATTCCAACAAACCAAGGCGGCCCTGCCTGCAGACACCACACTGGTGTACTTCGACTCCAAGAGGGAATCCCAACTTGTGGTAAATGCCAGCCCCACCGGCCTAGGCGCAGTCCTAACTCAACGGCAAGAGTGTGGAGAATGGGCGCCAGTAGCCTACGCCAGCCGAACGCTCACACCAACAGAGCAGCGGTACTCACAGATTGAGAAAGAAGCCATAGGAATCCTGTGGGGCTGTCGACACTTCTATATATACCTGTATGGCCGCCCGTTCGCTGTTATCACTGACCACAAGCCTTTAGTCCCGCTATTCCAAGGCTCCTCGTCACGTCCACCTCCAAGGATTGAGAAATGGATTCTGCAGCTGCAAGAATTTCAATTCACGGTCGAATACAAGGCTGGTACCAGAAACCCAGCAGACTTCCTATCTAGGCATGCTCGGCCTGTCACTCTACCCGAAGCCACAGAGGCGGCGGCCACAGAAGACTAAATGAGAACCTCAGGAGATTGGAGGGCACTGCAAAGCCCAACGCCACTGCGTACTGAGACAGCCCAGTCAATCCTGAAAGCCCTATATCAAGTCTTCCAAGAGCTATCCGTGACTGCTGATGGGTGCCTCCTCGGAGGCCCGTGCCTTGTTCTACCGGAAAGCCTGACCCAGAAGGCGGTTCTCCTAGTGCACGGAGCCCACCAAGGGATGGTCAAATCGAAAAACTGACTCCGGAGCGAGGTCTGGTTTCCCGGCCTGGACCAAAAGATAGAAACACTTGTAAGACACTGTCCCGTCTGCCTAGCGACTGGTCCGCCAAATAAACCTGCACCGATCATCACTGAAGCAGCTCCTGGTGCCCCATGGGAAAGGGTGAGTGCAGATTTCGGCAGTCTACCCGGAGGGAAATACATGCTAGTTGTAGTGGACTACTCATGATACCCCGAGGTAGAGATCATACCAACAACATCTGCAGCGTAAGTAATCCCAAAGCTCGAAAAACTCATGGCAACACACGGACTCTTCAGAGAGATCCGCACCGATAACGGCCCGCCATTCACCAGCACAGAATTAACGGACTACCTAGCGTCCCACAATGTCAAACACCGCCGGATAACTCTGCGATGGCCTCAGGCCAATGGTGAAGTGGAACATCTGATGAGAACACTCAACAAAACGATCCAAATCACTCTAGCAGAGAGTCGCAACCTGGAGCAAGCCCTGTACCAGTTTTTATGTGAGTACCGGCTCACCCCGCACTTTACCACAGGCATTTCTCCGAGCAAGCTATGTTTTGGTCAAACTGTGGCAGACGCCATCCCACATCACCCTGTGTGGGAAGAAACATCAAACCCACCGAATCAATCAGACTCCAGAAGAACCCATAACAATGACGAGGCTTCCCGGAAGAGGCACGCTAAACAACGTTCGATCCTCGTGGGAGACTGTGTTGGTACAAGACTGCCACCCCGGTGGGAAATTTCGGTTACCATTTGAATTGGACCCGTGGACCGTGGTAGAACTCAAAGGCACCAAAGTAACTGCTCAAAGAGGCCAAGAGAGTGTAACCCGCAACATCTCTCAATTTAAGAAAGTCCCGGAGGACTATACTGAAGAACTTCCAGGGTTTAGTCCACCAAGAGAGTCTGTCACAACCAGCCCTCCAAGTACGGATGGAGAACGCGGCGACTCCCCAACCGCAACAGCAGAGGACTTAAGTGTGCCGCCGTTCCTTGGCGCTCCTCAAGTCCCGGAGCTGGAACTCCCTGACATTGAAAGTGCAAGGCCCAGAGAGAGCAGTGGCACACCAGTGTCGTCGCCGACAACATCAGTGCGAAGTTGCCAAGGTCGCCATGACTTGCGGTCACACCCGAAGCCTTCCCAGAGGTACAGAGACTTTGTGCCCTGCTAATCAAAGACGACAGTCGAGCCATTTGCTGTAAGAAGGTGCCGCGGTGTCCTGCAACCAAGTAAGAACGTTCCATAAGCATTGTGTTATTATGGACAGTAATCTGTGAACTCAAAGTGTGCCATATTGTTCATTTTTCGTTTTGTTGAAGTTTAGGTTAATTGTTATAATTTCCTGGTAAAAGAGGAATGTAGTGTTGCTGACGTAATGGCGAGACCACCGCGACCTATGGGGTAGGGGAGAGTTTGTTGGGAACCCCTGCACGCCAGTAATAGTGGGCTGGACCGGCGTACGCCAGGGCAGCGTGGGGGACGTAAATAAAGAGCCCTGGCTCCGGGCGTGGATCAGTTGTAATCTGGCCACCAACGCAACTACTGTGTTCGGTCTATAATTGCATCTGAGTGGCAAGGCCCGTAGCTACTCTACACGACACCACTGCCGGCATGAGTCGCTGGGGGTGGGTGGGTTAAATAATATAAAAAAGAAACTTACCTTCCCGGTCCTGCGACGTCGCGGCTCCTGGCCGGGTCCCGTTTTCCTGCTATCCTGCTGAACAGGAAGCAGGCAGCCGCCCCTGGGTGAAATATGTATGAGGTAATAGAGAAAGTGACGTCTCTAAAGGCATAAAGAGTATAGCAAGCATTTTTAGAGACAGATAATTATGAATATCTAAATGTGGGACCTAGGTGGGTAGAAGCCTCATCAGCAACATTTGAAAATTTTTGAACATATAATTAGTTCACAGAGGAAATTATGAATGCACGGAGAGACAAAGAGGTGAGTCAAAAGTGGTAAATTAAATCAACAAAGTTTAAGACAGGTACACAATGGAACGAAAATACAAGACAACCAAAAGTAAAGCTAGAAACCGTATAAGCACTCTTTGGTGAGGAAATGCAGGGAAACTGGCACAGCGGGTGCATATAATGGTACTTTCACAATCTTTTTCATATGTTTGGGAGTTTCACCATGCCATTGGTGATTCTGAGCTGAATTCAACTTGATTTTGTGACTTGCCTGTAGGTTTGAACTCCATCTACGTGGCTCTGCTGCCCTCTTGTGTTATTTTGTATTGTTTCGTACAAATTGAATATTATGAGACTGAATTTACGTTAAACTGAACAGACCTCACGAGACTATAATCCAACATACCTGATTTTTTTGTTATTAAATAGTAAACACATTTGGAAGAACTGTGATTTCAAAATATTCGGCCAAAGAAATGTATAATAATCATTTTTTTATTTACATCCAGCACCATCCAAAATACATGAAATATCCAGCATTTTAGAAAACAGACTAAAACAATAAAGAGTATAAAAATTGTGATGAACATTCTCAATATCCGGTTAGAGAGGTGGTTGGTGGGGACATAGATAAGGCATAAAGGCACAGATCATGGTCAAATCGGGGATTAAATGTCCGAGCAAAGAGGAAACAATGTTGTTGGCTTAGCTTTTCCTAGCAGATAGAGCACAATTGAAACCAGTCATCATATAAACAAGACAGGCCCAGATAGGTAAGTTAAATAAGCATAGGAATGCAATAAAGCATTTGTGCACTTCCTCAGGAGCATTGTTCCGGTTTCCTGGTCGCTGGACCGGATATCCCGCTTTCCACCCCTAGATCATATCATTTCGGGAGGGGGGAGGAGATAATCACCGCACTTGGCCTTAAATGACGGCCGCTGGGCAGCGCGGGAGCACCCGTCCTAGGTAAGAGTGCTGCATTGTGTGTGCTGGACATATCGCGCCGTGTTTTAACTAATTGCTGCTCAGTTTTATGTGGAGATTTTAACCTAACGCTGCTAATCCGCTTTAAAAAAAAAGAAAAGTACTTTGAATTTGAATTGCTTTACCTTGTGTTGTGCACTTAGCCTCAGGAGCATTCTTCCGGTTTCCTGGTTGATGGACCAGATATCCCGCTTTCCACCCCTAGAGCCTATCATTTCGGGAGGGGGGAGGAGCTAATCACTGCACTTTGCCTTAAATGACGGCTGCAGCGGACGTGCGCAGCGGGCGCGCCGATGGCGCGCCAAATGCAAGCCCATCTGCGCCTGGCCGGGGCCAGGGGCCATACTCCATGCCCAATTTTTCCGCTACTCCGCCATGGAGCTGAAATCATTACGAGTTAGCATGTCAATTGATACTATTACCCGTGCTAAACTCGAGAATGTGGGGATTCTGAAACACAGAGCTACTCACCCAGAAATTAACCCTAAGCTCCCCTGCTTGGAGGATCATATCAGACAAGAGATCTCGCCTGAATCCCCTACCCTCCAGCGTCCGGAGCAAAAGGGACTCACAGTCAGTTATCTGAACACTCGCTCGCTGGTTAAACACCAGCTCGAAATCTTCCAGCTTCCAGATTCGGACAAACCGGATATACTCCTTCTCACTGATACCTGGCTCACTGAAGAGTCTGCCCCTGACATTTTAGCAGCAGTGCCTAACAGTTACTATATTCTTCAGGCTAATAGGGCTACAGGTAAAGCGGGGGGGGGGCGGCGGCTATCAAACATCAGAAACTACAGTGCACTTCGCTAGCAGTCGCAGGCCTACCCTCAGTTGACAGTCTAATTTTTAAATTTGAGTCTTCTCAGTCTCCCTTTATCTGTGCATTATTTTATAGCCCCCCCCCCCCCCTGTCATATGCCAACATTGCCCCAGTTATTGGGTCAAATGATCTCCCATCTAGTCATTAACTATGCTAAAATCCTCATAATCGGAGATTTTAATTATTGGCCTAATGATGTTAGGGAGAGTACTAGCTCTGTTGAACTGGCAGATTTACTCTCTGGGATGAATTGTACCCAGCATGTGAATGCCGCTACTCATATAAAAGGCCACATTCTTGACCAAGTCTGGACATCTAATCTGACGATTTCTAAGTTACTGATTTCTCCGTGCACTTGGTCAGACCACTATTTTATAACATTTACTCTTTCCACTGTTCACTTAACCAAGCCCCAACTGATGGGGAACCATATGGCAAGAAACTGGAGCCGCGTTAACATAGGCGACCTCTGCACGTTGCTGGCTACCACGGTCCCGTCAGAACAGGAGTCACTAAACAACCAAGCAGAAAGTATTGAACGGTGGCTTGAATCTGCCAGTGACAGCGTCGCCCCCATCAAGAAAAACAAGATAATGAGACCTCATGATGCTCAACGCTGGTTTCCGAACGATCTAAAATTAAAGAAACTTGCCCTGCGTCAAGCAGAACGCAACTGGAGACGACATTACTCCCCAGATAAGAAAGATATATTCCTAACTCAGCTCAAGGAATATAAAAATGCTATTTTACAAACTAAGGCGGACTACTTTTCCAACAAGATTTTAAACTTGGCTAATAAGTCCAAGGAAATCTTTTCTATAGTGGACGAACTATCCAAGCCAGATAGGGTCACGGCAAAACCTGTCCCTTCTCAAACTCTGTGATTCTCTTAACTCCTATTTTATTGAAAAGATTGCCACTTTTAAGGCTAGCATCCTGACCAATACCTCTCCTACAATTCCTCCGCCCACATGTATAAACCCTCTTTTGCTAGATCAGATCCCTTTGATTTCTAGGGAAGTATTCTTTGGCTTGCTAAGGAAGGTTGGATCCGGTTCCCCTACTGACTGCTGCCCCCTCACATATTACGGGAAGCTTTTCTCACCTGCCCGGACCCCCCTCTTTCGCTCCTGAACAACTCTCTTAAGCAGGGAACAGTCCCAAATATATTTAAAGCCAGGAAGGAGGAAGTAAAGTATGAAGAAAAGGGAGAAAGAAAGCAGGAAAGAAGGAAGGAAAGAAAAGGGAAGCAAACGGAGGCAAAGAAGGAATGAAAGAATGAAAGAAAAAAAGAAAGCATTAACAAAGGAAAGAAGAATGAAAGAAAAAAGCGAGAAAAAGGAAAGAATGAATGAAAGAATGCAAGAAAAAACGGAAGAAAGAAGGAACAACTGAAAGAAAATGGAAAGAAGGAAGGAAAGCAAGAAGGAAGGAAAGAACGAATGAAATATCAAAGGATATAAAAAGAAAATGAAAGAATGGTAGAAAGGAAAGGAGGAATGAAAGGAAAGAAAGAAAGAAGGAATGCAAGAATGAATGAAAGAAAAGGGAAGGAAAGGAAAGGAAAGAGGGATGAAAGAATGATAACACGAAAGCAAGAAAGAAACAACGAAAGAATGAAGAAGAAGAGAAAGAAAAGAACAAAGAAACAAGTAATAAAAAAGTGTTACATGTAAACATAATAAAGACTGGTTTTCTTTCTAGGCAAGATACATTAAAGAACAGTTGGTGAAATTGAGTCCACAATAAGCATGCCCTGATGAATTGTCAATTTATGAACTCATATTCATAATACTGAAGTTTTCAATAACCTAATACAGAACATTTCAAATGGACGCAATCTGTTATGCTGTGAAATACCAACAAACAGTAAGCAAAGGTCACTCCAAAAAGAAATTGCAACAGCATTGGTAGGTTCTCACATCTGAGATAGCCTCCTGCTGTCATCTAAGAGTCTGAACGGAAATTAGCTTGTTTGTGGATCATGTGCTCGTTATGAAAGAGCAAAATGGAGTCAACCAAATGTACAGTTAACCTGTGGCTGAAGTGGGCTGATTCCGTCTCCTATGCTGTAGGCTGTAGTGGGTGGAAGTAAAACGTGAATGACACACCAATAGACCACTGGATGAAGAAAGCTGGCGGAAAGCTCCTTTAAATAAGTATATTGTACATACATTTTTTTATAAGAATTAAAAGGTCTTCGTTAACGCCAGACCTAAAATGGTGCTATGTCGTAGCCGCAGCAGCTGTGTCAATTACCAGATGCATGCACATCTATAAAGTGTGCTGGGGCTTTTTTTTCTTTTTATTTACTGATCCAACTTAGATTGCTACATAAAAAAGGTAGTGCCAAAGCATTTTTTAAAAGAAGTGGGTGGAAAGCCACAAGGTGTGCTGGGGTGGAAAAAAGGAGTGTCTGAAAAGTAAGCAGTAGAAGGACCCAAGTAAGAAGGCTATGCTACAGGGGAAGGACAAACACAAGAAAAGTAAGGAAACTCCACACAACCAGTCTTCCAAGCAGGAATGATCGTATTTGTAGGTTGTTTTGTTAAAAACATGCCATAGCCTGCGATGCACATTGCGTTATCTTATTCCCACTGCACAGCGATTAAAATGTGCAAGGCAATTAAATATGAAATTTATGCAAATGTGGGTCTACCCAACAATTAGTCACCCTAGGGTTCACAGCAACATCTTCGCATAGAGTTTCCTGTCAACATCTACATATTGATTTCCATAGTTAAGTCCGACAGGTCAATAGATAGCTATAGAAGACATGTCAATGATTCTTAACCTTTGAAATGACTTAGCTTTACAGAGTATCTAGATGCATAGTTTCAAACGAGAACTAGTTACTCAAAAGTAAACAAACACAAACGTAGGCCACACGTTCTATGAAAATAACAATCAAGTAATGAGTTGAAAATGGTTGTTAAAAAATGAACACCTTCTAAAGGAAATGAGAGCCATGTTTAGTGAAAGGGTGGTGGTGATGGGGAAGGTAAAAGTGGTGAGGGTGGTAGTGGATGTTAGGGTGGAGGTGGAGATGGTGAGGTAGAGGTGATAAGGCTGGTGAGGGTGGTGGTTGTGAGGGTAGGAGTGAGGGTGGTGGTAGGGTGGTGGTGGTTAGAATGGTGGCGGTGACGGTAGTGGTGCTGAGGGTGGTAGATGTGGTGAGAATGGTGGTGGTAAGGAGGGTGGTGATTAGGGTGAAGCTGGTGGTAGGGTGGTGGTGCTGGGGGGTGGTTGTAGGACAGTGTCAGAGATGGTAGGTTTATGGAGGTGAGGGTGGGGGTGATGAGGGTGGTTAGGGTAGGTTGGTGGTTCGGGTAGGATGGTGGTAGTTTGGGTAGGATGGTGGTGCGTAGGACGATGGTGGTGCTTAGGGTGGTGTTTAGGGTGCTAGTGGTTAGGGTGGATGTAAGGGGTGGTGGTGGTTTTGGTAAGAGTAGGGTGATGGTCAGTTGGTGGTGGTAGCAGGGTGGTCGTAGGCTAGTTAGGGTGGTAGGGGTTATGGTGGTGGTAGTTAGGGTAGTGGTTGTTAAGGTGAGTAGACAGGGACCCCACGGAGGACTGGTGTAGTGTGTGAACGGATGTATGACGATACCACGCATGCATTACATCGCATGCCATTAGATCGCGGTTTTAACAACGCAAGTCGTTACAACGACTTGCGTTGGAGGGCGCTGGACTTAGGAGTAGTTTAATTTACTATTCCAACTCCAGCCTACGTACAGTAGGGAAGGTGTTGGATAGTAATTTAAACTACTCCTTGTCCTATAGCGCCCTCCAGTGCAAGTCGTTGTACGACTTTCGTTGTAAAACCGCAATCTAATGGCATGCGATGTAATGCATGCGTTCTAAAGGTTGTTTCCCGTGTGAACACGACTGCGGGCTCCGTACAATTCTATGGGGAAGTCGCGGTTACACTTTTAAAGTTTAAGGACCCTTCTAGGAGGACTTCGAGCGAACCCTTTGAAACTTAAGAGTTTGAAGAGACACCCCACCCGTGGATACCGTAGTACCCGAGTTACCTATCCCAGAGGAGCTGGGTGCACAGGTCTGAAGTGGCGTCGGAAACTGCCGTCGTTCTCAATGGAGGGCTGCAAAGAAGTACTGCTGCCGGGAAGGTGAAAAGGGTCCAGTGGAATCCAAGCCTGGATTCGGGAAGGAAGGAACCTGAAAGCAGAGGGGACAGAGTCTGGGTCACTTCAGGGTGACCAGGGGCTCAGTAGACGGATGCCCACCGATGTCGTGTGCTTCAGGTGCGAAGAAGGGATGCTTGACTCTGCAGCCACGAGACGTCGAAGACGACCAGGAGCTGGAGGTGAGCTGTCCCATGAAGGATGTCGAATGCTGAGGGGTCGGTGTCCGGCGGGAGCACCAACAAGCCTTGGCAAAAGCAACCCACGAAGGAAGGTCAAGCTGGTTACGGTGTGGACCAGCAAGGTCCAGGGGGCTCACCAAGCAATGGAGAGTCAGGGCACGTCTGGAGCAACCAGGAAATTCCAACAGAAATCAAGATGACCCTCAGAGAGACCCACAGGCCGAAGGACCAGGAGTCGCGAGGGGACCTCAGGCAAGATTGCAAAGTACCAGCCCACGGAGCACTTGGTGCGAGGAGCCCAGAGTTCTTTGGTGCAAATACTGCTCAGGGTCAGGACTACATGGAGACCAATGCACAAGCTCGGGAATTGCCACCAAGCATATGCAACTGCAAATGGACGCGGTGCACAGGGGTTTGGGTTATGCAGTCCCCACGAGGGATACTGGCCTCAAACTTGCTGAGAGGGCAGATCGACCTCGAGGACCTTCGAAAACCCACCTCCTGTGTTGCTGAAATCTTCGGAGTCCGCAGGAGCTCAGGAGCAACAGACCGGTCAGTTGCGTTAAGGTGCCTGCTAGGGCAGGGGAGTGACTCCTTCACTCCAAGGGAGATTCTTCAGTTGTCCTTAGTGCACCACAGGTCCTGCATGGACCCTGTATGGAGCAAGGGCACAGACAAAGCTTTGGACGGAGAGGGAGACAAAGTCGGGCCCAGTCGAAGTCCAGCGAAGTCCAGAGTGTCCAGACGGTCGAAGGTCAGTGGTTTCTTATTGTAGAATCTTGTCCACGTAAAATCCAAAGTCTTACAGCCAGGTAAGCCCTTTTGTACCCACGGAAGAGGGTTGGACAGATTCGGGGGACCCTCCTAGGGGAGGGTCAGGACAGAGGGGTGGTTACACCCATGTCCTTTGTCCAGTTTCGCGCCAGAGCAGGAGCCAATGGCTCCCAGAACTGGTTTGAGCTGGACTATGCACAGGGACACCAAATGTGCCCCAGGTGCAGACTTTCAGGCACTCTCAGAGTGCACCCACCCAGCCCTAATACACTAAACCCTGTCTGGGAGGTGGTCACACCTCCCTGTGACAGGATGCCTATTGTGCTGCCTTCCTCTGCTCGAGCTTGGCTCAGTAGCAGGAGGGCAGAAATGTGTCTCTGGTCGGCAGCATCCATTTTGTGCTGTCCGGGTCGGGAAGGCTGGCACCGGTTAATCCAGTGACCCCACGAAGCTCGCTTCTGAAGGGTGGAATCATACCTCCCACACCAATTACTGGTGTGGAGGTATGATTCCAAGGTGTTTGATACCAAACACGATATGTTTCCATGCAGCCGTTTTCGAGATAGCATTTACCGCGAGGTTATAATGCACCTCTACCTATATGTCCGGCTGAGTCACAGACAACCTGGGAGAATGGTCTCCGGAGGCTGCAGAGGGGCTCTGCTCATGCAGGGGCACCCGCTCACTAAAAACCCAGCACCCTGCCTTCAGGATTGTTAAGGCCTGCTATAGGGGTGACTTATAAGTTTTAAGTGTAGTGACCTATAGATATAGTGAACCTATATCTAAAGTAAGTGGTGCAAGTGCCATCTTACACAGGCTGCTGTAGCAGACCTGGAGTTCCATTTTGCATGGCCTCTCATGGGTGGCATAATACATGCTTCAGCCCATGGGAGGCCTCTGGGGTACCTATGCCCTGGGTACATGGGTACCATATACTAGGGACTTTTAAGGGTACCCCAGTATCCAATCTGGAGTGTACCAAAGTACATGTATGACAATTTAAGGGAGAAAGCAGATAGACTGGGATCCTGATTAGCAGGATCCCAGTCAGACTAGTCAAAAACCAGCAAAACACCAGGCAAAAAGTGGGGGTAACCATGCAGTCAGATCCTACCTTCCTACACAGAGAGCACCATGGGTTCCGTTTTGGGAAGCCCAGGTGTGAGAAGTTGGCCTGGTATATGCTGTTCACTAATTAAAGTGGACACCTTGCACCAGGGCAAATCGACTCTTATGGTAGATAGGTTTAAGACAACCTTTTAAAGAAAGCTATCCTAGTGGTAGCTGTGGAGAGCAGCCTTCAGGCTAAGTCTCGGAGGAATGTAAAGCAGCTTGTTTTACCATATAATCTCTTGAATCACCAAATGAAAAGACACCACACAGGTATATATATCAAATATATATGTATTTATTTCTAAATAACTCTCTACTAATCTCTTTATGAGATTAGAAGACAAACATATGCACAAATCAACGTTTCACAATAAGTTAAGCACAAAATATGGCTGGGGCCCTAGGGGCGTACCAGACCATATACTAAGTAAGAGACTTAGAAACAACGACTTGCAAGGAGACAAGGCCTAGGGCCTTCAGAAGTGCTGGGGCCTCACGAAACCACCCAAGGCAGGTAAGTAAAGGACCCACGGGGACGCGTGCAGTGTGGATACACAGGCGCGAATCGCCGTTAACTTCAATGGGGCAAGTCGCGGTTGGAAATAAAGAGTTTTAGGATACTTCGGGAGAACCTACAAGCAAGTCACTTACAGGGTAAGTAGTTCTAGGGCCCACACCCACAGGAGCACCGTAGTGCTGGAGTTACCTCACCCAGGGAAGCCGGGTGCACAGGTGTCCTTTGGTGTCGGGTCGCGGCGTCGTTTTCAATGGCGAACAAAGAAGACTTGCTGCTTGCGGGAGCTGAAGAAGTGTCCGGTGGAATCCAAGCCTGGATTCTGAAGAAGGATGACCTGAAAGCAGAGGGGACAGTGTTCAAAGTCACTTGGCAGTGACCCGGGGCAAGGAAGATGGATGCCCACCGTCGTCGGTCGCTTCCAGGTCGGTTGCAGGTGCCTTGACTCTTCAGCCACGTGGTCCAGGAGGCGTCGACGACGACCAGGAGCTGGATTCGGTGTCTCCTCGACGTCTGCAGCTGACTGCGGTGTCGGCAACTCGATAGGAGCCAACAAGCCTTGGCAGCCGCAAGTCTCGGGGAGATGAAGAAAAGTCGATGGCGCAGACCAGCAAGGTCTGTGGAACTCACCCAGCGAGGGTAAGTCAGGGCAGGCCTGGAGCAACCAGGGAGCCCTTTGGTTTTGTTAAGAAGTCTTCTGGGGACCCACAAGCCAGCGGGCAAGGGATCGCGAAGACACCTTGGGCGGAATCACTCAACAGGGGCCCACGGTCACTCAGGACAGTGTAGGCCTCTGATCTTCGGAGGGATTCCTGCTGGAGGTCGGGACCACACGTGGTCCAAAGCACAAGTTCGTAGAACGTTGTGAAGGGGTTGCACTCGACAATAGTGCACGGTACCCAGGGGTCGCGGTTCCTCGTTACTCGTGGGGTCCACTTGCCTCAGCTTCGCTGGGGACTCACGATGGCCTGGGAGAGGTCAGGAAATCCACTTCCTGGGCTGCAGGGACTTCGGACTCCGGCGGGAGCGGCGTAGTTTGCGACCGTCGTTGTCGCTTTTGGTGCCTGCCAAGCAGGGGAGTCACTCCTGACTCCAAGGGAGATTCTTCTGTCTTCCAAAGGTAGTGGAACGTCGAAGGGCCAGGATTCTTCTGTAGAGTGTCGTCCAGGGGTTATCTGCTTTGCAATGGCAAAGGTTCCCCTCTTATACTAAAAAGAGGGGATGGACTAGCTCTATGACCCCACCTATGGGAGGGTCAAGGGAGGGGGTGGCTACACCCACTTCCCTTTGTCCAGTTTCGCGCCAGAGCAGGGGCAGGTAGCCCCTGAGCTGGTTTGAACTGGCATATGCACAGAGGAGCCTTCTGCTCCCCCAGTGCAGGACTTCAAAGCACTCTAAGAGTGCACCCACCCAGCCCCAATACACTAAACCCTGTCTGGGAGGTGGTTACACCTCCCTGTGACAGGATGCCTATTGTTGGGCTTCCTCCACTGTGAGTTTCGGTCATCAGCAGGAGGGCAGCCCAGTGTCTGTGACTGGTGGCATCCATTTTGTGATGCCAGGGCTCTTTAGGATTCTACCGCGTTTCCACAGCAGGTACATGTCTTATCCCTCTAGAAGGGTGGAATGCTACCCCCGCCGCCAAGATTGGCGGGGGGTAGTATTCCAAGATGTTTGACACCAAACACGACATGTTTTGATGCAGCCATTCCAAAGTTAGCATTTACCGCGAGGATATAATGCACTTAAGAGTATATGGTTTAACCGCATCCACAAACAGCACCAGAGAATGGACTCTGAGAACTGCAGAGGGGCCCTGCTCATGCAGAGGCACCCCCTCACATAGAAGCCAAGCACCCTGCCCTCAGGATTGATAGGGCCTGCCTTAGGGGTGACTGATAGGTTTATATGTGTGTGCAAGAGAGACATAGGAAACCTATATCTCAGTGAGGGGTGCTAGCACCACCTCACCCAGGCTGCAGTAGCAGGCCTGTGGTGTCAGATTTAGACTGCTTCCCAGGGGTGGCATAACACATGCTGCAGCCCCTGGTAGGCCTGTGAAGTACCTATGCCCTTGGCACCTAAGGTACCATATACTAGGGACTCATAAGGCACCACAGTATCCAATCACTAGTGCACCTAGAGTGCACTCCATGTCGTTTAGAGAGAGCAGATAGACTGGGGCCCTGAATAGCAGGGTCCCAGTCCAACTAAGTCATAAACCAGCAAAACACCATAAAAAAAGTGGGGGCAACCATATAGTCAGATTCCACCTTCCTACACCAGGCCTTCCCGGATGAAGACATGAGGTGTAGAGGAATCACCCCAGACAGATTTGTGTATTGCTGCATTCTTGTGAGCTGGATTTGGATATACTAGAGTGAAGGAAGCGACTCTTTTTACATGTCAAAGGACTTCTCTTTGATTCCGTGATAGATCACAAGGAAGGTGCCGGGACACATCTCAGATGGGGCTAATAAGGAAATCATAAAGAGTAGGGCTCGGAGCCCAGGATGAACCTTTTGGTGCACATATCACTGTTCCTGACTCTACTCATTCCCCTTGCCTGTATTGTGGGACTATCAGCTTCGGAGTCTCTCCTTCTGTAACAGACAAGCAGCCAGATGGGCTGTGTGAGGATAGGAAGCTTTCCAAGACTTCTGCCTGTGACTAGGACTGGGGGCCAAGGCCTGCTAGTCTCCCTTCTGGGTGAGCAGACATCACCCAGGGAAACCAAGAACACCTGCTCTGAAGCTTGGAGCACCAGCGCCTGCCTGCTTGCCAAGACCAATGTTCCCCGTAAGGAAGAGGAGAGCATTGTAAGGGAGCGAGGTCCAGTGGGGAGCCCTGCAGAGAGGACTCCCAGTGCAAGGTATGAGGGGACGGCGGTGCACTGAATGGGTGGTTGCCCATGTGCAGGATCGAATCAGTGACCCCCGCATGATAGGAGAGGCCCACAGTGAACGTAGCTGTGACTCGAATGCCGTGCGGGGAGTGTGAAACCTGTACCACCTCATTGAGGGACCATGTATGCCAAAAGGAACCACCATGGAAGTAATTTTTGCCAACAAAGCTCCAGGAGGGTCCGCCGTGGTAGAGGTGGCTGTGCAGTGAAGACTGGCTCTTTGCCAGCAGGTACCGTGACAACCCGGTATTCCAGGAGGGGCTGCCAGTACTAGCTACTTGGAAGTTTGGTTTGTTGCCCTGAAAACAGAAGCAACGACCTGCGGATCAAAAATAAGCACCAAGACCTGCCCCTGACCTGTCCCGTGGACTCCAGGGGATGTCAAGAGGACATCACTCCATTGCTGCAACCCGGTTGGGAGCACGAGGCTCAAACGAACCCCCTGTGTGGGGAAGTGCTGAATTTATTGCACCAACGGAAGCCAGGAGCACTTCCCATCACTGTTGGAGGCGGCTGCGCAGCTGAGGGAGAGCATGCACCTGCTGGGTGCTGTCTCATGTCCTGCATGCAGAATGGCTCAACCGAGCAGAACTGTAGCATTGCACGTGCCCGTGGTTGGAGCACCTGTTGAAATGCTGGACTCTTCTTTGCTGATGGAGCGGGTAAGACTTAATATGGGCTTGCCGGGCCCCCAGGGTCTCACTGCTAAAGGTGCTGCAGCACCATAGACACTTTTGACTGTTTCCTGAGAGTCAGAGGGAGCTGCTGAGTAAGTCCTACTAGTGAGCATTCCCTGGATGCAGCCATCAGTAAATGGGGAATAACCCCGACCACATTACAAGGAAGAGGGTGAGACAGGCATTTGCCAGTTAAGCACTAGGTCCATCTCCTCAAGGAGATTGTTATTGCTTATGAATGTCGAAATACTTCTTTGAATGCATATCGTTAGAAATAAAATACTTTGAATATAAAAACAAGTATTTGACTAGACATAGATTTTTTGACATTAAGTGCACTTATGAGCCGTTTTCACTAACCTTCATTTACACCCCCTTTCACCGAGGGAGCCTTCGACTAACCCGCAGCTACCACTGAAAGCCAAGTGCAGAAGCGGTACTTGGCACAGTTGCTCTGGATATGTTGTAGGTCGGGTCCCGGGTCATCAGGAGTAAAAGGCCTTAACCCCCATGGTTGGGCCCAGAAGCCCAGTGGTCCTCTGAAAGGGGTTCTGGTAAACTCTAGCGCTGATTAGAAGGGATAAAGTGTTTGTGCACTCTCCTTAAAATGAGGTAAAATTGCCGTAACCTGAATTGCCACATTTTATTTACTTGTAAGTCACTAGTAGTTGGTACTACCTATACCCAGGCCCGGTAAATTAAATGCTGTGAGTGGGCAACAGCACTCATTGTGCTACCCACTAAATTAGCCCTGCAAAATATGTCTTAGGCCAGCCACTGCAGCCTGTAATGCAGCTTTAAACTTTTCGATCTGGCAAAATACACTTTTTGCCAGGTCTATTGCTTCCTGAGGCCAGCATAGAAGCGTATCTCTTTATTAAAATATGACCATCACTTGAGAAACAAAACAGCTCCATCAATATCCATGCTTCCTAGTGATAATCCTATTGGGAAGAAGTTTGATAAATATCGTAACATCCAAAAACCTTATGCTTCTATGCTGCACTCTGTTGAGACATATTAATGCAATGTCTTTATGATGGGAATTGAGTGCCTCCTCTCAAATGGTTTGTGCTGGGACAAATTGGCTTTGGAAACTGACATTAACACTGACACAAGTAACAGTACCCAAGGCGCTGTCAATGCCCCCATGTTAGTAGCTCACAGACAATTTTAGTGTCCCAGTGTCAACACCAAGGAGGCAGCTGCCTTTTGTCCATATCACCTAATCATTGTAGCAGTGTCAGTATCCCATTGCTATTATTAGTGTCTCCACGCCATGCCCCGTAAGCGTACCATTGATGGGATACTGACACAGGGACACTGAAATGGTGACAGTTACACATGAACACAGAGTCTGTAACATGGATACTGGTAGTGACAATGAAACACTGACTAGAGGCATTGACATGGTGATAGGAGCACAGGAACACTGTCACAGAGAAATTGGCTCCGGAACACTGACACCGGGGCACAGGCATGGAGATAGGGACACAGTAATCATAACTGTTAAAAAGGCCAACAATTCAACACAATCAAAATCCCACTGCAATTTATAAACATAGAGAATATTGTAATGAACACAATGACACCAAAACAACAAAAAATCCAACAAGGGGAACTAGAGATGTGAATTTTAAAAGTTTTAAAGAAATGTTTTAAAGAAAAAAGCACAAAAAAGCACGAAGCGCCAACCACGGGCAAATGGTCATGCTAAACCAGAACTAAGGTATGGTTTGTATCCGACCGCTATGGAGCGTGGGCCGGATATGAAGACCAGGTTGGTCCTGGTCAAATAGTTGCCTTCTGACTTAAAATATTTCAGAGAAGGTAGAGTACTCAGCAGGGCAAGGCTGCAGGCTGGATCTGAAGACAGGCTTATACGGCATGGGAAAATGAGCACAGTGGAACACACAGACACTGGCAAGTGGACGACATTGGGACTCTGAGAGAAGGACAATGAGACAGGGCCTTGGGGGACAAAAAGGCAAACGGACAATGACAAAATGAGTTCAAACCTGATACACAATGACAGCTGGATACTGACACAGGGACAGTGTTGTGTGGACATGGAGACAAGACCAAATATAGAGCCACAGGCTCTATGAGACCAAAGGCAAGGGGGTCATGGACCTCAGCTCAAGCAAGGCTGTGGCCCACACTAAATAACAGAATCTTACAACAGCCCTCAGAACCAAGAGGCAATGTGAATGCCAACCGTTGGGATGATCTCTCGTGGGACCCAAAACTGAAGAAAACAATTGTGCAAAGGATTGGGGATATGCAAATAGCCTACTCTACCATCCAAACTGCATAGTGGCCCCGCCTAGGCTTCCTCAATATGTTTGTGCCCCACTGGAATGCAGCACCCTCTAAAGTCAGTAAGAAATGTAATCATAAATAAAGGAAGAATGAAAGATGATTCGAAGATCACCGTCATGTGAATATGTATACAACAAAATTTAATTCTGTAACACCAAAATAGCAGTATACAGGAGTAAGCTCTTTAGCTTTTGCTTGTTTATAGTTTCTGTTTCTATACAACTTGTAAAAAAGCAAATCTGGTCATTTTTTATGATTTTCCAGGAGCAGTGAAAAATCTAAGATGTCCACCTACACACAGATGCACAGCGCGAGCCTCGTGGTTATGGTGTTAACAGAACCCTTTCATGAAAATCCTGGACCATGTTCCATGGTGCATATGTATATGCACATATACCCTACTCCACCGCTTGCAGAATAAAAGCTCAGCCCAATGAGCGAGGTGCCAGACTTCGATCTAAACTTTCACTTCACAAGGTGGCATCCCTCCGCATCCACGTGCAAGTATGACATTTTATTGTCACATAGCTACAGCCCTTTCATTCCGACAGTTACGACAGGGTCTTCCCCAAGACAGTATTGTTTACAAAGTGGCTTGCAAACACTTTCTGAAATACTAAATCATTAGAATGTGAAAACAAATTATACAAACTGTAAAAAGAAACCCAAGGACGCATAAATGCAATATGTATCTCAGTTAAACATTTATCAGTATGTGTTACAAACTGGAGGTAATTCATTCATTTGCATTTTTTGTTGTTGCAGTTTTACATAGCGTGAACCCGACCCGCAGGTATTGGAGCGCTTTACATGAGCACCAGTTACGCTACACAAGTAAACATTCATTAGGTTGAGTTTTGATCGACCTGTTGTTTCCTCCTCTATGGGCTCTGGGCCACCCACCAATTGCCATTGGTTGTTTCATATGGCATTCAGAAATACTGGGTTGTAATTGGTGCATTTTTGTAAATGTCCCTCTTTTGTGTGCTTAGCTCTCTTTCCGGTGATTTCACTCAGAGAACACTTTGGTTGGCCATCACACTGTACAGCATGTGATGGTCCCTCCTTCGGTTTGAGCATTGTCTTCAATGTTCCTCTTGGTCATCCAGATTTCCATGCATTCCTTTTCCTTTTGCTTTGGCCTCGGCTTGATTTACTTCTCATTTCACATCGACAAACCCACTTTGCTTCTACACGCATGCGTGTTTGGTGAAAATGATCAGTATGAACATCTGCTTCTGTTGCGGAACGATTTTTATTGCTACAAGACTTCCCGAGCAAGGTTTTCATTTCTGGCTTAACTATACTTTGCATTAATTGGGATCAGCATGCCAAGCTTCCACCGATTTACAGTGCAGCCAAACTCTGTCAACTTTGCATTCTTGTGAATACAGTTCAAAAGAGAAACTCTACTGTGTATTGCAGTGCCCCCGGATTGCAGTTCGTGCTTCAGTGGCCCGTGCTTCAAGCTATAACAAACAAACATACCCAATGAAGCACAGCCTTCAAGGCGCTTGCTGCGACCTGACAGCAAATGACAAATTTAATCCAAACACAGAAAAAAAAGCTTCTGGCTCACAATTCACATTTGCTACGAAACTGCCGATTGATTGCAACAAATCTGTACCAGCTGATTCAATAATAGTGTCTTTCATCAACTGGTCTTAAGCGCCCTGGTGTGGTTTTTCTAAGGACTTCTTCAATTTTAAAATTGCTAAAAATCCACTGGTCGGATTATTAATATGTATTTGTCAGGTGTTTTCTGCCCACTGTTTCCACGCAAACCAGGCCTAACCATACCTGTCTCAAGTTTGCACCCCTATGCCTTGTCCACTCTCTACTTTCAAGCACCATTCCATTACTGTTCGTGTCACGTTCTACATTGCTTTCCTATTTATTGTTTTAGGAGCATGTGAAAGATGGGAGTGCTTTACGGCATACTCCAGAAGCCCATTAGCAAAGGAGACGAATTAAACTTTCCGTTTATTTCTAAGCTCTTTAAAGCTTCTGGTCAGGCCTGCAGATTTCCCCTACTGACTGGATGAGGAGCTAGGGGCTTTCTAGGGTGCAAACTCTGTACGTATGAAGACCGTTTTTTTTTCCTCAGAAAACCAGCCTCAACAACTCCGACAAGATAAACACTTAAGCTGGAAAAAAGTATTGCTACTATTCCTTATGGATTTTAAATTCCTCAATACAAAATTCAACCCATACTTCACCTCCGCCTCATGGCGGTGTACCATCCGTTATACTGTACAACATCACACTGCAGAAAAACACAGACAGCATAATACGGCATTGCGACAACAAGATACTGTATTGCACTATATTACGTGCACAACATACAAACTCTATCGTCTATCTAGTCTGTTTATCTATCTATCTATCTGTCCGTTATCTCTGTCTGTTTTCTATCTATCTTCCACCTGTTATCTGTCTAACATCTGTCTATCTATCTCTCTGTTTATTTATCTAACGATCTGTTATCTATTAATCTGTTTGCCGATCTGTTACCTTTCATCTATCTATAATCTATCTATCTGTTATCTATCTATTCACCTCTTTTCTATCTATGCTCCCTCTAACAATGTTCTTTCCCTCATTGTGCTTCTTGCTCTCTCTGTTCTATTTTCATTTCATCCCACTTGTAACAAACTAGCATTTCCAGAGGGTGCGGTTTCCTGGAATCACATATGGCAAGTTGGTATACATCATCCAACCAATCACAGCTTACTCTGATTTTATTGCTGCAGTCTTTTGAGACCATACTGCTCTCGTACACTTGTTTATATGATGTCTCCTATGTGTTTATTATCCAGCACTTGGCTTCTGGGTCAGTGCTCTTCCTGGCTGCTTACATAGATGTGTAACCCCACTGACACCGCTCATTATCCATATTTCATGTCTCGTGTTTACCAGCGTCTATCATGGTGTACATGTTTTCTGCATTAATATGATATTTTTTAGCTTAATCTGCAGTTTCAGTGGCAGTGTAAGTTCGGAAGTTTATCATTGGATGCCTAAAGCAAGAGACACCGCCAACACACCTAAAAAAATAGCTGTTTTGTTCTGGATAATATGCTGCATGTCTAAACACTTATAAGGGCCAAAAGGCGAGACCTATTGGCTATGGCAATGCTTGTTTTTGGTAGGCATGGGCGCTTAAGTGATTTGTCCAGAATCACAGGATGTTGAGTTGACGCCGAGGCCCGAACCTGGTTCCTCAGCTCCAAGGTCTGCAGCTTCGGCCGTTATGCTATATCCTCTCCCTATTGGACCTGAATTTGCTAGATCTGAATCAAGAATCGAACGTGGATCCACATGTGTTTTAGGCAATGATACAGCTTCCATTGGCTTTGTTGTTACATGGATCCTACACTTCTTTTATGGTCTTATGTTTAACTGTTCACATAAGAGCCCAAGTGGCCTTAGTAAAAGGTACTTGGCCAGTAACCCTCAACAATCTGTATTCAGTCGTCTGCTCAGCAAATAATTTAATTCAGAAATATTAGTTATACCTATAAAACATTGTTATCTCTGTGCACCTGTGGATGATGGAGTATAAATAACGAGTCCCAATGTATAGAACATAGCAACAGAAAATATACTCCAATTGGTAACTCAAAACAGGGATACAAAAGAAATGTTTCCTCTAAGACTACTGCCATTTCATCATCAGTATTGCAGCCCCTAGGGCTATGTGTTCTAGTGAAATCATATGATACCATTCCTTCCTCATTTCCAGTTCCTTGTGGCCACCTCTAGTTCTATGTTGGATCTTCTTTTCATATGCTGTCCTATGATTTTCCAAATTCATTTTCTTTACTTTAAAAAGGGTACTGCCCACGTATGACATCCTACTTGGGTGTTCTAGGACATGCACAGTGTAACATGTTTGATATGTTTCCTGATCATTTTCTCTTATCTGACTTGGATCATATACTTACACATTATACAATTTAAACATATGAAATTACCTGTTTTCTCTTCTAAGCAGTTATCATGGCCTCTGAGATGACTACTTACTGAGAAGTTTGTCAAGGATCTTAATTTCTAAAAAGTTATGATGTGATTCAGGCCTATTCTGTTTCATCTTCGTACTGAATTATTGAATTACTATTTTAGGAAGCGGTAGCGTGCCACCTGGTAAAAAAACCGAAATAGTGCCATGAGAAAGACCCTTTTGAAACAGTCGGAATGTGGTGCACCTTTGCCATTTGGCAATATATAAACGCACACACAATAAACATACACATATATAAGATGATATATGTATAAACACACTGTTAGACCTGGCATCCTTGGCGTGGGTCTCCCTTCCATTTTTAGGTCTCGACCTAGCGACGCAGCGCGAAGCGCTGTCGCTAGCGAGACTTATTGTTGCTGACTTGCTTCGGAAGGGAGACAGGAGCTGTGCACGCGCAGGACGGACTTGAAATGTGAACGCGCCCGTGAACACGCGATGTGCACATCTCCTGTCCCCCTTCCGTCCTCGCAAGCCTCATGCAATATTACTTTCTTTTTTTTAATGCGCACGCAAGCTCCAAGCGCGGCGCGCTTTACATGCACAGCATGCCTCACTCCACTTACCTGCTGTTGTGGGGACTCTGCGCTGCTCCTCGGCTGGTCTCCGTCTTCAGCCGGTCCCCGCAGCACTTCTTCAACTACGGCGGCGAAGTACGCAGGCGCCGCCACTGGGCACGAGCCGCAGGCCACGCCGATGTGCACGCTCACGGCGTGCCTACAACGCGCGCATGGCGCTCTTTTACTTTCCCTTGTTCTGTGATGTCTGCGACTGCATGTCATCGGGAAGGCACTCGCAGGCTTTAATATTTCGTCATTGTGGGGGCGAATTGCAAAGAATGGTTTCATTGAGTCTGACCCGAGGTAAACTGCTGCTTGTGGTTCGGTCTGAGACATTCTCACACGCGGTTTAAACTAAGCAGGACGCACTTTCTAATGTAGAAAAGGCCACGCACAACAAAAGCAGTCGTTTTCATGAAGGTAGAGCAGGCGCTTAAATAAACACAGAAGAGACTGCCAGGATACCTCGTTGAGACGCGTAGTTAAATAAGAGCCCGAAGCGCACTTAGCGTTTCTGTCCCTAGCTCCTCTGTATTCTGACATGTCTAGCACACATAATTTCTGTGACAAACGTACAGTGGCATCACCAAATTAAAACAGACCAGATGCTATTCGTGGGAAAAATTGTCGTGAGTTTATTCATATTCTGTTATGCTGTGCACAGGTAGGGTTAATTTACGGATGATTGATTAAACGAGTGCAGTGCCTTTTAGGACGAACTGCTGAATCCCATCGTGAAACATTCTCTAGCCACCTGTAATCTTAGTGCTGTCTTAATATCCATCCAGTGCTGTGTATTTCACATTGGGGTTTCGGACCAATTATTTTTAATGGTTACTGCACCTATGCCGCCAGGGAGCGAAGTAAGGTCCAACCCCCAGCTGTCAGGATACCAACGGTCCCTTGCGGGATGACTGGGTCGCAGTCGTGTTCTTCTCATGGCAACCTACCGCTACTCTGCCCAACACACACTAGCAAGTATACAACGAGACGCCATACAGCCGGAGGCCGAAGAAGGTAAATCCAGCTGCTGTGGAGGTGGGCGTATCACAAAATAAATGCATTCAAACAACCACAGAAACCGTTAAGACGCAAACCACACATGGGGCCCTTAGAGCACACAGCATGAAAGGGGCAGAGGCAGAAAGCCGAAAGCCAGGCAAACACAAGGGTAAAATCCAGCAACACCTTTCATTCTAAAATGCACTGGCTGGATAAGTTGCCCAAAGGAAAGTGGACACAAAAACTTAATTCTTTCCCAGTCAGCCAGCTCACCTCCTGACAAAGGGATTTTATGCCGCCTCCCAACAACGAACAAGCATTTGCAATGCAATAGGTCTCGCACTTACGCAAGTTTGAGCTATTGGCATTGTAAATGACAATGCCTTTTATTTATGTTTTGGTTTTTAAAACATAAATAAAAGACATTGTCATTCACAATGCCAATAGCTTCAACTTGCGTAAATGAGAGACCTATTGCATTGCAAATGCTTGTTTAATGATGCCTCCAATGTTATTGATCTGTTTTTGCTGGTTTAGATGCTTTGGGCACTGTGCCACTGCTATTCAGTGCCACAGTGCAAGTGCTCCCTATTGTAAATTGATGTATGTAGTAGTGACTCCATGATTGGATGATTGGTTTACTTGTCAGTCCCTAGTACAGTGCCCTGAGTGTGCCCAGGGCTTGTAAATCCAATGCCGCTGGTGGGCTTGCAGCACTGGTTGTGCCACCCACAGAAGCAGCTTGTAAAGTGTGTCTCAGGCCTGCCATTGCAGTGCCTGTGTGCAGCCTAGGGCTGCCATGTCGACTTGGTGAGTGCACCCACTTACCAGGCCCTAAACCTTCCCTTTACTGCATGTTGGTCACCCCTAAAGTAGGCCCTAGGGCAGGGTGCATTGTAAGTATAAGGTAGGACATGCCCTGGTGTGTGTGGCATGTCCTAATAGTGAATTACAGCCATTTTCGTTTTTCACTATTGCAAGGCTACCTGCTCCCCATAGGCCAGAATGGGCAGTCTGATTATTACACCTTATAATCCTAACTGACCCAGGGAACATGGTAGAAAAACGAATTTAGTATGCCTGAACTCAGAATGATAAAATACATCTTTTAGTGAAGTTGGTTTTAACATTCTGTGTTTGAAAATACCACTTTTAGAAAGTGGGTATTTTCTTGCCTAAACTTCCAAGCCTGCCTCTGCTAGGTTGTGTATTCCTTGTCTGGAGATTGAGTGACAGGGGCTGGGGGTGGCTACAGGAGACAGGGTGAGTCAGCACAGGGCTGAATAGAGAGATCTGCATCCAGAGTGGAGGGAGGAGTTGCACCTGGGTCTGAATAGGGCTGTGCCTGCCTTCCACAATGCTGGCTCCACCTCCTGCCGGGCGGCTGAGCACTCTGCCCCACATTCTGAAAGGACAGATGGAGTCCTGTAAACAAAGTGCTCCAGGACTGACCAGAACTGGTTTTGGACTAGGCAAAGGCCTCTCTGCCTTCATAGAACAAAGAGAAAAGGTGTATAAAAATGGGAAGATCGTCGACCTCGCATCAGACGCCGTCGCATCGCCAGGGAAGCCGTCGCAGGGCCTGTCGCGGCTCCAAAGACTCATCAAAATCGTCGCACGGCCGTCGGGCGTGCACGCATCACCTCTTCATTGTCACAACCTCAAGAAGACGCCACTTTGTTTCTTTTGCACCAGATCTTCAACGCATCACCGCCCTTGCGTGTAAGGGACTACCGCATCACCTTCCCTGCAACACTTTTCGTTGCCCTGCGTTACGCATCTCAGGTACATTGACCTCAAAGTGTCGCATTGCAATCTTAAGAGACTCAAGCTAATTCTACCATCTTTTAAAGTACAGTATTGTGGATTATTTATGTCATTTATGGTCTTGTGGTAAATCTATATAAAAGATACTTATTTTTATAATACAACCTGTGTGGTGTCCATTTGTAGTGTTGTCACTAGATTACTGTATGTGTTCACAAATGCTTTACACACTGCCTCTGAACTAAGCCTGTCTGCTCGTGCCAAGCTACCAAAAGGGTGAGCAGGGGTTATTTCAGGAGTGTACCCCTTACCCTGACTAGAAGTAAGGGTCCCTATTTGGACCAAGGTACCTACCTCTGCCAACTAGAGACCCCCAGTTCTAACATTGGTGGTCAGCGGTGGGGATTCTGGACTTGCATTTGTGACTCATGTACAGTGATTGGTGTACACTACCTAGTGAGTGCAGACCATAGCGCAACCACATACTTTTGGTAGATATTCTTTTCTCGGACTTTCTATTTTTGCTAAAAACTGCCAAGTTTAATCACCATGGATACAGCAGCATCCATAGCATCTGTTGATAATGATTGGGAAGAGGAGAAACTAGAATGCTACAACTTGAAACAGCTCACGCATTTCTGCAGAAGATTCAAAGTTTCAATGACCGGTCTCTCCAAGAAGGATGAGATCCAAAAGGCGCTGAGGGCCTGGGTTGAAGCAAGGAATACCCCTGAGAATGAGGAGGGGGCTGAGAATGCAAATGAGCAGCTGGATGGGCCAGTGGGTCCAGGGGAGAGGAGAGCATCTTCCCCCATAGGTAGCAGTGTTTCTGCCCGAGGTCTGTCCCCAGAAGAGCTGGAGGACAGAGAAAAGAGTAGGATGCATGAAATGGAGCTGACCAAGCTCAAGTTCAAGGGGCAGTTGGAATTTGAATTGCAATCTAGAAAGTTGGCCTTAGAAGAGAAAAGAATGGATCATGAGCATGAAAAAAGTTTGAGGGAGATGGAGTTTAGAGTCAAGAAGTTAGAGATTACTCCCTCTGGTGTCAGCACACCGTCAGTGCCTGGTGAGGCCAGGGTGTATATTCCTAAGGATGTGGTTAAGGAGTTTTTTTTAAAATGATGATATTGGGCAATGGTTCAAGGCCTATGAGGTAGCCATGACTTCCCACCGGGTTCCTGAGAAGGATTGGGGAGCGGGGTTGTGGGGTCGGTTCCTTAGTGAGGGGCGGGATACCTTGTTTGACTTGCCCTCTGAAGTCTATAATTCCTACAGCCACATGAAAAATGCATTGATGACCAGGTATGGGTTGACTCCTGAACTCTATAGACAGAGGTTCAGGAACTGTAAGAAGATTGAAACAGTACCTGGGTTGAATATGTGACCTTTTTTGCAGAGCCTTGGATGGTTGGGTAAAGGGTAGCAAAGCAAATGATTTTCAGGCGCTCTTTGATTTGATTGCATGGGAGCACTTGTCCAGTAATTGTTTTCCTGAGCTACGCCAGCACCTGATTGACAGTAGGCTGACTAACCCTAGGCAGCTTGCTGAGGAGGCGGACCGCTGGGTGAGCACCCGGGTCCACAAGGGTCACGTGGGAGATTCCGCCAAGGGTGGGCAGGGTCCCCAGCAGAGGAGTGGGGGGGACAAGGGTAAACAGAGGGAGTTCCAGAGAGGGCCCCAAAGTAAACCCCAAGGGAACCAAGGGAAAGGTTCCCAGCCTCCCCCTGAGAAAAAGCACGGGGCCCCGACAGGTCCACCTGTTCATAGGAGACCCCTGGTGTGCTACAGGTGTGGCGCCCTAGGCCACAGGGCCAATGAACCCCATTGCCCTTTGTTTGGAAAGCCAGCACCCCCTGGTGCAGTCCCCCGGCAGTTGGCTAGTGTAGCCCTGGGGGAGGAGGTGGGTGCCCAAGATGGGTGGGATCCTGTAGTATTGTCCCTTGTCTCTTTAGGAGACTCTGAGATGGTCCCTAGGACCCAACTGCCTGAGAACACTAAGAAATACAGGCAGTGGGTGACCATCCATGACTAAAGGATGGAGGCTCTGAGAGACACAGGAGCCAGTGTGACAGCTGTCAAGTGTCACCTTGTGTCTAAAGAGCAGGTGGTCCCTGATGCATTCTATCCAGTTGTTGCCGCTGACAACACAGAGAGCCACTGCAAGGTGGCTCAGGTTCCCTTTGAGTGGGGGGTCTCTGGTACTCTTCAAGTAGCTGTGAGGCCAGCCATGCCTGTTGACTGTTTGTTAGGGAACGATTTGGAGACCTCCCCTTGGGCTAAGGTGGAGCGGAGTGCTCATTTGGAGATGTTGGGCTTGCCTGATTGGGCGTGTGTGACCACCCGGTCCATGGCAGCCAGAGGTGTTCAAGAGGACCTGGAGCCTGAGAGGGAGGCCCAGGTGCCTGCCGGAGAGAGAAGAGGCAGGGGCGCGGGAAACCGGCCCCCGAAGTTCCCACGGTTCAGGAGGAGGCAGACCCTGAGGGGATGCCCTGGAGCCTACAGGGGAACAGGTAGCTGAACTGGGGGACCTGCCTGAGCTGACCCATTGGCAGCAAGATGGAGGACCCTCCAGGGAGGAATTCTGCGAGGAGCAGAACAAGTGCCCTTCTCTCGTGGGTCTGAGGCAACAGGCCACAGACCAGGCAGCAGGTGATCAGTCTGGATCACATTGGATCTACTGGGAGAATGGTCTCCTGTATAGCGAGCCTAAGGTTGCGGAGCCTGGGTCAGCCCATGTGCTGGTGGTACCCCAGCGCTTCAGAGCCTTCCTACTGGGGTTGGCTCATGATGTGCCTTTAGCAGGACATCTGGGGCAGGACAAGACCTTTGAAAGGCTTGTCACCCATTTCTTTTGGCCCCAGATGCGCAGGAGTGCCGCCACTCACTGCAGGACCTGCCAGACTTGCCAGGCAAGTGGAAAGAGTGGGAGGAAGCACAAGGCTCCTCTCCAGCCATTCCCTGTAGTCAGCACCCCCTTTGAACGGGTGGGTATTGACATTGTGGGGCCACTGGACCCCAAGACAGCCATGGGCAACAGGTTCATCCTGGTCTTGGTGGACCATGCCACCCGGTACCCGGAAGCCATACCTCTGAGGACAGTGACGGCCCCCGTGGTGGGACGGGCACTGATGGGAATTTTCTCACGTGTGGGGTTCCCTCAAGAGGTGGTGTCTGACAGAGGTGCTAACTTCATATCCAAGTATATGAAGTCCCTGTGGCAGGAGTGCGGTGTAACGTACAAGTTCACCACTCCTTACCACCCCCAAGGAAATGGGTTGGTTGAGAGATTCAACCGGACCCTGAAGGGCATGATTATGGGTCTGGAAGAACCCATGAGGCGTAAGTGGGATGTCCTCTTGCCATGCCTTCTTGTTGCAGACCGTGAGGTGCCACAGAAGTCTCTAGGGTTCAGCCCCTTTGAGCTCCTGTATGGTCACCCAGTGAGAGGACCTCTGAGTTTGGTCAAGGAAGGCTGGGAGCAATCTCCCAGGAAACCTCCCCAGGATGTATATAGCTACATGCTGGCCTTCAGGAACCAAACTAGGCGTTTCAGGCAACTTGCTGAGGCAAATCTGGAAGCCAGCCATGAGGAAATGAAGCGGTGGTACGACCAGAATGCCACTCTGGTTGAGCTTCAACCTGGTCAGAAAGTTTGGGTCATGGCCCCAGTGGAGCCCTGTGCGCTCCAGGATAAGTGGACCGGACCCTTTGAGGTGGTGGAGCGCAAGAGTCCTGTTACCTACTTGGTGGACATGCGGTCTCCCAGGAACCCCTTGCGGGTCCTGCACGTCAACCGCCTGAAGCCCCACTTGGAGAGGTCCCAAGTGGGCATGCTCTTAGCTACAGATGCTGGGATGGAGGAGGAGACCGAGCCTCTTCCTGACCTCCTGTCGGCCCAAGAGCAAGATGGATCAGTGGAGGGTGTGAACCTCTCTACCTCCCTGACACCTGAGCAGCAAGGTGACTGTCGCCAACTGTTGGGGCAGTTTCCTGACCTGTTCTCCCTGGTTCCTAGTGTCACTGACTGGTGCGTCCATGATGTGGACACTGGGGACAGTCTTCCTGTCAAGCACAAGGCTTACAGGGTGACTGGCAGGGTGAGAGCTTGCATCAAGGAGGAGGTCTCCAAGATGTTTGCATTGGGGGTAATTGAGTCCTCTCACAGCCCTTGGGCCAGCCCAGTGGTCTTGGTCCCAAAGGCTGCCACGCCTGGTGCCACACCCAAACTCCGGTTCTGTGTGGACTACCGAGGACTCAATTCCGTCACCAGGACTGACGCACACCCCATCCCCAGAGCTGATGAGCTCATAGATCGGTTAGGGGCTGCCCGGTACCTCAGTACGTTTGACTTAACATCTGGGTACTGGCAGATCGCCTTGACTGATGGGGCCAAGGAGAGGTCAGCATTCTCCACACCAGATGGGCACTACCAATTCCGGGTGATGCCCTTTGGGATGAAGAATGCCCCTGCCACCTTTCAGAGGTTGGTCAACCAGGTGTTGGTTGGACTGGAAGAGTTCAGTGCCGCCTACCTGGATGACATCGCAGTGTTCAGCACCAGTTGGGAAGAACATCTGCGCCACCTCTGGGAAGTGCTGATGGCGCTGCGGAGGGCAGGCCTCACGATCAAGGCGAGTAAGTGCCAGATCGGGCAGGGTTCTGTGGTGTACTTGGGACACCAGGTTGGGAGCGGCCAGGTGGCGCCCCTACAGCCCAAGATAGATACCATTCTGGCTTGGGAGCCCCCAAGACCCAGACAGCGGTGAGAGCCTTCCTAGGACTCACCGGGTATTACCGGAGCTTTGTCTAGGGGTATGGCAGCATGGTTGCACCCTTGACAGAGCTGACTTCCAGGAAGCAGCCCAAGAGAGTGATTTGGACTGACACCTGTCAACAAGCTTTTGACACCTTGAAGACAGCCATGTGCACAGCACCCGTGCTCCTGGCCCCCAACTTCTCCAAAGAGTTTATCGTTCAGACAGACGCTTCAGAGCATGGTGTGGGGGCTGTTTTGTCACAGATGAATGAGGAGGGCCTAGACCAACCTGTAGCCTTTCTTAGCAGGAGGTTACTTCCACGGGAACAGAGGTGGAGTGCTATTGAGCGTGAGGCATTTGCTGTGGTCTGGGCGCTGAAGAAGCTGAGACCATACCTGTTTGGGGCTCACTTCCGGGTTCAGACAGACCACAGGCCCCTCAGATGGTTGATGCAGATGAGGGGTGAGAATCCAAAGCTGTTGAGGTGGTCCATTTCCCTACAGGGGATGGACTTCACGGTGGAACACCGCCCTGGTACAGAACACGCCAATGCTGATGGTCTGTCCAGATGTTTCCGCCTTAGTGAAGAGAACTCCCATGAGGTAGGGTAGTTCTCCCCACATTTCAGCTGGAGGGGACACGTGTTAGACCTGGCATCCTTGGCGTGGGTCTCCCTTCCATTTTTTGATGATGCCTCCAATGTTATTGATCTGTTTTTGCTGGTTTAGATGCTTTGGGCACTGTGCTACTGCTATTCAGTGCCACAGTGCAAGTGCTCCCTATTGTAAATTGATGTATGTATTAGTGACTCCATGATTGGATGATTGGATTACTTGTCAGTCCCTAGTACAGTGCACTGAGTGTGCCCAGGGCTTGTAAATCCAATGCCGCTGGTGGGCTTGCAGCACTGGTTGTGCCACCCACAGAAGCAGCTTGTAAAGTGTTTCTCAGGCCTGCCATTGCAGTGCCTGTGTGCAGCCTAGGGCTGCCATGTCGACTTGGTGAGTGCACCCACTTACCAGGCCCTAAACCTTCCCTTTACTGCATGTTGGTCACCCCTAAAGTAGGCCCTAGGGCAGGGTGCATTGTAAGTATAAGGTAGGACATGCCCTGGTGTGTGTGGCATGTCCTAATAGTGAATTACAGCCATTTTCGTTTTTCACTATTGCAAGGCTACCTGCTCCCCATAGGCCAGAATGGGCAGTCTGATTATTACACCTTATAATCCTAACTGACCCAGGGAACATGGTAGAAAAACGAATTTAGTATGCCTGAACTCAGAATGATAAAATACATCTTTTAGTGAAGTTGGTTTTAACATTCTGTGTTTGAAAATACCACTTTTAGAAAGTGGGTATTTTCTTGCCTAAACTTCCAAGCCTGCCTCTGCTAGGTTGTGTATTCCTTGTCTGGAGATTGAGTGACAGGGGCTGGGGGTGGCTACAGGAGACAGGGTGAGTCAGCACAGGGCTGAATAGAGAGATCTGCATCCAGAGTGGAGGGAGGAGTTGCACCTGGGTCTGAATAGGGCTGTGCCTGCCTTCCACAATGCTGGCTCCACCTCCTGCCAGGCGGCTGAGCACGCTGCCCCATATTCTGAAAGGACAGAAGGAGTCCTGTAAACAAAGTGCTCCAGGACTGACCAGAACTGGTTTTGGACTAGGCAAAGGCCTCTCTGCCTTCAGAGAACAAAGAGAAAAGGTGTATAAAAAGGGGACCCAGACCCCTAGGAAATTAGATCACTTTTGGGAAACAAGAAGAAACCTTTGCTGAGGAGCGGAACCAAGAAGAAACTGAGGAGTGACTTTCCCTAAGCTGAAGTGCTGCTTGGGGGATTGGCCTGCAGTGGTTGCCTAACTGCCAAAGAAAGGAGAGAGGAACTTTGTGTGTACTTTCATCAACTTGTGAAGGATCTCCAAGGGCTTGATTTTAGAGCTTGCCTCCTGCTGAAGTCTCAGGGACAACAGACTTCACCCACCAGCTCCCCCTGTGTTCCCTTGCTGGGAATTTGGACCTTCTGACACACTTGCGTGTCTCTGGGAGCTGGAAGCGCGACTCAACACGAAGAAGCGTGTCGCTGCAGCCGCTGAGTATCGCATCGCCGGAGAAGAGTGTCGACGTCGCAGCAGACGCCGGCGCATCCCCCGAAGAAGCGCGCTGCATCCTTCGAAGCGCCTCGCAGCACCGGAGAAGAGTGTCGCCGTCGCATCGCAACACGAGGCGCGCCCCGCATCCCAGGAGAAGATCGTCGACCTCGCATCAGACGCCGTCGCATCGCAAGGGAAGCGTGTCGCAGGGCCTGTCGCGGCTCCAAAGACTCATCAAAATCGTTGCACGGCCGTCGGGCGTGCACGCATCACCTCTTCATTGTCGCAACCTCAAGAAGACGCCACTTTGTTTCTTTTGCACCAGCTCTTCAACGCATCACCGTCCTTGCGTGTAAGGGACTACCGCATCACCTTCCCTGCAACACTTTTCGTTGCCCTGCGTTACGCATCTCAGGTAGATTGACCTCAAAGTGTCGCATTGCTATCTTAAGAGACTCAAGCTAATTCTACCATCTTTTAAAGTACAGTATTGTGGATTATTTATGTCATTTATGGTCTTGTGGTAAATCTATATAAAAGATACTTATTTTTATAATACAACCTGTGTGGTGTCCATTTGTAGTGTTGTCACTAGATTACTGTATGTGTTCACAAATGCTTTACACACTGCCTCTGAACTAAGCCTGTCTGCTCGTGCCAAGCTACCAAAAGGGTGAGCAGGGGTTATTTCAGGAGTGTACCCCCTTACCCTGACTAGAAGCAAGGGTCCCTATTTGGACAAAGGTACCTACCTCTGCCAACTAGAGACCCCCAGTTCTAACACACACATATACATGTATGTAAGAAGGGATAAAGTTAAGAACATAAAGACAAATGTAATATTAATATTTGCATGCACATCCATGCAATGTAATGTGACCTGTAAAGTAGTGACTTCTGATGTAATTGTGTTAAAACCTACCTGAAATGTAGTGCCTCTTGATTTAGTGTTCGCGATATAGAGACCCACTGTGTTTTGTCTTAGTAGTAGTGGGAATATACTGCAACTCCATGATCTTCAGGTACCTCCATCCAGACTTTGCCCCTCCCAGGATTTTTGTTGTGGCTTCCTTACAGCCCTGAAGGCACACATTTTAAAACTAATACTAGAGATGTATGCTTGATGGAGAATATTTAAATGCTAGTTATGATAGTTTATTTATTTGTTTTAATGTTTTATATAAGACCAAAAATATAATCTTACAGAAAATTTCGAACATTCTGATAAACTTACATACAGTGAACACAGATTCTGTAATTAAGATGCAGGAACAGTGGGTAATCTGACAATTTTGTGGGAGGTGGTGCATTGCGAGTAAAGACAGCAGTTTACATGAAATAAAACTTAGAAAATATTTTATTACTTTAGTTATACAGTGGACACCCTCATTTTGTGTGGATTGATGCTGCTGGTCTTGAACTCTGCACGCTGGATTACTGCTGTCCAGTTCCCAGTCTATGTGCTCTAATCCCTAAATGGTAAAATTGGCTAATCAACAGTTGGCATATTTAACTTTCCAGTAAGACCATTGTTGTATTCCTCTTAGGGTGTCCATAACGGGCTTTCCAATATCATGTCCTTATATAGGCACAATTCGCCCTGCCCTTATATAGGCATAGAATCCCAGGCCTTATTTAGGCATTAAACCGTGCACTCCAAATACAGGCATGGTCTCTGACATCCGTCCACCCTAACGTCACAACGAGTTCATGAAGAACAGACCCTTAGGCTGCGGGAGTTTCCCTAGCCCAGGACTATTGATTTCTTCAAGGCCTCATATATTATGCATGAACCATTATTCCTTAGGGGTGCATCCATAACGTCTTTCGCTGTCCAATTCACGTCAATGCTAACATTCCTAAGGTACTCTCAGGTATAAATATACCTTCCCTAGCCCTTGTAAACTAGAGGAGACCTCGACTTCAGAGGAGCCCGTATCCCGGCCTGACGCACTGAGAAGACGCTGCCATTCCCTGCACGCAGAGAGCCCAGCTTCCAGCTTCCAGTGATCTGACTTCCCTTGCGGGGTGTTGGAGTTCGAGTCTGGCAAAGAGATTCCAACCTCTCTCATTCTTCAGGTATGGAGCTGATAAGAACCTAGAGGGACTCTTGGCATACTAGGCATACTAGGCTTAAACATACTCCTAGTATACAATAGTAAGGAATACTTCACCTACTTCATACCTCGTCCTACACCTAGGTTAGGTTAGGTACATTGGGGAAGAACTAGCTTAGCACCGCATCGTATGAGTACTCGCATTTTTAGTCTGTGTTATTTATGTAACAGCATCTGTACTAAAAGATAATGCTATCGCAGTATTATTTATTTCTACTGCTCACCCTGTACATTATTTATCTCGCATACTGTCTTGTGATCGTAACAGCACATTATACTTACACCAGAAACAAGACTGTTCAATAAATCTTTTATTGAAAACGCCCGTCTATTATTTCTGTGTAACTCTGAGGAAAAACTAAGCATGCATGATTGAGCTGAGTGAAATAGTTATCTAGTGTTTCCACGACTCTGGGACACGTTCTGATTCTAAAAGGGAAACATATTGGTCATGTTTTGCGGCTGCCAGAAACTACTCCCTTCTTGTTGTCAAGGAGTTTCTAGTGGCCTCTGAGCTAGCTGGCACAAGTAATTAAGTTTAATATACTCGATAGGGACATACTGACCTCAGTCCTATGTCAAACCTATAGGATATATTATTCCAATGCGCAGAGCCTATTAGGGAAATAGGAGCTACACTACATGGCGCCCAACGGTTTGGTAAGGCGGTAATTCAACGTTAGATGCTGAGTAACTCAGCCGTGCTATTTTTCTCTCAAAGACCCCTACCCATATAGTCCAAAAGACATCTGGAGTGGGCAGGGTTTAGTATCCACCAAGGCTACATAGGGAAGTACCCTACATATATGCTGTTTGGTTTGCTCAACGTTGAAGGATACAGTGTTCCAAAATATTGTGCACCTTATCTTTGTTCCCTTGAAACTTGTTCTACATTTTTCAAACAACAAAAATGCCTGACGGTAACAATGAAACCGGAAACGGTGGAGCTGCGGCTGATCAAGCCCAAGCAGCACTTTTTAATAATACAGGTTTAAATGAAACCGAGGAGGGTGTTCTAAACATCCCTCAAAACTTAAGAAGAGCCATAACTCTAAAACTTATAAAACATGGCCTATCGCCAAGAGGAGGTAGAGCAGTTTTCGTGATAGAGGCACATGAGTCGTTTCAGACAGAGGTATTCTATTCATGGGTACTACTTTCTGAATGCAATCCAACATCACAAACATTTCACTTCTACAAAGAAGATGATCTACCAGAGGAATACATTCCTTTCGAGGATATTGAAATTCCATTAAGATACCAGGAGCATCAGCTCTGGTTTAAAGGCGCCCTAAAACATCACAAAAACATCACCAGGCTCGGTCCACTAGGTAGACCAGGAGCAACATGGCCGATTTTAGCCGGCTACACACCTCATCCTGAACTGGATATAATGACAGATGAGGAATTATATACTCAAATAAAAGAGTTAATACAAATTTACAGACAATTGGTCCAATATGTCATGCGGACTTTTACAGTCCGACCACCATTGCCATATGCAAATCCAAATCCCCAAAAGGGGAATACACTAAAAATTACACCACAGACTCTCAACTCAGTCATGGGTAAAATGCCCACAAAACGTGAGCAAATTCCGTTTTGGATAGCTCAAAAAATAACTCAAATCGAAGCAGTATTTCCAAATACTAGCCCGCATGAGAAACACAGAATACTAACAATCAGTTTACCAATGGGGATCACACCACAACTGGAAGACTGCACCACTTGGGGTTCAGTCTTTGCTGCCATCTACACTAAAACACATGGCATTCCGTCAATAACGGTAATACCTGATGTCCTCAAACAAATTCAAAATGAATACGGGGCAGAGCCTGCTCTAAATTTAGGTATGAAATTACTGAAACATTTCGAGCAAGTCTCAACAATAATATTATCTAATATTAAAGGAGAGGCAGCAGCAGTTGCGATCCGCCAAAAATTGAGGGAATTTGATGTTACAGAACATCAAACAGAGCTACCCAGAATAATAGAACAATCTTATGCAGAATTAGGCAGAGATAGTTTGGGTGGAAGACCAGTGAAGCCGAAGCTATCTGAAAGTCCTGAGAAGGACTCAATAAAACAAACTCCTACATCTTCTAAAAAGAAGTGGGAAACAAATAAACAAAATTCAAACGAGAAACGTTCTCAATCCTGAGGTAGGGCTCCTCAAAAGGAGCCCTCTGAAAGGAGATATAATCTCAGGAATAGGGATAATTTGAGAAAACCTGACAGGTATCATGATACTGATACACGTTCCTCTCGTCCCTTTCAGATCTCACCACAGAGTTCGTAAAGAAGAGGACGGACGGAACACAGAGAAGAACGCGTGACATCAAAAGACGACAAACACGCTCCAAAAACTAAGGCTAAACCTCAATTCTCCAAAAAGAAAGTAGCAGGTCTAAAGATTAGACATGCCGAGAATACTGAGAACACAACTCAAGAACGGAGAATGGGCTCAGACCATGCTGGACAGTGCAGCAGAAGTCACAATAGTTCGCCAGAACCTGAGGGAACTTCTGGAGATAGTGGACTTGAATGAATACATTAAAGTAGAGACTGTAGACACCAGGGTTAGTACTCCACAAAGGTTATTTGAAATAACACTCCGGATGGAGGGAGACAAACCTAGACAGGTGAAAGCACTTTTTGGGAAAGACTATCAAAGGGCTATGACATACTTCTAGCAGAAAAAGACTGGCCACCACAATTTGTCAGGGAGTGCCCACATGGTGAGGACATTATTATGCCTGCCTTCTCCAACCATATTCCAATAAATCTAAAATATACATATGCCAGGAAATGGGCAGTAGCCCAGGCCCCAGCATTATATAAAAATCATGTAGGATGGGATGAGGACTCACCTCACCATAAAATACATCTGAAACATGAACCAACTGCACAAAGGCAGTACCCTATAAAGCAAGAAGCTAAAAAACAGGTCAGGGAGATCTTAGATCAACTTGAATATCAAGGGGTGATTGAAACATGCACCTCCTCGATGAACAATCCTTTGTTTCCTGTCTCCAAACCAGACAATACATATCGTCTAGTTTTGGATTACAGACACCTAAACACTTGTTCTTAAACTTTTGCAGTGCAAAATGCACATAGCACAGCATTAATGAATAACATTGTGCGTAAAAAATATAAAACAACATTAGACATCTCAAATGGTTTCTTTTGTCAAAACATAGCACCTGAAAGCAGGTACTTAACAGCATTCTCCATAATGGGGACCCAGCGTCACTTTTGTCGACTCCCACAAGGGTTCAAGAATAGCCCCGGCTTATTCTCAACGAGGGTAATGGAGTTACTACAAATTTATGACAATGAGGCATTGTCCTCTGTCGATGACATCTATCTGACAGACGATGACCTGGATAAACACTTGAATAGGGTGAGCACCATTATATTGGGTTTCGCCTCTGAGGGTTACAAATTCAACTTTAAGAAGTCTAGAATTGCCCATCTCAATGTCCTATTTCTAGGATATGAGCTTTCAAGTGAAGGCAAGAGCTTGGCAGCTAACTTTTAGAAAAGTGTGCGCTGCTCCAACCTCCAAAAACGCTAAAAAATTTACAATCCATTCTGGGTTTCCTAAATTTTGGAAGAACATACATTCTAAACTACGCAGAAAGGGTTAAACCTCTCTACGCATTAATCAAACCTGATTTTTCATTTAGAAACTGGACACAAGAACACACAGAAATCTTGCGTTCACTACAAGCTAACATGTTAGCAACAAATCACTTACAAACACGCGTAAGTGAACGCAATTTGGTGATCCGAATAATTTCGGGTCAATGCGGATTCACCTACTTAACTTTCAATGAGGGTGAGAAAATCCCAATAGCGTATAAATCACACTTGTACACACAAGCGGAAATGCGCTTCAGTTCAACTGAAAAAATTCTAACAGCAGTTCAAACCGCTGTAGCAAAAGAAAGAGCCTTAGCCCAAGGGAAACGCATTATTGTCGTAACCCCAGTACCTGCTTTAGAAGCGGTTACAAAAGCAAGCATTCCAAATGCTAAAGCATTGCATCCAAGATGGATACAATGGGTTAATTCTCTTGCTGCAACAGATGTTGAATATGTTTTTGATCCAGATTTAAAAACACAAGCATTCCTGCAGTATGAACATGAATGTCCCCTGCCTACTGAAATTCTGCCTCTCGATCAGTACGAATTTATAATTTACACTGACGGATCCGCACAACCCGCAATAGGGAGTAAGCAAGCTTACAGTGCAGCGTGTGCTATTGTTAAAGGTCTCATGCGAGATGGCATCTTCAGACCTATGGTCACAAAAACGCAGTCTCTAGGAGATTGTACAGCTCAGCGAGCTGAACTACAAGCATTCAAACTGGCACTTGAAACTACAGATCGCGAATTACCCACACTATTCGTGTGCGATTCTTTTTACTGTGTGCAGTCGTATAATGAATATATACAAAACTGGCTTGAAAATGGTTTCAAAGATGCGAAAGGTGGCACAATAAAGCATAAAATGCTTTGGGAACAAGTAGTTCAGTTGAAAAACGAACTACCAAAGGCTCATGTGATCCACACACTGAGTCATCAACGTGATGGCGTTCACGTTGCAGGGAATTCATTGGCTGACGAAGCCGCAAAGGGGGCTGTGCAAACGGCTTCCGTAGCTGCGATCACTCGTTCAAAAACAAAAATAGACGGTGAGATAATGTTGGCTGTCAAGGCTTCAAGCAAAGGCAGCAGTGCAGCGTTACCAAAAAAGTTTCCACACAAGTACTCTTATGTAATTGATGCGAACAACGTTCCTTTTGCTCGAATCCCTGGAGTGGGGGATAGGGTAATTCCAAACAAGGAACGTAGAGCAGCCTTGATTTATGAAACACATTTGGGAGAAGGTCTGACACATCAAGGGATCTCTAAAACAATTTTGACGTTAAAAGAAATGTACTGGTGGCCAGGAATGAATACAGAAATTCACATATTCATCAACAACTGCTTAGCCTGCAAATTAAAGCGAGAGAGCCACCAGACACAATGCTGCGAATGCGGCAACCCAGTGCAGACACCATTGTTAGACAGCATAAGACTATCTACGCACCTGCGTCCTACTGGACAAAGGCATTCCCACAAATACTGAATCTAGGTTCCTATGGTTATGGCCTCAGCGCTCAGCTGACGCTCAAACTGTTATAAAAGATTTGCGAGTCTTTATCGGCATATACGAAATAGGCATGCTACATTCTGACCAGGGTCCTGCGTTTAGCTCTCGGGCTTACAAAGAAGCCATGGCCAGTCTGGGCGTTGCATTGCGGTACTCCTCTCCATTCCATCCTGAGGGAAATTCGGTTGTGGAAAGGAAAAACCGGGACATAAAGCAGTCTATAACAGCTAGAGTATTAGGCTCGGGTGACGGGTGGGTCAAACACCTCAGTGGAGTTCAACGTGCACTAAATAACCTGCCAAGAAGTTCTCTAGGGGGGGTCACTCCATATGAGGTCCTATTTGGGACAAGAATGTGGGTACCAGACTTAGACAACGTAGGCACAGTGGTGGAAAATAAACCCTTTGATATCAAAGATCGTTTGGCTGTTTTACAGGACTTAAACAAATTAAGAATGAAACAAAGCAACGTGTTCCTACAGCCAACCACCACTGGGGATCAACCGGCTGTCCCAGCAAGGCCTGTCTGGATTCCAAAAGTTGGGGATCTAGTCAGAGAAAAAATTGCGGACAAGAAGGAATTTGGACCTTCTTACAGACAACCAGTACCTGTCCTAGCAGTTCAAGGAACAAGAACAGTACTACTGCCGCCCCTTGCTGGAAGAAAGGAGAAAAGATTTGTGTCCATCGACCTCATCAAACCACAGTATGTGGCCAATACTAAATAGTAGGCCTCGTGGACTCCGACCTAGTAGCAAACGCACTCCTCTCGCTACTATCCAAGAGGTTCATACTGAAAGACTGATAACAATCGAGAATTCAGCAGAAACAGATGAAGGACTAAGCAACAATGCTATGGAAATCATCCCTCTTGAAGAACAAGTAACAGTTCGTCCAAATACACCTGTCTACACCAATGTGGCACGTGATGAACTGGTTCCAGTCATTTCTACAAATCCTGATGCAATTTCAACAATTGATAGAACTGCTTCTGGCTATTTCATAAACTTTGATACGTTCTCAGAAGATCCAAGTGAACCTGAAACGACGCCAGCATCATTCAAATTCAAGCAGCAAGTACAAGACTTTCTTCACTTTCTGAAAAAGACTTATTCGGTTTCTCCATGGATTGAACTCTGGATAATATCTGGACTTTTTGTTTTCCTGCTCTGGCTAGCTTTGGTAACAACTGTAAGCGTGCTTATAAGTGGCAGATACATCCATGCGAACACTGAAAACAAAGACGTAAACGTACTTTTAAAACCTCATAAATCCTCTCATCGTGAAGCAAGAGACTTGTCATCAGTGAACATCACAGCTGTTCCTATACACGATGGTATAGTGTGGGACAAAACAGATTTTGATATATTCGGTCCGACGGAAGAATTGAACATTCCACATTTGTTTAAAATTTCACTAAGTGATCTAATCTCGTCCAGTACCTACTCTGATGATTGGGACTTTGAGACTGTGACTGACATTATGTTTGACCTAGAAAAATCTGCTGCATTTTCTAAAAATGAATATTTAGAGGGTTCATCAGACTATGAACAACTGTATTGTTATAACCACTATGGTCATCATTATTTGCATAAAACTGCATATCCAAGAAATATGTTTATGTTTAACCAATGGGAACATTGTCCTACACCACCTAAAGGTAGTTCAAAAACATTTGCCAGTAAGTTTCCATATTTTTCAGGTTACAATACATCTGATCCAGAAATGTTTTACTATAAAAATGTAAACAAGACGGGTATGAAAATTATGTTAACGAATACAAAACAGATTTATTCTGCATTATTTAATGCCCAACTGTCTAGACAGGGTTTCGACTTTTGGAAAGACACAATAGACACAAAAACTTTGTGTGGTACTAAAGAATGGCAGGTACAGGGGATAGAAGCTTTATTTAGAGCCTGCATCATTCCTGAACAAATAATGTTTTTGAATGAAACAATCCAACAAACATCTTGTCTTGGATTAGCCAAGATCAAAGAGATGAACACACCTTCTGTACCGACTCCTGCAAAAAATAACGAAACACAGGCAGTGGTGACAGTTGACAATATACTACAACTCAACAGATCTAATCCTGATTGGAAAAAATGGTTGATCTGGCCCACAGACACGAATAACTGTCAGGAAAGATTCCTGAATAAAACTCAGGGTTTTACCATTCATAGGCCAGACCCAAGATACGTCCAAAGACAACATCCGGGGGTAGTAACAACATACAGTGTAGGGAAATTATGCCTCGATTGGCTGCATACATCTACACTACAGGATGTGAAACAACACTTATCCTTACTTACAAAAGACGCAGATCTTAGGGATTTCTTGCTTGGACCAAGAAAACCACGTCAAAAACGTTTCATATATGCCGGCATCTATGCTGCATACAATGAAGCTTGGAAGGTATCACAGATAGAGGCCGCAGAATGAATACGTGAACTTGATCGTATTAATTTAGAGAAAACACTCTCTGTGGTCGACAATGGGTTAACAACTTTGTCCTCCAGAATATATTCATTGGACGGCATTGTAGCCTCTGCTATCGACATACTAGAACAAGATTTGGCGATGTTACAACAAGGCCAATCTCAATTACGTTCTATTATGTTATTAAGCTGGACGCTGCAATCATTGCGAGTGGGCTATGTGCCTTGGCGTTTCATCAACACAACGGCTCTGTTTTCAGAATACAATCTAACTGATAAACAGATTGAAATGGCACAAAGAGGAGCAAAGTATACAGTGCTGAGCATTGAAAAACTGGAAAAGTTACCATTCACAGTGGCAGAAAAACCAGCTACAGAATGGCTTATTCATGGCAAAATCACACTACCTGTGACTACTTTTCAGTTTCAGTATTGCCTCAGACAAATGCAAGCAGGCAAATATGAAAGGTTGGGTAAGGAATACATTAAGACATCTTGGGCTTTACCGTATACATATAGATGTTGGAGCGGGGATCGTGAAGTGTTTTTAAGCGGTAAAAACTGTAAACGTGCACTAAGCGGTTCATTTGTATGTCAGGACATTTCCTTGCACGGGGCTTGTAAGGGTTCTGTGGCAAATTTGTCTTGCCATCAGCAGGGTACACCAGCTGCTGTGATTAATCCAACGTTCGGACAACTTTCTAATGGGAGTTACCTCATGTTGAATGATCAGAGTTGCTGTGGCATGCTGCCAGGCATCCCATATCTAGTAACGGTCAACTCCAGGGTCACTTGCTGTATGCATGTATTGTTTGCCCCAATAGACACAGTCAGGGAGTCGCCTCTATGGCCTTCGCTGAACGTCTCTTTTATAAGATTTGATACTTTAAGCAGAATGAAAGCCATGCTTTTACAACAAACTGTGCCTTTGACCTCGGCCAAAGAAACCTATGATCTACAAGTTGCAAGGACTTCGGCTGAGATACAGACTTTAATACGTACAAACTGCCCTATACATTTCGTGGAAATGATAGGACGAATTTTCAACATGTCTGATACAACAGGAATTGTACATGTATTTAAGGGCATCTGCTCGGGTCTGTTAGCATCTTTCCAGGCAATACTCGGAATCATCCCGAACTTTGCACATTCGGTGTTTGGTGGCATACCATTAATTCTAGCACTTGTTGCCGGAATTCTATTTCTCTTCCTGCTATTGCGCTATGGCCAGCCAATTCACCGACATCACTCCGAGCGAAATGGAGAAAGCTCTCCTTGAACGAAAGTGCCGTGAGCAAATAGTACAGCTTTTGGGCATAAATCGTCTACGGGACCTTAATACCACATGGTTCCTGTCATTCAGACCAATCTGGCAAGATTGCATCTTACCTGTTCTATGATGCCTGCTATGCGGTGTAGAATGCGTGTTGGACACCTGTCTAACATTTCCATCGGATGCGCCAACGGACGTCGATACTCTGCTGGACCAGATAACGGCCCATGCTATGTGTTGTCCCCAGCGGCTTCCTATCCTGATGACAGCATTCATTGAGATCTCACAGACGCTTCCGGCTGCTGCTGAGGTACGAGAAAGAACTACAGGCACACGGGTAACAACGGACGCGAACATTGCGCCAACTCACACCAACTACAGTGGATGATGTTTTGTCTATAGAAATAGATGATCTAATGTTTACACCAGACCCGTAAACTGACTCTGATTCAGCATACAGTGTTCCAGAAATACAGCAACAATTTGGCCTTCATTTTTCAAAAACTTGGAACTCTACCAAAAATTGAACTTTTTCCCATTTTTTCGAACAAAAATGGAACTTCAATCTGCTTAAAGTAGAACTAGCCTTATAGTACAGACTTGGCGGTCCTTCCACAGACATTTAGTCATCTTATGTGTCTAAAAACAGTTCATTTAATTTTCCTGACATGAAATGACTTTGATTTTTTGAACAAACTTATCGATCATTTTCTGTCACATGTAAATATTACTGCTTATTTCATTCCAATTGCATTTATTTTCGAACTTTATGCCTGAAATGATAAGCAATGCTTCAAATGTACAGTACCTTTTAACATTCTAATATTTTTTTTTTAAATGCCTTTTTTAAATGGTTTTATGAAATATTTTAGAAATATGCGGTACTCAATTTTTATGTTTAGCATTTATGTATTATCGTATACACGAAAGTGGAGTGGGTGTTGTATTCCTCTTAGGGTGTCCATAACGGGCTTTCCAATATCATGTCCTTATATAGGCACAATTCGCCCTGCCCTTATATAGGCATAGAATCCCAGGCCTTATTTAGGCATTAAACCGTGCACTCCAAATACAGGCATGGTCTCTGACATCCGTCCACCCTAACGTCACAACGAGTTCATGAAGAACAGACCCTTAGGCTGCGGGAGTTTCCCTAGCCCAGGACTATTGATTTCTTCAAGGCCTCATATATTATGCATGAACCATTATTCCTTAGGGGTTCATCCATGACGTCTTTCGCTGTCCAATTCACGTCAATGCTAACATTCCTAAGGTACTCTCAGGTATAAATATACCTTCCCTAGCCCTTGTAAACTAGAGGAGCCCGTATCCCGGCCTGATGCACTGAGAAGACGCTGCCATTCCCTGCACGCAGAGAGCCCAGCTTCCAGCTTCCAGTGATCTGACTTCCCTTGCGGGGTGTTGGAGTTCGAGTCTGGCAAAGAGATTCCAACCTCTCTCATTCTTCAGGTATGGAGCTGATAAGAACCTAGAGGGACTCTTGGCATACTAGGCATACTAGGCTTAAACATACTCCTAGTATACCATAGTAAGGAATACTTCACCTACTTCATACCTCGTCCTACACCTAGGTTAGGTACATTGGGGTAGAACTAGCTTAGCACCGCATCATATGAGTACTCGCATTTTTAGTCTGTGTTATTTATGTAACAGCATCTGTACTAAAAGATAATGCTATCGCAGTATTATTTATTTCTACTGCTCACCCTGTACATTATTTATCTCGCATACTGTCTTGTGATCGTAACAGCACATTATACTTACACCAGAAACAAGACTGTTCAATAAATCTTTTATTGAAAACGCCCGTCTATTATTTCTGTGTAACTCTGAGGAAAAACTAAGCATGCACGATTGAGCTGAGTGAAATAGTTATCTGGTGTTTCCACGACTCTGGGACACGTTCTGATTCTAAAAGGGAAACATATTGGTCATGTTTTGCGGCTGCCAGAAACTACTCCCTTCTTGTTGTCAAGGAGTTTCTAGTGGCCTCTGAGCTAGCTGGCACAAGTAATTAAGTTTAATATACTCGATAGGGACATACTGACCTCAGTCCTATGTCAAACCTATAGGATATATTATTCCAATGCGCAGAGCCTATTAGGGAAATAGGAGCTACACTACACCATAGTATATGGTATGAGAAAATACACAAATGGCATAGAATGTTAAATGTCACTTGTGGACTGCAGCACCTATTGTGCCATTCCAGAGGCTGAGAAGGAAAAAATGGCGTCAGGTCTACATGTGTAGCCTCACTGCTGCAGCCTGTAAACCTAAATACAGTCCTGTCAACAAAACACTTTTTGACAGGAAGGAACCTTACTTTTAAATATTAAATAAGTCACCCCTAAGTAGGCTTTGTAGTTCACAAGGTAGAGTGTTTGGTATATGAAAAGGGAATATGTATGATTTTAATGTTAGCAGGTTCATACAATCACTAGACCCCAAGAGATATTTTCACTGTTAGGGCTGTTGTTGGTTCTATGCAGGAAAAGCTAAAGTAGAGTTTTATCTTTGGTTTGGAATAAGTAACTGAGATGGTTTAGCCACTATTTTTAATATTTATTTTAATAAAAATCCAGTTGTGACAAAGTGGATTATTAGTTGGGGTGGATGGTAGTCCACCAAAAGTAATATTGTCACTGTTCTTGTTTGATCAGGTAAAGGTAGCAGTAATTTAAACCTGAGCTCAACTCCTGGTACCTATGACACATAGTAGAGAAGCATAGCATAAGAAGGTTTAGAAGTACCATTACAGGTAAAAATTTCAAAAACACAATCAAAATCCCAATACAATTTATATACATGGAGAATATTATAATGAACAAAATGACACCAAAACAAAAATAAATCCATCAAGGGGAACCGTAGATATGAATTTTAAAAGTTTTAAAGAAATGTGTTAAAGAAAAAAAGTACCAAACAGCACAAAATGACAACCATGGGCAAATGGTCATGCTAAACCAGAGCAAAAGTATGGTTTGTATCTGACCGCCATGGAGCTTGCGCTGGATATGAAGACCAGGTTGGTACCGGTCAAATAGTTGTCTTCTGAGAAGGTAGAGTAATCAGCAGGGCAAGACTGCAGGCTGGATCTGAAGACAGTCTTATTGGCCTCGGGTTGATGAAGGAAGGGGTCTCGATGAAGTTGTCGCCGAAGGCTGGAAAAAGGTCCAAGTGGGGCAAACAGCGTAGTTCAAGGCCAAGAAGCCATTGACATCAATTGGATGCTGCTCTGCATCAGGCCCGATGAAGATTTCTACCTTCTGACTTAGACTCTTTTCTGGAAGTTGGATTTCTTTAGCGGAGCAAGATTGCAGGCTGTAGTGGGATAAGATTCGACGTCGCTGGTTGCCGGTCAGCATCAGGCCAGCTGAATCAGATTTGCCACTGTGGCGAAGTACTTAGTGGGATCTGCGGTGAAGTCAGGCTCACTGGCGATGCACTCTCAGCTGATCGGATGGCAGGTCGGTCGCAGTCCTATGATGGTTCTCAAAGCAAAAAAAATTGAAAAAGTCTTTCAGGCCCAGTTTTTATGGTTAGGCAGAAGGACTGCACTCTGACACCAGGCCATGATTCTAGGACCTCAGGAAGAGCACTTAGGTGTCAGGACTCACTTCAACCGAACTTTCAGCAGGGTCCAGGGCAAGTCCAGTTGAAACTGGTCAGTTGGACTACTTCAGGATAGTGGGCTTCTTGCAGCTTTTGTGTCCCGCTAGCTGAACAGTAGGCCAGCCAACTGAGTCTACTTTGTTGTCCTGGGTACACGTAGGAGCCACACAACCCTTAGGGTTCTACTCACAGGTCTCAACAGCAGGTGCAGTCCTTCTTCTGACTTCCTCAGGTCCATTAGTGTTCTGAAGACGGTAACCATGGTTGCCACATTTATGCCTGGCAATATCTTGTGGGTGGTGGTGACTCCTGGCCCCTCTCTAGCCAATAGGCAAAAAGTTCCCAGGAGCAACCCTATCCATGTTTGCAGCAGTTCCTGTGTACCCTACTGCAGACAGTCCCAGTGTGCCCCTATCTACCTAGATGCATATTGACATAGCCTTTCCTACCTTGTGCAGGGCTCATGTAGCTGGGGACACAGGAAACAATTCTCTGTAGTAAGTTAAAACCAGTTCTGGGGGCAGCTCCTCTCCCACTGGGTTTGGTGCCTGGCTGGCTAGAAGGACAATAAAGGGGAAGGCCCAGGTGTGAGCAACATCTGCCTGCGACTGAGCATGGCCCTTTGAAGAAAATTTAGTTCCTGGGCAAAGCCCAGACGTTCATCCTGTCAGAGGAATAGGACACTGCCCTACACCCAAGTTATTTGTCCTATCTTTGATAGCCAATTCGCATCTAATCAAGTAGGTATTCATCTCCTGGGTAACAATTGGAAGCGCATGCAAACGGGCTTGTATAGGCTTTTGGCAGACTAAAAGTAACTTTTTAAAAGAACCTTTTGTAAAATATTTGTTACAAATCCGATTTTACCAATGAATTGAATTTGTAATCATTATTTTACAAAGCCCAAGAATGAACTTTTTTATTGGGTTCCTAGGTGGAGATAACATTATTAAATTTAATAAAGTATCCCGGTGAGTTGATGATGAATTGTCTGTTTATAATTGCTCTTACATGCAATTTATTTCTTATGTGTAATGCATATGTGTTTACTTTTTTCACTTCTAAAGTTAAAATAAACTCACCTGTATTAACACTTAAAAAACTAATTTCAATTGTAAAATTAAAAATATGTAAAAATAATTGAGATAATTCTCTCATGTACTTTTTTACAATTACATAAATAATATTTTTTTTAAAAAGGAGTAAGGGTAGGAGGGGTGGTAGAGGTGTGGCTTTTGGCGGTAGAGGTTGCTGGAGTGGGTAATGTGCTTGTGTGTGTATATTTGGCAGTAGCATGTGGGTCTGGTGTTTGTTGTGTAGGTTTAGATGTGTGTTTTTTGATAATCTGGTGAGCGTGTGTGTTTGCTATAGGTTGGTGTTGTTTTCTGTGTAGGTGTGCTTTTGTGTAAGTGTGTTGGTCTTGATGAGTGTGTTGTGTGGTTGTGGGTTTTGTGCTTGTGGTGCTTGGAGGTATAGTTTTAATAGTATGTGTATCAGCGGCGGCTCCTCCGCTATGGCGGAGGATCGTCGCCCCCCCACAAGCAGCTTCAAAAGTTGAAAAATAAAATGATAATAAAACAAGATTATTGTCATTTTATTTTTCAACTGCTACGTGCTTCGTCCTGGGGAGGGGCCATTGCGTGGGCAGTCAGGAGAGGGAGTGGTGTGCAGCACTGCTATCAGTGTTCATGTGGGTTTGGCCGGCCGTCTCAGGCCGGCCAAATCCACATGCGCACAGCAGGCAGGGACTTCCAGTCTTCCTGGGAGCGCAAATCATCGGTGCTCAGGCCATCCATGAGAGCAGCTTCAGGATTGGCCACAGGGGAGGCTGGGAGCTTCTGCCTGCAGTGGAGCCACGAGAAGAGCCAAAGACCAGCGATGCGGCGGGCTGCAGGGGGCAGGTAAGTTCTTTTGTTTTTCTTCTTTCTTGCCCCTCCTTGATGCCACACCTGCACCCACCCCTGCCAGCCACTCTGTCCTAAAGCCGACCACTACTGGTGTGTATATTGTTTGTTTTTGTTTGTGTGTTTGTGTTTGTTGGAGTGGGTGCTTGCAAAGAAGTGAGTATGCTTGGGATTGAGGTGGGAGTTTTGGGGTTGGGTTGAGGAAGGGACCTGAGTTGGGGCAGAAGGTTGATCTGGTTGGGAGGCTGGGGCGAATGAGGAGGCTGCTATGCTACATGTTACAAAAAGGGCAAAACACATTTGCAACAGCTAATTTAAAAGCAAAAACTACATGCATGTTTAGTGATACATTAAAAAGTATTACTTACCAGTCTCAACTCCACCAGGGATTCCTGTCAAGCCTTTAGGATGTTGGAACTGCAAGACCTTCCCCTCCCAGGGATATAGTGTTAAAGGGGGCTGGGATAACCACCACTAGTCCTCTGGGCCACCATGCTTGGAGGTATGCAATTGACAACAATTAGCACAAACACATCAGGTGTGTGATGCTAGCATCCATCCAAAAGCCACAGGAATACTACAATGTTGAATGTGTCCCGCGTCGGACTCACTCTGTCGCGATTCTGCCGCTAGGACAACACCAGCATAACTGTGAAATCTAAATAGGCTCAGTGCAAACCTGCCATCCTGACAGCGATGGAGAACTATTAGCCAGCAGAGGAGTCCGGTGCATCAAAGGAGGTGAGCTGCTTATGCGATGGAAAACAGTCTGTTAGCGCGGATGGTGGATCAGCCAGCCCACATCTAAATGCTGCAGGTGGGACTGTCAGTTCGATGATGAGAGTCCTGTCAAGATCTAAATCAGGCCCTGTTAGACCCAGCGGTTTCGGGCTGGCTAAAACACATCAAAGCCAGTCAGAAACCACTGTTCCAAATAGGATGAGTATGATAGACTTGTCTGATAACCTGTGCTCACCCTCTAGTAGCTTGGCATCGAGCAGTCAGGGTTATCCTCAGGGCTTGAGTGTAAAGTATTGGCACAACACCCTCCTCCTTGCAACACACTGCATACGCTACAAAAAGACTCCACACAGTATATATAAAGACGCTTGTCTTTGTTTTACACACACACACACACACACACACACACTGAAATCAAAATGAGATGCACATTGTATATACTCTTTACAGTTAAAAGCAATTGTCAAACTTCTCTAGTGAAATCAAAATGAAACACACATTGTATATACACTTACAGTTATATGCAATTTTCGGACTTTCCCATTAGCAGAAAGGTCAAACAATCAGAAATCTTTGACTATGCCTCGTGACCCAGTCCCTCAGTCTTCAACTACACCAGCCAATGATACACGTTGCCCCTGGCAACCTGTTGACTAGACAGTCGGAACCACCTAAAACTTAAAGAAAAATTACTTAGTTTCGTCCATCTGGATTAGACCTCCAGGCGTGTGACGGCACCTGCATGGGTGCGAGATCGATATTACCCCCCTGCAGACAAAAGGTTGTGACCCAGGAAGCTGGTGCGCATCCAAGTCTGGAGAGAGGCTTTCCCCTCAAGCGGAGGCGTGACCTGCCGTAGACCCCGACAGTCAGCTGCAAATGCCCTCATGGCACACGAAACCCTCGGGCCTCGTCACAATGTTTTCCAAAACAAGGCACCCTGTGGTGTGGGTCCAGGGGGAGGGAGCGAAATACCTTGGACAGAGGCTGCGATGCCTGGCACTGTCGTTCTCCCGATCTGGAGGCTGAAGACAGCCTCAGCTCCTAGCTCAGTTCCACCAACACCCCTCGGACAGCACACGCTCTGGAGTGCAAGTGAGCACAGGTCCTCTGGTTGCAAGCATGAGTCCCTCAGACTCTGCAAGCTTCCCGCTCACTCCTCGAACTCCTCATGGCCCGGCACCTCAGATGGCTGATGATCTTGCGCACCCATTCCTCTTGCACAGCGAGATGATTGTATATGTCAGGACGGTCCTTCTCCCAACCACAGTCCCTTCCACCTGTCTCTGACGCACCCAGTGTGGTCCTTATGATATTGTGGAGACAGTGAGATCCTTTGTGTTCCTGGGATCTTGTTGACACGAGGCCAGCTCACCGGTCCTTGGCGATTACATCGAGACCCAGGCTACGACAGTTGGCACTTTGCTGCAGGCCAGCAACATACAGGCCAAATCCACCAAGTGATAGTCCCCTTCTTGGAGCAAGACAAGCTCTAAGCCAACACAAGTCTACGGGTAATCCATTTGCAGTCCCTCCTGCCCTAATGACTCCTTGTTTTAATGTCCCAGTATTGTACTAGCGTAGTATAGCTCAAAATCCAAATGTATCTCTACTTTCGGAGGCTGAAGCCCCAGTAGTTATACCCACAATGGCCTTTGAAGATACGATTGGTTCTAAAGGCCACCTTTGAAATGCAAAGGCCCTCTCTAAATTTTGTCCTGTCTGCCATCCTACCTGGGAGGTTTGATCACAATCTTTAGTGGGGCCAAGTCCCTTCCCCTTGGAATGCAGGTGCCAATTCAACCCCCACCTAACTGTCCCAGAAAGGCCCCTTAGAGTCAGAGGTCTGCAGTTTCCAGTGAACCCTTTGCTTGTGGCCCTCTATCAGGAATGCACAGATGTGGCTGCCTCCCTAGCACCCAGGTGTGAATTAGGAGACAGGCCACCAGGCACACAGAGCCCCGTGCATCGAAATGCTCACTTTCCCAAAGTTACATTTCCAGCACCGTAATGTCAAACCTCCCCACACTACTGGAGAGGATTCACCATTACGAACTCATCGATACCAAACACTATACTGTTACTATTCTGCCCGTAGGAAATAATGCTTGATAGCCTTTCCCTACACCCCCTCATGCTAATCCAATGCAAGAAGCAGGCCCTATCGTACCGAACACACCATCCATTGTCATTCACGACTCTTGCATGTAACACATACACACACCTGCCCAACCTCATCCCAAAACTTCACCCTGTCACCTGGGAGAACTCGGATTTAGCAGGAGACATGCAGAACATTGGCACATACTTTATAAATGCTAAACCAAGTAACAGTAACCCGAACACACAGGCTCCACCAGGGAAAACCTGTGGCACAATTGATGAGCTACCTCCGTGAATGGCACAACCAGTGCGGCAGGCCCATGGAGGCGCATTTGAGATACATGCCCCTGGTAAAGGTCTTACCCCATGCCAAGGGACTTAGAGCTAACTCATATCAGCCAATCATATATACACCAATCCACAGTATGTGTATGACTAACACAGCGCTTTGACACTGCATGGCAGTGCCAAATACGCTCAAGTCCTAAGGCTAGCATCCAGAGCAGTGGAAAACTGGGAAGGAGCAAAGCAAAAAGTCAAGGAAAAGCAATCTAGAAAGGGCCATTTCCAACAAGCCCAATTCAGAAGGTAAAAAATTTGACCAGGATGGCCCACTTGGTGTACCCGACTTCCGCTCCATCGCAGTCAGCATGATATTATGCATAGGTCCTGGTCACCAACAAACAGTGATTTCGGATTGGAGCTTTACTCTTTCTTGGCTCCTTTGCCTTAAAACATTAAAAACATCATATCACTGTTCTTTCCTACTGTAATTCAGTCATTTTGGTATTTTCTTATTAAAGTTTACTCTATTTGAAGAAATTGGTTGTGGGATTTTTATTGTGCTGTCTTTTGTACTTTTTTTTAAACTGTTTTAGTGTTGCTGAATATTAAATCATTTCGTACACTAGCCTTGGAACACATACCTCGGAACGGCCAGTCGACAGGACGGCCGCCGCCTCCTTTGCCTCCTCTTTCTTTCTGCAGTTCGGCAGAAGCAGGAAGCACCCGGCACACTGGCTCCCATGAGCCAATCAGCGTTGTGATTGGTCTGAGCACCGTGGATCGGTGCTCAGGCTGGAACACTGAGCCTGTGCATGCTCCTGACCAGGCTGTGTAATACAGCCTGGTAGGAACATGCAAGGTGCGCATGAACTGTTTGGTCGGCCCAAGTGGGCCGGCCAAACAGTTCATGTGCACTTTGGGAGTGCACACCACTCCTCCCCTGCTCTGGCCAGCCCCTCCCCACACATGCTGCTGACTGCATGCAATAGGAAATATAAAATGGCAATAACGGTAAGTTATTGTCATTTTGTTTTTCCTTTTTGCGCATTGGGGCAACGCTCCTCCTCCTTAGCGGAGGAGCCGCCATTGAAGAGGACTGCTTGAAATGTATAAAGGTGATGTGAACACAGGTCAAATGCTCAATGGGTAGGCCCGCAGAACCCATTTTTTTATGTTCTTTAGACCTCACTACAGACAGATTTAACCTGTAGCAGCCTTTTAATTGAAATGATTTGGAAATGCTTAGGGACTGCTTATATTCCAACAACTCTGAGCATGCACTCATGATTAGTGTTTGTCCTATGTGCATGTATTTTTCTACACAAGCATCCAGGCATAATAATGAGTCGATAAGATGTCTGAGTGTGCCTTTGGGGTGTTTTCCTGATCACTGATTCATGGCAGGAGTGAATGGGCATGAACAGGAGACAGACACCGAGCTCAGTAAGGACGTGGTGATTTATGTCTCAAGTTGAACGAGTTTCCTCATGGAGACTTCATTACCAGAGGTTCATCCCTCGAGTAAATGAGCATTAAAGGGAGATGGAAACTAGAACAAAAGGTGATGTCGGACAGACACCCACAAGGTAGACTGAAATTATCTGGAGATGCTCAGATCCAAATGTGTAAAGGGTTCTCTGAGCATGCACTGACGACTAGTGTTTCTTATTTGAGTGTTGAAGTTACAGCTTTCATCTGCAGATTGTGTAGTCTGCTCCAATTTTGCCTTAGTCAGAGCTGTTTTTATTGCAATTATTCTACTGCATATGCTCTATTGTTGTATTTACTTATGTAGTTGAAATAGCAACCTAAAGGGAAATACTGCTAAAATAAAATATTGGCTTCAGTGAACGTGTTGTGATTACTGCCTCCATTTGCATGATTCTGCTTTCATACCCATTGATTCATGCCAGGGGTGAATGAGCATGAAACGGAGACAGACAGTGAACGCAAAAAATTATTCATGAATGACAACGGCCAGAAAACAGATGAAAATTCTCTGGAAATGCTCAGTGGCTGCTAATATCCAGGCTCTCATTTACAGAGGCCTGCGGCGTTGAAGGGTCACTGTTTATGACGATCTGGTGACACAGGCCTCTCAATCATATCTATGAGGTGACACAAAGCCACCGTGCATGGCTTTGCATGGCCTCATAGATATGGAGTAAGGCAACGCATCGCAAAGCGCAGCCTTTCCTCACTCTACGTCAAGGCGGCGTTCCATGGGCTTTGCTGTGTGTGTTCCCACTCAGCACCCATAGATTTTGACACTGCCCCAGATTTACAACATCACGTACACCTGGGGCAGCGCCAGAAACTTACGCCTGCCGACAGCAGGCGTAACGAGGAGAAATGTTTACATTTTTCCTTGTTTTTTCCTCTTTCCATGAGTTAGACCTAGCTTCTTTTGGTGTGTTTCTCCTGTCTATTTGCTTTCTGACCTCCTGTTTTTGCTGGTTTAGTGTCTCTGTGCACTTTCTCACTGCTGTCCAGTGTTAAAGTGCAAGTGCTCCTATTGTAAATTGTATTATGGATTGGTGTTTCCTTGATTTGCATATTTGATTTACTGGTAAGTCCCTAGTAAAGTGCACTGAGAGTGCCAGGGCCTGTAAATCAAATGCTGCTAGTGGGCCTGCACCACTGATTGTGCCACCCACACGAGCGGCCATACAAAGGGATCTCAGACCTGCCACTGCAGTGTCTGTGTGCAGTTTTTACTGCCATGTTGACTTGGCAAGTGCACCCACTTGCCAAGCCCTAACCATCCCTTTTTTTTTTACATGTAAGTCACCCCTAAGGTAGGCCCAAGGTACCCCTATGGGCAGGGTGCAGTGTATATGAAAGGTAGGACATGTACTGGTATGGGTGACATGTCCTGATAGTGAAATACAGTGTATTTCGTTTTTCACTATTGAAAGGATATCTGGCCAATAGGATAGAATGGGAGTTTACATATAACATCTTATGAGTATATCTTCCCATTGGGACAAGATAGAGGAATGGAGTTTAGTATGCCTGAACTCAGCATGTAGAAATGCATTTTTTAGGAAAGATGATTTTTATGTTCTGTGTTGAAAAATACCACTTTTAGAAAGTAGGTATTTTCTTGCTTAGCCATCCTGTGTGCCTCTGGTGGGTTGTGGATTGACTGTCTGGCTTTGGAGTGACAGGGACTGGGGATGTGCATTCTCTTTCAGACAGCCACTGGGGGGGGTTGAGGTGTGCTCTGCCTTTCCTGGGTAGGTCAGGGCTGGGCTGAATAGACCTTGGCTGCATTTAGAGTAGTGGGAGGATATTTCCTTGCACCTGAATGGGCTTGGTCTTCCTTGGACAATGCTTTCTCCACCTCCTGCCAGGAAGCTGGACCAGAGAGGACAGAACTGGTTTGGGCTGAACACAGGCACTCTCTGCCCAAAAGAACAAAGAGAAACTGCGCATAAATATTGGGGCCCAGACTCCAGAACTTTAGAACTCGCTGGGATCAAGGAACCTGCAAAGGAGAAGAGCTGGAAGAGCTGCCAGGTAGAGTACTGCACCTTTGCTGTTTTGTTGCTTTGCTGGGTTGGTCTGCAGTTGCTGCTTCTGCCTTGGGCAGTGAAAGGACTAAACTGAACTTTTCTTCACTTCTTGCTGAGTATCTACAAGGGCTTGAGATAGAGCTTGCCTCCTGTTCACGAAGTCTCAGGGACAGCAAAGACTTCACTTACATCTGGGTACCGCCTCTGGGACCGTGTGTCTTAGTTGCCACAGAGGGAAACCGCAACCTGATGCCATCAGCAAGAACGCCGGCGGTTCTGTGACCGGAAGGCACCACAGAGGGCACAGCCGCACTTCGCACCGCAAACCTGGTCTCACCGACGATAACGACCACCACCGCCACCGAGCCACTGCTTGCACCGCGACCTGTGGCCACTGCACTCCGCACTGCCTCGCTTCACTCCACCACCCTGGTCTACCTGACGACGTCGTGGCCAGCTGGCATCGCCGGCGTGGTCTGCACCGTGGGCACGACTCGTCAGCTACATGCAGCACCACCCCGTCCTACACCGCAACCACAGCCCACCGACTTCAGCCCTATCGACCGCTGATCCTCGACAGCCACCGAAGCTTGCACCATGACCGTCAGCACCGCAATGAGCACCGCCCCGCTTTGCACCACAGCCCTGGTCTCACCGACGCTGCAGGACGATAGCCACTGAGACGCTGCCTGCACCGCTACCTGAGGGCAATGCACACTGCACCGCTCCGCTCACACCGCAGCCTCGACGACCACCGCTGCCGGGACACACCGCCGCGCTCGCCCGGAACAACAAAAAGGTACTGTTTACAAGTCCTCTGATACTGACGCCGGTCCGCACCGATGCGGTCGACCGACCAGGTTGGATTTGGTTGTTTTCAGCACCGGACGGAGCTACCAACTTCAAGAAACTGCATTTTTAAGGTTATTCTTGCAGAGTACAGATTTTGATTATTGTAAGTTGGACTTGCTATCGTTTTGGTCTTGTTTGCACAGATAAATATTGATTATTTTTCTAAACCTGGTGTGGTGTCCTTTTGTAGTGTTTTCACTGTATTACTGTGTGTTATGTGCAAATGCTTTACACGTTGCCTCTGAGATAAGCCTGACTGCTTGTGCCAAGTTACCAAGGGGGGTGAGCAGGGGTTATTTTAGAAGGGTATCCCCTTTATCCTGACTAGAAGGAAGGGTCCCAGTTCAGACAAAGGTGCAAACCATTGCCAACTAGAGACCCCCATTTCTAACACCTCGCGTGCTGCATTCTGCAGCATACATAAAACTAGGAAAACGCCTTTTGTGACTGTTTTTGTGCAGGAAGGTGCCCCTTCCTGCAACAAAACCCATCATGCCAACAACACAGACACCCTTACACCATGGTGAAAGGGTGCCTGCGTTGGCGCTCGGCTGCAAATTGTGAGCCGGCTCTGGCTGAAAGGACTGGAATGCTCCGTATCTTGTAAATACGGTGCATTCCTGCCCTTTCAAAGTGGCGTAGGGCAATGCAGCAAAAGGACTTGCGGCGCTGCCCTGCACCAATTCTTTGTAAAAGAGGGCCCCAGTGCTAAACGTCTTCACTGAGCATGCACTGGTGGTTAGTGTTTCACCTCTGAATATGTAGTAAAACATTTCTTTTGCAACGAGCATGTAGTTTGCCTCTATTTTGGCCTGATCAGAGTTGCATTTTTCAGTCATAGGCTGGTGATTAGCATCACTACTTTAAGAATGTGGTAATGAGATGCTTCTATTGCATATGCTGTTGTGATGTAATTATTCATGTCTATAGAATAGGAGAATAAAGCCTCAGTAGAATCTCAGCATCAGTGACTATGCTTAGTAACAGCTATTGCAAAGTCGCCCAATGAGTACTTGTACTGTCGCTGATCCATGGCAGAAGTGTATGTGCATGAAAAGGACAAGAACATTGAAAGAACATAAGATGCCTCGTGAAAGACCAAGCCAACAAAAGAGACTGAAATTATCTGCAAATACTCAAACGTAATTGTGATACGTGTTTTCCCCTGAGCAGCTGAATGACTGGTGATAGAAGTTGTTGTTCCACCCTTCCTACGGGGTAAGGGTGAAGGGCAGAGTTTAAGCCAAATGTCTGGTGGATGTATTGCGAAGTTTTTGTTCCACCCTTCCTTTATATATATGAGATTGATAAAGGCTGCTGCGCAGCCGAAACGCGTATCTTTTCTACTGCGAGGATCGAGGGAGACCTGCAAAATAAATACGCTATATCCTGACTTACCTTGAGTACGTGCCTCTTCCTTGTTGGAGTAGGATGTTCGTTTGGATATATATATATATATATATATAACACTATGAGACACAAGCGATGAGGGCATAGAACAAGCGTGCACTAGTCACAATTTAAACTATTCAGTCCAATTAAATGCTGACGCTCAACTCTTCGTGGTCCACCGCCTCAGGCCACTATTAATAATAAATTTACTACTTGGGGAACAGGAGTGTCTTCTCAGTATCAACAATTATATCAGTCCACAGTTAACATATATCCAAAGAACAATCGGCAGGCAAGATTAGTAATGCCGATAAAGGCGGCAATATTGTGGTCATGGGCAGGGAGGATTATTGCAATGGCTGTCAAGATCGTGTGATACTGAACAGATGGTATTGTTTTTATACTTCTGGAATTAAATTGAACATTTCATCATAATCATAATCTTGCCTGCCGATTGCTCTTTGGATATATGTTAACTGTGGACTGATATAATTGTTGATACTGAGAAGACGCTCCTGTTCCCCAAGTAGTAATATATATATATATATATATATATCACATGCAATCCAAAGATGAGTGTGCTCTCAGGAAACCAGAATCCACGACACGGTAATTTGGCAAAGCGTTTATTTACACGACGCGTTTCGACTGCAGCCGCAGTCTTGGTCACGTGTAAGGTGCACACCCAATGAAACACTTAAATAGAGATAAAAAATGTGTCACATGGTTCTGTAGACAGGAAGAGTCTGTACATGGAATACATGGCGGCCATCTTATAGTGGTAAAAATACAATATACACATGCAAGTACAGATGGCCCACTGGAGTACAAATGAAATCAAAAGTGAGGTGCATGGTAAAAGGCCCGTTTAAACTCAACATCAAGATACAAAATTACATCATGTTTGTTCATTTCAAATAAAGAAATAACGATGTTATCCAAAATTAACACATGTACATCAGATGACATGACATGCCAACTGAATGAATAGCACACTTCACATGGTCTAATATGTGCAAGAAGTGCGTGGCAGCCATCTTATGGTGGTGAAACTACCATATACAAATGCACGAACACATTATAGTCAAAGTAAAATACAAAGGAAAGGGCAACACACCTGCAATTTATGGATATAAAAATATCAAAAATTATCAACGCTAAGTAGAATGGACAAATATACTGCAAAGTGCATAAAACTGTGCGCCCTACTCCAAAATTGACAATTGTCATACCAACCCGGTGGGCAACGACCTACATGGTGAAAGTAAATCACCCACAAGAAAATGCCCCAATGGGCAACAATCTATGCGAGAAGTATGAGCCAAAGAATAATGCCCCAGTGGGCCAAAGCCTGTGCATGGGTTATGAGTCAAAAATAAGCCTGTGATCTGGTGGTCTGCACGTCAGGTGTCAAAGATGATATACACCCAAGTTGTAAAGAGTAAAAAATCCTAAATGGCATGAGGATACACCAGAAATATAATGGGCAAATACGTTCCGGTTACACTGGTGAAACCTCCATAATTAAACAGGCAAATGTCTCTATAGTCCCAGAGAAGTAATGGAAACAGGCTGATTTGGCCCAATACAGTTTAAAACCTTAACGCAAACAGGACAGCAGTATGTGAATTCCACGCTAGACAGAACTGAAGACAGTTTACCATGTGAAATGATGATCAAATGGAGTGAAAATCGAAGAAAAGGTTGGGTGGCCCGTGCTCGTGACATCCAATCATGTGGGCCCCCTCCTTTCCTCCTGCAAAAGAAACAAACAAAAACAAATGTTAAAATGGTAGACCCCTCCAAGGGTCAGAATATACATGGTTCCAAATGCACTACTGAAAAAGGAGGTAAGAAACTATTCTAAATGAGACAATAAAAACTAATTGACAGCAAGGGTACATCTGTCTAGAGAAACGAGAAAAAGAAAAAGAGAAACGATAAAGAAAAGAGAAAAAGAAGGAAAAAAGAGAAGAAAAAAGAAGAAGACAAAAAGAGAAAGAAAAAGAAAGAGAAAGTAAGACAGAAACATCCTATTCCATTTTAAGGTGAATGGCTAATTCCTCGTCTTGGTTCAACCCCCGGGATCTTGGTCTGATAGTCTATTATGTACTTGGATTCTTTCTGCCTCAGTCTGAGTGTTCTATCTCCTCCTCTGGGGTTATTGCTAATCTGCTCCAAGATAAAATAGCTGAGAATAGAGGAGTCAGAAAAATGTTTGGTTTCAAAATGGCGGGCAACTGGGTATTTAGGATCTCTGTTAGTTATTGCCCGCATGTGTTCTAGGATGCGTTTTTTGGCCATAAGAGTGGTACTGCCAATATACCATAGTTTACAGGGACATTCTAATACATATATCACATATTTGGTACTGCAGGTGAGAAATTGTGTGATAACTTTTCTCTGAGTCCCTACTACATACTCTTTTCGGAACATGCTGTGTTTGCAAGCCTTACAGTGTCCACAGGGAAAAAATCCCTGTAGATTGTGTTCGCTGTTGGTCATGTGCCTGGTGACATCGCTATGGACAAGCATGTCCCTAAGGTTCTTGCTCCTCCTGTATGTGATACTAGGTCTGTCTTGTATGTCTTTTCCTATGGTGTTATCATTCTTCAAGGTGTCCCAATTTTTTGTAAGAATCCGTCTGATATTGTCAACGTCTGAATGGTATGTAAGTATGATCCTGGTGTTATCATTCTCTGTCTCATCTTCTGGAGACATTTTGTCCTGCAAGGTTTCGTCTCTACTGATAAGGTCAACTTTATCCTTAGCTTTCTTCAATACCCAATTGGGATAACCTCTTTCCCTGAATCGATCAAGCATAGTGCTGCTCTCTAATGCAAAAGCTTCACACGTGTTGCAATTTCTTTTAGCCCTCAGCAGTTCTCCAAAGATATATATATATCAAGTAACATTACACCTACTACAGCAAGCAGGACTATTGGCTTTGTCAATGGTTGTTAGTTGCATAAGATAAATAAGCAACAACTATGGCTTTGTTGTATATAATATTGAAAATGCTTCCGTTCTGAAATGATGAGACTGAAAGCACTATAACGAGTCTCTTTGCAGTTACATCAAAGGCAGTGATGGGTGGCACTGCTGCAGAGTTACGATTTTTTTTTTACACCGATAGTGAGGGCAAAAATGGAGAACCCAATAGGGACCCGTCTCAGCACCTGCTTTTTAGAACTGGCGGTGCTGAGCACAACCCACTACAGCACTCCAGACGTTACTTTCTTTATTTGCCTGACGCGTTTCGAGGCCAACGCCTCTTACTCATAGGCTGCTTCAGTCACAGATGAATCATGGAGGGCTCTTTTTTTATCCATTTCCGGCATGCCGACCCCCAGTGGGTCTCGCTTCGTGCTTGTTAGTCCTTCACTGCATGCTGGGACTTGTAGTCCTGAAACAGCAAGAAATCAACCCTTTAGTAGGTTCCATGGAAACTATGTGGACCCGGCCCACTTAAAGCCCTGACTTTACCCCATCATAAAGCTGATGGTGGGGGCCTGAGAATGGTGTCTTATTCCGTACATTGGATTTTGCACCTCTTTACACTCAAATACCCTCTTCACATTGCCTGTGACCTATGTAATAACATACCATAAGAATTTGGCAAAATTTCTTTAAAAATAATATATTGTATAATTTAGAGTTTTGTGACTCAGACAGATCTTTGTAAATACATTTATAATGTATGTCATAAAGGTCTGTGACCTGGATTTACCACTCACTCGCGTGCAACCTTGTGAACCATTTCAAACCTTTTGTGAAAATCACGTGCATTTAAAGCACAGAACGTTAAAAATAATTGTAAAGCACCTAAAATGTTGCGCCCATTAGAAGTGAAAACTTATTCGATGATTATCCTGAGCTGTGGCATAGAAAGGACCAAGAATCAGCCCTTCAGTCACAGTGTGATGCCTAAACGTGTTTCTGTGCGGTTTGCACCATTCTTTTGTGGCATGAAATGGCTACCTTGATACTGGATAATAGCTAAATTAAGGCCCTCACACGGCTGGTAGTACTACAAAGCCATGTTGCCACCAACTTTGGTAGATACACTATCTGTTGCAGCAAAATGTACCTACTATGGGTACAACATTTTCTAATTTATGCACAAATTGTCTGAGAAAAAAATGAGTAGGATTCTTTCTTTTTTCATTTTCAAATGTAAGATACAAAATAGAAAAAAAGATACAATGCAAATATACAAAACAGCATCCCATATTTTCATTTTTAATAATACACAGATGTTTTTGCCAGATTTCTCAAGATACATCAACAAATAGCCGCCAAATGTCATTTTTGTGCACCAAATAAATTAAAGTATATGAACATTGTTAGCAGTTGGGCTGTTGGTTGACGGGGGTATGAGCCCTGGTCAAGCAGCAACCACAATCCTAGTCAAGGTAAAAGGCAGGCAAATAAATTCACCTGTGCTCACCCTCTGGTAGCTTGGCACAGTGCAGTCAGGCTAAGCTTAGAGGTAATGTGTAAAGTATTTGTGCAACACTTCAAACAGTGAAAACACCACACAAAAAGATCCCACACCAGGTTAAGAAAAATAGAGTAGACTTTAATTAATAAAACAAGACCAAAACAACAAAATGCAATTATTAGAAATGGGGCTATTGAATTTTAAAGTTTATTGTGAAAAATGGCGCCAAAAAGCACTATGGAGGAACCAGGACAAAGTCACAAGTTCAGGCTGACCACGATGGAGCATGGACTGGTTACAGGGTTCCAGTTAGGCCCACTGAACAAAAATCCTGGTTGCGGAGCGCAGCGTGGATCAGCCACAAAGATGTGTAGCGCAGCAGAGGCGTTGCGCCGGTTCCAAGATGCAGCGAGACTGTGGTGCGAGATCCTGTTGCTTCGTCACTGAGGATCCTGTCAACGGGGTTTACAATACAAAGTCTGGTGTCGAGGATGTGTGGTGCAGCCCAGGTAATGCGTCGATTCCGATGAACGGTGAAGCTGCGATTCAGAGTTTCAGCGTCATTGTCAAGGCTGCCGTTGACGAGAGATGCGAGGAGCTTGCGCTGGTAAAAGTGTTGTGCAGTGGGGGTTCAGAAGGCGATGTGTCGGTCCCAAGATGTGGGAGGCGGCGGCGATGCGAGTCTTTGGCGACGGGTCCAATCCACGCAACAGTGGCAATGCAGTGGCTCTGCTTGGGGATGCACCACTCAGCCAAGGAGATGTGTTGGTTCTGCTTGGGAATGCATCGCTCAGCAGAGTAGATGCCTCGGTTCTGCTGGCAAGCACCTTAGGTCCACTTCCGAGGATCCAGGACTGGGGTGGCACCACTTGGCAGGAAAGACTCACAGATGGCAGAGTCCAGGTGGAGAGTTTGGAAGCCTGTTTTGTCCCTGAAGCTTCAGATCAGGAGGACAGCCAACAAACCCTTCGAGTCACTCTGGGTTCTGGGGTCAAGTGATGCAGGCCCAGTTCTTCTTGCCCAGACAGTGGGGTAGCAGGCCAGCAGGTAGGCACAGTATAGCAGCAGTCCAGCAGAGTGGGAGTCCTTCAGCAGCACATCAGTCCCTCTTCCTAACAGAGTATTCACAGGTCTAGAAGGGTACTGTCTTGGTGGTGTCTAAGGTCCAGTATTTATACCCAGGGGTGCCTCTGAAGTGGGGGGGACGTCAAAGACATGCCTTTGAAGTGCACAAAGGTCCTTCCTACCTGCCCTGGCTCCAGACTCACTACACAGGGCTATGCAGCCCTTTGTGTGTGGAGAGGACACAGCCTATTCAACCGTAAGTGAAACTGTGCCCAGCTGCTCCCTCCCATCCTGTCAGAGATGGCCCATTGAGACACACCTAAGCTCCCATTGTGTGTTGCTGTCCAGGAGGAATACACAAAGCCCAACTGTTAACTACACCCAGCCATGTGATCAGAGACAGGCTACATGCACCAAATGGCTAAAGCAAGAAAATACCCACTTTCTAAAAGTGGCATTTTCAGTATTGCTATTTAAAATCCGACTTTACCATAAGTTTGGATTTTAAATTGTGATTCCAGAGACACTAGACCTGAAGGGTTTATCTCTTCCCAAATTTCTTTTCACTACCAGGACATGTAAAACTTAAAAGTACACATCCTGCCTTTTAAATGGATAGCACCCTGCCCTCTGGGTTGTCCAGGGCCTACCTTAGGGATGACTTATATGTTTAAAAAGGGAAGGGTTGGGCCTGGCAAAAGCTTCATATTGCCAGGTCGACTTGGCAGTGTACACTGCACACACAGGCTCTACAATGGCAGGCCTGATACATGGTTAAATGGGCTACTTAAGTGGGTGGCACAATCAGTGCTGCAGGCCTACTAGTAGTGTTTAATTAACAGGCCCTGGGCACATGTAGTGCAATTTACTAGGGGCTTATAAGTAAATTAAATTTGCCAGCTGGGGATGATCTAACATTACCATGTTTAGAGGAGGGAGCTTAAGCACGTTAGTGCTGGTTAGCAGTGGTAATGTGCGCAGAGATACCAGCAAAACGAGGTTAGAAAAGTGGAGGAGGAAGGCAAAAATTAGGGGGAAGACCCACCTAAGGCTGTCAGGTCCAGCAAAAATCATTCATTGCAAATACATCAGCCTAATACCCTCTCCTTCCTTTTTTAAATTCTTACCAGAGCCATTCATTGTTCCAAAGAAAAAAACATATTTCCTCACTCTATGCATCGTAGGTTTCTTGTCTGGGAAAAAAATGCGGATGTGTAGTTTTTGTGTAATTAGATTTTTTCCAGTCAAAACCGCTTTGAAAACAGTTTTTTTGTAAGTAAATTCCTAAACCTGAAATACTGGAGGATGGCATGACTATCCCAGGAGACCAATCTCTGGAAATGAATCTAACCTAGATTTAAAGCAAGTGGTAATGCACTTTTTTTGTGAAAAAAAATTAGGGTAAGCTGAAGCAGGTTCTCTGGGTTACCGTTTATGCATCTTCGACACTGGTCCGAGGTTTGATTATTTGATTTTTTTTTAGTTTAAAGAGCTTTATTGAGGCAAATAAGAAACATTGGCACAATATACAACAATGCAAAAGAGAAAATAACCAAAAAGTTGCGATCCAAATATATTGTATAATGGAGAGAAAAATAGGAGATATCAACCAATGAAATAAAAACCTCCAAAAGAAGAGGCAATACTGAGAAAATTGTACCTTGAAGGAAATAGCTTTTACAATTTTCAGGGGGAAAGGGGAAGAGAAAATAAGAAAACAGAAATAGGGAGAAAGAAGGAGAAAGAAAGAAAGAAAGAGAGAAAAAGAAAAGGGAAAAGATACGCATATATCCAAATCTAATAACATATTTACGAACTACTTCAGTAAAACACTCTACTGGCTGCAAAAAAAAAAACAGAATAAGAACTATGCATACAGATATAAAAACTTCGAGATGAAAGAACAAAATATAGCGAAAAAATACTCATGGTGGTTGATATACAAAGGAGCTGTCCCTGCTACGAAGTGCAGACGAGGATAAGTAGGCGGTGAGTGGAGACCAAAAGGCTTCCTTTTGAATGAGTTGTTGAGAAGTATTGGCAGAAGCTCTGTCTAGTCTGTGATGATAGCAGAGAAGGTTCCACCAAGCAGAGAAAGAGACCTTAGTGGCGTCTTTCCAATTTGAAGTAATTACCTGAAAAGCAATAGCAATTAACAAGTCCACAAAAATGCCCACCCTTCGAATCCAAACCAGTATGTAGAATTACTTCCCAGAAATATAGAGTAGATGTCAAAAGGAAACTTAACAGAACAAATGGAGGAGATTGATTCACACACCTTAGTCCAAAAACTTGCGATACTAGGTGTTAGACCTGGCACCATTGGCGTGGGTCTCCCTTCCATCTTTCGCTTTTTTCCTCCTCTGTGTTCGCTTGTGTTAGATGCTCTGGGCGCTGTGCCACTGCCATTCAGTGCTACAGCGCGAATGCTCCCTTTTGTAAATTGACTGGATGAATTGGTATTCCCATAATTGGCTCATTTGATTTACCTGTTAGTCCCTAGTATAGTGCACCGTGCGTGCCCAGGGCTGGTAGACCAAATGCTGCTGGTGGGCCTGCAGCGCTGATTGCGCCACCCACATAAGCAGCGCGTAAAGTGTGTCTCAGACCTGCCATCGCAGAGTCTGTGCGCAGTCCAGAACTGCCATTCTTTGACTGTAAAGTGAACCCACTTCCCAATCCCTCAACCTTCCCTTGGCATCATGTAAGTCATCCCTATGGCAGGGTGCATTGTATGTGAAAGGTAGGACCTGCCTTGGTCTGTGTGGCATGTCCTGATAGTGAATTACACTCCATTGCGTTTTTCACTATGGCAAGGCGATCTGTTCCCTTAGGCCAGTATGGGCAGTTTTGATTATTACATCCTATAATTCTAGCTGACCCAAGGAACAGGTTTGGAAAGTCGAATTTAGTATGCCTGAGCTCAGAATATTAAAATACATCTTTTAGTGAGGATTATTTTTATATTCTGCGTTTGAAAATACCACTTCTAGGAAGTAGGTATTTTCTTCCCCAGGTCGTCCAGTGTGCTCTGCTGTTATGTGTATTGGATGTCTGGTCCTGGAGGGTCAGGGCAGGCTGAGCCCGACCTGGGTTGAATAGCGAGATCTGCAGCTGGAGTATGGGGAGGGGTGACCCTTTGATCTGAGCAGGGCTGGGCCTGGCAAGGTGAATGATGGCTCCAGCCCCCACTGTGTGTCTGATGGCAGACCCCCTCTTCCTCAAAGGCAGGATGCTGCCTCGTAAATAAAGTGCTCCAGGACCACATCGAACTGGTTCGGGCTGGGTTCAGTGACTTGTGACTTTTGAGAACAAAGACCTGTGGGGTATAAAGATCTGGGCCGAAACCCCTAGAGGGTGTGTTACTTCTGGATGTCAAGACGAACCTCTGTCCGTGTAACGAGAGGAAAAGGACTTTGAAACTTTCATCCATCTTGCTGCAGCAACTACCCAAGGGCCTGATTTGAGCTTGCCTCCTGCGGAAGTCTCAGGGACATTAGACTTCACCCATCAGCCTTCTGAATTCCTATTGAGAAGGGTTCTACTCGCAGGTGAGGCCTCTGTCGAGAATTCCAGAGCCTCTGGGTCTACTGCGGGGAACGCGGGCTGAGAATCATCGCTATCGCTATTGTGGGCCGCTGCAGCTGAGGAGCTGTCGCTGAGAGCCCGCATTTGTCTGTGCTACGAGAATCATCGCTATCGCTATTGTGGGCCGCTGCAGCTGAGGAGCTGTTGCCGCTGAGAGCCCGCATCTGTCTGTGCTACGAGAATCATCGCTATCGCTATTGTGGGCCGCTGCAGCTGAGGAGCTGTTGCCGCTGAGAGCCCGCATTTGTCTGTGCTATGAGAATCATCGCTATCGCTTTTGTGGGCCGCTGCAGCTGAGGAGCTGTTGGCGCTGAGAGCCCGCATCTGTCTGTGCTACGAGAATCATCGCTATTGCTATTGTGGGCCGCTGCAGCTGAGGAGCTGTTGCCGCTGAGAGCCCGCCTTTGTCTGTGCTACGAGAATCATCGCTATCGCTATTGTGGGCCGCTGCAGCTGAGGAGCTGTTGCCGCTGAGAGCCCGCATTTGTCTGTGTTACGACAAGCATCGCTATCGCTATTGTGGGCCGCTGCAGCTGAGGAGCTGTGGCCGCTGAGAGCCCGCCTTTAATCACCGCCTCAGGATCATCGTGAGTGCACGCCGCGGACCGCTGCAGCTGGGAGCTGTGGCCGCTGTGAGTCCGCCTGTCATCATCGCGGCTTCCTCCCGAAGCTGCGTGCCGTGCCCCTTTAAACCTCAGGTACACTGCATCACCGGGTCGCGTAGACCTCGGTCTCGAACTAAGTTCGTTTCACCCGCTTTAGAGTGCTTTATTGCCTTTTCAGTGAACTTATATTTGCGTGCATTGTGGCTTGTTGATCGTCTTCGAGCCTTGTGTTAAACTGATATAAAGCTACTCATTTTTCTATAGTTACTGGTGTGGTGTCCCTTTGTGGTGTCTTCACTGCGTTATTGTGTATGGTCACGAATGCTTCACACACTGCCTCTGAGATAGGCCTGTCTGCTCGTGCTACATTACCACAGGGTTGAGCAGGGGTTATCAAAGGGTGTAGCCCCCTTACTCTGACTTAGGAAGAAGGGTCCCTTCTTGGACATTGGCGCCAGCCATTGCCAACCAGAGATCCCCATTTCTAACACTAGGGCAAAGAAAAAAGGAATGCATTAGTGAGCCAGGGATATTATGACAAGACCAGCAATTCGGGGATAAGTCAGAATTAAACTTGGAAAGGGATAGTGGAGTTAAAAATAGCCTCTGATAGAAATAGTAGAGAGTCTGTGTAGTGCTAGCAGTACATGAGGTGTGATGTATGCGTGTCCAAATAGAGTTCCAAGTGTGAACAGAGAGGGTATGCTGTAAGTCAGATTCCCATAAGAGCTCTACTTTACTTTTAGGGCGATTGGGAGAAGAAAAGTGAAGGTATTTGTAAATGTGAGAAGCCCGAATATAAGAGGAAGTGGGTAAAGGATCTAACAAGAGGCCTAGAGAAGGGAGGGGAGATCCGGAAAGAAGAGATAGCCGGTCTATCAAACACAACCTCAAAGAATTATATTTGAGTAGCGAGGAAACAGGTAGATCAAACTTAGATTGAACCTCTTGTGGGGAGAGAGGGGTGGAATCCTGTATTAAATGTTTAACCAGGAGTATCCCTTAGCGGCCCATTGCTTCCAGAAAATAGTACGATTAGACAACTTTATAAATTTATTATGCCATAAAGGTGAATCTAAAAAAATTTGTAATGGACTGTGAGATTTGCACCTAACAGGGTAAAAGGTTGAAATGAATTTTGAAACCGTCGGAAAATGAAAAGAGCGAGGAGGATGAGTAAAATTAGCTAACAGGGAAAAGGGGTAAGGGGAAATCAAAGATTCCTCCAGTCTATGCCAAACAGGGGTGGACTTACCTTCTGAGGAGGATAAATATGGCAACACTTGTTGAATTAGAAAAGATGAATGATTTTGTCGGAAATTGGGAAAGTGAACCCCTCCCTGAGCCTTAGGAGCAGATAAAAGAGCCAAAGAAATACGGGCTTTCCGACCGTTCCAAAGAAATTTGCTCAAGATTCCATTAAGAGTCTTAAAGAACTTCAATGGAAGTTTCACTGGTAGCATGGACAAATAAAAATTAATAACGGGGAGCAACATCATTTTAATCATGTCCAATCTACCCCACCAAGACAGGAAAAGAGGGGACCATCTACCTATCATGTTGTTCACTTTTGAGAGAACCTCCTCTAAATTTAACTGAACCGTTTTAGCAATGGAAGAAGAATATGTAATCCCCAAGCAAGTGATACTATTAGTGTTCCATTTGAAATCAATACCTTCAAACATACTCCGTAGACAATATTTATTTAAGGGAAGCACTTCCGATTTGGAGAAATTTAACTTTTAACCAGACATGTTAGCATAGGAAGAAAGGAGACCCACAAAAGCGGGCACAGAAGTAGAAGGATCTGAAACATATAACATAATATCATCTGCATAAGCAGTGAATTTGATTTCAATCGCCTTATGCTTAAAGCCGCGAAAAGAGGAAGAGTGTCGTAGAGAGTGAAGAAAGGGCTCAAGAGCGAGGACGAACAATAGAGGAGAGAGGGGACAACCCTGACGCGTACCCCTTTGCAAAGGGAAGTAAGAGGATTGAAATCCGTTGACAAAGACTGTAGTAGTTGGAGAAGAATATAGCAGATTGATTAGAGACAAGACGGGGGGGCCAAAACCATGCCACTTAAGGGCACGCATCATAAAGAGCCAATGAACCCGATCAAAGGCTTTTTCTGCATCAAGGGTTATAGCGGCAATAGGAGAGGAGCCCTTAGAAGCTAGATGAATAATGTTTAGGAAGGTTCTGGAGTTATCAGCAATGGTCCTACCTTTAACAAACCCCGTCTGTTCCGAACCAATCAACTCTGGGAGAACCAGATTAATGCGAAGAGCTAATATCTTAGCAAAAATTTTGCAATCGAGATTTATCAATGATATGGGGCGATAATTAGCACACTTTGCGGGATCCTTATCTTTTTTAGGAATTAAACATCATTGCCTCGAGAAAGGAGCCGCGAGCCTCACTATGAGAGACAAAGTATTGAAAAAGAGAAAGAAGGTGGGGCAGAAGGGTATGAGAAAAGCATGAATAAAATTCAGCAGTGAAGCCGTCTGGGCCAGGGGCCTTAACCTTGGGTAACATGGATAAGGCAGATTTAATCTCTGATAAGGATATATCTTTGTCCAAGATGGAACAATCAGGGAGAGGAAAGGGGCGAGGGGGCAATGAATCAAAAAAATAATCCAAGTCTGCATCCGAAGGAGAAGATTTAGGAGTATATAAAGTCTTGTAGAAGTCCGTGAAGCAATTCAAAATCTCTTCATCTTTAAAATGAGGAACGCTACAATCATCAATAATTTTAACTACTCTGGACCTTTGAGATTTAATCTTCAGATAATTGGCCAGCAATTTACCGGCACGATTACGACCGCCATAAAATTTGGAATTGATTTTTAGCAAAGTTCCAGAGGCCTCTTCTGTGGATTTCCTATTAAAATCGAGTTTAGCTTGGATTAAAGTCCTAAGAGTATCAGCATTGTTAGAAAAGAAATAAGCATGCTCCAGCTTTTTAATGGAAGATAACATAGCTTCAGAATCCTTACGATATTGTTTCTTTTTACCCGCTACATAATCAATAACAAAGCCCCTGGCGGTTGCTTTGAAGGCTTCCCAAAGTGTATGGAATGGCATATCCGGACTAGCATTAAAGAGAAAGAATTCCGACATAAAGTCCTTAAATCGTGCGAGAAAGGAAGGATCTTTAAGAAGATAATTATTGAAGCGCCAACGACGAGATTTAGAGGGTAAGGACGGAAGATCTAAATTAATTAAAACAGGAGCGTGGTCTGAAATAAGGATGGAGCCAATCTCAGCATGCAGTAGGTTTGGAAGAAGATGTGAGCTCAAAAAAATATAGTCAATTCTAGAGGTAGAATTATGTGTAGGAGAATAAAAGGTAAATTCCAGGCTATCGGGATTGTATATTCTCCAGGCATCAACCAAGCCCCTCGAGAGGATAGTAGTGGCAAAGGTCTTTTGCATTTTGTTTGGAACATACCTGGAAGAGGATTTCCTATCTATAAAAGGGTCAAGGACCTGATTACAGTCACCACCCACTATGAGATTAGAGTCAGTACATGAGTGGAGAGTGTGAGACATGGAAGGCCAGAACTGTGAGTCAATGCCTGTGGGGCCATAAATGTTAAGTAGAGAGAAACGAGATCCATTGATAAGGGTATGAAGGAGAAGCCAGCGTCCGTCCTCATCTCTCTCCTCCCTCCCCACAGTAAGGGACAAGGATTTATGAAAAAGTATCGCTACTCCATTTTTCCTGTCTTTAGATGGGGAACTATAAACTTGGCCCACCCAATGTTTTTAAGGGAATTAACATCATTATCATTGAGATGAGTTTCTTGCAGCATTGCAATTTTACACTGTAGTTTAGAGAGATGAGTAAGTAACCGCTGCTTTTTAACAGGATTACGTAATCCTTTTACATTCCATGAAATGATTTGAATATTATCCGTCATTGTCAAGAGAAAAGGGCATTAATCAGTACCATGAGCCTTACAATATTCAATAAAATTATACAATCAATAAACCAACAGCCAGTGACATTATGGTTAATGCATTGCAGTAAACAAAAATAAGCATGAAAAATAATACAAAAGAGAAGAAAAGTCAAAAATACAAGGGGAAAGACAGGAATAAAATACAGAGGAGAAAAAAAAGGGGATAGAGAAGAAAATCCAGCAGATAAGAAAGGGAAGATGAACAAAGAAAAAGAAAAAAACATGAGAGAGAAGAAAAAAAAAGGTAAGAAAAAGTATAGGAGGAAGGTGATAGAAGAAAGACAGTTGACTAAAAGCCGAGAGACTTCAGTCAAAAGAAACGGAATAAATGTCCAGAGTGGGGAAAATAACATAGGGAGGCGGGAAGCTGCAGAAAGAGAAAGACGGCAGAACCGACAAGCACAAACAGACAACCGAGACCGATGAGGTGAATAGATGAAGGTAAAAAAAAAAATATATATATATAAATAGATAGAAGGAAGGGAGTGAAATATAAAAGATCAAATCGAGGGAGACCATCTAAGCAACAAAAAGTAAAAAGGGGATAACAACAACAACCAGAATAACCATTAAGTAGGTGACACTTACCAAATACTTGGAATAACTATGAACCCTGGGGCCAGAACAAGAGGGCAGGGGATAGGAGGACATCCGGGGAATGGATCGGTACGATAATACAAACAACTACAAAAAGGAAAAAGGAAGACAAGAAAGATTACACTCTGAAATGACCGCTGAAAGGGTTAACAAGTCATAATAGCTATACACAAACAACATCTGCAGACCATAGACAACAACATAATAAAGTTCAGAAGTCTTTAGAACATTAGAATAAAGACATTAATGTCAAAGTACAGAACACAAACAGATTAGACAGTGCAACTCAGGATCCTCCAAAGTCCATCACATCTCCTTTGTGGCGAGAAATAAATTGTCTTAAGTTGTCAGGACGGTCAAAGGAATAGGACCTCTCTTTGTAGGTAACTTTGAAGAAGCAGGGATGCACTAGACCGTATCTGGCATTCATGGATCGAAGAGCCGGACGAAGAGAGAGAAATTCCTTGCGGCGGTCTGCAGTGGCGCGAGCCACATCCTGAGAGAAGAACACTTTTTGGCCAGACCACAGCATTTGCTTCCTTGACTTTGCCGCTGAGAGGACCATTAGAAGTTCAGTATATTCCAAAAACAAAACAATTATCCCTCTGGGATGTTGTGGTGACGGTAAAGAAGATGGGCATGAAATTTTAGGACCGATGCGATGAGCACGCTGTAAATTAAGAGTTGTACCATCCTTGAGACCAACAATCTTGGGAATGTGTATTTTTAAGAAAGTAAGCATATCAGACCCTTCCTCTCCTTCAGGAATACCATAAATGCGTAAATTATTGCGTCTATTGCGATTTTCCAAGTCTTCTGTTTGCGTCTTGAGAAGAGCAATCTCTTTAGACATAGCCGCAACTTGAGGTATCAAATCCTGGGTGTCACTGATCCTTTGTTCCACATCAGACATTCTTGATTCCAGATTAGACCATTTCTCATCCAACCTCTGAAGGGTGGCATTGGTATCAATGACAAAGGGCTTAATCAGCTTTATCTCTTCCATGAGATCTTCCATTGTTATGGGTAATGGCGACTTGGTAGGCGAGTTAGGTTCCTTCTTATGGTGCTTAGAAGGAGCAACTGAATTTGGTTCTTTACGAGAGGAAGACATACCAGCTGAGGTGATTCTCTGACCCAGAGAGGGAGAAGGCTCCATAAAGATGAAAGTGTTGGAAGCTTAAAAAATTTCAAAAAATGTGCAGCGTAGAAAAACAAATTTTGAATCTTGCAGAGCTGTTTATCACTTGCACCCCACTTCAACACAGCTGGGCTGAGACAATTGACTTTGTCGACGCTGTGGCGGGGAAACAAGCCAACGGACACCAGACGGACCTATTAGATACCGCTCTGCACTGAGAAAAAACTGCCTGCTAGTAATTGAGGCATTCGAGATCTGAAGAAATCAACCCAGCCCTCCAGTGCGGAAGGGAGCACGGTACATAGAGCAGAGCAGGGCAAGAAGTGTGAAGTGCTGCGCAAGGTACACACCAGCAGGCTCCAATTGGATAGATGCAACCGGCTGCAAGTGGTAGTCCGAGGTACGTCACAGAGGGAGTCTCACAAGAGGGAGCCAGTGCCACACATAATCTCAGTAGATACAAAAAAGTCAATATAATGGACAGTAAGGATGACTCTACTGTATGTGAGTAGAACAATTTTAAGGGCACTGCATGTAAAGGCTAACACGCCTACATAAGATCAAAGTTTGAAGTATACAGCTTCAAAAGGGGAGTATAACCCTCCTATTTCCATTGAAACATGGCTTAATAGCTTTCTTCAACAATTGAGGCTGGTAGAAAACATGACTGTTAGTGCTGGATGACAAGCGGCACACATTCCCAATAGGAGTAGTATTTGCTGACAGAAAACTTTGTAGAAAGTAGACATTGAAGAAGCGCTTGACCAAAAACCCCAATTCAGTCATGAATACGAAACCAGATATGTAACAATTAACCTACTTTTTGTTGGTATAGAGCAAAGGACATCTTTAGATTAGAAGCACAGTCCCCTTAATCAGACCAACTGTGGAAGGGGAGCTGTTACTCAAGTTCAGGCACAGTGAGGAAAACAAGATGGCGGTCGTAATAAGAAGCAGAGCGCACCGCAAAATATAGCCAGATCTCAGGAGGTTTTATGGTATAGAAACAACATTTAAAAGGCACATGTCCTCCTCATAGGCGTTCCAGGGAGCGCGGCGTACCTACATGCCACTAGCTGAGGTGCCGAAACTGAGCTGCGATTTACACAAAATGGCGGCCGCAATCTGCATAAGGAGCTCGTCTCACCACAAAGTTCAATTCCAGCAATATATCGGCTCACCGCGGCGTGAAAAGAGATGCCTTGGAAACAGCAACCATTCCGATGGCGAAATCCTCAGAAGAAAGTCTCTGCAGAGCCGCGCCGTCGGTCGCCCTTCCTTCTCTTTACGGTCACGGTCCGGAGCGAGTTCAGCCCGCCGCCATCTCCGTCGGCGCTCAAGCCATGCCCCTGAGGTTTGATTATTAAATTTATGATGGCGCGCTAATTTCTAATAGAGCGTCTACTGGGATACGAATTGCATTGTTCACAGTTTGCTCCTATGACACTTGTAAACTTCAAATTGCAACCTCTCGACCAGATTAGATGCAGACGAATATGAGAGCTAAAGCCTATAACATTTCAAATCCATCCATATTGCTTTTTTTCCAAGAGAAAAGCGAAGTTGTAAATTCTGTAGCCAAATGATAGCACCGAGTGACAAGGATCTGAATGCATTTGAAATTTAGAAGTTGGAAAAACAGATGAGCATAAATCACGCTATAGCTCTGCTTTATTGCTTCCCAAAGGATGGCTTGAAAGACTTCAACATCTACTTTAGACTGCTTAGCCAAGGCCACTACTGGGGATATGAATGGGTAAATCAAGCCTCAGTCACTAGCCTTGTGCCAGCGCCATATTGGTATTTTAGAATATGAACAAAGTAAAATCCTGGCTTTCAACACCGCTACCAAAGCCTTGTATCTTACAAGTTTTGGGTTGAGGGAATCAAAGTAAACATAAGTAGATCATGTTGGAAGGTGCTTCTCATTATATCAAGCAAGCGCTTATCAAAATAGTGTTCCAATTTCTCATCAAAAAATGTGTTTGGCAGGGTGCTAATGCAGCCACGAAGTAAAGATGCACACTGGGGAGGTGGAGTCTACTTTCTTCTGTTGGTAAACATACGCGATTTGTATTTAACATGAGCTTCTTAGCTGCCCAAATAAATCCTGTTATCATGCTTTCCATCTTTTTGAAGAATTCTTGGCTGAAGATAGCAAGAAAGCTTGGCAAAAGGAAATACAAAGAAAGGCATCAACGTTTTCGCTAATGCTACCCTTCCCTTATTAGAACATTAGACTGTTGGGAGCTCCATTGAAAACAATGGAGTGCTCCGGGCTTCTAATGGCCGGTAGAGGCCCGGAGCTCCAACATTCCAATGTTTGTTCACAGCTATTGCTGTGTAGTGGCGTAGCTAGCTCTTTGGCTGCCCGTGGCGGTCCCTGCGTTTGCAGCCCCAAGGCAGCCGCATTGAAGAGCGGGGGGGGGTGGGGTGCTGGCGAGATTCCTTAGATTGCTGCCACGCAACTGTCGCATTGTAGAGCAGGGGGGGGAGCTGGAGATTGCTGCCCCGAGACGGCAGGTATGAGCGGAGGCAGACTTGTGTCACCCAGGGTAGACTGCCCCCACAGCCCCACCCCCCCTTGCTATGCCACTGTTGCTGTGAACAAAATGCCTCACGGAGCCGAAAGGGATTCCAATCCCCTCGAGCTCCGTGAGCCTTTGTTTAACAAATTAGAACATTCTGCCCTCTAGGGGCGGAATGTTCGAATAGCCTTAGAGCCCTCCATAGTGGGCTTTAAAGGCGTGCTCCCTTGTTAAAGGCTTTAACACTGGAGCAGGCCTTTAGTGGCAGGCAGAGCCCGCTATGGCGGGCTGTAAGGCTATATTAGATAGGGTGAATGATTTCCACCTTTCAATGAGGCCTTTTTCCGTCTTAAGGAGTGGATGGCAGTTACTATGATATCATAGATTGCATCTAGTTTCCAAAGCCCCAAGATTTCTTTTGGTCCTTTAAGAGTAACCTGTCCATAATATCATGGGGAGCACATCGGGTAACATGGAGATAATTATGACTTTGGTCTTGTTAGTATTCGCTGTATATCCCCCAAGAATGACAATTTATTAATTCTTGTCAGTGCACACCAAATTTTATCCCTATCAGCTTTTTAAAAACAAAATGCTGTTGAGGGCGCGGGGATCCTTGTATCTAGGTCTTTGGGTGTAATCATTAAATAACCCCGCCACTGGTCATATGGACCTTTCTAAGTCGACAAGGAGAATTTTGAAGGAGCAATCATTTACATTAAACCTTCATAACAATAAAACCTATTTACAATTTTTAGTAGTCAATAGAGAGGGTTGGCATGAGTTAAAGGGATTTATTAACAATCATATTAAGTTTAAATTGTTTTATTCAGTAAATATTAGTCTTTTCATCATTATTACAAATTCACATAACCCAGTATTTGGTATTTTAATACAAGGCACAAATACCAAATTATTGAGGATTACAAATAATATAGAGATAATACAACAAGATTATTCCTTAAAAAAACTCCTAATCTAAATTCAGGATCAAGATGGCAATTTAAGCCAGAGTAAAGGAGTCAGTTCTGATACCCAATAAAGAGTTCTGATGAGAGAATAAGATGCAGAAGCATAAAGCATTCGCATTTAAGCAAAGGGAATTTTAAGATGAAAAGTATTTTCAGCTATAAATCAGCAGACATCTTTTGAAAGGAAAAGGACTAAAAGGGAATCTCACCTGAAGAGAGGTAACCCTAAGGATCTCAATAAAAGAGTCCAGCGTGCTCTTGAATGCTAGAAGCCAGAGTGCCGAGAGAGTGTCGGGGGACAGAGAGTTGGTCTACTCTAGGAACACACACTAATATAAATTGTAAGAATGTAAGTTGAAACAATTGACACATTTAAGCATAAAATGTTGCACTTTCTATTTAAAAAGTGTTTTTATTTATAAAATGAGAAAAATTTGCTCCAGCACTGTCATCAGCATATAACTGAAACTTCGCCATTTGAGAACTTGGGGGAAGAAAGTCAGTGTCCTCCTTAAGCGATGTAGTCAGTAGTTCAAGAAAGAGGGCAAATACAGTTGGGGAGATTGGCCATACATGATGGGTGCTCCAGATGATACTAATTTTTCCTGCTAACTCAGAATTCGTTTTCACAGAGGCATTATATCCATCATAAAATGATGTGATAGATTTTGTGTGTTGGGAAGGAAAACTCATTACATCTTAAGTGGAAAACACACATTGCCAAATCAAGAGTGTGAGAAAGTGCATCTTTTTACATGGTCACTCCCATTTTATGCAGATTGATGCCGATGTTTTTTTTAATTCTGTAGATTGCGACCCTACTAACCAGGCCTCAGTGCATGTGCTCTGGCCCCTAAAACATGATGAAATTGGCTAGCTCCTAATTGGCATATTTAAAATACAACCATGGCATAGGAAGTTAAATGTCACATATGGACTGCCTCACTACAGTGCCATTCACTAGCATAACCAGGCAAAAATTACTCAGGGCAACCTATGACTCTCTAATCAAACACCCATCAGGTGTTTTTTAAGGACGATCACCCCCTGTCAGAGGCATGATTCGTCATAGAATCCTCGTGCTGAGACCCATTGTCCCTGCACGGGCTCCAACTTGCTAGACAAGGGAGCTATTTGATCTTGTTAGAGAGATCCTAAGTTTAAAAATACTTACGGAGTCTCTGATATTTTCAATAAAAAATGGCTCCTTAGTAAGATTAAAAACAAATACTTAGGGGCCGATTCCGATCTCGGTCGGAGGCGTACCCAACACCATTCGGTCGGGAAAAAAGCCATGCGAAAGCCTGTTTCCCGACCGATCCGTACAGCACACCGAACGAGTAAGTACGATGCGCACAACAGCAAAGAATCCGGCTGAGCCGTACTCACCCAAACCAGGTCCTGTTCCCCGACCGAGGCGAATCCGGAAACGCCGAATCGAGTCGCACGGAAGGAAAAATGCAGCCCCGTCCGGCCGGACAAGTACGATGCGCTTTCCGTACGCGCCGAACCCGTCGCTACGCACGGCACGTCAAAGCATCTGGGAGAGGCGCACATAAGCTCCGATTCGCGCCACAACACGATCCACGGCTCCGAGACGAACACGGCAGCGACGAGGACGACGCGAAGCGACGAGGACGAGGCGAAGCGACGAGGACGAGGCGAAGCAACGAGGACGACGCGAAGCAACGAGAAGGACGAACGACACGAACCAACCATGAATCCCTTCGTCCCGATCATACCAATATTCTACATTTACTACCGGAACAGGCACGGACGCGTACGGTGCAGAAGGTAAGCCAGACACCAACCACGAAACACATACAACACGTACACGACATCACACACACACAGAGGGATGCAGAATATACTTACACCAGCAACAGCAGCACCATAGGGGCGGGATGCCCATCACCAATGCCACATATGCACACAGGGGCCTGAATGCGCACCACCACCCTCACCCAGGGGGGCAGGATGCCTACCACTACTACCACCCTTAGCCAGGGGGGCAGGATGCCTACCACTACTACCACCCTCACCCAGGGGGGCAGGATGCCTACCACTACTACCACCCTTAGCCAGGGGGGCAGGATGCCTACCACCACTACCACCCTCACCCAGGGGGGCAGGATGCCTACCACTACTACCACCCTTAGCCAGGGGGGCAGGATGCCTACCACTACTACCACCCTCACCCAGGGGGGCTGGATGCCTACCACCACCCTTAGCCAGGGGGGCAGGATGCCTACCACTACTACCACCCTCACCCAGGGGGGCAGGATGCCTACCACTACTACCACCCTCACCCAGGGGGGCAGGATGCCTACCACTACTACCACCCTCACCCAGGGGGGGCTGGATGCATACCACCACCCTTAGCCAGGGGGGCAGGATGCCTACCACCACTACCACCCTCACCCAGGGGGGCTGGATGCCTACCACTACTACCACCCTCACCCAGGGGGGCAGGATGCCTACCACTACTACCACCCTTAGCCAGGGGGGCAGGATGCCTACCACTACTACCACCCTCACCCAGGGGGGCAGGATGCCTACCACTTCTACCACCCTCACCCAGGGGGGCAGGATGCCTACCACTACTACCACCCTCACCCAGGGGGCAGGATGCCTACCACTACTACCACCCTTAGCCAGGGGGGCAGGATGCCTACCACTACTACCGCCCTCACCCAGGGGGGGCTGGATGCCTACCACCACCCTTAGCCAGGGGGGGCAGGATGCCTACCACCACTACCACCCTCACCCAGGGGGGGCTGGATGCCTACCACTACTACCACCCTCACCCAGGGGGGGCAGGATGCCTACCACTACTACCACCCTTAGCCAGGGGGGGGCAGGATGCCTACCACTACTACCACCCTTAGCCAGGGGGGCAGGATGCCTACCACCACTACCACCCTCACCCAGGGGGGGCAGGATGCCTACCACTACTACCACCCTTAGCCAGGGGGGGCAGGATGCCTACCACTACTACCACCCTCACCCAGGGGGGCAGGATGCCTACCACTACTACCACCCTTAGCCAGGGGGGCAGGATGCCTACCACTACTACCACCCTCACCCAGGGGGGCAGGATGCCTACCACTACTACCACCCTTAGCCAGGGGGGCAGGATGCCTACCACTACTACCACCCTCACCCAGGGGGGCTGGATGCCTACCACCACCCTTAGCCAGGGGGGCAGGATGCCTACCACCACTACCACCCTCACCCAGGGGGGGGGGCAGGATGCCTACCACTACTACCACCCTTAGCCAGGGGGGCAGGATGCCTACCACTACTACCACCCTCACCCAGGGGGGGCAGGATGCCTACCACTACTACCACCCTCACCCAGGGGGGGCAGGATGCCCACCACTACTACCACCCTCACCCAGGGGGGGCAGGATGCCTACCACTACTACCACCCTTAGCCAGGGGGGCAGGATGCCTACCACTACTACCACCCTTAGCCAGGGGGGCAGGATGCCTACCACTACTACCACCCTCACCCAGGGGGGGCAGGATGCCTACCACCACTACCACCATCACCCAGGGGGGGCAGGATGCCAACCACTACTACCACCCTTAGCCAGGGGGGGGCAGGATGCCTACCACTATTACCACCCTCACCCAGGGTGGGCTGGATGCCTACCACTACTACCACCCTTAGCCAGGGGGGGCAGGATGACTACCACCACTACCACCCCCACCCATAGGATGGACAATGCATGACACAACCAGCACACCACAACCTAGGGAATGCAAGAAGAAGACATCCCCCCAACACCATGACAAGCGTGTGTAGACTGTGTCAAATGCCTACAACACCGAACATGACTTTGAACATACAATGTGACCCCCTAGCACATGTGCCACACAAATATGTGTGTGGCACCCACAATGCAAGCAGGTCATGACCATTGTGGCAATGTGGTCCAAACCCCCATCATCACAGTGACCAAAATGTAAGTGTGGGGTCCATAGCTGAAGCACACTTTGAACAATGTGGCAATGGGGTCCAAACCCCCATCATCACAGTGACCAAAAGGTAAGTGTGGGGTCCATAGCTGCAGCACATTTTGAACATTGTGGCAATGGGGTCCAAACCCCCATCATCACAGTGACCAAAAGGTAAGTGTGGGGTCCATAGCTGAAGCACATTTTGAACATTGTGGCAATGGGGTCCAAACCCCCATCATCACAGTGACCAAAAGGTAAGTGTGGGGTCCATAGCTGCAGCACATTTTGAACATTGTGGCAATGGGGTCCAAACCCCCATCATCACAGTGACCAAAAGGTAAGTGTGGGGTCCATAGCTGCAGCACATTTTGAACATTGTGGCAATGGGGTCCAAACCCCCATCATCACAGTGACCAAAAGGTAAGTGTGGGGTCCATAGCTGCCCACATTTTGAACATTGTGGCAATGGGGTCCAAACCCCCATCATCACAGTGACCAAAAGGTAAGTGTTGACAAAGTAAGAGGTGCAACTGCCAAACTGCATGGATGATTCCTGGTCACAGAACAACAAACACATCAGTGGCAAAGTAGTGTATGTGTCCCATTGCAACATAAATTGGGGGAGCCAAATCCTGCAGTGCAAATAAGACATAACTTTGGCCATGTGCAGACAAACAACACCCATGGGGGCTGACACCGTCAACAATCATCAATGACACAATGACAGAAGTGACCATCCGAATGCAGACCCACATATTTGCACCAATGGGCACACACATGCAGATACCCTGTGGAGACTGCAGATGTGAGGTGAACAGATACCATACCATGGCAGCAATGGGACACACAAACCATGATCATTGTGCTGACCGATGACCTAGGAGTCCCAGGGACAGCAGGGGAAACCCACCAAACTACATACAGCCAATGGCACACCCAAGATATGCCAATGCAGTGGTGCAGATGCACAAACACAAACAGGCAGACCCACCCTGCACATCATACACAACAGGTGAGGGTGGGGGTGCCAGTGTCCCCAGGCAACCACACAACACATGAGGAGACATGAATACCAATCATACAGATGTGCATACAGTGCCACACAAAGGTAACTCATGGATCCAAATTCCCTATGTGGGCAAGCAGGCATTGTCAGATGAGAGGGAGCACAAATCACACATGTCACACAGGCACGTAGGGACAGCAACTGACACAGCAAGACACAGACACACCACAGCACCACCCCCAGGGCCCCCACAATGTGGTGACCCTGGGCTGCATTACAATCCCACTGTGATGACAAAGCTAAATGTGGTTCACACTGTGAACCACAGTCATGTGTACTGAGCAACTAACTACCATCACACCTACACAAGCACAAATCAAACAGCATGGCCAGTGAGCCAAGGCCAACATGGAGGCAGGGGCCTAGCCGGGCAACAACTCTCATCTGCACACACTCAACACCACACCCCTCGACCTCCAACAATGTGCAGCAGTGAAGCACACATGCACTGGTGACATTGCACATGCACCCATGACTATTCCAGGGTGGTGGGTGGGAACCAAGGTGCAGAAACACATCACACATGGACACTCAACAAGACTCCTGAATGTCTGACACACTGCACACTACGCCGTACATGGACATGACGGCAATACCACACCAACCAATGGGATCACAGCCACAGTCACACACCAATGAAGAAGCCAAGGTCACCCACAAAGAACACACATAGACAACAACCAACATTGCAGCCCGGAACCTGAGGAGTGCCAGCAGTCACACACACAACGTGTCACAATCACTGAAAGATAACACAAACTGGAAATCACATGACAGGGGCAAACAACAAGTGCCAAGGGGAAACCTGACTGTGACCCAGCTGCGTCTGCACACAAACTCAGCCCTGACAGCAAGCACACCTATGGATGACACCCTGATGACCAGTAATGTGCCATGCACCCACATCACAGAGAACCCAGGGAGAAGACTTTGGGGGAACATAGCTCAACTCAGCTAGCATCACAAACAGGTACAACACTAGGGATCACAGCATGCACAGCTAAACGGAAGTGAACACACAGGCATGCACATACAACACACACCTTGGGCGCAGGCAATGTCACAGGAGTACACACTGCCATGAGGGGACTCCACTCCTGTGTGAGGAAAGCTGTGCCATATGTTGCCTCAGTAGGGCCCCACCATGTCAGCTGAGCACTTGGTCACACAATCAACAATTAGCACCAAATGAGGGCTCCCGTCACATCAGCCTGGTCATGGAAGTGCCAACGGAATCATCAGCACAGATCCAACACACTTGTATAGCAATGTTGCACTGACAACACAGATGAGTCCTTCCCCATTGATGCCCAAACCTGCATGTCCAGTGGAGATGGCCACACGGTCAGGGAAGTAGACGAGTAGAACAATGGCAGGCACAACAGATGTGCAGGGGTGGAAGCCACAGATGTGAAATTGCCAATCTAAGTAGGAAATCCCATTGCCAAATACTGAACACATGACACCCTCAGATGCTGCTATGGATGTCATGGATACACCACAGGATAGGACACATTCCTCCTGGACCACATGGGTTCCTGCACAGTAACACTTCATTATCATGAGACCAAATATCACCATCACTGCAGCAAGGGCATGGTTAGCATCATCAACATCATGTACATCAGAAGCAAAAGCACTAGAGAACAGAAAGTTGCTTTATTCAGCATATGTGGCATTAAAAGTAGAAGTCCGGTAGAACATAAACAAAGGCCAATGGCCAGTCCATCAACAAAGTCACAAGTGGGTGACAGTGGCAGATGCCACCCTACACATGCCTGCACAAAACCAGGGACAATCCACTAGGAGGGGCAACCGGGGGGTAGGCCAGGCACCGCAGGGACAGGATCAGGGCTCACCAGGAGGAAGCAGGGAAGGGGTGGTGGGTGCTGGAGAGCCACTGACAACTGCAGTGGAGGTGTCTGACATGGTGTGTGCCGGCACAACTGGGGGGAATGGCTCAGATGTTGTGGGTGCCGGCACAACTGCAGTGGACCCTGCAGATGGAGTGGACAGGTCCGCCACTGCAGTGCCCAAGTCAGACAGGGTGGTAGTGGACTCCACTGCAGTGCCTACCACCAGGGGAGGAGAATGGGGAACAGGCAAGGTGGGCTGGACAGAGGGGGAGGACACCCTCACCACATCAGTGGCACAGACAAGCGCAGCGGGGGGTGTTGTTCCGGGAGAGCAAGTGGCAGGGGGAGAAGGCCGGAGCCTCTTGGGGATGGTATATCTGTGGGTGGGGGAACCTGGGGCAGGGTGTGGTGGGGGCACCAGTGGAGTTGGGGCCTGAGGGATGGAGGAAGGAGACCTGGTGCTTGAGCTGCAGGGCGGCGGCGGGGTCTTGCTCTTAGCACTCCAGGGGGACTTGCGGGTGGGGGCCTCAGTCTGTCTGCGCCTGGGGGAGGGTGTCCGGGGGCGAGGGGCACTCTGCTCCGTGTGGGGGGCTTCCTCTTCCCCCTGGATGCTGGGGCAGCTGGATCGGAGGGGAAGAGGCCGAGGTCACTGAGGAAGAGGCGCTGGGTCTTTGGGGTTGCAGGTGAGGCAAGGGAGGGTGCTTTGGAGGGAGAGGCAACTGAGGACTGCGCAGTGCCCGTGGATGCGTGTGTGTGTACCAGGGCCCCATCCCCTGTGAGTCTGGTTTCAGTCCCCTGACTGTGCGTGCGTGTGCGTTTTGTTTGTGGCGTGTGTGTCTGTGTGCTGGACGTGTGTGTGCTGGTGTGTGCCTGTGCCGGTGTGTGTGTGCTTGGGACGGGTAAGGTGCTGGGGAGTGTGGATGGAGCAGAGGCTGGAGGGGTGAGGGACTGTCTGAGGAGGGACACTGCTGCCGTCAGGGAGGAGTCCATGGACCTGTTGCCCCTCTGTAGGTCAGACATGCCCGATGAGATGCCCTCCATGAACGACACCAGCTGAGTCAACAGTGCGGTGTGCGCATGGAGGACACTCAGCATGGCTGTCTGCCCTACATGGAGCTGGCGAAGGAGGTACACAGACTCCTCACTCAGGGCAGCAGGGGACACAGGGGCAGGGGGTGCGGTGCCTGGGCCAAAGGAGACACGCTCCCGAACATGGGAGCCTCCACGCACCTGGGGAATGGGAGCCGATGGGAGGGCGGTGGTGGTGCTGGTGGTGGCGGGGACAGCAACACTAGCTGGGGTGTGGTGGCTGCTGACACCCGCCTCCACAAGGGAGTCATCCTCCGAGTTGCTCTGGTCCTCAGCTGAGGTGGATGGTGCTGAGGACTCCTCGGTGTGGCTCCCCTCGCCCTCCGTGCCACTGGGTCCCTCCGACCACTCCTCGGCTGCTGACCCAGTCTGGCTCTCTGGCTCCTCCTGGTCCGTGGAGCTGTCCCCTTCCATGGCCGTGGATGTATCTGCAAACAATGGGGAAACAGACAGACATCAGTCACCTGCACCAAACGCACACACCACTGTGAGCACAGCACATTACAGAGCAAGCCCTGGCATCATTAGTTGTACATTGCTAAAAGTGCCCTAACTGAACAGGAGAAGCCAATTGTCAGTCTGATGCCAAGCATGGCACTCACATCCCACATGGCCTTGCACCCATCTGTCTGGTGTCTGTTGGATTGCAACAAACCAGTGTGGACACATGCACCAAGTACACAGTAGTTGGACAGTGCAGAGGACACGGTGTGGCATGTGGACATGCACACATCACAGCTCTTGCCACTGAGTCAGTACAGGTTTCCGGATGAAAGGGATGCCCAGAGTCAAATAGGAAATGCATGTGATGCATACCAGCGACAGACACCATGATGCACCCATGTCCTGATAGCCAGCGCCACTATGGCGTGCATGTAGCACGTGTCACTCCCCTGCAGGACCACCAATAAGTTGACACATGCCATGGCAGAGGCATGACTGCTAAGTCATACATCACTGTCTCAGTGATGTATGAATTGGCAGCCAGACAACAACACTATGCACTGTGTCACAATAGTAGGTCATGGGAAATGCAAGTCCTGGAGCTGCACAAGTGCACATGTACATCCCCCACACAACACATCATCTTAACCCTCATCTGTCCAGGTCACACCTATTGGACATATGGGAGACCTGTGACACTACCCTCTGAACCTGAGCCCCTCACAATTTGCTGTGAATGGGGAACAGCTGCCTGAACTTCAGATTCGCATACCCCAGTCTGCACGGGCAGCTGATCAAACACCTATGTGACACACAAGTATCGTCTCCTATGGTCACATCTCCAGGGGCATGCTGAGCCCCTACCAAGAAACACCCCAGCAGTCCTGGCAAGTAATCCACAGCACACTGACACAGAGGCAGACACCTGAGGCGTCAAATCACTGTGCACAATGTGTCAGCTGATACACGGGAGTGGGAGTACAGAGTGCATTGCATGGCCTGGAGTAGGCATGACTGTCCTGCTCCACATGAATGAGGGATGTGCCCTGGACAGTGGATAGCTGGCTATGTATGTGTGACACACGTAATCTGCACACTCCTGGGGCCCAAACATTGTTCCCACCCGCTGCATGGGCGTGTGCCACATACCCCAGGCACATGTGGTGGCTCAGCTCAGCAAGTGGACCGCATATCAAAGCAACACGCAGATCACATGTCCAAACCCAGGCGTTGTGTGAACAATGGACCCACCCATGATGCCCACAACAGAGTTAGGGAAACAGATGCTGTCCCCCACCTTTAGTGAAGCAAACTGCAAGGACACAGTCCCAAGTGACACAATTCCCTGAATGTAAGGGCCACACCTGGGTATCAGATGAGCAGTGGGCAGTGCACAATAGAGGGACATGGCTCCTGGACAACATGACTGCTGCACTGTGGCAGTTGAACCAGGCCAGAGGAGGGCACAAAGCATGTAATACAGAGTTCACAGTGCAGTCTTTGACTCACCCCTCCTTGCTGCTGTCTGGCCTTCAGCTGCCCATCCAGGTCTGGAAACACCACCGCCAGGATCTGGAGCATGTGGGGGGTCAGGGTCCGTGTTCCGCCCCTCCTGCGAGGAGGCGACAGCTTCAGCTGGACCCGTGCAATCCTCCGGGTCCAGCCCCGAAGGTCCTGCCACCTCTTCTGGCAGTTGCGGATCCGGCGCTTGTAGACCCCCACGGACCGGACAGCCCGGACGATGTCCTTCCAGATTTCCTGCTTCCGATGGGCATTAACCTGTCAGGATGACAAAGTGAAAAGGCCATTACCACACATGCAACATATCCGTGCATGACACAGTTGTATATACATGTCTCAATCACAGGGGCACATGATGTACACAGGCAGTGCAAAGCTGACCATGGACAGTTTGCCAGACGTCACTACATGGTATCATTGCATGGGAAGTAAAACCATGTTCAAATGCACTGTCACTGCACCATACCTGTCCAGTGCAAGTCACTACACACTATGGGGGGTGACAACTACTCAGTGAGCCTGCTAGCCAGTGGCGTGCAGACTCTCAGCCTTGCTAGTCACACAAAATGCACATTCAGAAAGGCAGTGCACAGAACACTCACCTGCTCCCCTGGTGTCCCATACAGCTTGCTGTACTGTGGAAGTAGGCTGTCCAGCAGGGCCTGGTTCTCTTCAAGGCTGAAGGCTGGGGCTCTCTCCACAGTACGTGCCATTGCAGGGTCCAGAGGGGCAGAGACAGCAGCAGTGCAGTGGCAGATGTCGTCCTGGAGCATGTAGTGCAGGCAAGTGAGCTCTCAGGGGAACAGCCAGCAATATATATGTGCTGGAGAGGCAGATACTGTCCCTTGTGTCCAAAGTGATAGGTCCAAGTCGTTTGCATCTTCTGAATCTGGCCAATCCATGGAATAGCAGCACCAAAACACGCCCACAGCATCCTTCAAATCTTCAACTTCATGACATACATGATTTTGCAACATTGTTGTGGGTGACCAACTGAATTTACAGCAACCGACTCGTTCGAAATTCGAAAACGCGTCCGTTGCCAGGCAAGCCCATTGTCAATGGGTGCGCACCGATCGGTCCATTGCGGTACAACGCGCACAGGGGTACAACACGTACCCGCACACATTGAATGCAATGGGCCGGCCGGAGGCAACGATCGGTCCATTGCAGTTCAACGCGCACAGGGGTACAACGCGTACCCGCACACATTGAATGCAATGGGCCGGCCGGAGGCACCGATCGGTCCATTGCAGTTCAACGCGCACAGGGGTACAACGCGTACCCGCACACATTGAATGCAAAGGGCCGGCCGGAGGCACCGATCGGTCCATTGCAGTTCAACGCGCACAGGGGTACAACGCGTACCCGCACACATTGAATGCAATGGGCCGGCCGGAGGCACCGATCGGTCCATTGCAGTTCAACGCGCACAGGGGTACAACTCGTACCCGCACACATTGAATGCAATGGGCCGGCCGGAGGCACCGATCGGTCCATTGCAGTACAACGCATCACTGTACATGTGACTGGCATATGTCAGCATGCCTGTCTCAGATGGACATATGCCAGCCACAGATAGCTCCCAGGGAGTGAGGGGCACACCTACATCACGACAGCCTGTCCAAACTTAATCATAAGGCATGTAAGGCTGCATTTCCTATTGTGTGTATGTTGGTGTACATGTTGTCCTGTGGGTGTCACCTGTGGGCAGCCACCCCCAGGCTGTGCACGTGTTCATGGGGACAGGATCCTGGGTGTTACGTGTACATGACCACTGTGATGTGCAACTGTTCATATCTGTGCATGTGCCATGGTCACATTTCACGGTGGTGTATGTGTATGTCATGTCACATACCCCGTGAGTCCCATGTGGGACGGTATGTTTGAGCCAGGGTGTCCCAGTGGCACAATAGTGATGGTCCTCCACAGTCTTTGTGCATGTAGTGTTTACAATGTCTCTGATTTCATGTGCACAATGGGAGACAGTCTCCACATCCACGTTGTGTGTGCATGGACTCTGATGTTGTGCGTGTGTGTGTCACAGACGTCCATGTCTGTCCTGCCGTGGCAAGTGGGGCCACTACCTGTGGGGGTCATGGTTGTTTTGCTGTGGTGTATACATGATACTCCATGTAATGCCAGTGTCCATGTGGCATTACAGGGTCTCTGGGAATGTACCTGTCGTTGAGCTGTGGTGCCTGGGGCACATCTGTCCTCACATGTCACTGTGGGGGTTATTGTGACACGGCAGCAGGAGATGGGAACTGTGACACGGCCTCATGATATCCAATGGGCCAACCTGGGACTAATTGATGCCACCTGTTGGACCGTGTTGACAGATGTTGGCCATGTATGTACCATACATGTCCTTCCGGTACTGCACACTTCATGTAGTTGTGCCTCATAATGATGTATGTTGGGATCTTGAGTGTGTTCAATGCCGCATATGTGGGGTGACTGACAATCTTGCTTACTTCTCCTCTGCACTGCAGGGCTCCTGCTGTCCATCGACCATTCCCAGACCTGGCAACGATGGTGGAATGGGACAGCATCCGACGGTACCGCTTCACCAGGCAGCTGATTGAGGATTTGGCAGTGCAGTTGTCCCCACATTTTCAGCCTGGCCGGCCGTATCCTACAGCGCTGACCCCCAAGGTGAAGCTGATGGCAGCCCTACACTTCTTTGCCACTGGTACCTTCCAACATACTGTGGCGACTGCTGGTGGGATGTCACAGACCATGTTGAGCCGTGTGCTCCGCGATGTTTTGGCGGCAATGTTGCTCTTCCTGAACCGGTACATCTATTTCCCTAGACTGCGACGACTCACTGACGTGAAGAGTGACTTTTATGCCCTGGGGAGGATGCCGCATGTCATTGGCTCCATTGATGGGACACATGTGGCTTTGGTACCACCACAGGCCCAGGAGCAGGCCTACAGGAACCGCAAGCACTACCACTCGGTCAATGCACTGGTGGTGTGTCTTGCAGACATGACCATCACACACGTGTGTGCCCGTTTCCCTGGTTCAGCACACAATGCCTTTGTGATGAGGAGTAGTCGCATCCCCAGGATGATGGCACAGATGCAGAACCAGCGTGCCTGGCTTGTCGGTGTGTACTGACTTTGTGCCATTGTGTGTGATCTGATCTGTAGTATTCCGCCCACTTTTCCAAGTCAGCTAATGTGCACTTGTCTGTCCGTAGGTGACTCGGGATACCGCAACATGCCGTGGCTGCTGACACCCCTCAGGAACCCTGTGACACCAGCCCAGATGCGCTACAATGAGGCACATGGTTGGACCATGAGAGTGATTGAGCGGACCTTTGGTCTCCTGAAGAGCCGCTTCCGCTGCCTGGACAAGACCGGAGGGTCCCTCCCATATGCCCCTGCGAAAGTGTGCAAGATTATCATCGTCTGCTGCATGCTCCACAACCTGGCAGTGCGGAAGGAGTTGCCTCTCATCCAGGATGACAATGACCAACATCCGCCACCTGTGGAGGATCCTGGCCTGGACCACGATGCCAGTGACGATGATGATGATGATGGTGATGTCCGCACACAGCTCATCACCAACTTCTTTAGCTGAATGTGAGTATCCTGAGGTGTCATGTCAATGATGTGAGTTGGCATGATGTGTGGGTGGTGCTCTGGTGCTGTTGGAGTGTGTCCATGGGCTACTTGACTGGATGTGTGTTGCGATGTGTGGTGACAGGTGGGCTGTACTCCCCAACAGTGTTGACATGCTAACTTGGTTCTGGGTGGGTATCTTGTAACATGTATTGTGCATGAGTTTTGCTGTTCTGTCCTGTACTCCATTGCTTTTGACTGTGTGTCATTTCTGTCCTTCACAGGGTACTTTCAGATTCGTTTGGTCAACTGTGTCCACCGACGACGTGATTGCACATCCAGGCTGGTAGCTGTTGTGTCCCTACAGGTGATGTGCGCCACACCCATGGACTTCCTTCCGTCTACAGTTGTTGACTGTGTGCCCGCTGCCAGGTGGGATTACCTTGCATCTGTAGTGGTTACGGCATGTTGCAACTCTGTAATAAACCTGTGCTTCACTTTGTGATGTGCGTTGTCTGTGGTCTCACATTTGACTGCCATTTGCTTACTGCACCTGTGGGCTACTTGACTACAACTGGGAATGGGTGTGGTGTCTGTGCATTGCACCGTCTTCCCTGGCAACATCAGTGTAGGCAATGAGTCAGATGGCCTAGGTGTGTATGTGTTGTGTAGCCCTGGTGGTGTGTCTCCCTCATGTGTGTCACGTTGCCTGTACTCACATGCCTGTGTTGTCCTTGCTGTTGCAGTTCGCATACACAGTGTAATTTTGCAGTTCATCATCCCCATAACAGCACCCACGTTGGAATCACGACAGAGGCAAGTATGGTGTATTAGTGTGTTTATTGTGATACATTTGTGTTAATAGTGCATAGGATGGGTAGTGCTGTACATAAATCTTGCAATCCCAAGTTCCTAGGTGAATTGAAAGTCCTGGTAGACAGGATCCCCAGTATCGGGGCCACAGTTGTCTAACACATTGGTCCAACTTGTACTCCCCATGCAATGTGTGGGAGTAGTGTTGCCGTCAACAGGGTGAACAGTCTGTGCACAAAGGCGAACATCCAGAACAGGTTCAGGCTTCCTGGGAGTTGCGCTTGGCCATCGGCCTCTCACTTTTCCCTCCTCGGACTACCCCTCTTCTTGGGGGGGGGGGGCCCTCAAGTACAGGCTGCTGCGGTGCAGGGGACTCTCCGCCAGAGTCCTCCTCCCTCCCTGTGGCAGTTGCAGTTTGTTCGGCACCAGATGTTGTTGGCACACAGGGAGGTGTGGACTGGTTGCTGTTCATCTGGCGGAGGCATTGTAAAATGTCCCTGTGCACCGCCGTCATCTCATGCAGTGCATCCCACTTGGACTCCACGCGGGACATGTGTGAGTCCACACGGGACATGTGGGAGTCCAAGCGGGCATGATGGGCAGCCTGCTGCTGTTTAATGTCTCTGAGGAGCCCCACTACCTGGCTGAGCTCTCCGGTGCTGGACTGGTACGCATCAGCTATGCGTACCAGTTGTGGGTCATCATGCACACCAGCAACGTCTGCAAGCAGCGACCTCTGTCTCCCACCCCTCCCACCACCCCTGCTGACATGTGCAGTGTGTGCAGTGGCACGCACAGATAACCCTGGTCCACCTTGGGGGTTGGTGGTGGTGGTGGTGGTGTCCATGGCCCCAGGTTGGTCCAGGGTCCCTGTGCTGGTGTTGCTGCTTGTTCTGTCCATGTCGGCAGGGATGGTATTCGTGGTGACAGTCGTTGGAGGGGTGGGTGCAGGGGGTGCAGCTGGTGGTCCTGCTGGTGCTGCAGCTGGTGGTCCTGCTGGTGCTGCATGTTGACTTGCACTGGATGTGCCAGGTTGTTCTTCATCGTCCGAGGAGGACAGAGGCTGTACGACGCCAGTGAGCTCGGCATCCTCTTGAGCCTGGGACTGGGACTCCTCAGCGTCTGCTGCTGTGTCCCCATCATCACCTGTTTTTGGGAGACACAAACAATGTATGTTATGTTTCTGCAGGCATCAATGGTTGACACACATGACAGTTGTGACTGTGCCTCTGGGTGCGGGCCTGTACATTGCATTGTCCTAAGTCGTCACAGTCAGGGGTTGATATTGGTGTGGCACATTGTCCTGCATTATTTGGGCATTTCTATGTATTTTCTGGGGTGTGAACATGGTCTGCATTGGTTGTGTTTGGTTGACAGCCAGCCCTCCTTCCCACCCACCCAGCCCGTCAGTTATCCCACCATGGAACGTGCTTGCGTTGCAGGGAGTGTAAGTTGTCTCTCAGGATGTCACTCAGTGGTGTCCTGCTGTTTGTTGGTGCACATTTGCCAGCAGGGCCTTGTGCTCCCCACAGCAGTAGCCAGTGTCAGCCATCTTGTGAGTCCTTCTCTACTTCCTGTGATGTGAGCATGGTTCAGGGTGGTGTTGATGGGACAGTTGTGGGGGGTGAGCTATGTCTGTGACTACGACTCCCATCATGCCATTGCCTCCACCCCACTTCCCAGCATTCCCATACTTACTTGCTTTTGTGTGGAGTTCAGTGTGTGTGGGTGTGAGAGCAATGGCAAGATGGCTGACAGTGGTGTCCTGCTGTTGGTTGGTGTGCAGTACCCAGCATGCCCTTGTGCTCCCCACGACACAGCAACAGTGTCAGACATCTTTGATGGGCCTTTCCACTCTCTGTGGGATGTGCATGCGTGAGTGTGAGCTTGCTGGGCCATGTGGTGGGGGATGTAGAGCTGTGACTACGACTCCCATCATGCTATTGCCTCCTCCCCCTTCCCAGCATGCCCATGCTTCCTTCCTTTTGACTCTGCTTCCCTGTGGGGTGGGCTGGCTGTGCTGACAGGATGGCTGGGAGTGTTGTCCTGGCAGTTGTTTGGCTAGAGGTCCCAAGAGTGTCCCTGTGCTTCACACAACATAACCCAGGGTGGTGGTTCTTTGTGGGATCTTGTGTTAGGATGGGGGCATTGCATTCTACCAGGTGGGTTCTGTGGAGTTTGTGTTGGGGGGTGTGTGAGGGGAGGTGCTTGTGACTATGGTCAGTGCTGCAAGTCCCCCTTCCCACCCAGCTAGCCAGATATCCCACCATGGAACGTGCTTGCATTGCAGGGAGTGTAAGTTGTCTCTCAGGATGTCAGTCAGTGGTGTCCTGCTGTTTGTTGGTGCACAGTTGCCAGCAGGGCCTTGTGCTCCCCACAGCAGTAGCCAGTGTCAGCCATCTTGTGAGTCCTTCTCCACTCCCTGTGATGTGAGCATGGTTCAGGGTGGTGTTGATGGGACAGTTGTGGGGGTGAGCTATGTCTGTGACTACGACTCCCATCATGCCATTGCCTCCACCCCACTTCCCAGCATTCCCATACTTACTTGCTTTTGTGTGGAGTTCAGTGTGTGTGGGTGTGAGAGCAATGGCAAGATGGCTGACAGTGGTGTCATGCTGTTGGTTGGTGTGCAGTACCCAGCATGCCCTTGTGCTCCCCACGACACAGCAACAGTGTCAGACATCTTTGATGGGCCTTTCCACTCTCTGTGGGATGTGCATGCATGAGTGTGAGCTTGCTGGGCCATGTGGTGGGGGATGTAGAGCTGTGACTACTACTCCCATCATGCTATTGCCTCCTCCCCCTTCCCAGCATGCCCATGCTTCCTTCCTTTTGACTCTGCTTCCCTGTGGGGTGGGCTGGCTGTGCTGACAGGATGGCTGGGAGTGTTGTCCTGGCAGTTGTTTGGCTAGAGGTCCCAAGAGTGTCCCTGTGCTTCACACAACATAACCCAGGGTGGTGGTTCTTTGTGGGATCTTGTGTTAGGATGGGGGCATTGCATTCTACCAGGTGGGTTCTGTGGAGTTTGTGTTGGGGGGTGTGTGAGGGGAGGTGCTTGTGACTATGGTCAGTGCTGCAAGTCACCCTTCCCACCCAGCTAGCCAGATATCCCACCATGGAACGTGCTTGCATTGCAGGGAGTGTAAGTTGTCTCTCAGGATGTCAGTCAGTGGTGTCCTGCTGTTTGTTGGTGCACAGTTGCCAGCAGGGCCTTGTGCTCCCCACAACAGTAGCCAGTGTCAGCCATCTTGTGAGTCCTTCTCCACTTCCTGTGATGTGAGCATGGTTCATGGTGGTGTTGATGGGACAGGTGGGGGGGGGCAATATGTGTGACTGCGACTCCCATGATGCTATTGGCTACACTGACTTGGCCAGCATACACAGAATTCCTTCCTTTGAGTGGTCTTCACTGTGAGTTGGTGTTGTTGTGGTGGCTACATGTCTGGATGTGTTTGTTAGTTCTATTTGTGCCACTGCCTAGCTGTAGTTGTGTTTGTACATGTGTTGGCACAGTTGGATGTGACTTTTTTGATGGCATGTGTTGTGTTTATCTGACTGACATACACATTTTGGGATGATTCTGTTCTGGTTGCTGTGTAATTGCTATGAGTGCATGGTTTGACTCTCCTCTTGACAGTGATGTGTGTGTTTTGTGGCAGTATATTGTGTACATTTGTTGTGTACTCACCAAGCTCTGGGATGTCCTCTAGTCCATATACGCTCACTGGCGGAAGGATGGCCCGCACCTTCTCCTCCCAGGGCCTGAGGTATATTGGCTTGGCAGGAGGGCCACTGCCGGTGTATTGACTGTTGATGTAGTCTTTCTTCAGCATGTCCCGTACCCTCCTGCGCACGTCATACCACCTGTTCTGAATGTCGGTCTTTGTGCGCCGACATGGTGATTGTGCGTTCACCCTGTTGATTATCCTCTCCCACATCTTGGTTTTCTGCGACATGGGGGTCTGTTGGACCAGTGTGCCAAACAGCTGTGGCTCCACCCTGAGGATCTCGTCTACCATGACTTCCAATTCACTATCTAGGAACTTGGGATTCTTCTTGGGGGGCATGGTGATGGGTGGTGATGGTGGGTGATGTGTGTGTTGGTGTGCAGGTGAGGGTGTGTGAGGTGTGTGTTTTGCTGGGTGTATGTGAGGTAGGTATTTGTTGGTGTGCTGATGGTGTGTGGCTTGTGTGAGGGATGAGCTGTGGGTGTGTGGTTGCTTTCTCTTGGGTGCTGGCAGTGGAATGGCATTTGCAAAGGCTCATGGTTGTGATTTGTGTCCTTTATATAGGTGGAGTTGTGGGTGTGTCTTTGTTCTCTGTCCCCACCCCCCCAGTATTTATTGGCTTGGTAATTGCTTGTTTGGCCTTTTTTTGGGTGATTTTTCCTTTGTGCTGTTTGTGTATGTTGGAAACGTTCTTGTGACCGAGTCGGACCCTGCATTAGTCTCGTACGGTGTTCTCCGTTTCGTTCACGCTATGTTTGTGCAGTTTTCTATGCTGCGTACGCGTCGGTCGCGGTGTTTTGTGTTGCTTCGGCTCGGTTTTGTATGCGTGTTGGTCGTACGGCTTGTCCTCCGTCCAACTCGCTCGTGGTTTTCGCGCCTTGCATCGTACTTTGCGGTTTGGAGTTCGCGTGTACGTTTCGGTCGGATTTGTTCCGGGTGCGTGTCGGTCGGTTGGATTCGCGTGTTTTTCCGGCCGGATTGCTGTTTTCCGTGCGGCTCGGTCGGTCGACTTGGTTTAGGTACGTGTCGGTCGGATTTTTCGCGCCTTGCATCGTACTTGGCGTGTCGTGTGCCACGGGTACGTGTCGGTCGGTATTATTTCCGGATCCGAGTCGGTCGGTGCTTTTTCCGGCCCGAATCGGAATCGACCCCTTAGAGAGAGATTTTGTCTCAAGCATCTATGGGTCAACATGGTTCAGTCACCTTATTGCTTAAGCCTTGTGGCTTTCATCAGGACCTTCTTAATCGGCCCTCTAATAGTTCTAAGCCTATATGCTCTTTTTAATGTGTTCTGATGGGTGTTCTATTAGAGAGTCAAAGGTTGCCCTTGGGTCGCCTCCCTTTTTTGGTGAATTAATTGCAGCTTGGAAGTAGGGATAACCCACGCTAATTCCATCTCACTCTTTCTCATTTTATTTTGAGTAAACATAACTTCAGGCCTGGCATTGCAGCCTGGCAGCTGCAGTTTGAACCTGCAGCCCGTCCTGTCAAGATGACTGGACAAAACCTTCCTTTAAAATATTAATAAGCCCCCCTACATAGGCCTTACAGCCCACAAAACAGGTGGGTAATTAATGACAGGACATGTAAAAATGTAAAGTTAGCATGTCATTACAGGGACCCACAAGACATTTTCACTGTAGCAAGACTGGTTGGCCCATGGAGAAACACTGGGAAGCAATATTAGATCATTAGTTCTTCTATCTCCAGATTGGGACTAGCTAGAAACATGATCAGACCACTGTTTTTATATTGAAAAAAGCCCAACTCAATGGGGAAGTCGGATTTTTAATAAATATTAAGGAAAATGAACTTTTTTAGAAAGTTACCTTTTCCCTGCTAGACGAACCTGGCAGCTAATTTGCATTAGCTCTCTAGCAGTGGCCCACTGAGTGCTTGGCACTGATGAGGTGTGAAAACTGCTCACAGAGCACAGAGAATTGCTTGGGTGTGGGGAGGTGTTTTTGTACCCCTGGAAGGAATACCAGTTCTGCTGTGCCCAGGAACTTAATTTACTTCAAAGTGGCCGCTCTTATCTGAAGCAAATATTAGGTTACCCATGAACAGGCCTGTAGGAAATGGGCGTTTTCTGCATGGTCACCATGGATGTTTTGCCTTTTGCTCGAGCCTATATTCTTGCTGGCTTTGTAACTCTGTGCACTCTGCTCCTGCTAACCAGTGGTAAAATGCCTATGTACTTCCTTTCATTTTGTTTATTAAGTTTTACTCGGAGTGAGGCAAGCATGAAACCCAGTCAGAGTAAGCACCTCCATAACTGGTTTAAGGTGACCACAGGGGAGGGGCTGTTCATTACTCTGACCATACCTCTGGGTTGGCACACAGGCTGTGCACAAAGTGAGAATGGTTTCTTCATCTTGGATTTAGTGAGAGAGGGGCACCTTGGGATTGTTTGAAGTAGGAGCAGTGGGTAGGGTAACCTCTGGGAACAATTGCCCTATTGGTAAGGGAGGGGCCAGGAGTCATCCCATCCACAAGCTAGTGCTATACTAAATGTGACAAGCGAAGACAGCTTATTCAGAACACTGCTGGACCTGAGGAAGAATATAAGTGGATTGTACCTGTTGTTTGTGACATCAGAGCAGCTCTGAAGGACTGGACATGCTCCCCCTTATACCCAGGGCAAAGCAGTGGAATCCAAGAATATGGCTAGAGAGACACAAAAAGCTAGAAGAGGCCTTTTCCTGAAATGTCCCGGTGACCAGTAGCAGCTGGACCTTAACTTGAACTTACTTGGACCGTGCTGGTGGCCTCTGTTTGAGTGAGACTTGAGTGAGTCTGTTCTTAAGGTCCTGGGACGCTTGACTGTGTGCACCTGGACTTCTCTTAACATCTCTGAAAACTTGGGACTTAGAAAATATTTGGACTTTAAGACCTCCGGAGGGCTTGGGCAAGTCTGCCAAGCCAATCCACCCAAAAATGCTTTACTTATAAGCAATCACAGGCATGGTGGTGTTGGCGCTGTGTATCAAGTCAAGTATTTCTTTATTTGATTTGCTCAAAGTATATCATAAAAGTACACTGAATACATACATCATAAAACAACATTAAAATCTCAGATAAAATATTTCCAATACATCTCAAAAACTAGAATGTAAAACTCCAGATAAAAACCATGATAGATAAAAACAGACAGTTGTGGTAGGTAAAGATTGCAGAAACATTAACTCTAGACATACTTGTCTAAAATTCAACAGCTTCAGAAGTGGGAAAATAAACCTGCCTCGAAGAGTGTTTAATCTGGGGCAAATAAAAACAATGTGCAAAGTATCCGGGCTAGAGAGCAAGTCACATTCGCATACAGGGAGCTCAAACGTCTTATGCCACTCAGTGTAACCCAACAAAAGCTGAGGAAACAAATTCAACCTAAAATGAGTTAAAAGTCTTCTGTGGTAGCAGGGCATGTCTTAAAGTCAAGTAAAATGATTCCAAATTATTTGTCGATTTGACCGTATGGTAATGAGTCAATGAGCGCTTTGCCATAGAATGGACTTTCCTCTCTGCGCTCACATTGGCAAGGAAGGCATGTTTGACCCACAAAATGTCGTTCTTGGTAATAACGGCTGGGTCACCAAAAAGTTCAGGTCTACTGAGGTCTCTTAGTGTGCTCATAATATAGTGCAGCCAAGGGATACAAAACATACGATCCAACCCCAAAACAATCCCTTAATGTCAGTTGGTCAAAAACAAGTTCATCATTCAACCATACCGAAAGCCACAAGAGCAACGGATGGATACGAATTAAATCTGAAATATAACTCTAGCCTAATTCCTTGTGGGCAATTTCAGAAGGAGTACATTGGGGACCTTTAGTAGGCATCTTAAGAATTTATTTTCTGCAATCTGGATGGGAGTACAAGGCATATATCCCTAAATTACATACCCAAAGCTGACAGTGGGAATACATTTGGCTTTACATATGGCAGTAATTGACTTGGTATGACTGCGTCCCAAACACCGCGAAAAGTCACCTACACTGTGCGCTACTCTGTTAAAGGACTGGATGTTGTTATCAAACAGGAAATGCCATTTAAGCTGAAAATCCAAAAGAATACCCAGATAACGAAAATGTTTAACCCTGCTAATAAGCTGACCTTTAACCATCAATGTCCTCATTTTAGTGGTCTTGGGCCCAAACACCATGGTATGAAATTTAGAGAAATTAGTGTTAAGGTCCAAACTATCCATAAAAATGATGAAGCAATCTAGCAGATGCTGCAGACCATTGGCTGTACGTGTGATCAAAACTGTATCATCCTTTTATAGCAGAGCTGGCACAGGTCTTCCGCCAACCATAGGAACATCCTTACAATGCTCAATTAAAAATGCCTCTAGGTGGTAGATATAGAGAATAAAAAGTAAAGATGCTAAGATACAGCCCTGTCGAACTTCTTTTCTCAGCTTAAAGTGCGGCACTTACTGTCAGGGTCATACCTCACAGATGCCGAAAGCCCCCCATGCAAATTACGCATTAAAGTGACATTTCGACCCCCATGGACTCCGTCATGACTCAGAGCTTATCTCTATTAACTGAGTCAAAGGCCGTGCTGGGGTCCATGAAGGACAGGTGAATGGCTCCCTTTTTTGCTTTAGAGTATTTTCTAATGACAATGCATAAGTTCAAATTCTACTCGATGGCTGTTCTAAAACCATATTGAATTTCTGATAGGATATTATGGTCATTAGACCAATATGTAAGTTGATTCGGCACTACCCGCCCAAAGATTTTTACTTCAGCATCCACTAACGAAATGAGTCTAAAGCATACCGGGTCTGCTCGGTTCCTTTTTTTAAATATAGGGACAATCACTGACGTCTGCCAGGAGGGGGGAATCTGACCACGGGCTGCTGTATTTATATGAAAAGTTACTAAGGGCAACCAGAGATCAATACAGGATTTGTACAGATACCCAGGTACCCAATCCGGGCCTAGAGCTTTCCCAGATGAAAGGGCTAGAATAGCAGATTTCACCTCTTCCCAGCAAAAATTAGGCTCCTGCATTTCTCCAGGACTAGTTAAAACAGATGGTGGCCCATCAGAATTATAAATAGTCTCAAAATGGGAGGTCAAAGGGTGGGGGGAATTGTTAACGCTAGGTTAGACATGGGCTCTGGGTTAAAAAGTGTCTGGTTCACCAATTTCCAAAAAGCCATGCTGTCCTTTAGAGAACAGGTGGCAACTAAATCCTCCCAAGCCTCCTTTCCGAGGGTGCTTCTTTGCTCTTTGAAGGCTAAATTATACTGAGCCCTAGCCATCCTCACCTTGTCCTGGATCCACGGTGTGTCATGCAGGGCGACCAACAGATCTTCATGAGCCTTAGAGCAAATCATTTGTGGCCTAAAATGTGAGGGCCATCCCAGTCCTAGCGAGTCCCAACTTCACTGCGGTACAAATATTAACAAAAGACTCCAGGATGCTACTATCGGGGATGTCCTTCTTCAGACAGTTAATAAAGTCAGAATGGCTTGAGACAACCAGACTCTTTAAAAACTCTGCAGGGACAATCCTTGCCCAGCTAATCCTGCGACCTTGGTCTGCAGAAACTACTGGCTCCTTGTATATAAAAGTATAGCAGACCTTGATTTCTTCCAACAGAAGGCTGATAGGTTTGGGATATGGTCACTACGAATGTCCCAAATCGTCCCACTATTTATAAGGGAAGGGAAAAACCTAGCCGACACAACAATGTAATCAATGGTTGTGCAATAACCCATTCCATTAAAGGTGGGTACTGCGTCAGCTGTATTAAGACCATCCCACGTAAGAAGATTAACAAGGTTGTATTCACAAAACAGAGTTTTTAACAGCTCATCTTGACAGGTATGTAAGAAATGAACCTGTTCCGAAACACAGGGAAAACTATTGTAGTACTGATTATAGGTGCAAGCCGTACATGGATGCAAATTGAAATCTCCAAGTAACATGATCTGCGTAGATTTAGTCAAGTCAAGAAAAAAATCATCTAGTGTAGTTCTGAGCTCCAAAGCGAGGACCTCACTCATTGGAGCAGAGTTATACACATTTGCAATTAAGAGCCTGAAGTTGGTGGGTAAATTCAGAAGAACATTCAAAACATTTGGTGAATCAGAGGGAACCCTCTACGCCTTATGATCTAAACCCAGATTCACAAATGTTGCTAAACCCCCTTTGATCTCCCATGTACAGAGGGTTTAGCATTAATGGAGAAGGTAACAAAACCATCTAAATACAAACTCTCCTGGACAGCCCACGTCTCTTGTAAACAAATAATATCAACTCATCTTAACTACCTTGAGCAAAACTCGTCTGAGACTTTATCCCGTGCCACTGTTACATTCCAACTAGCTAAATTAAGGAGCCCAAGGGAGGTACAGGAATGGTCAGCGACTAGAGGAACTGATGTGAAAATGCGAGGGAGTCAATTGTCCTCAAGCTAGGACAAAGGTTTGAATCTGTTATTTAACTAGATTCTAAAATTCAAGCCCTCGGAAAAAGAAGTAGAGGGCCCATCAAACTTAGATAGAGGCAACAGCCCACCCCTCGCAATTCTAGCATGATCAGGTGGATAAAAAAAGCCCTAGGGGTGAACCGGTATGTTACTTCTCAATGCCACACTTGGCCCAAGATTGACTAAAACATACTCCACCGATTTTTGATTTCGAACGTTTACTATAATGCAGTTGCCATTGCCTGAATTATAGGTGGTCCCTAGCCAACCTATTCTTTGGGCCATGATAATCTCATCAGATAATGACAAAGTTGTAGGGAGCCGGGTCGAGAACCAACGGGTCACCTTGTTTTTAAGCTGAATGTAACTCTTGGAGACATTGTCTTTTAGAGGTGGAACTTCAGTCATGACAAGGACTTATGAAGTCAAAGCAGGGGGCAACTGAATAACCACCTTGGACATGTTGGCTTCAGGTAGTTGTACTCTAGTGTCAGTCAAAGAAGGTGGAGGATAGGTGGACCCCCACTGATGGCCGTCTGAAACACACTGTAGGAAATCAGTAGGCGAAACAATAGGAAGAGAGGAACTATTCACTCTGTTGGGATCTGGCTGTAGGTCTGATTGTTTGTGTGAATCGTGGAGGGCGGCCACTATTAAAGGCTCCCTGACGTTGCCAGAAGACCCTACCATGTTGCAAATAACAGAGGGGTCTCCTGGAGTAGAATTCAATGAGACCCCTGAGTGGCGGAAATTACAAGCATCTAAACAGACGTGAGACTATATTGTACAGGCCAGTCTCTATTTTGTCCATAACTCGGGAGATATGACCCATTGTTCCCCCATCTTAAACATCATGTCCTCCAAATTATTCAAATGGGCTTTTTGAGCTCCTATAGCTCCTGTAAGTGTAATTTCCAGACCTTGTAAATTTGCATGACAATTACAAGCTGCCGTGGTCTCAAGTTCTGAGGGGTTTGGCTTCTTGCTTTTTTTCCCTGATTTGCTTTCTGAAGAAGTCCTAACGGGAGTGTAGAAGTATTATTTCTTACTTTTCCACTGGCTCTCAAGGGTCTGGCCTGAGAAATGTGAGAGGTGTCACCAGCCCTATTAAATTGACCTGCCCCCCCCCTCCAAGAGATCTGGTGGAAATGGTTACAGAGGTCTGAACAGTAGTGGGGGATGGCAAGGCCTCAATTTGGGCAGATTTAGAGTTCGCATCAGATTGAGTAATAGCCAGTTAATCTTCTACAATTGTGATTTCATCAAAAAGGACACCCATTGCATTATTTACAAAGGTCAGAATTGAGTTCTGGGTACAAGGTCTCTTGCCTACCACATTTATGGACTCTCCTTTCCTCTTCCCCATCTTCAAATAGTACCGCCTGGGAAGGGGGAAGTAATTATCCTAATTTAGGCCAGACAGACACCCAAATGTGAAGAGAGAAAAGAATCTGGCGACTAGAGCAAAGAACTTGCCAACAGCAAACTCACCACTGCTCACCAAAATACTGTGGAGTAGGTGTTAGGGGTGCGGCCCAGCCCAGCTCAGCCTCCTCTGGGCTCTGACTGGCGCAGGATAGGCCCCCTTGGCCCAGGATTCACTCAGGTGAGGCTTGAATAAGAAAAGGCACTTTTTAGCGAGGGTGCTCCTCCCCCAGTTTACAGGTGCTGCAAGTGCATCCAGGCGCGATGGATAATGGTGCTTGGAGTCCCCCGAAAAGTCGGTCAGCGTCTTCGGGAAAAGAGAAATCGCTTTATTGCGTGAAGGCTCCTCTTCCAGTCCAGAGGTGCTGCAAGCCCCTTCAGGCACGATGGGTTATGGGGCTTGGAGACCCCTGAGGAGTCGGTCAGCGTCTCTCACGCCGTGGAAAAGAGAATGTGCTTTATAGCGCGGGGGCTCCTCCCCCAGTCCACAGGTGCTGCAAGCGCCTCCAGGCGCAATGGATTACAGGACTTGTAGTCCCCCGAGAATTCATCAGAGTCTCATTTACTTGCCCAATGTGCACCAACTACTTGGACCGGGAGCAGTGTAGTCCCTAATGGACTTTGGTTCTCCTTTTTTTAATCTCATACATTAGAGTGAAGCTGTAAACATTCCCAATAAGAATGACAGAAAAGGGCTAAAGTTTAAAAGTTTACTCAAACAATATAAGTACAGAAAGACATAAGCTGGATGGAATGTCATTCAATTAAGCATAGAGGCATATAAATCATATGCACAGAAGAACTCAGTAAAGTTCTTCAGAAAATACAGCATAGATTTGCCCTCTAAGAAAGGGAAAAGGTTAAAGCTCACACGCAGAAAATGCAGGTCCTTTTATGGGACTTTAGACAAAGGATTTCATACATTTACTTCACTAATACATGGTTCTCAGGGTATGCACGAATGGGAAACAGGCAAGAAGAAACATTTTACTACAGAATACATTAGAAAATTCTCTCACAATTCTACTACATTAGATTTGGATGTTCCCAGAGTCTATACAAGTGACATGCCTTGATGCACTTTATGTTATTCAGTCTGGGACAGCCTAGGTTGTCCTTGATTGGGTACATTGCGTTCAGTGTGAGTGGGAAAGTCTCAATCCTTCAGCATAAGCCCACAATTTTTTATTACAGCAGAAAAACTACAGTGAAAGTAATCACAGAATATGTTCAATATCACATCCTAATTGGAAAAAAGCACAAAAATCGTCTTAAGTCAGTGTGAGCTTGACTTCTCATGCATTAAATATTACAATGAAAAAAACAGATTCCACAGTGGTCTGCTGACCCAATAAGGCCACCATTCCCGTGATGGCAGAGAATTGAAGTGGGTTGCAATTTGCGATCTACCTCATTAATATTCATGAGGTAGGTTGAATTGTGATTGACTATGATTTGATATTTTGTGAACTGACCTTTTAGTATATAGGTCACTTTGAAAAATATCACAATGGCTGCAAAAATCCTGGTTACAAATTAAGACCAACATTTTGTCACCAGTTATTAGTACATCTAGTGCTTAATCCTAAGCTAAAACAATTGTTTGTGCCAAGCATCGTTGGTGTATCCAACCCGAGGTCACATAAGCAATTGCATCACAAGCCTAACACTCACATAGTGGGTGGAAAGAACTTTTTAAACATACAATATCGATAAAATACCCAATGATAAGAGTACATCCAATACTGTTATGGAAACATATAAACTTCATCTAATATCAGTTTCCTCCTTGACATTTCACATGCATCAAACGCAATACTTAAAATTAAACGTACCAGATTGGCTCCTTTTATTTGGTTTGACTTGATGTCAACTTATTTAACCCAACGGGGTGGGAGTGGGGTGGGTGGGGGTAGGTATGTAGAATTGCTTCACTATTGGTTCAGAGACAGCGATAGGAGTACACCTATGATGGCTAAGGAATGTTTGCCTGTCTCACAGGCTAATTAATAGCCATTGTTTTCATTGGTGGCCCTCTGGTGCTGGTGGAAACAACAAATTTGCATAACGAGCACTTTCAGCAGACATTTGTTGTGATAGCTGTGATTTAGAAAACTGCTCGCTGACTGATGGTGACATCCTCATTTTCAAAGCAGGAATCTGTGTTATACTTCTCTTAGTATGACACTGATTTATTGCATGGAACAACAAATTGCTGACTTCAGCTAAAACAAACTTATGTTTATCAAAGTAAAAGAATTAAACGTTTATAGCGTGTTTTAGCTTTTATTTTTTCATCTTGTAAAATACTAAGATGCATTTAATTTGTTTGAAAGAAGGATGAAACTAGGTAAATATTGCAAGTTTGTACCCTTTACATGCCTTTCAAACTTTTGTTTTCATTTAAGAAATCAACTCATTCTGGGAGCTGTGGTCATCATTGGCCTCACTTAATGAATGCGCATGATAAAATAATTTGTAAATCAAAAGTTTGGGACACAGTACTGAGTTTTTGGTGCATATCGAGTGATCTATCCCGTCTTGGCAACTGATGTAAGAGAAAGAAACCGAGAGGCCTGAAGCTAATACCACATGGAACAATGAAAACGCATCTTTGAATACTTAGATCCCACTATAAATCGCATCCTAATACCGGCTCTGTCAGTAATTTCACTAACCTTCCTTCTTTTTTGCTTAAAACATATTTAATTAGGAAGATGAGCGTCATATCCCATGCTATAATTGGCACTTGAAAGATTATCAGAATCACTGAGTGGGTTCCTTAAACGTGTTTTAATCACAAGGTCTGTTGCCTTGTTAAATTATTAGCACAAAAATTACTTATCTTGTCATGCCCCTATTTTATTATTTAAATGAACACAGCAAGGTCATTCTTAGTCACACGTAGGGATACACTACACGCTTTTGGATAGATTGCATGCATCGAATACACTGTACAATTTTTCTAAAAAGAAACGGGTTGAAACTGACACGGGCACTTTGTTTCTCATAGTTTCTGTTCTTCAATTTTGCAACAATGTGCTATTATTGGCAGGAAGTAAAATGTGTGCATTTTTTCGATGATGCATCTGAATTGTGAAGGAGTGAGAGTGGGCAGTGCAAACAGTCAGTCTTAGACATGCATAGCCAAGCGCAAGAAGCAGTCGCGGCTCGCAATTCTCGCAGGTGGGGGGGGGGGAGGTCGCGCGGGGGTTACCGCGAGGGGGTGTGGGGGGGGTTAAAATAAAAATAAAACTTACCTGACCGGTCCCGCGCCGCCTCTGCTCCTGGTCCGGGTCCGCGTTTTCCTGCTCCTGAACAGGAACAGGCATGCTCCCTCCCCTCCTGTAAGCCAATCACAATGCTGCAATGGCAGCGTTGTGATTGGTGCGGAGTCCCGGACTGCGCCCAGCCGGGCACCTGTAGGGAGGCCATTTCCTCTACCTACATAGAGAAAATGTAGAGTGTTCATGACTGCTTTGGTCGGCCCCAGGGCCGACCAAACAGTCAGGGTACTCAGAGTGATGCAAGCCACTCCTCCCCGACCCGCCCACCCGCCCGCCCCCAACCAGGCATCTCCTCCCGCCCGCCCCCAATCAGGCATACCCCTGCCTTCTGCTTTCTCGGAGCGCGAGAAGCAGAAAATAAAATGGTATATAAAATACCATTTTATTTTCTGCTTCTCGCACTGCGAGAAAGCAGTGGGGCGGCGCTCCTCTGCCCTAATGGAGGAGCCACCCCTGGCAAGAAGAGCAGTAGGTGCACATGGAGGTAGGCTTGACAGGCGAGCACTGACCCACAATGTGTATGCATCTCTGGTGTAGCAAGTAGACATTGAGACTCATTGAATTACTGGCTGAAACATTCCCCGGCGGGATCTAACCTGTCTGTTTCACCCCCTTTAAATAGCTTTTTTGCCATTTCACACAGGGCTTCCCTTGTTAAATCTCCACATAGAGTTTTGGATACTGGTGTATTGGGATCTCTGGAGGAGGGATGGTGTGAGTGTATTTTGGATGGAAATACTGGATCATTATGGGGTACTGTTAACATACTGTCAGAATTGAGGAATTACTGGAGAATCGATAATTCCACACCCAATTGTTTCTATAAATTCCTTGTTTTCCCACAGTTCAATTAGAGATTTTGCCTTCATGAAGCAGATGTAGTCTTCCGCAGTAACACACTGTATCAGGGGAACATCAACAGATCTCGTAACTTGGATAGGGGTGGTAACTCCTGTCCACGGCCCCTTCTGAATTACCAGCTAATTCGGAATCAGTCTCCAGCTATCCCTGAACTTTTGCTGCCATTTGCAAATTGAAGGACTTTTGAATTTCTTTTCTCCTTACCATTTCTTGTAGATCTTTTAAGATTAAAGCATGTGTTAAGATTGAATATCATTAGTCTAGGTCTAAAGTGTGAATCCAGATAGCAGACTGTTACACATGGCTTGAACACTGACTGTAAGATGCAAATATAAAGGTGTCGACAAGTTCCATGGTGTAGGAAATTTGCCTTTTCTGCAAGATCATCCCAGATTGTTTGCCTTTTTGTGGACCCTATTTTGGATGGACTTAGAGCTCTCGGCACTGTTAACCCTGTTGAACAGTGAAGTGCATGTGCTTCCCTTTAAAACATGTTGAAATTGTCCTAATCCTGATTAGCACATTTAAATCTTCTGTAAGGCCATAATATATGTATATACCCATGCCCTGGAATACCATTTGTGGACCATTTGTGGACTACAACACCTCTTGAATCCTCCATTACAGTGGCAGTGAGAACATGACTTCAAGTCTACCCTGAGTACCCTGACAGCAGCAAATTGAATCCTGCTACACAGACCAGTCCAATCACTCTTTTGACTGGCAGAAAAACCTGATTTTAAAGACTAAATAGGTCACCCCTAAGTACACCTTGCTGCTCACAAGGTAGGGTGCATAATATTTAAGAGTGGAACATGTGTGACATTAAAAATGGTAAGATGCACAGTGACTAAGCCCAAAATGACATTGTCTCTGTCCGGGCTGTAACTGGTACATAGAAAATGTCAAGGTATAGCTTATACGCTTCAGTATATCATTTTTTACCTGTACCAGCTACAAATGCCATTCAAACACTTATTTTTATATTTCATAAACATTCAATCTAATGGTACCTATGATTTTTAATAAATGATTTGGAGATGCAGCTGTTAGAAAGTTACCCTTTACCTACCTTAGCTTTCAGCAGCCTATTTAGAATTCGCCTCTGCCAACTCCTAGCATGTACAAGGACAAAATGGGGCGTGAATGAGGTGTGAAATTCCTCCTAGGAGTTACACAATAGGTCAACTTGTTTGATAGGTCGACCTAAATGGGAAAGGATGACTCCTCTGCCCTCAGCAACAAATTCAGCAACATATTCAGAATGGGGCTGTGGGCATCAGACTGTCACAGCGGTGTCAAATCCTGCCTGACAGGGCTGTTTGAACCACATATAAAACTTTGGAGCAAAAGGAAGCAAACCGAATGCCAGGCAAATTCTTATCTGGGTGCTACACTACCCTGCTTTTGTCCTACCAGACGTCTGTCTCCTACTATGTTGTGGGTACAGGGACATCTCTAAACTGGATTTTAGTGTCAGATGTGGGAGGACAGTAGTGAGTTCCCTATAACTCTCCCACACACTTTCCCTGCCCTCAGAAACAAGGTTTAGTATGGTGATTTTGAAAATGCCCTGGCACATGGCATTTTGGGTCTGTTTGCTGTACATCAAATAGGATCTACTGATAAAGTGGGTAGAGGTGCCCCCGAGAACTTTTAGTCGATTGATTAGGGAGTGCCCAGGCGTCACCCCCTCCCATTAGCTGGTGCCAAGCATAAATGTGGCACCCCAAGGTACTGTCCTGAAAACACTTTCTGGACCTGGGAAAGAACAGAAGCTGTAGAGGACCGAACCTGTTGTCTGTGACCTGAGAGGAGCCCCTAAGGATTGGATCTGCTTACCCTTGTACTCAGGACAAAGAAGAGGACTCCAAGGGTCTATGTTGCTACGGGGTCACAACAAGCTTCAAGATACTTTTTCCTAAAGTGCCCTGCTGACCAGTGGCAACTGAACCTGGACTGGACTTTGCTGTTGGCCTCTTCTTGACATTCTAAGAATCTCTAAGTGTCCTCCCCTGAGGTCCCAGGGGGCCTTGGAAGTGTACTCTTGTGCTTGTTTGGGCAACAGAAGAAAGTTTGGAAACTTTGCAACCAGGGCTCCATCGCAGTGGGCCACAAATTGCACCTAGGTCCTGGTCTATCGCTTCTATAGACTATCATTGGTTCTTTTCAGGTTTTTGTGCTATTGCTACTTAAAACTTTGAAAATTGATATCACTGGTTCCACTTTTTGGATTTTTGTAATTACAGTGTCATTTTGTTTATTACATTTTACTCTATGTTTCTAATTTGATTTCTGATTTTTATTGCTTGATGTTTTGACTTTATTACTGTTTTGATGCATCATACATACTTTGCACATTTCCCTAAGTTAAGCCATTTTGCTCTGTGCCATAGCTGCCAGGGGCTTGAACTTATGTTAATTTAATGACTTTGAGGGTTCACGCTGACAAGACTTGTAGTTATTCCTTGAGGTGGGCAGTCGCCCACCCCAAATAACAATCCAATTTCTTGCACATGGTGAAACTCACAATTGGTCCACAATAAGGGACCTATTTCAACAATGGGAAGAAGCCCGATAATAATGCCTTTCCAGTAAAGTTCAAGTGTACATACATATAAATGCTTCAGTTAACACAATCCTTTCAATCACATATAGAGGTAGAACTTGATTCATATGAATTAGCAGTGGCTGATATTAATTTAGGCATTCATTCAGTCCCTCTTTGTTTTTCTTAAAAATACATATAAGGCATCAAGTTAAGCAGATGCATTGCCAAATAGTTACATTATGTGGAGATTAACACGGATGCATCGTTTATGAGAAAATGTGCTCAGGTGTCTCCACTCCATCTCATATATTTCATTTCTGACTTTAACAAGCCATTTCGACTGTATCTGCTGATGATTAATAACATTCACCCTTCTTAGTAGATTGTAAGCTATAGATATAAAAATCACAGCTACGTCTTTCAAATACTTTAGCATCCAACAGTCAATTTCCCTTTAACGCATCCACAGCTGGACTGCCCATTTATTCCATCTGGCATTTCCCTGCTGGGGGTAGCCTCTGGAGACCAGGTTTTGAAGCAGATAGCCACTGTTGGCACTTCTGCCACTTTCTTTAGCTCCTCCAGGTAATTACAACAACCAGAGGAAAGAGAGCAAGGAGTGAAAGAGGAAATATGTGAGAGAGAGGAAGAAAGGAGTATGCCTGGCTTAAACATGTTTCGCCAGGGCTGCTTTTGGTTTCCAGTCTGACCCTGAACACATCAATCCCCTTCAGAGAACTTCTACATTGAAATAATTTTTAATAACTGCTACCCTGAGCAATTACCATTGGCTAGACAAGTAGCAAGCATTTCTACTGCCACCTTTTGTGTGTTTGCTGTACTGCCTCAAGTGGCAAAGGTAAGCCAAGTCGTGGGTCCTGTGTTCACTGTGCCACTAGACCAAATCTACATCCGACTGAAGAGCCCCAATCACAGTGAAAGTTGTCCTGGGTTTCTTGTGTTCCAGTAGTCAAGTCAAAATAACTTTATTCGGTACCAACACCACAAATGTTTGACAAACAGACATTGCAAGTTAGAATTTACATATCCTTATTAATAAGATCACATAAATTAAAACATCATCAACCATAAAATGTCATAATAATGAAGATTACACAGTAAAAAATATTTTCCTTCCTATTTGTTTGCTATAGTGCATAACGCTTTCTAATGGCCATTGCAACTTTAATAAAATTTGTGACCGCAATACAAATAGCAGGAGTGGCCAATGATTGCAGATATTGGAACCCATCAACATATGTACAAGGCCGGATATCCCTTAAAAGTGGTGCTAATAATTTTCCCCTTGGTTCCTTGTAAAGCGAGCAAAATAGGATAAAGTGCAACATGCTCTTTGTTGCCATATTGTCACAAGGACAAGAAATAAGAGGCAGAAAACTGCCGCTAAAGCGGCGATAATGGGCTTGATAATATGCCCTTGAGAATTCCAATAGAAGCCCATGTTCTGGTGTCAACATGGGCTTCTATTGGAATTCTCAAGGGCATATTATCAAGCCCATAATCGCCGCCTTAGCGGCAGTTTTCTGCCGCTAAAGCGGCGATAATTTTAACGCCGTTCTTGATAATATTCCCCTTAGTTTGTCGGCCCACCCAGATTGTCTTAGAAATGCCACTAGAAAGTGCAAAGTGCCTAGACGAAGTCTGGTTAAAACAAATTGTGTCTGTACATTAATAGTAAAAGTTAAATAAAATTGCTGTTCGGCAGTGGACGAGCAGATGGGACCTGTCGCCTCAGATTGTGTGTGGCGCGCAGTTGCCCATAAATAATGCGCCTCTTTTATGATGGCCTTAGCGTTTGTGTGGATACTCGTCGGATTGTAAAGGTACTCTCCCAAGCCAATCTCAAAAAGCCTATCCCTCACAAATTGAAGCCAGGGGATCGACAGTTCATTGTCCAAGTTGGTGCAATCTTCAATCACCTCCCTAGAGAACAATAATTCCTCCGACAACCAGATTTTAGCCCATAAGAGCAAAGGGGCAATGTCAATACAATCCTCTACATATTCCATCCCCAATTCTCGGTGACAAAAAAGTGTGGGGGCACTAATGGGGGTCATCAGTAGCCTTTTTATAAACTTATTTTCCATAATTTGTAGAGGGCGACTTTTATGGTGGCCCCAAACCCCTGCCCCGTAAGACGCAACAGATAAACATTTTGCTTTGTATAGAGTAACTAACTCAGTCACCGACTTGTGGCCTAGCTTGCAGGCAAAGCGGAAAAGCCTTTCCATAACCCTGCTTGTCTGCTGAGCTCTTGCAATGGCAAGTGGTTCCCACTTCATCTCGTTAAAAAGTTCCCTAAATAAGTAACATTTTTCACCTTCTCAATATTCTTGCCCCTTACAATAAAATTTCTGGTTTTAGTCATTTTTGGGCCACACACCATAACATAAGATTTTGTAAAATTAAACTTTAGGTCAAGGGCCTACATAAAATCCGTGAAGGCATCAAGTGATTTTTGTAGGCTGTTGGCCGTCAAAGCCATAAGCACGGTGTCATCCGCATATGAGAGTAGCAGGACTGGTTTCCCCCCAATACTGGGGAAATCAATTTTCTTTCCTAGTAAAAAAGCCTCCAAACCATTAGTATAAATCAGGAAAAGAAAAGGAGCTAAAATGCACCCCTGCCGAACGCCTTCTGTGGCGATAATGGACTTGGTCTTTTCCCCCTGTGAGCCATAGCTTATTGCCACGGTGGTGTTAGCATGAAGTCTTCTCAGAAGGGAAATCAGTGCTTCCTCTATGCCCATGTCTCACATTAGCGCCCACAATTTCTCCCTGTTAATGGTATCAAAAACACTGGACAAGTCCATGAGGGCCAGGTGGATAGAACCCCTCCTGGCCTTCATGTACTTGCCCATAATCAGGGACAAATTGAGGCACTGCTCTGTTGTACCCAACCCCTTCCTGAAGCCGTATTGGGTTTTTGAAATGACCTCCTTGATACTTGCCCAAGCCTCAAGTTGAGCAAGAACAACCCTCCCCAACACCTTAGCAGTAGCGTCGATGAGGGAAATTGGCCTATAACAGGCGGGGTCATTTCTATTGCCCTTTTTATACACCGATACAACAATGGCCTCCTTCCATGATGCTGGGATGGGGCCAAACACAACAGATTTGAAGACATTAGTCAACAGGGGTGCACAGAGGTTGATATTCCTTTTGAACAAATCTAATGGGACCCCATCTGGTCCTGGGGCCTTCATGCAAATTCCTTTCACTAAGGCTTCATCAACCTCTGCCACTGTGAGCGAAGCACTAAGGTGAGAGGCCAAGGTTAAATCCACAGGCAGATTCTCATTACTCACTAATAAATCCAAGCAATTTCGGTTAAATATGGCTGAGAAGTGGGATTCCCAGATGTCGCCCAGAATCAATGAATCCATTTTTTTCACCCCCTCCGTGAGTTGTGGACGGTTAATAATATCCCAGAAACTTTTACTGTCTTTGAGGGCACTTGCTCTCTCCAAGTCCTCCCAGGCTAAACGCCTCAACTCCTCTTTCCTTTTGTTAATAGTACTTTTATTTAATCGTCTAGCACATTTAATTTGGGTTTTATTACAAGGGCTGGCCTGAAGGGCAATTTTTTAATTCTTGTGGGCTCTAGAGCATTCAGCATTAAACTACCATGCCTCTTGAGGCTCCTATATCCTAACAGGGCAGGTTAATCTATTAGGTACGTCTGCGCAGATTCTTTCAAAATCTTGGACAATCTCGACTGAGGGGGAACCCTGTTTAAAGCACCTCATTATCAGGGCATAGTTTGCTTTAACTGTTTCAACCTCAAATTGGGTAGGATTTATCTTGCCCCAATTTAATCTTACCCCTTTATTTGGGTTAAAGTGAATAGGGCGACCATCCCTGCCTGAGATGTTATACTGAGAAAGACAGTGAGTGGGTTGGGGTCGCTAGAAGAATTGGGTACCACCTCAAAGTCACTGACAAACGATGAGAATTCCCTAGAAATAAACATAAAATCAATAAAACTTTCCCTGCCGCCACCAACAAAAGTGGGACACTGGGCTGAGGAACTGCTAATCAACCTATCTAGGTCGTTCTCAATAATAACGGAATTTAATGCCTCACCCTGCGGTGTATGGATAAAATGCGCCAGAGGTTGACCTTCTGTATCCAAGAGGCCACAAACTCGTTCAGTGCTATGCACACAAGAGGTACAATTAAAGTCCTCCACCCAAAGGATACATAATGGCTGCCACTTCCCAGAAACATTATTAGTTTCTGTCTGTAAAGCTTTTATGACGTGACAGCTATTTAAGTCAAAAATATTGTAGTACCAATTTACCAATAATAACCTGACCTGCGTCAGGTTTGTAATCAAAATCAATTGAAACCAAGGGGATGAACTTACACGGAGTGCTTTTATGGAACCGTATTTGACTGTAATTAATGTCACCAACCCTCCTTTTGCCCTCCCAGCCGGCGAAGGGGTGGCAAAAACAGTAAAAGCATAATAGCCATCCAACACAATGCCCTCTTTAAGCCACGTTTCCTGCAGGCAGATGATGTCAAATCCCCTAATGTATTCCAACCAAACCTCCTCTGATAATTTAGGGCGAATGCCTGCAATATTCCAGGAAATTAATTTAAATGGAGGGGTAAGATGACCCTGATTCATGTCCGCTCATGTAACTTTAATAACGGGCGTTTTAACAATAGTTAGCTGGCCTAGCCCCTCATCTTCATGATTATCCTCAATAATTAAGTTTGGGGGGTGAGAACGGTTTGCAGGGTTATTCATATTCTCATTTATGGTAATAGAGTTAGACAAATTTGAACCAGAGGATTCTGGAAGTTTTATATTGCCCGATACTTCTTTATGTGGCACTCTCCCTGAGTCAAAATACTGAGGACCCCTACTTCTCTTGTCGAATGGCTGTCCAGATCGTATGGTCAGTCAATCGATCTCAGTCAGACCTGAGAGGGCATCAAAGCTGTTAGGGTGGGTAAAGAGGGGCTGAGTGAGGGGGTATGTATTTTGTCTTAGCTGCACAGGCCGCTGACTTATGGTAGAAACCTGGTTGGGGGAATAGAAAAAACCCAATGTGCGAGCCTTTATCTGTTCACCAGGTGAGTCCCTCAGATGTTTTAGAGCAAAGTGCACACACCTCGCATCACTAAAATTCAGCATGACACACTTCCCTGGTATGCTTTTAGTTGTTCAACCCACCCAGCTCACCCACCTGGCCATAATGGTGGTGCCCTTTGTGAAAAAAGCCAATTGGGGTGGCAGAAGCTTTGTAACCAGTGCAGCCAAAGCTTGGAACGCCCTCCCATTACACCTCAGAAGCATGACCAATCTACTGGCCTTCAGGAAGGCATTAAAAACATGGCTTTTTATTAATTAATCTAGTCAATACCCCCATCACTTTAGTCCCCGGCAGGACTTCACATAGCGCCAGGACACCTTCGGGTAACAGTTAGCGCTCTATAAATGTCACTAACAATAACACTAACAATAACAAATATGATATATTCAATCCAGTTTAAATATGGGGGAGTTTTCTTAGAACATCAATGTGCTGATTTGTTTATGAGGCTTTGGCAGCTTTCTTGTTGGCCAGGGGATAATGACGGAACCCCCTACAAAATCAAAGTGTAGGGTGTACTTTCTGGGGGCAGGTTTAATATGTTAATGTCCAAAGAAACAACGGCGGACCCTTAATACCGCACCTCACACCAGTTCCAAACAATTATTATCCTGCGCAGCCACTCCCACCGTCAGCCGTTGTTTGACGATTCTGTGTTCCAGATCAAAAGTTGTTGTTTGTAAGACGGGGTGCGCAGATCACAAAGTCCAATAATCAAGCTGTAGTTTTAAAATAACCTTCTTTATTTCAAATTTTTAAGATACTGTTAGTTGAAAACACTCAGCCAATGCGTTTCTTTCCCACACTGGGAACTTCATCAGGGCTAAACAAAGTATGTGTTTGAGCTGTAGAAAGGCAAATATTACAGGCTCCTTAAGCAGTAAGGTTCGTGGTATAAACTTCCCAATTTCATATCAATTCATAACAGGTGATGTGTATGTACCTATTATGCATGCTGTTTCTTCGCTCATGTTTAAAATGAAACCATTTGTGTTGTGGTCCAGGGTAATTTGTTGGACCAGATACAAGAATCTGACAGGTATAATAAAACCTGTATATAAGAATCGTAGAAATTCGTACTACTAACGTAGTACCAAATGCTATTCACAAACTTATGTGCAGAGGTTCCACCTCCACCTTGTCTATCGTTTTCTATGCAGCGATCTCTACTCCAAATGTGGAGTCTTGGCACATGTAAGAATAAGTTTTAGTAGTAAATGTGGGAGGACAGTTGCTGGAAAATCGTGAATACTTATGATTAAAGGGTGGGGGAGATTAGGGAGGAGTAAGGAGCGTTTTAGGGAAGGTTATGGAGGGGTTTGGGTTAAGATATGCATGCACCCGCAAAAGAATAGGCCCATTGCTATTTACAAACTGAACTTCTAATGTTTCTACAACCAAAAAGGGACCCAAAACAGGAGTAAGTTATTCCATTTCAGAGCTGGAGTAAGTCCAGCACCACTTGAAGGCCAACCAATAGTACTGCAACACCCTCCCATAGAAAATAATGGAGGTAAAAATGTAAATGTAAATCCGTATTTGTAAAGCGCGAACTACTCACCCTTACGGGTCTCAAGGTACTGGGGGCCATTGTGGAAATTAAGTGAGCTATTGCCCAGAGTCACATGGTGCTGAGCTGCCGCCGGAGCCGGGGATCAAACCGTGAGCCCTGCGCTCTGACGTCAGCTGCCCTGGCCGCTGCACCACACTTCTCCACTTGAGAGGTAGGGACTTAAAATACAACCTCGTTGGAAATGATGTTAAATTAAATTTATTTATTTATATTATTTAAAAATCTGAATAAATATAATTTAATGTTAAAAAGTATCTAACAATAAAAATATGTATTATTTAGTTTTAAGGTGTTGTAATAACCTCTTTTTTAAATTAAAAAATTAATGTAAGTTTACTTTTTATTAATTAACTATAATTAAATTAGTTTTAACTCTTTCTATACATCACTTTTATTAATTATTACTATATAAAGATTTTTTTTTAAATTTAGGTGTGTTTTTTAATTTAAACTTCAGAAAATGTTTAATTTAATTGAATTTATTTAAATGTATGAAACACAATAAAAAATTAAGTAAATAGTGCTATATATATATATATATATATATATATATATATATATATATATATATATGTATATAAAGAAAATTATATAAATGGTAGCCATCGAATCCCATTAAGACTGTGGTAAAACGAGGGTTAACAGTCTAGCACATTTTTTAGAAACAAACAAGGGATCAAAATGCACTTTGTCACTTTAAATAGATGTTCTGGACGACGCGACTCTATGGTCCAGTTGAAGGCAGGAGCCGAAACGCGTAGACCGTCCATGCTTGCACAAATGTACTAAAATAAATTCACTTTATTGGGTAAAAAACCTACCTGTGGATCGTTCTTTCTCCGTGCTGTGGGATCCTTGCTGAGAGCAGTGTGGAGTCCGTTTTTTGCTATATATATATGTATATATATATATATATATTTTCTTGTTCTACACTTATAAAGCATGTATAAAAATAATGTCTGCTAATTTTTAACATAAAAATATTTTTACTATTTTTTAAAAAAGTTTAAAGAAACATTTTACACTTTACCTGTATTTTAACTTAAAGAGAACCCTGTCCCGGTGGCTTAAATGGGTTGCACAAACTTCCACGACATTCCCAACCAGGAACACCCGTCCGACACGCACTACGATAGATTTGTTCGGACAGAAATCTCTGTGCGAGTAAATCATTTTAAGATGATGCATTTCAAAAAACATACTTCGTGTTTATAAAAGTCCAATTTAAACACGCATAGAGTTTTGAGAATCGGGTGCGTTGTGTTCATCGCGCAATAACTACACTCCACGCTGTTACTTGAAGCGTAAAAGGCCATTTTATTAGGACACGGTTGCAATCATTTAGACTTATTAACAGTACATAAATGCAAGAAATATAGTTTCCCATCCCATACCCACACATTCTCCATTCGGCCTTCTCAAAACCATCTCACCTGTTTGACTCTTCCCCATTCACTCGGTAACCTCCTTCCTTTCCCCATTCTCACCTTCACTTGCCCTCCTAGCATCCTCTGTTGACTTTGCCTTCATTGCTCAATGCCTCCTGCGCCCCGCTATCAGTCACCTGTGTACCGTTCTCCCCCCCGAGGGGTGGATCCGCCCGTATGTGACTAACCACCCCTCCAAAGTACCGTAACATCTCTGCTCCACAACCTGCCCTAAACTGGCACTCTCAGACCCAAAAAACCACCTCTAGTCCTATGCTTAAGACCTGTAGGGTGGGTGGGTGGACAAACTTTTCTAACTCCCCCCGGTGGTGCTCAGGTGTCAGGAAGAGGCCGGATCTTCCTCTCCTGACACCTTATATGCCCTCCCACTCCCGCCCCCTCCTTTAACCCCTCTAGTCCCATCCCCACCTTGTCCTTCCGCTATTGCGCGAATACCCCGGGGGAAGACTGGTCTGCGACCTTCACTTCCCCCGGGGGCCGCACATTGGTCCGATTTGGACGAAGTCATTAGCAACGAAAATAAAACTTTACCGTAACCGCTGGCTAGCTGTCTGGACGAGTCTATTCACTCTCTCATCCTTTGATAAAATGAGGCTCATTTGTGTGTTGCAATTGTTATTATCACTACAAAAATGAGATTACAATATATTTAATGTGAGATTAGAAGTTACTGTCCAACGCTTCTTTTCTTGTTTTAACACAAGGGAGCTGTCTAATTCATTCTTAAAGAAGACATACAAAGTAAGAGATTTTGCTTTTGCGTGAAACATAAGTGCGACTGAAGGGAAAAGATTGCCGAGAATATTTACTCAGCCGAAAATAACCATTATCCTTGAGTACTACTAAATAGGTGTGAAGAAATCAGTTTTTTAACATTAATACATGAAATTTAAATCATGTAATTGGCCAGCAGAGGGCAGTGCTGTTACACCATAGAAAATCAAATAGAGTTAAAAAAATTACTATAACAATTTACAATACTGTGCAAATATATCTTTAAATCACATTGTTTGTATTAACAATTAATAGATTTTGCAATTGGGGTTCTATATGTAAATAATTTAAGGAAGGGTTTACAGGACAGCCATGTTGCTGACCTTGGTTTTTATTATCTCGAATTGGTATATAGTGAGGCCCTGTAAAACCGCAAGGATTGGGCCAGAACTGTATATATCCACAAGAAAAACTCTGCTTGCCCTTCATTAATTAAGCAATTTTTCGTTATAGGTCATCAGGCTCTGTAGTTCGGCTCGGTACCTCTTTCACAAATGCAACTGCTGGTTGTTTCTTAATACACACTACAAATCTTAAATAATCAGATATTTAACAGCAAGCAATATTGAATGACAATATGCTAACATTTTTAAAACACTTAAAACAAATTGCAATGGAGGAGCGTGGCTCGAACGAGGATAAAGATGGCGGCGTGAGCCTGCAGCTCCTCTTCACAGGAACGACTCCACCCGTAAATCAACGCCGCGGCCTACGCACCGCAAATTGAGATCTAAATGGCAGGAATGACAACGCACTGAAGTAGTGCATCTGGAGATACCATCTGCTTCGCGCCAATCTCCATTCTGAGCTCTGTCGGTCTCAGTAGCGGCCCGTACAAGTAAGCGGGGTTAGGCGGGCAGGGCCGGCGCTAGGCATGGGCAGTGTGGGCAGCTGCGCAGGGCCTCGCGCCTTTTAACTTGCAAGAGGGGCCTCGCACAGTGCTTTTTAAGAGACCCTGTTATGATGGTGCTGCAATGCTGTGAGGACCAAGGGAGGGGGCCCCCTTCCCTGGGCCTCGCAGTCATTGTTTGAAAGGCCTTCAGTAATCTATTCGCTGCATCTGCATAACAGCGATTAGATGGGTATGTAAAGTGACCTTTTGTGTGAAGTAAACCCTGACCCTGCATGAATGAAAAGCAGGGTGTCCTGCTGGGCTCACCATAAAAGACAGAAACGCATCACAATGAACAGTGCTCCCCTTGGGGTTGCATGCATTCAAAGACAAAAATACCGGCCATTTGTTGTTTTTTAGGAGTCTGCAAAGGCTTAGACCTTTTTTTTTTTAACTTTGTTTATTGGCATTTAAAGAGAAAACACAATATACATATTATGCAACCCCAAACAACCCTGGTGTGGACCAGTTCGAGTGAAATCAAAATACAAGAGCGCACATATATCATCCCTTGTCATTTGCCCAACACAGCAATACAGATCCTCATCCCCAGATATAGCACACATGAAGTCATAGGCATATAGAGGTCACATCATTTGATTATATCAAGAGTATCCAAAAGGTGTTATACAGTTACCCACCTAAACTTGCAACACCCCCCATGCTTTACTAGGTGTACATCCCCAGTTTGGCCATCTGCAAGATCAGCCCCGTCATTCAAACTTGTCTGCTTCTCTGCCCATGTGATGAAAGGCTCCCATATCTCTCTTGGCCGAGACATGGGTGGCATCAAGTCCCAGAAAGTATGCAGCTGAACTTGCCCATATGTAACTTCTCTAATCCAGTCCGTAATTTTGGGCCTCTGCCCCTCCCCAGTATACTGCAACTTGGCGTTTGGCAAACAGCAGCAATAATGCATGTAATTTACGTTTTGGTGCAGGTGTGTCTTTAACATAACCCAGCAAACCCAAGAGCGGGGACGGAGCCAGAGATACTCCAAGTATTTGATTAATGGATGTAAAAATCCTGGACCAATATTCAATGAGTGTCGGACATTCCCATGCCATGTGGAGAAAAGAGGCCCGTGCCATTCCACAACGCCAGCAGCAGTCATCCCGCAGTCCCATTTTATGTAAGCTGATAGGTGTTCTGTAATATCTATGCAGAAATTTAAAATGAATTAGTCGAAGCTTGTAATTCGGAGACAACTCAGTGAGCTGCGCGCAGCTGTATGCCCATTGTTCGTCAGATATTGGGGGACCACCTCTTCATTCCAGCGCAACAATGCAGTAGGCCTCATCACTGGGGCATCAGTTTGCATACACATATATAGTCTGGTTATAAGCCGACGCGGGAACTCGATTGAAGTACATTCTCCAGGGCTGACAATGTAGGCGGGGAGATGGGAATCCGCTATACAGCGCGCGGCAGGCTGCTTTTAGTTTGTGATATAGAAACATTTCCCCAAAGGGTACAACTTGTCCCTCCTCCGCCACTGGAGGATCTCTAAAGGTATCCTCCGGATAGAGATCTGCAAACGTGTGTAGTTTCATCTTCTTTGCCACCGTGGCACTAATCTCATTTTTAACATTGGGCAGCATTGGATTTTGGGCCAAGGGAATTGAGGGAGCATATAGTATCGGGGCACCTGCTCTCCGTCGCAACCCATCCCATGCCCATCGTACAGCTGCGGGAGTATCGATTCCCTCTGTGGGTCGACGATATGTCTGATACACCGCCACCTTCAAGGGAACCGGGGCCACCGCATCTCTCTCAACTGCCACATGAGGCTGAAAGGGTGTCTGGTGTACCCAATGATGTAGAAACTGTGCTTGTGCACAGAGTGCATATAGCTTCATGTCCGGGGCTCCCAAGCCTCCCTGTCTCAGCGGGAGAGTCAATAACTCCCACGATACCCGCGCCTGCCCACCAGCCCACACTATCGACACAAGCAGCGATCGCAGTGTCTTAAAGAATGATTGGGTGAGTATAATCGGCAAGTTCACAAACAGATACAAAAATTTAGGCAGAACCACCATCTTTACCAACGCGATCCTCCCTGCTAATGACAGCGGAAGCTTAGCCCACAGCATGGCCCTCTCCTCCAGCCACACGACTGCCTTTCCATAGTTTAGAGTCCAGAGTTCTTGTGTGTCTCGGCTAATCCATATTCCTAAATATTTCACTTGCTCGCTTTCCCACTTCAGCGGGAACTCAGAATTTACTGCCTTGGTGTTATCAGTTAGAGGGAAAGCCATTGATTTAGCCCAGTTTATAGATACCCCGGCCAACCCTCCAAATTTAATGAACTCCCTCAATATGGCATCCAGGTTCTGTGCGGGATTTAGAATGTACAGGGTGATATCATCTGCATAGAGTGAGATCAAGAGGCTGCGGGAGCCAAACCCTATCCCCCTATCTTTGTGATGTTGTCTTATGCGTGCCGCCAGAGGCTCCATGGCTATCGCAAATAATAAGGGGGACAGAGGACATCCCTGCCGTGTGCCCCGTGTAATCGGAAAGGGAGCAGACACGAGGCCGTTCGCACGCAGCCTAGCAGTTGGCTCAGTGTATAAGAGCTTGATTAAGTTGATAAACAGGGGGCTGAACCCCATCCTTTCCAATACTTTAAAGAGATAAGGCCATTCAAGTGAATCAAAGGCTTTGGTTGCGTCTAAAAATACCGCCGTGGCCTGCACATCCGGATGTAAATAGTGCAAAGCAGAGAAGACCGTCCGAAGATTATGGGATGTGGATCTCCCCGGTATGAACCCCGATTGGTCAGGACGCGCAATAATGGGGAGCATAGGTTGTAACTTGTTTGCTATTAATTTCGCCAGGACCTTAACATCAACATTGAGGAGCGACAAGGGTCGGTAGGAATCAAGGTCTGAATCCAGCTTGCCCGGCTTGAGCAAGGTGATAATAATCGCTTCTCGCATCGTGGGGGCAGTACACCTGTCTCCTGGGCTTCCTCATACACCGCTAGGAGTTGGGGCGCCAGCTCCTCCGCATATGCCTTATAGAAGGCAGTCGTTAGGCCGTCCGATCCAGGAGCCTTGTCCAAGGGCAAGCTTTTAATCACTGCACTAATGTCCTCCACCGTAATGGGCACGTCCATGTATTCTCTGTGTCTGTTGTTGAACCAGACCAATTCTAGGGAGTCTAGGAATGTCTGTAAACCCTCCGGGCAGCTAGACTGCGTGGTCGCATATAATTGGGCATAAAAGGAGGAAAACTCATCAAGTACAGCTACCGGACCCCTGGCCATACCACCGTCTCTTCTAGTCAACTCAGGGATGTAAGCCGCGGCCCTTGAGGGGCGGATCATATTAGCAAGCGTCCGTCCGGGCCTGTCTCCTTCCCCATATCTGCGCGCTTCCACATATTTACCCAGAAATTTCACCTCCCTCTGCGCTTCTGCATCATATTGCAATAACGCGGCCTTCAACTTTGCCAAGGTGGCAGGCGCGCCATCCGTGTAAAAAAGCGTCTCAAGGTCTTTTATTTGAGCCTCAATGGCGGTGAGCGTGGTTCTAATGGCTTTTAAGACTCCCGCTTGTCGAGAGATACACTGCCCTCGAATAACCACTTTGAAAGCCTCCCATAGCGAGGCAGCGGTAGATACGGACCCTGAGTTTAGAGTAAAATAGTCAGTGATATCTTTACGGATTTCCTCCTTAAACGCTGCATCCAGCAGCGCACCCGGAGGCAGTCTCCAAGAGAACGCTCTTCGGGCCGCAGCAGGAAACGAGAGGCTCAAGAGACATGGGGCATGGTCCGATAACGTTCTCGGCAGGTGCGCCACCCGTACCACCCAACTTGCAACATCTCGGGTTGCCAACCAGTAATCCAAGCGAGACCAGGCCTTGTGTTGTTCCGAGAAACAGGTGCCCTCCCTGAGTTGTGGATTCCACATGCGCCAAATATCAACCAGATCCCCGTCCTCAAGTAATGTGTTTAAAACTGTCCCAGCAGCAGGATGAAGGGCTCTCGCCGAACCCCGTCTATCCATGGTATCGTTCAACACAGCATTGAAATCACCTCCCCATAAAATTGTGGTGCACCCAGTCGCTTTGATTTTCGCCCATATATCCTGAAAAAACCCTGGAGAGTCTATGTTAGGGCCGTATATTGCTACCAAGGCCAAAAAGACCCCCTAGCGAGCCCAACAGGATGATGTATCTACCTTCGGGGTCTGTGTGAACTTCTCTTTCTTTCCAGTCAGTGCCGCGTTTTACCAATACTGCCACCCCACGAGCGTAATTGGAATAGACCGATGAATATGTGAATCCCCACCGTTTGTGTTTCAGCTTCCGGGAGTTGATGTCCTGCAAGTGGGTTTCTTGTAGCAAACATAAGTCGATATTGTGCCGTGTGAGATAGGCGTGTACTAATCTGGTTTTTCTATTATCATTTAACCCTCTTATGTTCCATGATAGGCAATTTATACTAACTTCCATGGGCGGAAAATGTGCTTTGTGTGACCTTCCTGTGTCTAGGGCAATAGACAGTTATCTCGATGTTAATCATGTGTGTCATCCGATAATCCACCAGTACACCAGTAAAACAACAAACAACAACCCCTACCCACCACCCCACACCCACACCAACCCCCCAATCAGGTTGAAGATTACCCCCCCCAAAAAAACATTGTGAACCAGTTACACCCAGGAAAACTCCCATGAGGCGATGCGAACGCCGGCAGACTCCCCCTACCGTGGCAGGGTGGCCAAGAAACTTTAGGGAGTCGAACCTACTGCGTGGTAGAATGTAATTTAGTCGACCAGTTACCTGTATAATGAACCACCCTCCCCAACTAGGCCATTATTAACACAGGCTATTTTCACATACCTTTTAGACATTAGAGTGCCACCAACGCTGAACGATAGCGTGTACCCGGAGCAGCTTCTGACCAATATTTACCCCGCTACAATACCTCTCAACATTAGCAGGCAGAACCAGCAGCTATTAATCCTAGTCAACTGGGCTGCGGAACATGAAATAACAGTTCGGGACCTCAAACCAAACATACATACAATACTTCACCGGAGTGCAAAAGGGAATTAAAGTTATTACTTTACGCTATTGAGAAAGCTACAGCTCACAACCATCAGTCATTGTCACTTAGGCGGTGTTCAGTGGAGTCCTCCAGCCTGGGACTGTTCTTAGCATGTTTACCACCCACATGTTTGGCGAATTTGAGGGCAGATTTGGCATCAGAGAAGAAGTGGGATGAGCCATCATAAGACACCTTAAGTTTAGCAGGATATAGCAACGAATACGGGATTTGTGCTTGCAGCAGAATCCGCTTAGCTGGTAGAAACTCGCGTCTTGCCGCTTGGACCGCTGGTGTAAAGTCCGGATAGAAAGAGATGTGGTTCCCTTGATGAGTTACACTGCCCATTACGCGCGCTTGACGCAGCACCACATCTCGATCTTGGTAATTCAAAAGTCTTGCCAGTATGGGTCGGGGGGTAGCCCCCACCGGAGGCTAGGCTTAGACCTTAGGCTAAATTGGACTCTAAAATAATAGTATGTATTCAATTGTAACATGGCTTTTCTGCCTTTCTTTACTTTAACTATTAGTCAGGTACTGTTAATGCATCTCTATAGCATATTTAAAAGTACTTTCTATTTATACCTGTTGTTTGAAGTATATACAGGTAAGGGTTAAAAATACGGGCTTTAGCGGTAGAACACCGGCTTGTGGCAACCTTGTTCCCCTAGGATAAAGAAAGAGGGTGAAAGAAGCACAGAGAATGGAGGTGCAGTGCATATAAAGGGAATACGACAAAGGAAAGAGCTAAGATATGAGGTGGGTGTGAGAGATGATTGAGTAAAAGTACAGCAGAGAGGTGGCAGACAAAGATAATGGGGGCAGAACAGCAACAAAGAGCAAGAAGCTTGGGCGAAGAGGAGCAGCGCATGCGACAGGCTGAATCAGTGAGAGAAGGTAAGAGTCTGGGCAGGGCCGGCTCCAAGCATGGCAATGTGGGCAGCTGCCCAGGGCCCTTTTCTCAGGTTGAAAACATGGGGCCCTGCTTCTGTGTGAAATGCCACACTATCAGTCAGCCCACCTTCCGATCACATCACAAATGTATTTTTCAAGGGAGATGTCTTGACCTCCCTCATCCAAGGGCATGGTGGCATTTCTGTGGGTACAGGGGTGAGGAAAGGAAAGCAGTGGGTGGGGAAGTGGGCAGCAGTAAAGCCAACAAATGTGTTGGCTCGCAACCTCAGGAGCAGGGTGTTAGGAGCCGGGCAGCACATCACTTAACAACCTGCCCTGAAGCCTTGCCTGCCTTTTCTGTTTTGCGTAGCCAAGGGCCCCTTTGTTCCAAGGACCAGTTGGGCATTATCAGGTGCGGAGAGGTGGGTTGGAGAAAGAGGAAGCACCCAGAAAATACTGATATGGCAGGGCAGGATTTAGCACAGCTCAGTCACGTGGGCCTTGAAGCGCTGCAGCAGGCTGCAGGGTCCAGGTATGGGGCCCCTTTCCCTGGGCCTTGCTGCTGTTAACCAGTGCTGTGTGGCACAGGGCAGGGGGCACCCCTCTCCTTGGCCTCAGTGCTGTGAAGCCCAGGGGATAAAACTCCCTCACCTGGGCCTCGCAGCACATGGAGTAGTTTAGTGGAAGTGGGGAACCAGGTACAGGTCCTGGCATTAGCTCAAAATCCTGAGATTCTGGACAAATCATTAAACCTCCCCATGCCTAAAAAACCCTGACCTTTTGTAATGGGATTGGTACTTTTGTAAAGCGCTCCAAAGACTTTGGGCTGAGTTTGTGCTATATAAAAGTGCGAAGAAAGGAACCACAGCGCCATGTCACAATCACCTCACATTCTGGCACTATCCATCATGCATGACACGTGAACCCCCTGCTCATTGGATGGGTGGAAGAGTGGGTGGATGGAAGTGTGAAAGGGATGATGGATGGATGGCGTGAAAGGGTGGGTGGAGTGAAAGGGTGGATGGATGAGTGAAAAAATAGATGAGTGGATGGATGGATAAGCAAAATGGTGGCTGCAAGCATGGATGGAGTGAAAGGGTGGAATGATGGAATGAAAGGATGGATGGAAGGATGAGCGAAAGGATAGGTAAATGTGTGAAAGCATGAATGGATGAGTAAAAATGATGGGTGTAAGAATGAACAGATGAGTGAAAGTGAGGGTGGAGAGATGAAAGAAAGTATGGATGGATGAGTGAAAGTGTAAATGGATGGACGGATGAGTGGATAGATAAATGAATGGATGAGGGAAAGGATGGATTGAAAGTGTGGCTGAATGGATAAGCAGTGAGATTGAAGGATGATCGAAAAGATGGGTGGATGGATGAGTGAAAGGGTGGATGGAGGGATGGATGAGTGAAATTATTGGTGGCTAGGTTTGGATATGGATGGGAACATGGGGATGGACAGGCATACAGAATGGTGAAAGACTGAATGATTGATGAAAGTATGAATAGATGACAGAATGCAAAGGGGAAATGGTGGATATCAGTAGGTGGATGGGAGGATGAAAGCATGACTGTATAGATGCTTAGATGGAAGAGAGAAGAGTTCTTCTAGGGAGGGTTGCAATGGCTTGCTTAGTGCCAAAAAGGCTTTGGTACAAAGTGGGGGGTATTTTAATTTAATTTTCTGGCTATCCTGTGCCTATGTGTGACATTTCTGTGTTTGCCCTATGTTTACTTATGGCATATCTACATCATATGCATGACATTTTGAATGCCACCCAACATCTACTTGAATGTTACACTAGTAATTGTAGATTATAGCATGTTTTGTTTTAAGTATGGGGTTCTAAGGAAAGCCTTATAGTGCCACGAGCTGTGCTTGAGGTGTATATTGTGCTTGTAGCAAAAGGCAAGGTGTCCAAAATAAATAACTATACTAGTGTAACAAACACACACACTTGCGTGAACACACTCACACCAAGGCTGTCCACTGCCTTAGCCTCACAACTGGCTTCACTAATGGTTCCAGAATAAGGGCATCATCAAACTTTTTTCCAGTCACAGTGCAAGGGATTTATGTGAAACCTGTAACCAGCACAGACTTCCACCAGAGGAGGCCTCAAGTTGCTTTTTAAATCACATGTAAGCAGTTTTGCTGTTATTTTCTTGCATTCTGGCACTTGAGTTTTCATTTTTCTATCATAAATGCAGCAGTACAATATCCAAATGAAAGGAATAAATCAAATCAGGTATAAGTTTGGGAATTGTAAAATCTCACATTTTCAACAGCCTTTTCAGTACAGGGGTGACTTTAACCCTTCTATGATGCAGCCTCACATGGATGCATGGTGCTCGTGACTACATGCTTTGCTTTGTTTCTACAGAACTCTGCTGCCCTTTTAGTTCTGACCTGTGATTTATAAAGCTTTCAAATAAAAATGAAAAGGTACATGTATTCAAACTCAACTTTATTTCGCTATATGCGGTTGCATAATTATTACCATAGTGATGCCATTCAAATAAGATTCTGCAGTGCTCTGGACCTTTTATCGTGCACTAAACTGGAAACAATCAGTTAACATTGAGTAAGGAAGTCCATCTTTGTGAGACCTGTGCCTAGCTTTTCCGTTCAATGTGACAATCCACTTAATACAGCTTTAAAATAGACAGACCTGTTTCATTTGGGTGTTTATCTTTTTATCCATGTGACTGATTTGCACATATAAGGTCCCTTGGCGATACCAAAGAAGATTAGAAGTCCCGTGATGTTACTTTCTGTGATGTCACTTCTTGTGATGTCATATGCAAATTAGAGGGGCCTCACTTCTTCTTTTTCGCCCGGGGCCCCAAAAGTCCTAGGACCGGCCCTGGGGGCGGGGTGGGGGGTGAAAGTGACAAACGAAGGGATAGGGAATGTAAAATAAATAAATAAACCCACTTACCTTGCGCTTGCCGCATCACCAAGTCGGCGATGTCGCGAGCGCAAGGTAAGTGGGTTTATTTAACATCTGCGCCCACTGGTTTGTAAACCACTCCACTACCAGCATGTGGAAATAATTATTGCATTCATGAGGAAACATAACCACATACAATGGAAAGGCAACAAAGTCTTCGCCTCATAGGACTACTCTAAGTCCACGGTTGAAACCAGGAAGGGCTTCTTGGCACTACGACACAGGCTGAAACCAATAAACTGTCAGTTCTTCTTCGCAGGCCCTGCGAAATACCAGGTGACAATACCAGGGTCCTCGCACGTTTTCAATGACCATCTCACATTTCTGAAATTCTTAGACGGGAAAGAAGACAAGAGAGAAGATGCAGATATGGATACATCATCACACAAGACTGGGTTCGCCAGGAGCAAGCATTGACCCTTACTTTAGAACAGTTTTCACCAAAAATAACACTAAACAACCTTGCTTGACGTACCTTTCCCCATCTGATCATCGCCACAACTCTGATCCTTACCTGCCACAGTGACTCATAAACTGCAAGGCTTCCTCATCTAGCCATTAGCAACTCTCTCTCTCTAAAAACTTGGTGTAAGTCTTCAAACATTCGATCGACACACATGTATGTGCCTTATATATTGTGATGTTGAGCCAATCCCTTATAGCAAATGAGTCTCAGCTTGAGTCCTTTACCAAACTGTATGTGATTTTTAACCCCTCATCCTAATATGGATGGTTTTACAATCTGATAATTAGATATCTGTCTGATATCCAGATTTTACCTCTACCTACTTCATGTTTTAGGTTTCAAATACATCTCATGCTACTTTCATGCAGTATATTTAGAATATATTTAGACTACAGACTTTAGTGGTCATTAGTGGTCCCTACACGACCTGTTAATCATTTGTTGAGTCTCTATATGTTAACCACACCTTTCTATGTTCAGTTTAACCAATCACTATCCAATTTTCCAATAGAGGTTATCACTACTAAACAAAGTTATCACCAAGCAAAATCATCAGTTCTCACTACGCATAAAGCAGGTAACCATGTCAGTGCAATGGACATGAAGGCATACAGTCTTACTGTTCAATATTGATCTCTCATTTCCATGGAGGAGAGCTCTCCTGTTGCCATTCCTTATGGATACTTTGGGGGGCTGGGGGGCGGGGGGGGGTAAGAGGAATTTCAACAGGATGGGACTGGCAGTAAATGTCGTTTTTTTGGATATTGTTTTACTGTATGGTGTTTTTCTGTTTATCTTTTTGTTTCAATGCTAGGAAGAAATGGTATGGTCTAATGCGAGTGAGTATCCTCTTCTCAACACAAAGATACATACATTACGATCAGGGTACAGTGTCTAATCGTAAGCAAAGTTATGAAGGTCCATCCAATACTACTCTGCTTCCAATCCCAGACGCTTTATCAAACTATAGTCGATACACAAGGGCTTTTGTATTAAACGAACTACAGTTACCCAGTCACAACTTTCTGAGCAAACCACTGGTTCCTACCCAGGAACCACACTATTCTAAACTTAACCCATGAATAATCCTCCACAGAATATTAAGAGAATATCCTTAAATTAAAAAAAAAGAAAGTCCTTGATTATTTATATAAACTCCGTGTGGATGTAATTCTTCAAGAAACCAAGATCGACTCTACACACATCACTTCTCTTCATAATTACCAATTTTCAGATGTAGCATGCTCCGCTGCGGTTGGTAAAAAAAAAAATGGCGTCCTGACCCTGATCGCTAGGATATCAGGTATAAATATGGTCTCTAATTTAACAGACAAACAAGGTAGATGGATCGTATCGAACTCTCTAAAAACACCGAGTTCTTTGTGGTAAATTTATACTATTTACTATTTTGGGCCACTACATCAGAAAGGTTGACCAAACAACAATCGAACCTAGAGTGATATCAGATCACTCTTGCATAACTATGTCCATTACTGCCCCCTCTCCAGACTCAAAACAAACACAATGGACATTTAATGATGAGATTCTTAAACACCATAATAATGTACAAACTGCTTGAGGAGTCAATCCAGAACTTCCTTCAAGACAACAAACCTAACGAATCATCTGAGATCACTAGATGGGAAGATCTGAAGGCCACATTAAGAGGAGTAATCATTAAGATTAGATCCAACATGAACAAAGATGCGAATAATAAACTTTTAAATGAGATTGTCCAGAAAGAATATGAATAAAACAAATGAATAGTACAAGGGCAGGCATATGGGTCAACAAACATAAAAATATCCAACTTTGTGAAGCCAACAAAGAGGGTAAAAATTTAGCATCATACCTAAAACATAGATTACAAAAGTATGGCATTAACAGCTTTAAAGGTGGCAAAGCCACTGTCCATACTAACCCTAGTAAAATTGCGGATGTCTTTAAAGAATTTTACTAAACCCTCTACAAAAGCAACACCTCCCGTGACCATAAGAAACGCGAAGCTTTCCTACAAAGGTTAACTTACCTTAACTAACAGATGAGGAAATAGAAAGGATCAATGGGCCAATTACAAAAGAAGATATAGCCTGTGCTATTAGAAGGCTCAAACCGGGCAAGCCCCACAGTTCTTTAAAGCATTCTCATCTACAATCATCCCACCTTTAGCAAATCTCTTTACCCACTTCGCCAACTCTGAAGCTATTATCACTGTTATTTAGAAAGAGTGGAAAGACATCATGCTCCCAAAAAATAACAGGTCAATCTCATTGATTTATCTGGACTATGGTTTATGCCATGATACTCTCATCCAGACTCCAAAATACATCTCTAAACTCATTTACCCCTCTCAGGTAGGATTCCTGAAGAATAGACTGTCCATTGATAATACATGTAGCCTTTGCTACTAGAAAAGGCAAAGCTCTCAAAGTCACCGACAGTTGCAATCTCGCTCGACAGAGAAAAAGCTTGTGACAAAGTTAATTGGAACTATTTAAAATTGTTCCTGGAGAAGTTCAACCTAGGTGAGTCTCTTATTCGAATGATAAGGTCATTATACCACAAACCGCCAGCTAAAGTAAGAGCAGGGGGCTTCATATCGAATACTTTTCACTTGAAACAAGGATCAAAACTCGGCTGTCCCCTCTCACCTCCTCTCTTCCTCTTAGCTCTAGAACCCTTTTTGCACCACCTTCATGAAAACAAAGTAATATCAGGGGTATCATTCAATAAACAAAACATAACATTTGCAGATGACATCTTAATACCTACCGAGGACGCCCCTCCTATATTTCCACATTAATGACATCAACCCTAGAATTTGCTGGCCTCATCTACTTTAAAGTTTAATGAAGACTCATTACTTAAAAAGATCAATTAACTCCTAGATGGATGTTCAACTAATTTTCTATCTTGGTGGGGTAAGGCAGAGTCTCTAAAAAGTATGAATACTCCTCTAGTCAATTACCTAATCAGTATGCTCCATATGTCCCTTTCAGAAGACTCCCTATCTAAAGTCGATAATACTTTCAACAAATTCTTATGGAAGACAAAAAAAAGAGAATATCATTCAAAAAGCCTATACTCTCAAAAGGTAAGAGTGGCATAGGGCTCACTAACTTTAGGAACAACCAAATGGCATATTTATTCAAACAAGGCACTAACTGGTTTCTTGAAGATTCAGATTTATACACCTGTCTGGGTAAATATAGAAAAATCAATCTTAAACAACAAAACTATTAACTTACACTTAACAATGAACAATCCCCATTTTCTGCACTCCAAATATTTCATGGATAATACCAAGAGAGCTATCTTTAGGGTAGACTACCTCTCAAAGATTCATAATACTAACCTGTCATCCATTTGGCTCAATCCCAAAATTAGACTTGATGGTCAACCTGTGCTCTGGTCCAAATGATCGAAAAAGGGATAAACCTGATCACTTCCCTTCTCCATGTTACAATCACGCTTTGGACTAGATAACTTGGACTTTTATAAATTCCTGCGATTAAGAGTCCAGATATCGATATGCCCATCGCTAAAAAATACACCCTGGCTCCTGACTCTCATTAAAATTTGTACAAAGCGGGACATATTGTATCCAATGTGTATAAGTTACTTCTACCTAAATCCCACAGAACCAAAATTTGTGATGAGTAGAAATGGGAAGCATATCCTTCCATAAGTAACATAATGTTTGACTGGTACCATATATATAAATCCACCTTCTCAAACAAGCTATCACCAAAGCTTTCTCAAACTAAGTACATGATCATCCATAGGTGCTACTGAACACCAGAAAAGTTCGATAAACAATGTCACACAAGACCCCAAATGTTGGAACTGTAATGACCAAATAGGTGAACTAGCACACATGCTCTTTGACTGTCCCATTCTCCAAACTTACTGCGATAGCATCTTTGCTTTTATCAAAAACACTTTACATATCACTCCCACGCGCAAATTCTCATACATTCTTCTCGGACCACTAGGTCCTCAAATAAAAAATAAGGCAGACGGGGATCAACTAGACTTAATGTAACTCTTGCCTTCAAGCCCATTCTCACCAACTGGAAGAACTTCAACATAGTTTCATTCCACATGTGGTGAGAATGGCTCATAGTTTCATTCCACATGTGGCAAGAATGGCTCCCATTTATAAGAGGTGAGGATAACATCACTTTACAGTGCTCCACCGGCATCCGTCCCACAGACCCATGTGGAATTCACTTGATGCCTCCACAATTCACTTTGAACTTCCATAAACTCGTACACCTATTACTGATGACTGCCTTATATATCCTTAGGCAAGCGCAATCCTCGCTGTCCCATACTTGCGACCTCCATTAGCCAAACTCAAATAAAATCAGTACCTAATCCTTACCCACTCACCACTGGTAATGACCTCACTGACTAGCCCTAATGTTGACTTTATTCTGCTGTGCATATAAATAACATGTTTACTCTGCTGTGAATATAAGTAACATGAAGATGGTTCCCTAAGCAAAATCAATGGATCTTACCTAATGTTTACTTACCCTATCGCGTACGATACTGTCCAAATGTGTTAATGCATGATTAGCATGTTTTCCATTTGAAATATGTGACATTACTAATGTGAATGTTATACACAGTCTGTACCCCACCCCTCTTGCATTCTGTACCCATTTTCACTGTGCCTCTCATGATTGACTATACCAATGATTTGCCATTAATAATGCCAACCGCTACCTATGGCCTTATATTACATTTTTTGAACTGTCCCTCTGTTTGTATTATGTATATAAAATTCAATACAAATCTCTTTGAAATAAAAAACTGCAATAACTAATACATTGATATTTTTACTATATACAGTTTTTTCATGTAGTCAAATGAGTCAGCACGCCCCTCTCTCTCTCTCTCTCTCTCTATATATATATATATATATATATATATATATATATATATATATATATATATATATATATATGTATGTTTCCTCCGCAATGCTTCTTCCGCCCCACTCAGCCCATGGTAGTTGGAGCGTGTGCCGGCAAAGCCCACTGGACAATTAAATACTTTAAACAACAATTAAAATGCTCACTCAGGGGATCTGTTCTCCGGGCTAGATTTTATTCCAGTAACGCGTTTCAGGGAACACAGTCTCCCTGCTCACACACTGGGTAGCACGTCCTACCACTCTGTTAAAGCCACAATAAACATAGACAGTGGACAAGTATTATTTCACACAAAAGTCTAGTGACTGTGGCATCCATCTTGATGTTGGTATTAATACATGTCTCTATTACATCAAAAAATTCACCACACATTTCATATCCTCTATACAATGTATGTATAGTGTGCAACCTCATTGAAATTAGATGTACTCTTACTCGTGTCTCTAATGCTGAATATTCCCGGCAATTATAAAAACGCACATATTATAATTTTATAATTTTGTAATACAATATATTGTGCATAGTGCAGCATTTAATGTAAAGTTAATCAAAGTGATTGTCATCAACAATTCAAATTCGTTCGTCCAGTGGCTATTGTACGATATGGAATGTGCACTCTATTCTGGTCTCAGCAGTCTCCTAGTACGTGAGGTATATGTTTATTCTTCCTCGTCCTAGTGGCTATAAAAAGGTGTGGATTGTTTGCTTCTGTGTGTTCAGATTCCCTGTCTCATTCTAGTGTGTGGTTTCTCTTGTGGTAGGTAGTCACACGCTTATGAGCCCCAAGCTCCCTCTCACCCTTAAGTGTAAATTGCTAGTCGGGGGTCTAAGTCAAACCTCCACATTACTCCGCAATTCGTCCAAAACAAAACATAGATATATCAAAAACAAGTGAAATGTGATCTTATCTTTAACTGTGCTCTCTACCACGACAACATGATATTGAAGAAAAGGGTAGGTGGCCTCAGCAGCTTCTCCATTCGTCAAAGCCCCTTCCTTTCCTCCTGTGAAGTGAAAATATAAAAACAATTAGCAGGTTAAAAAATCAAGTCAACAGATCAATAACCTGTCAGTAAGAACATAGATGTACAGTGCATATAGCTAATGAACGTTTCCACTTCAAGTCATCTACTGTTTCTACGTATTACTCCTGTTCGCCCAGCTACCCAAACTGTTTATTCGTTTTCATGTAAGTGTATGCTCAACTCTTCGTCCTGGTTGTGGCCCCATGGGCTCTTGGTCTGTAGGTCAAAGATATGCCATGATTCCCTCTGTCTCAGATGTAGGACTCTATTGCCGCCTATAGGGTTCTGTTGGACCTGTTCTATGATGAAGTATCTAAGTAAGGAGCTATTAAATAAATGATATTCCTCAAAATGTCTGGCCACCGGGTAATGTGAGTCCTTGTTGTTAATGGCCCTTAGATGTTCTAGTACTCTTTTTTTCGCTGCAAATGTGGTGCTGCCCACATACTTCTTTTTACAGGGGCATTCGAGTACATAGACTACATGTGTGGTGTTGCAAGTCAAAAATTGGCTGATGTTTTTGTTAGTACTCAGTGTTTCATAGTTTCTGACCATATAGCTATTTTTGCAAGCCTTACAGTGACCGCAAAGAAAAAACCCTTTCAGACTGTGTTGTGGTCCCTTAGATCTGTTGGTAATATCCCCTCTGACCAAGATGTCTTTGAGGCTCCTCCCTTTTCTGTACGTCACCATGGGTCGCCTAGGCAGATCTTGTCCTATGATAGGATCACTTTTATGTATATTCCAGTTTTTGTTAAGGATTCTATAGATCCTGCTCGACTCCATGCTGTAAGTAAGGATAACTCTGGTGGTGTTGTCCGTCCCTATGGTCTCATGTTTCTCCTGTAGTGTCTGTTCCCTAGTGACCTGTTTGGCTTTATCCATTGCTCTTTTGATAACCCAATTGGGGTACCCGTGTTCTTTGAATCTGTGTTTCATTATCTGACACTCAGCTTTGTACGCTTTCTGGGTGCTACAGTTCCTTTTTGCTCTCAGCAGTTCTCCAAATGGAATGCTCCATTTAAGAGTATCCGGGTGACTGCTGAGAGCATGAAGCAAGCTGTTACCTGCCGTGTCTTTACGATGTAGCTTGGTACTTAGTTTGTCCCCCTCGACCTCTACCACTACATCAAGAAATTCAGTGGTTTGTTTACGCAAGTTGTGTGTTAGTTTTAGTTTGACCCCAGGAAGAGATTAGCAAAGCTAGGGGCAAAACAAGTACCCATGGTGGTCCCCAGGGTCTGTTTGTATATGACATCATTGAACATAAAAATATTGTTCTCGAGGCAGAATTTTATCATCTCAAGAAGCATATTTGTGTGTTCAAGATACTGAATGGGTCTTTGTTCCAAGAATTGTAGGCAGGCTCTGATACCCATGTTGTGGTGTGGGGGCATGAGAGAATGAGATCCAGAGGGACCCAACATTAGTACCATGGTGGAGCCAAGTTATCATCTGGCTCCGTTACATAGACGATCTGTTTGTGGTCTGGAAAGGAAGTGAAACAAGCGCAATCAGTTTCATCAACACACTCAACACAAACAACCTCAACCTCAAACTAACACACAATTTGAGTAAACAAACCATTGAATTTCTTGATGTAGTGGTAGAGGTTGAGGGGGACAAACTAAGTACCAAGCTACATCGTAAAGACACGGCAGGTAACAGCGTGCTTCATGCTCTCAGCAGTCACCCGGATACTCTTAAATGGAGCATTCCATTTGGAGAACTGCTGAGAGCAAAAAGGAACTGTAGCACCCAGAAAGCGTATGAAGCTGAGTGTCGGATAATGAAACACAGATTCAAGGAACGCAGGTACCCCAATTGGGTTATCAAAAGAGCAATGGATAAAGCCAAACAGGTCACTAGGGAACAGACACTACAGGAGAAACATGAGACCATAGGGAAGGACAACACCACCAGAGTTATCCTTACTTACAGCATGGAGTCGAGCAGGATCTATAGAATACTTAACAATAACTGGAATATACTTAAAAGTGATCCTATCATAGGACAAGATCTGCCTAGGCGACCCATGGTGACGTACAGAAAAGGGAGGAGCCTCCAAGACATCTTGGTCAGAGGGGATATTACCAACAGATCTAATGGACCACAACACAGTCTGAAAGGGTTTTTGCCTTGCGGTTACTGTAAGGCTTGCAAAAATAGGTATATGGTCAGAAACTATGAAACACCGAGTACTAACAAAAACATCAGCCAATTTTTGACTTGCAGCACCACACATGTAGTCTATGTACTCGAATGCCCCTGTAAAAAGAGGTATGTGGGCAGCACCACATTCGCAGCAAAAAAAAGAGTACTAGAACATCTAAGGGCCATTAACAACAAGGACTCACGTTACCCGGTGGCCAGACATTTTGAGGAATATCATTTATCTAATAGCTCCTTTCTTAGATACTTCATCATAGAACAGGTCCAACAGAACCCTAGGGGCGGCAATAGAGTCCTACATCTGAGACAGAGGGAATCATGACATATCATTGACCTACAGACCAAGAGCCCATGGGGTCACAACCAGGACGAAGAGTTGAGCATACACCTACATGAAAATGAATAAACAGTTTGGGTAGCTGGGCGAACAGGAGTAATCCATAGAAACAGTAGATGACTTGAAGTGGAAACGTTCATTAGCTATATGCACTGTACATCTATGTTCTTACTGACCAGTTATTGATCTGTTGACTTGATTTTTTTAACCTGCTAATTGTTTTTATATTTTCACTTCACAGGAGGAAAGGAAGGGGCTTTGACGATTGGAGAAGCTGCTGAGGCCACCTACCCTTTTCTTCAATATCACGTCGTCGTGGTAGAGAGCACAGTTAAAGATAAGATCACATTTCACTTGTTTTTGATATATCTATGTTTTGTTTTGGACGAATTGCGGAGTAATGTGGAGGTTTGAGTTATAGACCCCCGACTAGCAATTTACACTTAAGGGTGAGAGTGAGCCTGGGGCTCATAAGCGTGTGACTACCTTCCACAAGAAAAACCACACACTAGAATGAGACAGGGAACCTGAACACACCGAAGCAAACAATCCACACCTTTTTTATAGCCACTAGGGCGAGGAAAAATAAACATATACCTCACATACTAGGAGATTGCTGAGACCAGAATAGAGTGCACATTCCATATTGTAGAATAGCCACTGGGCGAACAAATTTGAATTGTTGATGACAATCAATTTGATTAAATTTACATTAAATGCTGCACTATGCGCAATATATTGTATTACAAAATTATAAAATGATAATATGTGCGTTTTTATAATTGCCGGGAATTATCTGCATTAGAGACACGAGTAAGAGTACATCTAATTTCAATGAGGTTGCACACTATACATACATTGTATAGAGGATATGAACTGTATGGTGGATTTTTTGATGTAATAGAGACATGTATTAAGACCAACTTCAAGATGGATGCCACAGACACTAGACTTTTGTGTGAAATTATACTTGTCCACTGTCTATGTTTATTGTGGCTCTAACAGAGTGGTAGGACATGCTACCCAGTGTGTGAGCAAGGGGACTGTGTTCCCCGAAACGCGTTACTGGAATAAAATTTAGCGCTGAGAACAGATCCCCTGAGTGTGCGTTTTAGTTGTTGTTTAAAGTATTTTTAAACGTTTTGGGGTGATCTGTTAAGCAGAGGCCGAGAAAAAGGGTATGTCGTAAATGCTCATTTATTATTCACAACTTCCTGCAAGTATTGCCCCATAATGCCCTGCAAGGGCTTTTCAAACTTATTTCCTCAGTTTGGTGTTGCTCCTAGAAGGCACAGGGGAACCACCAAGCATTTTATTTTATTGTGTGTGGGGAGGGGACTGAAGGGAGTGCAACAGCCCCTGAACCATATTAAAAAAAACATGTCTCCTGGGTCATTGAATCTACCTCTCCAGGAGAACTTACCATATTTTTCAAAAATGTTCACTGATAGAGCTCTAAGCTCTCCAGCTGGAGTGTGAGACCATCTTGTGTTTGTTTTTATGATTGCATTTTGTAGGCTGAAAAATGTTAAAAGAAAGATTCACAGATATGTTGTTTTTATTTAAAAAATAAAAATATGTCTCTCAGTCTTTTTTAACATTTTTCAGACCACAACTTGCAATAATAAAAACTATATTAAACAAAGTTTAACAGACATTTTGATTTTTTAATTAAAACGTTATTAAACATTTTTGTAATATTCACTATTATTGATCATTGCTTTGTGTGAATTACAGAAATATACTATAGTTTGAATGAAATATTGGTGATTTTTGGATAAGGAAAGATATTCGTTATATAATTATTGATATGCTCATGCATTGATAAAGCCAATAGAACCACCTGCTATATTTTGGTGTTGTGACTCTTCGACAAAGTCAGTAAGTCTGCCTGAGTGCGGCCAGGACTTGCAAGACTAACTGCACACTACGCATGCCAGACAGCCGTGCGTGGCATGGGGTTGGCTGCTCGCAAGGCATTGGATGCAAGGTCTGGCCACAAACCAGGCCTTGCGTTCAACCTCATGTTGCGCACGGCCAAAGTCGTTGTGTGGCAGGGGGCTGGCTTCCTATGGGGGGGTTGTATGCAGGACTTGGCCTCAGGCAGGCCAGGCCCTGAAGCCAACTCCATGCCATGCCAAAGGCCGTGCACTGCTAAATACTGCACATTTTACATTACTCATAACATGATCCATGACATCATTGATAATATGACTGTGCATGGTGAGGGTGCAAGCTATAGTTACTTTAGAGCACAAGTTATAGTTACTAGAGAGTAGTGAATTTCAGTGGTTTTTTGAGTTTAAAATAAAATTGCCACTGAAACTTTCACTTAATTATAACATTACTTAAACCTTTGTTTTTAGTGAAAAACAATATGTATGTATATATATATATATATATGCCAAATCCTCGCCTTGAAAATCCTTTGCCAGGAGAAGAACGAGCGCAGACCCAGGTTCAGTGCTAGTTTTTTAGTTTATTCTGCACACCATCACATCGCCATTACGCGTTTCGGCAGATCCCTGCCTTGATCACATGACCGATATATATATTGAGAGAGATAGAGATTGCAAGTTACAGAGGAGTTCCTTGACCACCTTTATAAGGTTATGGAGCTCTGAGGTGACTTACAATAGCCTTATCATGTATGGTGAGATTACTTTATTTCTTATAATGCATAACATAACATGTGTAGTTGTATAGCACACATTCACGCAGAAGGGTATCTATGTGCTGAATAACAGATGTTTGTTGTTACCCAACTCAATGGTACTCATTTTATCAACCTCAGAAGTATGAAAGGCTGAGTGGACCCGCCAAAATTTGAACCTTGACCATGAGGTCAAACATACGCCCAACAGTGGACACATTAGTCCACTAAGCCACCAGACCCAGCAACATGGTCACACCATCATCTTTCCCACAAGCCACTTAAATCCTTGGTGTGTAGCTCTTTCATATGAACAAGAGAGTATGTTTGCAAACAAGAAGAATAAACAAAATATATATATATCTAATGCAAAATTTAGACATATCAAAAATCTGTTAAATATTTGTTGCAAAATGTTATTAGAATCACTTTAATATAAGTCACCCGGCACCCTTGATGTGGGGCTTATATGCAAAAGCTTCAGATATTTGGGGCATGTCAACTCGTGAACTTTGGTAGGTCGGGGAGCGAGAAGGGGGGCCCATGCCTCTAGGTATGTATCCAATTTATGCTCAATGGATAGAGTTATCTTTTCCATACTTAGCAAATGCCATAGGTGATGAAGCCAGGTAGTGTGCTCAGGGACCCGATCTGTGCCCCATAGCATCAGAATCGACTGTATCACTGCCCCCAGGACCATCACCCATCTGTCTTCCCTTTGGGAACTACAGGTGGTAGGTTAGCAGATTGGGCAGGCCCAACAGGACATACGCAGGGAGTCATGGCACCTTTGTTTTGTAATGTTTGCAATATCGGTACAATTTTGGGCAGTTCCAAAGGAAGTACACCAAGGTACCTGTTCCTCCGCAGCCCCTCTAGCATTCTTTGCTGCATTGAGGACACCATTTCTGTACTCCAGCTTGTGCCCAATACCTGTATGAGGCCCTCTTAACTGTTGTCTCTGTGTTAGATGTATTATGTATGGTATGCCAGGCCCTATAGATGATGTCCTCCTATTCTTTATGTATGAGTTCTCTACCCAGCTCCGAGTCCCACCCTTTCCACCCTGGGTTCTTCACCATGGGGGCTGGGTGTGCCAGCAATGTGTAGAGCTCTGAGACCATCCGACTATCTTTGCTCTTCGTGAGTATCCATTTTTTGAAGGGTGTCAATGGTCTATGTGCTTGCAGTCTGACTGAGGGCTGCCTGACCATATGCTGGCTTTATAGCTAACATAGGCACTCTGATTCAGATAGCCCATATTCACTTAGTAAAGCGTCGAAGTGTATTATACTTGCTGAATCTAATAGATGTCCCTCACTGCATTAAGCAGTAGAAGGCACTGGAAGGTAGACCTAGGAGTGACATTATTGGTATTGATATTGATATTGTTTGTAGAATGTGCGAATGCCTAAGGGCGTCTTCGCGCTGGCATCTGCTAGATGTTCAGCTGTGAAACTAACAGGGCAACATGGACAAGAAAAGCCAAGTTTTAAGTTGTAGACTGGGCTTTGAGATGCCAAGACAGTTTGTTCCAGAGTTTATAATTGGAAGAAACAAAGCTCCTGCTGCCCCAAGATGCTTAGCTGATCGGAGAGCTCTCCTAGGTATGTACCATTTGAATTTCTTCCTAAGGTACTCAGGGTCTATATCGTGAAGGTATGTGTGAGCCGCACATAGTGCCTTGAAGGCTACTTGCTGTAGTTTCTTGTAAATAAAAGAATGCTGAAGTATTTTGGTTTCCATTGTACACCGTAGGCCTGTAACATAAGCGTTGGAGAGATGAGTTGAAGGCAGGCTTAGAATGTTGAGTTCTGACTTACTGGCAGTGGAATAAAGACATGTAAAATTACTCTCCGTGTGTGGCATGGTTATTGGCGGGTACCTGGGCTGGCAGGATGTTACAATGGCAACGAGATGGGGGATATGAAGCCTGTACACTGAATGCACCCTTGCAAAAGAATTTGCCGAGGTCCAGCAAACTGCTCGTGCATGTCACATGTGCTGCAGTTGAAGTGCAGAATCGACACTGACACTGGTGAAGTCTGAGCACAATGCCAGCCTGTATAAAATGCTTAAAGATAAAGAAAGCGACATTGAAAGTCTACATGTTGGTGGCCAGGAACTGAATGAAATGGTTGCGGATAAAAGGTACTGCACCATTACACAAATTAATGCCATACGCTATTAGAGTAAGAACGCTAAAGGCAGATGCAACCAGGTTACGAATGCAGCGCATAGTTACAGTTTAGTACAACTCAAATTGAAATTCATGTGCTACGTAGCAGAGATTAAGCAGGTGTTTATGAAGAAAATTTTAAGCACAAAGCCGAGCAATGTTATCTCCTTTCATGGACTTGTAGTGCACAAAGACCGAAACCATTAACGAATCATCATGCCACAGCGTGCTGCAGAACGGCCCCAGAAGGAGGGTCAGAGGGCTTGTGCTTGCGGAGCTGTCCATAGACAAAGCGGCCCACCATCAAAGCTGCCGCATAGGGGCCCAGAACAACTCCTTAGACAGCCATAAGACGATGGAGAGCCAGGGCGAGATCCAAGCTCCAAAAGTCATTAAGGCTGACCCTGAAGCCAGCACATAATGAGGTGCTAGAGAAAGTTCCATAGGAAGCTCCTAAGAGACCACTACTGCACACCAATGTATATATGGCTGCTGCATTCTTGAAACAGCCAACTGCATTTGATACTGCCAAAAAACTAAATATTGGCAATAGATGGGCTGCATGAATAGAGACTTTTGAAGATTCCATAGATGCAATGGATGAAAAGGATGATAAAAAAGATCATAAAGTATCTGATGAACATGACTGGTGAAGGAGTGAACGAAGCCATGAAAAAGATACCACAAGAAGGTGAAGTGACGTACGATCAAATCAAAACAGTCTTGACTGTCAAATTTAATCCAGTGCCAAATGTGGATTATGAAAGATAGATATTCAGACAAGAATGCCAGAGACCAGGTGAAACCTACGATGAGTTTGTTGAGAGACTGGATGTTTTGGTGAAACACTGTGGATTCAATGATTTTAATGATGAGGAAGTTGCCCGGCTCAGATTAATCGATGGATGTCTGTCAGATTCCTTTTAACTACGAATGCTGAAAGAAACTCTGAGCTTAGAAAAAGTCCTCAAGGCTGTCCGCACTGAAGAGTGTGCTGATCATCAAGCAACTGACATGAAGGCCGGAGACGCCCAAGGTGCGTTTGTCATGAGCATGAAAAGTAAGCCAAGATACAAGGCCGAGGGACACAAGGCGATGTCTCCACAGAACAAGAAGACGTGTTACAGATGTGGATTGTCACTTCCACATGAGGCTAGATGTCCCACCATTGGACAGATGTGTATCGACTGTGGTAAAGTGAACCATTTTGTGACGACTTGCAAGACAAAGAGAAAAGTAAGTGTGTCACAGCATGAAGACAAAATGGTGGACCGAACGCTGCCTCAGCAACTTCAATGCTCTCCCACAAGGCCAAACGGTTACACCAACTGAGGCAAATTGAAAGCAAAACAATGTCGATCGTCATCTAAATCATCGACAAAGAGTTCCTCAGTATCAGTTTCCAATGAAAGTGACAATGACAATTGTGCAATGCCGATGTCTACTTCAAAAAGGCGTGCACATGTGGGACTGGTCGAATGTGAGGAAAAATCCAAGGTGAAGAAAAATCATCATGAAAAAGCACCACAAACATTCAAACATTGTCCGAAGATCACTCTAAAGAGAAGCAGGTGTTCAATACCATTCATAATTGATAGCGGTGCATCCATAAATATCATGCCTGAGGAGAACTATCACTATTTATCTCTGTTATCACATCTTACAAAGTCAAAGACTAAAGTATACACATAAGCTGCCTCAATGCCCTTAAAGAGTCAAGGTTCGTTTGTAGCCATGATGAAACATCAGAAAACTGTGGTACAAGCGCCTATTCATGTACTTCATGGAACATCTTCAAGTGCCTGGCTGCTGAGTTTCAGCACTGCTTCTGATATGGGACTTATATCAGTAAACTAAAATATGAATGCTCATCATGAAATTATAAGTCAATTTCCTTCATTATTTCATAGTTTAGGAAAACTCAACACAATGAAAATAAAGTTTCACATAAATGAGGATGTTCGTCCTGTTGCTCAAAGACACAGATGAGCTGCGTTTCACTTGCAAGAAGCTGTTGAAAACAAACTTAATTAGTAGCTTAAACAGGACATCATTAAATGCTCCACTGGTCCGACACCATGGGTTTCTCCCATTGTAATAGTGCCTAAAAGAGATAGTGAAGGAGCTGTACGCATATGCATGAGACCAACAAGGGAACTGAGAGAGAGATACATCCTGGTCCACACATTGCTGATATGATAACTCCGTTGAATGGTGTGAAGTTCTTCTCTCGACTTAAATAAAGGATATCACCACTGGAAGCTAGAAGAATAATCCAGGTACATTACAACCTTTTCTACGCATATTGGTTTGTTTCCCTAAAAGCGATTGAGTTTTGGTATATCCTTTGCTGCAGAACGTTTCCAAGACATCATTCGATGTATCATGCAGCCTAGAAAAAAATGCATTTAAATATTGTGGTGACATATTGGTTTTCGAAGCTACACAGAAAGAGCATGACAAAGCTCTCACGTAAGTATGTCGTCTGTTGAGCGATGCAGGCTTAACTCTGAATTTAACAATTGTGAATTCCACAAGAAAAGCTTGAAATTCTTTAGCCATGTCTTTTCTGATGGGGTAATCAAACCTGATCCAGCTAAAGTACCAGCGTTGTCTGCTGCAAATCCCCCACAAGGCATTTCTATGTATGATCATTTCTTGGAATGGCCAGTTACTGTTTGAGATACATACGAGACTTTGCTATGGTCAGTGCACTGTTACGAGAACTAACAAAAAAGAATGTGTCTTTTCTTTGGTCATGAGAATGTGAGAAGATCTTCCACAAATTCAAGCAAGCTATTAAGAGTGCCACAGAAATGGCCTACTTTGATCGCAAACTTCATACAGAGGTTGAAATTGACGCTAGCCCTGTCGGGTTAGGTGCAATCCTTGCACAGCACAACAGACAGCCAAATGCACGGAGACATATAGTGGCGTACGCCAGTAAAAACCTGTCACAAATGGAACATGCTTACTTGCAACCTGAAAAAGAATGTTTGGCAGTGGTTTTGGCTTGCGAATATCTCCATGTGTTTCTGTACGGAAAGCCCTTCACAGTAGTGACTGATCATCAAGCACTGTTGACGATATTCACCAATCCCAAAGCCTAAATGCCTCCTAGAATTGAACGTTTGAGTTTGCGGTTACAAGAATACAACTATACGATCCTTCATTGTCCATGGAAAGATCATAATCCTGCTGATTATTTTTCAAGAGCGCCATTACAATGCCCTGGTACCCCATCTAAGTCAGAGGAGGCTTACATCAATGTTATTGTGAAATCGAGCACACCAGCTGCCATGTCTTTAGAACAAATTGTCACCACTACAAGCCAAGATATAGACATGTTAAAGTTAAAAGAGATTATTGCTCATCAGTCATGGAACCAGAACTCTAGACCTCTCACTAATGAGAGTGAGTATTTGTAGTTAAAAAATGTAAGAGATGAACTTTCAGTGACTTAAGAAGGCCTCATTTCTGCGAGGTTAACAAATTGTTATTCCCAAGAGTCTCCGACAACAAGTGATCGATGTTGCCATGAAGGACATGGAGGAATAGTTGCCACTAAGAGAGCTCTCCGTGATTGAGTCTGGTTTCCGTATCTCAGCCAAAGGTTTGAAAAAGAGTTGAAGACTTGTCACATAAGTAACTGTCTTTCGTCTCAAGTTATTCGGCACCCTTTGAAAATATCATAATTGCCACCTCATGCTTGGGAGAAAATTGCTATTGATTTCTTTGGTCCTCTTGAGAAGGGACATCATCTTGTGGTTATTGTTGATGAATGCTCCCGTTTTCCATTGGTAGAATACCTTTAATTCACTACACATGGAAAGATTATTCAAAGGTTAGATGGTATCTTTGTCACATGGGGTGTACCCGCAATCTTAAAACCTTACAACGGCCCACCTTTCAATAGTCGAGAATTCAAAGACTTTCTAAATCACCTCAATATAAAGCATCAAAAAGCACTCCACTTTGGCCCCAGGTCAATAGTTTGGTAGAACGGTTCAGGAGTAGTCTAACGAAAGCTGCTCAGTGTGCTGCATCAGAGAAGCTTGTCTTCAAAGTTGTTTGAACACTACTCTACGAGCTTACCATTCGACCCCTCACTCAACGACAGGGGAAAGCCCTGCAACTCTCATGTTTGGAAGAGCCATGACGACCAAGCTTCCCCAATGGACCAACCTTAGATCCAAGAATGAGGAAGACATTCATATTACAGACTTTGGTCGTAAACAGAAGATGAAAATATATGCTGACAGACAACATCATGTAAAAAAATTAATTTTTACAAGAGGAGATTGAGTGCTTTTCAGAGAACACAGAAAAAGAAAGTCTGATGCTTCTTTTGAGGCTCAACCCTTTACCATCACTAACACCAATGAAAACATGGACACATGGGGGGTTATTTATGAGAGCCTTGCATCACTTTTGCACCATGTAACGTGGTTCCTGTGGGACACAGGGCTCTGAATCAGATTTATGAATCCACGCAAAGCCACCTTGCATGGCTTTGAGTGGCCTCATAAATCTTGAGTATGGCTACGTATCGCAAATCGCTGTGTTGCCTTGTTCTGCGCTCGAGAAGAGTTCCATGGGTGTTGCAGTGGGTTTTTCCACACAACACCCATGGATTTTGACGCTGCCCCAGATTTACAAAATCATGTAAACCTAGGGAAGTACCAAATCCTTACGCCTCCCCAGGTGAGGTGTAACAAGGAGAAATATTTCTCCTCGTTCTTTCTTCTTTCTATATGTGCTGCATTCTGCAAGGGTGCCTACATTGGCACTAGACTGCCAAAATGGTGCCAGCGCAGAGTGAAAGGACAGGACTGCACCATATTGCATAAATATGGTGCACTGCTGCCCTTTCGCTTTGGCGTAGGGCAGCGCAGCAAGCTGATTTTCTGCACTGCCCTATGCCAAAATCCCGTAAATGAGGGCCATGGTGACTGCCCGGTGTCCTGGGAAGTCCCTTACGAGAGACTCCTCTCATTTGTGACATGTGGCCCATCACTCACCAGTCATCGATGTCAATGTAGAGACTGGGTCCCGACAGACTGTTGATGACTCTGTGTCTGCTGGTAATTTCACCTCACCTGTGCAGATCACTGATATTTCAACTGCCAGTTCCTGGTTTCCGGTGACCCAATCAGGATGTGTGATTCAGGCGCCACAATGCTTAATTGAAGAATTATAATTGCCTGTATATCCATGATTATCTGTGTATTTATTCATGTATTTATTTTGTGTATTTATTTATTTACTTATTTATCTATTTTGAAAAAGTTGTAAATAACTTTTAATTTAACTTAGCGGGCTATAAAGGGGCATACTTACAAGTAAGTGGCAGAGCGCCGGTTAGCTCCAAAACTGCTAACGCCGCGCTCCGCCACTTTAGAAATGCAGGGATGTGCCATATTTACAATAATACTGTGCACCCCAGCGTTTCTCCCAGCGCTGGGGCTAAATTCAGTTGCCTAGCTCCAACGCAGGCACCCTTGCACCATAGTGCAAGGGTGCCTGCATTGAGGGAATGATTGTTTATGTGCAGGAAGGTGTCCCTTCCTCCACATAAACAGTCCAGATTGGAGATTTGTAACTTCTATGTGTGATGCATTGTGCAGCACACATAGAAGTTGCAAATCGTCATTTTGTAAATGATTGTTTATGTGAAGGAAGGGACACCTTCCTGCACATAAACAATCATTCATGACAATTTGCTGTTTCTACGTGTTCTGCACAATGCACCACACATAGAAACAGCAAAAACGAGGAGAAATAAAGCATTTCTCCTTGTTTCTCCATGTTAAGACCAGGTATTCCCTGGTCATAATGTTGGCGCTGCCTCCTATTTACGCCACCCTTGTACATAGGGGGCAGCATCAAAATCACTGGGTTTTGCGGCAGAATGCCTACCACAACACCCATTGCACGCCCCTTTCATGCTAAGTGACAGGTGAAAGGGGGCCGTATTTACAAGGTGGCATTAACCCACGTTAAGTGGCTTAACGCCGCCTTGTAAGTAAGGCAAAGTGTTTATCGCCACAGGAACGTCACTAAAAGTGTTGCGAACGTCACTAAAAGGAACTTTCCTGTGGCAATAGGGGCTTGTAAATATGCCCTGTAGTGTCTTGTAAATAAAAGAACGCTGGAACTCTTTTGGTTCACACTGTACACCGTAGGCCTGTGACGTAAGCGTTGGCGAGATGAGTTGAAGGCAGGCTTAGAATGTTGAGTACTGACTTATACGCAGCGGATAAAGAAGTGTAAAATTACTCTCCATGTATGGCGTGGTTATTGGCGAGTACCTGGGCAGGCAGGGCGCTACACTCGCATCCTGAAGGGAAGCCAGTATAGCTCAACCAGTGCATGAGAGACTGATTTGAACTTTGGAATTCTTTTTAGGCGATGAGCTGATGCGCTCTATAGATTTTACAGTTTGTTCAGGGATCGTTTTGGATACCCTTGTAAAGGGCATTACAGTAATCTAACCTGGAAAGCACCAGGGCAATGATTATCGCTGTCTGTTGTTCGAACAAAATGATTGGGAGTATCTTTCTCAGAGTTCTTAACAGAGCAAGCAAGAGGAGGTAAGATTATTTATCTGATCTGAGAATGTGAGTGTTAGAAATGAGATCTCTAGTTGGCAAGGGCTTGCACCTTTGTCCAAGTAGGGACCCTTCTTCCTAGTCAGGGTAAGGGAGTTACACTCCTAAAATAACCCCTGCTCACTCCCTTGGTAGCTTGGCACGAGCAGTCAGGCTTATTCTAGAGGCAGTGTGTAAAGCATTTGCACATAACCAACAGTAATACAGTGTAAGCACTACAAACTGACACCACACCAGTTTAGAAAAATATCCAATATTTTTATATACTTTAAACAAGACCAAATACGATACAAATCCACTGTACAGTACTTCAGAAATAGTTACTTCTCAAAATGTCTTTAAAAACAGTTCCTTGATGTCGATAGCTCCGTCCAGGGCTATCACGGCGTCGTGAACAGACAAATCCAAACAGTTCTGGCTGACCGCGGTGTCGCGGGTCAACTACGGTGTCGGGAAGACCTGCAAACAGTACCTTTCAGAAATGCAGGGCGTCGATGACCTCGCGGTGAGCTTCCGAAAACACGGCGTCCGCAGGCGTCGGTTCCGGAAATCGGTGCGGCGTCGTCGGGGCCCTCGAAGTCACACGCGTTGCAGATCGATCTCCTCTGTTGAAGTCAGGAGCGCTGGCGTTGGCCGGCGTCGGGTGCTGCGGTGCGAAGTGCAGCGGTGCGGCGTGCGGTGCTCTCAGGTCGCGGTGCGAGCAGCGGCTCGGTGGCGTCGTCGGATGGCGTCGTCGGTGAGACCAGGGTCGCGGTGTGAGATGAAGGCGGTGCTCGTCACGGTGCTGGCAGGTCACGGTGCAGCAGCGGCGCCGTCGTAGCTGCATCGCTGTTGTCGGCTGACGAACTGGAGTCGATGGCACCGGCGTCGGTGGGCCAAGGCTGCGGTGCGGGATGAGGGTGGTGCATCGTGTAACTTACAAGCGGTGCCCCCGAACCACGGTGCAAGCAGCGGCGTCGAGTCCGGCGTGGAGCGGCGTCGTCGGGAAGGCCACGGCGTCGTCGTGAAGCGAGGCGGTGCGGAGTGCGGTGCCCACAGGTCGCGGTGCGAGCAGCGGCTCGGTGGCGGCGTCAGCAGGCATCGTCGGTGAGACCAGGGTCGCGGTGCGGCGTTGCGGCGGTGCCCTCTGCGGTGCCGTCGGGACACGGAGTCGGCAGCGGCGTCGTCGACGTCGTCGAGTTGCTTTTCTTCTGTTGCAGCACAAAACACACAGTCCCCAGTGCTGAGGGCAGAAGAACTTGAAGTCTTTGCTGTTCCTGAGACTTCTTGAACAGGGGGCAAGCTCTACCTCAAGCCCTTGGAGACACTCACAAAGTAGATTGCAGAAAGTTCAGTTCCAGTCCTTTCACTGCCCAAGACAGAAGCAGCCACTGCAGGCCAACACAGCAAAGCCCACAGCAAAGTGGTAGTTCCTCCTCACAGCTTCTCCAGCTCTTCTTCTTGGCAGTCTTCTTGATCCAAAAGAGTTCTCTGAAGTCTTTTCTATCCCTGAGACTTCCAACAGGAGGCAAGCTCTACTTCAAGCCCTTGGAGAAAACTCTAACAGCAGGATGATGAAAGCACAGTCCAGTCCTTTCCCTACCAAAGACAGAAGCAACCACTGCAGGCCAACCCCACAACACGCAGCATAGGGGCAGTACTCCTCCTCCAGCTTTCCCGGTCCTTCTTCATGGCAGGTTCCTTAGTTCAGAAGTAATCTAAAGTTCTGGGGTTTGGGTCCCCCTTTTATCCTCAATTTCTCTTAGTTCTCTGAAGGCAGAGAGGCCTTTGCCTAGTCCAAACCAGTTCTGGTCAGTCCTGGAGCACTTTGTTGACAAGGCTCCTTCTTTCCTTTCACAGTGCAGGCCAGGGACATCAGACGCACCACAGGAGGTGGAGCCAGCATTGTGGAGGGAAGGCACAGCCCTATTCAGGTCCCAGGTGCAACTCCTCCCACCCATCTACATGTAGATCTTGCTATTCAGCCCTGTGCTGACTCACCCTGTCTCCTGGCATCCCCCAGCCCCTGTCACTCACACTCCAGACAAGGAATACACAACCCTAGCAGAGGCAGGCTTGGATGGTTAGACAAGAAAATACCCACTTTCTAAAAGTGGTATTTTCAAACACAGAATGTTAAAATCAACTTCACTAAAAGATGTATTTTATCATTCTGAGTTCAGGCATACTAAATTCGAATTTCTACCATGTTCCCTGAGTCAGTTAGGATTATAAGCTGTAATAATCAGAACTGCCCATTCTGGCCTATGGGGAACAGGTAGCCTTGCAATAGTGTAAAACGAAATAGGTTGTAATTCACTATCAGGACATGCCACACACACCAGGGCATGTCCTACCTTTCACATACAATGCACCCTGCCCACAGGGGTACCTTGGGCCGACCTTAGGGGTGACTAACATGTAGAAAAGGGAAGGTTTAGAGACTTGCAAGTGTGTGCACTTGCCAAGTCGACATGGCAGCCCCAGGCTGCACACAGGCTCTGCAATGGCAGGCCAGAGTTACACTTTACGGGCTGTTTGTGTGGGTGGCACAATCCAGTGCTGCAGCCCACCAACAGCATTTGATCTATAGGCCCTGGCACTCTCAGTGCACTTTACAAGGGACTGACACATAAATCAAATAGGCCAATCATGGAAACACCAATCCATAACACATTTTACACGGAGAGCATATGCACTTTAGCACTGATTAGCAGTGGTAAAGTGCCCAGAGTCCTAAAACCAACACACACAGGGTCAAAAACAGGAGGCCAAAAAGCAAAAGTCTGGGGGTAAACCCGCTGAAAAAGCCAAGTCTAACACAACCCCTCCCAGCCTAAAGCCAGGGTAGACTAATCAATCCCTTGATGGACTTCCCTGCTTGGGGCGATAGAACATAGACCTGGCCCACAACAGCGGGGGCACGTTCTGGTTCTACGCCTTTCCAAACCCAGTTGGATCCCTCTATCCATACTCTCAGGGCCCACTAAGCTGACCCATGGGGTACCCTTCTCTTCACCTGTGAACCCCATCTGTGCAGCGCCTAAACTTACTTTGCTCACAGATGTGTCCCAACAGGGTGACAGTGCCCACATGGCCAACACAGTGGTGTGGCCCAGTCCACCCCCGGGTGTGACTCCTGTCCCCCTCTCAGGGGCAACGCTGTCCACCAGGACAATAAGCCACAGTGGCTACCGACAGTTGTCAGTGGGGAGACCCAGGCCTTATGCCTCTCAGGGCCCTCTAACCTCTGTGGCATCAGAGAGTGGGGGGCGGTAGCCCCAGGTGCCTGGCACCCTTAGTCCACTCTCCCTCCTGTCAGGTCAGGTATGACATCCTGACACTGACCCACCAACCCCGGGCCTGTACCCGGCAGCTGGACAGGAGACTGGGGTGGCCTCCCCCACACCCGGTCCTCCTCCCTGGGGCTCTGTACCCTCCCACCTGGAGCGGTACCCCCAAAAGACAAACTGGTAGGGGCACTGTTAGCAGTCGCCCCTTCCTCCAGGTCAGGGGGGACACCCTGAACCCGGTCCTTCAACCCAGGGTCTGTACCCTTAGGTTGAACCTGTGCCTGGCAACCCAGGACTTCCGGGGGAGTACACCAACCCTCCCCAAGGGAAACACACTCCTCATGAGTCGTGCGAGAGTCTGCCTGGTGCAGGTCTCCAGCCTCCTGTCCACCTGACAGAGCATGAAGACCCCCCAGGCCAGAAGTGGCCTCACCAGGGTCAGTTCTGGGGTGCTCTGACCTCAGAGCGGGCAACCCCTGACCCACTGGTCCTTCCACTGGGGACAGCGCCCCCCCTCACCCTTTTCTCTGGACTCAAGCCCCCTCCCAACTGGAGCGGGGCTGCCAGACAGCGGAACTGGTGGGATGCTCGTTACATCAGTCCCCCCCAGTTCCTTAGACACTAGGGGATCACCCTCAATGGATGGCCAGGACCAGGCCCTAGGCCATCCAGATGTCTCTGGCCTTTGCCAACTAACAGAGTGGGGGGCAGTAACCCCTGGTACATAGTAACCATACTCCACTCTTCCTCTCATCAGTGCAGTTCTAAAGAACCACTGATCCTCCAACCTAGGGTCTGCACCCTCAGGTTCACCAGAGGTCTCGGGCGAGGCTCTCCTCCCCTTACCTCTCCTTCTGGGGTCCGACCCTCTCCTCCCAGGAGAAGCACCCCCAGAACCAAAAACTGTCAGGATGCTAGAACCAGACCTCCTACACAATTCTTCCACCAGTTCAGGGCCTTGACTTTGCAACTGATTCACCACCCTTGGATCTAAACCCTCAGGTTGAACCGGGGTCAGAGGCGAGGACTCCCTCCCTCTGCACCCCCTTCCAGAGCTCTGTACCCTCCCACCTGGAGTGGTACCCCTAGAAGACAAACCGGTCAGGACACTGCTTACAGTCGTCCTTCCCTCCAGGTCAGGCAAGACCTGAACCTGGCCTCCCAACCCAGGGACTGAACCCTGCAGCTGAGCACCTGCCTGGCGCACCAGGACTTCCTTGGGAGCACGCATACCCCCCCTGAGGGCAACACATGACTCATGTGTTGCGTGACAGTCTGCCTGGCGCAGATCTCCCGACCACTGTCCACCTGACAGTGCGCAAAGATCCCCCAGGACAGAAGTGGTGTCACCATGGTCACTGCTAGGAGGCTCAGCCCTTCTGGCTGGCCTCTGACTCACTGGTTCTCCCACTGGGGAACACATCCCCCTCTCACCCCTCACTCTGGACTTCTGCACCCTCCCAACTGGAGCGGTACTGCCAGACACCAGAACCACTGGAGCTCTGTTTACAGAGGCTCCAGGTTCTCCTGTCAGTAGGAGATCTCCCTCAACGGACGGCCTACCAGTACAGTCTAGGCTCCCCACCTGGGGTTCCCTCCTGGAACCACCCAGGCTCCGGGACCGGGTTTTGGGCACCTTGGGCCGCAGCCCATTCTCACTCCTTCTCCGCAGAGACAGGACGTGAGTCCCTACACCCTTCCCATGACACCGGGACCTATCTGGGCTATTACAAACCTTTCCCACCACTCTTGGTTGGGAAATACCTAAGCCACTTCCTCCAGGATCACGCCCAGATGCTTCTCCAGACCCTCTGGAATCCACCAAAAGGTCTGCCTCCAGGGCAAGCTCCCTGGGGTCAGAGAACTCACACTCCACTGGGTGTTGGCATAGCTCTGGAAAACAGGGACTTAAAATATGCTCTCCAACAATTGAATCACACAGCCCCACACAGGTGTTAACCAAACTACCCTTCACCCAACCATCCAGTGCCTCCGAAAAGTACCCCACAACATTCTCACAAGACTGGCGAGACAGTGTCTGACTGTTGCTGTCCCTCAACCCATACTCTTCTGGCTGGTCTTCATACTCACTTACCAGGGCTTCTACCACGGGGGAACCCCTCTCCCTGCACCTCTCATCTAGAGTCAGTAGAGAGTCCCTCCCACTACCAGGAATATGATCCCCTGTGCCAGTTCCCCAATCCACCTCAGGGACACTGAGCACCACTGGAGTTACCTCACAATCCTGAACCCCTTGGTGTATGTCAACCCCCTCCTTGAAGTAGGGCCCCAAATCTGTGTGTGTGTCTACCTCATCCTCAGTACTGGACACTACACTTTTGCTGCCACCATCTGGGCTGGACAAAGCCCTACCGGCTTCCCAATCCACCTCCAGCTCTCTCATTTTAAGCTCATGATCTAGTATCATTTTCTTTTCCTCCATGGCTATTCTTTTGTCTTCCCTCTCACATTCCATCCTGAGTTTCTGTAATTCGAACTTCCTTGCTTCCCGCCTGTCCTCCAGCTCCTCTGGGGACAAGCCACTGCTGCCTTGCCTGGAGGGTCCCCCCCCTCCCAAAAGCACATCCACCCTAGAAATAGGCTCCACTGCCTCTCCACTGAGATCACCAGATTGCCCACTGGCATGTCTGGCTGCTACCCAGGCCCTCAGCGCCTTTTGTAGCTCCTCCTTCCTAGTGAGGCCTCTGATTTGGATTCTTAGGTTTTTGCAAATCGCTCTCAATTTCTTAACATTGTAGGATTCCAACCTACCTCCTCAAAGGCAATTTCCAAGGATGCAACCGATGATGCAATTGATTCAGGCATTAAGACTACACAAAATATTCACAAATGTATATATACCTCAAAAAGATATATAAAAAAAACACCATATATTACAAAACGGAACTGTAAACAATAAAAACTTCACACTATAAAAATATAAACATTCTGACATACAAAACAAATCAGTACATATATAAAAATTACTGAGCGACAGTCTAATTTCAATTTTGCATACACTTACTAAAAATCACCCTAATATCAAAAAGGTTCATCAGCGAAATTCATTAGTAACATACAATATAAATCTAGCTTAAGGACATCATACATATGACATCACAGGAACAGATATCCATGTAATGAAGATATGAGAAAAGGGAGAAAGAGAAAAGGTTAAGAAAGGCGGGGGAAAAAAAGGGGAGAGAGGAAACACAAATCCACCTATGGATCTCACCTTAACTATTTAATTCCCGGTCCGATCAGTCTGTATACTTGAGTTAATGTACTCCAAGGTCAAACCAAAAAGAGGAAACAATCCTAAGATCTAGGAAATGAGACAAGAATGTTAATCCAGGTTTACATGGGGCATAAGAATAAATAATAGCACCCATTTCCTGATTAAGGATTCAAAAGAGCCACCCAACCACACAATTATCAAAATCACTGTAAGAATAACATCTTACCTTTGGCAACAAATGTAATGTGCTTATAAGTTCTATAGTTTCCCACAATCGTCCAAACTCATATATACACCATGGTAGCCCAAATGAAGGACCAAGTCCTAGTAAGGGTGGTTCGAGAGGGAGCATGCTTGGGGCAAAAGTGCCTCCCCCTGGACCAATTACATTGTGTACTGGGGGAGGTACATTGATGATGTTATCTGTTTGTGGTCCGGCTCTGAGGAACAATTACATGAATACCTGACCTTCCTGAATAGTAATATCTATAATGTAAAATTCACCATGGCTTATGATAGGGAACATATCAATTTCCTTGATATACAGTTCTACATCAAACATGGCAAAATACAGAGTACTCTCTTTAGAAAAGAGACCGCGTGCAACTCTGTATTGCACGCGACTAGTGCACATCCCAGTTCGGTCATAAAGAACATCCCATTTGGTGAGATGACAAGAATTAGGCGGAACTGTAGCGAGGATGAGACATTCAAAATCCATATTGATGCATCCAAAAATAGATTTGCCAAAAGGGGGTACACGCATAGAACACTTGACAAAGCTGAATCAAGAGTGTATAAATTGAACAGAGATGACACACTGAAGGACAAACCTGGTAGGGATATGACCAACAAAAAGGCTAGATTTATAACACAGTACACTACACATAGCAGCGCTATTTTCAACATCTTTCGTAAACACTGGCATCTGCTTACAGAAATTCCTGGTCTTAAGGATGTCATCAAGGGTAGACCATCGATCACATATAGGAGAGGCATGGCTTTAAGAAATTCCTATGTCCCAGTTATGTAGTAACACCAAAGACGACGCAAACATGGCTACCTGCAAAGCCAAAAGGTTTTTACACCTGTGGGATGTGTAACATATGCCCATGGGGAAGAAATAAAACTTTGTCATTTGGTTACAATACATCCCAACAATTCACAATAGGTTATTTCCTGAATTGTAATACCACACATGTGGTTTATGTCCTTGGCTGCAGGTGTGGTATTATCTATGTGGGAAGCACTGTTCGCTGCCTCAAGTTGAGGATACAGGAACACCGCCGGGCTATAAAAACTAAAGATGACAGATACCCTATTACAAGCCATTATCGCAGTGAACATCCAGATGACCTGACCTTTTGGTTTCATGCAATTGATCATGTACCTGTGCGAACTAGAGGAGGCAATAGGGAGCATCTACTTAGGCAGATGGAGTCTAAATGGATTTGCCGATTAAGGGCAACCCTCTTGGGGCATAATACCGATGAGGAAATGCACTTCTTTTTGTAAACATGGAGGATAGGGAAGAATTTGATGAGAAAGTCCCCATGTTTACATACCTGTGTGATCATTTGTTGTGCAAGCTCAACTGAGATTGACCTCCACCGATCCTCTCTGTATTGTTTAAATTGCTTACAAATACAAATGAATTTAATGATCAATTTCTATAAGTTATGATGCCATTTGGTGAGGTTCTTTAAACAAAAGAAGGCTATGCAAACAATAAGTCTCTGTGCAGTATTTCTACCTGTCTCCCAAGTGGATATTCTGTCCCCTTCTGTCAAGTCTTCCACCCTATACTGTTCACTTTCTGTGACTGAACCTTTCTTGTACATTAAGGAAACACTTTGTCGTTATAGTTCTCAATTTCTTGTTGATTTTGATTATATTCACTGGGTCTGTTTTAACTAAATAGCAACATGTAATATCGATTACCCTCTGGCATACAATAACCTTGAATACAATACCGGAACCGTATTTAGCCGTTAGGGCTCATTTTAGGAATAATAATCCAATATGATGCCCGGTTAATTTGTATTATTGTCTACCCATAGGGTGACTCATGTGGGTAGATATTTGTTGGCATAGTGATAGTCTTTCCAATATTATATCTAATTGGCGTTTTGCTTATTCAATATGATTGTGTGCCCAAAAGGTGGTTTTTGTTGTGTTATACCCGGAGGTTTAAAGACGGAAACTATATGGAAAATTGGTTGAATTTCTTAACAATTTATTCTTGTTCCTAAATTTAAGTTCATACTCGGGGGTTATATCTCGAGAGAGGAAGGGACAGTCTAATATATTTAGTTTAATTCACCCCTGCATTTTATTATGAAAATATACCATTTCAACATGGCGCCTGCTTACGCCTGATCGGGATCAGCCTATACGAGGCCCTTTACGTATGACAATTCCCTGTGTTGACATTGAGCATGCGCATTGTATCAGACACTGTATTTAATCTCGGTCGACTATGGCGCCTTTTTTGAAAGTCCGGATGGGGAATTGTCGTGCCTGGTGTCTACTTTGATCGGGTAATTATGACTTGTGGCGTTTTACGCTGTGCGGGTGGCAGGCTTACCTATGTGCTGCGTTGAAGGATTATGCCGGGGTTTCGATTCCGTTTATGCTGTGCGGGTGGCCTGCTTACCTATGTGTTGCGTTGAAGGATTATGCCGGGATTTCGATTCCTGGGTTTCACATTGCCTGGATATATGTATATATATACCTTCTAAGGCTGATTCACGCTTACGTGCGTTACCCTGTGGAATGTCGCATGATATGTTTACTTAACATTGTATGGGTGGCCTGAGTGCTTATGTATTGCGCTGTGGGATTATGCCGGGATTTCGATTCCGGGTTATGGAGATTGAAGTAACCGTGGCGTTTTTCCTCTTTTTTTAAGTTAGATAACAACATACCATCATATGAACATATATTTATTGTTGAGGATTCTTACGAGGACGATTGAAATTGACTGTTGGCCCTTGTTTTGGGTATAAATTATTGAAATGATATTATCTTTTGTATTAGGTTACTGGCCATTACATTGGCCTCCAGAAATATGGGACGCTGAGGAATATATTATATTTCGTTACTGCATTCTATTCGATGTGGAGGTAAGATGACCCCTAGAGATGCAAGGGGATAATTATGACAGGTCGTTACAAGTTGACCGAGAATTACGTTGTTCTCTTTTGTAATTGACCGCTAAATATGCTGGCTGTCTATGAAATTTTGTGTCCTTTGTTTACCAGGATTCGGGTCACCACTTGAGCCACCACCATGATTTTATAAGGTTGGATGTTTATGTATACAGCAGAATCTATAAACATATTTATTGCTTGTGGTAAGACGTTGTCCTGAGAGTCACATTGACAAGTGTGTATTTGGGTAGCGTAAGTGAACTCTTAACTATGACATGGGTGTCATTATTTATTCCTATGTCTCATGCAATTTTTAGCTAATGTATTAATTCACTTGGCCTCTTTATTAGAGTGTGGAATTGTCTTTAGTGTACTTGATTTTGGAGTATATTTTCTCAAGTGCACAGACTGATCGGGTCCCGGTGCAGTCTATGGTTAGTGAGAAGCATGTATTGATACTTTATGTCCTCCCTTTACTAGGACTTGGTCCATCATTTGGGCTACCATGGTGAATATATGAGTTTGGACGATTGTGGGAAACTATAGAACTTATAAGCACATTACATTTGTTGCCAACGGTAAGATGTTATTCTTACAGTGATTTTGATAATTGTGTGGTTGGGTGGCTCTTTTGAATCCTTAATCAGAAAATGGGTGCTATTATTTATTCTTATGCCCCATGTAAACCTGGATTAACATTCTTGTCTCATTTCCTAGATCTTAGGATTGTTTCCTCTTTTTTGGTTTGACCTTGGAGTACATTAACTCAAGTATACAGACTGATCGGACCGGGAATTAAATAGTTAAGGTGAGATCCATAGGTGGATTTGTGTTTCCTCTCTCCCCTTTTTTTCCCCCGCCTTTCTTTTCCTTTTCTCTTTCTCCCTTTTCTCATATCTTCATTACATGGATATCTGTTCCTGTGATGTCATATGTATGATGTCCTTAAGCTAGATTTATATTGTATGTTACTAATGAATTTCGCTGATGAACCTTTTTTGATATTAGGGTGATTTTTAGTAAGTGTATGCAAAATTGAAATTAGACTGTCGCTCAGTAATTTTTATATATGTACTGATTTGTTTTGTATGTCAGAATGTTTATATTTTTATAGTGTGAAGTTTTTATTGTTTACAGTTCCGTTTTGTAATATATGGTGTTTTTTTTTTTATATATCTTTTTGAGGTATATATACATTTGTGAATATTTAGTGTAGTCTTAATGTTTTTGTGCCGTTTTGTGATAGTTATTGTTTCTGTCTTTTTGATTCACATACATATACATTGTGCATGTATTTTTAATGTTTTGGTCATAATGTTAAGTGTGATTTAGTGTTGTTTTGTTTATATGTTTTTCCAGCCCTGATGAAGTTCCAGCTGTGGAACGAAACGCGTTGGCTGATGTCCAATTTTTAACTTCTACGACAATAAAAAGATATTTCGGATACATTTGGAGTTTATTTGACTTGATTCTGGTGCACCTTCCCTTTTGTACAAATTTGCTTATCTGGTTTCCAGTGGAGTGAAAGTGCGGCAATCTCTGGAAGCGGTTGCACAGACTTTTCAATTGCTTATCCTTACCTAGGAATTGATGTGCTGAACCGTGGTCAGCCGCATTGTGTCTTTTTTGTAATTGATTCAGGCATGTTGAAGTAGCAAGTTCAAACTGGCAAGATCAAAAATAGGCCAAAAAGAAAAAGAGCCTGTAAGTGGTACGTAATGGTCTGCGATATGGTAGTAGTGCACACCAATCACTGTCAGTCAAGTGCAAACACAAGTCCTATCCTCACCGCTGACAACCAATGTTAGAAATGGGATCTCTAGTTGGCAAGGGCTTGCACCTTTGTCCAAGTAGGGACCCTTCTTCCTAGTCAGGGTAAGGGAGTTACACTCCTAAAATAACCCCTGCTCACCCCCTTGGTAGCTTGGCACGAGCAGTCAGGCTTTTTCTAGAGGCAGTGTGTAAAGCATTTGCACATAACCAACAGTAATACAGTGTAAGCACTACAAACTGACACCACACCAGTTTAGAAAAATATCCAATATTTTTATATACTTTAAACAAGACCAAATACGATAAAAATCCACTGTACAGTACTTCAGAAATAGTTACTTCTCAAAATGTCTTTAAAAACAGTTCCTTGATGTCGATAGCTCCGTCCAGGGCTATCACGGCATCGTGAACAGACAAATCCAAACAGTTCTGGCTGACCGCGGCGTCGCGGGTCAACTACGGTGTCGGGAGGACCTGCAAACAGTACCTTTCAGAAATGCAGGGCGTCGATGACCTCGCGGTGAGCTTTCAAAAACACGGCGTCCGCAGGCGTCGGTTCCGGAGGTCGGTGCGGCGTCGTCGGGGCCCTCGAAGTCACACGGGTTGCAGATCGACCTCCTCTGTTGAAGTCAGGAGCGCTGGCGTCGGCCGGCGTCGGGTGCTACGGTGCGAAGTGCAGCGGTGCGGCGTGCGGTGCTCTCAGGTCGCGGTGCGAGCAGCGGCTCGGTGGCGGCGTCGGATGGCGTCGTCGGTGAGACCAGGGTCGCGGTGTGAGATGAAGGCGGTGCTCGTCACGGTGCTGGCAGGTCACGGTGCAGCAGCGGCGTCGTCGTAGCTGCAGCGCTGTCATCGGCTGACGAACTGGAGTCGATGGCACCGGCGTCGGTGGGCCAAGGCTGCAGTGCGGGATGAGGGCAGTGCATCGTGTAACTTACGAGCGGTGCCCCCGAACCACGGTGCAAGCAGCGGCGTCGAGTCCGGCGTGGAGCGGCGTCGTCGGGAAGGCCACGGCGTCGTCGTGAAGCGAGGCGGTGCGGAGTGCGGTGCCCACAAGTCGCATTGCGAGCAGCGGCTCGGTGGCGGCATCAGCAGGCATCGTCGGTGAGACCAGGGTCGCGGTGCGGTGTTGCGGCGGTGCCCTCTGCGGTGCCGTCGGGACACAGAGTCGGCAGCGGCGTCGTCGACATCGCCGAGTTGCTTTTCTTCTGTTGCAGCACAAAACACACAGTCCCCAGTGCTGAGGGCAGAAGAACTTGAAGTCTTTGCTGTTCCTGAGACTTCTTGAACAGGGGGCAAGCTCTACCTCAATCCCTTGGAGTCACTCACAAAGTAGATTGCAGAAAGTTCAGTTCCAGTCCTTTCACTGCCCAAGAAAGAAGCAGCCACTGCAGGCCAACACAGCAAAGCACACAGCAAAGTGGTAGTTCCTCCTCACAGCTTCTCCAGCTCTTCTTCTTGGCAGTCTTCTTGATCCAAAAGAGTTCTCTGAAGTCTTTTCTATCCCTGAGACTTCCAACAGGAGGCAAGCTCTACTTCAAGCCCTTGGAGAAAACTCTAACAGCAGGATGATGAAAGCACAGTCCAGTCCTTTCCCTACCAAAGACAGAAGCAACCACTGCAGGCCAACCCCACAACACGCAGCATAGGGCAGTACTCCTCCTCCAGCTTTCCCGGTCCTTCTTCATGGCAGGTTCCTTAGTTCAGAAGTAATCTAAAGTTCTGGGGTTTGGGTCCCCCTTTTTATCCTCAATTTCTCTTTGTTCTCTGAAGGCAGAGAGGCCTTTGCCTAGTCCAAACCAGTTCTGGTCAGTCCTGGAGCACTTTGTTGACAAGTCTCCTTCTTTCCTTTCACAGTGCAGGCCAGGGACATCAGACGCACCACAGGAGGTGGAGCCAGCATTGTGGAGGGAAGGCACAGCCCTATTCAGGTCCTAGGTGCAACTCCTCCCACCCATCTACATGTAGATCTTGCTATTCAGCCCTGTGCTGACTCACCCTGTCTCCTGGCATCCCCCAGCCCCTGTCACTCACACTCCAGACAAGGAATACACAACCTAGCAGAGGCAGGCTTGGATGGTTAGACAAGAAAATACCCACTTTCTAAAGTGGTATTTTCAAACACAGAATGTTAAAATCAACTTCACTAAAAGATGTATTTTATCATTCTGAGTTCAGGCATACTAAATTCGAATTTCTACCATGTTCCCTGGGTCAGTTAGGATTATAAGCTGTAATAATCAGAACTGCCCATACTGGCTCTATGGGGAACAGGTAGCCTTGCAATAGTGAAAAACGAAATAGGTTGTAATTCACTATCAGGACATGCCACACACACCAGGGCATGTCCTACCTTTCACATACAATGCACCCTGCCCACAGGGGTACCTTGGGCCAGACCTTAGGGGTGACTAACATGTAGAAAAGGGAAGGTTTAGGGACTTGCAAGTGTGTGCACTTGCCAAGTCGACTATGGCAGCCCCAGGCTGCACACAGGCTCTGCAATGGCAGGCCAGAGTTACACTTTACGGGCTGTTTGCGTGGGTGGCACAATCCAGTGCTGCAGCCCACCAACAACATTTGATCTATAGGCCCTGGCACTCTCAGTGCACTTTACAAGGACTGACACATAAATCAAATAGGCCAATCATGGAAACACCAATCCATAACACATTTTACACGGAGAGTATATGCACTTTAGCACTGATTAGCAGTGGTAAAGTGCCCAGAATCTAAAACCAACACACACAGGGTCAAAAACAGGAGGCCAAAAGCAAAAAGTATGGGGGTAAACCCGCTGAAAAAGCCAAGTCTAACAGTGAGATTTGCATCAAAGATTACTCCTAGGTTCCTAACTTTATGAACTGGAGAGGGAAGGAGGCCAGATGTTGGGACCACCAAGATGTGTTCCAGATGGAGGTCTCTTTCTACAAACAGGAGGACCTCAGTCTTTTTAAAATTAATTTGAGGCAAAGTTATCTCTCATTCATCTAACTACTTAGCTCATGCAGCTGTTGAAGCGTTTAGAAACATCATCGTCTTCGCTTGAGATTGACACCACAATTTGGGTGTCTGCATACGAAATTATCATTATCAGATCAGCAAAGGTTTACTGTTGTTTATAGCTGAAATACATTTCCTTAAGCAGCAGGCACAGACTAGTGCACTATAAATATCTTCATGGACTATATCATACCTCAGGGCTTGTGAAACCCTTTGGAATAGCTGTTGAGTCGTACTGCTACTGATGCCTTCATCTGGAGGCAGATTTCCAACAATTGCCACCGGTATGCCCCAAGCCATTAGACTTTTGGCAATGATTTTTAGTGTGCTGTGTTGAATGCTTGCTCCATTCCCTGTTATGGCTCTGCTGGGGCTTGTTAATGAAAAATCAGTTTCTGTGAGGTGCTTCTTGGCCACAGCGCTATTGTTAGCCAAGAGATGAATGCTGTCAGGATTTACGGACGTAGCGCGCCTGCCTAGGGAATAGACTACGATTCCCATGAGGCCGGCGGATGGGAGGAGTCAGCGTCTTTAAGACGTTGCCTTACGCACTGCGGAGCGTGCGTAATTCTGGAGTTTGAATATCGTTTTGAGCGGGAGACGCGGAAGCGAGGGCCGCTCTGGCACTAGCTCGGCTGAGCTAGGAACCTGCAATATCCCGTGGACTCGGAGTTCGAGGACGCCCACACAGGATCGGGTGAGTGTTGGCGTCCTGTTCTTAGTTGGAGGATTTTCCGTGTTTTGACGGCGTTACTCCGGACGGTGAACGCACGTCAAAAACGAAGAGAATGCGCGTCACATTAGTGATTAAGGAGCTGCGGTTGAGATCGCAAAAATTACTCTTTTCTGTTTATAGGTGCATTTTGCCCAAACAAAGACCTTTACATTTGTTCTGCAATTGCGGTGAGGAAACTGCTGTTTATTCTTTTAGTAGGGAAGAGCGATGCATTGGGGATTCATGAAGTCGGTTCTGAACACTGTGAGCACTTATCTATTTTATCTCACTGGAGTTCCAATGGATCTAAAGTGCTGAATGATTTCCGCTTCATTTTTCTCTGAGACTATTTTTTGTTCATTTTATTTTGAAAGGGAACTCACACAGAACCGGATATCCAGCAGAACAGGAATTGGATGTTGTTTTATGGAGAAGTGAAAAGACGTTTCGTGCACGGGTGTATAAGGTAGTAATTGGCTTTAGTGAGACCTTACGGAGAGTAGTCATGTATCTATAGGTTCTCATCCCTGCTGTTCCCTACCCTTACCTTTCCCTCACTTGATTGCCCTAACGCTCTGTAACCTTGTATTCAGAGATTGGGGATGTCAAGGGGTGGACCCCTTATAGCATCATCCGGATCCTGAGGAGTACTAAACCTGACAGGTATGCCGGAGATCCATTGAAGATACAAGTGTTTCTGACGCAAATCATGCTCTATTTTTCTTGTAAGCCATCATCGTTTCCCAACAACCATTCCAGAGTGGCGTTTGCGATTTCTTATTTGATTGGTGATGCTGCTAATTGGGCTGTTCCACTGGTTAGGAACAACGACCCCGTACTGTCTGATTGGGAGGCTTTTAGGGCAGCGTTTGAAAGAGTGTTCGATAGAAGAACTACTACGTTTAGCGCAGACAGAGAATTGTTGGAATTGAGGCAAGGGAGACATGATCTAGTGACGTACCTTACGTCTTTTAACAGGTTGGTGGCTGAAGCCGCATGGCCAGAAGAGAAGAGAATGTCTCTTTTCTATCAAGGTTTACGCGACGACCTAAAAGATGTGATAGCACAGATTGACCCACAGCCAGTGACCTGTGCTGATCTAATTAGTTTGTCTTTGAGACTTGATGGGCGTATGTCAGAGAGAGGCGAAAAGCATCGAGGGGATAGGTCCTTCTATCGGCCAGATAAAAACCCCAGGAAAGAGAATCCTAGCAACGAATCAACCAGTGAACCCATGGAGATAGGAGCCATCAGGGCACCTCTCTCAAGAACTGAGAGGAGAGCCGTCGCACACAGGGGTTATGTATGTACTGCGGCAAGAAAGGGCATTATGTACGAGAATGTCCCTCAAAACCAAAAGACTCGGGGCTATACATACAAGTATAAGAAAGCAGCAGTGTCGGTAGTAGGCACAGAGCTTGGGGAGAGTTCACCATCCCAAAGTACGCAGTCAAGGGATAAGGAATGGGAAGATTCCATCATTATCGATAGAACAGGTGAAGGATACGGAGTCGCACATTGTGTTGGCTGTGGGCCTGGAGTACAAACAACAGATACATCAGGTTTTAGCCATGTTGGATTCCAGGAGCCACGGGGAATTTTATTGACAGCGGGTTGGTGAAGCACTTGTCAGTAGGTAGTGTTCCACGTGAGATCCCAGAGGAGGTATTGGCTGTGGATGGGAAGCCGTTAAAATCAGGGCTCTTGAGGGAAAAGATCGAAATCTTCACGCTTTCTATTGATGATGGGAAGAGACAGCATTTGGAAGATATATCTCTAAACATCATCGATGCACCTCAATATGAGGTGATCTTGGGAATGCCGTGGTTCTGTCATCACAACCCAACCATAAACTGGAAAGACAAGACAGTACAGTTTTTGTCCGAGGAATGTGTGCCTCACTGTGTACAGGGACTAACGTCTCAAGCTATAGCCCTGACATGCCCTTTTGTATTGCTACTGCAGCAGAGAAGGAAGTGGTTTTACCCACCGATGCATGTACAGTTCGAGGATGTTTTTAGTAAGACTAAGGCAGAACGACTACCGCCCCATAGACCCTATGATTGTCGTATAGATCTTATTGAGGGGGTACACATTCCGGCTTGTAGGGTGTATGCTTTATCTGAGCCCGAAACACGACATCTTAGAGAATATCTGGATCATTTTTTGGAGATAGGGTTTCATCAGGCCCTCTCGGTCTCCAGCAGCCTCACCTCTGTTCTTCATAGCGAAAGCCAGTGGCGAGTTGAGGAGCCTGCTGTGATTATAGAATGTTGAACAAAAACACCATCCGTAATAGGTATCCTTTGCCTCTTATCCCTGTTTTGTTGGATCAAGTGCGAGAAGCCACTGTTTACACCCGACTAGATTTAAGAGGGGCATATCATTTGGTCCGTATCAGAGAGGGGGATGAGTGGAAAACGGCTTTCAAGACGCGTTATGGTCTGTTTGAATATACTGTAATGCCGTTCCGGCTGTGCAACGCCCGGCGGCATTTCAGTATTTTTGAACGACGTTTTGAAGGAGTACGTGGACCATTTTGTGGTGGTGTATATTGATGATATTCTCATCTACTCTGGGTCCACCGAGATGCATAAAAGACATGTAGTGTTGGTTTTGAGAAAATTACGTGAATTCCGATTGTTTTGCAAATTGAGCAAGTGTGAATTTGGGGTGCATGAAGTTGAGTTTCTGGAGGTTATCCTGTGTCCCGAAGGATTGAGCATGGCAGAGCGCAAGGTGCAGGCAGTACAGGAATGGCCCACTCCGCAGTGCCTGAGGGACTTACAATGCTTCTTGGGTTTTGCGAATTACTATCGCAGGTTTATCTTACACTTTTTCCAAGTAGCGGTTCCTCTTACCAGATTGCTTCGTAAGGGGGTCCCTTTTGTCTGGAATGATGAAGCCTCGACAGCATTTGATTACTTAAAACAGGCATTTACCAGTGCTCCTGTGTTGAGGCATCCTCAATTGGGGGTCCCTTTCATAGTGGAAGCAGATGCTTCGGACGAGGCGGTAGGCGCCATTTTGTCACAAAGTGATAAAGACACTGGCCAGCTGCATCCAGTAGCGTACCTTTCCAAAAAACTCACAGCGGCTGAAAAGAACTACACCATTGCCGAGAAGGAACTACTGTCCATAAAGAAGACATTATTTGTGGGGGGCTCGTTATCCGATCACAGTGTATTCAGATCACCGTAATCTACAGTACATGAAAACGGCCAGAACTCTCACTCAGAGACAAATGAGATGGACTTTGTTCTTTGCGGAATACGATTTTGTTATCACTTTCAGGCCTGGGACAGACAACCGTAAGGCAGATTCTTTATCTCGGCAAGAATCCGTAATAGGGCCCTTCAACAGTGAACCCAAGGCAATCATCGACCCAGCTAAGGTTATCTGTGTTCTGAAGGTGGATAAATTCCTGGATGAGGTAAAAGGGAACAAAACAAACGAATGGTGGGAGAAATGGGCAAAAGAGAATGCGATGTTTAGCCTTAAACAAGGTCTACCTTTTTGGAACAATCGGTTGTATCTCCTGTCGAAGGTGGTACAGAAAAAGGCATATGAGTGGTGTCATGTATCCCCATTGGCAGGACACCCAGGAATCCTAAAGACAATACAGTTGGTACAAAGGCCTTTCTGGTGGACTACACTGGTCAAGGATGTTCGCACATGGGTACAACAATGTGAGGAATGTGCAAGAGGAAAAAGTGAGAACTCCAAGAAAAAGGGTTTGCTCATGCCTTTGCCCACTCCTCTGCAGCCTTGGATGAATATCAGTCTCGATTTCATCACTGGTTTGCCTATGGACCAGGGATGTTAGGCCATTCTTGTGGTAGTGGATAGCCTAACAAAAATGGGACATTTCATTTCGTGCAAGAATTTACCAACGGCGGGACAGATTGCACAACTGTTAATGGATCATGTCATCCGACAGCATGGATTGCCCAAAGTGATTGTGTCTGATAGGGGCCCACAGTTCATTGCAAGTTTCTGGAGAACATGGTGTAAGACTCTGCAGATAGATTCAGCTGTCTCGACTAGCTTCCACCCCCAAACGGATGGTCAGACGGAGAGGCTAAATCAGACACTTAAGAAATATCTGAGGTGTTATGCCATGGAAGCGCAGGACTCTTGGGTGTCTTTGTTATGGATGGGGGAGTTGTCATACAATAATACTGTACATTGTTCTATAGGAATCACTCCCTTCGAGGCTAACTATGGATATTGTGCGAGGACTCTGCCCATTGATATACCGGTTGACATTGCAAATCAGCCATCTGTGCAGGCACACATCAGGTTGCTACACTCTGTCCAGAAGAAAGCAAGGCAACATCTGTTGGTGGCAAAAAGGGCGTACAAGAAGTGGGAAGACCGGCACAGAATAGAAGGCCCTAGTTATCAAGTTGGAGATAGGGTTTGGCTCTCCACAAAGAACATAAAGTTCAAGCTTCGCAGTATATTTCATCCAAGATACATCGGCCCGTATACCGTGGTGCGACAAGTGAACCCAGTGGCCTACCGGCTAAGGCTGCCTGGCAGTCTTCGCATAAATCCCGTGTTCCATTGCAGCGTCCTGAAACCTGCCGTGGGGGCTCGGAGAAAGGCAGTCCCTCCGGTGGTTGGTGAAGACGGAGTGGAGTATGAGGTACGGAAGGTGCTGGACTCAAAGTATCGAAGAGGGGTACTATGGTATCTGATTTCTTGGAAGGGGTATTCCTCTGAGGACGATTCGTGGGAACCCTGTTCCAATGTACATGTCCCGGCTGCGGTGAGATCCTTTTACCGCAGGTGGCCGACCAAGCCTGGTTCTAGGAGGCGCTTGTGAGGAGGGCCTACTGTCAGGATTTACGGACGTAGCGCGCCTGCCTAGGGAATAGACTACGATTCCCATGAGGCCGGCGGATGGGAGGAGTCAGCGTCTTTAAGACGTTGCCTTACGCACACGGAAGCGTGCGTAATTCTGGAGTTTGAATATCGTTTTGAGCGGGAGACGCGGAAGCGAGGAGCCGATCTGGCACTAGCTCGGCTGAGCTAGGAACCTGCAATATCCCGAGGACTCGGAGTTCGAGGGCGCCCACACAGGATCGGGTGAGTGTTGGCGTCCTGTTCTTAGTTGGAGGATTTTCCGTGTTTTGACGGCGTTACTCCGGACGGTGAACGCACGTCAAAAACGAAGAGCGCAAGCAGCGGTTATGATACCGCGGATTAGGGTTGGGGTGGTTTGAAGTAGACAGCTTTCACAATGGACGGTGAATGCGCGTCACATTAGTGATTAAGGAGCTGCGGTTGAGATCGCAAAAATGACTCTTTTCTGTTTATAGGTGCATTTTGCCCAAACAAAGACCTTTACATTTGTTCTGCAATTGCGGTGAGGAAACTGCTGTTTATTCTTTTAGTAGGGAAGAGCGACATTGGGGATTCATGAAGTCGGTTCTGAACACTGTGAGCACTTATCTATTTTATCTCACTGGAGTTCCAATGGATCTAAAGTGCTGAATGATTTCCGCTTCATTTTTTCTCTGAGACTATTTTTTGTTCATTTATTTTGAAAGGGAACTCACACAGAACCGGATATTTAGCAGAACAGGAATTGGATGTTGTTTTATGGAGAAGTGAAAAGACGTTTCGTGCACAGGTGTATAAGTTAGTAATTGGCTTTAGTGAGACCTTATGGAGAGTAGTCATGTATCTATATGTGTGTATTGATATCTGTTGTTTTCTTTTATAGGTTCTCATCCCTGCTGTTCCCTACCCTTACCTTTCCCTCACTTGATCGCCTCTAACGCTCTGTAACCTTGTATTCAGAGATTGGGGATGTCAAGGGGTGGACCCCTTATAGCATCATCCGGATCCTGAGGAGTACTAAACCTGACAAATGCTTGTTTCCTGGGATTGGGGTCCTATTCTCACGGCAAAAGACTGGGTGAGAGACTTACTCTATTGTAACAACGTAGGTATATGCATCACTATGCTGCCTCATGCATCACGATCAAGAGACATATGGAACCCCAGGCAGTGATATCTTCTAAGAGCAGACTACCTAGAAAAGGAGAAACCATGAAGGAATTCATTGCTAGCTAATGGAATTCTGCTACAGCGATAGATAGAGTTAAAGATGGGCATCTATTTAGTGCATGGGATAATGCAGAGATTGTGTGTAACAAGGATTGTTGTACGACTATAATATATTTAAGGATGGAGTGGGGCGTGCTGATCCTCTGGGATGCACAAGATACAATGAGATTTGCACACCACATGCTGAACTTTGTGAACAGGCGGATGTTTCTATATCCAGGAAGGTATCTGTATGTGCACTAGATTCCCAAAGTAGGTACTGGCTTTTTTTAGAGTTTGCCAGCCCCACCTTCTTATGACACCCTCCCTCTATTTGTTGGGCTTTGTTTTTACAATCATTGCTGCTTTAGTTACATTTGTCCACAGACTGGACAGAGGTGCACCAAAGGTAAGCCTTCTTCTAGTGGTCCGATCCACTAAAGCCATGACTGGGGTTTGGTGCCTGGGGTCAGGGATGCTCACTTTCGCCATCTCCAGCAATCATCAGTGTCAAGACACCAAAGGCAAGCCTTCTTCTAGTGGTCCGAGCCACTAAAGCCATGACTGGCGCCTGGGGTCAGGGATGTTCCCCTCTCACCGTCTTCAGCAATCACCAGTGTCAAGAAGGGAGTGTTGAGGACTAGAGATACACTCTTCTACCCGAACTGCTTCATTGTTAGAAGTTGCTAGTGATGGTATTCTAGGGAAATTATTTATTTACCCAGTCTCCCATACAACTGTAGTGGAAATAAATGGGCACCACAGACTCAATGGTTGAGCGATAGCTGGATTTTGCTGCTGTGTTCAAAATGAAAAGTTTATGTTAATTTGATTATAGTGAGATTTGTATAATTATTGTGTCCACAATTAAAGTCATAGAATAGCTGACGTGTTCTGTGTTGGCAGAAGGACAACTCTACTAGGACAGAGAAAATGGTCCATATTTGAATTTACTTTTTTACTTCTTCTAAATCATCCATATTTATATATTTTTCTTTGCTGCGTCTGGCTCATTTCTCTCTTGGACCTCTGAACATGTGGACAAGTTAGTTGCTATCTACCTCAAAACAGTCATGGATGCCCAAATGGTGCCATGGGCATGCTTGCCAATACTAATTGCATTCAAGACTAATGCCATCAGGGTAGAAAGCAAATGGCACTCTCTCCAAGAGCTCTGTCTGTATGGACATTGTAAACTGACTGAAAATATACAAATCAGTGTAACTTACAGGGTACATGGAAAACCTCTAACTGTATCTTGGGTATGTCCCACAAACACTATGGTAGTTTAACAATTGTCAATTAACTTTGCTAAGCTTCTGATCGTGTAACTCCTACCACAATACAGGTTCTCGGCGACTCCTTGTGAACTTGTTTGAGTCTGGGGTGTTGTATGTCAGAGACAGTAGTACCACCACATTCTTCCTTGTTCCCAGTCTCTGACTGACACTACAAACACCGGTATCTTCTCCCCCTCTCTGAAGAAGGGCTCCTTGAATCCTGCAAGAAGCTGAAGTTTGACCCTTGTCAAAGCCTGACCCTCCTTCAAGTTCCTCTTTAAAAATGTCATGCGCTGTGGCCTATCCAGAAACATTTGTTCACCTGAGGTGTGGTGCCAGCAGCTTCTGAACATGAAATGACCACACTCTTAAAAAAAGCAACCCTTGAGCCCAATATACCAAGCATTTGATGATCAATCTCTTTTTTCCCAGCTACCATGAAAATCAGACAAATGTGGCAATGCAGCAGACTTCTGGTATTCCTTATGAACATCAAGTTTGATTCAGCCCTTGTTGTGGTCTGAATCTGTCCTTCTGGCTATCCTAGATGCCCCCGGATCAGCCTTGGATGTGTGTGAGGTCAGCACCCTCAACCTCTTGGATCTCTCTGCTTCATTTGACAAACTCAACCATATTATTCAGATGGATTACCTGCAAGAAAATGAGCTAGGAGATACAAGTCTTAACTAGCTTATTGAATTTCCCTTTATGTGTTTTCAGGTAGTGGCAATGTCTCTTTCATCTACCTATGTTAAACCTCACTCATCTGGAGTGCACCAGTAAACTTTGCGGTCTCTCTGCCTCTTCAGTGTTTACGTTGAACCTCTTGTCTGCATGATCCACTTCTGAGGTTTTGATCTATAAATGTACGCCGACAATACCCATGATCCCCTCCTGCTGGATGGTAATGTAAGTAAAACCTAAAACAATGAACATTAGTGCATGTTTATGGTTCACAGCAACCTTCAGGCCCCAAGAGCTAGGACCACTTCCTATAAAAAAATGATTCTGTCATCTTCCTTGATTCTCAGACTTTAGCAGTTTCATGAGCCTGCTTTTTTCCATCTCATGATTATATGGAAGATTGTTGTTGTCTCAAGTCATGTAGTAAAGCAATAGTTATTCTGTGCGTGTGCACTCTCTTCCTGACAATTGGAATTATATTTACATGAGGGTCTTTTAGACACCTAGAAGAAGTGCACAATGTGGCTGCCCGCCTTGTCTCTGGGGCCATACCTTTTACTCTACTGACACTATTTTGTCCACTTTACACTTGTTACTCAGTCTGCCACATTTTCCAGTTCTCTGATTTCTACTGCACATAGACCAATCTATGGCCAATCCCCAACCTTCTTGAAGAACAATTTGACCACTCCTGTACAAGGAGATGAATTTGATCGCAAGACCTATGTCACTTAAGGCACCCTAATTATGCAGACCATACAGTGGTGGCAGATGCTTCTTGGTTCCTGTCCTTACTGCCTGGAACTAGCTCGCTGTTCACCTTAAAAAGCATTTCTGATCAGTTTGTTTTTCCTTAACATTACCTTAACTCAGTATGTCCCTTCAAAGTCCATGTTTGTCTGGGTACAAGTGCTCTGTTCAAATGTTGATAACATAACATATTGAAGGAAAGGGGTACAAATTATTACACAGATCCTTAATAAGCAAGCGATTCTTGGCATAGAACATGACTGACTTGCCTGTAAGATTAAAATGTCCGTGTTGTAGGCTCCCCCCTCATTTTCCACTAGTTTGGTTCTTTGAAAAATCGTGATTCCTGAATAATATAATTGCTGTTGCCACAGGATAATATCATTAACATAAAGACAGTCCTCTTAGCATCACTGTATTAAGTAGAGTCGGTACTCAGGGAAATGATTCAGTTAGGGGAAAGAGCTTCCACTCTTCTTCTGACGACCCCCAACCCCCAAGCTGACAGCTCCAGTCATCTACCAGGCTGACATAAACCCCACAGACTTGAATAGACAATTAAGGGCTACGACTACCCTGAGTGAGAGAAAGCAGATCAAGCCTTGCATAGGAAAGGAGAGAAAGTGAGAGAGAGAGAGAGAGAGAGAGAGAGAGAGAGAGAGAGACTCACATAGAATACATCTATAGTTGCTAGGTTTACACTAAATTGTACAACAACAATCATTGATCCCTGGAACCAGGTACATATGCCCTGAGAGGAAGATGTCCCTAAAAACTTCTCACTCCATAATCTACATAGCAAACAAACTACATTAATCATTAGACAAAGTTGTCCAGAGTTGTTCTCGTATCCATAACAATAAACCCTATATTAAAATCCTCTTGCATCGGCTTACTGAGGGTGTACCTTCAAAAACAAAAGAGCTTGTCTGCACTCTGTGTGCAAACCCTCCACAGGATAGAGAGAAACATCTTGATTTTCCTAAATAACCATCACCCACCAGGGTTGCCCCTTAGTGGAATGCTTCATCATAGGGTTCCTCCCGTTCCGCTGCAGAACGGGGTGTGCTGTGACCTGCGAGTTATATTCGGGTAATATTCAGGCCCTGTGCAGTTCCTTAGGTGATTCGGCCAAGAGGACGTTTTGGAGTAAGTGTGACTACAGGCTTGCCTTGACACTGGAGGACCTATGATGCAAAAGTTTTGCCTCATTTCTGTTGCCAAGCAGTAAGACTAAGTAGGTGCTATAAATCTTTTTTGTCATTAGCTTGCAGAGCATGTGTAGTCACTTTGTATCAGCACTACTTTAGGAATGGAATGAGGGAGTTAGATCCTTGGTCCTGAAGAAAAGCCATGGGGATTGGCTTGAAACATGTAGAACATTAGTAGGGCAGGTGCATTATTACCTACACTTTTTATTTTCTCCCTGTTTTTTAACTATACAGCCCAGAGGACGGATTAAAGTATCACTTACCTACCAGGCAGGCATTTTTAAACCTCCCATGTAAAAGCCTTCCCACTCCTATTCCTTTCATCATCTACAGCATACTACTTAGTGCTCCCGTGTCACTCGCGGGTCGCAGCACGCCCCTTTCTGCAGCAAAACGGGAGGAACCCTATGATGAAGCATGTCACCAAGGGGCAACCCTGGTGGGTGAGGATTATATAGGAAAACCAACAGTTTTCTCTCTATCCTGTGCAGAGTTAGCACACAGAGTACAGACGGGCTCTTTTGTTTTTGACGGTATACGTTAGTAGTAGGACGAACCCCTCTGGGATATTCTTCTTATCTCCCCCCTTTCTTTTGAGATTACTGAGGGTGTAGCCATCATCCTCAGTGCAATGGGTCTTCTCATAGGATTGACATGCAGTGAAATGTTATTCCTAACTATGTAGGAGTTTACATGTATATCTTTTTAAATCCTCAGGAATCTTATTCTTGAAAAATAGGAGTGTAGTGCATGCACTATATGCAGGGCTACTGGAATTATGCAACAGGGGTGGATCAAATTATGCGGCAGGGTTGACTAAATTATGCATCAAGAAAACGCAAATTATGTGGCGTAATGTTGGAGATTTTATGACAGTAGTACTGCATTATTTTGTTTTTTTCTACATATTAACACTATCTGGGCAAAGGTTTCACCTAATTAGCAAGAATTTAAACTCTAGCTCAGCAATAGGCAACTGAAACGTGACCAGTCAACTTTTGTGAAGGGCCTTCCACAGTGCGGCAACACGTGTCAAAGCATTTTAAGAAACGTTTGATCTGTTTGAGCTAGAAACAACATTTTTTTGGTTTAATCTGCACTTTATGCAGCAGAAATTGGGGTTATGGCAAATCCATAATTATGCATAAAACACAGCGGCTGCAGAATCGCATAATCCCAGTGGCCCTGACTAGATGTACTGCTTGCTATGTACTTTATACCCAAATAATGATCCATAAATATTTACTAGACTATATTGTATATATGAGTTTGGGTATGTGCACAAATTTATTAGTCCCGTTGTAGCACATGAATAAAAACAACTTTGTCACAAAAGGCAAAATTATACCTCATTTTGACATGAAGTCTAACCTGTCTGAGGCCCTAAGTCACAGTTGGTGTCGGTCCAGGCCAGATGCCTTCCTCCAGCAAGAATTTGCCAGTGCATGAGTTGCTGTGGGGTAAAAGCCCTACAACACCTGAGATGAGACTATCATCCTGCAAACTTTCGATGGCTCCTCAATCTGTATGTTATCCGTTGAGACCTCAAAAAACACACATGAATGTAAGTGGAAGGGAATGAGATACTCACATACAACATTTCACAGCTTCCAACATTTACCAGACTGACAGAAAGCAGAATCATCTTTCCTGGGTCCTGGGATGTTGGCTATCTAAGAACATATTTTCTTTGAGCCGTGAGTTTCTCCTGCTTCTAATGGTATGAAGAAAAAAATGATTTTATTCATACACTGCCTTGCATTGCCATACTGCCCCACAAACTCACCAGGGCTGACAATACATGGATATTTCAATCTCATCCAATCAGGTATGGGGTGGTGGTCAAACGTCACACAGATCCTTTTCCAAATAGAAAGTAGGAGAGAGATGTCTGCTCTCGACCAAGACCACCCAAGTAGGAAGTATAGAGTTTATAACACTGTGCCTATCCAAAGAAGAGGTATACATGCCCTTCAGTACCTTTGTGTTGGGTCTGCAGGTTCTCCATCAAAGGTTTCCAAAACAACATCAGATACTTATCTGAGGGATGTGGCAAATTTATCTTTCAATTGTCTCTAAAGATAATTGCACAGTCTCCCTCAAAGCCAGTTCTGACAATTCCTACTCAAAATGCACAGGTTACCAGAGACAGGGTAGTGAGGGCATCCAAATCTAACCTGATAGATGCATCAACCTGGGCCATCTGCAGGACCCTGGACTAGTGATCAGTACCCTTATGTCATCATGCCCAAGAACTTCGAGATCCTCCAGCGTCTTCGTAGGATTCAGAAGATGGCAACTAGTTGCCAGATATCACCAAGCAGAAGACCTGTTCTGTCAAACTGCTCTGCTGTCTAATTTAAGCAATCTTTAGAGGAAAGAAAGTGGTCCAGAGACTTGTTTACCACTGATCCCTACTTCTAACATCATTATTGCTAAACAAAAGGCCAATTTTCCCAACCGGACGCTGTACTGTCGACTCTTTAGCATAGGATAAATGGGGCACATGCATCAAAGTAGGGAATTGCGAATCCCTAATAGCGATTATTAAGGAATCAGTATTAGGAGTTCGCAATTACCTATGCATGTAGAGTTTCGCAAAAAAATTGCGATTCCTACATATTCCTTAATAGCTAATCACAATTTGCGAATCGCTATTAAGGAATGCCTTCCCATTCATTCCTATAGCCCTAGAGGCCCATAGGAATGAATGGGAAGGCATTCGCAATTTGCGAGTACCAAATAGATGCTTGCAAAAAGCGAATGCAATTTCAAAGGTGATAGGGGGCCAAAAGGCCACCCTGATGCACCCCGAAAACAGTTAAGTGTGCACATGTGGCCCACATATATGCCCTAAGGGCGTGTGTGTGCCACATGGCACTTAGAAAAATGCAAAAAAGTGCATTTTTCTAAGGATTTGTATTTTACTACCAACTTGAAGTTGGTGGTAAATTGCGATTTCTTAATGCAGGGTCGCAATTTTTTCATGCTTCCTGCATTGCATTTAGGGAATTGCAAATTGCGATTAACTACATGCATTCGCAAAATAGGTAATCGCAAAAATTGCGATTTGCTTTGGGCTTGATGTATCCCAAATGGCAAAATACCGGTCTCAAAGGGGCCAATTCTGCGAATCGGCCCGTTTGCGACCGGGATTTTGCTTGATGCATGTGCCCCAAAATCTCCTGTGGCGAATCATTGAATATCGCCAAGGTACTCTCCACACGGTCCCTTCAGCTGGGACTGAGGCAAACAGGTCTGTCAAGTATCCAAGTCCTGCAAGAATATGTGGGTTAAGCTTTTGTGTATATTTACTAACACACCCATTGCCTAAACATAGCTTAGAATTCCTGCCTCCAATGAGGTAGACAAAACAGAAGGAACGTGTAGATGGGATTTCCTGGTTTGCCCCACCTGGTTAGGTGGGGGATAATATGGAGGAAAGGATTTTTTTCTTTGAAAAGATTTGAATTTTAGCAGTACATTACATTTCTGATGAGGTGGACACATTTCAAAGGAAGTGAATATAGGAACGAGGAAAACGAGGAGATAATAACTATCCACCATGTTTCTTCATGGAAATTGACTATTTAATTTCAGTTGTCTTTTTGACTACCCTTTGGAAATTGCTGTGGACACCCAAACATATATGATACTTGGATTTTAAAAATATTGAATAATAGTGCACCATTATAAAGAGGCTGAGCAATTACCAGACACTGCGCTTCATAGAAGCAGCCTAACATAAACAATGTAATTAAACACATACAAGGAAAAAAGCATTTATGGAACTAGAGGCATTGACTTACTTATTGAATAGTGCTTATGAATGAAGTGGATTAGCAGCACTAGAAACAGCAGGATATGTTTATTATCTTAAATTTACTATAAATTTGCATTTGCATTCGCAAAGCTTTTTTTATTTTTCCTGGGAGCATATATGGGTGCATATATTTGCACAAGGCGGCAACAACTCTGTAGAGTATGCATGCGTGTGGTGTTCAAGAAGGCTATTGTATTTCTGGTGTTGTACCATTCAGCCTAGAGTTCATCAATACAATCCATTTGAAACCAGGTTTCCTCGTTCAATCCTAATTTTATTAAGGTATTATTTATAAATTGGTGGATGGGCATCTGTCAAAAGACATCAGTGGCGGGTCACAGGCCAGTATCTAAATGACCATGTTTGTCTTAGAATCAGTGGCCACATATTCACCATAGAGCATGATAAATGACGTAGCTCCAAGAGAAGCAGATGGTGATGTGTAATATCTCAGTCTCTATATGATGTGTCCATTAACAGACACATTACAAGTGAAACTGGAGATTATAAATGTCATGGGTTGAAGGAATATGCATCTGAGGTTGCATAGTAACACAGTGTCAGATCCACGGTTCTCTAAAGAAAAATGTCATATATGAGACTATCTGCATTGAGTTCTAAATGCTATCGTGACAAATCGTTCCCCGTGGCAACAGGGGGAGGCATAAATATCCCCCTAAATTACAGTGGAGTGAATCATTCAAGCACCACTTCCTCCAAAAGTGCATGCAATTTTTGTAGAACACTGAATCAAAATAGCACCTCTCATTGTCCAGATTAGCATACATTTGCTAAGCATTCATAGGTTCTGAAATGGCACTCATCAAATATACCAATTATTTTATGATACGTCCAACAAGCCTAAGTTTTGGAGGTTCTCCTGCTCCGAAGAAGCCTTTGAGAAGATTGTGGCAAAATGGCGATTTTTCAGCAAAAGTGACATGAAAATGATCAAACGTAGGCTGTACAGAAAGTCCAATTTCATGTGCCTTATCTTTTTTTTATCTGTACACACTAGAGATAGATATGTATGTAGATATGTACATAGTATTTCTATAGTGCGAACCTAGCCAAAAGGCAGAAGAGTGCTGATTCCTGGTCAAAGATAAGCATAACGTCAAGGACTAATAGGAGGGAAAACTGGGTTGTGAGCGGTTAATGCAGATACATTTTAAAGCCTCATACAGCAGTACTATTGCACAGGGTCCGTAAACCTTACATGTTTGAGAGTCAGACCGAAGACACCAGTTCTACAGGCTGGGGTCACAGACTGCAGTAGTGATTATCACTCTAATATCAGCTTTAAAATGTTTGGAAATGGAATAATTGTGTTCACAAACATGATCTTGTTATTCTTAGTTTATGAAAATACAAACATTTTGATATATATATATATATATATATATATATATATATATATATACACACACACAAATCCATCTATCTGTCTATCTATCTATCTGTCTATCTATATCTATCTATATATATATATATATATATATATATATATATATATAGAGAGAGAGTTGCATGAATATGAATTTACCTTAAATAACTGAAAATACAAGAGGCGTTTGGCAAAACTGGAACAAGTTGGTTTAATCAAACGCTGCGATTGGGAGAGCCTGGACAGAATGCCCCTGCTCAGGACCTCTTGATCTACAAAGTTTTGTTCATCAATTTATACAGTCCATGAGGTACAATAAAATGTTCAGTACATTTCAAAAGAGCATCTTAGTCATAAATCAATCACATGTGCACATCTGATAAGGACACAGGTCGCTCTCGACTGTGGGAGAGCTTAATGTGGGCCAGTATATATGTGTCCAGATGTCTGGTGTGAGGAGCATGTGATCACTACGTGTGCTGTGCATGTGGTGTCCTGATTGGTTGAGTGTACCTATCTAGATGTGGTATCTAGCTTGTGGTATTTCTGGGGAACACGAGACTCTGGCCAAACAGGTTTTATTGGGGCCAATTATCTTGGACTTGTTTGTGGTGCAACTATCTATTTGTGGAATTGAACAGGGCTTTCCCTAGTTGCGTGTTTGCCTGTAATTTATGGGGGACCCCACCTGTGACTTGTTACTCGATAAGCATGTGCATGGATCGCAGGACCTGCCTAACCACGTATCTCTAACTCAGAGTTGATGGAGAGGTCACCTTGGGTGAATCTAATAGCAACAATGTGAGTTCATCGGAACTCCTAAAAATAATATGGCAGCCATTGGTATCATTTTTATTGACATTATCAACATTACATTTACACTGGTCATCTTGTACATTGATATTGTTCGTACTGGTTTTAACAAGGTTATATTTGCTCTGGTCTGAACGTACATTGACATTGGTCTTAGTAGCATCAGTAATAATATTGTAAGAGCATGAATTATTGCATACATTGTTATCATTGTTGCTGATGTTGGTGCTGCTGTGCGGGCACAAGTTATGGTATACATTCACATTGCAATGACAGGCATTGTGCGGGCACAAGCTATTCCATATGTTCATATTGCATTTACTGATATTGACGTTGTCGGGCCTGCATATATTATGACATTCATTGAAATCGTATTCACATATCCTAACTATATATATCTCTATATATTTACTGGAAAAAACACAGGTTTAATGGACGTTATAGTTAGTTGGACATTTCACTCGTACAAAACCAGAGAAATTCGGCCGTTATAGTTAGTTGAACTAACTATAACTCGCGCCCCCGCAATGCACTGCTGATGACGTCACTTATTACATCATTCATGACATGGTCAGTGACATCACTGATGACATCTCAAATGACATCACTTATGACATCAATGATGACATCATCCAGTGACTGTGTGTTTCTGTAAAGTTTAAATATGTTTTATATATATATGCCAAGGTGTATTGAAGAATGAGTGGGTGTATAAGTGTCTGAATAGATGATTTAGTAGGTGCGTGACTGACTGTATAAGTGAGTGATTAAACGTGTCTTACTGAATGCATGGGTTAGTGACTAAACTGTGTGAATGTCTATATCAGTCTGTCAGTTGGTGTGTAAGCGGCTGCATGGGTTGGTGAGTAGCTACATGAGTGTCTATATGGGTTATTGATTGGTTGTCTGAGTATCTGTATGGGTGCCTGAGTGTCTGTGTGGGTGGGTGAGGGTGTGTGACTGTGCATAGATGTGTGAGTGGGTGATTCACTGGGTGTATGGGTTCAAGAGTGCATCTGTAAAGGGCTATATGGGTGGGTGAGTGTGTGTATGGGTGTGTTGGTGAGTGAATGGATGTCTCAGTGGTACATGTGTGAGTAACTACATATGTGAAAGGCAGTATATGTGAGTGTTGGAGTATATAAATGACTATATGTGAGAGTGAGTGATTGTGAGAGTGGCTGTATGGATGAGTGTGTGCTTGTATCAGTGATTGTATAAGAGAGTAAGTATGTATTAGTATCTTTATGAATAAGTGAGGTGGTGTGTGTATAACTGTATAGATGAGTAAATGGGAGTGTGATTGATTCTTTGCATGACTGACTAGGTGTGTGAGTAACTCTATGGATGAGTGGCGGTGTGTGAGTGTCTGTATAGGTGTATGAGTGCATATGATAGTGCTGTATTGATGAGTGACTGCATGTATGAGTGACTGTATGGGTGAATGAGTGGATGTGTGTGTAGACCTAGGAATCAGTGAGTGATTATGTAGTAACTGGTATTGGTGTGTCTATGGTTTCGAAAATGGTAGTCTGTATTTTAGAGTGGGTGCAACAAAGGTTATATTAGGGTGTGAGGAGGTGCATCAGATTATCACGTGGATGATGTAATCAGTGATGTCATCAGTGATGTCATTTGAGATGTCATCAGTGATGTCACTGACCATGTCATGAAAGATATAATATGTGACGTCATCAGCAGCGCATTGCGGGGGCACGAGTTATAGTTAGCTCAACTAACTATAACGGCTGAATTTCTCTGGTTTTGTACGAGTGAAATGTCCAACTAACTATAACGTCCCTGAAACCTGTGGTTTTTCAGTGAATTTCTAAGGTTTTTTAAATGCTAATTTCTAACTATAAAGTCCCTGAAACCTATGTTTTTTTCAGTGAATTTCAAAGGTTTTTTAAATGCTAATTTCTAACTATAGTGTCCCTGAAACCTATGGTTTTTTCCCCGTGAATTTCAAAAGTTTTTTAAATGCTAATTCTCTTTAACTATAACGTCTCCAAAACTATGGTTTTTTCAGTGAATTTCAAATGTTTTTTAAATGCTAATTTCTAATTGTAATGTCCAAAAAGCTTTTTATAAATTTTTTAACTTTTATAAAAATAATGTGATGTTTTTCTCTTTTTCTAAAATATGCATTTACATGGTTTAAAAAAAAAAAAAAGTGGATTTGCCCACCATCGTGTACCAGTCACGGTGGGTGAGCGAATCTAAGAATTTTGGCTCATATTGGTTAAGTCATGTACGTATGCTGCTCGGGTATGCGAAGGGTGCGGCTTGCCTGCCCGCGCAACGTCACGTACATATTTTCTGGGGTCGCACCAGATGCGGCAACCACCGCAAATTCTTTTTTTTTTTTAAAGTGTATGTATATAACTTTTATTATGTATATTATACCAAGAGATTATATTTTTACATAATTGTAAATATCATATATTTGTAACTGCAATAAAGATATATTATTGTTAAATATAGTTTTTGGAAATCGCGTCGGGTGCTCGTCGGTTGCGTACATGCCGGGTGTGCGCTGGTTGCGTCGCCTCGGGTGTGCGAATCCCATGTAACTTCAAAAGAAAGTATTAATTGGTTAAGAAGTTTTTTGATTCTAGAACTTGCTGGCCCCACCCAATGTTTTCATTTTTCGAATTTGTATCTACAGGAGATTAACAGCTCTTGTGTTTTTCTCTTCTTTTTTGGATTTTTTTTGGTGTTTTTTTCATCAAAAACAATGGCTGCTTCAACCAGCGCAACATCTTCCACCAGAAGATGAAGAGTTGGAAGAACCGGTGAAAGTAAGATACGAAAGAGCAGTATGGGCTGTGTTTTCCATTCCAGCTGGGGAGAAGAAAGTAAATCCACGTAAGGTTACGGGCACAATTTGTTGAAAAGGTCCTGTCACGAGGATCAGACAAAAAATATTCATGCAGCACTGATGCTGAAGCATCTACAAACCCGATGCATCCACGGTGTCTCGCGAGGGAACAACAGCGCCGAGACCTACAAAAACAGGCAACTCAGGACGACGGTACAGGACCAAGTACATTATCTGGTTCTTCAGCTACTACAAGACCTAATATAATTCCTGAATTTGCTGGAGTGGAGCAGCATTGTGTGAAGTGCAAGAAAGTATTATGTTATGGTGAACAATCAGTGGATGCCAATGGTTAAGTACAAAAATATACTGCTAATTTTTAAATTTTTTAAATTTTTGCAATGACTTTCTAATTGCATAATGTTTACGAAGTTTTCACCGTTGATTCTGTTAATTTTTTCATTTTTTAAAAAAAACACCTAAACAATACAAAAAAGAGTTGGAAAAAAATACAAAAAAATTATAAAAGAAAAAAGAAGGAAAAAAAAATGGTTCTTTTTTAGAACCGCTCATTTGGTTAAAAATAGACAAATTTGTTGTTTGTATGAATTGTGGCAAGTGTAATATATGGAGGAGTGTATGGAGAGTAGTGCCTGTGTGATTGCATGAGTGCATGTGTAGTGCCTGGGTGATTGGAGAAGTGCATGTGTACTACCTGAGTGATTGCATGAGTACATGGGTAATGCCTGGGTGATTGTAAGAGTGCATGGGTACTGGCTGGGTGATTGCATGAGTGCAGGGGTAGTGCCTGCGTGATTAGAGGAGTGCATAGATAGGGCCTGAGTTATTAAAGGAGTGCATGGGTAATAAGCCAGGATTAAAAGAGTACATGGGTAGTGCCTGAGTGATTGAGTGGGTTCAAGGGTAGTGCCTGGGTGATTGGAGGAGTGCATGGATAGTGCTTGGGTGATTTTAGAGGTGCAAGGGTAGTGCCTGGGTGATTGCATGAGTTGCATAGATAGTGCCTGGATGATTTTATATGTATGGGTACTGACTGGGTGATTAGAGGAATGCAGGTAATGCATGGGTCATTCATGAGGCACGGGTAGTACCTGGGTGATTAGGAGGAGTGCATACATAATGCCTGGGTGCATGGAGGAGTGCATCAGTAGTGCCAGGGTGATTGCATGAGTGCATAGGTAGTGCCTGGGGATTTTATAAGTGTAGCAGGGTACTGCCTGGTGATTGGGAGGAGTGCATGGATACTGCTTGGGTGGGCTGAGAAGTGCAAGGATAGTGTCTGGGTGATAGGAGGAGTGCAGTAGCTAATGCATGGGTGATTGCATGACTGCAGGGGTAATGTCTGGGTGATTGAGTGAGTGCATGGATACTGCCTGGGTGATTGGAGGAGTCAAAGGGTAGTGCCTGAGTGATTGGAGGAGTGCATAGCTAATGCATGGGTGATTGCATTAGTGCAGGTGTAATGTCTGGGTGATTGGAGGAGTGCATAGCTAATGCATGGCTGATTGCATGACTGCAGGGCAAATACAAGGTGATTGGAGGAGTGGAAGGGTACTGTCAGTTTGTTGCATAACTGCTTAGGGTAGTGCCTGAGTGATTGCATGAGTACAAGGGCAGTGCCTGTGTGATTGGAGCAGTGCAAGGCAGTGCCTGGTTGATATATAAGCAGGGGTAAAGGCCTATTGATTATATGTGTGGGGGCAGCAGCCAGTGATTAGCAGGCATAGGGTAGTGCCTATATGATTTTATAAGTGCATGGGTACTGCCTGAGTGATTGAAGGACTGCATGGGTAATACCTAGGTGATTGCATGAATGCAGGGGTAATGTCTGGGTCGTTGGAGGAGTGCATGGGTAATGCCTAAGTGATTGCATGAGCAGGGGTACGTATGGGTAATTGGAGGAGTGTGCATGAGTAATGCCTGGGTGGCTGTGCATGAGTGCAGGAGTAATGTCTGGGTGGTTGCATGACTGTAGTGGTAGTGCCTGGGTGATTGGAAGAGTGCATAAGTAGTGCCTGGGTGATTTTATAAGCGCATGGGTACTGACTGGATGATTGGAGGAGTGCCTGGATAGTGCCTGGGTGATTGAAGGAGTGCAAGGGTAGTGCATGGGTGATTGGAGCAGTGCATAGCTAATGCTTTGGTGATTGCATGAGTGTAGGGGTAATGTCTAGCTGATTGCATGAGTGCATAGGTAGTGACTGGGTGATTTTATAAGTGTATGGGTACTGACTGGAAAGATTGGAGGATCACATGGATACTACCTGGGTGATTGCAGAAGTG